>JALIRH010000028.1:6146296-7503495 GCA_023055505.1 Callipepla californica brunnescens | reverse complement strand
GCTTCAGGTCTAATTAAGAGATGTTTTGAATTAAAACCTCAGTGTTGCTAAAAATTTCAATGTAAAGCTTTCTGCGATTTCATCTGGAAGGGATTCAAGCTGTTGCCTCGTGCATAAGAGCATTAAAGCAAGAGCCAGACCAAGACAAAGGAAACAAGTTGGCTAATGTGAGAGACCACAAGGGATGAGAGACACAAATCTGCCATGAGGAATTTTCACTTCTACAAAGTAGTAATGGCACCAGCAAGAGGTTTCTTTATGGCAGGTTTTCACTGAGCTTACAAAACTTGTGAACAAAACTTACTATTGGATCCTAGAATTGTTTTTTTTGCTGTGCTCTCTGATCAGCTGTGCTGATAAGAGTGGGGTCAGGCTTCCAGTAAATTACAGACAAATATTTCCAGTCTTTGGCTGCTTGGTCTGGCCTGGAGTGGGGAGGTCGAAGTCATGTGAGCTGGAAATCTGCTCACTAACAGGCTGATGAATGTGTGCATGAAAAGGCCTATCAGGAGAATAACTCAAATGATGTCAAGGGTTCCCTGGTTTTGATGAGATGGGCTAAATGTCATTGGTTATACTACGCCCAAGGTGTGATTAATTATGTGTAGGGCTCTTTGCAACAGAAAGGGAGAGGCTGTGTAGTCTGTTGACTACAACTTTGTACAGCTGAGTAGGGAATGTTTAAAGTTTTCTGCATGTAGCTTGTCTGATTCCTTTATGCCATCTAAGAGAAATGAAGGACAACTCAGTACCTAAGGTTTTTCTCTTTACATCACAGAAGGAAAAGTCTCTTTTGGTTAGCTTCCTTAGGCATCACACAATAAACACAGTGCTACATGCTCTGAAAGGGCCGTTGGAGGGTAGTTTCAGCTTCCCACCAATAAAACATCTGTGCTTGTTTTCTATGCTCCTAAGGAAGAGATAGTGGCTTTTGGGGTTTGTCAAGTTTCCATGTGTACATTTGCTTTCATTTCCTTCTTCTTTGTTCTAGTACAAAGTTATTTGTGTTTTGCAATATTCCTGATATCATAACCTTTTCTGATCAAAACTGTATGCCTTCATTTATCTATCAGATCTTCCTGGGAGGTTTTGCACTGCTCTTTCACGATGGCCATCAGCTTTGGGAAGCATGAATACTGTCGTCTTCTGCTTCACTTCTGGCTCGGTTTCTTGATTTTTTGTTTTCCTATGCTGTGAACAAGTCACTAGCATCCAGTCAGGAGCTCAAGACCTTGTAAATGGAGCTAAAACTAAACTAAAAATAAAATAAAATAAAATAATAAAAAAGATTAGTTTTTATTATCTTCATACTCTGTAAATGTAACATCCTGCTCCATTTCATTGATAAGATGAGCTAACGATGAGAGTAAATGCAAAATCCCCAGACTTCCCATGTTTCCCCAAAGGCCCCTCTTCCTACAGCAGCGTTTCCACAGAAACATCTCACAGCACCAAACCAAGCAGAAAAAAAGGCAGGCAGGAATAGCAAAATAAGGCAGGAGTCCTCTGCAAGCCAAGGGCAGCTGGGTTTGGTAACCAACATGAACTGAGGGAATTATTTATGGCTGCGAAGAAGCTTTGGTGTATGGAGCAGTTTTGTCTTGCAAGCTTCTACTGGAGACAGGGAGAGAAGAAGGCAGAGTTTGGTTGTGGCACCGGGTCCTCCCTGCAGGAGATGGCGTGTGCTAAAGGTCAGAAGGCGCAGTGGTGCTGATGTTCAAAGAGTGGGGAAAAGCCATCTCCCTTTCCCAACCTGGGTCAGTAATTTGCTGAGGTTGGACTCGGCCCAAGTGTCAGCTTGGCACATGTTTTGCTAATGCTTGCCTGATTGTGTTAATCAAAGTGTAACCTGCCGTTCCCATCAGTTAATGGAGTTTACTGTGGTTGGCTCGCATGCCCATGCAAAATAAGCAGAAAGAGAAAACCAAGCCAGTTTTGCGAGTCCGTTCACCAGGGCATTCTTCCTGCACCTTGTCAAAGGGTTCTCTATGTTTTATTTTCCTTCTTGCTGACTGAAACACATCTGGGGAGCAGCTACCTTGTAATATTCAGAAGCATTTTTAACGTTGCCGTTGTGTTTTGCTGATCTGTTTCCCATCTTCTGTGCATCTCTCATTCCATTGCCATGTTCAGTGCCCTCCGTTTCAAGCTTCTTCCTCTAACAAACCACATGAGTCATTCTCTAGCTCCTTGTCAGCAGCATAAGAATGCGTAGAGCTAACGAATATGTACTCCACAGTGTAATGCTGTTATTTTCAAGGTTTGTCCATTGTGGTTCAGTAACAAATGGGCGGGGTGGCACGAAGCACTGACACCCTTTGAGTGCATTAAAGCCATTATCATTCCACGTACATTTTCTTTCTCTGTGGCATATAAAGTGTTTCTGCTCAGTGACTTGAAAACGTTCTTTGAAAGGAAGCCATTGCATAGGGTTCAGGACCCAGATTTGAAATTTAGATTAAATAACATCTGAATAAAACATTTTGAACCGGAGCAATAATCATCATGACATCGGGGCGCTGGTTTCGGTATTTATCATGGGAATATGATGCTTTAGGGTAAAAATTCTGGTTTCAAGATAAGGAATTTAAATAAAAGATATCTGCAAGGGGAGGCATTTTGAAACACAAAAGCTGGGAATGAAATATGTCTTTAGAAATTACAGAAGTCTTTGTTTCATTATTATTACTATTATTATTTCAAAGAAAAAAAATCTTGGGCGCCTTTATTCAGTGAACTTCAGTGTTTTCACTTTTCTACTTCCTTTAGGGTAGAAACTGCAAATGTCAGAAATTGCCCTGGGATGGAAGTTCTGGTTTCAAGAGCGGCAGATGGAAGCTCCAGGGGCACAAGTCACCCTGTGTTCCCACCATTAAACTCACTCAGGAAAAAATTGCAGGCTATAGGAATGTAGCCTGTCCTTCCCTCCTTGATTTAATAGTTCTGTACATCTGAAGGTTACTTGTTTTGAAGCTGAGGGCATTTACCTGAGAAATAAAAGCTGAAAGGAGTATTCATTTCAGATTTCTTTTCCCCCGTGTTTTTAGTCAGGCTCAGAAGACGGCACGGAATCCCATTGCTATGGGTCTACTGCACGAGAAGCTCCCTCAGATCTTCCTCTGGGGAAAGGATGTGGGGTCCCAGCACTTCACCACCAGCACAGTCAGGTTTCTGGTATCTATGGGTGAACATCACATTGTCCCAAACCTCAGACTCTGAAATGTCAGGTTTGAGTTAAAACCACCCCTGGGCACGTCAGGGAGATTCAGAGGTGACTTCCCCAGAGGAGATGCTGGATTTTGCAGCATTTGACAGCACCTCCAGCCAGCAGAGATGGGGAAACCAGACCTCATGCTCTTTCCATGCTCACAGGTGAGCACAGACCTTGGGTTTTCCAGGGCCCCTTGTGTTTTTGTTGATGGGAAATTATGGGGTCAGGGCTGTACATGTGTTCTGCAAGTTGGTCACAGGAGTAAAGGTTCTTAATTTTTGCTGAAGATAGGTAGTTTGAGGAAAGGGGAATGTTCATGGCGTCCTGGATGAGAATCCCTACTTACCCCACTTCTCAGCCCATGAGGATGCTGCAGTCTGTCTGCCTGTCCATGCCTGTCTATCCGTCTGTCTATGCACAGGAGGCAGCTGACATCTCCAGATTGTCACGTCCTTGTTTTTGTGACTTTACTCAGCATGCTTTGGTATTTAGTGACAGTCATTGAGCAAACATCCTCAGGAGGTGTACGTAGAAATAATCTGTTAAAAAAAAACACAGAACAATGAACACTTCAAGAACAAAACTGGTAGAGAGAAGCTGGTCAAGGAGAAGTCTTGTCCAAGAAGCTCTGTGCACGAGCACAGTCAGTTCAGGCTTTTTGCACAGTGCAGAGCATCCTGTGTGCTGCGGTGCAGCCAGACCCCAGCAGCCATCCCACCATCCATCAGTCACAGCAGCTGGCAGCCTGCTCTGACGTGGTCAGCCTGCTCTGATGCAGCTCTTGCCAAAACCAGACCTTCAGCCCAACCTCCCGAACTCCCGAAGGAGCAACCTTTGTGCTGCATTAGATGTGTGCAGGATTTATGACTGCTGGAGATTATTCAGGAAGGTTTTGTTTTCCAAGAGATTAGTCAAGCAAAAGATTGTCACTGTGGGAAAAATTCGTTGAATGCCCAATTACAAAGCTTCCCATAAAAACATTTACTTGGTAAATTGAAAGGCGCTGCATAGAAATCTGTGTAAGAGCTTGCACACAGCTCCCTGGGGATGGGAGGTGAGCATCCTGCCACAACTCCTCTGCAGTGATTTTTGGGTGGCTTCCTGGTTGGTGATTCTCCAGAGTAAGCCCATAAATTGCAGCTGCTAATTAGAGGATCTCACCCTGTGCAGGTGGTAATAAGTCCAGGAACAAAAAGGTGGATGACAGTAAACAAGGACTGGATCAATAGCTTTAATTCTGAAGCAGAGACAGCCCATATTAATTCCAAGTGAAACCCTCTGGACTGGGAATTTAGTGGCTAGAAAATATTGCCTTTGAAAACTCATCTTTTTTTTTTTTAATTTTTATTTTTTAAAGATAATGTCATGTTTCTAGCAGAGGATGGATGGATTCCTTCAAGACAAATGCGGTCAACCTTAGTTTTGTTATCCCAGTGATAGCAACAAATGGGCATGAGCATGGCAGACACATTGCAGGGCAGGAGGAGAAGTGCTAGCAAGCTGGGGTGGACAAGGGCACACCAGTGTGACCTTTCCCACCCCTATGCCATGCACTCCATCCCCATCCCCATCGAGACTGGTCACATGTCACAGCACAGTGGACAGAAGTGACCACCACTGACTCAGCCTGTGCTGTCTCTGACCAGTTCCATGGCAGCTCTCCTTGTCTCTTGACCAGCAGCCTTTGCACCAGGTGTTAGGGATGAGAAGAGAGGTGAGAAGTGGGTACCTTGGAGGACCTCTGTGATTCCCTCCTCTTACCCAACACAGATGTCCTGTGTGACTGCAGATATGTCATATATATATCCTAATTTATCTCCAAAGCTCCCCACCTACAAAAATGGATTTTCCCTATCTCACAGATAGGAAATAGTAGAAGGATAAATACACTAATGAGCCTCAGATGCCCTCTAAATGTAGGCCAAGTCCTGTTAAGTCAGTGCCTTCTCAGAGTAAAAAAAAAAACACAAAACATCTTGATTTTCTGGGAAGACATCAGTTATTCCTATGAAAACGAGTAATACTTTGGATGACCACATCAGGGCATGTGATAATGTGTGGAAGTCATTCTTGATAACTAGTTCTATTTAGTATTTATAGGACACTACAGTCTAACTGCATTAGATTTTTATTGCTTCAGGTCTTTAAATACATCAGGGAAAGGCTATAAGGAGAAAGTAAGTTACGTGTATTGTATATTCCCCAGTGTACACAATGAAAATTCTTGTTGAGAATATTCTTGACAGCTCACTTACCAAGGGGAGCTGTGGATGGATTCAGGGGGATCTCTTGTAAAGCAAACACACAAATCTAATGGCAGGTTCCTCTTCACCCCATCCAAACCCAAGCCAGGCTCATGGGAGAGGGATCCCAGACATCTCAGAAGTCTCTGGAGTGCACCAGGGGAGTCCTTGAGGGTTTTGGTTTGTTGACTGCTGTATTTTCCTGAAGAGTAAGAGTCAGTGTAAAGGTAAAGACAGAAAAGATTGGGTTGGGTTGGGCTGGATTAGGTTGAGTTGGGTTGGGTTGGTTTGAGTTGGTTTGAGTTGAGTTGAGTTGAGTTGAGTTGAGTTGAGTTGAGTTGAGTTGGGTTGGGTTGAGTTGAGTTGAGCTGAGGAAGTACTCGCAGATCCGGTGAGCTGAAAGAGAGCTGACCCCATTAACCTCAAATTGCTCTGCTCCTGTAGCTGTGTGGGAGGAAGATGAAAGCAGTAAAGGAGAGGGTTGTGATGTGCTGCATGCAGGGCAAGAGGGGCTCTGCAGAGGGTGCTGTGGTGCGTATTTGGGCTCATGTGTCTGGATGCTCTGATCGCTGAAGGTATAGAGGGAATGTATGTCATAATGCATTATCTGGGAAGGTTGCAGTGGGAAGCTGAGGTACATCAGCTGCTCATGACATTTATTTATTTATTTACATTTAGCTACTTAGTCAATTCTGTAAAGTACTCCTTTAAGTGCGTTAGTGGAAAACACTTTTAAGTAATGCAATAGCTCAGGCTAACGCTTGTCTGATGCTTCCTGTTGCACGTGACTGAGTTGAGCCTTCACTTCTTCAGCCAAAGGCTTTCTCAGCTCTCTATGCGTGGAAAGAATTGACAGTGGTGACTATAGGGTGAGCGAGGAGATGTCATTCTGCTGTTTGAGCCTGTTGACCTGACTTACGAAATTCCTCGTCAATCCCTGATGTGTGGGAAGCCTGTGGAAGAGAGCAGCCTTAATCCTTGGAGCATGGCTTTCAGAGAGCTTCAGGGTGGGCTCCTGCCTCTGTGACTGCATGACCTAGAGTAAATAGGGAAATAAGAGGGAAAAACTAGGTATTTCCTGAACAGTCAGATGGGAAAGACCAAAAAGGGGAAAATGCTATCAAGACAGAAATATCCTGGCTGATCTTTATTTTCTTTCTGTCTTCCAGATCAGACTAATGGTGTATAAAGATGGGGGAAGGAGGGCAAGATGGAAAGATTTATTGTCTCAGTGGTGTTTCTTATCAGAGACTGAAAGCTACCTGAGACTGTCATCTACTCCTGACCTCTCTGACTAAAAATGGGCCCTGTTAGGGAGCTCTCTCATCACCAGGGTATGGTTTCATATGGTGATATGATGCAGTGTGCAGTCTCTGTGATATGAGATCCCATGCTAGTTCTGTTGTTCCAGAACTGCTTTGGAAGCAAAGAAGGGCCACATTATCCAAGATGGGAGGGAGGCTTCTGATGAGTGGCATCTGATGAGGTTTCTTTAATGTGACACAGGTTGCTTTATGACAAACACCAGGAAACATGAATGTTGTCACGTACTTGTAATGTTCCAAAGCCTCAGCCAAGAAGGAGAGACTGATCTCACACATCCTGTGCTCCAGGTGAGTGGTACTACCCCAGCTCAAGGGCTTTTCTCATCCTCAGGTTGAAACTGATGGCAGTGCCCTGACACAGTGGGCAGGGAGTGCAAGGAATCTGCCATAGGAGATGGGAATGGAAGTAACAAACAATCCCAACGTGTTTACAAAGCCATCAATCCTTATGTGGACTTCTTGTGCGTTTATTCCAAAAAGCAATAGGTGTGGAAGCAGTTTGTAGGAAGGCAGTGTAGCAACACTGAGTGAAGGTGGAAGCAGCATGGCTGCCTGCACCGAGGGCACCGCCGACTCACATATGCTCACAGTATGTGTGCCTTCCTTGGGGATTTTTCATCAAGAGCCGAGCAGGTGCTGCTGGAGCAAGGCAGTCAGCCTTGTCGTTTTAGGAAATTCACCCCATGACAGTATGAGACAAGAAAATTCCTCGTGGCAGCTGTGCCAGCAAGCTTCTCTATCCAGCATCATTGCTGGAAAAATAGTGTTTTTTCCTTAGCTACCTCCTGAGAACTTTCTGCAAGAATAAACTAAAACTACTTTAAGGAACTGTGTTGTCATTGCTACATTCACAGCCTTAAAGCACGATCCCAGCGGTGCCCCACTGAAGCAAGAAAGCAATTCCACAGAAAACTGTGCTTGCCAAAAAAATGATTTGTTCAAAGCACTTGGCTTTGAATAGATGCATAAGTGCTTTCCTGAAATTTGGATTGTAATTGAGGAGCAAGCTGCTCGACGGAACATGCCTAATGAATAGGCATCAAAATTTATGACTGTAGAGAGGTAGGTAGCAGTAATGGGTTATGCAGGGGATCTGTCCTCTGTTTTTAGTCAAAGGGAGAACTGGCTGTAGCCTGAGGGTAAAGAAAAAGTCCTTTTCCAATCTCTCCTCTTCTTTTAACATCCTTCATCAGAGAAACATAAAGGGATAATCTCTGAATGTTAACTAATGAGGTGTCACTACATGTAAGGTGTTGGTAGCAGAGCAGAACTGTGTAGTTTCAGTGGACCTAGAGGTCTAGAGGTACAAACATGGGAGTTTTCCAAATGTTGTAATGTCTTTGCTACCTACTCACCAGATAATTCAGTAGCAAAGAGGAACAGTCCCACTGCTACAGCAAAAAGTTGTTTCATATCTCCTTGTTTTTGTTCCAGAGATTCCCCTGATTTACATGAAGAAAAGGAAGTGGGGTATCTGCAAAAAGTGAAGTCATCTTGCTAAAGGGTTAGGGCGGGAGCAGCACTTGCTGCCAGCCATATCTTTGGAAGGATACCATTTTTCATGCTTTGTTTTTAGGAACTGACAAGGGAAAGGAAGTGCAGTGAGCAAATAGCTATTTTGAGTGATAATCATGCTCTGGCAGCCACTTGCTTGGTTACGTCTTAGTAAATCTCTTCCACTTTGGTCTCTACATGCACAGTTATACCTCCACATCCCGCCTGCAAACCAGCCTGAAGCCTGGGGATTTTTGTATGTGAGTTGTAAATGCCTTCACATCTCCGCATGGCAGTTGCACTTAGTACAGAGTCATTCCAGGTTGGAAAGACCATTAAGGTTACCCAGTCCAACCATCAACCCATGCCTACAACTGCTGTAGGCCAGTGTGGCCTCTCCCATTTTCTTAACACCTCCACGGGCAGTGATTCCATCACCTCCCTGTGCAGCCTGTGCCAACGTCTCACCTGAGGTCCCATCCAACCCCTACAGTTCTGTGACTCTGTGATGTGGGAAATCACACACGGTGTGAAAAATACAGCACACTTAACCACACTGCCATGAGTAAACAAACATCTGCCCTTTGCTGCTGTAAATGTGAGCACTTGGCGGATGCTTGATAGAGTACAGAGTGAGTCAGGAACCAAGGTGAATCAAATAAAGTGCTTTTATTTTTTTTGCTTTAAGACATGACATGATTTAAAGACAATATTGATAAACTTCATCGTTAGAAGATATCAAAGCCATCTGCTGAAGGAGAAAGCTGCTGAGAACAATAGGTCTCAAGTTCGTACCGTGATTTTTACAGGCTCTTACATAAAATTGACATATATATGTACAGTGCCAATAAATATACAAAAAAAAAAAAAAAAAAAAAAAAAAAGATTTCCAGTGCCTTTTTGATGTTTTAATATAAAACTCTACCATCAGTGGAAGAACACAGCTCGATTTGTGTGACAGTGAAGGAATCTGGAAGCAAGTTTAGTTCGTAATTCTGAAGAAAATCCCACCCAAACATTCTGGAGTCAGGGCACTTAATAACATTGCACATAAGCTCATGCTTCTGCTGCTTCTAAGGCAAAACAAACTCAGAACTGCCACTGTTGACAAACATGGCTCCTGCTTTCGCACTTTTGAAGAGATTCTTATCTGTCTTTGGCATCAGTGGAGCCCTAATTTCCTTTGAGATCCTGTCTGACAGCAGCTGAGTGTGCTAGAAAATACAGCCCTTATTCAGCTGCTTGTTAGTGAGCTGGAAAGTTTATAGCTCATGCTCTTCCTGTGGCTGCAGATCGCTTCCACTTTGTCTTAGTTTGTGCTCCATTCTGCAAGATGCTGAAGAGTCAATGTCTCCAAACCCTGCCCCAGTGAGCTCAGCGATCTCCCCAAAACCTGGAGAGACTGTGATACTGAATATGTCCCTAATCTTTCTGCAAGAGCAAAGCTGGCAAGCAATAGATCCAGCTGTGGTTGGGCATCATGGGAAGTCTAACTACCACGGGTAATGTCCTGCTCTCCAGGAAGAACTTAACAGTGTAACAGATTCATCATTTGAAGGTGAGATTCCTCCTTCCATCAAGGTACATGTCCATACACATAGCAGATCTGCTCAAGCATAAGAATTGGGGCAGCCTGACTGCAGTGCTGTGTATCTCTTGGAGATAGCTGCTCTTTGTTGTTAACAAATATCTTAACAATAATAATGATGAAAAGATTTGCTATTCTTTTAACTTGAGGTAACTATTGAATTAAAAAAAAAAAGAGAGAGAAAAAGAAAAAAAAACCCCACACCTTCTTTGTTGAGGATGTTTTACAGGAGAAAGCCTGATGCCTGCTGTTTAATTAGCTTTTGGCTGATCTGTCAAAGCCGTCACCCACAGCCTATCAAAACATCTCAGGTATGTGAGAGTCAGTGAAAGCCAGGGTAAACGTGCCTAAACGTGCTTCTTCCCTCTGAGTTTCCAGGTGAAAATCTCACCGAAGCCAGAGCACGTAGCCCTTAACCAGAGACCTCCACCAAAACAGTTTAAAAGTGGTTCTTTGAGTTCAAGCCAGGGAAATATGAACAGTAGTGTAAATATGGAATATGACGCCATCTGAGGGGAGGTTTCTCAGCTCTGCTAGTGGAAAGCAATTGGATGCGCTCTGTTCCCATGCTGATGAGGTGCTCTCATGTATAAACATGGCTTTTTGGTCAGGGGATGATATTTAAAGGTGGCTGGAATAATGTTCTCATCTTCCTTGTGTGCTCAGTGGGGCATTGCTCAACCTTCACATTTTTTTCTTTTGTAATGTAGGGAGTCCTACCTACCCCATGGCAAAGAAAAAAGGCCGTGTCTGAGTTCACTCTGTTGGGGGATCACTCACCGTGCATGTCTAGAAATAATCATGATTGATGCACAGCAGTGGAAGTTTCTCTGGTTGTATGAACTGATCACTCTTGCGTGTGATTTCGTTAGTGTTTTTGGATGGAGACCAGGATCAGAAGCTCTTAAATTAGTTAACTTATATTTTTATTGCCATAACACTTGGAGACAAAATACTAAGTCAGTTCTAGTGAAGCACAAAACAATATACAATCACTTATATGAAAATACATTACAGTAGCAAAATGCTATACTGGCTTTTAATACCCAGATTTGGGCAAAAATTCTTGACACTGTCTGATTCTTCTAAAGAACGAATTTTCTCCTCATTTCCCATCTGAAATGATGGGCCACTCAAGAGATTAATAAAAGCAAAACACAGTGTGGTCAGCTGGATCATACAGAGTTGAGAAACGACGTTCTTGCAAAATATGTTTTTTTTTTCTGTGTGTGTATGTGAGCATTGAAAATCACAATACCTCAATCCATTCCTTTTGGTCTGTGCAGCCTGGTCATGTCCCCTCCTTCTGAGGGATGGCTCAAACCAGCATTGACTAATCTGGCTTATCCAAAATCTTCCCTCCAGCCTACACTATGCTACTTGGATGATTTTTGACTAAGAAACATGACCACTAACTTTCCACCTCTAGACCCTAATCCTGCCAACATACATGGGCTGAAGGTGGTCTGTGTGAGTGCTGTGTACTGAGAAGTTACCCCTGTAATGATGTTCTTCAGGGTAAACGTAGGTAAAATATTCTATCAAATTTTAATTGACTTTACTCCTGTACACCAAAAAGGGAAACTGAACTGCTTTTACGATGGCACTCTTTTTACCCACAAGCTTAAGACTAAGTAAGGCACACATATATGTTGGCAAGATTGGAGCTGTAATCCCTTTTAGTTTGATTTGTGTTTACTTATCGATACAGAGAGAGAGAGACAACACTCATTTACTAATATACAGATTTTAAGGTGAGAGGAAGCAGTAGGTAAATGAACTGTTTTAAGAATTTGGGTTATTTTTAGTGTTAGTTTTTGGACATCAAAGAGATTAGAGAAGTAGAGAATTCCTAAGAACAAAAGTGTTTTGTTAATAAATATTCATAAAACAACAACAAAACCAACAAAAACTGAAACAGTTTCTTTTTCTTTCAAAGTTTTTGTACTGAATAGTGCTTAAATATCTATTTCTGAAAGATGAAAGGGACAGATCCAGAAATCGTACCATTATTTTTAGCTCATGAACATAAGCTGCCTTCTTGAACCTCTTCCTCTAGCTTGGAGAGTTTCTTCCAACTGTCTCAGTTTCACATCCACCCAAAACAAAATGTATTTTCAGCCTGACCGCAGGCTGAAAGGTCACTTGTTCACAAGGCCCCATTTCGTCACCTCATTCAACTGAAAATGCTGATCTACAGACATTTTCACATCTCCACAAATGATTTACATTAAAGAAACATTTCTTAATAATAGCTCAATAATGGTGATTTCTTTTTTTTTTCCTGAGGACAGTTCTGTCCTTAATTAGCTTTGGGAAAATCTGATCACCCGCAGCTTGGGTTCAGTCTGCTTGAGACCTTTCCCTGTGAGCCCGACCTCTATTCCCCTTAAGCAGCTTTACCCCAATGCTGTACTATTGGCTTCTGCAGAGTCAGTGGGGTCACAACCAGCCCGAGTGCTCCCTGCTGTATTTGCTAGTCACTGTTACAGAAGCATTATTAGCACTAAGAGGGGAAAAAAAAAAGGGAGAAATAGAAATTTCCACTGGGGTGAGTGTGCTTGGATTAATATGCCTGCACCACTTTAAAACAAGTAATGCTAGGCATATTACTTTTTGCTCTATAAAGTGTGCTAGTGAGCTAAACACGCTAGAAGCTGGTGTATGTGATGGGGTGGGACAGCTTGCAAGGCCTGGACTAAAATAAATACATTTGTGCTACAGACATTGGAACAAGACAGTCACACCTGTATCTGTTACAGCAGCAGGCGATTTTGTGCTTGAGGAATTTGTCATCAGTGTACAGTGGACACAAATTATGTGTCTTGTCATAGAAACGGCTTATCATTGCCAAAGCACTTCTTGAAGCCTGTACGTAGAGTATGCATAAATATATAAGTAAATCTGTGTATGTACATTAATGTATCCCTAGAAGGTTCTTTTATTGTGTGCCAAACACAGCATGCATGATTCTTCTCCCCTAGAACCCATATTAAACATAATTCAGTGCAACAAGCAGTAAGGGATGACAACTTAAAATATGGCTTTTATGGAAATCTGTTCTACAGACCTATTAAGATTGCATTATGGTCTCTTAAGAGTGTTACATTATCTCATTTGTAGAAATGAAGACCTTCCCAGATTTCTGTAACTGTCTCAGTAAAGCCAGAATTTGCATTTCAACTTTCTCCAAGGATAAACCGAATTCACCCTATCTAACTTCACAGAAGCTTTTCTACCTGGTTGCTGAGAGTCCCGGACAGGTCACTTTCAAGTCTTCCCTTTGTGAGATAAAGCATGAATTCTGGTGTGCTGGTCACCTCAGTGCCCTTACATGGAGGTCTGCAAGAATGCAGATCCAATGTTGGGCACATAACTAAGGGAACAGAAGCTCTGAAGGACTCAGTGTGAGGTGCTGAAAAAATCCTTTAGAAAAACTAAAAAAAATAAAATGGAAGGTCTTAGCGTTTCCCAGAGGAATAAGCTTTTCCTGGACTTGGGGTTTTTATTATATTTTACAATGGTGCAAAGAGAAAAGCTGGGGCTTCTGAGAAGTGGGAAGAGCCCTGCCAAGGTGGTGATGGTGAGCTGCCCTTCCTGAAGAGTAGCAAGACCAGACTGTGCACTAGATGCCTCCCTGTCACTAACAGAGTGCTTCTGGGACCACCATGTCTTTGGGGGGAAATGTTAGCTAGGCAATCTTGGTGACACTCTGGCCAAGAAGAAGCCCAATGGCGTAAAGGAAGATAGAGGGAGAGGTGCAGAGAGTGAAGCCTGGCCATTGGACAGACCCTGCCGAACAGCTGGCTGGTAGGTACTCAAGTGAGAGACCATCAAGAAGTTAAGTGTGTAAAGCCTGAATCTGCTAGAGCATGACTTGAGTCACTGACAGTGATGTATTTGTTGTGGGAGGAGAAGGAAAGCTGGGGAATTTCCCTGAGATAGTAACGTCTGTGAGAAAAAGAAGCACGAGATGGGAAGCTAAGCATTCCTGAGCTCTGTAGCTATCCATGGCACACCATGTGCTTCTCTTTGGATCCTTTGACCTTTTGCATGGACTTCTGCCTTCCCCCAAGCAAAGGCTGGGGAGACCTCTACGTCAGCAGACTGCTGTAGCAGTGGTTGCAAAGGGTTAAGGGGGGAACTGATGTCTTCTGTTACACTTGCTTTTCATGAAATAGAATGGAAAGCAAAATACTGCAGAGCAATTTCTTTTTGAAATTCCAGTGACTGATATTAAAAACTGTGGAAAATGTTGCTGCCTTTTTGTTTTGTTTGTCTTGTTTTGTTTTCCTTATGTTTGGATCTGGGGGAGGAGGGGGGGATTCCACTGTCATGCTGAAACAGAAGATGTTTCTGCATGCTCCCTAAAAGTTTTAAATCAAGGCTGAAGCCTACACATTGACTTAAATATTTGTAAACAGTATCTTGGAAAATAAAAGAAAATCAGGTAGCTTCTGCAAAACACACGATATAATTTTAATCTACTTTACAGGGAAACTGGAAGCGATTAATTAAGCAGTTAATGATTAATCTGGGGTTTATGTTAGTGCAAATTTCTGAACTATATGTAAGGAGATGATTAATTGTAATTACCTTTAAAACACTGAGGAAAGGTCATGCAAAATTATACTTAAAGTGCTGGAGAATGTTTAAAACACTTCTTTTCAGTTGAAGAAATGGTATATTGGAAAAAGAATTAGTGATGCATCCTAGTCTATTTGTGATAAATATCCCCACCCACCCATAAAAAAGGTTCCTCTCCAATATACAGAGCTTTCAAGGGTCCCTGTAATCTTTTCAGCCTGACTTTCATTTTTCTGAACTTTTTTGGGGCCACTTCAATTCATCCTGCAGTTCCAGCTCTCCCCACCTCTTAGTTTAAGGCAACAGGTGAGTGAAGCACAGAGAACAGCACAGATATCAGCACCCCAACATGCAACCATCAAACCAGGGCCCCCAAGGGAAGCCTCCACAAAGCTGCTGCCAGAGACCTACAGTAAAAAGGCACCGAAGAAGGTTTTGTGCTCCTTAGTGTAATCCACCAGCTTGATGTCACTAACGTTGACCATTAGCTTGTCTCCTATCTCTAAGGAAACCACAGCTCCCAGATAAATGGGCTGGAACCAGTTGTTCCTCTCTTCACTGAGGGTCTTGGTGCTGGTCAGCAGCTGGGTGGGCTCGGGGTAGCTGTCAGTGACTTTAGTGATGATTGCAGTGACAGAATTGGTTTTACTTGAAGCATCACTGAGCCCTCGGAAAGTGACCTGAGCATAGACATAGTAATCCCCAGACACAGGTATCACCAGTGCGTTGCTGGAATAGCTCAGGTTGTTCTTGGTAAAGGCCAAGCCTCGCTTGTCTTCCCACTGCAGGATTGGCAGATATCTTCCCACAGCGCTGGAGGGACCTTGCTTCTTCACTGCAGAACAGAGAGAGAGAGAAGAGATATGTTAGTTTGTTCCAGCTGGAGAAATACAGAATCTTTCCTCCATGGGACAATCAAAACTCTAGGAGATAAATATTCTTCCTTTACAACCAGTCATCTCCAAGCCAACTGTCAACAGCTATTTTTGGAGGCCATTTGTCCATAGGATGTCCAGATCTGAGCAACCAAGAGCCAAAGGCAAAGCTGGAGGACCTGGGTTGGAGCAGGCTGCCCAGAGGGCTCGATTACAACTGGGGGTCCTGGGTGGCAGAGCATCCCAAGTGATGGGACTCTTTCCCAAAGGCTGTCTCACTATGGGGTTGGATGCATGGCTTCAGCTCATAGGTCTGGAGTGCTCTCACCTATTTGCACAGTATAAACCTTGTTCTGAAGTGAAAGCAGTGCTGGGACGGTTGTACATCTGGGTATGTGTGAGAATACAAGAAAGACTATTCAAAGCAGAAACCGTGGAGCAAGATAAACAGCAGGCTACGTGCCTGCACCTAATGGCTCAGAACAGCAGTCAGAGACATGAGAGCAGTGTCTTCATGAGCAGCAATGGACTGAAGCTGTTTGTGCCACAATTGTGCTAACCGAAGACAGCAGGCTCTGTTTGCTCAGAAGATTCACCATGATCATTGTGATCTATCACTGAGTACTGAGAGCCTTGAACTTCTCCTCCTGCCAGGTTACTTCTGGAGGCTGGAGATGGGGTTTGTCAGCCCCCACACCGAGGTTTGCTGCTGGGTGCTGCACTGGGATCTTTTGCTATACAACTGCCTTTCCTCTACCTTCAATTTCACCATAGAGCTGGAAAACACCATCGTGCTTTAAAACACCCACTTCCAAAGGGACACGCTGTAATCAAACCCATTTTTAACTCTGTTTTGAAGACATCTGGGACAGAACACTAAGCTTGGTGCTATCTTCAGCTTTACTTCAAGCAGAACAAACCAACAAACAGAAATGCTCTCGTGGTTAATTGAGGCAGAGCTCCAATCCACCCCCAGCACGGTCTGATCTAAGCAGAGGATCAGGATGCTCAGGATGCAGGGGGGGGAAGCAGGGAGCTGCTTTCATGAGCTTAAGTTAATGCTTAAGGATGATTACGATTCAGCATTTGGGGATAGGGTGCGTGTGCACAGGCAGGGAAGCAAACTGAAGGCCCTTGGCAATGTCTATCAGGTTTATTCTGGGGGAAATGGGATTAAGAAAACAAATACCCTCAGCCCCCAGTGACATCTGCTTTTTTCCTGTTTTCTGATGACAGATAACCCGTAAGAATACTAGCTGGTTCTGTTAGGAGTGCAGTTCTTGCATATTCTCTGAGTAGCACAACAAAATCTTGGCTTTTTTTTTTTTTTTTCTTTTTTTCCCTTCCTGCCTGCCAGTGCTCAGAAAAATTAAATCCCTCTATCTTTTCTCAGAAGGCGAAGCACATGAAGGGAGTATTTCTTTGCAACAGGATGATAGACAATAACTTGGATAGCAAGCTAGAATATAAAAGTATTATAAGGAATATGAGGTTTAGAGCCAATGGAGCTTTGCCTGATAAGAAAGAGAGGAGTTAGATAAGCAAAAGTACTCACGGTCTGCCTAACCTTAACCCCATCTGCCTTGGGACATGGCAAAACATTAAAGCAGCTTTTGAGTCACTCTGATTAAAGAGCAAGACCTCACTGAGATAGGGTGGTGGAAGAGGAGATCGTCTGAGCTGGGGAAGACCAGAAAAGATGAGAAAATTTCCTGAAAGAGTCTTGGGCTCTTTTCCATCTTCAGTAGATTGGGAAAAAATTGAGGAGCAGGTTCATGAGAAATGTGGTGGGGTTTTTTTTTGCCATATGCAATGACGCATTGAAGATGTCAGTGACACTCAATTCTTCTGTGTTTTTAATAACTATAAAGCATCTCATCTGAACTGCGTTATTTCATAACTTCTGGAATTAGGCAATTCCATGTTTTATGGCTCTAAATTTCCTTCTAGGTTAAAAAAAAACTATATCAATGCTCTCTGTTTTCAAGCTGGCTAATTTTTCCCATCATTTAGAGGAAAAACACATGTTGAAGTGCCTTTGAATATTGCATGGCTCCTTTTCTAGCACAGCCATACTTCCATTCATTTGTTTCTTAAATATATGGAGCTGCACTTCCTGCGAACACACATCTTATGCTAATCCTTGAAGTAAATAAAATCTGCTTTCACTATGGGATTTACTGCTGCAGTTCTTTCAAGTTTCCCTTTCACTTTTGATTTTCTGGTATCTCTTAGATGTAAAATTTCTTCCCTTTTCCTAAAATCCCTTTTGGTTTAGTCACTTTCTGGGGAATCCCTGTATCTTGGCAGCTCCGGGTTGCGCTGGTGGCATGCCAGTGAACTTGTGGGGTTCCTACAGTTCATGGCCCTCACTGTGACACTGTGAGCTGTGCTGTAGGAAACAGCTGAGTGTCCTGGTATCCAACAGAGCTCTGCTGTCGTGCTGCAAAACACAGCACCTGCAGGGTCTCTGTTGTCCAAGATCTCATCCTGGAAATTTAATAAGTGATCTTAAAATGCCCAACAGCCAAGCGGGGCCAGAAAACCATTTTCTACCCGGATTTAGCAAAGTGTCCAGAAAGCATTGCAGCACAATAAGTGCTGGAAAGGTCCTTGGTGGGTGTCTAACACACTTCATCCAGCCGTGTCATGCCATGCCATGCAGGCACTGTTCTGCCTCCTGACCTGAAGTACGGTCCTACGGGGGCTGCAGGGATGGTGGATTGGTGTGGGGCAATCAGCACCAAGTCTGAACTAGTGCATGGGACAAAGTGAGGGCGGAGAAAAGCCCCAGCATGATGTTCATGCTGACTGCTCTTCACCAGCCGACAGGGAGAGGTCTCAGTGTCAGTATGGAGGAGTCCAAACAGCTCAGTGTATTTTCCAGAGGCCAAGAACAAGTGGAGAAACTTTCATAAAGGAACAGAGACCAAAACATTGAGTCATCCTGCTACTGCTAATTCAGTGGTGCATTCCCGTGTTAAGCACTCCAGTTAGTTCTCATTCCTCTCACTCTGCTCTTACATTTTAAAGCATACATTCCCATATCTAGAAGGACACAGCTGGAGCTCTGGAGGAGATATGCCACGAGGAAGAGCACGTAGTCTGCTATCTGCACTGTGAACCAGGTGCCTGAAGTGCGGGAATGTAAAGAAAATCTGAAGAATAATTATTCCTTTTTTCACTTTCCCTGCACAAGTCATGGTTTCTGAGAAGCGAAGACCAGAATGACACCCAGGAAATTATTACAGAACAAGTTTAGAACAACACAAAAGGCTTCTGCACTGAGCTCAGGAAATCCTTGCTGCAGGGTGCAGGAAAGCAAAAGTGAAGTGCTGAGACTCAAAAAGAAAAATAAAAAGCTTGAAGACAAGTTCATGGAAGCCTGCTTTCCTGATAACCTGGTGGCACAGCCTTGAGCTCAGGTTCCTGAGGAGTGAAAAGGAGTGAGAAAATTCCCTTTGCTTTTTCCTTCTCTCATATAACATCGATGGGGCTGAAGCAGGAGGTGGACAGACCCTGTCCCAGGGGCACTGCTCGGGAGTGACAGTTGGAGGAGTTGCAAACAGAGGCCTGAGAAAACTTGAAGCAAACTGTTGGGTGCTTCCCTGTGACAGCTGGACTTTTGTGCAACCCAGGGAAGTTCCCATCAGCAGACCAGTGCTTGGGCTGCAGTTGTGAGTCAGCTGCACTGAGAGCCTCTGGGTCTTGGCCACGTGGAGATTTGGGAAACACGAGGACCTATATTAGCAGCCAAGGTCAATCTTCTCCTGCAGACTTGCACTTCAGTAAAATTTTTTCCTAAGGGAATGGCACGGAGATGTCAGGGGAGGGTCAGGTGGGACTGGAGAAAGGCTGTGCCCCAGAGGGCAGTGGAACTCATGGAGAGCTGAGAGACTGCTCTCAGCCATGGGGTTGGGGGTTAGGTGGTGCTGTGTGGGGCTGGAGTTGGACTTGGTAATCCCTGTGGGTCCCTTCCAAGTCAGGATGTTCTATGGTTTTGTGATTCTATGTGTTTTGAGCAAGCACCGTTCTGCAGTTCTATTCACCTGTGTGCAGAAGGGGATGGGACATAGGAATGAAATAAGAAGGAGCTTGTGGAATAGGGAAAATAAACTGTGGTGGTTGACAAATCAGCCCTGAAGCACTGATAACCCTGTACATACATGTACTAAACCTCATGTAAATTCTTGCACACTTCAAGTTACCGCAGTACTCCCCTGGGACAACATGCAGGGCACTGAGGAAGCCTCTGCAGTGAGCTATATTTTGGGGAGGTACGAACTATCTTTAGTGGACACAAGGTGGGAGCTCAGAGCAGATGAGAGCTCAGCACTCAGTCCCATCCACTCAGGAACCTGCCACAAACCTTTATTTCAGTTGGTATTCCCTAAAGTTCCCCTTGATGTGGTGGCAGCCCCAGCTTCGGTGCTGAGGTGGTGATGCTTTGAGGTGGCATCTTCCTAACAGACACAAGCTGAGAGGTTCAGCTGGGTACAGCTCTTCCCTTGGTTGCTCCAATGCACGTTAGATATGGCCTCACCTAAACCAGGAGGCTATTGATGGAAATGTGGTGTGTGTGGCTCCAGGCTGGACTTGCAGAAAAAATAAGCACCCTAAAACCATCCTCATTTGATCTTATTTTACTCCCAGACTGGTAGACCTTCCTAAGTGACATCCCACTTGAGCTCTTCCCACCAAGTTTTTCAGCAGATCCAGCAGATCACTAACATGGGAGGAAGCACTGAAGCTAAGTTAAAGGAACCCCAGTGCTCATTGAATTACAACAGCACAGAGAAGGGGCAATGTTTGCCATCTGCCTCCTCTATAGGCCCTCTCCTATAAACACTGCTATGGTAAATCTGCAGGGGTCAATGAGGCAAAGCTGGTGACTTCTTCCCCTGCATCTGGATCCTATCAGACCTGAATAAAGTGCTGTTACTGTATCACAACAGCTGTAAGACCTGAAGGAAGCACTCCGGTTTTGAACAAGCATTACCTGTCAGGTGTGCTCTTGGCTTCTCGGCACTGGGAAGTGTTTCTGTAACTGAGGGAAAAAGAGAAAAAAGGTTTAAGAGTATGGAGGGGAGGGAACACACTCACAGGCTTCCAAATCCATTTTTTGGCCCACTAAGAGAGCTACTCTGGTCCCAGTGAGGTGCTGGGAGGTGTGATCCCACCCTAGGATGGAGCTGTCCCTGTCTGGGGTTGGGAATGCTTGCCCCTCGCTATGGCCTGAGCTGTACCCATCTCCCCACATCCCATGACCCTGCCCTGCCCTGACTTGCTTGGATCCTCATGGAGAGGGCAGGCAGGGAGCTGTCTGCCCCAGGGGCTGCGGCAGCAGTTGCAAAACCTGGCAAACAAAGGTGGTGGGGATGGGAAAAGGACTGGCACACTTACCGGCAGCCACTGCCCGCTGCTTCAGAAGGTGAGAGCCTTTGTCATCCACAACCTGTGGGAGAGAAGTGCAGGCAGTTAGCTCCAGGGATCCTGCACCACATCCAGTTTGCTTACCCCCCAAAACAGGAGATGATACACTGATATCCTCCACCTCAGTTAAAGCATTTATGTAAAAGGACATGTCCTGACAGAGCTTTGCTTCAGTGCTGGAGTTTCTTGCTGTTTGTTCGAAGCTACCCACATCTCA
This sequence comes from Callipepla californica brunnescens, assembly GCA_023055505.1. Taxonomy (NCBI): domain Eukaryota; kingdom Metazoa; phylum Chordata; class Aves; order Galliformes; family Odontophoridae; genus Callipepla; species Callipepla californica. The sequence goes on along the minus strand of JALIRH010000028.1, from coordinate 7,482,522 downwards.
GACAGATGTCAGGGGCAGGAGCTGGGCTGCTGTGGTGGCTGTGTTCAGCTCATGGGCTGGACAAACCCCTGGCATGGCTGGAGGAGCACTGGGGGTAGGGACCATCACGTAGCACTGCTGCTTGGTGGCTGCTGTTTCTCCATCTGTGCAGTGAAATGGAGCAAGCAACACAGCATGAGACATTCTTCCCTGCTTCAAACATCTGCTTGTTGCATTTGAAACACCAGTAAAGAAACTAAGAAGTGTACCATCTGCAGACCTGCAGCTTCCCCTTCTACATCTGCATTATTTCAGGCTGCACGTCTGCTGCTCAGGCATGCCTTGAATTGTGGGGAGCCCAGGGCAAGATAGGACTGTTGCTTGCACCTTAAACCTTCCCCTAGCCCTAAGCATGAGCACATCCCCACAATGTTCATGCCAAGCAGTGCCAGCGTTTGAGTTGAGCAGCAAAAAGGAGTGTTCAGTGGCTGCGTGCTGTGCTCTGATGGGCTGCTCCCAGCTCACACCTTGCCATGCTCCCGCAGCTCCTCGCCAGGAGCCAGCCCTCCTCTGGCAGCTTGTAAAGCAGTGTGGCTGCAGGGGGAAGGAAGGATCTGCAGGATACTGGCTCTGCATCCTTAGGACACAAGGAGCATTGTCCTCTGAGCTTGTGCAAGGCACTGTGTGTGGTTGCAGGAATCAAGTGGCCAAGGGAATGCAGTCAGCATTGGTGGGGTATGGTGTGTGCTATGGGCTGCTGCAATAAATACATCCCCTCTGCTCTGAGGTCCCACCTGCTTGCTGTCCCTTCCATGGCACACAGCCACGGCCTTTCTCCTGATGGGATGCACGAGGTCAGAGTGAGGATTTCCCTCCAACACTCCCATGCTTTTGTCACAGAATTACAGCAGTACTGGTGCAGCACTTCCTACACATTTATCAAGCAGCAAATTTTCAAACAACGCAAAGTACCACAAAGAGCTACAAATCAATCACAAACATACACTTAACCATGTAACCTCAGTGGAGCTGTTTGCTTAACACCTAACTTCATGTGTTTTACGTCCTCAGGCACTGCAATAAGAGCAGAGGTGGGGGTGATATTGGAAGGATACTGTTGCTTCAGAATGGTTTTGCCTGACAGCTGTCAAGGAGCTTTGAATTCAACCTCTGTTTACTTGCATCCAAAGAATGCCAAACCTGTGCTCCTCATGCTGCAGCTGCACTTTGATGAGCTGAAGAGCAGCAGATCAAGAGGTGTGAACGTGTTCTCTGTGCGGTAAAGGTGGAGGTTTTTTCCTGATTGCTAATTCCTAATCTAAACTTACACGGAAAATATTTTAGTGTCTAAAAATATTTCATACAATAGCCTGGCATTGGCAATTCTTGCACGGCAGATGTGCCCTGGGAGTGTGGATGAGGTGCACAGAGAGCTTTCAGGATGAAGAAGGCGATGGAGGGAGAGCCAAGGCAGTAAAGAAATCACACAATCAGTGTTTTCCTCTACTCTCCTTTCTTGCTTTGCTGTGCTTCTGAAAAGTTCACCGAGTGGTCTCAGTTTTCCCTTTGGTCACAGCAGAGAAACTGGAAGCGGCGTTGAGCAGCTTTGAAAATCCTGCCCTACAGCTGACCTGGGAGCAGAGGGCATTTCCAGCACCTATGGTAACCCTGAAAACTGTGATATACGAAACTCCACGACTGCCCAAAGTGCATTTACATCCATGTATAGCTAAAGCACAGGAGGAGGGCCAACACAAAACATCCCCTTTGCACCTCAAGGAAGAGCTGGGGTTGTCCGGGAGATCTGCCTGGGAAAAGCAGCCTGGCACTGGAGGCGGGGGGGATTCATCAGCCAGAAATCCCCAGCTCCATTTTTAGCAGGAGGTGCAGTCTCATGGCAGGTCTCTGCAGGGCACGCTTGGTGCTTGCACTTGGTTTTGCTCAGCCCAGGGGTGCTGCATGGCCTGGGCTGGGCACCTTTGTCGATTTGGCAAAAACTGTCCTTAATGGTGGGAGCATTTTGGCTGGGCTGTGGCTGTGTACTGACTGCTCTGCCCGTGAAGACCACAAGCATCAAAGAGCAGTTTTATGGCTTTTGGAAGAGTCCCCTGCACCCAGGATATGACACATGGTTCCCTGCTGCTCTCCAGGCACCTCTCTACCACTATTGATCAGGAAGCTACTTAGAATCACAGAGTTATTAGGGCTTGAAAAGACCACTCATCCACTCGTCCAAACATCAAGCCATGTCCACTACCCACCTCCCTCAGTGTGACATATGTCCTTTTCTTGAAAACCTCCTGGGATGGTGACTCCACCACCTCCCTGGGGTTCTCCTTCCCACCTGGGGAGTCCATTAGGGCATCTGGTTTTGCATGGACTATAGCTCTGCCAGTCCTGTTGCTTCAACCTTTCGGACTGCAGGATGGAGACCCAGGTGGAGCTGCTAGGATTTCAGCCCCTCCCATAGTGTAACATCTCAAGGCTGATGTGGCACACAGATTCACGTGTAAACTTTCTGACTGGTTTCTGACTGAACCTCCCTTGTGCCTTGCTTGTGGTCCTGCCATGCTAAGGCTGCCACCAGCACAAGCCCAGTACCAGTATCTGCAGGGCAGGCCTTGACTTTCAGCTTTATGGAGCAAGTGGAGCGAATTGTTAGGATGGATGGAGATGTTTGCCTGGCTTCCCCTCAGTGGATTTGTGCATTCAGATTGAAACTCGACTCTTCTTCAGGGAAGGATGCCCTGCAGCCTTTTATAATTTCCTGGTAATATCTCCAGTCATGGTAATGCTTAAATAACCCTATTTCCTCACCTCGCTTTGTCTTGAAGAACAAAAGAAAGTGATTTCTACTTCCAGCAGGGAAGCTGCGTGTGAGCCTGGAAGGTGTCCAGGGTACCCATCTTCGGGCCTCAGTTATTCACACAAGACGCATCTCACCACAAGAAAGAGAACCAATGGTTTGCACATGTTGCTGTGATGACATAACTTACCCTGCTCTTCCCTAAAAGGGGCATTTCCAGAGGAAAAGGTGAGCCTATGTCCCTTCCGAGGAGAATGTGACACCACGTGCACCCACACAGAAGCTGAGATGAACAACTGTCTCACCCCGCGGCCAAAGAGGCACGCCTCGCTTGCACAACCCTTCCCCTCCTGTTTGCTCCAGGAAGGACGGGTTCAGGGATTTACTACGTCTGCTCCTCACCTGCTCAGCTGCACCAGTCCCTCCCAGTTGGCGCTGGAGCTGTGGCCCAGGACTGGCCCGAGTGCAGTGGAAAACGCTAACAGTGTGTGGGCTGGTCCTGCGGCACTCCTCCCATGAGCTCACTGCTGCGAGGGTCAGTGAGTGAACTCACATCTGCTGCAAAGCAGGGCCAGCCCGCCTGCTTCCAGTGTGCCCAGAGCACCCACAGCCCGAAAGAACTGCTGCCAGGGCCCCAGCACACATGCAGTCATAGAATCACAGAATTGCTCAGGTTGGAAAAGATCTTCAAGATCATCAAGTCCAACCTCAGCCTAACCATAGTGCCCTAACTCTAACAACCCACCGCTAAATGATGTCCCTGAGCACCACATCCAGACAGATTTTAAACACATCCAGGGATGGTGACTCAACCACCTCCCTGGGGATCCTATTCCAGTGCTTAACAACCCTTTCTGTAAAGATGCTATTCCTGATATCCAACCTAAACCTCCCCTGGCACAACCTGAGGCCATGTCCCCTCATCCTGTCACTGTCACCAGTGAGAAGAGCCCAGCCCACTCTCACTGCAATCACCTTTTAGGCATGTGAATAGATCAATAGGGTCTCCCCTCAGCCTCCTCTTCCCCAGACCCAGTTCCTTCAGTCTCTCCTCATAGGCCGTATTCTCCCATATTCCCCAGCCTTGTTGCCCTTCTTTGGACCTGCTCCAACACCTCCATGTCCTTTCTGTATTAAAGTGCCCAACACTGAATGCAGTACTCGAGGTGAGAGCTCACCAGTGCCGAGCACAGGGACAGGATGACCTCCCAGTGCTGCTCACCACCCCATTCCTGATCCAGGCCAGGATGCCATTGTCCTTCATGGCCACACTCATATTCAGCCCACTGTCCATCAGCACAGCGAGGTCCCTTTCCATCAGGCAGCTTTCCAGCCACTCCTCCCCACGCCTGTAGGGTTGCCTGGGGTTGCTGTGACCAAAATGCAGGACGTGCCTTCTCCCAGCTAAGTTTTCCACTAATGGGACATTTTGAAGAAGGCATCCTCCAGCAACACGACTCTAATTCTACAAATGCATCTGGAAACGCAAAAAGTCCTGGTCCTGAGAGCCTGTATACCCAGAAATGTTCCTCTGGATCCAGCTGGGCTGAGCTCAGAGGCGTGAAGAGCAAACAGCCAAACCCACCCTGCTGCAATCTGCTGCTGGACAGAGCTGGCGACATACTCAGAGTTTGGAGGAATGAATGAAAAGCTCAGCAACCGCAGCACCTTGCACGGTGCCGCCAGGCACACCCCCACCCGGCTTGGCACTGGTGCCGCAGGCACACAGCCAACCCCGATGCTTTCCCTGCCTCAATGGGACACACAGAGGCTGCAAAGCAACTGATCACCTCATTGCATCACTGTGGGATTGCTGCATGCTAATTGAGTGCATGTGCATAGAAGTACGTGCTTGTGGAGGGTGTGTACAGACTAGACCAAATCTAATGGCTTACGTTGCAGGTTTCCTCTTAAAAAAACAAACCCTGACAGAAACACTTTTCTCCATTAACTGCCAGCAGAACAGGGGCCAGGAACATGCCAATTCTACCAAAACAGCTAGCATTCTATTATTTATTCATTCCACCACTAACTCTCTTTAAGGCCATCTCAAGAATCAAACTGTTCTGCTTGGAACCTCGGAGGAGAGGAACAGAAAGAGCAACGAAACAACCCCAAATGCCTTCTCACTGCATGCACCTGCTCCATGAATAGCAGCAGGAGGGTCAGCACTTCTACGTGTGCAAGAAATCAGCAAGTTTATCAGTCTGAGGTATGGTGACAGGGGGTTGCAGTGAGAAGTTAACATGGAAGATGCTGCGCCAGGAGCTGTCTCTGCTTGGGTGCAAACTCAGGTTCAGAGCAGGGCCAGTGCTTTTCCATGCAGCCAAACATGCACAGGCACAGACCCTCAGGCACAGCTGTCGGACTGTCCAAACACACACAAGTAAAAAGCTGCATTCCGAATTTACCCTTGAGGCCACTTATTAACACTGCTTTCTTTGGCTGTTCTTGAGTGAGCACATGACAAGCAAGCTAATTGGGTGTGGAATTTCAGACCTGTAGCTAACATTCCTTAAAACCTTAATTCTTCAGAGCAATAGGCATGCATTCTCCTTCTACCATAGGGCAGTCCTGATAGGTTCATAGGATAGAGTGGAAAGGGGCATTTGCAGGCTGGCACAAGCAGGAGTGGGACAGCGCAGAGGAGCATTAGTGGTGATCACCTTTGCCAGTCCAGGAACAAAGAAAGCCCAGCTGTCTATCAAAAAGATGAGGAGTTCCCCAGATATAGAGAAAATTTTGATAGGGAGCAAATCACATAATGGGAAATTTAGGGTCAGACTCCACAGTTGTCCTAAATGGGATCTGTGCAGGACTGTATGTTAATAATAGATGAGAGCTGCTGCTGTCCGCCTGGTGATGTACAATGGGCACTGACCCAGTGACATCAGCGTTTGGTCAGCAGATGTTTGCTGAAGCGGGACATGGGAGGAGAAGTCTCAGAGCTGATCCCAAAGAAGGGAGGAACATGAGAACTGAGATCTGGCTGAGATTGGTGGAGAGGCACAGATTTCAGTCGAATAGAAGTTTCCCTTCAGCACTTCAGGCAGCATGCCAACAGAAGTTTTAAAGGCGTGAAATAACGACAAGAGGAGAAGGGACCGTTAGCTAAACCAACCGAGCAAACACAAGATAGAACACGGAATATTGGCTCTGTACGAGGATGACGGCATGTAACAGCACACCTCTCTCCTTCCCTTCAACACAATCAACTCAAAGAGGGAACCAGACCCAGAAAATTAAGAAGAAAAAAAAAAACACCAACACAACACGGCTACAAGTGGAGAGCTGGGACCCCACGCTGCAGCAGGGTGGAGGTATGGCAGTGCCTTACCTGGGAGCAGGAGGTGGGTGCTCGCAGGTTCCCGGCCAGCAGGTACGTGATGGGCATTGCCAGCAGCAGCACGGCCAGCAGGCAGAGCAGCACGGCGCAGCGCATCCTCCTCAGGTCCTCCTTGATGTGCATCCTGGAGGCTTGGCGGCTGGCCGAAGCCTCTTCCAGAGTTATCTCAGCCCTGCGAACCATCCCGGCAAACCGATGTGCGAGCTGCCTCTGAGCCTGGCAAAGCTTAACCTCCTCTGCCTCCTGCCCTGCATGGAGACCCCCATTAAATAAGAGCTGCCCGGAGTGTGGGAAGGCACCGACACACACACACCCTCCCTCCCGAGGAATGCACCGCCTACAATAGAAACCTAGCTCAGGGAAGGGAGCACCGCGGCTCCCCGAGCTCCCCGGGATGCCTGCCTTTGCCTTTGCCTTTTTTTCCCCTCGCCGTGCAGGAGGAAGCTAGGAAAGTCCCAGTGGGTGGAACCAGGATAAACTCCACCGCCGGGCTGGATGAGCTTGAAAGCTTTTCCGCGTGGTGAAGGGAACGTGAAACCAATGGGAGGGAAAGTGAGAAGCGAAGGGGGAGCGTGAGGGCGAGCTGCTGTGGCACGGTTTCAGCGCAGCATTGGGAGGAAAGGGAACTGTTAGGGGGAAGGTGAGGGGCTGCGAGGAGCACCGAGGAGGGGTCCTGGTCCCTGATGTGGGGTTTAGTTGTCAAGTGTTAGCACGATGATCCAGGTTGGTTCCACGCACCTTTTTGGGGTCAGGCCCAGAGCACGGCGACGTGGGGCTCGTCTTCTCATCACCGTGCTCTCACAGGAGCCTGTTAGTACTGCTGTGACTCCACTGGGGAAACGTGAAAATATCCTGCTCCGCTGATAGCTGCTATCTCAGAGAAGAGATCAGTTCAGACAAGGATGCTCCGGCAGCAGCTCCTGCTGTGCCACACTGCCCCATCCACACCGCGACCTCAGCAGTGATGGAGATGGGACCCTCCAGACTGCATTTTCAAATGGGGAGGTTTTCCTACAGAAGCGTTGTCTCCTTGAAACTGAAACAGTCCACACATGCCGATGCACGGAAACTTCTTCTTCCCTCAGTGTGGATTTTTCTTGTCTTCTCAACAAGTTTTGGTTCCCACCATCTCCCACATCGAAAATACTGCGGAGTTTTGTTACTAGAAAATGACAGCTGAGCGATGAAAGCATTCTGCTCGTGTCCTGATCTGCCTGCTGCCCTCCTCCACCTGCAGAGGAATAGTCCATAAAAATTCAGCCCTCTCTTATCACTTTCATTTTGATAACACTGGTAGAAGTCTTCTTACCAGAGTATACATTAACAATACTTTCTGGTGCAGCCCTGTGTGTGTCACAAAGTTTGCAGGCAGGAGCAGGAAATGCTGAAACCTGAGTTGGTTTAGGTAGAGGGGACAGAGAGCTGCTGAGGCACTGAGGCTGCAGTCCACCCCATGTGAGCCCTTGGAGACCTCAGACAAATCACTGACTTTGTTTCCTTCTGCAATTCAATGTTTGTTTTCATTCAGGCTTTAAAATCATGAGGACAAGTGCTATCATCTGTTTTTACAGCATCCAGAGCTCATTTCAGTGCGGCTCCATTAGTCACACATTATTTTTTTTTTTTTTATCAAAGGGCAAGAATGTGCTCCCAGGAGCAGCAGCACGAGAACTCACAGTTCTGTGGAAGTGCTGTGTACAGGTGTGATGTTCTGTTTGCTGAAATCCCAGATGCTTATTCAAGGGCACAGTATTACAAAGATATCACTAGGGTTTTGGAGTTCATATTCCCTTCAGTGCGAGTGTCCACAAATATTGAACTTAAATCTGAAGCTTGTGTGTCACAGAGCTCCCACTGCTCTGCACTCCAGGGAGAGATGGCCCTGCTTGGCTTTCTGGTTGCCTGCCTTCCCATTCTGGTGCTCTACAAATGCTTTGTATTGATCCCTTCAGTGCCCAGCTCTGTGCTGGGAGTTGGGTGATGTCCCCAGCTTACTCCAGGCGTGCTCCTACCTGGGACCTCTGATATGTTGGTGTCAACAAGAGAAAGTCTGCAGGGGACACCAGCCAGCTCCCTTCCAGAGTTTAACAACCTCTAAAGGGGGGAGATGTTTTACTGTAGAGGTAAACACGTGGGACCGAGAGATGTTTTAAGAGATGAAAAAACACAAATGGAGTTAGAGATCCCTGAGAGGAGGAAGTAGCATCCCATCATCAGGCATGCCACCTGCATGCTGCTGCCTTGTCTTTTCTTCTGGGAGTACCTTTTGTGCTCTTTGCAGAGTACTTTTTGTTCTCCCTGCAAGCTTGTGCATGATACATGTGAGGATAAACAAGCTGAATCATATATATCGTAAGGGTGAAGCAAGACGTGAAGGGATGGTACTGTAGGTATACTTGGTTCATCTTGGAAGCTACTCTGCATTTGATGTCTTTATTCATTCTTTCTCGATATCAGAGCTGTGGTTTTAGTTTTTAAACTTGCAGCAAGTTTGAAGGAAAAAATCTTGAGCGTTCAAAGACCATTTCACACTTTTGGGTGGACTTTTAAGTGTCCCTTCCAACTCAAAATTAATTCCATGAATTTCTGAGTTTGCAAAGAGCTCTTGGTTCAGCATGGTTAATTGTTTTACCTGCAAGATTTGATTTTGTGAGATTCCCTTTAGAAAGACGGAGCACAGAGCATCCTTCAGATGGGAGGAAAGGGGGCAGCAGTGTGTGATGTTCACTCCTCTCCATCTTGCCATCTCCTTCCTGCTCAGTGCTTTACTCGCCCACCTGGGGTCTCCCATTTACACAGCATGGACAGGCTGCAGCTGTTCACCAAGCACTTGTGGTCTTGCTCACGGCATCCCTGGTTGGCATTTTGTTCTTCCCTTGCGTTGCTGTTGCTTCAGGGCCATGGCTGTTGGGTGCTGGCCCCTTCTTGGTTTCCCTACAGTGGCCATCCCATAACCTCCAGCACTTGGGGCTGTGTAAGGAGAACATGCAATGTGTGCTTCTGGCAGCTTGTAGCCTGAAGTGGGCAGGGGAAGAGGACTGCTGTTGTAGAGACTTCTGCATCATCAAGGCCACCCCATGGGCACTGATGAGCTGCTGGTTACAGTTCATGTCTTTGAAAGCAGCAGGGCTGGAGGAAAGGCAGAGGGCTGGGGCTCAGCTTAGTGTGCTCAGCACCACGACATTGGAACAGAATGTGTCGTCCCTCACTCACCAGAGCTGTGGGAGGGCTTTGCCATAGGACTGGTCAGGTATGGATGTGTGTCAGGAAGGGCTTTTCACACCAGTCCTTACTGTTACACAACCCTGTTCCCAGCAGGACGCGGCCGATCTGTGGAAGTATCACCCAATTAGACTGGGTTTGTCTCCAGAGAAGAGACACGGACCTGCTCCTCGAGCTGCCCCTTGCCAGGGGATGACGTGAGACGGGAAGGAGTGGGAGGATGTGGGATGGTTTCCTACCTGCAATGCCATGTCCCTGCCATGACCTCCCATCTCCCTGCTGCCGAAAGCCTCCTGCTGCCATCCCGTGCATGTCGTGTAAGCGTATTTACTCCCACGCACCCCTTAAATGTAGATCAGCAGAGAGACAATCAGCCAGGAAGCTCTGCCAGAGTGGGGAACTGCACCAAGAATGCCATGGCCCCGGGGAATGCCTCTCCCATGTCCCTGGCTGCACATGGCTGTGGAGGAGGTAGGGGCGGTGGGATGGGAGTTGCCATCAGCTCCCGGGAGCTGTGCCATGCTGAGATCTCTGGGAAAGCCTTCCAGAGCAAATCCTGGTCTATCCCCATGCGTGTGCTGTGGCAAACTGTGATCCTGTTCAGCATGGTGTAAGCTTGTGACTGTGCTGAACTGTCTCACCTTGTAATTCTGCCGGGAGATGTTCACAGGAGCGAGACAACACAGGGGGCACAGGCAAAGTAGATCCATGGTCTCTGGTGCTCAGGGATGCCTTCCTCATGCCTGTGCCTTCTCTCAGGATGAAAGGACAAATAACACACAGAACACGCAGCGTTCCTCTTTTATAGAGTGCAGGGGGGAAAAAGGGATAGTGTAAGGGAACTGCAAGGGCACAAAGTCTCCTAGAATAATTTTGAAGCAATGTGTTGTCCCAAACCATGGAACAGATTGCTCAGGACCATGTCCAAGTGACTTGGACTTTTGAATACCTCCAAGGAGGGAGACTCCAGAACCTCTGGAGCTGATACTCATGATGGTGTAATTTTAGGCAAGCAGCTCAGCCATAACATTGGGTGAGCATTTAAAGCAGAGCAGGGAGCTTACTCCCTTCTCACCCCACTAGCAACAGACTTACACCAAGCTGCATGCCATTTGCCACTGAAGAGCTAACAAAAGAAAAGATTTGGACCACACAGATATAACCGAGAAGACCAAGCAGAGCTTGCAAGTCTGCTGCATCAATGGCTCTGAGCTCTCCTCCTTATATCTGCCTATTTTCTGATCCAGGGAAATTCACTGGGAGGAACAATGGGTGGCTGAGAGCATTGTGGCTGAGAAGGAACAAAGACAGTAAATGGGTCTCAGATCACCAGAAATTAATTTCCAGGAGAGTAAACCATCTTATGTTGCTAAGCCACCATGACTCCTAAATAAACCCTAGAAATAAAATACCTTGGACCAAGGAAGAAAGTTCAATCAGAGCAGAACAGGGAGCCCTGCACTTGAGTTCTCCTGGTTTCAAGAGACACTAAGCTGCTCTTCCCTTGTCAAGTTGGTTCTTCCTTATGTCATTCCATGATCCTTATCCTTTGGTCATCTAAAAGATGTACATGTCCCTCCCTCCTGGGCAGCAATTTCAGGCAGAACAAGTAGCTTCCCTGGTGGGGTAATGAAGGATGATTTCTTCCATGGCCTACACCCCACAGGAGCCATGATTGATGTCAGTGGAAAATGTCTTGGAAACCAAAATACTCATTTACCTTTAGCAGTAGTCCAGGTACAGTTACAGGGCTGTGGAAAGTATTCTTAGCCAAACCAAGCATGGCTTTATGAAAGATGCTCTGGGGCAAGTACTCTACTTCTGGCCTCATCTGTACAGAGGAGTTGAAGTTAACGCATGAAAACAGCATGTGTCAGTCCAGCTTGAACTGTTGTCCAGGTGAGAGTCACATGATGTACCTGTGCACTAGAACATGCTCTGAACTCAGGTTATCATTCAGGAAGATGTTTAGGGAACAGACAGAATCAATGGGAAATAATATAATAGGTCAGACATAAAGTTCTCCTCCCGAACTGAGTGCAGGATGTATTCACAAAGACACTTCTTATTCCTGTCTACTGCTGGAACGCATTCTTGTTCAAATTCTGCAAGAATGAATTTGTATTGTCAGAGACAGGTTAGCTGGACATTTTCCCAGTTGTTTCATCTCATACAAGGAAGCTGTTTCCATGAGGTATTCCTTTTGTGATGAAGCGTGGTATTTTCCTCCCTGCTGCTCGCAGTCCCTAGCAAACAATGCAGTGAAGCAGAGCTCCTGATTGCTCTGTGCCAGCCTCTTTGTTCTATGTGTCTGTTAGTTCTTCAGAAGCAAACCACATCTAGCAATTGTTACCTCAACACTGAGAGGTTGCTGAGGACACACAAAACAGCATCAGCGATGCATATTTGCGTGACAAGTGCAAACAAATGAAGAGAATCAGATTACACAGTGCAGTTCCTGGTACTTTAATAGAATGGATTGCATGGCTTGGATTGGTGGAAGAATGACTTGTTGCTACCTTACTTTCACATGTCGCAGCCAGGCACAGCTGGACTTTCCCTTTCTCATTGCATTGTCTGGGAAGGTGTCAAGTGTGAGCAACGGAATCAGGCTATCCTACAACTCATTTGCTCTAGACTCCAGCTTTCTGCAAGCAGGGCAGTGGTGACACAGTCTCAACTTGATGTCTTGACCTGTATTGCTCTAACATGCCCTCAAACCCTTGTGGCTCAGTCTACCAAGACATGTCTGTGAGGGATGCCTGTTTCACTTTTGAGACAGAGGTTACGTTTTTAGACTGTCACTAACATATGAAGTGCACATTGTTTTGGCTAGGACAGAGTTATTTTTCTTCATAGTAGCTGTTGCAGTGCTGTGTATTGGATTTGTGATGAAAGCAGTATTGACAGCACAGGAATGTTTCAGTTGTTACTGAGCAGTGCCTACACATAGTCAAGGTCCTTTGTTTCTCACCCTGCCCAGGGCACCAGCAAGCTGAGATGACAAGGAGCTGGGAGAGCTGACCCCAGCTGACATCATGTGCAGCAATAAAAGCTGAGGAAAAGGAGGAGTTACAGTGCTTGCTTTCCCATGTAAGTGTTAGATCTGATGAAGTCCTGTTTTCCTGGAGATGGCTGAACATCTGCCTGCCAAAGGGAAGTAGTGAATGAATTCCTGACTTTGCTTTGCTTGAATGAGCAGCTTTAGCTTTACCTACTATCTAGTTTTATCTTAATCCCTGGGTGTTCTCACTGCTGCATTTCCAGTTCTCTCCACCAACTCACTGGGGACGAGTTACCAAGTGGCTGCATAGGGCCAGTGCAAATTCCCAACAGCATGACAAAGAAACCTGGGGATGGAGATGCCTTTCCTTGTATCAGAGAATCATAGAATGGCTTAGGTTGGAGGGGACCCTAAAGATCATCTAGTTCCTAGCTAAGGTTGCCAACCACTAGGTCAGGCTGCCCAGCATCCCATCCAACCTGGTCTTGAATGCCTCCAGAGATGAGGTATCCACAGCTCTTCCAGTGCCTCACTGCCCTCTGAGTAATGCCCCATGCAGGGGCATTTCTAGAGGCAATGTAGGGATGCCCCATGTCTCCTTAGACAAGGCCTGTTGTTCCCCTGGAAAACATCTGCTAAAACATCCCCAAGGATGACTGAAATGCACTGTGCCAAGCAGCATGTTTGCACGTCAGCCATGTACGTGGAGCCATTGCTGCCTGTCCTCCTGCTCTGTGGAGCTACATGGGGAGTATGAAAATACCCCACAGCTCATTTCAGGAGAAATATGCAATCACATCTCAGGCATCTAGCCTGGACCAAAGGCAGAGCATGAAACAGAATTCAGTGTGAATTGACGTCAGTGTTTTTATGTCTTTGTGCACATGTGGTAGCACAGCAAACCTTACCTTTTGCATTTGAGAGTAGTTAATGTTTCTCCATGCGCCAAGAATTTCCTGGTGCCAATATGACACTGTTTTTCCCTTGAAATGAACTGGGAGATATTTTTATTCCTATTGACGCACCTCATGCCATATTTCTGTTATCAAATATTTTGTCCGTCGTATCTTTCTCTATTAGATTTACAAGCTTGCTTTGGTGGAGATTTTATGGCCCTTCATTACCATGCCAGGTAAACAAATAAACAGAGGACCAGACCAATTCAGTCACCCTTATTTCAGAGCTCTTCTTCTCCAGTGGTCCTGAAATATGTGTCAGAGGAAGTGACTTACATGACAGCATTAAATTAGACATACATGACTTCAGCAAAGGACACGGAGCTATGACTTGTCTTTGGCCAAACTCAGCCACCACAGAGATTTCTGATGCATAGACCTGTGTCCTGTCACCATATCAAAGCTATTAGTGAGCTTTATTATATAGAAAAAGATCTCTTTTTGGAGAGAATGCAATAAATGCATGAGAAGAAAGTCTGGTGAGATCATTTCCTCTCTGATTTGGGGCAAGATACTCGATCTTCAGCAAACTAGAATTTTAGAATCCATATTGCTGGTGATAACATCTACAGCTTGGTTCACACTGGGATCTGTGTAAATCTCAGAAACTTGTTCTATTATAAGCCTTCCCTGACAGGTCTCCATGCTCACCATCACCTGAACAATTTAAAGATGGGATGGGGTTGCCACAACTTACTGAAAAAAAAAAGCATTTCCCCCCCCCACATTTAAGCTATGGAACTTCTTTCTGTAGGATACTATCCTATAGTCAAAAATCTACTTGGCTTCAAGGAATTTTAGATATGTTTACAGAAAAGAAGTTCTGTACTGATAATGAATACTCAAAATTTGTGTCTGTCTCAAGAAGATCTTGGGCCTCCAATTGCTGGAAGCTGGGGGAATGTTTTGGCTAATCATTGTACATCCTTGTCCTGTATATCCCCATCTGCATCAGGACTGGTGACAGCTAGGACATGCCTACATAAACATCCTAGTCAGAGATCTCAAGCTGCAGGCAACACAGGGATGCTTCTGGATATGACTCTGTGGTGGCTTCCTGATACTGGTGCCTTGTCATCATTTGAAGAGGAGGAAATGGAGTTATTGCACCAGGGGAGTTATAACTACAGAGTACTATGGATACATCTCCATGACCAACAGATAGTAGGCTCCCACATCAAAAGAGGCATACACTTCCTTCTTCTGTATTAGTAAAAATTAGACATTTCCTGAGCTGAGTGTTTCATCCCACTTGTTTGTCCTTTATAGAAACTTGTCCATTTGAGTAATACCTTCGCAGTTTCCCCAGGTGGGTTGCGGAAGAGTATCCCCAAGTGGGTTGCTGGCAGCTGCCTTATGTTCTTGGTGTGGGAGACTCCTTGCTTGTATCGCTCTTCCCCTCCCACTGGCACACCCTTTGTGTTGGCTGCAATTCTAAAGAACCTCCTTGCCCACACAAAACTCTTCCCTTACCTCAAATTAAATGCAGATGCTCAGGATTGAGAAACAAATGCTCTCCAATAAAGGCTGGAGAGTCGGCTTGATAATTGTTTTGCATGTCCTTTCCTCGGGAGCTGATCTTTCAACCATGATGCAACCTGAGAGATTTTGTATTTCCAGGGTGGAAATAGAATAAGAAAGTTCTCTGAGGGCAGATTTACATTTCTGAATCTGTGAAGGAAATGCACCTTTCAGAACTGAAGGAGGCTGAAAAGAGTGGAGACTGTATGTGGCATATTTTTTCGGTCTGTTCTTAATGTTCCAGCTCCCCTCTCTTCGAGGTCCTGTGTGAAACCACATAATCTCATGATCTTTTCATTAACACACAATGGATTTACTTCTAATGATACAGAGATAATGAACTTGCCACAGGTACCTTTCTGATGGCTGGGAAGCAGAGACAAGCAGTTGTAGAATTTTATTCTGACACTGAAAAAGATGCAGGCTCTACTATCAGTCAGGCTCGGGCTCAAATAGTTTACCCTGCAGTGAGATAATTGCTGTTTATTGATTCTCCTCCAGTGAAAAATGCACTTATTTGTTAGTGAAAGCAAATCTTCCCTGATAGTGCAGCCCAAGTACCACATACTTTGCAGAGATGAGAGACAGCAGACTGTTAGATGTACAACAAAGTATGGTGACATTTTTCTTTTTTGTGCTTCAAAGCATTCTGTCTTTTTGCTCAAGATGGATTAACAAACATTGGGTGCGTTACCAGAGACGCAGGGGATGCTCAGCTCTGGGGGAGTCAGTGAGATCTCAGGGTCAGCATTTGATGTGTGTGGATATACATTTGGATGCATTGTAGATGTAGTTTCCCTGCTGCAGAACCATCAACAAGTGCAGCCTGTACATCCTGGTTTATGATATAAGATGGGTTGTTTTGAGCTTATTTTCTGTTTGTCTGTGAAGAGCTGGCGTTGATTTTAGTCCCTGGAAATGGCAATGCATATGCTGCTCTGTTGAACTAACATGTAATAAAATCTGTTGCGGCTCATATGGGAGTTTCAGTCCAGAATGCAAGGCATGGAAATCAAGAGGCACTGTGGACTACAGACTGTAAGGACTCAGAAGCCACTGTTGTTGGTGCATAAATGCTGCCTGCAGAGAGCCAGGAAAATGACCACCTCACATGAGGATGAAAGGGGCCAGGAAAGAGGGATGACAAAACAAGAGATAATAGTATTTTTTGCACTACACAAAACTGTGTTGTCATGGCTTCAAACAAAGAAGTGACACAAATGTGAACTAAGAGGGTCTGACTCAAGCCTTTTCTCACTAAAGCTTTGCTATATTTAGTGAAGAACAGAGTCATGCTTCAAGCCTGATATAAATACCTGGAAAATATTAAACAAAAGATCAAGTTTATCTGAGTTTACAGAACTACTAGAAGAATCAGATTAGCTCTCTGTAACATTTTCCTTGACTGTTTATGTGGTTTCTCACTCTGAAGTGCTCTGCCAGTGTTAACACACTGGGCCTCTCAGAAACTCATGAAAAGCAGATATCACATGAACCTTTCCCTGGTTCAATATCTGCTTTCCTGGACAGGCTGCACTTGTTTCTCTTGGACTGATATCTGAAAGTGTCAAAAAAATCTTCCGCTTCCCCAGAGAAAAAATGATGCATTCCTGAGATGCAGCATCAAAACCGGAATGAAGCTGTGGGATTCCCTCTGTTTTTTGAGCTGACATTAATGTGGAGGGTCTCCGGCCAGGACAGTTGCGTGTTTCATTAAAATTCATAATTAGATTTTTATGTCAGATTTACAATTTAGTTGGGACTGGTCGAGGAACTGGGAATTAGTGCTCTCCAGGATTCGTTGGAAGAGTATAACAAGCTGTAGAATTGTGCCTGCAGCTTACACTGGCTGGCTAGTAGGCTGGGACAAATTAGTGCCACAACCTCATGGTGAGTGCAGAGGGCTGAGTGCCCCAACACAGACCTGAGACAGGTCTGAATCACGGACCTATCTGTTTTTCTACACAGCTGTGGAAGAAGCAGCTCAGAGAGCAGTCAGGAAAGACTTGATCTGTGGAGGACTTTGTGGCCAAATCTCTTGACCAACCTGTGCAGAAAGACCTGGAAGAGCTTGGCAATTGGAAAGCCACCAGAATCTAGATAAAAAAGAGATAATGAGATGCGTAAACAATTTTTTGACGTGTTGGGCTCAAAGGGACATAAGTAAATATGGTTACATCAGGCTGGTGGCCAGTCACTAGTGGGGATCCACAGGGTCCCATTTTAGGGCCTGTTCACTTAAATGTCTTCATCAATGATTCAGATTGCAGGACTTGAAGGAACACTAAGTAAGTTTGCAGGTAATGCTAAACTGGGGGAAACTGTTATCTCCCTCCAGAGGATGTGGGTTCACCTCGAGCACTGTGCAGCTCTGGGTGGGCACCACAATATAAGAAGGACACAAAGCAATCAGAGGGCATCTAAAGGAGAGCTATGAAGATGGGAAAGGGTCTGGAGGGGGAAGATGAGTGAGGAAAGGCTGAGGACCCTTGGTTTGTTTGGCCCTAAGAAGAGGAGCTTGAGGGGATCTCTTGGCCAAGTGGGCCTGAACTGGGAAAGCAGACAGATCATATCCAAGAAACCAGCTTATAGCAGGCTTGAATGCAACCAGATAAAGTGTGCTCCAATACTGAGCAGGTTTTGGTAAAGGATGAAGATGCACCTCTGAAGCCTACTTATGTGGGAACAGAAAGTAAAAGAGCATGAGAGGAGGGAAATTCATCTCAGCACAATAAGGTGCTGCTGGGGTGTGGTTATTACACAATTCACTGCAAGGCATTATTGCTCTATCAGCTTCATTGGTTGAATTACATCTTGAGTGGGTGAGGAAGGAGACTTGTTGGAACAGCCCGGCTTCAGAAGAAGGCTCCTGGTAGGAATCTGTGAGTCTAACATTTCTGGCTGCTTTCTGAGGTCAGAAGTTTGCTACTTATTACCTGAGCCTTTCTGAAGTGCCAAGGAAGTTAATGAATCAATTCCTGAAACTCGTCAACAGCTCTGTATCCCTTATCTTTTTCCCTTGGATCTCTTGGCAGAGTCTCACCTGTGTGATGAGGAGCCCTCTTCTACTTGCTCCACTTCCAGACTGTGGGTGTTCTCTCAGCCCATACTCCTCCTGCAGGCCAGAGCAGGAGTCCCTGGGGATGTGCATCCTCTGAGTCCTTCGAGATGTGCAAGTGTGGGCATGCAAATGGGGAGACAGAGCCATCATGTTCTCCAGTATGTCCATGTGCCTGGACAAGTGGTGCAACAGTCCTCATCTCTCAGTTCTGTTGTGTGGGCTAAGCCAGTGAGTCAGTGGCCTCTGGGAAAGAATAGAAATGATCTGCATGGAGCATTGGAGCTGTGATTTCCGGTGGTTGAAATAATAGGGGTAATGGGGAACAGAGGACCTTGGAAGGATCGCTGCCTCTTGAAACAGGATGTGACTATGCCATAACCCAAACTTTACCTTCTGATTATCTGATAAGATTGATAGTACCTAATTAAAGTACGTTACTTCTGCAGAGCTGAACTCTAAATAAAGATACTACAGGAAGTTAACCTACACAGAAATTGAGCTGTAAATGCCCCATTTTTAGTAGCTGGGACAAAAGAACTATTTGAAAAAGCCACACTTGCTAACAGCTTGTTATTTTTTTACAGTTGGGACGTGCCTAGCATGTCAAAACTAAAGAACAATAGTGGATGTCAAAGGTATTACATGAGGAAAATTCTGAGAAAGAGCTGCTCAACTTAATGACACAGTCTATGGCTTATCACAAACTTGTACCTAATTATATAACTCATATCATAAAGTGTGCCTCATTTTCCAGGTTAAACATCAACTTATTTTTATACTTTTGTCCAAAGTCGTTCTTACATACATAACGATGTTGTACTAAAAAGCTTCCCAAATGGTCAGCCTCTGCAAAGTTTTACTCCCTGGTATGCTGGGATTGGAACCAAACAAGATAACACACTACTGTTGATGATATCCATACTTTTGATTTATGAGTCTTAAAAGTGTAGAGAAAGTATTCTTGTAAGAGTGCCAGAGGTATTCCATGGGGAGCAGGCAGTTCTCTCATAAGGACAGGATGCCCTCTGATAACATCCCCCATTCAGTTGTTAGAGGCAAATCACTTCTGCTTTTACTCTGATCCATAAAGATTTAGTCACGGTAATCTAAGATTAGAAATGCGGTGAGATTGTAGGAAGTAAAAGTTCTGTTAAACAAAATGATATTCTGTGGTGAGGGAAGAAAAATGATAGAACTGTTCTGTGTTCTTCATCTAGTTATACCATGCTACTTATAAATGCCATGCAACATACACATACAAACGCTGGGATGCTCTGAACATATTATCCAACAGCAGTGATGTGGCCGTCCAGAAGGCACCATAGACCCAAGCACATCCTGCTCCCCAGGCACAGGAGTGACTTCCCAAGGACATTTATTTCCTTGTCAGCTGTGTGGTGAGACCTCCCATGCCCTTCTCTGTGAAGAGAATGGGTAGAGGAACAGGAAAGGCTGGAAAAAGTGCAAATGGACTGCAAAGGGGCTGCAGATCTGCCATGGTAAGTTAAACAAGTTGTAGGCAGAAGGATTTTAGTCCCTTCTTAGCCTCTTCTTTTCTGACCTTTTCTGACCTTAAGTCTCTACTACCCAGCTGAAAAGCATGAATCAGGGCTTCCAAAAATATCAGAATTTGAGCAACTCAGTTTTAGAGAGTCAATCTAAAGTGCTTGAAAAAAAATGTGATGTTTAGGACTCATTAAACAACTTGGAATAGGAGAACTGGTGCAAATCACATCCTCTCTCTTTCACTTATGCTATCATATGTGGCTCAAGCATGACTAACATGACTTCCCTCTGTGCCCCACTCATTTCTGAAATCTGAAAAAAAATCTCAACTCTTAGGCATTAGACTGGTTATGTTATGTTCAGTTTGCATGTTACTGGCTGTAGCTGAAGGGCTAATGCCCATTTATATGCAGTTATTATTGAAGAACATCTCTTACTCAGTTGCTGGCTGGTGAATTGTTGTGGAAAGCTTTAACTAATGTTACAAAGCTCTTCCATTCACACAAGAGCCACACTGGCAGAAATACTGTCAGAAATCTTTCCTATTACATTAAGTTCTGAAGTGGGGAAAAATGCTTGCTGAGAAAAGGCAATGATCTTAAGGTAATGAAATTAGAGATACCCACGGAAGAGTCACTGTGGTGACTTCTACAGCTGTTCAGCAGAAATAAATTGTCAACATGCTCATTTTGAGTGGCTGCTGGATGAAAGATGCCCCATGCTTCCTTACTCCTGCTCCTCCAAGTCTGTAGTAGAGCTGTCTGCCCAAATGCATGGGAGGAAAGGAGTGGGCCCAAGTCACAAAGCAGCTGCTGCTGATCTGCCCAGCTTAGCAGACTCCTCTGTCTTGATTTTCCATTGATCTCTCCATCAGTTTCTTATCACACTGTTTCTCTTGTCTTCCTAAACTCCTCCCCTCCTTGCTCCATCCTACTCCTTTGACCTCTGGGTCATTCCAGTAACTGGTTTATATACTACTGAATGTTCCTACCTCTGTCCTTCGGACCTTGGCCCTCATCTCCCAGTGTGACTTCTCTTCACCAAGCCCTCTGGATTTTGCAGGAAAAAGTCTAAAGTCTTGGGAACTCAAGGAGAAACTTCCCTTAAAAAATATTTAGGATTTATTCTTAGAACAAGTACTGAAAGTACACTTGAGTCAAAAGGTATCATTACAAGGAATGAGTAATTATTGTATTTAATGGAAATTACATACATTTATTTTAGATAAAAATACAGGAAAAAGACAGGCTTCTTACTCATCCAGGGCTGGTTTGTTCTTTCTTGCCTTTTTTTTTTTTTTTACTTTTTTCCTACACATTTTTTCTCAAATTATGCTTTGCAACATGGTGCCAAAAAAGCTTCTTGCAAGTATGAAGACATCCAAACTTTTCCCTGTTCATGAGTTAGAGTTTGCTTGGCTGCATCGTATCTAATTGAAGATGCTCTAGGAACTCAGGATTAGTTGAGGCATGGAGAATGTAAACAGAGTGAGGCATAAACAGAGATTAAGTGTGTGGCTAAAAGATGATTACAGGCTTCTTTGAAAGCTTCAGGTACTACACAATCCCCAAGAACAGGAAAACCGTGAACACCGATCCAAAGTTCAAGAGTGTTCTTTCTGCACTGACCAGTTGCTCTGCATGTCTGGGCTTTGAATTTATACCCCAAAAATGTCAGATACAACACTGGGTTTCTTTTTTATGAAGTCCTGAGGACTTCCATTAGAAATTAATTTATTGTTGCATAAACATATGCCTTCAGGAACAGGCACTTTTTACATGCTAATAAAATTTCACCTGTAATAACAACAGATGAATCTGCTTAGGAGTGAAGTTGTAGTGTGGAAATTGCTTTCTCAGTCTTTCCAGGCCATAAAACATGAAGTTCATGCCATGATGACTGTGGAAGAGGGGAACTAACATGTTTTTTACAGGACTCACTTCTCTGTACTGTCCTTTTATGCAAGTAGGAAACCAGCTGCAATAAAGTGACGCTGCTCCTTGGTGCTAATGCAGCAATGCTTCTCTGGAGTGCTTCTGATTTAATTGCTTTTAGAAATCACACCATCTCTGACAGTGAAATAGGTGCTGAAATGTTTTTTTTAAAGCTGTCTGCCATGCAACGGCCTCTTCCACAAAACTCATCTTCTTCATTTGTCACCCCCCCAGGTCCATTGCAAGACAGTTTGAGCAGGGATTGTTTCCTGCTCTGCATGCAATGCGTGCAGCACCATTGAGTTGCGCAGAAATACAAAATGCATCTGCACAAAAAAGAGAGAGGACTGTCCAGAACAGAGTGGTGGTGGTAGTAGCTGAAAGGAAGATTGAGCTGGCAATGCCAAAGGAAATTTTCTGTAACTTAACATCAATTAGCTCATGGGACTCTTCTCTTGGACTGACTGCAAACCTCTGCACTGGAGTTAATGCAGAAGTGTCTCCAGCTGCAGGCAGACCAGTTGCTGCCTTTGACTTGTGCTAGAATGATGAATACATCTGGCACCTGAGTCAAAAACATGACATGGCACCACAGACTGAGGCACAGCACAGCCTGGTGCTTCAGGGCTCAGAGAACTATGCTAGATTAGTGCAGAGAGTGCACGATGTGAACCATCAGCCCCAGGGCACGTCCATCCCTTGGGCTTTCACTTCGTGCCATGTCACATCTGACCAGAATATTTCTGACATAATTATTTTTTCTCTGGAAGAAAATTATGCTGGAATTAACTGACAGCTCCTGGAGGGATGGTACTGTTGTTTTCAAGAATACACATTCAGAGGTTTAACTACAATGATGTTTGTCTCATTTTCACGTATTTGGACATGATGTCATACTACGGTGGGAAGTGACACCTAGTCACTTTCTTTTTGTGACCAAGGCACACAAATTTTGACAAAGGAGCATCTTAACTGTCCTGAAACGAAACCTCAGACAAAATAAGGAGTTCTATGTTGGAAAAAAAAACAAACAAAAACACTTTTATTACAGTTAAAAAAAAAAAATAAAATCCTGAACACTGCCCACAGAAAGGAAATTCCAAGTGTTCTTCCAGTTCAGTAATGACAAAATAAAACCTATGGCTGTAGTAGTGTAAGACGACTCCCATGAGCAAATGGCTCTTTATTTCAATACAAGCTGCACTGTGTAAACGGAATTCCACAATTCTATTTATTATGGCTCTAGTTCACAGGTCAGAAGTAGCTGTTGCATTGTTTTCCTGTGCAATAGCTTTGTTTTTCAGCCTAGAAAAGGAGTGTGCTACAATCAGAAGAAGAATTACAAACTTTCATTGTTAATTTGGTATGAGTATGGTGCAATCAACAGATGTTTAAGAGATGCACCCAATGGTGTTGTTCTGTCTATGCTGCTATACTACTTTTTCCTGGGCATCCTGATTTATATTATACAGTCTGCACTATTCCAAATATTCTCTGGAGTCAAGAGGGAGAACTGGAGCACAGCCCAAGGCAGGGCCCAGCTTCCACTCATTAACCACCCCATCCATCATCAAACAGAATGATGTGATTTATAAAGGTCTAAACACAGAAATTCAGGGGCTTGGATCTGAGATCAGGCCCAGGGATTCTCCACATGCCATTTTTTGCAGAGGTGGTTTGCTTTGCCTTTTGACCTCATTTCAGGCAGATCTGCTTTCCTTGTCATGCTGTAAGAGCATGAAGACTTGCCCGGTGTACCCTGAGAGCTGCACAGACTGCTGTCAGTGTGCCACTCATACAAACAGGTGCCCATCTTTGCATAGTGGCCCTTAGTGGGACGTATAAGAATTCTAAGAGGAAAACTGTTTTTTTTTCTGCTCATGTGTGGTATTGGATCTTTCACAACTGGCTCCCAGGAGAATCAAGGAGAGGCATCCCAGGAACATCAGGAGCTCTTGGTTGTGGCCTTGCACTGAAGCAAACCATGTTTGGTCAGTCCAACTTAAAAATGTGAACAGGATTAAGTATGGTGCTTCAGGTCAGCATGAAAGTGCCCTTCACCGGACAGTCTGCCACAAGCCCAGATCAGTTCTCCTCACCACTGCCACTCAACACCATTCAGGATGTGGGGTATGGCTGAGCTGAATCAGAATTTGAGGGCCTAAGTGATTTACCTGTAGTGATTTCAAGAAACCTTGACCTTTAGAGGGAAGATGCCTTGTGACAGCTGCTCACTGCACATCCTGGAAGGAATGCTCTGAGGAAAGAAGCTGATGAGCACAGGCCTCTAGAACTTCACTTGGCCCCTAAAGAACAAATAATGCTAGAAAAAGAATAAGAAGAATTGATTTTTTTTCTTCTTCTGAAAGACTATGTTGAGTTTTCCAAACCTGCCTACGGAGCAGAGCTGAGGAAGGAGGGGCCACCCTCTTTATTTCATAAAGATCTTCAATTATGGTAGAAAAATTCCCATTATTTCTGATGGGGAGGAGAGGGAAGCCCCAGAAATACTTCAAAGCTTTATATTATTGTATTATTGTTCTTCTTTCCTGCTTCCATCACTGTAAAGGTATGGTAAAGGTACATGATTCAATGATTCTACATCCTAGGAAAAATTAAAAAAAGAATGAATATCTGGAAACCCACACTTGTGACCACATGGGATGGAAGTCCCATTCTCTCCTCTACACACCCTCTGTGAGGTGTTTCCTCCACACCACCATGTCCGGAGGTGGCTGAGAAGGCCACTTCCACGCAGAAACTACCCTGCATCTCCCTGATAAATAAGGCACCAAAGAATGGTGTGGGTGTTGCAGCCGCAGGGAGCTTCGAAGCTGCCAAGGGAAAATGGAACTTTAAATAAACTTCTTTCCAAGTGCCTGGGCTTGAGAGGAATGCAGTGAGAGATAACATTCTCTGTAATCCCAGCTCATTTGTCCCAGGGAGGGGAAAAAATCAGACTCCTGCTCTTTGAGCACTTCTCAGCATTGCCCAGTTTGCGGCAATGCCTGTAAAATATTACTGCACGATCCACTGAAATTAGTGGAGGGTGTTCCACCACTTTTGATGAAGTTTTTAGTACGGCCTTGTTATTTCACATTGTAGGTGTGGATGGCAAAACAAGGTGACTTCTTTATATCATTAAAATAGCATGGAAGAGCGTAGCCAGCAGACCAAGGGGCAATGTTAGACCCACTCACCCTGTCTGGTGAGGACAAGGCCATATCTGAAATATGGTGTCCAGTTTTGGCTCAAGAGGGATGTGGAAAACCAGAGAGGGTCCTGGACACCATGACCTATGACTAGAGATTGAGGAAGAGGGGTTGGTTTAGCCTGGCAAAGAGGAGCTGAAGAGCCTTGGTAGATAATATGTCAAAGAGCTATTCACAACCATGAAGTGCATTTTAGGATGCTGATGATGGATGTAAAGAGGATCTTTTCCTCTCAGATGCTGGTATAGAAGAGGAACAGGTCATCAGAGAGGTGGCTGAATTCCTTCCCTGAAAAGCTGTCAAGGGTTGGCTAGAGAAAGCCACAGGCAACCCGATCTACTGCTTTGAGCAGAAGTTCGTATTAGACATCCCCAAGGATCCTTTCTAGCTAGTATATATAATCCTTTAACTCATTAGTTAACAAGAGGAATATTATTAATAACACTTTAAATAGCACCACTGTAGTTTCAAGGTGCTTACGTCTCAGATGCTGTACAAAGTGAAAACCAAGTCTTAATTATGTAACTAAGTGCTGGATGTTTCCTGAGCAAGATTCAGCTTTGCTTAGCTTAGCTGTGAGAAGTTACCAGCAAAGCAACATTTTTTTTTCAGCACGCTGTTCTGATTGTTGCTTTGGGACAGTTTTGGTTATCACTGCATCAAAGTTTATACACCAGATGACTTGCTTTATTTGAGAATTTCTGGGGAGATTTCTGTGTGTAGTGTAAGAGGAGAGATGGCCACATGCCATTAAGAGAGCACAAGACTGAGAATGAAGCAATACTGGTCATCAGGGTGAGCAGTAATAAGCAACACCATATACGTCATTGTTTCATTGTTGTTTTTTTCATTTCTGAGATGATGACCATGAGCAGACGTGGAGAAAGCAGAAGGAAGACTAATAGCAGCTGCCTTGAGTCACCAGAAGCATAGAATTCATAGAATCATAAAATCATTAAGGCCAGAAAAGACTACTAAGATCAAGTCCAACCATCAACCTGTCACCACCATGCCCACTAAACCACGTCCCTCAGTGCCATTTTTACCCTTGAATTGTGATTCCAGCACTTCTCTGGGCACCATGTTCTGATGCCTTATCACTCTGAGAAGAAATTTTTCCTAATATCCAGGCTGAGATTTAGTGGAGTCTGCCTGAACAGCTTTCTAGCAGCCCTGCAGAGACTCACTGATGCATACAGAGGGCATCCAGTGACAGAATGAAGTTTCTCTGCTTTTGGTTGTGTGTGCAGGGCAGAGATACTGAGCATTCCTTTTAACCTGTTTGAGGCAAGTAGTCACTCACTGTGAAGATACTGAACTATATCTAGAGCACAGTCAGCTTTCCCATAGGGCAATACAGCTCCAAGGAGGCAAAGGACATCGCTGAACACATAGGCTGTGTGATGGCAACAGGACTCCCCTACCATGAGAGCCTACATCCCAGATGTGGCTGGCAGCACAAGAATGAGGACTTGCAAGGACCCCAGATGGCTGGACTTGATGATCCTGGTGGTCTTTTCCAACCTTAGTGATTCTCTGCTTCCCAGAGCACTTATGAGGCTGTCGTTAACCACAGATCAAGATTATTTCAGCAGAAAAGCAAGTGTGTGAAAAGCTGGCCATTTCTGATGTCTTAGCAGGAGAGCTAGGAAGCAAACCCATACCTTGAGCTGAAGTGTACATTTATTCCCATTTCCCCCTCACCCTTTTGATGGGACGAATATGAGAGCATTCTGAGTTGTGTCTCACTGTTTAGGTTGGATCCAGAACCAAGGGCTGTCCCACATTAGTTTCTTGAAATAATGTTTAGTCTTTCTTTCATTAAAGTTTGTCTTCCAAAAGCAGAGTCGCCTCTCTCTGCCAAAAACAAGCTGATTATTTGCTGGGATTGGCCCAAGCTCTGGATCTCTCACACACTTGTCTGGAAAGATGCCATTCATTTTGCAATGTCTGGTATTGCCAGGTCAAATGTGTTTCTGATTAAAGAATCCAGTCTCTGTGAGTTTCTGAAAAAGGATGAGAGCAACAGGAAACATGTGCAGGGCTCCTTACTGTGTATGGTGCAAATCCAGGTGCCAACATAAGAAACTCTGAGGGGAAATATAGCAGGACTTTAAAGCTTTGCACTGCCGATGATGAAAATATTAACATAAAGTGATGTCCAGTGGATAGCTGGCTATTCTCCTAAGTCTTTGATTAAGATGATGATTATCTCTTATTTAACGTTTCAAACCCTCTGAAAAGAGGGGAGGCAGTTTCAGGGCATTGGGGTTGTGGTGGAAGGCAGAAGTTAGGTGCTGTACCGCACAGGCATGTCTAGACACATGTGAAATAGGAATGAGAGGGATCTGCACTGTGAGGACATCACTGTGCTATTAGGAAGTTATGTAAGTTGTTTGTTCAATTCTGAGCAAGAAGCCAGGCATACAAGGGGAGCGTGGAAATGCAAGGCAAATTGCTTTATCTTCTGGGCTTGTGGTCTTCCTGCTGATGCTCCTCCCTTCCTTCACAGTGGAGCTCCTTGCTCAGTTTCAGATAAAAAGTGGTAAGGGTTGTATCATCATGTCCAGCACAGAGTGAGGCCTGGAAGAAAGAGTACACACTATTAGCAGACTGAAGAGCAGTTGTTGGCTCACGTCTCATTAAGACACAATCATTCTCCTGTCACTTTTTCTCTAAGCAGTGGCACCCGGGGGCACGCGGCGTTACTATCTCAAAGGCTGTGGGATGTTTCACTGCATGCATTTGAAGACATCTTGCACTTGCTCAGGACTTGGTCATACCCCACTTTCAATCACAGAGGGGATCAGAGGTTCAGATTCCCAGGATCCTCTCCAGCGTGCTGTGCAAGCTGCCATAAAAGACTGGCTGTTGAATTAGGCTGCCTTGACGCCTGAGAAAAAAATATAAAGGATTTCCTCCTGTTCCTCACCCAAGTGATTCTCTTTATAAATTGGAGCCTGGAAGCTTCTGTTTGATTTTGTGGTGGTCTTTTTGTATATTTTGTTTTTTAACTTTTTCGTTTTCTCATTTGGGGTTTTGTAGTTGTTTTTTTTTTTTTGTTATAATCTGTAATTAACCCAAGGCATAGTGTGATTCTTTGATTTATGTCAGCTGGCAAACACTGGGGCTGCAAAGAGCTCTTCCCGTTCTGTTGAGGAAAGCAAGTGCAACAGGAGAAATGCCAGCTCTCCCAAAGAAACGTTCTGGCTGATGACACCTGGCCTATCAGGGAAAGGCACCTAGAGGATTTCCCCTCCTCACCACTAGATGTGGGATATCCAGGACTGACTACAATGAAAATCAGGCTGCGTGACTTCATTAATGACTTGCCAGAAGAAAATGATGTGGCGAGCACGTGCCGTGGCCACGAATCAGCCACAAAAATGGTTCTTCCAGATCTGGTGGTGGCTTGGGTTGGCACAACCTCACACTGCTCTGAGCCAGGAGCATGGTGTGGGGAAGTGTGAAAATCAAAATGGTTCCTTGATTTCTATCACACTGCATAGTGTGTTTGACAGTCTGTGACTGTGAATGAAGGAGAGCTTTTCCTTTTCATGAATAATAAAAGCAAACTGAGGGCAAGGAGAGTAATGAGAGTAATGCTTGTAATGAAACATATGAATAAATACATAAATGTTGTTTGCAAGTTTTAATTCAGCAGTGCCAGGTTAAGCTTATGGGAATCTTTACAGTGCTTACGATTGCTTAAGATGTTTAATTGATTTTTCTCAGATTTTTTTCATAAACTAATTTAAAGAAAATTCAAAAGACCTTCCATTAGATATTTTCCAGTGTATGGTTAGGTTTTTTTTACTTATTCCTTCTAACTCATTTTCATAGAGTCACGGAATCATTTGAGTTGGAAGGGGCCTTTAAAGGCCACCTGGTCCACCTCCCCTGCAATCAACAGGGACACCCACAGCTCCATCAGGTGCTCAAAGCCTAGTCCAGGTTTTCACTGAGTCCTGATTTCTGATACCACACACATCAAGATTAAATCATTTTAACAGGCTGAAATATTCCAAAAATAGGACATTATGATGAAATATGAATAAATTCTGAGAAGGAATGCACTGCAATGTGAAATTCAGTTTAAGAAGAATCAACTTTGGTAAAGTTGAAGTCCAGAAAACCTTTCCTTGCGATTTGTTCATTGGAGGACATCCCCTTAATTGTGGTTGGAATACATAATCCTGTGTGTGATGTATGCCTGGAATTTCTCCCAGCTATCTTGGATCTATTACCATTAGTTATCTTGTGTTTTCATGGGAAGTAGTTGGAATCTGATCAAAGGTGCTGTAGGAGCTGCCTGTAGCACAGCAGACACAGGTGTTGTGTCCCATGGGGGTGTTCCACACACATCCAATAAGGAAATTTCACCTTATAAACACTTTTGTGTCTTCTACAAATACGCTCATTATCATCACAAGTTTCCCCGCTGGGGTCATCACTGTAATTCTTGCAGTGTCTATCTGATGATGTACAGCTAACATAAGGATAGATATGTTTTCCTGTGGGTCAGGAAGCATAAGCCTCACATGAGATACGAGGCAATGTTTTCATAGATGGTTGCTCATTCTGTGAAAGTGCTTTTGGAGGACAGTGAGGGCAAGGATGCACCTCAAACAGGGCTTGTGAAAATGGAAATGGACTTTAATGTTGCCCTTGACTTGCCAGAGCTTGCAGAATGGATGTGAGAAAATGCAGAGTGAACTTCATGCTGGTTCTCAATGGGATCTTGAATACAGACTCGCTGTCCTGTATGTGCTCTGAGACAAACCAGAACCAAGTACAGTGTGAGATGTGGTAAAGGGAGGGAAGGAAAAAGAAGCCTTAACACAGGCCAGGAACACATCCACCTGCAGACAAGCCTGGCTAGCCATGCTGCCTGCCTTGCATCCTGCCTGCGAGGGCCTCAGCCTTGTGATGTGTGGGAGGAATGGGATTTGTCACCCTGACACCACAAGTATTGCACCATCAGCACTTGACATGGTGATCACCAATGCTAGTACTTGGTGCTGGACCACCCTGATGGAGCACAGCCATATTGAGTCAGAGACAGAGTCCTGAGGGAGCCTGTAACCAAGTGCCACTGGATTTCTAAGCAAGTTGCATATTCTGCTCTATTTTTGGGCTTCTTGGAAAACCCCTGTCAAAACCCATCCCAATCTCTGGCAAGTCAAAACAACGTCATGTTCAACTTGCAAAACTGTTTTCTTCTTTCTTTGATACCTACAAATGTCATTTTATTTTATCCCTAAGAAGAGGAACGGGGCAATGGTGTTCCAGTGCCCTTCTGCTAATGAGTTTCTGTCTGCCTCCATTTTTGAGACACAGCAGCTCTCAGTTGTATGACACTGCCTGGGAGTACCAAGGGGAAGGCAGCAGGAAGTGTAGTTGGCACAAACAGAGTGGCACTGGAGAGAGATGTACTCGAGGAAAAGGAAAGAGGAAACACTGGTCAACAGCTTGCACTTTCCTCTGCATGGAAAGAAAACAGCACAGAAAAGGTCTGGCACAGATTTTATATGGATTTTTTTGTTATTAAGAGAGGAATCACCATCTGATGTCAGAAGGAGAGTGAGGCAGAGCTGGAATGTACATAGGAATGTGGGTGAGAGTGAGCAGTCCCAGTGCTGCTCAGTGACTGATGCTGTTCCACACAATTTTTTTCAAGGGGGTGATTTAATCCGGAGGGGAAGGGAACTGCCCCTACTGGGGAGTTACACAGGGTTTTCCAGATGAGTCCAACAACTGCAAAGGCTCAATCTGGCTTTAAATCATTCCTGAGTTTTGAAAGTATTTGCAGTTCTCCAGGACTCAATCCAGAGCTTCTCCCGTTCCAATTAAAACTGTAGAGCAAATAACAGAAACCCATCTGCAAGACCTCTGGTACAGGAATAAGGCATTCAGTCTTCCTTGCGTGAAATCAGGTCTATTGGCACTACTAGACCTTCCAGAAGAGGACTTTCTGTACCAGCCATGGCTCCCAAAACCACTGCTTTTTCCACTTACCCAAAATAATTCCCTACTGGGAAGGCCGTATCTCTGCAGCCAAGAGAAGAACACACCAGAAGGACACCATGAGTCCCATTGAATTTCTGGCAGCAAGCAACAGAAGAGAGTATTTGAGTAATGGGGCTGCTTTACTAGTTGTAATGGGGAGCATGGCACTGGGGCTGGGGCTGACTTCTGGGGTCCTCCTCCAGCACAAGGGACCTGTAATGAGGCTTTGCCACCACAGCCACCAGCTTTTGGGGGCAACCAGGTTACCTGGATATTTTGTGTTTGTGTCTTGGTCTTTCTGGGGTTTCAATCAGAAATTCCAGCTTGGTCTTAGCAACTTCTTCTGACAAGCATTTCTGTGAAACTGGTACTTTCCAGAAAAAAAAAAAAAGAGAAAAAGTGTCCTCTTGGTGAAACATTCATGGCTTGCATTCTCTGGGATGTTGTTTTTCCTTGTGGAAAGATGGAGAGGAGAGGAGAGGAGAGGAGAGGAGAGGAGAGGAGAGGAGAGGAGAGGAGAGGAGAGGAGAGGAGAGGAGAGGAGAGGAGAGGAGAGGAGAGGAGAGGAGAGGAGAGGAGAGGAGAGGAGAGGAGAGGAGAGGAGAGGAGCTCGTTCTTTCAGAAAACAGTGTGAATGATATAAGTTTATATGCTCTGTAATACAGGCCCCATCAAGATGGGATGCACAGTTGGTTAGAGGGGTCTCAGAATCAGAATTCTGAAGGATAAATCAACCTGATCCTATTAACTTCTGAAAACAATTAAGGGAAAACCTTTTGCTGTCTTTTTTTTTTTTTTTTTTTTTTTTTGATATTACAAGTTGTGGGATTTGCTAATAAACAGAAGCAGATTTAATCATTATTTCTTGAATTACGTGTTGTAGTCACCATTGTTCGATGCATACAGTGTTAGTTTCACAGGATTTGGGTTGTGTGGCTAAACCAAATCAGTTCTACAGAAACACAATGTGAAAAACCAGAACAGCTGAACTATCTTACAAGATATGTGAGTATTTGTGCACTGGCTTTTCTTTATTCCATATATAACTACTAGGACTTTCATGCTTGAGTTTTCACTGTGTATTCTTCAGTTACTCATTGTTTACTCACTTTCCTTGTTTTTGTGGATGGCTTAAATAGCAACATGTGAGATGGGCTGTAAGTCCCCAAAAATCAGCTACAACACCTCAGCAGAAGGGTACAAGAATCATGTCCTCCTTGGACACATCATAGGGAAAGCCAAATAACAGTGTGTCACTGAGAGAAAGGGCATCATTTAAAGATGAACAAACAATTTGATTTTTTTTCCTCTTATCTCCAAAGAATTAATTAACCCGTGGTTATTCTGCATCTGGATGGTTGTGAGTTATAAGGTTTTGATGTGGCTGTCTCCAGTGGTTGCTGCTGGTGAGCTCTATCTCTGACAGTTAATACCATCCTGGTAAATCTGCTGTAATAGATCATGTTTTTCTTTCACTGCAGTCCTGTCAGTGGCAAATAAAAAAAATAAATCACCGTTTGAATTCCACATGGCACGTCTCTCATGGCCTAGTTTATTTAGAAAGCTAATTTCTATTTTCTGTTTCTCTTACAAGTGAGCATCTTCATTTTATCCGCAAAGAATGTAAGAGCTCTTGCAGGATGAATCATGACTATTTTGTTCTCTTATGCAAAATTATAGCTGCTATAGTTTTCATTATTAGTTTAATTTAAAATAATAATAATCATAAAAACAGGAGAATTCTTTTGCTCTTTGACTTTTCAGTTCCCTTTGCCCTTTGAGTGACATCAGGTAATACCCAAACAAAACGTACACTGAATTCCTCCCTGCTTACTGAGTTTTACAGCCTTGAAGTTGGTTTGAAATTATTCAGAGCTCAATATATATATATATGTATACCTGTAATGGCGGATCAAACTGAAAGGAAAAGCTCAAGAGGCTCTTCACAAATATTGGCACGAGTCAACTGCATGCTATTGAAGTGGGCATGTAGTGACACGATCCCAAATTGCTCAGGCTTCTCATACCCACTCATGCATTGTGTCTCTTCTTGTATAGAAACACTGAGGTATTCAAGTGGCTGTGTGGTTTTAGAGCCTCTTGGTTGCACCTCAGCACCTGCTAGAAGGGAAGAGTCCCCTGCAGCAATCTGCTGAGTGCTGAGCGCTTTCCAGCTCAGAATTCCAACCTTTGCAGCGGCCACATCTGCCTCCATCAGCCCCATGACACCCAGAGCACTGGGCTGTGTTTGGTTGTTTTTCATGCAGATGTGTTTGATTAAAGACACATTTCACTGTGTTATGAATCAGAAATGTGTTTATTCAGGAAAACGCTGCCTCCCCACTCCTGTCACAATATTTTAACCTGAATAATTAACAAAAAAAATATTTCATTTGACATGATACAATTATACTTCAGCGTGTCCACAGCACTGTCTCACAACACATTCAGGCTTATACATGAAAAAAGTACCCGTTACATATAAAGGTTCTGATATTCTGCACACAATGTGCTTGACAAAGGCAGAAGTTCTGCTCTTCTACCACTGTCAAGCTTTAGGAATTCAGCTGAAGCCCCTGGAATTACATTCATATAAAGTATTAACAAATTTCATGTTTGCATTTTTAAGCATGAAACTCATTCTTCCTCTTAAGCGTCAGCTTTAGAGATACTTCTTTTCAGACTGTTACTTTTGTCAAGGCACACTCACATCCTCAGAGTCAGAGCATCAGTAGAGCTCATTTAGCCCTTCAAGCTGGGTTTCACCTCAATACTTCATATTTCTGTGGTTTCTTCTCTTTTTTTTCCTTTTTATATATTTTTTTCCATTCATTTTTCTAAGGACAAATAGAAGCAAAGAGGAAGAAGCAGAATAAAAACCAACCAAACAAAATAATAATCCCAAAGAAATGGAGATTCATAAAACTGAAGGAAAATATAAAAAATATAAACTATTTAATAAAAATTTCTGGGTGAACCCTTAGTGATGACTTGGTGCTTAATTACAAGATGTTGCTCTCCCCCATCAGTTCTTGATCAGCAATGTACAGGGAATGAAATGACCCAACTGGGAAAGACTCACACTTCTTTGCATCCATTCATACGTCCAACAGCTTTTGAGTTGGCGTTGGTGTTATGCCATACAATTTTCCTCTGCTGGAGAGCTGTGGGCTTTCCAAGAGTCTCACACACCCTCGCAGTACTCTATCGAAAGCTGTAGAAAGCACCCACAAGTGATCAGGACACAGATTTAGTAATCTTTGAATTCTCATGTCTTTAATGGAGCTGTTGAGAACCAGGGCTTGGTGGACTCAGTGAAGACTCAGTCACCAGCTGACAGTGCTTAATATAGGCAGCTAATTTCGGTGCTCTGACTCATCTCCTGAAAGTTCTTGCTTCAAGCTGTCTGTATAGGGAAACGATAATCCTAAATTTAGATGCTGTGGATGTGGTTGAAGGGAAATGGTGTGCTAATACCTGCAGGATATGGCATCTCAGGAAAACATGATGAATTTACTCATGGTGTACAACATCCTCCTCTTGCAAAAGAGGAGGGTGGCAGCTGCTTGCAAGCAGCCCCTGCAGCCCAGAGGCAATGCTGACCATGGATGGGATGAAGGCTGTGTCCCCAGTGCAGAAGCCATGTGACATGAGCTGTGGGCTCTCCTTGAAGACATTTGAACTTCAGAACATGTTGTGCTGTTCTGCTTTGGTCTCTACTCTATTCCACCCCAAACCTTCAAGCTCCCCAAATTTGTTTTGAAAATGGTCATTGGGGATTTTTAAACATGAGCTCATCTGGGTGGGGGCACTGCTGCACAGCAGACTCAGTCAAGACACTTTTCCAAGACTCTGCTTTCTCACAGTTCATCGTGTTTTCTTCTAGTAGACCTACAGCAACATTGAAAAGAGGTTTTGAGGTCATGGAGTGTGACCCATGCTGTCATAAGTGTTGCTTGTCAGAATTTGCATTTTGCAGTACTTCCTCCTACAGAAGCTGCCTTGGCTTTGAGGCTTTCCATCACTCTTCACACCCAACACATTCTGTATCACTTCCACTTTTAGGAGATGCATCAGCCAGGCCAGCTAGAGGTCCCCAAAAGGCTCCTCACTAATTTTGCTATTTTAATTGGCTGCTTATGCCAATTAGTCCCTTTCACACTTTAACCACGGGATAGAATGCTTGAAAAGAAATTGCATCTAATATTTAACTATGAAGGCTAACATTCTGAAAAAGAGCAGATTAATTTAAGAGCATGGGCTAATGGCTGAGGCTCCTCAAGAATTCTGTTTGCTCTCCAAAGAGATCTGTGTAAGAGGAATGCAGAACCAGGTAGGTGTGCGGCAGAAGGTCAGTGGTGTGGATCCAGGGGTGAACTTTAAAACAGAAGTGTTCATTCTGTGTTGGCTTATGGCACAGTGATGGATTCCTCTCTCAGTGACTGCAATTTCCTCCATCTGGGAAATGAGGAAAAACACAGAATGAAACAAAACCACGAGCCGAGAGAATGCAAATCTCCATGTCCTCTGTAAGCACTTGTGCAGTCTGACAAACGAATGTGTGTCAGATAAGCCATGACCTCATTTCCAGATCTGAGCTCTGAGAAGTTTGGGTTCAGGCCAATTTCACAGGGGGTGACGCTGAGCATTATGAAGTGTAATCCATCCCAGACTCATGGCCTAGCAGCTTCGGGGAAGTTCAGCTCCAACTCTACAATCTCTGATATCAAACTTGATTTGACTTTGATTTGATGCCCCTGGATGAGCTTGAATGGAAATTAATTGCACTAACTTGACTTCTATTTAAGTTCCCTATTAAAATTCCTTTTGGCGCTTAACAACAGCCAGAATTAAGTTAGTAATACACATTTTTTTCTGCCAACCAGGATCATAAATAATGGCATATATTAAAGCCTGCAGATGCTTCTTCTTCAAGCAAAACAGTTTAAGAGTGCAGTCCCTTCTGAGAAGGGTAAAAATGCTGCTTCCTCTCTTGTCAGCTTAGCATTAAAACAGACACACAGAAAGCCACATATCTGCCAAATTTGAGGTGCAGGAGAGGAATTTTCAAATTTTCTCAGTCACTTTAGCCCTGACACCATCCACTCCTTGGAGCATCCGTGGCTCAGCGAAGAGCAGGCTGGGCTGAGCACAGCCAGTGGGAAGTTGAGACCATGGGAACGGGTCCTTCCCCAAAGCGTCACCATGGACATTGCTGAAGACTTGTGGCATTGTGCAAAAGATGAGTCCAAATGTATTTACTTCTTCAACAGAGACTCAACGTCAAAAATAAACCGCCCCAAAGAAGTGGGAAATGAGAGAAGGAAAAGTGATGAAAGAGTGCAGTGACTTGGAGGCTGCCAGAAAGCAAGTTGGCCGCTGCTTGGCTCAGTGCTTCGTTTCAGTGAGAGGTATTTAACAGTTTTACAACTGATGGCAAAACTGCACTCTATTAATGGGCCCTCTTTATGGCTGTAATTTATTCTTAGTTCTCAGAGGCAATGGAGTAGAGGCCAAATAGGTTCAACCCTCAGTATTAAAAAGCCACGGGCTGGGAAGCTTAGTGCTGCTTTGTCAGGATTTTCTCCATCTGGAAAAATAATAGAATAAAATAATCCTATGAAGAGAGCTCCTTTATTTTTTCAAAGAATGGGCTTTCTCTTTCAATTCAAAGCACTTAGGGAAAGGTGGGAGTGGAGGGAGTAAACGCATATTTTCATTTGTTAGCTGCCTTTTCTATATTCAGGAGCTATAGCTCCTAACTGTCAGGCTTGATGACACTTCTCTGGACATTGGTGGCACTCACCAAGGTTGTGGCAGATAAAAATTTAAAAAACCTTATTCCAAGATGGGAAGGGTCCAGAGGGGTGAGGTGATGCCAGTGGAGGTGACAATGACATGGACATGCCAAGGGGATTTTGTAAGTTTCTTTAATGTGTAAAACAAAAGAAGATATCATAAATTTTATGTGTTTTTTGTTTGTTTGTTTTTGTTTCTGTCATTAATAGCTGAAGGGATTTTTGTTCTCATCAGTGTTTATCAAAATAGGAGATATCTGTAGCACTGGGTCAGCTTGATTATTTATGTCCCTTTGAAAGGCTTTTTGCATTTTGAACTCACCTGGTCAACAGATTGAATCCTCAAGAATGTAACAGGAAATATCACAAGTCGAAAATTACCTCCATGAGAAGCATTTTGAGTATGCTCACACAAACTGATCATCAGATAAGCCTGAACAATCAAAGCCTTCCGGGGTTTTGGAAGCCAGAAACTGATTTCTAAGCTAAATCCATGACTAAAAGTTTTGGTGTGAACAGTTCACCCACCCTTAGTCATGTGAAGGAAAGAATAAACAGTACCCAAGGGAAAAAGCTCAATGCCAAATCAAACAGGCTGCGATAGAACCCCAGTGACGAAGGGAAAAGAGGAAAGCCCGAATCCTTGGCAACTTTTTCATACGTTTCCTCATGGTGAGAATCAGATTTTAAATAGAAGCATGTGTAACTGAAATTCATGGGGTAAGAGGGCCTGAGGTTGCTTGCATCATTCGTTAGCTCATAAATCAGAGAAGCTCAAACGAAATCTGGACTGTCCGAATGCCACAGCTCATAGCTCAGGGCCAGGTCTGAAATCATCGCTGGGAAAGTCGGAAACTCAGATCTAAATCCTGGATTTTCCAAGAGTTCAGATGTTGGGCTGTATTTACACAGCACTGTGTTTTTGTGTCATACAGAGAACTGACAAACAGGTGGGGCATGATTCAGAGAAAAAGTATAATAACAAACTCTTTTATCACACGGCACAAGAAGATTATTTTTAATATTAATTACCAGAAGGTCTAGAAGTTCCAGGTGAGAACAGAGGCTTAACATGGTGCATATACAAAGGCTCTGCCCCAAAGAGCTTAATATTAAATAGAGAAGATGGATAAATAGTGAAAAGGAAAACACTTGGAACTAAACTGCATAAAGTTTGTAGCAGAATGCACACAGAAATGTTTGGTGAGTCCCCAGTCTCCTACACCCTGTCCCAGAGTTTTAGATACCATCCTGGGAGACAGCAATTTCCTCTTTCCTTCGTATGACCTATCCATAAACTCGCTCCAGATTTGTGGTTGCATGCTCCAGTTGAAAAGAAAGCCTTAATTACAAGCTTTGGTTGTTAGGTTTTTTGGAATGACTGTGTCAAATCATACTATTCCATAAAATTCAGATCAAAAGGATTTCCCCATCTCCTTGCCAGCAGTGCATTAGCCAAGAAGTCTTGATATTGTATGCTCTTCCCATAATCTGCTTGCGTTTTGGTCTGTGTTTGCACAGCGTTGCTTGGAAGACCCGTTGGCACGTCTGTGGTGCTGGATCTGCTGTCCAACAACAGTGCTACCGTGACCAAACCAGAGCAACCTGATGTCTGCCAGGTGTGGGCACTGCAGTGTTTTAGATTTCATTCTGGGACGCAAAGTTCCTCATTTACCCAAGCAATGAGGTAAGACAGGAAACGTAAAACAAGGTGTAGCCTAGTAAAAGCAGGCTGCTGTCATCACAGGAGGACAGAGAAAGTCTGCACAGCGTTGGGGAGTCAGAGAGCTCCTCACATCTCATCGCTGTACCTCAAGACCCCAAGCACGTTATCGTTGGGAAGGTGAATTTCATTCAGGAATTTAGGATGGCTGAGTGTTACTGATATCCGGTCCTCCACGTTCAGGTACGTCAAATGGAGCTGGAACAAGGTCTTAAAATTCTTTTCTTGGCACGAGTCTGATGCGCACCACGTGGATAGCGTCTGCCGGTTGACTTCGTTGTTGATGAGGAGCTCTATCTTGAGGTCCGTGGGGCTGCGGGAGCAGTTGGCAAAGTGGAAGTTGAGGTGGCAGTAGATCAGGTAGAGGCCCTGCTCGCGTATCACCAGCTCTTCGCTCTTGCACTGGATGTTGTCACATATTCCCTTCCCAGCCAAGCTCAGCTTCGAGCTGTTTACTGAATTTGACACTAGAAAGAAAAGCAAAGAAACTGTGAAATGAGCCCATGAACTCTGCTGGCCTAAATTCACTTTTATGGATGGGACATCTGCGCATCTGCTCAGTGGTTTTCCTACTGGGAATCTTCAGAGAGGGCCCCGGTGGTGACTGAGCACTCACAGGTGGATTGGGGTGCTGAAAGGTCACAGGGATTGTGCAGCCCCTTGGGAAACCCGAGACAGGGAGGTGCAGTGAGAAATGGCCTTCTGCAGTATTTAGGGGGAATAATGGAAACACGTATTTGTGTGTTTGTGTTGGATTATAATTATTTACTAATTATTTACTGTTTCTTTTGAGGTTGAAGAAAATGTTTACGTGGTCAGTTAGAACTTCCACTGACCTCTCATGTACGCAGCAGCTCCCTTGGCCGGGACATTCTGTAGGATTCTTAAATAATCTTCAGAGGTGTTCCCTGAAAGAAACAAGTAGGTGAGCACTCCTCATTTCTTTGTGCTGTCAAAAAGTCAGCATCTGGCACCACACTCGGTACCACCAGGCTGGGTAAGCACCAAGGAATGGGGTGGGATGGGACTGGACAGGATAAGATCAGATGGGGTTGGGTGAATGGGACGGGATGGGATGGGATGGGATGGGATGGGATGGGATGGGATGAGATGGGATGGCATGGCATGGCATGAGATGGCATGGGATGGCATGGGATGGCATGGGATTAAATCCTTTAGGAGCTCTTCCTTGTGCTCCCTGAGAGCTTGCTTGTGCTGGACTTACTGAGCTGAGCTCCTTGTGATGATGGATAAGCTGAGCACCCAAACTCAGCATTGATGCAGGGAATGCTGCTCTGCACTATCACCAGAGCTGTGTTTATTTCCACCTAGGCTGCTGATGAAAGACTATTCTATTTTCCTGGACATTGACTGGCCTGGAAACATCACTCTTCACCCATCATCTCGGGTTTGGACCTGGATGACGATCTTTAAGGTCCCTTCCAATCTAAATCATTCTGTGATTCCTCGTAACTGCACAATGGAAGTTTCGAGCAGCAACCCACATATACCTAAGAGCCATTTCCTTCAGCTTGGCTGGTAATACCTGACCTGCACGCTGATTTCATGGCACCCTAATGCTCTCAGTTTAGTGCATCTTGCATCTTAAAATAGCTCTTTAGGGTACTCCGTTACAAGGCGGATGCCAACGGATCTCCGGGACTGCCTCTGGAGCCCCTCCCGGCCAACTTGGCCCCACTGCTCGACCCTCGACAGAAGGATCTGTGGGGCTGTACGGGGGGGGGGGGAGGTACCGGGGCTGCCCCGCAGCCCGGCAGCACGCGGTGCCGGCTCCCTCCTACGGCCGCTCCCGGCACTGCGGGCGGATCCGGAGCACCGCTCTGCATCCCGGCTCTGCATCCCTGAGCCTGCACCCCTCCACATCTGGTCCCACTCCATGCGGTGAGCAGGGACACCCACAGCTCCATCAGAGCTCGCAGCCCCATCCAACCTGACCTTGGCTGTCTGCTGGGATGGAGGACCACCGCCTCTCCGGGCAACCTGTGCTAGTAACACACGTGCCCATCTGCTTTTCCTAAGCCTCTCCTTCTCTTATCATACTGAGCATTCACTGAAAGGCACAAATTATCCCTTCTTTATTCTCTGTTTGTAATACAGCCCTGCGCAGCCCACGTGCATATAGACACAAGTTATACACTCAGGACAATAGAGAGCATCCCCCCCAGTGCAACCACACAGGTGAATGGTTATTTCCCACTGCCTTGATCTCTCCCTCTTCACATCTCCTGGCCCCGCTGCAGCTGGGGAAGGTACACTGTAGCAGTTCAGATGGGGAACTGGAAATTTGTGGTGGTTTACAGCTGAATATAAGGAACAATGCATGAAAGAAATTCAGCAGCATCCTGACAAATTATAAACCCCTTTCTCAATGTACACAAATTATTTACATTTTCCTGTCACTCAGTTTACAGAATTGGTCCCCCAACCTACAAGGGCTCCTGAAGGAGCAGTTAACACAGAACTGAACTCTACTACGTTGTGATGCTATTGCATGGCAGGGGATGACATGTTTCTTATTCCTTACATGAACAGTATATCAGGAATCTACTGAATTGAGAGTGAGTTGCGAGTCTCAATATTCATAGAATTCCTAAAACTAAAGGTTCAAGAAAGAACTTCTGACCCTTACAATGTGTGCTTGGCCTGATTTTAAGAGATGTCTGGTCAGGAGGATAGAGAAATCAGGGAGAAGCAGGCCCACAGAGTCCCATTAGTTGGTGTTTTGAAACAGTGCACCCTGTAAGGGTGATGGAGCACTGGAGCTGCACAGAGAGGTGGTGGGGTCTCCTTCTCTGGAGACATTCAAGACCCACCTGGATGCCTACCTGTGCAACCTGGGCTGGGAGCTGCTTTGGCAGGGGG
This sequence comes from Callipepla californica brunnescens, assembly GCA_023055505.1. NCBI lineage: Eukaryota > Metazoa > Chordata > Aves > Galliformes > Odontophoridae > Callipepla > Callipepla californica. The sequence goes on along the minus strand of JALIRH010000028.1, from coordinate 7,441,562 downwards.
TTGGATAGGATGATCTCTAGAGGTCCCTTCCAACCCCTACAGTTCTGTGATTGTGTGATCCTTTGCACTCATTCTGTTGGAGAAGCAGTCTGTGCACATCTTGTAAGAACAGTAACTTTCCTCTGATTTCATTAGCCAAAGCAGTTTTAGGGGAGCAGGTGCTCCCTGCACTCCAACAATGAGTAACTCATGTCTCAAACTCCCTTAACTGCGCTGGAAATCCCCAGAGAAAAACCAAAGCCGACTTTCCTGATGACAGTCATATCAATATAGTTGTGTTAGTGTGCAGGATAGAAAAAACAGCCCTTCTGGTCCTTATTTCAGGCAGCAAGAGCTGCAACAGGAACAAGAGCCCCTGGAAATCCACAGCCAGGGCTCCGAGCCCACTTGCATTACAGGTATCCTTCAGTAAGAAGATCTTTATACAGAAATGAGGTGCCATGTGGGGGCTTTACTCTGAAAAGCAGAAAATCCGCTGCTGCTCAAGCCTTGCAGCTTCTGCCAGGTGAGAACAGCACTGTGCCTGCACGCGAACAGCCGGCGTTGCCAGGAGCCCCACCAGCCCTCAGCTGCCTCAGGATTTTCACGGCATCTCTCAAGAACAACCGTCACTGATGTGGCTGCACTTCACACTTTCAAAGCAGTACTTACGTTCATTGATGTCAGCAAGTTTTATATGTGTGCGTTCAACGCGTTTATTTGGTGACATCAGCTGTGTTTCTGAGAAGGCAAGTTATGGAAAAAAAAAAATGTATAGAGACATTTCCTGTCCTCGCTCTGCTGAGGCAGCTTATAACCATTTTCTAGTTTTATTTCTCAAGTTACCTCTTTTATCCGAATCATTTCAGCACAAGCCAGCAGAGACTGAAATTGCCAGAGCTGCAGGACTGATCGATGGATATGTTCAATCACATCACCTAATTGGCTCTGCTCTAAGTAGCAGCGTAAATCAGAATGGATCCCACTGAAGTCAATAGGATTATATCATATTATAAATGTGGTCAGAAGGAGAAAAAGAAAAGCCTCACTGGGGTCTGAGTACCAAGGAGCCCCACTGGTTGCATGTCCACCATGATGTGAGCGTCAGGCTGCTTGAAGGAAACCTGCTGATAAAGGAGGAGCCTTAAAGGAAGCTGTCTAGGCTATTTTATCCTAAAGAAACTATTGGGTGATAATTCACTTTTGCCTTCCTGATGCCTTTTACCACAGGCAGTCAGAACGGGCAGGCCACAGGGAAAGGGACAGGCTAGTGTGCCCATAACACAGCTCTTCCCCAGTATGCCAATGGGGCTTGATAGTGCTGCTGCCCCTCTGTCACCTCCACAATTTCCACCCACGGTGCTAAATAGCAAGAACCTTGTGCTGAATCAGCAGGAGCTATAGAGGCTGTGTCTGCTGGCCAGGAGGAACCTGAATGCTCCAGGGCAGGGCTAGACCTGCTGCCAGCCAGGTCCAAGGAGATGTAGCTCCAGCTGCATACTCCTCTCACTGCTTGCTGCCTCAGTTTCCCCCTCTTCTGAGGTGGGTATAGATACAGGGCAGTGAAATCAAGAGCTGAAAGTGTTGTGACAGAGCAAAGCACTACTCAGACTCTGCTACCCTGGCAGCAAAAACTCTTCAGATGGCATCTTTGAGGATTCTCCTTGTCTCCAAAAACAGAAAAATCTCGTTCTTAATTCATGATCTCTTCATATATATATATAATCATCTAGTACCTAGCCAACCTGTCAGCCTTCTATGATGGAGTGACAGCATCAGTAGACAAAAGAAGATTAACTGATATCATCTTCCTGGATTTCTGCAAGACCTTTGATATGGTCCCACATCACATTCTTATTTTTATATTGGAGAGGTATGGATTTGAAGATTGCTCTGTTCAGTGGATAAAGGGCTGGTTGGATGGCCATAGCCAGAGGGTTGTGGTCAATGGCACTGTTGTCCAGGTGTCCCCCAGGGTTTCATCTTGGAACCCTTGCTCTTCAGCATCTTTATCAATGACAGTGGATCAAGTACACCCTCAGTGAGTTTGCTAATGACACCAGGCTGAGTGGTGCAGTTGGTATAAAAGAAGAAAGGGACACCATCCAGAAGGACCTGGACAGCTTGAAAAGTGGGCCCACGTGAACCTAGTGAGGTTCAACATGGCCAAGTGCAAGGTGCTGTGCTTGGGCTGTGGCTCTAACATTCAGCACTTTTTAGCAATACTGAACAGTTCATTATTAATTAAACAAGACCTCATTTTTACTAACTGGCACCAGTCTGGGTGTAGTTTCCCCTGGATGCTTGCTCAGGAGGATGCCTGTGCACTCTGTTTAGCATTTACAAGCCCAGACTTGCCAAACTTTGTTAAAATGAGAAACACAGCTCAAAAACCCCGATCTTGCTGAGGACAGACCCTTACAGAGCTGACAAACACACATGTACTGAAGCTGATAAAGCTAAAATCTATATACTCTAAATGTGAGGTGCACATTTTCGAACAGCCCACTGCCCTGGGATCTGTAACACCCCATGATTTCAGTGGTTTGCTCTGGACAATTCCAGGCTGAAAGAGAATATTTTCAGATGTTGAATGTCAGTCTGCGCTCAGATATATTACTGCAGCTCTGGAAAGGCTGTTTGCTTCACCAGCTTCATCCTAATTTACTCTAGGCTAGCAAGGATGTGAATGTCATCTGTATTAACTCTAGCTCCTGGGGTCAGATTTTTATTTGGGAAGCTATTTCCCATTGCAGCTGTGAACGAGGTGGTGAATTTCTTTTGAATTATCCTTGTCTGTCTATCGACAGGTGATGGATCTTACTGCCATAGAAAAAAAATATATGAATCATAGAATTGCAGAATCATTAAGGTTGGAAAAGACCTGAGATCATCCAGTTCAACCATCCACCAGTACTGCCCACTGAACATGTCCCTCAGTGCCACATCTATCTCCTTGTTTAGTGAATACATCTAGGGAGTGTGACTCCATCCACCCTAGGCACCCTGTTCAGTGCCCCACCACACTTTTGGAGTAGTTTTTCCCTAAGAGTGCAAGCAAGCATCCGTATCTGCAGGGTTTTCATTTCGTAAATGAGAACAGATTTGGTTTCATGTCTTTGTAGTTCAAACTACAAAACAAATTAACAACTGCAGTTGTTAACTAACCGTGCAGTTAATTTCAAGGGAAATGAGGTTTGGGGAGGATGGTGAGGAGATGGTGGCTGAACCTCTCCAGACGAGGAGTCACCATCCCTGGGGGTGCTCTGGAAGCATGGGGATGTGGCACTGAGGGCCATGGTCAGTGGGCATGGTGGAGTTGGGGTTGGACTTGGTGATCTGAGAGGTCTTTTCCAACCATAATGACTCTGATTCTACATTTCTCTGCATCTTGTATTTTCCTCTATAAAATTAATCTACCAATAATTTCCTTCTGGCCTGTATTAATATGTGATTCCATACTTATGAAACGTAGATGAGTTTCCGAAGAGAAATATTTCCACAGAAAGAACATGTCACGAACGTTTACTTTGTGACAGATTTAATTCCTTTCCCCTGTTGCTCAGGCATTCCACCAACAATGACACAGGTTTGCAGGAAGCTGCTGTCGTTTCTTCACACAAACACTTAATTAGCTGACGTTGCATCTCAGCTACTGCTTGCAGACTGCTGCAAAACCATCCATCGAGGGCTGACAGCTGAGTCAGGAGCACAGACCTTCTGTAAGTCAGCTTTAGTGCCCACCAGTGTATAGCTAAGAATAGAGCATGATCTCATTGGAAATCTCAACGCAGTCAGAGTGTTTTTCCTGTTTGGGGATTACAGAATTAATTTGGGACAACAACAACTCCGTGCTCATCACAGTCCCTGTTCTGCAATGTGGAGCTCCTATTTCTTGCTCTGCAGCTGCTGGATGAGCCTCGCAGCTCCTGCTTAGGAGTCAGCAAATGCTGCCTGGCAGAGCTCCCTGCTGTAAATTACCCGCTGGGATCTATTAATCAATTAGCTCTGCTTTATGCATTTTAAGAGAAAAATAAAAGACCATTGTAATTTGCTCACACTTTAACGCTCCATTACCCCACCAGAGCTGTGCAACAGAAGCTGATAGGCTGACAGAGCACCTGCACCCATTGCAGACAGCTTCCAGCAGCCCTGACCACCTGGTGGCATTTCTTTGTCATCCCCTCCTTTGTCTTATGCTAATGGCAACATCTCAGATTCAGCAGCAGAATTCAGAGTGACAGGAAGCCTGTCATTGATATTCACCCAAAGGCAAAACTCTTTCAGCCTGATGAAACAATACCTTGCAAATTCCTGGAGAGATCAGACTCCTGCTGCCTTGATGGGGAGATGGAGCCGTTGGCATAGACTGTGAGATTTGGAAATGTATCTGTCTATTTCCAAACTGAGATGCACTTCTGTATTAGTGAGATTTCTTTCTGCTCTGGGAACGCCAGTATCGCTCGAGCTTTGCTTCACATTAACACCAACCTAGGAGATGGCCCCTGTCATCCTCTGCCTATCACTGACCCCAGCTCATGGCTTTCACTGCCTCTTTCCAGCTGGTGGTGGGACTCAGCCATGAGAGCAGCACCACAAAGCAGGAGAGAGACTTGAGATCCATGGACTGACAGGAAAAAAAGCACAGCCCTTTGTGGGCACCCTAATGGGAAAAGAAAATTCCTCCAGTTCTGCAGGACATCTAAAACACAACAGATGATGGAGAGGCTGCTGAGAAGCTCTGTGAAAGGACAGTGTGATGTGCAGGGACAGCTTTGTGTGGTATAAGGAAACACCAATACAGAAGAGCCCTGGGTTCAAAACTTCTCCTGGTTTGAGTGAACATTGCCTAAATTCAGCATTATGTCACCTGTGTGCAAAAATGGAGGTGGAGAAAGATAGTTATGCGACGAGGGCATTCTGGGCCTTGTGCTTCAGCATTCCCATCTGTAGAGTGGGAGGTGATGCTGTCTGCTATCCTCCAGCACCAACTAGGAATCGTCTCTGCAAGAACTCAGAATGCTGGGTGCTAAGGGCTATGGAACCAAGAGGGAAATGGCAGTGAAACAAATAGAGCTCCTCTGATTTACGCTAGGGAAAAGCAGAATCTGGGTACGCTGTCTCTGCTGTCTAGGTAGAAAGCTTTCTCCTGTTTTGGGCTCTCTACATCCATGCTCTGCCTGTTTAAATTCCTCCTCCTTGCCTCCTTGCTGCATTTCTGCACTTCCCTCTATTAGATCTGCCCCTTCCCTCCTCCCTTTTCCCCACAAAGGGGTAAGAAATATGTAGTAGGAGTTCAAGAGGAGGTCCAGTTGTTTTTAAGTATGTGCCAGCACATTTACACCCAGCCCTTGCACAAATGGGGACATCATGCCCACGTGTGCAAGAGCCAGCCCTTAAAATGAGACCTAACAGACTGATGTTGACATCATCTGGCAAAAATGCTCTCTTGCAAAGACACCTGAGGGCAGATTCAGAAATGCTTGTGACTTCCTCATCCATGCCCTGGTTTCCTGAGGTACTGAGTAATTTGAAAGCTTGTTTTCTTTTCTTCCTTTCTTTCTCTGCTGCCTTGGCTTTTCACCAAGAAATGCCTTTATGTGCAATGTGGAGATGTGCACAGTCGCCTTACTCATGGTCATGGGCAATATTGGCATTACAGACAGAATGAATCTCACGGACTGTCAGGTTAGGTCTCTTACCTTTGCGGATCCGTTCTGTGCTGCCCTCTGTGGCAGGATCAGCTGCCTGAAAGAGACGTGGGAGAGGGGGGTGGTTATTCCGGGAGCAGAGCTCTTCTGCGTTCAAGCAGATCACTGCTTTACTGTTGGATCTCCAAGTTTCCATCTCATTGCTGGAAGGCAATGCAGAGCCAGCACCAGGCATTATGGAGCACATGGCTCTGATGGAGCATCATGGGGCAGGGGCTGCTGAGGAGCACGGTCCTCCAGCAAGCTCTCTGCACTTGGCCACATTAGAATCACAGAACCATAGAATCATTAAGGTTGGAAAAGGAAACCCTAGAATCGTCAAGTCCAACCATTAACCCATCCCACCATGCATAATGACCATATCCCTCAGCGCCACATGTCCACAGTTCTTGAAAAACTCCTTCCTCACTCATTCCTTATCACATATTATAGAAATCTGTATTTATGACATAGTAATTCTTTCATGTGCAGCTTTTGTTGAGGTCATTTTGGAAGCAGAAGTCCTGAAAACTCCATTGTGGCTTTCAAACCTTGGAGAAGGACAGAGTGGGACTGGACACCCACCAGAGCCAGTGAGATTCATCTGTGGTCTTGCTTCTATTTCTGATGCCTCCTAGGAGAAATGAGTCAGGCTGCATACATAGTGGGACACAACTTCCTCCACAGAGGGATGGAGATCCCAAATGACATAAAATACGAGCCCCTTATTTCTGGGTGCAAGTATAATGTGTGGTATGGGGAGAAAGAAGACATTTAAACAGTGAGATAAGCCGTGTTGTGACCATTTCTGATACTTAATATTATGGCTTTAGATGTTTAAGAATACATTTAATTAGACTTTGTCCTAACCGTAGTATAAGTGCAGAGCAATGTTATCATTTGGCCTAACAACAAATGTCATGTAACACATACAGATAGTGGAGCTGCTTCGTGATTTGGGTATCCCACGTTTATTTCCCTTTTTTCTCTTCTTGCACTTATGTAAGACCAGGGAGCAGTTGTCTGTTGCTGAGCCAAAGACTTTCTCCAGGTGATCTTGCCAAGTTATGCAGGAAGGCTGCTGGTTTAGGAGAGGAATAGGAACCTAGATCTGTAGTTTGGGAAATTTGGCATTTACAGGCCTCCTCTATACCAAACCCTCCCTCCAAACATCTCCTGGTTCCACTATGCGTGTCTCATCAGATGTTGGGCTGAGTGCACTTCTGGCTGGCAGTATTGCAGAGGAGAACCTTCCAGATCCTCTCTGCTCATGTCTCGGACCCTCGTATGGGGCTGCCTCTGTCACACACACTCAAGGTGTGGGGAAATGTTACTTTCCAATGCAATGTATGAGCATTTCTGTACTCTGCAAGGAATTAAAGGCCTTTATACATGGGACAAAGGGATGCTGTATCCCCAGCAAGATTATGCTCAGTGATATCAGGCAGCAAATCCACTGCTGCCTGCCAAGTGCTCCATACAGTGACGGAGATGTTGTCAGGAGGCATTCACCCAGCAGCCCTCCCTCAGAGATGTGCAGGATGGGGCTGTTGGTTCACAGCTTGCTTTGTAGCCAGGGCAACAGGAGAAAAATGAAAATGAATTGACGTGTCGTGTCAGTTCACCTGGGAAGTTCCCCCATGGCTGAAAACAGCAGAGAGTAATGCAGTTTATTTTAGTTTCAATTGACGAGGCATTCAAATAAAGGTTTAGAGTTTTCTCTGAAATACCACTTAGCATTGCTGTTTTCTAACAGCAAGCATATTGCTGTGGTGGTGTAATCTGGAATGTAAAGACATGTACTGGGAGCTCAGGGAGGTTACATTCTACAGCCCCAGCTCAGGAACAGTGAATTCACCCTGTCTGCAGCTACCTGGGTGTTGACGATGAAGGATCTCAGTCTTCACTTGGCAGCAGAAGAATTTGTGTTTACTTCGTTAGAGAAAATAATGATCAAGTGCAAAGGAAACTCGTTTCTTTCTTTCTTCCTTTAAATATTTACAAGTAATTTTTACAAGCTGGGACACACCGGTGTTATAGAATCACAGAATACCCTGAGCTCAAAGGGACTTGCAGGGATCACAGTGCCCAACCCTAGCTCTGCACAGCAGCACACAAACCCCAGCCCAATGACTGAGAGCAGTGTCCCAGCCCTGAGCAGTTCTGGGCTCTGCCCATCACCCTGTGGGGGACAGCCTCTCCCCAGCCCCCACCAGACCCTCCCCTGACAGCTCCATGCTGTTCCCTTTGGTTGTTTCCACACTCGGGCTCAGGACCAAGTGTTCATTCAACCAGAGGTCTCTGAATTGTCTATTCGCCTCTTGAAACCCAAAGATAACACACCCCCATAACTGAGCCCAGGAGCCAGGCTCCTCCAGGCATGCATCTCACACGTCCCGGCAGCAGATGTTGGGAACATTAAATAATCCCCATCAACCGTGGATGGCCGAGCAGGAGGAAAAGGGGTGGTACTTTGATGTTCAACTGGTGGGAAAGCCGCTGCCAGGAGATAGTGCCTCAGTTCTCTCCTTTCTGTTAGGGCTGTCCACCAGAGGGGGCCAGCAGGCTCCGATGGGACAGCTCGTGGCCGCTGGAAGGTTGAAAATAGGACCGCGACAAAAAGCAGAGCGGTGACGAGCTGTCCCAGATTTCGCCCAAAATGCGTTCACAGAGCTGTGCCCCATGGCCTGGGTTTCCAATGCAGCATAGCATACAGCACAGTGTAAGATCTCATTAAGATTGTGCGCCCTACGATTACATTTCTCCTTACTCTTTCACTGATTATCACTCTCTCTCTGATGGAGAGATCGTGTTATATCTATATTCTCTCTGCGCATATATAGATCTCCATAGATGTGCGTATGTGTATACATATGCATATATACACAAGAGCAATGGACTGCAGCAGGCAGGAGCATGCAGGCTATGGGGCCCTTCTAACAGTGTTAGGAAGGAAAATGCAAGCTAAGATCTTCTCTGCAGCAACTGTTCTTATCTGAGAGAAAAACAAAAGTCACTTCTGAGAGATGTAGATCAGTGAATGGCCCAATGCCAGCGCTTCTGCGGATGAAAGCTGAGAGCTGAACTGACTTCAGCTCTGAAGGTAGTTCCAAAAAACGACACTTCCCAGGTCTGACACTGTGCACTAATGCCTTTCTTGAAAACAAAATGTAGAAGAGAACATTTCTTGGGGTGCTGGAAAATGCAGTGCAATGAGTAATGAATATTGGAACTGATGTAAGAGAGACAGCTTGTTTTATTTTTGTTTTGGTCTTTCACAATACTCAGAGCACCTAGATTTTGGGTGAGGGAAGTGCCTTGCTTCTACACAGTTCGATTTTCCCTTTCTCAATGCAACCTCCTTTGCCCTGAAATAGGCAAGAGTAAATTCATCAAAGAGGTTGAGAAAGACCAGCAGCCAGCTTCCACATCCCTGCAATGGGGTGAGGGATCTGTGTGTTCTCCATGCCACCATCCACTTAATGCACTGGTAGCCAAGACATGGGTCACCAGGCCAGCATTGTGCCTATAGTTTACTCATAGATCCCGACTCACATCTGGAGAGAAAACCAAATCACCATGAAGGGTTGGTCATGTAAAACATTGATCCTCTCTTGAGAAGATACAAAGGAAATAACTAAGCCAACTGGTGATGATTTAGTCAGGACTCCCAGAGCTGCACAGCCCCCAGCCCTGGAGCTGCTGGAGTTAATGCTATGGGATGCTCAGCCCAGCCATGTCTGCATTGCCCACAGGAGGTTCTGCCCAGCCTACACTGCCATTATGACCAGCAGCCACAATGGTTTTGGAACAAGCCTTGGTGATGCTTGAGGAGCCTCTCACACAGGATCAGAATCTCACACTTATTCCCCAGTTTATCTGTTCAAGACAGCCATGGATGAAGAATGACTAGATAGTCTTAAAGGTCTTTCCCAGCCTTAATGATTCTAGGATTCTATGACTGTTGCTTCTGGACTGAGGGTCTCTTGGTTTCCTGAGAACAAGAAGCGAGTGATATTTCTTCTACCAAATTCCCCTTGCACTGTAAAACTGCTGCTCTGTTTCTCGTGTTTCTCTCACCCCCCTGTTTCCTGCCTCCTCATTCAGCCAAGCTGTGTTTCCAAAGCAGTTGCAATAATGTCATTACTCTTTTAAATGAAAATCTCAACTCTTTCAGTAATGTTGTTCCTCTGGCAACTGGTCTAACTGCATTTATCCTGATGGAGAGGTAATTCAGTGCTTACTTTCATAATAAGCACAAATGAAAGCCTAATTATATAGGAAAGCTCTGGCAATTCTGTAATTATCCAAGCTGTTATTTTAAAGATCTCCCTTAATATCCCAATATTTATCACCTGAACCCCCCCCATGTCTCATTCTAACTGTGGCACAAACTGCTTCCCTTTTTGGAAGAGCACTGATTTCAGGTAAATGACTCCTCACTGGTACAACTTAAAGAAGCATCAGTCAAGCTTTAGTGGCTTAATTTCTTGGTAATGTGCATACACAGACACACAGATTGCACAAGATCAATTTAGGAAGAGAAAATATTGTGCTGAGAGATCATATTTTGTTTTCCATGGCCAGCTCCCTTCAGCAGCCCCATGCTGGTGCGTTCACTGTTTGAATCATTGTGGAGATCCTCCAGCACTCAGATTTTTGTGTAAAGGCTATGCAGTTTCTAATGTGGCATTTAACTCCAGTAAAGTTCTTTCCTGTCTCCAACAAAGGCAACACAGAAACCAGGTGTCACACACTGAGGCACTGCTGTGCCTCCACTCCACTTCTCCTATGAGCCAGCTGGACAGAAGGTGGATTGACTCTTGCATTACAAGCTTTCCACTCCCATTCTCAGATGAGAAACCACATGCTAGAAGTTAATCCACGGAGAAAGAATTTCTTTTTCTGAAAATTCTTTCATCTCCCTCTTTGTTATGTCTTTCTTTCCCCTAATTCATTTGTGCATTTATAACAGGGGGCAGAGACTGATCTTCCAGCCATGGGATAATTTTCAGATTAGAGTAGAAGGTTATATTAAAAATAAATAAATAAGAAGAAAAGAAAAAGACAGTGAGCAAAGTGAGAGTTGCTTACCGTTCTCCGGATAACTAAAACCATGATGGTGGCTAACGCAAAGACGAGCAACGCAACAAGGGTAGCGATGATGAAATACAAAAAAGTTTTGTTAGCGGCTCCAAGCCTCCTTGAAACGGTGTCTTCATTCACATGCATGGCTGACTCATGGGAGTCTTTCATCTGAAAAAGTGTTTGCTCTTGTGCCAAGCACCTTCTTATATAGCTGTCAGGGTACCGGTCTGTATCTCCCCTTGATCAGGTTCAGGTTGCAGCCCATCTCTGTTCCTGGCAGGATTTTCCCCTTCATCCTGGCTCATGTGATCTGGAAAAAAAACTTCATCATTTGTGGTACAAAGAACGAGGGAGCTGGGGGCGTGAAGCAGGTCGCAGCTGTGAGGAGGGGAAGGAGCTTCATGTTCGTGATCAGGGATTTCGCGACAGCAGCCTGGTGTGCTGCATCGGAGGTTTCTGATGTCAGAAGGTGAATAGTTACTAAGATCAGTGCCCCCTCTCTGCTACTGGCTTTCCGTGAAAAAGAGAGCTATGCAAATTTTGTTTCATTTTATACTCAGTGCAGCTAGCGTTTGGTGCAGTACGTTGCCTGGAGCACTGCCTTCCTGTTGCACAGAGCAACCTCTTGTTCTCCTCTGTAGCATCCCAGTACTGTGCTCTGCATTCAGAGATGTAGAATCGTAGAGGATGGGAAAGACCTCTAAGGTCATCAAGTCATACCATCAACACATCCCCCTCTAAAACCTCTCACTCAGTACCACACCTCTGCATTTCTTGAATACGTGCAGGGATGGTGACTCCACCACCTCCCTGGGCAGCCTGTGCCCATTGCCTCACCATTCTTTCTGAGAACTTTTCTCCAGTATCCAACATGAACACACCCTGGTGCAACTAAAACCATTCCCTTTCATCCTATTGCTGTTACCTGGTAGATGAATCCAACCCCACCTTGCCACAGCTCCTTTCAGGAAGTTGCAGCGAGTGATGAGGTCTCCCCTGAGATCTGCTCTTTTCAGGACTGACCCATCCCAGCTCCCATTGCCACTCCCCATAAGACCTGTGCTCCAGACCCTTCACAACTCTGTCGTCCATTTCTGGACACTCCATCCAGGGTCCTGATATCTTTTTTGTAGTGAGAGGCCCAATACTGAACACAGCATTCAAGATGCAGTCTCACCAGTGCTGCAGTGAGATGAATCCTTCCTTTCTGACTAGTCCAACTCCAAAGACGTTTGGTTGTTTTGATAATTTTTGCAGTTAAGTGTGTGTCCTCTTTTGACTCATGTTTATCGAAGCCAGGTAACTTGTAACAGATTGAGATGATGAAGGGTATTTTGTGTCTTAGCTATTCTCAGTTTACAGTTCAGTGACATAAATTCTTCAGAATGGCTAAACAGGATCTTAACAGTGGTCCATCTAGCCTAGCAACTTGACTTCGGTACAGCACAACTAGAGACAGCTTGGATAAGACATCAGAAGAGAAAAAGCAGGGAAAGTCATGTACTGAGTGTAATTACTCAGGTTCCACTGACTTTGGCACATGAGACTCCCAAACCAGAGGTAGTATTTTTCTATTTTAATCCAGTTCTCCTTAACTGCAGTGGCTGGTAGCATCTACTATGCTTGAAAAGACCTTAAGCATCTCTTGGTCATAGCTGAGCAGGTATTTAACTCAGCAAGGAAAATTACTTACAAGAGAGTAATGGTGTTGTAGCTTAAAGCTTCAGTGCCATGAGGAGAGCACTGTGAGCTCGCAGGTTTTTGTGGTTGCACAGAGATGTGCTCCTTCAACAAGGGCAGAATCCTCGTGCTAAATGTACATATAAGCAGAAAAGCAGATGTTGCAGTGCTGATAACCACGAAAGAAAAATAGATTGATGAAAGCTGGGGGAGAAACAAGGAAAAAAATAGCTCCTCTGCTAAAATGTGCAATCCAGATTAAATCTGGCTTGTTAGTTTCTAAAATAAATTCACTCAGCCCAACAACATGGCACTTCAAAAGTGACTTTTTTTTTTTTATGATCAAGCAATGCTGAGATCTGCTAAGATCACAAGAAAAAACATTTAGGAGACACAGAGCATCTAATCACACAACAGCATTGTACAATAGAGGTTACTAAGGCAGCAAACACCTAAGATTGCCCCATGTAACAGCAGGATGAACAGATTAGGCCCATCTTTCACTGAGGAGGCTGAAATACCTTGAAATGCAGGAGGGAAACACTGCGAAAGGTGTGCTGCTATGGCAGATGGTGATTTTCAAGCAGGATAACACTGGAGGATGAATGGGTGCTTCTACTCTAGCAGTTTTGTCTTAGACAGTAAATAACCACCTCACCTCCTTATCAAACTTTCAAACACAACTTCAGTGCAATGCTCTGTTACCCTTTACATCCAACAGCACTTCTCTATGGGATTGCCACACACTACCTGCCTGGTTGTGCTGCTTTTCCAGAGCTGATGTCACTGTTTTCATGCCTTCTCACCAGCGCTGCATCCATTCTCACAAGCCCTAGCTGAGAGGACAAATAGCATTGGTTCTTAGTATGATGCACCTGCTGCATCTTCTGCAGCAAAGAGCTTTGGTTAAACGGACACGGAGGGAGAAAACAAGTGAACCACAAAACCAGCAGTTCTAATGATTTCTTGGTAGAGTTTTCAAGTGAGTCTTTAGCAGAAAAGAACAAAATATCCCAGCCCCTTATTAATATTTATTTATCTCCTCTTCGCTGAAAGGAACCAAACTGCTGAGAACTGAAAGCACATCCATGTGGTCAACGGAAATTCACCTTTGTTTGAAGTCTGTGAGAACTGAAAACCCTTCTGACAGACATTAAAGGCCAGTTCTTCAGAGACGTGTGGCCCAGCAACACTGAAATCCAGAGGTGTGAAGAGAGAGATGCCTTTGGGAGTTTCTGTCCTCAGTGTGAGCGGTATCTGTTTATCAAACCATCTGTCGGGTTTACATCCATATAGTTTGGTACCAGCACCGAGCTTTTCAAGACTTAAGAGAGTTCAGAGAATATTCACCACAATGGATCGTTAATTACTGTGAATGCTTCCTAGCTGCACCCCAGTTGAGGGTCTCAGATAGCAAACGTCAGGCGATCGAGCTCCTGCCTTCAAAGAGGCTGAACTGCACCCAAGTGCACACGTGGATGCTTTGTCAATCACTTGAAATGGAAATGCAACCTCAGTAAACTGAGGTTAGTGCAAAACATCATTGGCACTCAAGGTATGAATCATAGGTTTTTGAGTTTCCTCTGATGAATCACTCTCCTGTGTTGTGCTTTGCTGTTGTGTTTGTCCCCAGCACCTCAGCCTGAGCCGAGGGAGATGGGGTAGGGTCCTTCTGCTGAGCAGGAGCCAAAACCACTGCGACATTGGATCCCATAGGAGTGCTACATGAGCTCTGAGCCATGTATTGAAGAGGTCTCATCCACCTTGCTTTGCCTTTAGTGAGGCATGGTAGGGAATGTTCTCTGATGGGTGGGATGGTTATTATGGAATTCCCATTGAACGTCAGCAATTTGGTCGTGATGAAGATTTCTTTTGTATAACATTTATTAGAAGCTGCGCCTGTTCATTTCCTCCTGATCCAGGGTAGGTCACAGCACGAAGTAAATGACACTCAAGCATTACACTCCCAACACTGCTGTGATGATATTGTTGGCAGTTGATGTAAAACAGTATTCCGAGGAAGGCTGTGTGTGTCTCCCACCCAGGCCTTCTCCTGCTCCTGCAACACTTTGGAAGGTTTCCAAGAATAGCAATGTTCTTTTCTCATTTTGCTTCTCCAATAAAATTACTGAATAAAAATAGACAGCAGACAGGAGGAAAATGAGGGAGAAAAAGATAGGTTGGAGCTGCTATTGCACACTATTACCTCCTTGGGAAGCTACGTGGTGTTTATTCATGCTGTGCAACTGTTTTCCTTGTTCAAAAGAATTATATCAGTCAGCTTTGTAAGGCAATAGAAAAAGAGGTAAATTAAATTAGCTGAAAATTGGCTTCAGAGGGAAAAACTTCTTAGACTGGGGGTGATATGGGCCATCCATCTCTCTGGAAGTGCAGGTAGAAAATGGAGGCATTAAGATTGATAGTAAAATGCAATAATAAAGCAGTACAAATGGAACAGTGGTAAAAGTGCAATAACTTCCACAGATTTTTCAAGAGAGTGCTTTTGCTCAACTGGAGTCCCAGAAATCCCAGTTCTTCCCATGGCGCTCCCAGCCCAAAGCAGGAACTGCCCAACATTTCTGTATATTTCAGCAACATTTCTTCGCTGTTCTGAGTCAATCGAAACAGAAATAGTCTTTCCTGGATACTAATTCTCTCTGATTTCTGATTAATGATTTGGGAGTGAGGTGAAGAAAGTAGTACACGAGTCACAGAGCTATAAGAAATAGGATAACCAGAAACATTGTCAAATAAAAATGCAACTTTATTTAGAATGTGGTTTTTCAGACATGTCTGGAGATTTTGGGTACCTGAAATTCAGTGAAAGAACATGAAAAGAATCTTCTCATCCATCGGGGTGCCCGTCACACCCTGGAAAACATTTCTGGCCATTTTTGTGTGATTCAAGCAGCATATCCAAAAATTGAGCCACCCAAAACTATCTGCAAAGATGTATTTCAGAACATGAAATTTTAGTAATTGCCTATGGTAAGAAATGGGGTACTGAAGTACAGAATTGTTGGTCTCAGTTATGTCAAAACCTGTTATTTGTGTTCCTTGCACATGGGGAGTGTACTGAAAGCATTTGATTGAGGAGAGAGAAAAATGATTTGGAGGTCAGATGGAGAATAATAAAACCTTTATGGGGACCGAATCCTCTCTGGTTGAACTCCACTAGAAGGGCAGAACTACATCACACCTGAATTTAGCTGGCAGTGGAAAGTATGCAAATTAGAAATAAAGAACACCCGAAAGCTGGCCTTTGTTGGCTAATAAATCTCCCTTTGTCTTATAACAGGGGAAATACACATAACCTGTTCAGTGCGGCATTTGTATATTAAGCCCTATTGGGAAATAATATGTGAACAAGAGAAAAGTCAAAGTCGCATTTAGCTTGAAGAATGGTCCATACATCACAGCAAGAGCACAAACGCAGCGTGAAAATATATTTATAATTTTGGCAAGCTGAAAGATTTCATGAGTTCATCCTCCTCAAAATAATGAAACACCATCACTCTTCCTCTCAAAGAAGAGACAGGGAAGTTGTTTATTTTTCCCATCCCTATAATGGGATTGCAAAAGGCACTACTCCACTCTAGTGTTTGTGATGGAGCTATCTCAGTTCACCTCCAGCTCTGAGGTGGGATTGTCTTTACAGCTCATGCTTAAGGCACTTGGAAAGCAGACTCCCCCAAGCCCATGATCATACCGACTTAAAACATCTGACAACTGGAGCTCACATTGACATGACGTGGCTCAGGAATTTGAGCACACACACAGTAAAGCTGCAGCCCAGGGCACCTTAGATGTAGCTTAAGTGATGTGTTCAAAGCCGCACAAAAAACTGATGGTAAAAAGGAAATAAAGCCTATGTGTGAGTCACAGGAGGATGAAAAAGCAAAATCAAATAGACTATAGCCTTGGCTACTGTCCTTTTCTGCACCTAAAAAGGCAAATATCAGGCAAAACACTGCATCTGACAGTATTCTCACAAGAACAGTTACCCTAAAAATGCCCAAAGCTTTTATCAAAGCCGTATTTCTTACTCACAAGAAGGACATCTCCAGTGTAGATCCTGTTCTTTCTGCCCTCCCTGGAATAAGATTTGGTATTTCTGTCTTTGATTCCAATCACTGCATACAAAAGCTGTGCATTTCCATTGATATTCAGATCATTTCTACTTCAGCTTCCTTTGAATTTATATCACCCAGGAACCTTAGCAATGTCAGTCTCAATTTATGCAGGCTTAGGCTGAAAATTTTAATCTTGTCTGTCTTCTCTTTATATTATTTTTTTCATGAAATTTGGTTGCTTTATTTTTTCTTTGATGTCTTTATGCAAATGTCACACAGTACTGCCTCTGGTCTGCAACACTTGGAAGGGAAAACAAGTTTTTCACGCTCTGGGAAGAGCTGGACACAGAGACATCCCAAGGACAATGAGGAAAACCCATACACATGAAGCACTGTACCAAACACTTAGGGTTTTTATGGGAATACCACTTCTCCATACTTTTCCCCCAGATTTTGCCACAGCAGAGGCCTGCCAACCAACACGAGGGTATCCAGCTGATAAAAAAACAACAGGCGGAATCCTGCAAGAAGAGCCTCAGTCATGTATGCAAAAGTGCTGCCTTGAACAGTAGCACACAGGTAGGTGCTTTTCCACAGCCTCTCAACAATTCCCAAGTAGCCAAAGAGTCACAGAGTCCACCCAGCACCAGCCGAAGTTCAATGAGTCAGCAGCAAACACGATGCAGCGTGAAGTGGTGCAAACCTGACCTGCGGTTTCATGCAAACCCTTTTTCCCTACATGGGTTCATGCCCCCTGAATTTCACTCTCAGTTTCTGGTATGAATGAATTCAAAATCTTTAGGTAAGATGCAATGAGAAGAAACTACCTAGTTTTGACGGGTTTCAGTACAAACCCAAGCAAAACCACAGAATTGCTCATGGTTTCCAGACGAAAACCGTATACTTCATCTCATTTTTTATTTTTTTATTTTTTGGAGTTTCATTATGAAATTTTCATGGAGTCAGGAAAAAAAAAAAAAGAAAGAAAAAAAGCATGAATCTTAACGTCCCGAAGCACTCTGTATTGCTATCTATGCCCTTTTGTCCTCTGAGAACAAAATGTTTGAAAATGCATGTATTTTCTTACAGGAAACATCGAGAATCTGGTTGCAAAGAGACAGCTCTTTGCACCGTGTCAACACCAGTCTGACTTAAGTGCAAATAAATTGTCTGACTGGTCGTCCTTGGTTCCCGAACTTTGGACTTTGGTCCTGATGTTGGTCTTGTTACTATAGCTTTGAATATACGCCTGGTGTAGAAAAACAAAGGATTCTTATTATGGGAATTCTATTGATGCTGTGGCATTGCATAGGCATATCTGCATCTTTTATTCTTTCTACAGTAAAGAATACTTCAGGGTTTAAAGAGAACAGAAAATACGAAGACCCTGTTGGCATCCTCTCTCACTGATTAACAGTGACTTCTTCCAGTAGAAAACAGAACTGAAATCGCATCTAAGTGAGGCCAGGAAATTAATCAAGTGCTTGTAGCTCAAATTACTATGCACATTAATGATAGCTTCAGCTTTAAACTCATGCTAGTGAAATAGCAGATAAATGAAAATAGTGGCGAGGTGGAAGATGGGCAACAAGAGACATATATTTTACTGTGGGAAAGTTTTCATGTGATATATAAGCAAATGTGTGGTGGCGGTTTTTTTTTTTCATTAGATCTAAGGACTGTGTCTCACCTACTGAACCAATTCTGTCATCCAGAATACATCAGCACTAATTCTCTTTCTGAATTC
Source organism: Callipepla californica brunnescens (assembly GCA_023055505.1). Lineage (NCBI taxonomy): Eukaryota > Metazoa > Chordata > Aves > Galliformes > Odontophoridae > Callipepla > Callipepla californica. The sequence continues at coordinate 7,423,305 of JALIRH010000028.1, read as the reverse complement.
CATAGAAATTATCTTCGAGCACAACTGAACCAAGAAACTTGACTAGGCTTGAAGATTTCATTATAAAAGACAGCTAACCTTCATTTCAGAGTCTTTCAGTCATGATGGACTTGCCATTTCCTTCCAGGAGTCACGCCAATGTTTAATTAACCTCAGCCTAATGGATTTGTTTCTCATTTCTATGGAACAGAGTCAGACAGACAGGAAGGTAGAAAAGAGGAAAGCCTTGGGGCTTGTTCACCTCATCTATTAACTTTAACTTCTACTGGTAAAAATCTTCATTTTCTCAATTAAAATTCACTTGGACCCCAATGATCTTCATCCCTCAGTCTGATTTAAAAAAAAAGTAGAACAAATTGCCCAGATTCCTCCACATCAGGGCTTTTTCTAGATGCTGAATCGTTTTCTCACATGCCAGTGTAAATATTTAGCAGGAAAGATCTGTAACGGAGGATTTTTCTCAGAACACGAAGGATGGGAAACGGCAACTTCAAACAGTGCTTCAAGTGAAAAAAAAAAAAAGAAATGCATAGCAAACAATTGAAAGTTAGAGACACCCACAAAAATGTAAAAATATCCTGTACTTCTGCGGCCACTGCGAGTGTAGTTAGGTAGTTTCAGGATGTGTCTTGACAAGTTGATTTGTTTTGTTTTGGTTTAGCCATTTTCTGGAGGGGGTTGGCCTATGAGTGAAACTTAGATTGAATGGAAAGCTGGTTCCATGTCTGGGCTGTGCCATGGCCTTAATGTGTGTCCAGGGCCACATCCCTCCCCATGTCCCACTTTTTCCAGCAGCACAGAGAAGAAAGCAGCACACTGCCCCAGGCCAACAAACAGCCTTGCCATCTGACAGCATTCTTTGACAGAGAAGAATCATGGAATAGTAGAACCGTAGCATCATTGCAGGGGAGCTGGACTAGATGGCCTTCAGAGCTCCCATTCAATTCTATGATTAAGGTTGGAAGGACCACTAAGATCATCTAGTCCAGCCATCACCCCATGCCTGCGAGCACTTTATACCATGTCACTCAGTGCCACATGTACCCTTTTCTTGAATAATTCAGGCAAGATGATGATGATTTTGCCTTAAGTTTCACAGGCCCAAATCATAAGAGAAGAGGTTAGTAAGAAAGGCAATGACTGCTCTTGTGAGAAGTCAGTGGTGTTTGCTTGCTTGCTCTGACCTTGTCTGCTCTGTGCTGCAAAGTGACATGTTTGAACCTAGCACTGAGCAGGGCATGCTAATGCCTTTGTCCAGTTGCAGTATGACTGTCTTCAGCATTTTCCTCCCCACAGCTTACATCTTTTTACAAGAAAGATCTACCTAATTACTGCTGTTTTACAGACATAAGAACTGAGGCTGGAGGGACTGAAGAAGTGACTAACTGCTTGTCTTACTGAATGAAGCCTTTACCAGGTGCTGTGGATTTTCTACCATGATCTCAACCAGTCTGGAGATACTGTCCACAACACCTGGAGGCCTGGGTGTCTGATCAGCCAGGAAAGCCAGGGAATGAGGGAAGAAGTCGGGTGAGGACAGTGAGAAAGAGGAGGTGTAGGTGTAGGCTGTGAGAGCAGATAAAATAGCTTTGACACAAGCAAAGGAAACTTCAAGTTTGGAATTTCAAAAACTCGACTCAACATTTCTGTCGCAGCAGATAAACATCTATTTGCTTTATTACTGGGAATCATTTTTTTTTCTTCTGATTATAAATAGAAGCAGAATGTTACCTCATGTTATTTCCTCTGGGTTTTTTCGGGGATAGATACAAGTGGGTGGTAAACAGCTCACAAAGATGTTGTTGTTATTATTAGTCAATATGAAGAATACTATGAAGACGTATCAGTTATAGGGTAGCCACAAACCAAATATAGGTCATTCACTCAGGCACATCTCCGAGGAAGGGGAGACAGCAGAGCACAACCACTAATCTGTAGCTGTGACTGTAACTGCTTTGTGATGCAACTATACAGCTACATGCATTTTTCTTGCCAAAAGACACAGACACAAAAGACCGCATAGTCTTAAAAATAGCAATGAGACATAAAGGCTTTGGTAGGCAGCTGAAAGGAGTTATTGGTGCACTTGTATAAAAAAAATAATTTAGCCTCAGCAAAGCCATGTTTATCCTGGGGTGAAAGCCAGCAATGGAAAAACGCAGTACTGGTTGCTGTACAAGCATATTACAAGACAGTTTCGTGAATGTGCAGACTAAACAAGCAACACAAAGTCTGATAGGAAGCAAAAGCACTGAGCTTGGTTTATATCATGTCATTAAGACTCCATCTTTCAGCCTGAAGTGCATGAATTGTCCTTGCTTGCCTGAAGCACACCCAGTGATGGGCAGCAAAACCCATCAGTGCCAGTGCATGAAGAACAGCTCCATGAGGAAAGGACAGCGATGGATGGCGTGAGCAAGGACTCTGAAGGTGGTGCTCCTGAAGCACCCAGAGCCATTTCTGTATGTCCAGGTACTCTTCAGACGTTGCACAGAGTTTCAGCAAGCAATAGCCAGTAGCTAAGTGCCACAGGGTTCACCAAACCCAAGGTTAAACTTCATCCCATGGAAGGGTCATGGTGCCATGAGCACAACCATGCCAATTTGGGGCTTACTGTGGATGCAACCAGTCAGTACAGGGTTTAGAGTGCTTTTTTAGAGCTGCCTTCATGATAACTGAGAACCAGTGTTACTCTTGCCTGAAGGATGTGACCTGCAATGGTCATACTGTGCACTGGGAATGCTCTCCTGAGTCTGAGCCCAAAGCACATGCAGTTAGTTGGGAATGGTGGATTCCACACCATTAAAGAAAGCTGTTTCGTTGAAAACAAAACTCTCTTACAGAAAGGTGGCTGTTCTGATAAAACTTTTCAGGACATTAGAAAAAAAAATCTTAATATTTTAATAAGCTTGAAAGATATCATTTCAGCATTTGGGGAATAGAATGACTTCATTTTTCTAGAAAAATAATATGCTGTTTTGGAAATCTTAACTTGATAATATTTTATTTACTCTGTGTATTTATTCAGTTTGAAACCATGGGAAAAATTAAGCCCTTTGATCTCCATTTGCTACGTTTTGGTGGTGTAGAAAGGGACTTTTGCTTCATGACACATTTCTACATTTCAGTGTAATAAGGATCAGATGACAGTGCACAGAGAGATGGGGAGAGCACTGTGGGACCACCACCCAGCAAAGCAGGTGGGGTATGAGCAGAGCTGCGAAGACCTGGAGGAGAAGTAGGGAGCTGAAGCTGTGAGGGAGGGGTTGGGTGCCTGGAAGATTCAGTCCCTGAGTGTCTGGGAATGGGGCTTCCCAATTCTTTTACCACCAAATCTCATACGGTAACATTGTCGAGTGCACTGGGACTCACTGGAAATGAAGTGCAGGGCCACCAGAAGGCCGTGACTCTTCACTGTACAGCCATACACTGCACTGCTGGTGGCTGTGTTGAAGCATCATGGGATGAGGCTGTCTTGTTAGCAAGAGACTTCAGTCCTCTTTCCTAATTGAAGTAACAGGTGGGAGTGGCAGAGAGTTGCAGGGAAGAGCTGGGTCTATGAGGTGCGGACATGAGCCTCAAGGTAGGCAAACCAAAGATGAAGGAACTGCATGGATGTGGTCCGGAGTTGAGCACGATATTCACATGGACGATGGGAGACTGAGGAGGAGCAGAGAGTGGGGATGAAGGCAGCGTGGTGGGGCCACCAAGGCTGTATGCCCTCAGCTGGCTGAAACTGCTCCTCTGTGCACAGGAGAAATTTCTGTAGGCTGCAGAGGAGAACTGTTTCCTCCCTTTCTATGTAATGTCAAAATCTGAATATTTAGCCCAAACTACAGCTGACGGTGCAGTGTAAAGGAAAGGAAACCAGACAGGCAGAAAGCAAAATGACAGCTCATGTGATGGACTCACAAATCAAAGCATACCCTAATCATAAGGAGACTGTGAGGGCTGGTGGTTCTATCCCTGGCACCCAGCAGTGGCTGGATGGCAATAAATCTGCTAGATTAATTGAAAGGAGGTAGTGGAGGAGGTGCTGTGAATATTCGGGTTACCACAAGAAGATAGTCCTAGAGCCTGCTCAGCCCACTCCTATGCTTTCAGCACTCCTACGGTGGAATCGGTTGTGGTAGTCATCGCTCTGAGCAAAGAGCTTCCATTAAATGCTGAGGCTCTAAAGCTGGGAGAAGATGGGTCAATGAATCATCAGTTCATTGGAAAAGGCACTTCCGGGCTGGCAGAGTCAGTTCATGAATTTGAGTAGAATTTTACTGAATGGTTGTGGTGAAACCACAGAGTGCTGAAAACCTCTGAAAGTGTTGGAAGTAAGCAGGATTAATTAGTATTAGGAAGAGCTGGGGTGAATTGATTTGACACCACTGACAGATTTGGCTCTTGCCAAAGCTTGAGGTGGGGGATAGAAACATTTTTCCTCTTTCATTATCTTGGTGATGAGGATACTGATGAACACTGTAAACATCTGTAGATATGATCTCCCTCTCTGACTAATTCAGAGCACAGACTTGAGCAACACTCTCTCATCCTCAGTAAATTATTATTAAATAGTACGCACAAATCTTAATATCATAAGCAGAATGAAAGAGTAGGAAAATATCTGATAATAATTTCCGGCAATTAACTGCAAGTTAAAATCCCCTCTGTGGGACTCATTTCAGCAGGAGAGCACCTATTAAATAAGTGTGAATCCAGCCACAGATGATCCAGACGTTGCCAGAGGCCAACAATCCTTTCAATATAGATAGATAAGGAAGGAGCTGTAATTTTATTTTTATCCCAGGAACAGCAGTAACAATAGGAATTAGAAGGGTGTGACATGTGCATCCATCGAAACATTTTGAAGCAAGTAGACACAGACTGAGTACAGTGCTCTGACTCATTACAGTGGCTAAAGATAGTGGGTGGTGACCTCTGATAATGCTTTTTTAAGTGGCTCTTGACAGTCAGACCAAATATTCGTCTAGCTTAATACACCATCTGCAATCACAGTCATCAGATACTTTGGGAGAGAGTATAATCAACAGACTAAATATAGCAGTCATTCATCTGAGTTATCTGATTCCCATCTGAGGCCAATGAGATCTGTAATCTAATAGGGTAATGTATAAAACAAATGTACTTTTCATTTACTTTTTGTTTTGAAGGACTTGTTTTCCTGGAGTGATCCTTAGACTTGAGTGGAGAGGGTCCAAGAGAGGGCCACAAAGGTCTTTTCTCTCCCGAAAAGAGAAGGCTTAGGGTGGGGACCTCATCACAGCATTCCAGTATTTAAATCTGGTCTACAAAGAGGATGGAAGCTCTTTCTACACAATGACCCACACGGAGAAGACAAGAGGCAATGAGCAGATGTTGTATCAAGAGAGGGTTTGTCTTGATATACTCACCTAGGTAGGTTATCTAGAGGCTTGGTAAGCTTATCTAGTCTCCTTTTTCCCATAGAAAGTTGGACTTTATGATCTATCAATTGGCACTTCTACCTGTTGCAGATTCTATGACTCCACAATTCTATGATTCTATTTAAAGAACTGGATCCATCCCTGCCTTACTTTGTCCATTCGATGCTTCACAATGCTCTTTCATTATTCCCCTTCTTAAGATGACAGCAAAGCCCAGAACCCATGGCATCCCTTAATTCTCTCTGTACTGTTCCCTTTGCAAGGTCCCCTTTCAGACCATTCCGCTCCATTTGAGTCTGACAGCCCTGAGAGCATCGGCAGTCATCTGCTGGAGGTTTTGCCTTCACATCACACACTTTACCTTGTAACAGAGAGTGAAAAATAGGTACTTTTCAGAAGGCATTATGTACCTGTTTGAGGAAGAGGTGATGAACACTCTGGAAACCACTGTCTCTCACCAGTGACTCAGCTTTTACTAAGGGGGCCCTGGAATGCCTGGGCAGAGCCCAGGTGTATGGAGGAGCAGCATGAAGGCTCAGCCCACAGAAAACAAGGACAACCCAAAAGCTCTCTACAGTGTGATACCTGTGGGGCAGTGAGACCTGGAGGGCAACTGCTGGTGCCAGTTCACAGATGATGGGTGAAGGAGCTGTGTGCCCGTATGGGCTGGGAGGAAGGGGCAGGGCACGGTGTCACTGCACTTCAGGCATGCTGTCAGGCTGCTGGTGTGGTTTTGTAGTGCTTCCTGCGTACCAGGGGACACTTGCTGTTTTGCAATTTTACAGAAACCCGCAAGTGCTGTAAAGACCTAATAAACAGAAGGGTGGTGAGAAAGGTTAGAGAAAGGCAAAAAATCGCTGCGTGGCCATGACTGGAGCATCCACCATCCTCCCATCGGTCTGAGCAGAGCCACGCGGAGGCATTGCCACGCAACGGTGGAAAAGAGGGTTGCAGAGCTGCAAGAAAAAGTGTTTGGCTTTTACCAGCACCTGTGGCAAGTTCCTCACAGAGGCCCTCCCACAAGGTAGCGTATGCTTGTACACAGCAGCAAAGATGGTGCAGGAGGAGGGAGGTGGTGGTGTCATACGTTCCCCCAGGGCTCATTGTTTTATTTTTTAAAATAATGCTTTAGATATCTTTTTTTTTTTTTTTTTCCTTCTATTTTCACAGGGGACATTCAGTGGAAATTATTACAGCAGCACTATAGGAAAGAGCCAGGCAGGCTCTGCCTGTTCGCTGAGCTCATCCTGGTCTGTGTGCCCAGAGGAAGAGAGAGCTGAGGTCAAGAGGAGATGCTCGGATGGTTCAGACAATGGGATGGCAGACAAGGCAGGAAGGTGATGCTTTTGGCTTTGGTAGTTGCATGCATTGGACTGGACATCTAATGCTTCGGTGCTTGGGTTTTGACACATAAAATAGAAATTGTCAGGAGTGAGGAGGTCAGCTGTGGGGCTGCTGTCCCTTGTATTTGATGGGTTCCATCAGGAAGAACTTTCCATCAGATTTCTCTTTGAGATGAAAAATTTAATGTAAGAAGAAAGAGTATGAAAACTTTTACAGTACAGACTGGCAGTGAGTAGCCCTTCTTTTGTACTCTTCCCCATGCTCCTGTGCCCCCAGAGAACACTCATTAGTGGCTGTGCTATTTTGCAATTTTACAAGCAAAGATATAAGGACAGCCTTCTCCCTTAAGTGTTCTTCTAAGAAGAAAGCAAAAAAGTTACAAAATCAATTGTAATAGGTGATCTATGAACCAAATCATCTTTCTTCCCCCAACCACAATGCTGTGCAATGCGTTTTCACTTTCTCCCAATGGCCTTGAAAACATCCTCAGCCTGAGGAGCAGGCTGTTTCAAGGTAATGTTTCTGTACCTCAGCCCAGGCTGCAGCTCTCTCAAGGGAAGATACTTCTCTATAATTGCTGTTATACCTCTTTCTTGATTGACGGGTAAGAAGCATTAAAACACAATCATGTCTCTTACTCTAGAGCATACAAACCAGCTCTTGACAGGACAATGACAAAAAATAAACTCATGTCTCTTACAAGGATTAACTATATATCCTTCAACTTAAATTAAAAACAGCACCAGTGCCATGCATTGCTGTACAGTCAGCTAGAACTGATATAAACAGCGGAATAAGAGCTGTCAGATGTGAAAGCTGTCCAGAAAGGATCAAAGTTGGACAATAGCTCTAGACTTCTTGCTTTTTGAGTCCAACTCTTTAAACCCTGTACTAATTTGCTGAGTACCTTCAGCCCCATTGGAAGACAAAGGGAATGTCCCACAGAAGAAAGAAGCCCCCAGAACTCCAATGCTGGCTACGTGAGAATGGAGTGGCCCCAGATTCAGGTGGTCAGATTGGCTGAAGCAAGAGGTCTTCATCTGGCTTAGAGACTACGAGAGACTGTAGACTTCAGGTTGCCAACAGCATCCAACCATAAAGCAAGGAAAGAGTCTGCCAGGCAGGTGCCCAGAGAGCTTGTGGATGCCCCATCCCTGGAGGTGTTCAAGACCAGGTAAGATGCTTGGGCAGTGTGATCTGATATCTGATTTAGTGGTTGGCAACCCTGCTTGTAGCAGTGGTTGGAACTAGATGATCTCTGAGGTCGTTTCCAAACCAAGCCATTCCAGGATTCTATGCCTCTTTGTAGCAGGGTGATGCCCAGACTGTGCTCATGGCTGCAGGTTTCTTTCTATCTGTGCTTTGCAGTGACACAATGCTGCAGCAACTCCACCAAAATGCACTGGGGTCATTTTAGGGAGGAATTTTCCTTTCTGATGAAGTCTATTTGGCAACACACAAGTGGACAAACACAGTACAGTCCTTGAGGCCACGGTGCCAACCCACAACGCTGTGAAGACATGAAGTTTTTGTGAGATGGGGGGTGGGGGGAATTTTCTTTGAAGAGGGTTCGCTTTCTGTGCTTTATTTTTTTTTCCAGGAAGAGATAGATGAATCTCAGAACTGATGCTCTCCAAAGTCTTAAATGTGGGCACTGCTTATTAGCTGTTCACGAAGTGGAGAATATTCTTCCTTATATAGGCCTTTTAGAAACTAGGTCAGAGGATTAACGTGAATGCTGGTTGCTAAAAATCCTCTGTGACAGTCTGCCTCCCTTTATTATTTCTCGCCTTGCCCAAGCAAAGCCCAGGAAATACTGCACTGCAAGCAGCATCAATAGTAACAGAAGCCTTCTGCAAAGTGTTTGTGCTCAAACACAAAGCTCCATACAATACTCCTCCTCTTAGAAACTGTTGTTAACACCAAAGGATCACTCACAATACTTTGTGCTGATGGGTTATTTCTTGCCATGCTGCTTACAGAGATGACATCTTGCTGGGAGATACATATGTACATATATATAATGCACCTACCCACACATATTCACACATGCAGATCACCAATAGAACATTTTAAAACTATAATTATACACCTATTTGACTAAAATGTAAGTGATTTCCTAGCGGGAATGACACCTGCTATAATAGATTCATGTTATATGTATTCTTAATCTGACTGCTAATCTGTAGGCACATGCATACTTAACACTCCACTGACACGAAGTAAGACTCAGTGCAGAGTTTTAAATCTCTAGACGGTCACTTAGGAAAGTGCTCTGAGTTCCAAAAATGTCAAAGGATCAACATCCCGCAACAGAATCTTCTATACCTTCAACGTTTTGGAAATGTGATCCCCAGTGAGGGAGCAAAACCCTAGCAATAGGTTCTGAAGATTATCACATGGCCTTCCACTGCAAACCAATGTCCTGGCTTCAGCTGGGATGGAGCAGACGAGGTTTCTTTGACCAGTAATGTAAGTGATGCTCAGTTCTCTTTGCTACAGAAGCCCTAGACTTCATCACACGTTCAGTTTGATTTCCAGTTGGAATCAAAAGCCACTTTTTAACCATGCTTTGTCATAGAACCATAGAACTTTTTGAAATGGAAGGGACCTTGAAACATCACCTAGCCCATCTCCCCTGCAGTGAACTGGAATATTAATTACACTTTCTGCTATTTCTTCCCCAGATCCATGGTCAAATCAGGATTACACACAATGTACCCATTCTCAGCTCAAGCACTAACTGTTCTGACAGCTGAGTACACCCATGCTTTACTCTATGCTATCTCCAGACTGCCTATTAGTTGCAGCTGCATTTGGTTTTCTTGCCTTCATAATAGAGCCGGTGGGACATCTTCATTTTTACTGCCTCCCATTGAAGTGAAAAGTTGGTCTCTTGTCACAGAGATGCCATGTGTCTCCATCTTTGCTGCTCTGTAAGGTTCCCTGGGCAGCCACAGAGGTAACATGATCAGGTGGTGTTTATTCAGAGCTCAGCCATGATGAAGATCACAGACTCCTCCAGAGCAGAGCGTGTTGCAAAGCCTTCCAAATCCTTGCTTTATCAGGATGGAAAGTTTGATGAGAATTGCCAAACTGTAGCAGGGAGAGAAGCTCTAAAAATATGGATTGTTAAATCCTTCCCCAGGAGAAGCAAAATTTAAGGAGCATTCAACAAAGACAGAATTACAAATTGATGTTCCTTTGGTTTGTCCCTTCTTTTCTGTAATGTACAGAAGTGAATGAAGTGATTGCTACAGAAATCAGAATTCCTACTCATAAACATGTTATAATGACGATAAAAGCCGTAACAGTAAAAACAAATGCTCTTTTATCACACACTAAGAGCTGAGTGGAAGGATGTATCCATCAAAACGTCACTATTTCAGAGCACTGGTGATTTCTGCTTGCTGTAATGTGGGGCTGCTGAGCTCCTGCATTGCACACTGGCTGGAATATAAGCACACTGGTGTTTGCTGCTTTTGTAAGGAGGGAACACATGAAGAAATACTGACAGTTCTGCTGAGTTGATGGCATTATCCCTTATGGGGTTTGTGCCTGATGTGCAAAGCCAATGAGCATCCAAGGTCAGGATCCACACTACGTTCTTTATTTCAGTTCTGCAATGTTAGGTGCTTGGTGACCCCTCACAAAGCACCTATTATTTAGACAGAGTTGTTCAGAAAACTCTGCCCTTTACAGTTTCTACTTGGTTACTCCAATTTGTCTTTATTGGACGTGTGTGTTATGGGGCTTGGAGATTCTAGATTTGAGAGGGGACACCTGCTGTCCCATTAATAATCTTATTTCCATGCTGATGGGTGTGGGTTTCAGTACGCAGTTAGTCCTTAAAGAGCCTAAATGTCACTTACAGGACACTTGCCCTTCTTTTCTTGATGATACCAGCACATTGTCACATACGACATATTTGTGGGTAAATTGTTTCTTTCTCACTTCATTTGCATATTTCTGGCCAATTATTTCTACTTTCCTCCTTGGTGGACCATGGTAGCAATTTGTGGTCTTTATACTCATGGCACTCAGCTGAACACATCTCAGCCTTGTGAAGGTTGTATGTATAGCCCCAGAATCACAGAACCATAGAATCGTTGGGCTGGGAGGACCTTAAGGATCATCAAGCTCCAACTTCTGCCATGAGCTGGCTGCCCCATAGCAGAGAAACCCCCATCCATGGCCTTGGGCACCTCCAGGAATCGGGAACCCACACTTTTCTGTACCAGGGCCTCACCACCTCTGAGTAAAGGATTTCCCCCTAACATCTGACATAAATCTCCCCTCTTGTAGTATAAAGCCATTCCCCCTTGTCCCATCACTGTAAATATATGTGTGTGTGTGTGTGTGCACATGTTGTAGTGTACACACACACTGCAGTGAACTGTGAATATACACTAGTGGGAATGCATCTGTGGGCAAACCCATGTACAGACAGATAATTCTTAAGTTTATATAGTTACATGTGGACACACATACATGTATTACACATGTACATACATATTGGCTGGTGAAACAGAGCTGCCTCAAGGCTCAAGCAAGGGATGGTGCCCAGCTGTAGGGTGCTGACCCAGTCCAAGGGCCCTGACAAACCCCAGCAGGCCATGTAAGGTGAACAGGAAAGCAAGCAAGTGAAAGGAATGGCACCCTGCAGGACTGCAGTGTGGGGTGATGCAGAAGTGACCAGTGATGTGTCATTTCAAGTGACCTTCTACATCCTTTGGCACCTGGGGTTTTACCAGGGAGTTTCCTGCCTGAATTCTTGCACTGATGGCACGGCTAAGGAACAGACACACACAGACACATGCTGTGATTGCTTGGAAGGCCTCTGGGAAGCACAGACTCCAATCACACACATGAAATCAGGGCATTCTCTTCCAGGAATCCCAGTACATCCATGGCTGGGATATCCTCACACACCTCTAGGCCAACGGGTGGGTGCTACCACAGCTGAGGATACACACAGCTCATACTTAAAAAATCAGAATTGACATGTTAGGGTTGAAATGCATTTCCTTAGAATCATAGAATCACATCATTAAGGTTGGAAAAGACCTCTAATGTTATCCATCCCCCACCATGCCCACCACCCATGCCAACACACATTCACTACAAAAAAGTCATCTGGGTCAGGGTACACACATACCCAGAATAGGATTGGAATTTTTTTCAGTTTACCTCAGCCAGTTGCACTTTGTGGATCTGTCATAATGGTCTAGAAACTTCTCTGTGGGGGCTTCAAAATTTCCCTTCAAAACCTTTTTCTAGGGAAGATAACGTTTTTGGCTAAATGCCCTCTTCACAATCAGCATCCTGTTTGCATTGAAACCTGCGATGTCTTATTGAATAAAAAAGTCCCAGCTCTTCCCAAAGCTCAGCACTGTACAATGGGTTTGATGAAGAAGTGGAAATTATCTGCAGGAATACATCTGGATAATTCTGCTCTCTAGTGACACAGGCAGGAATCGTTCCTTGCACTCAGACCAAACACATTACTTCTCCCCTCTCTTTGACAGATACAGAAATAGAAGGGCAAGGCAGCAAATGAAGTAAAAGTAAAGAGGCAGGGGAAGGGCGGGGAGGAAGCGAGCACTTTCAGTCTTAAAGTAGTTTCGTTTTAAGCCGTGGACAAAATTTCAAGTTAGCTGCTGCCTGTAACCCCTTGTGCACAACATCAAGTGCCAACAAAAGGGATGGTCTGCACTGGAACCACCCCTGTGTTGTGCCTTTTTTTCCTGTCTTGCTCTCTCTTTCCTCTTTGCAGCATGTAATTTACAGTAAAGACACAGGAAGCTGAATGATTTCCTCTGAGGAAAGTACCTGATAAAGAGGTGAATGAGTGGGCCCTCAGCCTTCATCCTTACCCATATGTTCCCAGTGGTTTCAGCCCCTGAAGGCACAACAGGGGTGAATCTTTCTCTGCTGCAATGCAAGTGCAGGTGGCTTGAATTTGGGAATGACAGCAGCAATTAGCTACACTGCATGCTGTACCCAGATCAAGCTTTAACACTCTGCGTTATCCTCAGTATCACCCAAAAACGGCACACGTGAGGAACTGCTCAGATGCCATCTCTGTGAGACCACAAGCTCCCCATACTTTAAAGGTGGTGGCGGTGAAGTGGGTTTTTGAGTGTGCTTGCATCTCAGTGTAGGAGTAGAAGGGAAGAGAGATAGGGATTGTGCACTTGGGTAGAACATCGGCTTGTCTGCTTTCTGCAACAGACCGACTTCCTCTCTCTTTCTATTCCAGCTCCTACTAGCTCCCAAAAACCTTCCTTTAAACTACAGAGGTGCTGCAAGGCTTGCAGGTGGTTTCATTTTCCTGCTCCATTCACCTCGAGTGATGTCATTCCTACTTCAGAACGAAATAGGCCTGATTCATCCTGCAGGAGGAATGTGGTCCATAGGAGCCCAGACAGGGACTCACCGTCAACAAGTGGAAATCCCTCACCCAGAGTAGCAAAACCCACTCTGATGTGCGATCACCAGCTTTGCACTGCTCTTAAAGGTGCGTGCTGCAGGCAGGGAGAGTTTGTGAGCATCTGCAGGTGACCCAGAAAGCCAGAGCTCTTCTTATGCTGTCTTTTATTTATTTATTTTTTGTGAGAAGTGTCTCTCACCTAAAGTGACTTCTTCACCACCGAGAGGTCATGTTATTCTCTAGATGGGAGGTCGGATAAAGACGTGTGTTTTGCAGCGAGGCAGCTCAGCCTTCCAAGAACAAACATTGCGCGTGCAGCTCCTGCTGATATTTGCTTGCAGTCTCCCAGTGACAACCACACCTTGTTTATCAGAGCAAACATATGTTGTGCCCACACAAAGCTGCGACAGCACTGTGTGCTGAGATTTCTTTACCTAGTGAGGCTGCTGGGGAAATACCCGAGAAGAAGGTGCATGAACAAAGAGAGTCAGGAAGGTTTCTGAGCAGGCTATTTCAAAGAAAATGGTAAGGAAATCCTGAAGAGAGGATACACCTTGGCTTACACCCAAGTTCTCTTGAAGCAAAGCAACTCAAAGTTGTAATTTCAAATGGAGCAATCCCCCTGTATGGGAAAGATGGAAAACATGAGCTATCTCCTGCTTGAGATCACTGCAAGGGTTTGAGCTACTTGCTCACTGGCAAACTCAAAGGAGATGCTTTTGTGGTTGCGTTTAGCCCAGCAACAGAGGAGATGCATTCCCTTGATTAATGAATCAGAGCAGAGTCAGGAGGAGAGCTAAGGGAAATGTACCTGGAGGTGGTGGTGCACCTGAAGAGGATTTCCCCTTGAAATCTGATGTCTTGCCAGGGCCACTGTCTGAGGAACGGTTTCTGCAGAACTTGGCATGCACACTGAGTGAAGGAGCATGGTTAAATCCAACGGGGATTGGAAAAGTTGTTTTGCCACGTGCACATCTCAATACTACCTATTATGTGTACTGTTCTAACCCCATGAATCCCATTCGCTTCCCAGAATATCTCTTTCAATACCTCAGATCTCACTGCCTGAGCTTCTGTAGCCTGTTGCCCTCCCACCCCTTAGGGATGCTGCATGGAAGCGATGGGGAAGCATTCACCCCAGCACTAAGGTGGTTTCCCAGGCAGGCATTTGGAGCACCCTCTGCAGAGCTATAAATGAATTTCAAACCTGAGTGCATTTTTATGCCATTCTTACAGGTGACAATTAGGAATGGAGGGGAGAGAGAAAAAGCAGAAGGCAAACAACCCATACAGCAGCCCATGGTGGAGCCCTCTGGTAGCAAACCAAGCCCGAGTCAGCTCAGATGGGTGTTTTGGCATGAGTTACTTCAAAGGTCTGCCAGTTTCTCTCTCTTGGTGGTAATCATGAAAAATACCAAGCAGGGCATCTGTCAGTGATTAATTACAGGAAATACCATCATTCTTCTGTGCAGCATGCACACGTCATTTCTGGAGTGAGGTGCAAATCCGATCCCGTTTCCAGCAGTCCTGTTAAGATCTGCCAAGCACCAGGACATCACGGCCAGACACGCAGCTTTGTGATATTGCTAGAAGAAAGGAAATTGCTTTGTAAATGTCAACTCTTCCTCCAAATGTCTGCAAACAGACTGCAAAAGCTTTCAAGACCCAGTTGTATAAATTTACCGTAATTTCCTAATAACGCAAGGAACATCTTGAGAGGGGAGCATGTTTCCTCATTACTGGGCTTGCTCTCTTTTATGGTGCTAACCATTTGCTCTGACAAACAGCAGAGAGCTGTTAAATCCTGAGAATGAATTGAATACGGTGCAGCAGATTACACCTTTGGCAGTGCTCTGGAAGGTCAAAGGAGATTCGTGTTTCCTGTGCAGAACAAACAATATTCACTAGACAACAGTCAAGGATGGCGATGTCTGGACCTGGACAGCTGCAGAATTTGCCAGCACTGCTAAACAGAGCAGCACAGAGCAGGACAGACTCTGTGTGCCATCTGCTGGCAGACAACCACAGCTTACAGTGGGGGAGGATTGTGCCAAGAAATTCTGGCTAACAAATCGTGATAAGACGACAGCCAGTGCTTCGCTAACTCTGTGAGGGTCTTCTCCTCCTTCCCCAGCCAGGCATCATCCTTTCTCAGACAGTAAATCCCAACATGGAGTTCACACCCTCTTTGGTGATGCCTTGTGGATAAGACAGCCCAGCAGCACAGCCATTCCCAAGGGCTAACACTCAGCTGATGCTGTGAAACAGGTTTGCAGTAATATATGAATTTAGGAAGAAGAAAAATTAGGAAGAAAGAACCCAATTTTGAAGTGATTCCTTCCCTGCTGAGAATTCCTTCCCTCTTGACAAAGTGCTAGTCTCATGCACACACTTTTTATACCATGTAAAAACAACAATATCTGAGATTACTTTGCAGCTGGCAAGGAAGGGGATGAAATATTTGCTCTGTTTGAGAAGCTTAACCTTGAAGCAAGGCAGGGAGACTGGATTAAAACAAAAGATCTTTTATTGTCTTCAACTGAAGAGCATGATACAGAGGAACTACACATAGGTTTCATTCGTACAAAAAGAGAGCCCTTTATTTACACAAGTGTTCGAAGTCAGCAATGGTACCTAACAACAACTCTGTGCTTTCCTTGTTCTCTTTTGTTAGTTATTCCCACCTAGATGGAGCAAGCATTGGTCAGTAACACTGAGAAAAATGTGTAAAAGCTTTTGGGCAGGAAAAAAAGAAGATATATGTTCTAAAAGAAATTTACAATCCGTAAGGACCTTTCACTGCAAGAAACCCAGCCCACTTACAGCCAACCACTAACAAAAGGAACAGTTTTCAATAGGGGCTCAGCAGCCTGATCATTTTCAGCCTTTTACTTCCCCATGTAAGTACATATACCCTGGACATGCACAAACTCAACAAGTATGAAAAAAAAAGGTAGAAATTTATTTAAAAGTAATTGTGCTTTATTTAAAAAAAAAAAAAGAAATTTACAATCAGACACTGTCCTGCTGTGTTCCCAAAAGCACTGTTCTCTTAAAAATGACAAAAACTTAGCTTATTATTATCATTATTATTATTATTACTTTGTCATTATATTAATAATATTAATTTTTTTTTGCTTAAATTTAAAAATGTACTGCTTTCCCTTTCCCACCCCCCCCTTTCTTCTCTGTGGTACTTGATATATATAAAAAAAAAAGGATTTCCAACAACCAAAGGATTTCAATTATCTAATAATAATAATAATGATAATTAATCATACACATTTCTGTGTGTAAAAAATATGGCTGGTTCTAAAACAAACTACCAATATACAAAGCTGTTCTCCCTCCCCCTACCCTGGGCCACCCAAGAGATAGTCAGACTGTGGAAGAACTTCATCCCAGAGGCTGAGAAAAGAAAAAAAAATGAAGAAAACAGCATACAACCCTTGAGATCGTTGTCTTTGGCGTGAAGGACGTTAGCGGTGGGCAGCCGGAGCTGCTCTGCTGGAATCGCTGGGACACGTAAGGCTCGTTGGTCGGGCTGTTGTGCCAAGGGTCGTGGTGCTTTGGTACAACTACCAGCTCCTCACCCCCATCACCCCAGTGATGCCAGAGATCCCCCATGCCCCCTGCTCTCTGTCCCTCCCCGCATCGCCCTGCCCGTCGCCCTTTCACCACCCCAAGGCTTTATGCTCGCTTTCGTCTTCCTTCCAGGTTTCGAAAGCTGGAGGGTCTCAGCTTCATCTCTGCAAACTGGATGGAGTACTCGTGGCCCTTCCAGTGGAACCAGTTAACTCCCTGCAAAGACAAAGTTGAAGCGTGAGAAGTCACACGTCTGCTTCACTACTTTCCTTGTTGTCAGCCTTTACTATTTGTTTCAGCTTTTAGAATGAAAGAATTACGGAGGTTGGAAAGGACCCCTAAGATCAACAACTCCAACCTCAACCCACCCCCACGACACCCACTGACACATCTCTATGGTTCCAGAACAGCTCCATGGATGGTGACTGCCCCACCTCCCTGGGCAGCATGTGCCAATGCTTTACCACTCTAACTTGGGAACAGAGACACAGCAAATCAAAGGGACTTTGGGAAGCTCTGGCCACTAGCACGCACAGCCTGCATAAACAACATCACAAGCTGTCTCCCAGAGCTGTCACTTATTGCCTGGCCTTCGTGGCAGGAAGAACATTTTGTTTCACACTTGTGAACTACAAGTGCTCCCTGCAGACGTTAGAGATGTCCATGGAAAGTCATACAAAATCATCAGTACTTCTCCAGCTGACATGGCATTCCTGTTTTCTGAGCAATTGTCCCTATCTTTCCCTATTATCCTTTCCTCTGGAGAGTTAGCTTGGCTGGTGGGTTTCTGGCTAGCTGAACCACCAGACAGATAACTGCAATTCCTCTCCTTCTAACACAATCAGACACCAAACTCACCTGACTGTGGTTGTTGTCACCATATCTGCCCATCAGATTGACCCGGTGACAATTCTTGTACCAGAACGCACCCTTGTATGACAAAGCACAGTTGGTGATGGCAGAATCATTATCCTTGTCAAAAGTGGAGAAGGACCTTCCATTGTGGTAGGTCATGGAGTCACCTGGATGGAGAGGACAAGAGAAAAAGCAAAGTCAGTGGTTTGTGTGGTTTAGAATTAAGTGGGAGTGATTATTCTGCACAAAACGTTTGGGCTGTACCATGCATCTGGCTGCATACCTAAGCTTTTTCAACACTGACTTGTTTTACTTCAGAAGGAAGCTGACAATTTTTGTTTCTGAAGGCCAGCACTTTGTTCAGCAAAACTGCAAATCATGTCATAGCAGAACTCTGATGCATATTACACCGAAGAGATGAGACTGTGCCATGTTATTATTAGCTGCGTAAACGACAGTCAAGTCGTTTGACCAAATGAGATATGTGGCTGTTTAATATACTTGTTTATATTCTGTCACAAACATGCCATAAAAAGAGGCACCTAAATGACTGGAGGATTTAGAGCGGAAACATAAAAGCTATTGATACGTTCATATTTTTTCCAATGGCTAACATCCAGAGAGAGGGACCCGCTGTGACGCTCATCTGCAACGTACACGCGCTGGAAGCTTGACTCGGCCGAGAGGAAATTGCAGAACAGAAGAAATACATATTTCAGCTCACCTGCTGTGCCACTGTAGCCGTCCACCCTCAGCCTGTACCGGGTCTTGGCATCTCCGACGCTGAACCGCTCGTACACGGCGTAAGCCGTCTCACCTTTGTCTCTCAGATCCACGCGCAGCTCATACTGACCCTGAGAGCTGATTTTGTGGAGGTTCTCCAGACCTGGAGGAACACAAGAACGATCTGTTTGTCCTATAAAGGGCATCAAAGTGGCCTGGACAGGTACCCCAGGATGTTAACACCAGTTAGGAAGATAAGCTGTTTAAGCTGTAGGGTAATGTCAGCACAAAATGAAATCGTCACAGCAGCATGGAGACCCTTGGGAAAAGTAATCACCACTGGTGCTGCATGAACGTTACTGTCTTCCATTTATCAGCAAGTAAAATGTAGTCCAGACTTCTAACATTTGCTTTTTACCCTGTTTTTCTTCATTAATTCTTGTGGGGGTTTTTTTTTGTTATTAGGGATATCCTAGGAGTACAGTAAAAAGAGCATTTGCAGTTGCTTCTCGGGTTCTGACTTCTTACAGAGCACCAGTGAGTTTGGTACGTTCAGTGACCCAAGTGGTGTGCCATTCATGAAGGGGACTGGGTTGGGCCTGGCAATCTCAGTCTCCCCTGCAGCATGCTGTGCCTTGCCTCCTCTGCCTGCACTGTGTTCCCCTTTAAATACTCTTGCCAAGTGAGCAGATTCTTCAAAACGTCTCCTTGTTTTTTGGTCTTTGTTTGAGCTTTCTGCGATAAGACAAATTCTTGCCACTTACCTATCCAGAATTCGTCCTTAGGATCTCCAAATCCAGCCACGTAATTCTTCCAGTTCTTGTAGAAATCTTCCTTCCCGTTTTGACGCCTCAGGAACACCTACAGCCACAGCATGCAAGAAGTGTTACAGCCAAATTGCCTTTGACAGAAGGAGTGCTAGCAATGCAGCTTTTACCAGAGCAGAGCTTGGCACTGCTGCTCCCCAGCCCCTATCACTCAGGCAGCAGACTCACTGCAGTTACTGAGCACTCCTTATGCTTTTTAAATAAGCCTTTTCTATTGTGTTCTCAGACTTCTCCAGGTAATGTGGTCTTCAGTTTCTATTCTGTGCACCTTTAAACTCTCCTTCCCATCTTAATTAAGTCAGCCTCCCCTCGTTTCACCTCATTATCTGTTTTTAAGGTATTTAAGACAGTCATCTCAGCTCCCCCTCCATCCAGCAGAGACCACTGACACTTCGATAAAAGAGCTCTGTGAGCAGTGCTGAAGGAGAGCAGGGATGGGACCTACTACCCTTGCTCTTGGCATGGGCAGATACATGTCAGGGTAGCATGGGTTTCCCCCTTTACTCACAATCCATCCGCCCCCATCTTCAGCCATGTCACAGAAGACTTGCAGAGGCTGCGTCCTGTCTCCATTCAGATAAATGGTGTAGAGTCCAGAGGTGACCTCTCCATTCAGGAGAGCTTGGGAGCAGTCTTTAGGATAGGGATAAAGAAGGCCAGCTGCACACAAACACACAAAAAAAGAAAATAGAAAACAATTCTTAAGAGATCAGCATTTATAATTAACTTGCTAAACTCAAATGACTCACGGTGATCAGTGGCACAGTCACATACAAAGCCTGGAAACTGGCTCATATTTGCTATCCTACATACAGAATATTCCAACGAACAGAAGATGATGTACATTTTTCTTTCGGGTAAGGTTTTCCACATCTGTCTAAACTTTTGGACGCATCATATAACTGCTCCCTGTTATGAGGGGGGTACATCTGCCAGCTCAATATTTTAACGGTGCGACCCATATCAGTTTGTCAAATGTCTCTTAAACACGTGCAGATGAATTCTCCTATTTCTGGTGCCACCCTGCTTTACATAGGGACTGACTGGGAGCAGGCTGGGGGCTGCATGCCTTCCGTGAGCACTGCTGTGAGTCCTTGGGGTGAAGTTGGTACAAGGGCAGATGGAGTAATGGAAATGGCTGAAAGTGCTGCTGGGGCTGTGAAAAGGGAGACAAATGACAGGCGAGATTTCACAGTTTATACTAAAGCAATATTCTATTTTTCTTGTCATCAAAAGATGTGTCATTGAGACCAGTGACTGCCAAATATGTCAACTGTGAAGTGCTCTTCAAAGAACCCAATCTACTCTGGAATTCAGCTTGCCACAGGGCTGTCCCATTACATCTGGAAAGGACATAACAGCATGACAGTGCAAAAACTGACCTCGGAAACAGGAGGAAAAAACCTGCCCAGAAATTCAGCTTTGAAGACTGCTGAACAGATCTGTGTGTGTGTGCTTGGGTCTGGTTTGCTTCATTTCAATTTAAAAAGCTGATTTAATAGCTTGCTATGCACCAAGCAAAGATACTCAGGGCGTCAGTGTGGATTTTAAGATGTACTATGCCATTCAGGATTTTACATGGGAAAGGCAGGATGTTCCATCAGAAAGAAGACTACAGAGATAATGTGGCTGGATATAAAGGAACAAAAAGTCATCCTGCCAGTCTGGAGGAAGCAGATGATACTACAGCTTCGAGAGAATGGGACTTTTGCACTTTCATCTGCTTACACACTCCAAGGTCCTTACTTGTGGTGAAAACAGTCTGGATCGTTTTGCTTCTCAAAGACCTGCTCAGTGCCTGGAGTTTCACCGTGTACTGAGAGGATGGGCTCAGCTCTGTCAGAGTGTGGGTGGTTGTCTCAGGTTCTAGGACGACTTCCTATAGGGAGGATAAACAACACAAGGAAATCTCGGTGAGAAAATCGTACTAAGTGGAACTGTAAGATATTTTACTTTCTTTTTGAGGTGATTATCATTGCATTTTTAACCGTTTCTGTTATTTCATACAAAACTTATATTCCTCAAAGGGTTTTGTCACGCTTTCTTCAGAAAAGTTGTCTGGAGGTGAACATTTCATGCCGTAGTCTGTAAGCTGTGTGGTTTAAAGCAGGTCAGCACAAAAGTTGACCGAATATACACACTGACTTCAAAAGCCTTTTGTGTGTGTGTGTGTGTTTAACTTTAAAGCACTGATCTTCAGCGTGCTAAGGCAATCTGCCTCCCTAAAAAACAAAACCATTTGTGATGCATCTTTACTGCCCAGCTTTGAGGTACAGCCCTTGAGGTTTGGATACAAGTGCTCTACCTTGACTGTGCCGTCAACGGACTCATAGATCAGGAGGTAATTAGTGACAGGAGCACGTGGAGGCCTCCAAGTTAGCACAGCTGTTTCTGACTGAACCTCGGTAGCACTTAAATCTTTTGGAGCATCAAGTCCTGAAGGAGAGAGCAGAGAAATTACAATCATACACTGATACAGAGTTTAGCACAGGTTATGGGAAGGATATGAATACAGGCTAGGAGAGCATGCTTTCCCTCTGCAGAAATTGAAAATTAAAGGAAAAAAACCCATGTCATCCTAAATTTTATGATTAAAAGCATGGTGTAAGTGCTTTCAGAATTCAAGTTTCTAGCAAAACAGAATGCACATGCTGGGTGACTTCGTGGTAGTAGAGAGTTATCCCTGTAGGACCAGAGGAGGTGGCAGCCCACCTCCTCTCCCAGTGAGGTGGGAGACATCACCTGTAGTGAACTGGGTGGAGAGGGTCTCGCTCTTCTGCGCATCCTTCACTGCGTGGACCCTCAGGGTGTACTCTGTCGCCGGCCGAAGGCCGTTCAGGTCGTACTCCACTGTGTTTCCTGATATCATCTGTGTCACTTCTGGCTCTAAGAAGAAAAGACAGAGGAGAGGAAGTCAGTCCGACATGCTGCAGGGTGCTCAGCTCCATGCTCCGCTTGGTCGTTGTTTTTTTACCAGCTGGAAGTAAAGGTGAAGTAGTGAAGCTCAGAGCCCATCTCTGGGCTTCCAGAGCAACACCAGGGCCCTCTCTAAGAGTGTTAGCACTCTCTAGTGTTCATATGAGTTATAGCACTCCCTCAACAATGAGTTCATTAGTTCAAGAATGTCTTTGCTCATGCCTGAATTAGGAAAGCATTAACTAAACTGGTGGTTTTTAGCATGCTTCCAGACAGGGGTCTCCATCAAGTGACAGCCACCCACTCCCTCCTGGGCCTGTCCTCCTGGAGTCACAGCTCCCCAACCCAACACTAACTCTTCTTACCATCCTCAGAAGAGTAGGAGACAACGTAATTATCCACAGCTGCAATTGCAGGCTGCCAGGTTGCCAGAGCCTCCGAGTCTGTAATGTTCATCACTATCAGTCCTGATGGGCTGTCCAGAGCTGGAAGAAATGATAACAGGATGAAGGAATTTGACAAATGCTATCAGCTCTGTGCAACTCTCTGTTGTAACTACAACGTAAAATGTGCAAACATTACTGCTCAGTGCAGCAGCTTTTATGGTCCCCTTTGGAATAGTGAAGCACTGCAGAAGAAAACGTCAGTGCCCATAAAGAGACGTCAAATGCCTCCACTGGAGACGGGAGGTCAACCCGTGGAAAGATTAAACACTGGGAACAGACACAACTACGTTCTCCGATCAGTCCTGATAACATCAATCTTAACAGCTCTGTCAAAGCTGACATATTTCTCTCAACACCCTCAAGTCTGGACTGCTTCTTGGAGCGAACTCAGGAGACAGAGCTTGGGAAAAATTACTAATGTGACGGCAATTGATAGCCACTGTGACCTTCCAACAGCTCGCCCTACACTTATAAAAATAAACAATCCAACAGCCAGCTAACCATCCAAACATCATGCCTTACTTCCTTGTGGGACTCTGTTTTGCACCTCCTTTTATGCTCTCCCTTCACTGGGAGAGATGCCTGCCCCCAGTACGGCTGGAACAGGCTATAAACTACACTTTATTATCCAATATACATCATCTTGTCCTTGCCACAGTTCTCTGAACACTTGTCAGACTCCAAAAATAATGAAAAAATTTGACTTGATGGTGGCAAAAACATTTCCCATAGGGATATTTAAAAAGCATATTGTAGAAAAAAAAACCACAAAACAAAACAAGAGAGAATAAGAGAGTGGATGTTTTTGTGCTTAGGACACAGTCTGGGACTTGGAAGATGTGGAGAACACAACAGAAAGTGGGATGAACTGCCCAGTGAGCTTGTTCTTTGCTCCCACATCACTGGAATGGTATTAATTAAACTTCCTTTCATTTCTGTGTATTAGGACTGTAAATACATGAAGTGTCTCTGCCCCACTGCAAGTCAGCTCTGCTCTTGGCAGAGTGGGAGCCTGATCAAACCTGCAAGCTCTGCTTAAGTACAAAGACACACAGAAAGAGAGGTCAAGAGCAAAGTCCTTCATTCCTGGGTCTGTTCTGTGATGCAGACAACGTACATGAAAACCTGTTATTTCTTCTTTATGCATTACCTGTTTTCAGAATTCCAGAGATGGGTTCACTTTCTTCGAAGCCTTTCACAGAGATGATGTTAACGTTGTAGTCTACACCCGGGACTAATTTCACCAGCTTTGTCCTTGTCTTGCTTCCATCGACTGTAACAATGTTGGGAGTGCCTAGAAGAAATACAAATGACAATGGATTAATGACAATTTTCTAGTAAATGCTTAAAAGAAATGTGTTTCAGGTTAAACACATAGTGATCAATGTGAATGTACAAGTACAGGAGCCTTGGGAAAACAAACTGTGGCCACAACACCTGACTCTAAGACATTGGTTTCTATTTTTTTCCTACTGGTATGCCAACGATAAGAAAAAAAAAAAACAGTACTCCTGATGTCATAACTTTATAAAAGAGGTGAAAGCAACACTACCTGAATACAAATTCTTACACCTGCAGGAACAGGACTTGCTAGGTTAGATCTGCTTGGTTTCTTGCAGAGGGTGGACAAAGATAAACCAAGTCTGATGTGTTTCTCCTTCACCCACCTCATTTCAAATAAAGATATACTGTATATTATTGTAAGTTGTGAAGATTTAAGACAGATACTTATTTCAAATACTGGGTTTATTCCAGCAGAACACATGGGCAAACGCTTGATCTTGATTGTAGGTCATTTCTTTTGTAGGATCACTATACACGCACATTTACATTGCCTAGAGACGTTTATCTTTACCTGTCCTATTTAAGCTCTTCTTTTATAGTCCCGACACCTGCAGTGTTTGCTCAACAGTTGTTCCCTTCCTGAGATGTCCCTACATTATGCTAAAAACGTGCTGAAGTCTAAGGAATTGTTTAAGCAGAACACTAAACCAGAGATATAATAAATGGACTGAAACAACGGTGGGGATTACTAAGAAATATCACTACCTTTGAAAAGTCTTATGACTATTCCTCCTGACGGCCATCTCTTAGCTACACTTTTCACTCTCCACTTCACCATTTCCCCCCATGTCTCCTCACTCACCGCCTGTGACGGGGACATAGGAGACCCTGTAGCTCTCCACGCGGCTGCGGGGGGGTGTCCAGCTGACTGTAGCAGAGTTTTCTGTGATGTCTGAGAAAGAGATTCCCTTGGGAGAGCCCACCACTGTCAGTAGAGAAGAGAGGACAAACACATCACACAGAGAGAAAAGGTCAATAATTTGTTTAGTGCTGCAACTGTGACTTCTATTAATCCTGTATGCCTGGAGCTGATGCTATCAATACTCTACAAAACAACATGGATGCAGGCGGTAACAGTTAATGGTTTTATCACACACTGAGAGCAATGGTCTATTTGGTCTTAATTTTCCATTTTCAGTAGCATTACAGTAGTTTCTAACTTAAAAACATCACGGACATGTCCACAAAATAACAGAGATTTCAGTGTATGGAGCAACACTTACTATTTTATGACTGTTGTACTTCTCATTTTTTCTAACCTAGTTTCACTTGGATGATTTTTAGTCTTTCTGTTGAGCCTTGGAGCTCTATTTGTGACACACAGCAACCCTTAGCAATGCAGATGGCTCTTCTTGAGCATAAAGCTTCCTTCATAGGATGTCTAAAAGAGATCTGGGCTCATTTGTCCTCATAGAAGCCATCCTCTCAAGCACAGCCTGCCTCCTGTTGGCTTAGCCCTACAATATTAGGCTTTTTTTTTCTTGGAAATACTATTTGAGAAGACAGTTTTTCTCAGGTACATAAGAAAGGCACTTGTGGTATCACTGCAGCTTTTTTGCCAAAAAACTTGAGCACGACATTTGCCTGTATGAAACAAGATCAGTAAGCTGGGACAGACTCGTTGGTATGACCTCGTTGTTTAGCCTTGCAAACAAAGTCTAATGAGTGCTGCCCGAATGACCCAATCTGAAGATGCAAACCAACATGTACCGCAATCTGAAACATCCTACTTTAAAACTTAATTAAGCTACTGCAAGACATGATTTGAAAGGGCTTCTGGAAGGACGTGGTGAAGGGATCTGCCATTTATAAGTTTACACTGAGCCCCTCACTTCAATTTGCTTTTTTGACTGTAACCAAAACAACGCTGAAATCTGAAAAGAAACAAATAGCCCACACATACTGAGGCATTAGCACAAAGTTGGCAAATACCAAACATTAACCACAATATGAGTGGTGGAAACAAGCTGTGGGCAAGGGGAAGGTGGCAAAGGAAGGAAGAAAAGTAACTATGCTTAGAACAGCTTGGAAAGAACGTGTCTGTGGGAAAGAAGTCAAAGAGGGCTGTTTGTTCCATGTGTCCCCAAAGCCCCAGCAGCAATGCACTAAATCAAGTGAAAGTCGAGGGAAGAAAAACAACTGAGACCTCAAGAGAAATGTAAATCATTTCTCACAAGACATTTTGGGCTTGGGGGGTTTGATCAAATGGAAGAGCTGTAGAAAGAAAGAGAAGGAAGAAAGCAAGGGAGGGCTAGCAAAACTACACGGCACCTGAACTGGTTACTCATTCTAAATAGTGTTGGATGACTCCATGGGGCACAGCCCTCTTTGGTCCTGCTTTCAGGGGTTGCCTATAAATGGTTCTTCGGCCTTGTCCAGAAATTAAGCACCTAACCATGCCATTTGAATTCTGCTGTGCATAATCCCATGGGTGCACACTTCATGCATGTTTGCTGTACCAGGTAAATTGCTGCATAGCAAATAACTGTAAGAAAAGCCTTGACTACATAAGAGTCCCACATCCCCACTACCCCGACTGTATATTCTTTCCTAGGAGCAAACATGGCAATCAAATCACGTGGGACCCTCTGACTAAGAACCAGTCCTTGAATGAGTACCAGAGAGGTAAAAGAATGGTTCCTTTGAACACAGGGAAATGAAAAAGCAGCGATACCATCTTCTTGAGCCACCTGAAAGCCAGAATTAAGCAAGCATAAAAGAAGGCCAGTGGGCTTCTGTTTTTTTATCACAAAAAAAAAAAAAGAAACAAAGCACCTCAGTGCAGCTGTTGGACAGACACAGATTGTTAGCATTATCCTCCAGCACTACTCCTCGTTAGCTCTGAGGACTGCCTGTGAAGTCCATGATACTCTTGTAACTCTAATTATTTGTAGGGTTGTGTTTTTTTGATAAAAAACTGTTCTTTCCTCACTAACGGACTACAGGAATGTTTAATGGCTTTCTTCTCCTAAGAATCAGGAAGCATCAGACTACATTTATCATGTATAAAGAGCATTTGGGGATCCTCCCGGATGAAAAATCCCATCACAGTGTGGCAAAACACTATTTAAAGAAGAGGAAATTAGCAGCGTGAGACCTACACATCCTACCAAGGATATTAACTGGCACACAGCCACGATGCAGCCCCCTGCTGAGGGCTGAACTGCATCTCCATAGATATTATATAGAAGAATCTCCAAGAGACACCGACTTCCTCTGAGAGCATCAGTGCACAAAGTCCCTCATGCCAACTTGATCGGGCACTGAATCTCAGTACAATGCTGCCTCGCTCTGCAGTGATCTTATGATTAATATTTTCTATCACAGTAGAATCGGTTTAAGTAAGGAAGGAAAGCACAGAGGAGGACTGGGCATCCAGTGGTGAATATGCAAGGTCTTTCCTCCATCTCCTTCCTTCCAGTGCGTGGATGGGTAGGCATGCAGAGATACGAGGTCAGACCTCGGGAGAGGGTTGCTTAGTGATGCTCAAAGCAGATGTCTTCAACTGTACTGATTTACACCAGTACAAGATCTGATCCCTGATGACTGCATTTGTTTACACAAGGGTATGTGCCCATGTAGGGAAGAAGGGAGAAGTGTGACTGATAAATACAGACTGGGATTTTCAATCTTTTCAGCTTTCATTTTCATGAATTCATTTCTATGGTAATGAAACCTAACCCAAACGGGTTAGGTTTGCTGGTCTGTTTGCTGGCAGTCTTTGTTCCTACTGGGATTTTTCTCCTTCCTTTACTAAGGCTGAAGACTTTCTGACACTTATTTCTTGCTTGCTCACACACTGTACACAGGCTAGAATAAAGCAAGGCTGCACACAACCTGCCCAAGCCACCCACAGCAGAGGTAGCAAATGTCACTTTGCCATCAAACTGCAAGTGTTATAAATATACACATTTCTCCAAATAGTCAACTCCTAAATAAGAAGCTAGTTAGATGCATTGGTGGTCCCAGCTATCTGATGCAGTGTAACATGCAGCTTGAGTTATTTAGCTGGATTTTTGTGGCTCCAACTCTATTATCAATTATCCATGGGCTATTTAGAGTTGAAAAACATCTTTGGGGCTATTGGCGCCATGAGGTGACGTGTGCTAAATCTCCCTGAAAGGACCAAATTAGAATGTAGTCATGAGGAAAATGATAACAGTTAGTGGTTTACCATAAATATCCTGAAGTCAGGGAAAACGGGACATGCTTCTAACAAGTGCAGTTGACTTTAATTATCCTTCTCCATTATGAGACAGCCCACATGAGGCTGGAGAAAGGTACCTTGTGATGGATGCATGCAAATGTTTGGGTGAGTGGGTATCTGTTTATTCAAGGTCTGTGATGGCAGGCAGTGGAGCTGCTCAGAAATGTGCCTTTCCACGCTAACAACTGCCACTGCAGACATTGAGGTGAGTCGTGAGGTCACGCTATTTTAGGGAAAGCTGTTTCATACTGAATTACTGTCAGTCCTTTGCTGTGGGTTATGGCTGGACACAAAATCTTTTACACATTTCTGTTGGCTTCCTAACACACTGATCTGAACTTATTATATTACAAGCTCCACATGAAAATTTGGACCAAAGGGCATTGCTTCAGTTTTTCAGATTTAAATATTTCAAAATGACACCATGATATTGATGGGGGAAAAAAAAAAGTTCCATTCAAAGTGCCAAAATGAAATGCTTCAAATTATGAACCCATTCTTCATTTAACTTAATCTGAGGAATTCAGCCTAAGCCTCGAGAACTTTTGGCGTGACCAGAATCTGCATATTTTCGTGCAAAAACAATATTAACAACCAAAACTTGGGTAAGTGACATGTAGGAGCCAGTTTGGAGGTCTCAGTAACTGCTCAGACTGCCTAGAAAAAGGAGAAATGTAAACAGAATTAGGCACGAACACATTCTTCCTACCGCAAAGACAATACCTGTGGTTGCTACTGAATTTATGGGTTGGGAGCGCCGTCCACTGCTAACTCCATAGAGCTCAATTTCATACTCAGTGCCCTCTTTCAGCCCTGTTATATCGTGGGTGCGCTCATGGCCTGGTACTATGAATTCCAGTGGATCAGATTTCCTTTTGGTATCCCTGATTTTTAGAACAAAACTGTCGAAAACCCCATCATCCGCAGTCCAGGACAGACGGAAGCCGTCTGGGGTAGCATCTGAAACCAGAAGGTTGTCGACCTCGGGTTCTGCCTCTAAAATAGGAGAAGATAGCAGTAGGGAAAAAAAGAAAAAGTGATTGTTTGAATCAGTTCATTAGTGACCTTCCTGAGGTCTGGCTATAGCATACTGCAAGAATCCAACCACAGTTCAAAGAAAGGGAAACAATCTGCTGGCTATTGAAAAAAAAGAAGAACATTAGTGTTTTACACATACCAAAGAACATATATGAGGGTGCGTGTGGGCTCATTCAAACTTTTCACTCTATCATAAGTCCACTACATGGAAATACATCATTTGCCTCTGCCATGCAAAATTACACATGCTGATAGTAAGTTGGAAGTGCATTGATCTTTTATTTTTCATTGAGTTACCCATCACATGTGAAACCTTTATGTATGATAAAAACAAGCTCTTGTTATAGATCTGCAGGCATGCCTGTAATACGGTCAGGCTTCTGTCTGTTAGGAAGACAGCATAGAAGCTGCTTGAAAGAGTCTTTTCCTTCATGCAAAACCCTTATTCCATGCACTTCTGCCCTCTGTGATGCTTTAGATCAGAAGAATCCTTCATTTTTGATAAACAATTGCTGAAGCAGCAATGTGGAATCATGAAAATTCATACACTTAAATGCAATGTGCAAGACCTGTTGTCTTGGGTGAACAAAGCTACTCAAGAGGATCCCAGGAGCTGCAAGTTATTAAACAACCACAAAACACCTTCAGCTCAGTATAGTCAAGCATCTCTACCAACAGAAATGCTGTTGGAGTGGGTACTGTCTTATAGCATCTCCAATGTGCTTCTATTTTCCAGAGGAAGATGTTCCTATTTATTTTCTCGTGAACCTGCAGTCAGGCAATCCCCAGCTTTACTGTTGCATCAGCAACATGCAGATGAGACTTGACGGTTGTACGGCTAGAGAATCAGTCTGCAATGATTTTTCAAGAAAATTATTCAAATGCTGCTGGAAGACAGCAGTTATGATGAGGTGGAGAACACGAGCTAAAGTTTTGTGGAGAGAGATGTCAACGTTATGACTGTCAGTGACTACACTGTCTTCTGTGTGTAGAACACAGAGAGAGTGAAAGAAACGAGGCCACGGGCAGGAAAACCAGGATGATTTCCTCCTGAAGATCCCGATGGTTGGCAAGTTGGAGAGTGCTGAGGTGCCCAGCAGCTGTTAACAAGACGAGCTCCAGCATGCAGCTATTTCTCTTGAAAGACTCCAGTTAGAAGTACCTGCATGAACATAGCAGAAACTTTCACCCCTCACCCCACGTCATGCGTCTCTACAGGATCCCTCACAAAGAGAAAAAGGAAACATCAAGTTAAAAGGAATGGAATTTCATTGGTGAACCGATCAACCACAAGGAGTTATGTGTAGCCACAATGCAGAAAGGGATGCAAAAGCCAAGGTCTGTTTTGCAAATGGATCGCATAAAACATCTTCCATGTGAGAAGAAAAGCAAGAAAGAAAAAAGTGGAAGAGAACAATTTGTTTGCATGAAAATACCTGTAACAGCCACAGTGCTTAGGGGCTTTGTTTGGTGCCCCTTGGCAAAACCATAAAGCATAACCTCATAGCCAATGCCAGTTATAAGGCCTTTAAGCTTCAGTTGCCGCTGGGCTCCCGTAAGGAGGAACTCCTGTGGGTCCAGCAGCTTGCCAGAGTCCACCACGACTACAAGAAAGTTGTCAAAGGCATTCTCCGATGCCATCCACGACACTGTGAACCCGTAAGGGTTAATATCAGAGACAGTTAGGTTTTCCAGTGGGGGCATGGCCTCTAAAAGAAGGGAAGGTGCAAAAACACACACACACACAAAAAAAAAAAAAAAAGAAGCAAAAAAAAAAAAAAATTGCAAATTAGAAAGTGTCACAGATTCTACCAGACATAAATCACATTTTTTGTTCCCCCAAAATATGGAATCAATTGAAGTGTATAGTGCAGGTCACAAGACCAGGATTTTCAATGGAGCCTCCAAAAGTTACATGTTCAAATCTTAATTTTCCTCTAGCACATTTTAACAGCTCATCTCACAAGCTCCTTTGAAATTCCTTCAAAGCATAATGGGTAAGTACGTTACTCTTGTTGCACATGCACTAGAAGGCAGTTATAACCAATACTGTTTTAGAAATGTTATGCATAAAGCTTTCATTTCCTTTCTATTGTCTCCACCATGGGTGCTTTAGGGAAAAGTCTCAACCTTGGCTTTCACAGTTCCTATATCTTGCATTCCTTCCTCTCTACCTCACATGAGTATCTCCAGACTTTTCTTTCAGTGGTGGAGGGTCAGTGATGCCAGCAGGACGGTGAGAAGCAGTACATCAATCAGCCAGGGTCACAGCCAGTGCAGGAACTAAACACTTGCAAAATTGCTTTTGTGGGCAATAGGAGAGAAGCAAGAATTTGCACTGGCTAAGGGCAGGGGCTAGTGATCACAGAACAGAGCCATAACCTATTCAAAGAGCTTCACAGGCAGCTGCTAGCGCAGCATGTTGACAGCTTAAAGAAATTACAGTGAGGGGTCTTTTTTTTAATTTTTACTTTTACATCAGTTTGTATCCATTTGTCAAAGTTTAGAGCTGTGGACCAATTTCTCTAAACTTTCCCACCATGTCTCTTAGACAAAAAGGCCAAATTTACACGAGATGGTCAAGCTCACACAAAATCTGCGAGTCAAACAGGGAGATCAGCTGGCTCTGCTACGCCCTACCCCTGACCCAGCATCTCAGGCATTGCTAGAATTCTCTAAACAGTCTGACAAACCACATGGGGTTGGCCTAGTAACTAACTCATCTGATCCTCCACCACTCGAATTCCACTCACTTGAGAAAGCAAAAGTCAGTTAAAAGCAGAATTTTCTCTGACAAAGGGTTCTAGGTTTGTTTTTGACTTTCCACAGCTGATGATGTTGACGCTCTGTTAGAGCATTCCTGGGATAGGTGTGGAGTGACACCAGTATACTGAACCCAGGAGGTTTCTGCAAACTGCTGGCACATCCAGCTGTGGTGTGGAGTGCCACGTGTTTACCTAGTCGTAGGAAGCTACCTCCCAAAACATCAGTGCCCACGGTTTATTTTCAAAAAGGAAACTAGCTAACAACCTTCATCAGGTGGCAGGTCAAAGATGGTGCAAAATGCAATCACATTCCCTAAGGGAAGGGATCATGGTCACTGCCTTTCCAAGAAAGCATAGGCCCCTGTGCTGTGAGAGATGCTGCTCCTTCAAGGAGTGCTCCCACTGTGCTTTAATGAAGTGAGGAGGAAAAAGAAAAGGCCTTAATTTCTGTTTTAATCCTATTTAGGCTTCCATTGGTCTTTGTGACAAGTCCTAGCAGTACACACTGGTTATGTAATATACAGAGTGTGATCTCTGTAGTATCTATTTGATGTGATGTTTTCTAATCCCAGTTAAAATCTGGCCAAATTATTCAGACATAAAGGATGGTGGGAGTACTGACAAATTTCTCCTTCGATCGCCAGGAGTTAGAAAAGATTATTACACATGAGAAAGACTCAAGATGGATCTTGAATCACTTTAAATTATGACTCCTCCTAAATTTTTTAAGGTCAACATGCCTGCTGCAACCCGTGTTTGTGCTAAGCTTCAAATGAAAGTATCAGTACTGTAGTCCACCTTTTTATCCATGCAGGAATATATATATATAATATATATATATATATATATATATATATATATATATATATATATATATATATATATAATCAACTGATAAACATACTCCAAACCTTTCAGCAGGTACCTGTCATGACAAAAGCAGTGAGGGGCTCTGTGTGAACACCTGCATCGGTGGTGCCCTTAATGTTAATGTCATAGCCAGTGTAATCTAGCAGGCCTGAGATGTGAGCGCTGCGAGCACCTCCCGACACCGTAAGCTCCTGGGGTTCATGTGCTGCATAGGAATCTCTAATGTGTATGACAAACTTGGCAAAAGGCCCATCCCTTGTGGTCCACGAGAGGTTGAAGCTGTCGGGGGTGACGTTTGTGAGTGTGAGCATGCCCAGCTGTGGCTCAGCCTCTGAAGAAGAGAGGAACACAGGTGAAGAGACAGCATTACTTCTGGGTGGGGGGAAGAATTAGCCATGGAGGGTTAGGGGGACTTCAAGCTAAAGCTGAAGTGTTTTAGCCTTGTTTTGCAGTCGTTGAAGAAAAGAGGAGCACCATAACAACTATTTTGTAAGGTTTTGGAAAGAAGCCAATGAAATTAGTGCTGATTTTTAATTTATCTTTTTTCCATTCAATTTTCTTGAATGCACTCAATTTTCCAATTGAAATGTTGGCTTGATTTACAGAAGCACCAACACCAAACAGCCATGGAAACTGCAGTAACTCAGTGCTGGAAATTTAACAGGAATACCCAGAATCACAGCAATTCTGAAGCAGGATTCAGGCAGAAATTAGGATCAAAACAGATGTCCTTGAATACGGACTTCAGCTTAGCTCAGTGTCCTCACTGGCTGGCATTGTAGATACTAATATTTTTGGACCCAGAAGTTCATTGGGGTTTTAGTTCTGGAAGCAATAATCTCAGCACTAATCTCAGGCCAAAACCTCTCTGGACTCAAAAGGTGTTCCTTGTCCCCTGATTAGGCACAATCAAGGAATATCTAATGGACTGGACAAAAACAACCAAGCAATGCTCCTGTTTTTCTTTCTGACTATTCAGAAACTTGGCCTTCATCTACAGATGGGGGGGGGGGGGGGGGGGGGGGGGAGGCATTCCTATTTCAATCTATTCAATTTAATGTGAAATGGTTAAGGATTCATTAGAGCCCAGAAAGACCACAGACATGATCATGCAGTCAGATGGCCTAGGAATCCTGCGTGCTCTCAGGATTCTGAGAATTTCTCTTTTTCTCTTGCCAATTGAGTATAAACCAAGAACACCTTGGGAAATGCAGCCAGTGTGATACAGGGGGATAACTGTACAAGCAATACATGCTGGGAGAAAAGCAAGAAGGCTGTATCACACTGACCAAGAAGAGAGAAAGAAAGGAATCTTTTTGTTAACTAAAAACAAGAATTCCTGCAAGATGTTCCAATTTTTACTGGCTATCCCCAGTTGTTTTTAATTAATAGTCTACCTCCCTCCATGGAAAAGTCTTGGAAGAGGTGAATCCAAGTGGCCCCAATTAAGGACACATGCCACTGTCATGCTGCCCATCAACGCCCCCATGGCTGACCGTGAAGATGTCACCATGTAAGCATAGTACTTCTGAAGATGGGAGGAGATGAGCAAATATCCACAATGCAGACAGGCTTGGGTGGAGAACCCAGTGAGACCGTGCATGGAGCCATCAGCCCCGCATGCAGCTCGGAGGTGACAAACTGATCCTTTCCAGTCTGGTTCTGACATGGCTGCATTCCTTCACATGCCATTTGCATCCAGTCAAGCAGGCTCATAACATGTCACCCAGACTCTAAAGAGGACTACATGCAAAATGAGTTGGAATTCTCTCTTCGGGGGTGTCTCAGTGAGCTCTTGGAATCACCATCACCGCAGGAAAAGTTCTGACACAAAGTGAAACCAGACAGGTCTCAAGGACTGAAAGATAGCAATGCAAGTGGCAGCGTGGTTGTCTGACCATCAAGACAGAGTGGACTTCCTATTTAAGCCCAGTTTTCTACTGGGAACACTTAAGAATGCTGGGCAGAGAAGAATGCCAGAACCAGCACAAGGTAACCAGATCACTCCATGCAATTTTGGCTGGTCATTGAGCATGCTGCACAAAACTCCGACAAGAGATGCAAATGTCTTGGAAGACAGTTGGTTTTAAGAACAAAGAACCAAAATGACATGCAGGTGCCTCTCCGTCTGACAAAGCTACGAAGCCCTCCCTCCCACAAGGAAGCAAGTGAGGATGAGATGAACAGGCACATTATTCAGATCAAGTGCAAAGATATTCTGTGAAAAACATTAACCATCTGGAGCATGTCAGCTATATATACACAGTGCTTGCTGATAAGTGTATATATAATGAAACCAAGCATGGTTTACAACTGGCTCCCTTAATGCTGGGGGCACTTTTCCAGCCTTTTCCATTGTCTCAGATATATCTCTTTCCAAGTGCTCACAAGGTCAGTTTATTTCAGTCTCCCATCACCATGATCTTCCTATACTTTATGAAAGGAGTGATGACGAGTTGGAGCCGTGTTTCAGAGCGGTTTGGTGGACAGAAAAAGAAAGAAGAAGAAGAAAACAAACCTAAAAGGTGAAACAACGAAATACCTGTGGTTGCCAGTGCTGTCAAGGTCTGACCACCTTGCCCATCAACTACACCATGGAGCTGGACAGTGTAATTAGTGGCAGCTTTGAGGTTGGTGACTACATAGTGCCGGGAGGCCCCTGGCACTATTTGCACCAGGGAGTCCAAAGGGAAGTCAGACTTTCTGACTTCTAGAATAAAATGGTCAAAGGTATTGTCTTGTGCTTCCCACATGAGCAACATGGAGTCTGAGGTAGCATTTGATACAGTGAGTTTGCTAAGGAGAGGTTCCTCTACTATGGGAAGAAAAACAAATGGAAATGTGTTGCAATTATTAAAACCCAGAGCAATGAAATAAAATAAAAGTTTGAATTCACATGAGCCATAGATCACAAAGACCACCTAGCCATATATTTCCTGGCGCTTTCCAGACCTCAGTGGTCACCTTTCCATGATTCAGTGAAGAGATTCACAATCTGATGATGCTAGAAAATGCAACTCTGCATTATCTCGACCACTGATATTTGACATTAAACTTGACTTCATTCACTAACTTAATCTCCTGCTATGACAAATTGCCATGACAAATTTTCCTGAGATCATGTCAGCAGGCAAAAATTGGTAGAGATGTTAAAAGGACCACAACGTGGGCTATTATGTGTCTGCTGTGAGAAGCACCTTGTGCCTCTGTTACCTAGCGCTCTTATCTCTTATTCCACTTTCATGCTGTAATTGGCTAAAGCACATTTGACACTTCCCTCTTTGAGAAGGTTTTCTGGAAACACTAACAACAGTAAAACCTCAGGATGTGCAATGTGCCAACAGCTAAATGCCTACTTATTTAATTTACCAACATCACTGAATTCTGAAGTTGAATTCAAGCGATGCATTGCCCCTGTAGGAATCTGCTGACAAAGACTGAAATTTGCCTGAAACCCATTTAGAGAAACAGGATAAAAACTGTATCCATAAATTGGCTTATCTGAAAGAAGGAGTGTGTTCTCTAACCTGCACAGCACATACTCCAAAGCTAACAAAGTGAATCACCTCCCACTTGCTTCTTGGGAAATTTGTTTTGTTTCTCATCAGTCTCAGAGATTGCCCCTACCATAATGTTTGAACAAGAGCTTACACATTATTGTGTGAATGAAATTACATCACATTGTGATTGACTGACTTTGCTGGATGGGACGGTGGCTTAACATTCACAGTTCAAAATGTCTGCGTCAGGTCTTCTTTAGAAGGTGTCAAACAGTGAGGTAGAGAATTTGGCAGTGGGCAGACTGATGGGGTATCTGAGGGCAGGGAAATGGGCACAACCTGCAAGGAAGAGTTAGAAGAAAGGAGAGTTAGCACTGAGGTAGGTTTTATATACCTGTTGTAGCTGCAGCACTTATTGCCTGTGTGCGGAAACCATGAGAGATCCCATAGAGGTAGACAATAAAATCAGTGCTGGGGGAAAGCCCTGAGATATGAGCTGTTCTTGAATTGCCTGAGATATTGAACTCCATGGGCTCCAGCAACCTGT
Source organism: Callipepla californica brunnescens (assembly GCA_023055505.1). NCBI lineage: Eukaryota > Metazoa > Chordata > Aves > Galliformes > Odontophoridae > Callipepla > Callipepla californica. Next base: position 7,386,491 of record JALIRH010000028.1, on the reverse strand, counting down.
TAGAATCAATAATTTCAATAGTAAAGACGTCAAAGTCCCCATTGGTGGTTGTCCAAGAAAGGTTGAAGCTTTCAGGAGTAATGTCGAAAACGGTTAGCTCACCAACTCCGGGGTGTGCTCCTGAGGAGGGAAACAACACAGGTCAGAAGGGGACAGCCCTGTACCCCATCCTGCTCAGAAATGATCTGCTTCGCTCTGCTCATGCTGACAGCACTCCAAGCTGCCCTTGGAGAAAAGGGTTTAAGTCAAAGCTTGCTACAGGCAAAAAGGTTCTTTAAAGGGAAGAAATTAAATGACAGCATCTCAAAATGCTAAAGAAGAGGAAAAAGGAAAAAAAAGAAAGGAAAAGAAGGTTAAAAGCTACAGCTATTTCCCTTTGCAGCCATGCATCTTTGAGGTCTGGGCACGAAAGCAGTCCCAAAAGAACATTTCCAAGCACCCCAGGGCACTTGGAGACATCAGCTTCCAGTTTTAGGAGAAGCTCTAACTAGAGCCATCTCTGTGTCCAGAGGAAAAGGTTGTGTTTTGTTTTAGTTCTTCTAGTTTCCCTTTCAGCTTAAGTTTATGAAAGCTGGCATGTAATTTGGGAGCTGGAGCCAAAATGCAAAGCAGTGATAGCTGCCTTGGGGTTTCTTCCTCTCTGTAGACATCCCTGACATGTTCCAGGAAGGCTCAGAAAATTCTGACAATTGAAAGTCCGCAGAAGGGAAAATTCTGAAAAGCCGGATGCCGAGTATGACCCAGAAATGGAAGGGAAAACCTCGGCAGGGAATCTTCAGCTGTTTTCATCAAGTGAATAAACGAAGAGCACACTGCGCATTTAGGCAGGACACCCATGATGTCTGTTTTCTTGTTTGTCCCTCTACAGCTCCTTTTGCCTTGCCACGTTTGTCTATTTTCAATGGGCAATCTGCTACCAGATCCTCAAAGCACAGTACTTCCAGACTGCAGCAGGACGCTGCCCAAGGCAAGTGCCTTGTGCCACACACATTTCTACTGAAGCCAAGCCACTTAAAGCACTACTGAAACAGGCAAGCTTTGCTGAGTACAATACTTTCATTTTGTTTTGTTCTTACAAGTACTTTTACTCCCTTCTGTGCTGGGCAATATGTGCTTGGGAAAAGTAAATGTGAGCAAGCTCTGGTCATCCCACAATGGCAGGAGGTTGCAAAGTCTGTAAGGAAGACCAGATGAATCACCCAATGGAAGAGCCACTGATGCCCCTCTATTGTCAATTCATATCCTGCTCGTTGCAGTGATCCTGGAAAACTCTCTGAGCTTTCCATAGGACAGATGTTTCCATTTGCTTCTCATGGTGGAAGTTCATAATAAGCAAGCCTTTATCCAAATTGCAGTGTTTTACAAGTTCAGACAGAAATTTATGTTTGTGGCTCTTGATCAGTCTCACTGAAGCTTCTGATGACATGAAGTTTACCTTCCTTCTTTCAGGTCACTTTTATGCCATGGTATTTTGGTTGTGTGGCCAAATGGCATGATGTGGCCATCTTGCATTGTATCTTTCTCAGAACAATCTGATTATTTAAACTTATGAGGCTCTATATATGATAATACTCTTGGCAGAAATTTGCTCATGTCCTTCTCTATATGAGAACATATGAAGGCCCTTGCCCTTGATGTTGTATTTATGCAGAAGCTGGTGTGTAATTTTGTAAATAGCAAAGGGCAGAACTCAGACACGCTCTTGGGCTTTGCTTATCTGGGCTATAAATATAACTTCACAAGGCAACCTGGACTTTCCCAAGCATGTACAACAGCCAGTTGGGTTTTGCAGTTAGCGTCAGCTAGCAGAAAAGTGAATAAAGAGAACAAAACAAGCCATTCTGAGAGGGGTAAGAAGAGCATTCCTGAAAGCAAATGGCTCCATGGGGGCACTGAGACTCCTATTGGAAAGTCTGATCATGAGACATTTCCATGCCAGAGATGTTCAGCCAAGCCTTAATGAGTTCAGTGCACCCATGCAGAGCAGACCAAGTGAGCAAGCTTTGTCAAGCAGTTGCAATAGCTCTGGCTCGTGTCCCCGTCTGCAACGAAAGGGAAATGTGAGCCTGGTTGGAAAGGTACCTGTCGTGGTTTCAACATAAAGGGGTTTGGTTCTGTAGCCTCGAATCACACCGTAAAGTGTGATGTTATAAGGTGTGCTGGCCTTGAGGCCTGTAACGTTCACAAAGTGCTGTCCACCGGGGACTGTGATATTCCAGGTTTCTTCTGGATTGTCAGACTCCTGCACCTGAATGATAAAGTTCTCATAGGCCCCGTCGGCTGCTGTCCAGGTGAGCTGGAAACCATCCCAGCCAGTCTCTGACACTGATAAGTTTCCAAGCTCAGGTTCTTCCTCTGAATAAGGACAGAGAGTCAGTCAGTTACTCAGATTACAGACCAGTGGCAATGAGGTATTACTTAATGACTGTCAGAGTTAATGAATTTCATTTGGAAGCAAGAGACGTGGAGATGCACCCCCACGCACATTTACATTCCCAGCTGCCCCAGGTAACTTATAAAGCCTCTTTGGAGACTTGGCAAGACAGAATAGTAAGAAAAGAACCATAATAATAAATAATAATCACATTAATGCTAAAAGACTGCTCACAGAAAGCAATTTATAGAACATCTTACAGCTGGATGTATTTTGCGAATATTAATTACAAATCCCTATGATACAAGTATTACTACAACCACTTTAGTGCAGCTATTAAGAATTTGGCATTTGCCATTATGAAGTGACTGTAAATACTGCAGTAATGCCTGCTGTAAGGCTGGAAAGACTCTGAGCTTCCAGTGCTTGGGATTCAGATGGTTGTGCTTTTAATTGAAAGATGTTACTTATTCTTCAAAACTATTTCTAATCCAAAACAGCAAAGAAGGGAAAAAGTCTTTATGTCTTCATGTCTTCAATTATTCTGCCAGCAAAGCCTTCCCGGAGGCAGAGAAGCTTGGATTTTCAGAGATACTGATATTAATCTAAAATTGAAATCTGCCTTCTCAGAAATCAACATTCTCATATGCCACCACAAGGATGGCTTGGGAAACTTGGAACCATCAGAGCTAATCCTCAGCTGTTGCTAAATCTGAAAGTTTAGGTCTGTTTCCCAGCAAGAGTAGCAAGCCTTCCAATGCTGAGAAAATACAACTGATTACTTAAAATTAGTAGTTTCATGGGAAAATAACACAGCAATACATATTTTCTTCCTACATGGAAAATCTTAAGAGTCATAGCATATCCTGACCCATAAGTGGAGTTCAACTCCTAGACTTGCTATATGATCAACCGCTGGCACTTTCAGCACTTTTATTTATTACTTGCATTGCTGACACATCAGCATTATAATAACAAAGTCTAGCGAAATAATCTCAGTCTGTACTCCTATTTCTGAGACAAAGAGTGCACAGAGGGAAATGGATCTGATATTTCTTTTCTAAACTTCCATTGTAAAGCCTTGCATATATTCTGAGTCAGTGGGTAAGGGAGCCCTGAAATAAATGAGAATTGGGCTGAATTTTATTCATATAAATCTCCCTGTAAAAGCAGAAAGCCTATTTTGTGACTCTTGCATAGCTTTACATAGGCAGGTGGAGCTGTATTTTCAGAGCTGTTTCAGACAGTTTCATGGATGACAGTCATTTATCATTAGTGCAATTCACTAATACATAGTAAATTATTACGACTCCAAGTCCTGACAAGCTTTTCTCATCCTGTCAGAAAGGAAGAGATTGTTTATGAAATGACATGATGATGTTCAACAAAAGAACACAGGAATCCGGAGGTGTTTAGCTTTATCAGGAGCAGGACAACCACAGAGCTAAAATATGAATCATGTCAAGATAGCACCATTTAGCTGAAAGAAGAGAAAGTGGAAAGAAAAACAACTGGTTGTATCAGAAATAATGATTTTTGGTTGGAAATAAAATAAACACACCAACTTTAAACGAAAATGAAGCTAAGCAAAAGTTAAAGGGAGGCAAAATATTTCAAGTTAAAGCATGATTATAATAAGAAACCACCACAGCTTAGAAGCAATTCACATTTCTCTGAAGAGTGCTCAGTTTCATTCACCTCCAAGATGCCCCTTCGCCTCCAGTTATGTCACATGCATGTCTGAAACAGAAGTGCGCCCAACCCCATCATGCTGTCAAGGGGCTGAGACTCAAATAAATTCATGCACCAAGTTGGACAGTTGAAGACCTCTTTAAACCTCATCTGTTAAAAGCATTCAACATATATGACAAAACAACCATGGTGTCATCACAAATTATATCAAGGGATGATGTTTCTTAACTTAAAAAAAAAAGAGATAACAAACCATTGAGAGATAAGGCTGCTCTAACTATTGACTAGGCGTGCAATAATGATCTTTGTGCTTCTGTGTGAATGTCTTATCTCACAGCATGAACTGCAATTCTTTTGCAGGTGGTCTGCTATGGTCATTAGTCCCCAGATCAGTTCTCCAGGTATGAAGTTCGACTCTGGTACTTTGTTGAGTTTAGCTCTGGGGCTAGAGGTCAGTTTGTTCATGAAATTCACATAATAGGGATAACAGACAGAAGTTTTTGGAAAGATGTACTCCCAATGTGTTGCAATCTTTTTTTCTCCAACATCACCACTTTCATGCCAGTGCTGCAAACTGCAACCTCCTTGCAGTCTTTCTTTTGTGCTTTGGACCACAGTCCCAACAAATCCCTGTCATATCCTGCTATTTTCATGCTCCTGTAAATAGCAGATACATCAGTGTCTCTCTTCGCATGCAGTCTGAAAAGAGAGAAGTGATGCTACGTCACCTTCAAAGCTGCACGGGGCATTGTCCGTGCTACGTAACTCAAAGCTCTTATTCCATAGCAAGAAGAGTTTTATCCCGTGCAAAAATAAATAAAAATAATAATAATAAATAAAAGGGGAGAGGGGGGAAAATAAGAAGGAATGCATCACTCACAAAGCTTTGCATTTCTGCAGTGGAACAGCAGTAAGAAAATGAAGTTCTGTATTGCAAAGCAGTAGAGGAACACATGGCTAATGAATCCATAGAAAATACCTGTAGCAGCTAGAGCTTCCAGGGCCCAAGAGAGCTGGCCTTGAGTGCTTCCACGGAGGTTAATCTGGTACTGAGTGCCAGCTCTGAGATTGATAATTTCTGTTTCTCCTTGGTTTCCCAGCAAAAAGATTTCCTGTGTTCTGTTTAAACTGGACAGGTCTCTCAGAGTGATAAGGAACTGATCAAATACCTCATCCTGTGCTGCCCAAGACAGAGTGAGACTACTGAAAGTCCTGTGGGTTATGTTAAGGTCACGAAGAGCATCAGTGATTTCTGAGATGGGAAGGTCAGTGGGCACTGAAAGCAGAGCTTGGGAACCAGTGCCGGGGTGTGTTAAGTAACTTAGCTCTGTAGAAGCAGGACTGGTAGCATTAAGTGATGTTGCACTGTCTGGTTCTCCAGGTGTTGTGACTAGATGTGCTAAACAAAGGTAAATTACAAGTTAAAATTTCCTGATAAAACCCACCCAGATACAGAGCATGTTGGCTAATATCTGCTACAAAACAGTTTCTGTGCTTTCATTCAAGAGCTCTTAAGATCATAGAAGACAGAGGGGTACTTCTATTTTGGAGACTGAATCCAAGCTAGAAGCACAGGCAGCACCATCAGGCACACAGCTCCCACTCAGAGCCACGCTAAGCAGCAAATCGAGAGCCACAGCCATTAAACACAGGGTCTGGCCGACATGCTTTCAGCAGAGAAATGGATGGATTCATCCTCAGTTGATGTAAATCAGTCCGCTTCAGCTACCGCCAAAGAACTTTGCTAATTTACATCGGCAGGATTTTGCCCTCCACATCTCCCACCATGCCTTTTATCTCAACTGCAGCACAGCAGTCATCGCTACCGATCCAAACCAGAAACGGAGTGCATGCCAATTATCGCAACAATATCAAACCCAGGCTGAGAAATGAGACACACAGAAACATGCTACATCTCCTCCTACCCGAGAAAAAAAACATGCTTGGAGGAGTGATCCAACCTCGAGACATGCTGAATTTTGAAGGAGAGGGGACCCTTACTAAAAGACAAAACAAACTACAGCAATCTTTTAAGAGATACAGAAGGGTGGAAGAGAACTAGGCTTGGCCTTCAACATGCTGAACAGATCTGTGAACACAGCTTGTAGCACAGACAGATTCCAAAAATCTGAGAGCTGTAGAAAACTGCAAACGTGTTTCTGATCACAGCTGTACAGCAACAGGCAGGTGATTTTTCTGACACTTCAATTAGCCATGCAGAATTATCTCCTCATTAGTGGAAAACCACATCATTTCACACCTCAGTGACTGCCTAGCTCTCATGCTCCACGGCATTCAATTAAGAGAAAGCAACTCATCTACCACCGTCAGTCAGATCAGCATGAATATGTTCTCAGGATTCAGTTATCTGCCTCCAAAATGCATCCAAAAAAAGAAAAAAAAATAATAATAGGTTTTCAGAAGACCAATTTAAAATGTTTTCAAATAAATCTAGAATTTTTATCTTGAAAATATACTCTCAGAACAAGTACATACGTAAAAACATTATTTCTTGCTCATCTCCAAGGAGTGAAGCCTGTGAGACAGTGACCTGTATTTAAGTCTGTTATATATTACACACACCACATTAATAACACTCTTGACTTAGGCAAGGGTTGCTCTCAATTCCACTAGCATGTGACTGAACCAGGCCCTACATATAGTGCAGCCTGAAGACAGCAGCACTGTCAGTACACCAGCACATGTGCCAGGAGAATTACTGTTGTAACTCATTCTTTCTTCGTAACTGTACTCCCAGAACTGTTATCTGACCACACTGGGGTGGTGGTGTAACATTCGCAGGGAACAAAGCAGGAAGACATGCAGCATGTTCATTAGGCTTTTCTGAGTCAAAGAAATACTCAAAAATACTTAAAAATACTCAGAAAAAGTGGGTAGTGTCAGCTAGGTTTTGCTGTGGAGTATTTCTGCTGGAGCTATGCATAACCAAGTGAGGAGAAAAAGGCATCAGTATGTTGTACAAGTAAGCTCCAAGTCACTGATGGTCCCACTGGGGAACTGTCATGCACCTTGAGCTGGAAAAAGAGGAAAAAATGTCCAAAAATACAAGGGAAAAAGAAGAAATAAAGCTATCTGTCCTTAAGCTGATATGCTAAGAATCCTTGAGAAAACCCTGTGAAACATCATTAAAAACTGGCTTCTCATTTTTCCTCATTTTGTTTGACCATTCCCACTGATACTTCTCCCAGTCTCCCACTAGTGGGTTAATTTTATAGTGATATCTTTGACACCAGCACAGGAAGTTGCTGTGTACCTACCATCCCCATGATGGCATGTAGATACATTATCTCTGATAATTACCTTCTGTTTAATGACCGACTCCACAAATGAACTTATGGATGAGGAAGAATGGCCTACACTCTTCGTGTGTATGCAAACACACGTGCACACATGTGAGCACACATTATGCTATTTTGTAATAGAGGAATACGTGACTTTTTGTAGTAACATACAACAGACAGGAAAATGAGAGTGATGTGAACACACAGAAAACACTCTGTTGCCATAGATAGTGTCAGCATGCAATGTTTAGCAGACAGAGCATTAACTACAGAATGGATAACAGAAAATCTGGATAACAGTCAAACTGTAGGACAACACGGATGGAGATCAAATAATCGACAGAGAAAGTAAGGGAATAGATGGGAAGAAAACAGAGCTCTAGGAGCTATAGGTGAATGGATGACAGCCAGATAGGCTGATTCACGGTGCTGAGATGAATGAGCAGCAGATGCAGAAGAGCTGAAAGCTGAGCAGAATGGAACCTGATGGACAACAAACATATGCTCTTTCTCAGACTAGAATACTTTTTAGCATCGTTCTCTTAGTAAAATCTTCAGGCTGAATATGGCCAAAATATGTCCACACTGCTGTTGCTGGCCTTTTGAGGAATTCCACTGTAATGCTTCACTGGAGTTTTACTAAGAAGAATGTTAACATCCTGCCAGGACATTTCCCCGGTTACTTGGGATGGTGCAAAGAGTATTCGGTATTATTTCTCGCTTCCGTCTCTTGGATCTCACATTATTTTCCAAGAGAGGCTATCAACAAGTTTCCCTGCAGAATCTCTAATCAGCTCAGCCTCACTTCAGGGCATCGCTGCAGTTCTCTGAAAGAGTAATGAAGAACCACAGCCCCCTAAAGTATTGGTGCTCTTTTAAGAGCACTTTGGCTAAACAGCTTTTCCTTCTCTCAACCAGCTGTTTAAACACAGAGAAAAGCATTGAAACATATCAGAGTCCAGAAATACTACAGAAACTACTGCTAAAAATCTGAGATTCCAGGTACTCTCAGCTGAATAAACGGAGAATCTTTACTGGTAAATCCATTTTCCTGGGGTTCAGCACTGCAGTTTCCCATCGAACTGTCTCACCTAATCACTCTTCCTAATGTTCCTTTGAGTCTACATACGAAAGGAGCAGTGCATCTGAGACTAGAATAAGCCAGGAGAGGAAGAGGGTATGATGCACAACACAGACAGAAGCCGTCAGTAAACAGCATAAATCTTCTTAAAAACATTCAACAGAATGGAAAACTTGCCTCTCCAAGCCACACTCCAATGTGTAACTCATTTCCAGAGGCAAGACACTATCACATCCACAATCTGTCAGCAGTTGCTGCACAATCTGGGTCCTTCAGCAGAGGAATGTGAGGTTGGCACTTGGTTTCGCAAATGTACACTCGTTTATTTCCACAGCCTGATGTATTACCATCCCTCCTCCTCCAGGACCCACATTGTGCTATGCAGGCAGGATTCCAGAACCAGAAGAAGACGGAACAAAGCTGCAGTCTGACCGCTCAGCTTTCTCAGTGCCGGGTTACGTGCTCACTCTGCAGATTAGTTGTCAATCTCACGTAACATTCTCCAGACGTGCTGCCAGAAAGGCCCCTTGAGCCAGCAAAGTGGCTCACTTTGGTTTCTGAAGTGGTTCTAAACCAAAAACTGAGTGAGATGCTGGGAAGGACCTCTAACAAACTGGAGATGCTCTGGTTTGTGGTCTCTTAGTTAATAACAGAAAGGAGCTATGTGTTGCAGTCACAGCTCCCAGAGGGAAGTGTTATCCTCCAGCCTGTCCATACACCTTGATTTTACAGGAAGTGTTCACCTGGAGGCCTTCAGTCACAGCACCTAGGGATTCTCTGGGCAGGGGGCTCAGCTGCCAATGACATATCCTTGTACTCCACCACAGTACTGGTGTAGGCTCCAGTCTTTGCATCCCACGAAACACTAAAGCTGTGGTCTGTAACCCTTCAGACCATGAGGTCCCTCAGTTCATCCTCCTGCATCCCTAAGGCCACTGAAGCAACACAGCTCCCAGGAGCAGAACGCTCCTCTGGACCAGGAGTCACTGCCTGCATTATGTTTAGATTATGTGGAGCTACAAGGAAGCAAAAGGCAGCGTGACATATTCAGACTTTCCTTCTCACTGTATAATTTTTAGCATTCCGTGAACGCAGAATCACAGACACCAATCTAAAAAGTTTTGTAACTGGAGCTGCACTTCGTCCGTATGAGGAAACAGAAGTGACATAAGGCTGCCATCCTATGGTGTGGAACACTTAAGGACATGTGCTTTGATGGAAGCTTGTGAGCTCGTAAGTTTTGACTAATTGCGGTCAAAAAGAAAGATAACCAGGAGTGTGTGTGGGAGGAGAGAAGGCACCAACAGAGCATCAGTTCTGGGGCAGGAAGAAGCCTTGCCCTCAGTGACAGATGATTCACTAGCAAGCAAATTAAAATAAGCAGCAGGAAACAAAAGCCCTGATGTTTCTGGATATCTGTGTGCAAAATGCCTGACTGAACAAGAGGGAATGAACTGAGAGGAAACATTCTTAAGCATCTCAGAGACCGCAGAGTCTCCCTTCTTTCATGAGGACAGCACATGCCTCTCTAAATAACAGGACTGTCTCCACCAGACAAGTCCAGGCTTAGCTGTGCTTGCTGGCACTTTCCACATCAATCATTATTCTCTCTGCTTGATGGCTCCAAGCACTCTCCTTAGAAGTACAATGGACTTGAGGTCGCTTATAGCTCTGTGAGAGAGGGCAAAGTAACAAGTTTGTTTTGCTTAGCCTGAGGACTCAAGGACCCCCCAAGTACAGAGAACAGAGCACTTCTTCCTCCCTGTGCTCATGTGTTTGGGTTTGTCCATTCCTGGGCAGGAGGGCCACAATGACAGGTTATGTCAGCTGCTGCTGTCACTTCTAAGGAGCTCACTGCAGAGAACTCTTTGTTTACCAGCTGCTCTGAGTGGAGACTTAAAACAAATACATAATCCAGACGATTTTCTTTAAAATAAAACAAAGCAAACAAAAACCACAAAGAAAAAGAGAAGCCATCTTGTGGAACTTTGGAAACTGGAGCTGGAAACACCAGACTGTGAAATTCCACAGCATGTTGTTTCTGCCTTTTCGCCCTCTACATGTACTTCTTCTGAGACTGCTCTCAGTCTGCAGACATATGGGGAAACAGATCACTTTGGAAAAATCAAAGCCTGCTCCATCATGCCACGTAAATCTTCAGCTTCCCTTACTATGTGTGTGCTTCACTGCTCCTTAGTTTTACCCTGCACTGGACACAGGCCTGATTTATGCATCAAATAAGTAATTCAGTACTTATGGTTTACTGCAGTTTATACAGTACCATATGACTCTCTCCTGCACTGGATTACCTGACTCTGTAAAGCGTTCATAGGTGCTTCTGGCATGAATATTGCCTGGGAATGTGAAACTGTGTTCGCTTGTTTGTTTTTAGGCCATTCAGATCTTTATTGTTATTAATTAATAAAATCCACGTCTTCTGACGTGTTTATCTCAGAGGTGGTTTTGGGGGGAAAAGGTTAAAAACCTTAACATCTGCTAGGGAGACTAATTCTAGCCCCACTGATTCTGATTCACCACCTCTGCTCCCTTATAGCACCAGAAGCTATGCCTCACAAGGTTTAGGCTAAAGGCATTTAAAGATTCAGGACTCACTCATGTTTTATACTGAGATGTGATCTGTACACAACAAACTTTGAGGTCCTTTTCACAAAGAACCCTCACTCAAGGAATGGTCCATTGATTCTACTTAAGTAGAGTGGTTTGTGCAAATGGGAGATGATGGAAGAAACAGACTTCTTCTTTGTAGACAAATATAACAGTTATGTATCCACTGGAAACAGCAACTGTGACCAGATTTGTGACAATAGCCTGTTATGCTTTTGGATGAAAACCTGAGAAAGGGCAACATCTGAGCCCTGTTGACCCTGCTGAAGCATGAAGGGTGGAGGCATGCTGTGAAGAGAACTCATTAGGCAGGAACAAGCAATATTAGAAAGGTTCTGGTTGCTCTTCCTCCTAGATTTTGGCTGCAGAACATAAAACAAGTTATAAGACAGTGTACAAAAAAGCAGCCTCACTCCAAACAAAAGATGAGGTCTGCATTTCCTGCAGAACAAAAAGCTGTGTTCTTTGTGAGCCTTCTCAAAGAGTAAGCAAGAAATCATTGAGAACTTGGAGCTAAACACAACTGTTCCTCAATTGACCTGTCATGCTAGACAGTGCTAAGCCTGCTTTGTGGGCAGTGGATGTTTTTAAACAGATCCTCAGAATATCAGGTGAAGGAGCACTCAGACCAGTCACTGACCAAGGACCTGGTGCTTGGCATTCAGTGAAAGCTGTTACTCACCAGTTGAACCCTTGATGGTTGTGGGTTTGCTTTTGTGCCTGCCTTTCTCCGCCACCAGACTGATGGTGTACTCTGTCCCTGCATCTAATCCTCTCAGAATATGAGAGGTGCTGTCCACAGGGATCTCAACTTCATTCTTCTTTCCAGAGGGGCTGACGTAAGTGAGGCGGTAACGATCAAATTTGGCCACCGGTCTTCTCCAGCGAAGGGACAGAGTGGTTTCAGTGGGGTCACTGACTTCCAAGTCCTTGGGGTTATCAAGATCTACAGGTTAAAAAGGTCAAGTTTAGGTGCCTCTGAAGTGTCCTGGGAAAAGTTTTCAGACATCTGCAGAGAATCTATTATAGAAGTCCCATTGCTTTATGCAGGTAGAGGAAAAGGATTTTTTCTCTCATAGACAAAATACACTAAATCTAAATTTCTGCCATTTGTGTTCACTTCAGCTAGCACTGCGTGAAGAAGAAAAAGCATTTAAGGCTTCAGAGCATTTACCCAGGGAAAAGCAGATTTTGTGAGAAAAGCTCTGGATCTGAAGGACAGTCAGGGCTGCTGAAGCTGTATTCTTTGTCAGGCTGTATTCTTTGTCCCATTTGTACCGAAATAAAATCAGAAATTCTCTGAAGTATCTCTTAGAGCATTACATAGAATTATTTAGAATTACTTAGAGTGGCTCCAGCAGATTTACTTCTTCCTCCAGAGCAAAAAAAGAGAATCAAGCTACTCACCAGTGCCAGCGTTAATGGTAGCAGGAGCACTTTCCCTGTCCTGTCTCACTGCTGTCACTCCAATGCCATATTCAGTTCCAGGTCTCAAACCTAAGAGATGAGGAGTAGACATCTGAGCCCCAGCCCACGGGAGATGCCTACTGGTACACTTGTTTAAATAAAGAACTCTGAATATACGCTATGCTAATTATATGCTAGGTATATGCAGACATTCACATTAAATGGGAAAAGTGCCATAATCTAACCCTTCAGGCCAGTATGGCGATTTGTATCCATGTGGAAAAGCTGCAAGCTGGTGTAAGTAACACCATCCTTAGCACATTCCAAAGTCTCTTGATCCCACAGATGTCAAGCGACCTCCACTAAGACACGTGACCCAGAACTCAGGCAAGTGGCCAGAGGGGTTCAGAGATGCATATGAAAGTCCAATGACTATTTACCCACCTGTAGGTATATAAATATATATCATCAGTGTTTTAGTTTAATTGCTTCCTCTTGCAATGAGTAACCTCTATCCATTGCTCTTGTATACGGTGGTCAAAAGGATTTTTTGGTCCTGTGCTCTATGGTGATGGCATCAGGAGGACGTTAGTAACAATGTCTTGATTCTCTTACCTGTGAGCGTAGCTCTGGTTGTTGCTTGGTTGCCCTTTGGCACTGTCAGCTCAGTGTGGTCTCCACCAGAAATGGGAGCAAACTTAATTCGGTAATTATCAATATTTGCATGGCTGTTCTTCCACTCCAAAGTAATGCTGTTGTCTGTCTGTGACACTCGTTTCAGGTTTCGTGGAGCATCCAAGTCTGTAATAAGCACATCAATAAATAAAACAAGACATAAGTAAAAGGAATAGTTCTCTTATGACAACAGTCTTTTACAACAGTCCTTTTTAGAAGATGAACGTGACCCATGAAACTGACACTGTTCCTTCTTGCATTATCCTTAACTACGTTAAGCAGATTTCTTTCAGCATGACGAGTTATAGGTTTGGGAAAAAAAAAAAGAACAAACAAACAATGGAAGTGATTCAGATTTTGTCTACTGAAATAAACAAGCAAAAAAAAAAACAACATTTTCAACATTAGTAATTACTCTTACTACAAAACATAAAATATTACTATGGGAAAACATATTTGGATGAAAATAATATCTTCCTTTTCAAATACCTTAGTTTTCAAAGATAAAAGGAATAAAGAACTTGAACCTTTAAGTCTAAAAATGAAAGGTGAACACTATGTAGAAATTCAACAGGCTTTCACACTCTACACCTATAGTAGACTCAAATCCTGCCCTGAACGAATTGCTTCATTTTGGGATGAAATGAGAGGTAATTCTCCATGCACTTGTGTCCTTTAATGCATCCAAACCTGGACAGTATGTGAAAGGACCCAGCCTTCATAAAGCATTCCCAAGATGATAAAGGAACTAAGTACTCTTAAAAAAACAAAAACAAAAAAATATATGACAAAAAAACATTGGCAGATCTGAAGAATGGAAAAGGCCAATGTTCTTTGCTAATCCGTTATGGATTTAGGCAGGCAGAAGTAAAGTCTTAGATGGAAGGAGAACCATGGAAGATATTTAGCTCAGCAAACAGGCAAGAATCCAGAGGAGTTTGACTTGAGGCTATAATGAGAAAAAGCTTCTAAGTGACTTAATAATATAATTCCAATTTTCAGCATGTATTTAGAGACTTGAAGGGTGTGAATGTTTTGGTGGGCCAGTAAGGTAGATAATGCACTGGAAAACCTTCTCTACTTTCATGTAGGTTCTGTGTTGATGCAGCGACTACCAACTCAAGCAAATAGCACAGAAATGTTGATGGTGATCACATTAAACTCCCAGCAATGTGGGCTGTCACCCAGCATTGTCACCCACCTGTGACAAAGACTTCTTTTGCAGGGTCACTTTCCATGTCCCCTCGACGAGAGATGAGTGTCACTTCATATTCTGTGTGTGGCCTCAAGTTTCCAATAGAATATTGGTTTTCATCCTCAGAGAGGTCAATGGTAGTCCTGTCCCCTGGAACATCCTTGGGGCCATAGGTGAGCTCTATGCCTTCAATTTCAGCCAAGGGTTTGGACCATGTGATCAGAGCTGTGGTGTCTGTGACATCTTTTGCCTCAATCTGGCTAGGGGCATCAAGTTCTGTTTTAATGAGAGGAAAATGGTATTAAAAAAATTAAATAAGTCTTAGCAGAAAATTCATAACACTTACTTGGGCTTTTAATTGCTTCAGAACAGAATTAAAATGAGTTGCTTCTACAAACTGAAGCTTGTCTTCATTTACTTTCTTCCTTACTTGCCAAACGGGGCCAATTCATCAGAAACAGATTAATTAAATTCATCAACATTTGAGGTTGCCAAAACAAGGACAAACAGAAAGTCTAAGAGCTCTACACAATGGAAACTCCTTCCTAAGCAATTTCTTTATGCCAATATCAGCATGGTGATTCTGTGGATGTACCTTTCAGGAAAGAATAAAAGTGCATTCTGGTAGCTACCTTCCAGATAAAAATAAATTTCCTTTCCCCTTTAAGCAGATGATTTGGAAAGCAATATATATTTTTTTCTCATGTCTTCATAATCAAAAGCTCCAATGCTTTCTTTCTTCTTTCTATTTTCTTAAGAATGCACTGTATTGAGTTAAATTTCACTTCATTTTAAAACTCCCCAGGCTACACCAACCAGCAGTTGTCTCAGTGGTTGTACTTTAGCTATGCAGGTTGTGCTTACTTGTGGTTATCACTCGGGATAGTCCTGGTCCTCTGGTATTGTTTTTCACTATGTGAAGGGATACATTATACTGCTGTCCTGGTGCCAAGCCTGGCTGCATATATGATGTCTCTGGCCTTTTCAAGCTGCTGGTTATGTCTCCATTATCGTCCTTTTTCTGTAACACACGGAACAATCAGTTATTATAAATGTAAAAAATTCTGGATCTTTCACCTGTCTGAGAAGCAAGGCTTCAACACCAGGGACAATGCCTCCTTACCATATTACGAAAGACCAGCTCCCAGCCATCAAAGGAAATGCTCAGAGGATCCCACTCCACCTGGACAGATGTTTCTCTAACAGATTTGAATTTCAGGCCTTCTGGAGCAGGCAGATCTGTGACAATAAAAAAAAAGAAGATAATTACACATGCAACAAGTAATAAATGAGGAAGCAGCTGTAAGTATGTGCCATGCAGGGATCTGCATCTGAGACCATCGAATCACAGAATGGCTTGGGTTGGAAGGGACCCCAAGGATCATCACAGATGTTTAACCTCTTTTCACAGCTGGTTATTCTGCCTTTAGAGAGACATTCCTCTGACCTATTATAAATATTGACACAGAATAAAACAACTTGTGCCCTACAAATACCTGTTTCTGCCCTTTTAAAATAAGCCTAGTGAGGACATTTGAGAGGAGGTGAAATGAATCCTGCCCCAGGTCTCTCAGAAGGAGAACTCTGACAGAAGTCAAAGAGCACCTTCTGAGACTGGGCTATTAAATTAGACTTTGATGTGCACAGTGATAAATGGAAAATGGACTACAAATCAACAGATGAGGAGACAGAAATAAGTTGTGGCAAAACACACTGAAGATGCAAAACAAATGGAAATTCCATTTTAGTCAAAACTGTTTGAATCCAAGTGATTTCATATCTTTCTTCTGTTATACTTGCTATATTTATATTATTTATATATATTTTCAGGAAGCTTTACCGGAATTTAAAAATATACCTTATAAAGAAGGAACTGAGGATCTTAAATTTGCAAAGAACCCATGATAACGATCTTTGCTTTTAACACTGAGATTGCTATTGAAACAGAACAGAAAAGGAAAGTGGTGAAGGCTGTCTTTGTTGAGAACAGACGATGAACTGAAAATAGAAAATACAAAAGAAAGAAAACCCCAACACAAACATAATACAGAACAGACAAATCAGTGAATAGAGGGAATATTAAACTCACATGTTGCTACTCTGGCACTGACTGGAATACTCTTCTTGTTTTTAAGGATTGCAAAGACACGGATGAAGTATTCCACACCCGGCTCTAGTTCATGAATAGTGGCAGATGTCTGGTTTCCTGGTACTGTGAACTGTAGATCTAAGCCCCCACTGCTGGTAGGGACATAGGTGACAAGGTACTCATTGACAAGGTTCTCATGCTTCCATTCCAGATTTACAGTTTTATCTGTTACATTCGTTACAGTCAGCTCTGTTGGAGGAGACACTGGAGAGGGGAAAAACAAAACAAACGTTAAGTTTTCAAGGCTCAGAAAATAATGACCTACCCAGTTTCCCAGTTTCCCAGGAGCAGTTCATGAGAATCACCTAACAAACAGAGAACGGGGAAGCCATGCCACACAAATTAGCCACTTGTAGAAAGGAATGTTCAACTGATGAAGACTACAGATGTTTCCAGAACTATTGGGCTGATTCCTGCTCTCTTGCCTGCACATAACCTATGGCTGTCTTGTGTTCCAGCCCCTCCTTTCATGGCTACTACACAAGACTACTATAGCTTGGTCCTTAGGGAATCAGATGTTTAACTCAACTGCCAGCAACACATGATTTTATAGTTTCAAGTCCTGGGGTTTGGATATTTAGAATTGCACAGATTTTCCACAGTAAAATAAAACACGATTATTTTTTGTAAATACTTTCAATAGATTACTCCGTGTTTGCACATGCAAGAGCCCAAAACGTGGCTTGGGAGCCTTCCAGAAGGAGGAGATGAAAAATGAGAATTTCTTTCCAAGGGTATTCATTGTCCTTTACAATGTTCCCAGCCCCAAAGTACTCTTTGATTACTCTACAAAGATCTTAGTTCCAGAATTCCTCCCCTGGGATCTCCTAAAGAAAACTGCCTCCTTTATAGTGTAATGCCTGTCATTATCTAGCTGCCAACATTTTCTATCCATTTCCATAGACTCAGTGGTACTGGGAAACTAAACACATGGCTTTATAGCTAAGTTTCCACTCCAGCTGATTCCATTATTTTAACCTAAGCTTTGTCAAATCTAACTGTATAGTTAGTATGCACTTAGTTGAAACTGTATAGCTTCAACACATATATGTATACTGAATATGTATTTTTATATATGTTTTAAGTTAGAAAAAATCATTTGGTCTGTTGAAAGATAACCAGGGCCCCTGCAATAATCCTGAAAGCTTGCACAGAAACATTTGTGACATCTGGCAATTCTATCGTGATTGCTGTCTCATCCTCAGATAGGACAGTCATATTTCCTGCACATGCCTTGCCTCCTCTGTTTCCACCAGTGCTCCAGCTCAACAAGATACCTCCATAGCAAAATCACAGAGCACTTGGGGGTCTGTCAATATCTAGTCTCAGAACTATGCTTTATGGTTTTGGCTCCTGCATTGAAAATGCAATTCCCTTCTTTACTGGGAACTAGGAACTAGAATCTATCTGTGAGAAACATTTCATTTCTAAGCTCTTAATTCCCTGATTTTATTATCCACGTTAACTCATTCCTGACAGTCTTTTTATTTTTTTTTTTTAATAAAAATTTTGTCCATATTCTTTTGACTAATTCAGATGAGTATCTGAGTTTCTGGATTCACCTCCCTTTTCTCCTTAGCTTTTAAATGCAACTGTTTAGCACCAAGAGGTATCACAAGAAACCAAACAGTATCATAACAAATCCCTGTGCAGTGCTAGCTCCAGCTCCATTGCCATTATAATGGAAAGAAACTTGGAGACAATAAATCAACTTTGTCACCGTTCTTGGACTTCTGGCTTTCTGACCACCTGCAACCACCGCAGTACATAGCCCTGGGAAGAAAGTAAAGGGAAGTACTTGCTCTGGGGGCAATTCACTCCACTGCTTCAGCCATCTGGACTACAATCAAAAGAGCAGAAACACATAGCCCTGCCACATGAAAAACAACACGGAGCCTCTAAGGCTGATGGGTGGACACAGTGGATGGATGACACAGAGGAAGGAGTTCAAAAGGGCCATTGCCACCTACCATCGGAACAGTCGATCCCCATGTAACCTTCCTCACAGACACACCGTCCCTCGACACAGCGGCCCACGTTGTTGCAGTCATTGGGGCAGGACCGTTCCCGGCAGTCTTCCCCGGTGAAGCCCTCGTGGCACACGCAGCGCCCATCGACGCAGCGCCCGCGCTGGTGGCAGTCATTGGGGCAGGACAGCTCCCCGCAGTCCTCCCCGGTGAAGCCATTGTCACACACGCAGCGTCCCTCCACGCAGCGCCCGCGGTTGTGGCAGTCGTTGGGGCACCGCAGCTCCCTGCAGTCCTCCCCTGTGTACCCCTCATCACACACGCACTGCCCATTGACGCAGCGCCCATGGCTGTTGCAGTCGTTGGGGCACCGCAGCTCCCCGCAGTCCTCCCCGACGAATCCCTCGTGGCACTCGCACCGTCCATTGACGCAGCGCCCGCGATTGTGGCAGTCGTTGGGGCACCGCAGCTCTCCGCAGTCCTCCCCGATGAATCCCTCATCGCACACGCACTGCCCATCGACGCAGCGCCCGCGGTTGTGGCAGTCGTTGGGGCATCGCAGCTCCCCGCAGTCCTCCCCCAGGTACCCCTCGTGGCACACGCAACGTCCATCCACGCAGCGCCCGCGGTTGTGGCAGTCGTTGGGGCACCTCTTCTGGCTGCAGTCATCCCCCACAAAGCCCTCGTGGCACACGCACAGCCCATTCTCGCAGCGCCCGTTGCCGTTGCAGTTGTTGGGGCAGGTCAGCTCGCTGCAGTCCTCTCCGGTGTAGCCTTCCTCGCAGAAGCAGGTCCCGTTGACGCAGCGCCCGCGGTCAAAGCAGTCGTTGGGGCAGATCAGCTCGCTGCAGTCCTCCCCCGTGTAGCCCTCATCGCAGACGCACTCGTTGTCCACGCAGCGCCCGCGGTTGTGGCAGTTGTTGGGGCACAGGGGCTCACTGCAGTCCTCGCCGGTGAAGCCCTCGTGGCACACGCAGCGTCCACCCACACAGCGCCCATGCACACTGCACCCGTGGGGGCACAGCTCCTCACCGCAGTCCGGGCCCGTGTAGCCCTCGAAGCAGACGCACACTCCATCCACGCACTTGCCTTGGTCGTTGCAGTCGGACGGGCAGGCAGCCTGGCTGCAGTCCTCTCCGGTGAAGCCTTCGTCACAGATGCATTTGCCCTGCACGCAGAGGCCGCGGTTGAGGCAGTTGTGTGGGCAGGCGGGTTCGGAGCAGTTGGGGCCCTTCCAGCCGGGCTCGCACACGCAGCCGCAGATGTCGGTGCTGTAGTTGCCATGTCCACTGCAATAAGGGGTTGTGTCCAGGCGACCTGCACCAACGAGTCAGGAAACCCTTAGCTCTGGGGGGGAGGGTGCCAGGCCAGTGTGGCACACTGGGGACCTGAAATGGGTCTGGATTTCCCAGCTCCCTATGGGACATGCTTTACAGAATCATCAGCATTTTTTTGAATGAAACATTTCCTTTCTCTCATGAAACTTAGCAGGAATGCTTTAATTCATACCATCTCCAGGGTGTGAAGATGCGCCCCTGCCAACTGCTTGGTAAAATGAGCATGTTGGATTCCTCTGCTCTTCTCAAAATCCTTCTTCCACTGACTGAGCAGCTTTCCTGACTGCTTCATTAGGGCACGCACCATGAAGCATCATTCATCGATTCACTCCAGAACACAAAAAGCCAGGCAGCACGCTGTATCGCCAACAGTGAGACCAGCCCTGTGCTCAGAGAGGACCTAACTACTGACCAGACCTGTGTTTTCTCTATGACCAACCTCTCACTCCAGTTTAAAAAGCAGCAGGAGAAATTCTTTCTCTTTTACTCTCAGATCATTTGTTCTCACTAGTACTAATCTACTGCCTACATCCCGCTGTATTTTTATTGGTCTCTATTAAAGAAAACTTGGACGTTAGAACAGTTACGTTGGCAGCCTGCTCAAAGGGACAAAATGTGGAGCCAAAACCTTAGGCTGTGCGAGTTTTAATCTCAACTCCGACACTGTCACCTTGTCCAAGTGCCATACTTGCTCAATGCCACAGCTACAAGGCCCAGACAAACATCTGACCCACAGATCCATAAAACTAGAACTGTGAATGAACCAAGCTGGCAAACGCATTGATTACATTTCAAATTTAACAGGTTGACTTTTGTTCCTTCTTGAAACAGATTCGAGTATCCACTCTAAACAAGATCTGCTGCCAGCATGAGAATTTCCCCGTGCGGCTCCCCAGCCTGCCTTACCTTCTGCTGTCTGGGAATTAGGACAGCATCCAGCCCCGCTGGCACACTGCTCCCGGAGAGAGGATACCAGCCCCTCCAGCTCCTCCAGTCTGCTCAGCAGGTCCTTGATGTCTGGGGCAGCTGCACAGCCGCAAGCCCGGCGGGGAATGTTGATGCGGTGCGTGAAGACGATCTGGTTCCCCTCGTTCACCGTATGCTCCTCATAATTCTTGACAGGCTCGATTTCTGCCTTCAGGTCTGCATCCCCGCTTGCTGTGTCCAGGTCCACAGAGCAAAGGGAGCCAACAGGTAACTTAATGTTGTAGACGTGGTTAAAAACCACGGGCTGATTATCCTCTGGTAAGGTCACATTGAGCCCAGTCTCCCGCTTCTGCCGGATAATTCGCTTGATGAGCCCACCGCTGGCATGCTGGTACAGCAAACCTAAGATGGCACAGGCCAAAACCTGGGAAGGGAGTCCCATCGTGGTGTTCAGTTCCTTTTCAAAGCTGATGGAGTCTTATATTTGTTTGACCTTTTGTAGTCTGGAGGAGAAATTTGAAAGCCAGTTCAAACTAAGTTGAGTTTTCTTTCCTTTTTTGGCACGCTGGTTCCCTGAAACAAGAAGGAACAGTGTAAGGGATGAACTGCAGCTTTTCCACCCAACAGCAGGCCTGGGACGCTCACTCACATCCTTAGGTAACCTAATACTGAAAGTCTCATTTCCTTTACTCATTATCCCACTGCTTGAATGCTGGATCACTGCTACTGGAAGCTGGATCATGTAAAAAACTCAAGATATTGTCAACAGGCCTACTGGCATTAATAAATTAATTGCAGCCCTTTTCTGTCTGCTTTAATTCATTCCATTTTCTAGGGAATCTGATCTGTGGGGCTCGTAGTCTAGTAAAAGATCTTACTATATTGATAACTCATCTACAGTATGAAGAGAAACAGAGGTCTCTGAACAGCACTGCAGATGAGGGTCCTGGAGTCAGTGCCTGTAGTGCCTCTAGTGACATTTTAGCACAGAAGTAACGAGACATAAAAGATTATCCCAGATGAGGATCCGAGAAAGAAGACAGACTGTAAGAAATATCAATAGGAATACAGGAAATCTGTTGAACTATAGTGTACTATAGCAAACTTCAAAGGATAGGACAGCAGGCAGGTGGGCAGGAGGGAAAATAGTACCAGGATAAAAGAAAGCATGTACACCAAAATGGGGATGGAGGGAGAAGGAAGAAAAGGAAATGAAATCCTTTGATCATCAAAGTTCTTTGTGAGAAATAGGAAGCTTTTTACAAATAGGGGTGTAAAAGAAAGTCTTAGCAACAAATGAGCCTTTTCATTAGGCAACATTTCTCAGTGTCTTATCTTGCATCATCTATAATACAATACACTGCTTATGGTTGCAAGCACCTGGCTGGGCTATATTAACTCTTCCCAAAACTCACTCTATTAAAGTAGCCTCAATACTTCCTCTTCCTCATTCTAAACCCTTTCTTTTCAAATGCCACAAGCATTGGGGAGCTGAAAGACTTCTGCTGATTTCATGAGGAATCAACCTGTTACCATGTGGAGAGAGAACCTACAGCAGTTAATGGACAGACTAAACTAAGTGCACCTATTAAATGTCATCTTACATTTGTTTTTCTTTCTACTCATTTAAACAGTTTGGCTGATGACTGGGCTGTCCCAATTGTAAGTTCCTTTTTATTTTTATTTTTTTGTGCCAGTAACGTAGGAAACAGCACTCCATTCTCTAAATACCACTATTTTGGTGATAACTCATTTGTCAAATGGGAGACTAGCTTCTTCTACTGCTCTGTTTCCCATAAAACGTATGGGATCGCTTTCCCATACTATCCAAGCTGTTTTGTGAAAAATAACAGTCATACATCACACACTTCACTGAAGTAATTTTTGTGTAGACAATGTTGAGCTCACAAAGAGTGAACTTCGCCCCTTTTTATTGGGGAATAAATTAGAAGTAAACATGCAGCAGTGGAGGCTTTTTTCTTGTTGTGGAAAAGTATTCAGCTTAAAGCCATTTCTAACACTTATCCCATTTGTTCAGATTTATCTACAACCTCTGTCTGCACCAGAGGACATCACAAGATAGCTAATAAAGAGTAAGAGAGAGACATGGTCCAGGCCTCATTTGTGACTCAGTCCCTGAGTAGTAGTGCAGCTCATGAAACACATTCAGGACAATATTTGAAGTGGTATTTAACCTTCAAGCACATCCATGTGGAGTTTGCAAACGGCTTTCCATGCGCTATAACTTTTCGCCCCAAGACAAGTTTGCATATTTGAAATGGGTGCCAAGGCCTCAAGAAGTTAGCTAAGGGGCAGGTTAGTTAAAAGATGCATCGCCCAGCAGAACAAACTAGAGGTAGGTATGCACCTATTTCTCGCTGAATTTCTGTGAAAGGTGACCATCAGTTTCCTTGTTTGTTTTCTTTTAATTCGCAGCCTAGAGGAATATGGGTCTTACCCAAACCTAGAAAGTTGATGGTAGTTTTTCTGCTGACTACTGCGAGCTTACAGATCAATTTATGATGATACGAACCACGATTTCTGAATACGTCTGGAAAATGAAAATCCCATTAATAACAAAAGCTGGACACTTATTGTGGATGAAAGACACATTAAAACTATCACTTTTACTGGGTACTCATTGCATGAGTGTCAGACAAATATCTCAGCCTATTGATGATACTGGGAGATGTAATCTATCTTGGCTGACACCCTTTTGAAGTTTATGAAGGGTGGTCTGGAAGAAGCATTCCACAGTGTCTGATCTGTGACCTTTGTGTTTTGAAACTGAGTGCCATGTCTGAGCTAATTTGAGTCAGGTCTTTCTCACCCAATCTGCCAAGGACCCAGCATGATAAACTGAGCTCCACTGCTAGATCTGAGACTCAGAGAACAAGACACCTTCATGCAATTATTTATGCATTAGCTGTATTTTTGGCTGGAAGAACAAAGATGACATCCTTCCATTCAATATCCTTCAAACACATCTACACAACAGCTCAGGCCATGAAGGACCACCCAAGAAGGCTTTCCTAAAGAAAAATTGAAGCCACATCCATTGCCAGGCTCAGTTATTCAATTTTTCCCCATCTTCTTCCTTTCAAAATGATTTACATGGACTGTATTTATAAGTTGCAGACATACCACCTCTTGCAGATGTCCTTTTCTTTGCAAACATCAGCTGCTGGATTATTTACAGGTTGTAAAAGTGTTGGAGCAACAGTCTGCAAAAGAAGATGACTTCTCAACACGAGCTTGGCCTTGCTACAGTGAATAAAAAAGGAGCTGGGTGACGCTTGTGGCACGTCTCTCAGATATGCTGAGTAATTTGCCAACCCAAGAATGTGTCCTTTGTTACAAGCAATTTGTCAAATAAGAAACATTATTCATCCCTTGTGAACTGTGCCCCTTTGTGTCTTCCTACCATCTTGACTGCAACAAAACTGCTTCAGAAAATCTCAGCAACAATTTTGTGGCTGGTCTGCAAAACCTTCTGCTTGTCATGAAGATGAATATATTCCTAAAAACTCATGGATCACCTGCTTCTGACAGCAGCTCAGCCATCAGAACAGTAGCAATGAAGGAAGTTTGAAATCTCTGCAAGGAAAGCTGGATTTTAAGATACCATTTGGTCTAGTTTTCATGGTCTGTGCTGTTGTCTGTGCATCACCTAAGTTGTAGATTCATAGATTCATATATACATTAGGTTGGAAAGGACCTACAAGATCATCTAGTCCAACCATAGATTGGACTAGACACCACTGTGTCTAACCTTGAGGATTACAGCCAAGAGCATTATAATACAGATCAGAGTATCTGTATCATTTATTACAGACCTGGGCTCTAGTTCTTAATGAAATAAGAGCAGTACTGTTTCCAGGTCAGTTGTGAGACAGGAACACTATATGGACCCAGCATCTTGCCCCAGTAGAGGCTGTAGAAATGCCCATCAATTCAAGTTGGAAGAGAATTAAGACAATGGACATTTTTGTCACCCCAGAAACATGGCCAAACTTGCTGTCTCCTCCCTATCCTTTTGATTTGCTGGCTCAGAGGATGTTCACATTAACTTCAGTATTTCTTTGATTTATGAAATAAATACAGAGGCTAAAAATTACGAAGCTGATCATGGCATCTGTGCAGTACCAGTGACCCAGAAAGAGAGAAAACTCCTGTATAAATAGTGAATGTAAATACTAGATATCACCTAAAGAGGAAAAAAAAAAAAAAAAGAAAAAGATTACTCCTAGAAAAACACTCCTTAAAATCATGATCACTAGCAGGTAAAACCATGAATAATATGAGGTGGAAGTAAGATGGACAATACAAAGAAAAGGAACAATTTTCATTTCCACTACAAGCCTTTTCATCTGAGAATCTGAAAGTACAACACCCTTTAGCTGTCAAAGACAAGAAAATATTAGGGTTATTTTTTGATTTAGATGTCTCCTCTCCCCCCACTGACATCATAATTTTCTCAGGACCTTTCAATTTAATCAGAAATTTGTTTCTTAATAGGAAAACACTAATCAATCTTGAAAAAAGCCCAGGGAATGCTGACTCCCATGGAACACTCATCAGAGGTGGTGTATGAATATTTTCTATCCCTAGAGATGTATTTGCTGGAAACCAGCAGGAGTGAGAAGCTAAATTAATTTTTTGCATAGTTCATAGTTCTAGTGTACCACTTTGGTCTCTCGTGCTAATTCAGGAATGGTAGAGCTGTGAGATTGTTTCTGGGCACATGGAGTGATAAAGATGTAAATGAGAACCTGGTGTGATTTTAATCAAAACAGACTGCAGCAACGAAGGAAAAGGTGTTAAAACATATTTCAGCTGTCCTACTGAAAGGAGGCTGAAGGCTGATTAGCCTTGCTCAGGTGCCCTCTCCATGTCACAACTTGGCAATGAGACATAAAGAAGGCAGAAGAAAGAAAAAAGAGGGAAAAAAGGGTAAAATTCTTTTCCCAATGGATACTTTCATCGTCACAGCAGGAGGGGATAGAATAATGTCAACATGTATTGGATATGAGCACAACTTGCTAAAATTTTGATAGAAGTAGCAATGGGATGGATTCTGACAGAGGAGAAGGCTTCTGCCAAGAAAGAGCCATAGCCCTCTGTAGAAAACACATGAGGGTGCATTTTGGGGTTTGTTAATTGCTAACCTCAAAACAGCTTTCTGTGGTTTGTCAATGGAAGAAACTTCACATCTCGAGAATTTCCACCAAGGTGGGATCCTGACACCTGTTCCCTGAAGACCAAGCATCCAGCAGTGCCTCTTGTGGGCACTGGCATCGTGATAACACAGTGCCCTTCTCTATCAACTGCCACACAGACAGAAGAGTCGCACTGGGAATTTGATCAGACCTGGGGTACTCCTTGTGTACCGACACAGGGAATCTGTGCATTTTCTACGAGGAAGAAAAGCAGCGCTATTACAGAGGATTAATAAATGGAAGCTGACTGCCAGAGTGCTTTTTTATAAGGAAGGTTTTCAGAAGGTGCAATCTTTTGAAGGAAAAGTGCTAATAATACAGCTTTGCCAGGAGCATGTGACTCTCGAGGCTCCAGGCGTCTCCTCAAACAGATGGATTAAGTCTGAAGAAACCGAAGTGCTCTTAAAGAAAGAGACTGGTGAGGACTGCAAGTTTTGACACAGCAGGACAAAACACAAACAGTTCTGACTTTGCCTTTCGCTGCTGTTTCCATGCATTCATAGCTATAGAAAATCATTTTCCTTCCATTCCCAATTCCACGAGGGCAAAGGAATCAGCAGGGATGCTCAGTTTAGGTCAAACTACTTTATATCACAGCTGAGAGCTTAAATTTGTAATAGTTCAAAACTAGCACCAATTAATCTTTCCAGCAGAAGCAGCCAAAGCCAAATAATTACTTTTTTTTTTTCCATTATTTTTCTTCTTTTTCCTTTCCTTTGTATTTATTTATTTTTTATTTTTTGCATTGCAGTCAGTCCAATGAGCAGATTTTTAAGGCAGCCAAATCTGGAGTAACTCAGAAAATCCACTGTTTTCTCTGAGAGTATGTGCACGGAGAATTTGCAGTTGTTTCAGCAGCAACCAGACACCACAGATACAAATATGACTTCAGGATGTGAAGCTCCAAAGGGAAATACTCATAATTCAGAAATTTTCTTCAAAGTCTTAAATCAGCTGCATAAACAGAGGAAAGGATTGAGGAAGAAAGAAAGAAGCCAATTCCCTTATTCTCAAATGCTCTGTCAGATAAAATGCAGTGTGATAAATTGCAATCTGTCCAGCCTCCAAGTTGCACAGTGGACGTTCAACAACAGCAAAGAGAGAGAGAAAGCATTCTCTGGAAATCAGTATGAAGAAAGATGTAGAAAGGAAACAAGTTTCAGAAGTTTTAAAATATACTTAATTAGAGATGCACAGTGTCTAAACATACATGGGTACTTATACAATCACAGTCATAGAATCCAAGAATGGCTTGAATTGGAAGGGACCTTGAAGAGCACTGAGCTCCAGTCCCCAAATGTGAACTTTCCACTATAGAAATGATTCAGCAATGCTGAATAACTTCAGAATGAGGGCCCCATGTTATCCATGTGTGCTGTGGGGTCGCAGAAAGCCTTCCAAAAGGTTTAGCAATTAGAGTGGACACATGAAACCTCATTCCGACAACTTAAGTATGAAAAACTGAGATACAAAGAGGTCAGCACTGGGCCACTTGAGCTCCTAAAAAGCCCTGCATTTAGGAGTAAGCATTTTAACCTGGGCAAGACCCACAGAGCTGAAAACAGGATCCAATTTTGCTGAATCCCATCATGGTGGTTCAAGCACCTTCCAGCAGCCATTCAGCACCTCCCAGCCCTGACAGAAGTACCATGCTTTCTTTTTCATTTTTTCTGCCTGTAGGACTTCCACCCTTTTTAGCTGAGAACATGCTGGCAGTTTGTGCTTGATGTGGTTGAGCTTCCACATCTCAGCTTAAATACATCCTGCAGCCATCTGGGTCTCGTCTGGGGCTGGCACTGTGTGTCCATGAGGAGCCCCATTCTCAGGGCTCAGAACACAAACATGGGCATGCAGAGATAGGAACATGTTTTCACAATGAATTCAGAATTAATTTCTGAGCTTTCATAGATTGGAGTTGTCACATGAAGCCATTATGCATTGTGGGACCCTCATCATGCCTCTGTACTTATTAATATAACAGATTTTAGACTACCACAAATGAACCCTTCACAAGGTCCTGGGGATCATCTGGATTGCAATCAGATGTATACCTTGGGCTGTTTCAAAGAGAAGCAGTTCAAACAGATACACAGCTTTTTTTTGCCCCATCCAGTCCCTGAGGTCCCACATTAAAAACCACTCAGCTAAGCCTGAACTCCTCACTCCAGTTAGTTTTTCATCGGCTCTTAGGTTACATTTCTACTTTTGGGAAGCTGTGCAGTTTCTGGTTCACGGATCCTACTGTACGTCATCCTTAAATAAAACCATTTGGATCCATTTTAGCCTCCTCCCATTCTACCTTGGCTGAAAAGCAGCATATAGACAGGACTTTGCCAAGGCTGTTTTAGAAGGAATTTTAATTAATTGCTTTGTGTACAGTTTAGAATTTAGCAAAGGCTCATATTTCAAAGGCATCAGCATGACAGTGCCACAAAGAGGGAGGAAAAATAACCCACTGAAGCCAACATCCATAAAAAATGTGAAAGAGCTACGGTAAATTCTGAATGATAAGCATAAAGGGAGCCCCATGAGAGCCTAAACCTTCAGTTGTACAGTGACTATTTTGAGTTAAATTAGCATGATTATTCCATTATAAACTACTTTGTTACAACAGTTTTGTATTCTTAGCCATGGAAAATCTCCCTAGGTCTGTCCTCGTTCAAGATTTCAGAGAGCAGACATTTCTGAGCTAAACTAAACAATGAGGTTGGCTGATTTTCAAAGCAGAGCAGCAGTTCAGAGTTCAGAGGTGGTCCCCTTCCAGTATCAGTAACACCTTTGATCAGCTCGGTGTTAGTGAGCAAACCTCATGAGTTAAATGAGAAATGAAGTCAGCTGGCAGAGAGACAGCTGGGAGAAAATAGCTGCCGAAAACATGCAATAATTAAACAGAAGTGAAAATCAGATTATATGATGAGGTGCCTGCAATAACAGGACATTGAACTCAGTGACCAAGTGGTGCCTTCCAGTTTCATAGTCCTAAAGACTTCTTTTGATTTCAGTTTCTTAAGAATCACCTGGCTGATGATGAGAAAAGCAAAGAAATTCAGCCTGAATATTTTGCTGCTGCTGCTTTTGCTGTTCCATCAAGAGCAAAGGAGGAGGAACTCAGAGGAAAGGCATTTATGGGGAAATGGCAGTGCTGGGACGTGGGAGATCTGAGATGGTTGCTAATTTCTGGAATGTGTTTAGCTAAGTCAGTTAACATTCTGATCTCTAATAGGTTTTAAATTGGCATCCTAAACGAGGTATAAGTAACTGAAACTAAGTAACTTAATTCGTTCAGTATCCCCAATTCCTACCAGAGTGATTCTTCAACCTCCTGTATATAGAAACCTTTCTCTCCTCTCATTTTTTCTGCCTCCATTCTGTGATTTTTGTACCAGAAGTTGTCTCTTTGTATTCAGATAGTGTATTTACCTCTATTAGAGGAAGCCAAATGTGTAAAGCAATAGCAGCCAACTGGCTACAGTTCTTAATAGGAGGTTTGGTAACAACCACTTTCTGAATAGGCCACAGATAGACAGCAGATAAGATTGGTGGAGAAAAGGGCAGATGAAATGTCCCTGGATATTATGCATTCTGGCTAGAGCAGAGCTGCTCTGAGACAGCTACCATGTTGTTTAGGACTGCTGGATATAAGATACTCCTGTTAAGGCCAGGCCGACATAATTATTTATAGAATAAACCCAGTGCTTCCTTTAGAGCCATTCCAGAGACCAGCCACCATCAGAGGAAATTAAATAACAGACCTGTGTTTAGCATCCTTAAAAGAAATTAGCCTCATATCAGTGACCTGTGTGACTGAAGGAGGTTTATCTTGTGAGTGTGTTCTCCACATCCCCAGAACAAGGAGAAACAGCTCCCAGGCACAATCACACAAGCTGAAGATGAATTGCAACCTGAGAACGTTCCATCTCGAAACAGGGGAATGCACGGAAAGTGGAGGCAGTTGCAGCAATGCCCCCCAACCCCAACTGGGACAGCCAAGATGAATCTCCTCCCCTCACACACTGCTCACTGCCAGGCACATCTCCTGCAGGATGCACAGGGGTCATTTCCCTGAGTGCTGTTCCTGTAGGCAACTCCAAAACCATAAATTCTTGCTGTCATGCTGGAAATACCCTGCTGTTCCTTAAAGAAATGTAAAAAAATTGTAACATGACACACTCATAATGGCCTGAGCCCCTCACTTAATCAAAAAGAGCACAGAGATCATCTGGAATGCCTCAAGAACTAGGGTTTGCACCATCTGTTGTATCACCAACAGGTATCACAAGTGTTCTGCAGGACTCACATTTATGAGATCAGACCCTAAAGGAACAATATCTGTTGAATTCTAGAGGATCCTGGCTTCTCTTGGCTTGAGTTAGAGCCTTATGGCTATTTAAACACATTTGTTTTATAGTCAGTGTTTACATAAGTAGCATCCAACGTGGCATTATGTCATTGTTATACAGAGCCAACCAGACTCAGGAAGAGACCCATACTAAACACAGGAATTAAAAGCTTGTAATGATTCATTTTTGGTACCACTAGACTTAATAAAATTATCCAAGTTCAAACTGAACGAACGCAATTGCTGAGTGACTTAGATGCGTAATGCAGAATTATTCAGCCCATGCTCATAACTTGGTGTCTAATTTCTCATACAGTGTACTGTTAATTGTGAATAATTAGAAACAAATAATGGTTACATATCAATCTGTATTATGTGTTGGCTTGCAGCCTGCTCCCCAACTCCTGGGTACAGATAATGTGGCTTTTACCAAACATGCATCAAGCTTGTGACTCAGCAGGATGTTGCCATTTCAGTTCATTTTACTTAAACGACAGCAGAAACCTTTCATGCCTTTTCTTGGGGACCACAGGGCCTCTGTTTCTACACCTTATCCAGCACAAGCATGCCAGGCTGCACTGGTCCCTTCCTCCTCCTCCTCATTCATGGGGGCAATACACACTGTGCCTTTGCACTGAGATTTCAAAGCACCTGGCTAGAAAATATCCGCACGCTCTCTAAGAGTGGCTGTAAGGAGGATATTCTAAGAATATCCGTGCTGTCAGATGTCAGTGCTAGAAACCCTGAGAGCGCTGAGGCAATACAATGGTGTCACTTCTTATATTTTGGGGAGGGATGCGTGCATTTTGGCAAAGGGCCATCCTTGAGAGCTACATTCGGCTCTATGAGCATTCCCAGAGTCAGCTCTTGGCTGCTGAGGCTCTGGGCACCCAACAAAACCAACTCAGACAATGGAAGCTGTGAGCGAAAACCAGACTTGTTTCGTGCCTGCAAACCTGTGCCAGAGCTCGCTGGTTCCAGTAGGGCAATGGCCCAAAGGCCCGGGCCAGCCGGCAGCTTTGGAGTGCACAGCAGGCTGTTTGTGACCAGGAAAATCTGCCTCTTGTACTGAATTTCCATACACTTCTAATCCCAGTGACTGAGGAGGACATTGGCAAAGCATATGCCCTGCTGAAGGCAGGCGAATAAAACACCTCGCTGCGAGCGGAGCCTAACATTTATTTTGGGTGTGCGATGGAGTCTGAATTCATGTGATAGAGTAATCCCGTCGATGAGGTCATGTGTTCCTCTGAAGGGGCTTCTTTGTACCCTGGGTTAGTTAGCAACACTCTTTCTGGTATCAAGCATCTGATTAAATTCACAAAAGAGGGGTCTTTAAAAAACAGTCTCAGTCAGAACTGAGAAGCGAATAAATAAATGGTATTGTTTTTTCTTTCTTTCTTTCTTCTCATTTTACCCGACAGGAAAAGGAGAGGGGAATAAGATGGGGAAGGGGTACAAGAGAAGGATTAATTGATCTCAAATGACAAAACAGAGGTCTTAGTTTGTTTTTAAGTTTTCTACAGCACCCCATCCTGCGGCAGCTGATAGTTACATGCATCCACATGGTATATTTCACCATGAAGGAACACAATGCAGTATCCAAATAGCAAGAACCTCCCAGAAGCCATCCTATACTACTCAGTGCCACAGAGCCTACCTTGTGCAGCACTAAAATCCTTGCCAAACCCTGAAGGTAAATTAAAATATAGCCCCAATTTGTTTGGCTTGAAGACTCAACCCTTAGGGTGGGAATGTTTTGCCCAGTAGCTCAGCCAGCTTTTGCTGTGCTTTGTAGTGCCCCTTACCACGTGTTGGCAACACCAACTCAGCACTGTCAATGGAGAATCAGGGAATTATAACTAAATCATCATTAACTTCCTTTACAGGCCATACATCCAAGGTCACCTCAGACTGGGAAGTCTAAGAACAGTGAAGCTCAAGTTGTTATTTGGTGGCATCAGTGATCAATTACAATAGAAAAAAAATCTCAGTTTCTCTCCCTGTGGTTTATTTCACTTAGGATTTCCTCGTCCTCCCTACTGGCAGTCTGAGCAAACAAAGAGATACATAGAAGTTGACTACGTAAAAAGAGCACTAAAAAACCTCTGTGACCAAGTGATGACACAGTAAGATGTGTGGCTGGTTGAAAGATTGTTCACAACATTTATTTGGCCATTGAAAGATGTCATTTTTCACTCAATTCTGAAAACTTAGCAAGAAGAAAAACTGAAATATCAGCAGCATTTCTGGAGTTCCTTATCTCAACATGAAATTCCATCCCACCCCTGAGAAACCATTCTGAGGAAGTCATCTTTGAAACCAGTAATTTTTCTGCTTTGAACAAAATGGCCTTTTTGAAAGGAAAGCTGCCTCAATTGCATCCTTCTCCTTCTAATAAAACACAGAGCAGCCTGGACTCCAATTACTACATGAAAAGTATTGCAGAGAAAAAACTACATTGCTCAAGGACTCCTTCATCCCTGGAAAGGAATAAAAATAGGAACCTTATAATTAATTTACAGCTCTAAAAGCAGAAGAGCATCCACAGGGAGGTAAGTTAGTGCCTCTCAGAGCACCATTAGACACCACAATGAATTTTCAGGTACCAAAATATTTAAGGATAGTGATGCAAGGAGCAGAAAGATTTTTTTTTTTACTGTTGGTGAATTCTTTTTTCTAATCGTTTTTGGAGATGCTGAATCTTTCTGTAAAAAATCCTAGCAAGACTGATGGTCAGTAACACTTCTCCCAAGTGTTCAACACAAGGATCTTGGTTGAACGTGTGGAACAAAAAGCTTGAAGGACTGTGAATGGAAAGAATTGCTATGGGGGGGGAGAGAGAGAGAGTGAAGCAGACAGCTCAAATACTCCCATTTCTGTCTTCTAATTTGATTGTGCTGTTCTGGTGTATTAGCCAATTCTACTTTCTCTTTCCCCACAAAGCAGGAAGACCAGCTGGTGAATATGGCCTGTGGCACTCCAGTGACTCACGGCAGCTAAAAATATCTGCCTGCATTACTTTTTTTAAAAAATGTAGATTTTGTCTGAGGCAAAATGAGGATAAAAAGAAGCCAAAGAATAATGCAAGCTGTAGTGAGTTGACTGAAGTAATGTCTCGTATAGTTGATGCTGCAGCCCCTTTCAACTTTAGAGCTGCAAAGCCCAGGAAATTAAAAAGTTCCATCTATAAAATAGATTCTCTCTCTCTCTCCCTTTTTTTTTTTTTTAACAAATTAAGCTTATTCCCTTTACGATGTAGAGAGGTGAAACTCAACACTGAGCTGAAAAAGTCAAATGAATGAAAAAATTTCAACAAATATGTATTTTATCCATGTAAAATAGTGGCTTGTTGGTGTGATTTGGGTCCTGCTATGCAGGTCTGTGGTGCTGGGAGACAGGCATTCTGGAGATTAAAGACCCTCCTGCATAAACTGGGGAACACCAGCTGCCAGATGGACTTATTAGGAAGCTGACTGCTGACTGATGGGAAAATTAAAATGGAAATAAAATGTGAGATGAACCAACGTATGGGGCAGCCAAGGAAAATATTCACCTGGGTGTGATAATTTAATGGCATGGTGAGGAAAACACTGCAACCAGATAGAATTATTGCAAAGAGAAGAATGAACAGCAGTCCCAGTGAATGGATTCCCCAGGCCTGGAAAAACTGCCTCCCAACAGCAGTTGAGACAAAACCAAGGGTCAGCAACCTAGAGTCCTTTGAACCATGACAAGAGAAACAAAGCTAAATGAACTGACTGGTCGGGGCTGGATGTGGGGTTCCCACAGCACAATGGGCTCTCGATAGAGATTCCAGAAAGTGCTCATGGCCTTGAGATTAATAGTGGTGTGGTCTCGTGGTTAGAAAGACTGAAACTCAAACTTCTTGCAATTAAATTATCCTATAAATCATCCAGTAGGTCTCAATTTATCCACTGGTTGAACCTCATGGGGGAACGTATGTCTCAGTGAATTAAGTATTTGAAGGACCTCATGGTATGGGACTGTTAAATCCTCATTTAAATCATTAGAAGCGTTCCTGGAAAATGCTATTAAATTTCTAGAAATAAAAAAGACAAAGAAAAAAACCCTACAGTATTATCCACTACAATATAAGGAAGAAAAAGAATCTCAGAGAGGAAAGTTTGACCAGAGATGTGCAGGAAATGTGTGGATAACTACATGGCTGTTTGAAACTCTAGGGTAACAATAAATTGAATCCTTAATCTGATGCCAAACCATAGGATGTGCCAAGCCAATACCAGAATAAGAAGATGAATCCACTGAATTAAATGTCAAGGTCAGTAAAAGCCACAGAGAAACACAGCAGAATTTAAGAAAAATCTGTAATTGAGAAAAAGTGTGATGTATCTACAGTGTCCCCTCATCTCTAACAGTCCCAAGACATTTTATGAAATCACCAGAGGAGTCATTTTCATGCACACGTACGCAATCTTTCTCCATGATGAGCTGTACCTACCGTAGTGTAGCAACGTCTTCTGCTGTTGCACAACTGAAATGATTCATGCTTTCAGACAGGAAGGAAAGAAGAATACTACATCCAGCTCAAACCACAGCAGGAATTTTGTACAAGCCACAAGAAAGAAGCTACTTATTTTATGGGGCAGAATTCTCAAATGTGTTGTATCTAAACCTAGAAGAGGTAACCAAGGGAGTACTAGCACCAACTCACAGAGACAGAGGAGGGACAAGTTAACAGGGAATTCAGTCTTTTTTTTTTTTTTTTCTTATTATTTTGTTAAGAGCTTGGACACCTGAGCTTCAATTTTTGGAAATGAGAACTCAGAAAAGAGAAAGAAAACGAGCAAGTCAGTGGGGCATCTTTGAGCAGCACTCAGTTTCATGGCAGGGTGCACCACAGTCAGCCAAGTAGAGCAATTTGCTACAAACTTGAGGGAAAAAAAAAAGAAAGGAGTACACATTTACTAAACACCTTTTCTTCTCCCATCTGCAAAGCAATCTCTGCTCTTACTGCAGCCTTCAGAGCTGAAGAGAATTGCCTCAGGCAGTTACAACCTAGGCAAAATCTATGGATTATAAACAGCACAGCATCAGTGATGGGACCAGCAAGAAAGGCAATGGATTTAGAAAAACTGTCTCTGTTCTGAACACAGAGGCAGAACTGCAGAAATGGGACATCTCAGAAAGACTCCACAGGAAGCAGAAGGGAAGTGTTCGCACCTTCTTTTGCTTTGCTTCCCTCTGAACCCCCCTGTTTGCATTCACAGCCCAGAACTGAGATTTACCCTTTAGTCTCTCAAGATGCATGTGAAGCACTGGATTGCTAAATGTGGAATTGAATGTGATCCATTGCAGGGCTGCCACAGACACTGAAGCCTAGATTAGTGGCTATTAAAAACAAAACGCAAATGCACTGTTCATAACTAAAGCAATTTTTTGTGCATAATCTCACAGCAGAAATCACTCTCGCCTTCTGAGTATGTACTGTACCTTTTAATGAAGGCTTTCCTAATAGCAAAAGCATTTGCTTGGTCTCCTGGCTTTTTCCTCCCCACAGCAAAGACGTATGTAGAACTGGAAAAGATCTACAGTTTTCTAAACTTGTCTTTGGAAAGTTTCTTTGCCAAGTTACACTTTGTCAGGAGCTCATTATTTTCTTGGTAGACACTAGAGACTTCACTTTGAATCATTTTGAGGGCTTGCTGATGCAGTTTCAGACTATGAGGTTTGTATGCTTTTTTGCATGAATCACAGCAACCTATGCTCATTTCATATACAAAGTTCTGTTTCATTTCCAGACCCTGCTCCACGGTGTTTCTCCCAAAACTACCATAGGTTTTTCACAGTTCATTTCACTGAATGGTTTTGTGATAAGATGGAAAGAGGAGAAATTCAGGACTTCAGAATTTTTTCCTTACTCCTTTCCCTCCCTGGCTATGTGGTGCCAGTCCTCTCCCTATTTCAGATTTGCATAAAAACCAAGTCTGACTCTGAAATGGACTCATACAATTCTGTCTTTGTTTACACTTCGAAGGAGCTGCCCTGGATTGACACTGAGACAAACACAAGTTGGACCATGTAAAACAGACCCCACCTCCGTGGGCAGAAAAAAGGGGGATGGATTTTGCAAGACTGAGGCCAGAAAATCTTATGCGTCTTTACATCTGTAATGAAATCCGTAGAGGTGAAGTAAAAAACAATGTTCACTATAGAATTCAAAGAGAAAGTGAGTGGGGCCTCAGAACAGCACCCCAGTGCCAAGCTGAGCAAGAGATTCTGAGCAGCAACCAGTCCTGGGGTAGAAATGTGGAGAGTTTCATTTGTCCCTAAAATTCACAAGTGAGGAATCAAACATCAGGTTTTTCCTTACTGAGAATGACAGGTAGGAAATGAATAACAAAAACAATTGATGAGTATAATACAAATAGGTGAATAAATTGGGTGAACAGGTGAAGCTTTAAAAGCAAAATGCTACATTCATTTTTTACCAAAGATGTTGGTGGAAACTATGCGGCAGAAAATAGGATCTTTGCATTTCTAAGACCCACGAGCCATTGACATATTAAACGTACACACAGCATACAAGTGAAGAGGTGAAACATGCTGAGAAAGCATTGCTTTCTCCACTGCCTCTGGTACAGCTTTTTTAAAAGTTGCTCCTGGAGGTCAGAAAGAAGAAATCCACCCCAAATACCCAACTTTTCCATACTTTGAGTGACTTTAGTTGAAGGAATGTCACGTACATAGGCAAGTGAAGTGGAATCACGCTTTCGTGGCTCTGCTGTAACTAAGTAGACAAATAATTTACATGTGTATTGGTCTGGAATAACAAGAAATGTTTAATGCTAGAGATGACGCTGGTCAGCGGGATACCTTCAGAATTCATTGTGGTTATTCGCATGCAGTCTGTAATCTCACTTCAAGTTAACTGTGTACTTATACAAGCACTGTAAACGCAATCTCTGAACTGCCTCAGAAGTCACCCATAAAACTCCATGTTATTCCTGGCAGTCAGAAATACTATTACGTTCCTCTTGTCATTAGCAGGCTTTGGTCTTCTTAACAGAAGCTGTGGAAGTATATATGTAACTCGTCCTCTGGTTAGTTTTTTGTTTTTCGAGCAATTTTCAGTTTGTCCAGGAGGCTTTTCCTCCCCACCAGAGCTCCTCTGTCCTTGGTACTAGCATCCAAAATGTGCGGGAATGCGCACATTTCTCCAGCTCACGGGAGCACCAAAGGAGTTCCTTGAAATCTGACTTCCAGTAATAGCCCCCAGGCTATATCTGCCTGGCCTAGTTCTGTCAGCTGCAGTAGCATCAAGAATCTGCACGTTTAGGAAAGTAGGGTAGGGCAGCAAATTTTAGTAGAACAAAATATCCAACGAGGAGTGAAGACGGAGTGAAAACAACCACGGCACGACAAGAAAAAATACAAATCAGATTCACAGAATATGAAGCAGAAGAGGTGTTAGGCACTTGGAAACAGAGAGGAGGCTGTTTCTAACCAGTCCGGTCTGAGGGTTTTTCTCAGTGCTCTGATTTAAAGCAGAAGCACTTCTATAATGTAATGGAAAATGCAGTCACATACAGAGCTCCGAGCAAGAGATGAGTTACAACGTGACTTAACCTCAGACAAAACTCTGCCCTGCTGCTTCAGTGTCAACAAGTCGGGCACTGTTACACTAATGGGAGACCTGAGAGACCTCCACGCTCTGACCTCTTTTTCTTAACCCATTGTGACTTGAAACCTGCCTGTGTTAAAGGCTTAGCTGACAGCAATTTGAGCTGTGGAATGAAAGAAGGGATGTGGAGCTCAATTATCCAGCAACAGATCTCCAGTGAAATCAATGCAATTGTGTCACATGAGAATTTGGCTGGCAGACTCTGAGGTCTGCAGAGCAGAAAACCATCCCCTCAGCAATGCATGCTGAAATGAAGGAGCCAGGGAATAATGCAATAAATTGCTGCTTTGTACATGAAAAAGACTCAGATTCTAATTTCCTCTCTGTCAGACTGGTCCTGCCCCCATGTAACCGCATGAGCAGCACCTCTGACCTAAATGAGCACAGACCAAATCAGATCAAGCTCAGACATCCTCTGCAAAGAAAAATTTCTCTACTGTATAATTAAGACAGTGACAAGCAGGTAGACTATATGCATATTCACCATCCCACATCAAAGTGAAATAGCTCCTCACATCAACAGAACAAACTCTCTCCCCAGTGAAACACTTGGAGTTTGGTACAGTGAACCTGACTTCTATTTGCCCTGAGTTTTTCTGTTTATCAGTCTGGTAGGGTGTGTTTATAGGACATGAGGATATAGGATGATAGGATATGAAAAGCATATTCATATTTATCAGAATTGCACACTTCTTACATCAAATGTGATGTAATTATATATCTAGAGGTCTAAGTCTCCTGCATACTTTCTGAGAAATAAAACTTGAACAAATGAGAACCAAACCACAACCTGGAGAGCCCTGTATTCATTCTGGACCATTTCCCTTTTCTTACAGAGGAGTATTCACCCACATGAGTATCGACAGTGAAACTATCAGTGATCTATGAACCTATTCATAGCCAAATTTGGCGGGATACTAACCAAATTAGATGTTGTGGGACACGGTTTACTGGGGAAATATTGCTTGTGGGTGGACAGTTGGACTACATGATCTTGGAGATCCAACCTTGGTGATCCTATAATTCTGTGAAATCAAACCAAATGAACTCCTCATCCAGAATAACTTTCCAAGGCACTGACTTGGCATTACCATAGCAGAAACAAAGGGCTATGAGAACACAGCTGAGAGGACACTGACACTGGAGTGGGTCCCATGTCCACTGGAAGGCAGGGAAAGGCACACATGCTGGCTTGCAGAAGACCATATTTCCTATCTTACTCCAGTGACCCTCTCAAATTCCAGTGACTAGTGAGGCAACTAAACAGAATATGAAACAAAAGCCCGAGAATGACAAAAGAAGTGTAAATAGTGCCTAATTTACTTGGGAATGGCACTCTGTAGGCCCTTCATTCTTTCCATCAAACCTGGAGCTGCAGCACTTGTGGTGCTGGATCTCTGTGATTGACTTGCTAACCTGTGAAGTGTGCAAGCCTATATGCTAATTAACATTTGGCAGTGGAAATATAAATTCCCTGGCTTGTGGATGGTATATCCTCCTATAAACACTTAACTTGGCCACCAATCTGGAAAAATAGATAGGACATTCATAAGGAGTGCTCACCATGGGAAATGCCAGCATTTTTTTCCTGGAAACTGTTTACATTGCCAAAATACTTCAATAAGAAAAACGATCTGAGACTTTTCCCTTAATATGCATCCTGTTCTCATTTCACTTGTAGCCCACAGTGTGCAGCATTCATTCTGAGTCAGCCTTGAATTACTGCAGTACAAGCAATGCAGAAGGGAAGTACTAGCCACAAGTAAAGGAAAAATATGCATTACACTGTGTTCACTAAGTGGAATGGATTGCCTATACATCACAGGGTACCTTTATATCTTTCCTGGCATAGGTCTTTGTCACACAGCACAGAGAAACCATTTAGGAGGATTCAGTGTATCCAGAAGAAGCTGGTTCTCCAAAAGAACCAGTCAAAACAAAGAACTGGTGCAAAGTGGACACTAAGCCCCTTTAGAAAGCCAGACAAACTGACTTCTGACAAAATGAGATCATGCCAGAAGGAAGATAACCACTAAGGTCTGGCACTGTCGTGTACAACAGCCCCATCCAAATAAAGGCTTTCCATCAACCCAAAGAGGCTGCCCACAGCAGACACAAGTGCTCAGCTTGTAGCTGGCTATCTCACCTGCAACTCCCACAGTCTGACTTTAAGGCAAGTCCAAAGCTGGCTGACGAAATGTATCTGCCCTCAGATCTTATAAATTCTCGGGAATGAAAAGCAAACTTCTTTCCTGGCATTAAACCTTAGATATATATATGTTTTTATTCCCCTTTTCAGCAGGCATTCATGATAGAAGTAACAACTTGGCCAATTCTGATGAGCACCCAGGGAACCAATCTCATGGTTTAATTTGTGTTTATACTGAGATGATGTTAACAACCTCTTCTAGCATTGTGCAGTCAGGATGATGTAAAGCATATAAGCTTAAAGACAGATCAAGGTAGTTTGGGTTAATGCTTTGGTTAATATCATAATCCAGTAGGAAAATTAGTACTTGTAATTTTAGGCTCACAAAGACATGATGTTCTGGCACATCCTGGGATAAAGTACAGAGAAATGCGCAAGTACTTAGATGAAACAAACCCATCGCAGTGGAATTTCCCCAGGCACCCAACTCCAGATTCCTTTGAATATCTTGGCCAATATCTGTACACATATAGGCCACGCTACAGCCCGGCATGGGGAAGAGGCAGACTACTACAATAGACCTTTGTCACGTCTATGATTCAAGTAATTGTTTTTGAAACATATTAAAAAAATTCTGTTCCACTACCCTGTACTTTCTACTCAATTACTAAAAAGAATATGTTTTCTAAGCACAAAACAATATCATTTTTGTCAAGGGTTTGGAAACTGAGCGCTTATATGAGTTGAAGAAAGCTTCCTTTCTCTTCCCTGTGCAGTTCTGGTTACAGGGAAAGAGCTTTCTGAGTGAGTAATCTTTCTAAGTAGGAAGCAGAGCTCCCCTATTGCTAGGGAAGAATGGACCTCCAGTAGGCTAATATGTGATGGATGACTGAATGCAAACTTGGCAACGTTGTTCTCCGCTCCCCAAAGAATACAAAATGCCACAGGCTATTTGTACACAGGGACTCTCTAGTTGGAAGTTCTTGGCAACATCCCACCTTAGTTTAATTGAATCTGCAGTGGCAAGACAATTAAGGATGTGAATTTGAAGAAATTGCTTGCAACAGGATCGACTCAGGATGAATTTATCTTTGGGGACTGACTCATGCAGAAGCGAATCAAAAACATAAATGGAAGATTATTATTTTTGACTCCATAACCTGGGCCTCAAAATCTCATGTTTGTTTTTGATGAGTGCTTTGTGGGATATAATGTCAGCCCAAATATTAACTGGTATTCTTTAAAGGCGCTGTAAATAAGTTCAGATAGACTGACCGAGGCTATAAGGGTTCTTTTCTTGTTTTGTCAGTGACAGGATACGCAGTATGTAGGAGAGAGAGAAATGATGCAGAAATTCAGTAAAATACTACATTAAGGCCATGTCTAGCTATGACAGCATGTACATACATTGCTCCGAAAGTATTGCCTCCTATTAATTCAATGGAAACTACAACAGCTACAAAGAGCACAGTAACACTGTTTGATAGACCAAATTCTCAGCTACAAAATACTATTTTTTTCCATGTAATCATCACAAATCATCAGATTTGTGCAGGTGAGCTGATTCAGATGCTCTTCATTTTGTGGTGTGAGAGCTGTGTGTGGCTGTCCAGAATTCGGCTGGTCCTTCATGCCACTGCTGAAATGCACCACCCACCCCCCCTCACTGTACTCACATCCACTGTTTGGTCTCCATGAACATACAGCAAGTGCCCATGAATGTCAAGAGTATCATTTTTCCCACATGGAGGAATTCAGTTCTAAACTTTTGCATCATACACACTTCCATGTCAGATGCCATTCTGTCAGATTGCCCCCTCTGCTGCCACCTGTCACACAGCAACAAAATGTAACAGAATATTGGTGGGAAAGCTTGGCCTCTGCTGCCATCCCATCAACATCCTCTGATACTGTAAGCCAACAGAATAAAACAAGAGGCATTACTTTCAGAGCGGCCGTGGTACATCATTCCAGTAATGAACTTGTTCCTATTTGTGAATGTTAAGAGGAGATAATGAGTACTTCAAAATCTACATTTTCAGCAGAAGGATCCCTATCATATTCCTTCTTTCAGTGCCCAAATACTTTCTGCTGAACTGAGAGACATCGCATCAGGCAGAACTCCTTTCTGCCTCCCCCAGTCTGCCCACTCCAGTTCAGTTACGTCATACGCTGAAAGATTTCATACAGAGCTGGATGAATGCCCAGTTTTTAACTTTTCCCACATCTGGAAGGCATTTCACTTCAGCACAGATTGGACAGAGGGCTGAAAGCAAAAACGGACAGTGAACACTGAGCTGGGGGATGTTTCACACCTGCATAAAACCCAGAGGTCAGTGGAAACTGAGACAGCGCAACGTTTTGTCTCAGGGTTGTCCATTAGATCTTCTTCCCAGAGTTCCCATTCCTCACAGAACTGTCTTGTTTCCTTCTTTTCTCTTCGCAACCCAGCATTTTTTTGGGCTGCTAATGATAGCAATTTTAAGTTCTTTGTGGTAGACAGGATCACTTTCAGTGTCAACTCACTCTTTGTGACACATGACACACTAATGTGTTGTAGCAGTAGTAGCATCACCATCAATTTCTAATAAACAGAAAACCAATAAGCCAGAAACAGCAAATCTACTTCGATACCAAGCAGTTTAACCAATGAAATCACATCTGATACACTCTAAACTGACCTGTATGCATTAATTTCCTGATCAAGGTTTGCTGTTTTCTGCCCAGAACTGAAAGTCAGTCATCCTACAACTCCTTGCACTGCTTTTGCACAATTCTGCATTTGGATGATGATAACCTGTGGCGGTTATCTTCTTTAGTTTCCTGCTTTGCTAACAAGGCCATTACATTGGCTACTCACTTAAAACAATGAGGGGTAGATACTACCTGGTGGTTTGAAGCCTCTGCAGAGTCCTGTGTTCTACAGACATTGGTTTTGATGACGGTGATCAGCCCTTGAGAAGGATGCACTAAATTCACAACAGAAATTAAGTCTGAGAAAGTGCATCATTTGAAAGCCCAGCATCCCAACCTGTCACAGTTCTAAACGAACACTTCTTTCCTCTCGAGAAGCTGTGATTTCTGACTTTCTAGTGGTGTAAATTACACCCTTCTAAGCTCAGAGCTTTACGAGGCACCAGATCTCAGACGGTCAGTGGCCCCTGAGCGGAGCAGTGCTGCGATGGCATGTTGCCAGGGTTGAATATATCACCGCTGACTTCAAAACGGAGTCATTTTTGCCGCTCTGAATTTCTGCTGTTTCACCGTATGCCACAGGAGTGGGACAGGTAGAAACAGAAACCACTGTCTGCGTTTATACTAAATTGCAAATGCACGTTTAACCCAGACAGATGACT
Organism: Callipepla californica brunnescens; assembly: GCA_023055505.1. NCBI lineage: Eukaryota > Metazoa > Chordata > Aves > Galliformes > Odontophoridae > Callipepla > Callipepla californica. The sequence continues at coordinate 7,343,031 of JALIRH010000028.1, read as the reverse complement.
GGGTTCACTAACAGAAACTGCTCACTGAACAAACACTGCTGCTCCCTTGCAGATCTGCCAGTGTCAGACATCCATTTACACCAACACCTTCATGCAGTCCAGTACACTGCACTGCTGCTCTGCACCACTCAAACCCCTTAACGCACCCTACAGAACTAAAGGATCCGCTGTCATGTTGCACTAGGAAAAAGGCAGACGGCTGCACAAAGAGGTTTATTATTTTGGGGGTTTTACCAGAGGGATGAAACGCTTGGAGCTCTGGCTCCAAAGCAACCTCAGTGTTTTAAATGCACACACTCCTCAGCTCTGCTTTGCTCTTGGGAACGAAAGGATGAAAAACTCTCAAGAAGCGCACACCTTCCCACATCATCTCATCATCTTATCACCAAGGGAAACAATGCTCAAGAAAACACTTTGACAGCCTCTTTACAGCAAGACAGAACATCTTCACGTGTGAATAGTCCCTGTCTTTTTATAGATATTTTTATTAAAAAGCAGCAGTGCTAAAACTACGCTATCCACACCTGAATTCTGAACGCCTACTGAAATACTGTTCTAGCAGCACGATGGTTAGACTTCTATTAACAAAAACCTCCAGCCAAAAGTTGCTGGTAGTTCTGCTGAGAACTTTTTAGGGTGAATTCAGGGATGTTTCAGCTAAGCTCGTACATCATTAAGCCCTGCTGTTCCACTGGGAGGACTGGGTCTGGCTTATTTTCTCTTATCACGTATCTGTTTCCACAGTGCACCTGGATGAGGCTTCTGCAGCAGGGTATCAGCTTCCCCTCCAAGGGAGACAGGGCACTCTGACCTGCAGACCGTATGCTCCTCAGCAGATTGCAGGGCTCCTCTACAGCTTTGAAAACACTGGTAAATTAATGGTAGTTATAAGATCAAGGACTGGAACTTAGAAGGAGTTTTCCCTGGGCTGCAAGAAACCAGAAGATAAAAGTAATAAGCAAACAGCAAAGGGGGCAAATGAATAACAACTTGCTGAAGATGGTGATGTGATAGGGTCAGTGTTGGTGAGGCAAGCAGTGCCCTGCACAACACCCCTCCTTGCTCTGCCCTTTCCAGCTGCCCATCCCCTGCTCAGTTTAGGCACGTACCCTATACCCAGCACAGAGCAGAGGCAGCAGCTGCAATGGGGACTCACTGGCAGCTCCCTGATAACTCTTCAAGCGCATTCAAAACTCACTGGGGGAGGTCAGCTGCAGGCAGGCCGTGCCCCTTACTTTGGCTAAACATTTCATTTGCTCCCAAGCTTCCATTAGCAGTGAGGGGAAAAGAAAAAAGAGTCTTGCTAACCCCTTCCTGCCAGCCTTCCTAGAATTCAGTGCACAGTCACAGCCCCCCACTGCCCAGCTCATTCACCGCCTGAAGCACCTGTAAGGCTTCACAGCTTTCAAAGGCAAACACAGAACCTCACCATAATAACAAGATAAAGACATGGTAACAATACCCGTGAAGCGTGCAAAATGAATTCCTATTGTTATCGTTATTATTTTAATTTTTAAATGAACTAGGTAACAAAAAAAAACCACCAAAAACCAAAAAAGCATAACAGCTTGAGAGGAAGGTTTCTGCTCTGTCTATCCAGTAGCACACAACTCGTTGATTTCTGCTCTTTTGCATAAAGGGCAATCTGATAAACTCCTTACTGTGCATTTTAATTTCACGTCTCCACCGTGCGAGACAACACATCACAACCATCTGAACACACCTTCCACGCACGTGAAGTGATACAGTTCACTCTCCCAGTAGCCACAAGCAAACGAGTTAGAGAGAACTCTGCAAAGGTGATAAAACACAAAGTTTGGAGTGAGTGTTCTTAAGTCTCAGGCGGAGCTAGCTGCAATGGCTTTCTCCCGGTCAGTCTCTCTATTTTAATCCAATTTGAGCCTAAGTGCACACACAGTCATGCAGAAAACCTCAGTGCACAAGGCAGCGAGTAGCAGAGGCACACTGTAAAGCAAGTGTCTTCATTTTTCCACAAGGATGGAGAATTTCACCCTCCTGCTGCCCAGAACCCACCCATTTCAGTGCATGGAAAAAAGCGATGTGCTGAACCCTCTTTTGTCTTTGGCTCCCCACTGCAGACTGACGGCGGTGGGCATTAAAAGAAACTGGAGCCCAGTGGGGGCAGGGAGGAAGGTGACAAAGGCTTCAGAGCAAATAGGTGTGCAGACAGCAAACAAAAAGGATCCTGACTCTTTCCCAGGTCGTACATCAGAGCACAGGAAGAGGAGTCACCTGTGAGGCTTAAGAATTTCAAGAGGATTTTGTCTGGTGCAAAGCATGAGAATGGCAAACACTTTTACCTTGACGACCCAAGAGGAAAACCCAAATCCAATTTTCTGCCCAACCTGTCAACTGCCAGCACTCAACCAACCCATCTTCCATTCATTCATTGGATCAGAACGATGCCACTGAAACCTTTCCTACTTTACTATGCCATCGGGGAGCACAGACGAACGAAAGAAGAAACACCCCTCTCAGAAACCCCTTTCCAGCTCCGACTGAACAAAGTCATCGCTGCCAGGGTCGCAACGGAACACTGCTATCGCAGACTTGGGTGGGAAAAGAGCTCCTGGTTTTTGAATTCAGGAAGGAAGCAGGCTTACCGTGCAGGCTGGCAGAGTTTAGATCCCACTGCGAGCAGCCTCTGTGAAGCAGAGGTATTGCAGTCAGCTCCAGACTTCCTCGCCGTCCTGTCAAAACTCGGGGAAGTTGTGCCGTCTCATTTGGTGCGCGCGTGTGCGAGAGAAACGTTTGACAGTGCGGCACACTGGTCAGATCAGCCAGATTCTGCCGGGTTTATATAGCTGAGCCGCAAATCCTGATCCTTGGCTCATTCCACTGTAATAGGATGCCTGAAGGCATTTTTTTTTTTCAGTTTTGCTTTAAAGGAACAGCCTCTCTCTTTGGCTTAGCTTCTGAAGAAACACGCACGCACCCACAGACACACACTGTCATCCACAGACACACACACACACAAAGAATTTGCATGCAGTTTATGGCTAAAGAAGGAAACCCCTGAACCATTCAAACCAAAAAAAAAAAAGAAAAGTCAGCTCAGGGCAAATGACTCAGAAAGAGGAATATTTTCCTTACAGCATCAGCAGAGAGCATTATCAGGAATCTTAAACCCCTACCCCCATTATTTTAACATTGCACAAGAGTAGCAAACGGACATAAAATCAGGAGGGTCACAAGCACAGGGTTCCCACTCCAGAAAGTCTCATGGATTGTGCTGGGGCTGATGGGCAGCGAGTGAGGCCGGCACCGCTCCGCGGGGATCAGCGGAACAACTCGGATGTACACAAGCTGCCGATCTGGCACGCACCAGTCTTTCCAGGCTTGTGATCTCTGCATCCCAGCACTGCTTCTGCTTTCCCTCAGCTGGGGGGACAGCGGGGCCGAGCAGCATCCTGGGCTGGTTATTTTGAAAGGAGATAAAAGCCCACAGAAGCGCATGGGAGAGGTTCCTTTTATATTTTTTCTCTGATCTGATAAAGAAAGACCACGCGGTTGTGTGTTGGAAAGATCCTCCAACCACTCCCGTGAGTCCCACAGTCACTCCTGGAGCTGTGAGTAACACAGAGGGTCTCTCTGGTTGCCCCTGAACCTCAGCCTCACAGCAAAGAGTTGTGATCACAGTGAAGGAATTACCATCAGCACTTTCCTCCCTTCTGTCTGATGCTATGCCCCAGTTCACAATTGGTTTGGGTTAGATTGTTTGTTGATATTTGTGTCTATTTATTTATTTATCGGGGGGAGGGAGTTGCAGGGGGAAAGACAGGGTTTGATTCTGTCTTACCTATGTTCTCAGAGAAAGAACAGAATTATTTCTCAGTATCAGAAGCAGGATTGATCCAGTCATTTTTAAACATTACCCACCTATTTCAAGAGGCCATGGGATTGTCCAGTAAGAAAGCAGTTGGGTCCTACCCAGCTACAAGGCTGCCCACAAGAATTAAGCTGGATTGTCCATCTGAGCATTTTCCCTTTCTGATCACATCTCCTCCCAGCTGGCGTTCCCCAGCCTCCATGGACTCACATCACTTCTAGGACGTTTTCTTTTTGCTGCTTCACATGCATAGCACTATCAGGAAAACTTGGCCCACCCCACATCATTAGAAAAGGATAGGGAATTCCTGGCCCCGAAATTCTGATACTCTCCAGTAAAGGCACTGGATTCTCTCTGCTGACTGAGAATCATCAGGGTTGGAAACGACCTCTAAGATCTCCATGTCCAACCCATCACACTCCACCCACATCTACAAGGCTCTGGGAGGCCTCTGAGGAACCCCTTAACACTACACCTCTTGAAAGTAAGATTTGTTCTAAACATTGATTCCAAAGGTGATAAGGTCACTGTATGCGGTCCCTAATAAATACTCAGTGTTTGTCTGCTGTTCTCCCCAGGATACTCTCAAGGTGACCATGGTGCCAGTCTACCTTAGTTCTCCCTCAGTTACACTGTCCTGTGAAATTCAATTAAAATTTGTACTCAAGGGCAAAAACCCAGTGTGAGATCTTTCCAATAAAATCGGATGGGGACTGAGATGAAGACAGTTCCCATACAGTGCACCATTTCCTGTCTCTTGCTTCAGAATTCCTTTCACATCCATTTGAGAAACAATTTCTTTCTCTGTCCACATCCACAAGTCTAAGCAGGACAGAAAGCCTGTGAGGAAACCACGGGAAGCAATCTATGGGATTTGTTTTCGTAGTGTTTGCTAACACCACCTTTTCTGCCAACAGCTATTGAATCAAAATTTAAACCTAATTTTTCTCCTATCTTTCTCCACCCACTTACCTGACTTCAAACAATGTGCCGTGATGCGATGAATAAGAGTCAGGTAAGAGTCCAGACCTGTTCTAGTTTTATCTTTTCTGGCTCACCCACCTTTAAATACACTCTGTGGAAAACACTGAGTGATACACTGAGTCAGAAGCAAATGATAACATGAAAGAACAGGGAAAATGTATTCTAATCAGAACGATAGCTTTAGGTTGTGATGTCAAACATGAAGGATTACAACTGAATTATTTGTCCTCTGCTCTTTCACTAGATAACTGTCAATATCAATTGATTTCTATTTTAATGAGAAGGAGAAAATAAATGAGCATTAAATTTTGTTTATGCAGCTGAGTTTACTGTTGTCCTTTTGCACACAAGCTCACAATGGAGATGCAATTCACACATGTAAGGATAATCATAACAGACAAATCTAGTAACAGCTGGACATACCATGAAATCAAGGACAGCACGAAAGTATGAAAGAGATCCCAACTCATTATTCTGGAAAATAGTGGATTTCACACTATGTTCTCATCGTTACCTTGGGACAAAACTGTTGCAACACAGGTAATTAGACTTAGTTCAGCTTGAAAACTTGGATTGATCCACCCAGTGCCAGGAATAATTTATTTTGTATCAGCATATCAGACAGTGTGAAAGCTGCCCTGAAGGCACAGAGATGAGCACAGCCTGAGATGCATCTTGCCACGCACGTAGCAAAGCCAATTTCAGTAGTATGCAGATGGAAATGCACTGAGCCACTAGAATATAACTTACAAAACAAGTGGCCAGATGATTGTGCCTTGGGGCAAGGAAACATTCTTGATTTGAACAATTTCAGGAGCCAAGGGAAGTATTCAGTGCCTGTGGTTGGAAGGAAGTACACTTCTCGCAGAAAAGTGATGTCAGAGCAGCACTGTGCTCAACAGCAGCACCCAAGAGCATGGGAGAGACAGCCACACCAGAACGGGCAGCCTGAGAAACAAAGCCCACTGCCTACAGTTGATTGTATGCACTGTTAAGAGATATATGAAAGAGCAGGTTCTAAAGAGAGGCATGATATCACAGTGTCAGTCCTGTATGTTTGCTGTTTAGAATCACTTAGTGCTAACACACAAGAAGATAGCTCCACTTCTTTTTCAGATAGCATCCAAATAGCTGAACTCTTGCTTTAAATATCTGATATTTGCAGCAATTCAAGTTGCCTGTATACTAATATCCTCCTTTCCTGGACTAATGGCTCTAATTGCAACCCGTGCTGAACAGCACTGTTTTGATATCAGAAAGTGATGCCCCCCAAAAATAAATATCCTGCCAGTCACTAAATTACTGGCAAAAATTAGGAATTTTTAAGAGACAATCTCCAGTAAGGAGAATGAAATCTTCTCTGTTATTTGGATTTATTATTATTATTGTCAGGATGTTCCTGAAGGGTTGCATTTGTTTCTCAAGTAAAGAAATAGACCCACTGGGCTTGAGCACTTGCACGCAGGAAGCCAGCTGTGACCAATGCCTGTTTAGCCTTTCTTTAACTTTCTTTGTGAAGGCCTTAGTACATCCTGGAAGTCTTTTTATGACCTAGAAAGACCACAAGTTGAATCACAAACAAAAGGTAACAAAGAAGATGCTGTTGTTTAATAAAGTTATTTCAAACTCTGGTATCACACCACTGAAAAGAAACCATGTGCCTATTTAAGCATACGTGACAGCGGAGCCAGATGACTAACACAAGGTCTGCCATGCTCTCAAAGATGACTCTGATCATGTCCTCACACCTTTTTCTCTGGCCTATGAAATAAATATTCTTTGCAAGTTAGGCAGTAACATACTCGTAATGTACACTAGACAAGAGTTTATTGTCAACGGTATGTTGACAATGTTTGTTAATAAAATCTAGACAGCACTATGAAATATTCAGTCAAGAAGAATTCACTGCAAGAAATAAGGAGTAAACTGAGAAGAACAACTATACCGATGTTTAAGTATTTTCCATCCAAATTGATGATGTCAGGCTCTGTGGCGAAGTAGCTTCCAATCTTCATAAATGTCTTTGGCATAAATTAAATTTGCAGTAGACTTCATTAGAAGTTTGTGAGGCAAGATAAGGATTTTGCTACGTATCAAAGTAGGAAGAGAAACAAGATTATGCCAACATACCAAGGACCGAGAGAGAAAACAAAGGTTACTATTTAGGGTGGTGTAAAGGCTTTATCAGCACGTCAGCATCACTCGTAATAGATGAAGCCATAAATGACGCAGGGAAAACACCTCATCTGCTTTTTTATACCACATTATGCCAATTTGCATCTTCTAAGTGCTTGAGGTCAACTTAAGCGCATGCTTCTATTCATCACAATAAATGGAAGTACCCTTCACTATAATTATGTGTTCAAGCTTCTTGATGCCAAAATTACAGGTAATGACATTAAACACACCCCTAAGTGTTCCGCAGGAACCATTTTCACACTGAAGCTTAAGCAGCAACAACAACAAAGCAATATCTGTAGTGCTTATCCATTCCAGCTGAAAAATGTTCAAATGCAACGATAGCTGCTATCACTATGCGTCCTCAAGTGATGAGATTCCTAATGTCAATAAAAGCCTGAAAGGCAGTCAGATACAGAGCACAAACAGATGTGAGCACGCTTAAGTACTCTTTAGATAGAAAACACAGTGCAATTTCACCCTGCTATCTTCACAAGGACTTGTGGGGGGAGGTACTTTATGTACCAACAGGACTGTTCCTAGGGACTGTGAGCACCCACTTTGGATAGGGATGAGGGTATCTAACGAACACAGCAGCTGAAAAACAGCTCTCCACAGATAGCAGAAGCAACATTCCCTCGATCTGTGTCTTCATGTGTATAGTATGTCTTGTTTAACAAGAATCTGTCTTAATTTTGAGTAGGAACTTGATGGTGTTCGTCTGAATCTCCTTCATGCTGTGTTAGCAATCCTACACACACACACCCTGCACTGTGGAGCCCCTGATGGGCTAAGTGATGGCCCTGAAGGGCTTTGCAGCAAGTGGTTCATGAAAGCATTTCCCCAGGTGAGACTTTATTGATAGAGAATATATTCAGTCTGTAAGAAGAATGCCAGTTGGTCACTGCTCCCCTAGTTAGAGCATGTGACAGCTCCTCTGCAGGAATGTATACCTGTCCCATGGACATACCTCAACTTGCTGCTAGTAAATAAAGAATTACTTTCTTAGAAAAAAAAGGAGAATAAAGATTTTAAAATTCCCTCTACTAGCTGAATATTGCCTTATAGAATCATTTGAGTTGGAACGGACCTTAAAGGCCATCTGGTCCCACTCCCTGCAATGACATCCACAGCTCCATCAGAGCTCAGAGCCCCAACAGCCTGAGCTTGGCTGTCTGCAGGGATGGGGCACCACTGCCTCACTGGGCATCCTGTGCCAATGCCCTGCCACCCTTATTGCAAACAACCTTTTCCTCATATCCAACCAAAATCTCTCCTCTTTTAGTCTGAAACCATCTATCACAACAGACACCACTGAAGAGTCTGCCCTGCTCTTTCTTACCACTGCCCTCCAGAGAGAATTCTGATTAGCATGAGACATGCTGTACTGAAAATAAAAGACACTGGGAAAAAAAACAAAAAAACTTCATGAGTTAAGATAAATATTTTGTCCTAATTGCACATTTCATTAAAATATATATATATCAAAGCACTTACAAAGAGAAAGAATGAGATGGGACCCTAAAGGTCATGTAAATTTTCCCTAGGGCACAACAAACTATACAAAAACCAGCACAGTTTAGTAAAATAAGCTTCATGATGAATACAGAGCTTCTTGAGAGGAAAACGACACCAAAATTGAACACAGTGTTGGCAAGAGAATGAGATCAAAGATTAGGATCAAGACTTACTAATACTAAGAGGAATTTGTAAGGATTTGGATCTGTGGAGTTGAAGGCTGTGGATTTAATAATCATTACGCCATGATCAATTTTTGTTAACTGGAGCAGCAAAACTCACTGGCTTTCAAGGTAACCACATCCAGCCTTTAAAGCAGAAAGCTGTCATCACAGCTGTCTTGGTGCTAAAAGCAAAACCCTAATGCAAACGAAGATAGTGCAGAAGGACATTAAATCATACACCCTCTTGAAATTAAGAAAAAGCTGCAGTTTAACCGCTTTTATAAACACTTGCATCATCGCTGCCATTCCTGTAAGTGAAGATAAGCAAGCATAGAGACAAAACATTGTCCTGGTCATAGACACTTGTGTTTCTGGTCTTCAAAGCATATCCTAAAATTGTTTTAAAATAATAAATCATGGTGGCAAATTAGCAAATAGGGATCTTTAACCTCTCTGTCTTGCTTTTGAGTCTCAGCAGCAGATCTTTAGAAAGTCAAGAGCCTGACTGATGCAGAGCCCATCATTTGCTTTGTAATTCTCAGTCTTTGCAGGCAGACGAAGAGGTGAAAGGTTCACTGAAGGAGTAGAAATGTGAGCCAGGCAACAGAGCTGTTCAAACTGCAAAGTTTTTGAGCAACCAACTGCTTGCTGAACAAGCTGGAACTAACGCGCTCACTTTCAAGGAAGACCTGTGGATGTTCAAAAGCAATATCCTGGAGGCAGAGGGAAAAAGGGATCTGATAGGTAGGACAGGCACTGCCCATTTTCCCTGTGATCTACAGACAAAGAGAAGTGATGGGAAAACAGAGTGCCACCAGCTCTCTGCCGAGCACGGATCCCATTTGCGTGGTGCTGAGGGGGAAGACGAGCTCCCTCCGCTCTCTCCTTGCATTTCACAATGCACTGCACTGTGTTGTTACACGAGGCTGGGAGTGGTGAGGTCACATCACAAAAGCAGACCCAAGGAGCAGAGGGAGGCCCCTTCTTGCCTTGCCTTTCCCCCAGCGTTTCCGGTAGGAGCCCGTACACCTCTCCTCATATCCTGCAGTTGGCTGCTTCTGGGACCAAAGGGAAACCTCAAAGCAGATGGGATTTAGCTTACTTACGTTTTCTGTAGCTAACTCAAATTTCATTAAAGACAGCTGTAATCCCAGACTTCTTCAAATGGGTTAGCTCAGTTCTTACGTAGCTTCTACATCTTTAGAAATCCAGGTTTTAGCTTCAATTTGAACCAAAAAAAGAAAACACTGAGTGACTGTGTCGGAAACATCGAAGCCTCAAACTCGACAAAAAGTTGCAAGCTTGCAGTTGAATCCTGAACCTTAATACCGTTCAGTTTCCCAGTTTATGGTCATATTTAAGATGTCTGTCCTTTCAGAGCTAACAAACAAGACAGAACTTCCACAACAGAATAACCTACATCAGCCCACAGTTATATGACAGAGCAGCAACAGGAATCACGTGCCCTGCTTTTATTCTGAATACAATTTTTTCACCCGGATGCTTTTGGAGCAAAAAATTGTAGGACACTATTGTGCAAATATTCTTCCAAAGCTTCATTTACCAAAAGACAGTTAATTGAATATTCAAGTTTAATTCACAGAAGAATGGACATTTCTTTTCCTGCACTAGCAGTATCAATCATTTAATAATACCTATGTTTTCAAAACAATCAAGACAGAGCAGAAAAGGCTTGTTGCTGTGTAAATTCAATTCTTTGGTTATCCCAAATGAATGTCAGTCACTGTCTACAATAAGGAATGCACAGAAGCACACAGCCAAGGTAAAGATCTAACCGAGAGAACAGTTCCTGCTGTAGATCTATTTTCATCTTTTATCTCCAGGACAGCTCTGATTTTACTACAGTACAGTTGGATTTCTCTCATCTAAAATAAGTTAAAGGGCAAATATTTATATTATGGGAGACTTTTCCTAACGTTATTAGTTTCAACCACATTTATTCTGGCGAAGGCAGTGGCATTCACAAGGCTGACTTCTAAAACTGATGCCTGGAGAACACAGAGAGGATGTCGGACCTATGCAGCTATCAAATCCCAAATATTTTATTTCCCTTTAAAAGCTTTTCACAGACACTATTATGCAATGAGGATTACAAGTACTCATGTAGCAGCCAGTGCTTTGGTATCCCAAAATGATCATGTCCAAGATTGCTCGTTACAGTTAGGAAGTGATTCCATTTTGCAAAGCCAACAAGTTACTCCATGTCATGAATTCCAGTCCATTAGAGCTGAATTCAGCCCACGTCCTCCCTCTGTAGTTTTCCACCACCTCAACACATTCATAGCTGCACTGAAAACTTTGTGTCTAGCTACCTGTTGGTGATTGAAAAGGAGCGTGGTGGGAAACCCAGAGTTCAATGCATCAAGCATCTCGGATTTCCCCTTGGCCTATGGCCAAAGTGCAGAAGCACTTCTGGACTTTACACATATTTCTCTGATGGTATCATGACTCCCTTTTTTCCTTTTTCTTTCTCTATTTTTTTTTTTCTCCCTTCCCTTCTGTCTGCATTACGGGTGTCTGTTCTCAATTTGCTGTGTAATGAAGTGACACAGGGTTTAGGAACGTCCCCTGGAACAAACCATCGCTCTCTGCCTCCTGTGACGGCGAGACTCGTGGCTCTGACTTCACGGCACCCGGGACTAACAAGCACAGAGCTACTGCAGCAGCCCTGGCAAGAATGAAAAGAGCAACCAGACTCCATACGTCCGCCCAGCACTGAGGGGGAAGTGAGTGAGGACAGATTTTCCATTCTATAGCCAGAGGCCCATCTTACGGGAAATTTCAGTCAGTAAAAGCAAAATGTTACTGGAATGTTGCCTTCCTTCAGCTTGCATGGAATTTTTTATTATTATTATTAAATTTGGAGAAACAGGTGTGAAAAATTCATCCCTATCCCCACGGGGCTTGTTCGTACACTGCAGATTGGGTGGACTCTGCGAGACGCAGAAGGGCTTCTGTCTGGCAGCACTACCTGCAGACAAATACCTGTTTCCAATTAGTTGTGGCTGTCCCCCCCTCCCGCCCACCCCAAGGCAAGCCAGAAGAAAAGCATTTGGCAGTAACAGCGGTATTGTCTGCTGAAACAAGCTGCCAAATAACCTCCTTTGCATTCAGAATATCCCATGACGTAGCTGCAGAAGGGGCATCTCGCTGCTCTGTGAGCAGTCACAATAAAACAAATCACTGTCTGTAGGTAGAGGACGCTCAGCCACACTGAGAGGTCACCAGGATGTGGCAGAACCCCTTCTAAGGCTGTTCTCCCTTTGGGTCAGGTAGCACAGAGGATGCATGGAGCCAGAACACACCTTCCCTGTTTGTGCCATCACCCCAGCTGCACTCCCAGACCTCAGATTCTCAAAACAGAGTTGCAGAGTGGATACTGATTCTCCTCCTAGAGCAGAGCCTTTGATTCTCCTCCTAGAGCAGAGCCTCTGTGCTAACAACATAACCCATGTCCATACTCACACATCAGTGCCCTGATAGGCACGGGTAACCAGTCAACTGTGTGGGCTGCTATAAGCAAGCTTACAGCCTCTGTAATGGAGGTGTCACAGACATACACTGAGAAATGTTCAATGAGAAGCTCATGAGAACTACTACGATATATCAGATCTTCAGGCAGCCAGACGATGATAGCCAGAAAAATGGGGAGAAATACTCTGCTTTTATTCTATGGGGACCTCTGTCGCGAACTGCATATATTTAAAGACATGTTGCACTTCAGGAAAGAAAGCACAATAGATTTTTCTCCTTTTGGTGGCTGCTTCAGACAGCAGAGACAGTTTCAGAGATTTGGAAGGTCATAGATCCAGTAAGAAAAAAAATAAAAAGGTGCAGAAAACAGTGAGCAATTTACATCTCCAGGCTAATCAGCACTTGGAGTTTTTAAAGACAATCTTGGAAGTGATCCTTAGCACCAGTGCCTGTTCCAGCAGTGGTAAAGATGAAGCAGTTAACCCTCAGTAAAATAGAAAAATACATTTTTAACATCTGCTGGCGGACAAGAGCAAGGAGTCCGGTAACAAGGGCAAAGAACATACAAAATGTTCTTAGTTTTTTCACTTAGTCCTTGTTCTTTCCAGAAGCTGACTTCTAAGCATACTGTTGGCTATGTCAAAGGGAACTACAAACACTTTGCAGGTTTTCTCTGCTAAAAGCAGACCAAGGTTATCCCTACGTATCTTTCACAGAGAGACCTGCTCTTCCTCTTTTGTTTTTAGTTCTTCTACTTGCGTCTTGCCTAGGTGTAATGAGAGAAAGTATGAGGTACGCTCTGAAGAGGAGACTTGTCTGAAAAACAATGTTTGAAAAACAAACAGACAGTGACAATAGTGTTCATTCAAACACAAGCGGATTCTGGATGCTGATAGACAGGGCTCACTGGGGAGCATTAAGCAGAGTGCTCGTTCCATAATCAGCCTTTTCAGATGGAAGTTACTGAAGGGCTGGGCTGCTGTTTCCACCTGCCAACTCTCATTTTCCTACACAATCTGATGGAGTTGATCATGTATCACATTTCTTATTCTATTTTTTTTTACCATTAAATTAAATCTTTCACCCCACTAAAGAAGAATCTGATGAAAGGCAACTCTATTTCAGAGAGCTGATACATTCACAGCATCATGGGACTGCCTGACCTCCAGACTACTGTGCATTTAATGTGAGATGTGAATGCCAGAGCCTTCAAAAACATCAGAGTGGTTTAACTGTGGAGAAAGGGGGTGAGAGGAAGGAGAGGACACAAGAGCAAATCTTGATGCTAAAGGGTGTAAATCCAAAATAGCTTCCTATAAGCAAATACTGTTACTCCAAACTTTGGTTGGTGCAAGCGAACTCATCTTCTAAATGATGAGATGAAGGACTGGATGAGAGGAAGCAGTTAATGTTTAACCACACAGTAAAAAGCCAACTGTGTCAATAGACTGTATTCCATCTGGAAGAAGAAGGCTTCTAAAAGTGGCTTAATTTGACACCAGAAATGCATAGGTGCAGCATCCTATATGGTAATAGGAAACACCAGGTGAGATATAACACGTCAACAGGATATTTCTTTTTTCTTTGAGAACATGAATAATGTGGCTCAGGGAGCTTTGTGACATAGGGATTGCAGATCTCCAATTCCTTCACAGGTTAATAGATAAAATGTCAGCAACCTGGACACTTCCACAAAGCTTTCTCCAAATAGCCTAGTGGAAATTCAGCTTGGAAATCAGGTTGAGCACAGCACAAAACCTTGGAAGAGCTCTGAAATCTGCCTGACGTTACCTGAATGGTTTCCTGTCCGGCTACATAAAACAGCATAAAAAAATTCTTTAATATTTCAAGAAATTAATTAATGAAAGTTCCTGATCACAAACCCATCCTAAGGTCAGTTATAACAACTGGGCAAACAGAAGAGCTTCCATTCTCTAGGCAACCACTTAAACAAGTTAGGAAATGATACAAGCTATGCCACAAAAGTCAGAGACCGCATACACTGACCACCACGTCAGAGAGATGCTTGGCTCTTCCTATGACTTTCCAGTCCTGGATGACCATGAGATGTCATACCGTTACATAACACATCTTTGCCAGGAGTAGAGACCTACAGTCAAAAAGGCAAGGTTAAAGAGGGAAGGCAATCTTGGAAGTCAGCACAATCTTTCTCTCATTCTCACGATACATGGAACAGTCAAATCCATATGCTGAGAAGAGGCCTCCCCAGCACAAGCACGAGATACTAGACTGCCGCTAAATCCATCCAGGGAGAAACATCCTGCTTTTGTCACTTTACACTGCTCGCACAGCTAAAATCCATTCATTCCTCATACCTACAACAGAAATGGCAGTAGAGGAGCAGGTCCTCAGTGCCTCCTGCTCCCCAGCTGGGCACCGCCAGGCCACACGGCTCAGCCTGAACTCAGGATGCCTTCAACCATTTGTAAAGATTTTTCCTCCTGCTCAATAAACGACCCCTGTATCACATACAGCTCTCAGAAACACCTGCAGACTCTTGAGTATTTCCTTTAAAAAACATGCAGCAGCTGAACTCATGCATACTTTCAGCACAGATAAACTGCAGTCTGTGCAAAGGGGCTGTTTATGTCCAACCCTCCTTCTGTTTTTAGAACTGGTGCCTTATCCCTTCTAGGTAGGTTTTAAAGCCTCTAATATTATTTGCAGTGAAGCTTTCACAGCTGCCTTCTCCTGTCTCAGTTCCATTACAGGAATGCAGCTTATCTCTCTGCATCCCTTTGTTCCCAAATTCCAGTTCAAATTCTTCATTCACATGTTCTGACCTCACACACCAGGCTGCTTAGATCTTTTCCACAGCACCTTCTGATACACAAACCCTTTGTAAAGACCTATTTCAATGTCTCCTTGGTAAGCATGCTTTACCCCAAGTCACTAAACAGACAGGCTGAAGAAAGCAGCTCTCCATTCTCCCTCAACACGAGATCCCTCTGAACATCAAATATCAATTGTTTGCTTCCTGAGCTATGGTAGGTGTGACACATTGCTTCCACCTTTGCAATACAATGACTGAGGTTAGCTTTCAGAGCCTACTGGGGACAGCTACCTAATGTGAAGTCTCACCAGTACTAAACTTTCTCATGTATTTCACAGTCCTTAGAATTCATGTCACCCAGTTTGGAACCTCCTTGGAAGTTATGCTTATTTAGAGTACAGTTAGGTCTTTGTTATGCTACATAAGCATGTATAATCATAGAATCAGCTAGGTTGGAAATATCTCCAAGATCATCCAGTCCAACCATCTACCTATCACCATTATTTCCCACTAAACCATATCCCTCAGTACAACATCCAAATGTTTCAGCACATTGTACAGTGTATGAGGATGGAAAGGACAGGTGGATTCTGAACAAGTTCAGTGCAGCCTTTCACAGCTGCTAAAGAGCCCCGAAGTTATGGCACAAATGATACCCACACATTCTGTAACTGCAGCATCTTCCCAACTTGTAACGCAGGATAACAGAAATAGCATAATGTTCTTTCTCTAATGACATAGCACTGAAGTTTCGAGTGTACTTATAAACATTGCTTTGGCTCCCGTTCACACTGCCTGCCAACATACACAACAGACTTTGCAGCAGATGTCTTGAACAATCTTCCATTCAGGTTTCCCTTGCAATAGCAACAGGGGACGGAAGAACCCTTTCAGTTGCTCTTATACCTTGAGAGCTCCAAAGTAGGAAAAATCCCAAATGCTTATTGCTCAATGTTGAGTTAAGCAGCAGCAAGAAAAGTGATGTCACTGAGGGCACCAATTCTGTTTCTTGGAGACATTTGGATGAAAAGGCAATGTGGGGGACTGATTTCATTTTGTAAGAATCCCAGCTATAAACAGATTCGCAAATTATTGTGACAGACAGTAAGCGTTTTGTGAGAATGTTTACCACTGAATTCCAAAGTCAGGATCTGGCCAACAACATCATCTCAACCATCATAACGAATGAGTAGGGACTTCCAGGAATCAATGCTGCAAAGGAAGGTGCCGCAAGGCAGGCTGGAAGTGAGGAGATGACTGGGCAGAAGGTGAAGGGGAAAGGCATTCTTTCCCAAATGATGCTGCGGGGATTAAGGTCTGAAGCCACAGGACAGCTAGCCAACGAGCTGAGCACATCTGGCTGTATGGAGGTGTTAGCCAGAAGTCTGACAAAATGAGTCCCTAAGGCGTCGGGCTAGCAGTGCAAATGAAGAAAGATGTTTGACTTGAGCTTTGTCTACTTACAATTATTGTGGCACTTCCTCTCTTCCGTAAAGTAATCAGCATATTAGAACAGTACAGGGTAGGGTGGAAATATTTGTCTAGGTAATCTCATGAAAGGAGAAAGAGTAAGTATCCCATGATACAGATCTTGTTCTTCATGGCATAGAAAACCACAACACAATCCATTCTGAAAAAAGATAGGGCTGAGTTTGAAAGTTGAACCTGGAAAAAATGAATTGTGCTTTAGTGCAATTCTTCCCCTTTCCAATATCCTCTACCTGAAAACCAGACTGCATTTTGTATGGTTACAGATAAAACACAAAACAAGGACCACATAACGCAGATGATGTCATATGCAGAACCTGTAATGTAGCCAGAAGCCAGATCACTCTGCACCTGGGAGGATGCTTCAGCCAAACCAAATTCTTCATCACTTTGTTATCAGAGGTGAAGGAAGATTTTTCTTTGGATTGGACATCTTTGAGAAATAAAAAGAACTGCTTTAGCTTTCCAAAAAGAAAGAGGAGAGGGAGGGGAGAGCCCAAGAAAAAACCCCTTGCCTTTCCCAACCTTTAAGTTAAAGAACTGTTCTTCCTAATAACTCACAGTAACTGTCAGACCTTGAACTTTCAGACATTCAGACACTGAGCTGACTAGAACCCTCTGGGCAGCCACAGCATGAAATCTGGTTCATCGGTGTCATGCTCACTGGGACCAGAAGCTCAAGGAAGAATGAAACTGAGGAGCTGGAAGAGCCAACACAGAAGGAAGTCACTGCTGATTCCAAGCATCTGCGTTCAAAATCCAAATAAATTCCTCTAAGAATTCAATACATCAGCATCAATAAAGAAATAATTCCTTGTTTGAAATAGGTACCTATAACTCTGCATAGCTATCTACCTACCTGTCTGGAGTTTCAGAAGTGCATCTAAGATCTGAGGAGGAACAGATGCTTGTATAAATTTCCTGGGCTACAGATCCGGGTTCATGAGCCTCAGGCATGTTTGCCCTTTTCATTCTGTCTTATTAATGCTGAGTAACAACACATTCCCCACCAATGATGACTGTGTTCCTAAATATTTACAGCAACTGAATGAAATCCTACTTTGTTCCATCCACCCATCCACACTCAAGTGTGTGTTGGGGCACCTAAACTGTTCCGCTGCCAAACGCAGAGATCTTCACAACATATAAAGCAGTAGGGTTCAACTTTGCATGGAGTTCAGCCAGTTTCCATCAGCTGCAGATCTGGTTTTGCACATCGTTTACTTTTAGGTGCCTTATAACACCACCTGTTTCCTTGCTTTAGTACCAGACATCCAGACTACCTGTTTCATCTTCCCTGGTATATATGATCTTTCACATTTTCCTTAAGAAGTGAAGAGCACCCCCATGCACTAGATTTGGCTTTTGGGCTCAGGACTCTGTTGTGTTTTTTTTTCCACCCAGAGTTTATTTACAGACTGAAGGAAACTGTGGACTGAGGAGATGGTTCCTTTCCAACCCAAATCAATCTATGAAACTGCCTCTTAATGACAGCTTTGGCTTACTGCATTTAACCTCATTGATCCTGAACATAAATGAAATTGGATTTCAGCTTAAAACACAACCCTTAGTTCTAGAAAACACCAGGAGGAGGCCAGTACTGGAATTCATTGAAACGAGTAACATTTGCTGCTTGTTTGCAGGGAGGAAAGCCCCAGTATGAGCCATTCATTTTTGTGCCTGTTTTCCCAGTTTTCCCTCCTGCATTATTAAGTCATTCAGAGGACAGTAATTCCTCGTTGTTCCCTTTAGCGATAAATGCAGTAGAGGAAAGCATGCCATATATTCAGTTTACAATAAACTTTACACATTTCAGGTTTGCTTTTGGATTCTCTGTTGTTTTTCCTTGTTAACTCAAAAGAAAAATCATTTTAAGAGATACTAAATGTCATCAAAATTCAGAAACATGAGGACAGTCTTGCAGTAAATGCCCTGATTACCCCCATGACAGAGACAAATCATTTAACAGTCTCCGTGCCTGTGTTTCCTCATCAGAAATCCATTGAGTCCTTTATTTTTTCCAATTTTCATGGCAGGAACTGCCTGATTTTCTGGGCCTTCTGCACATACCATGATGATTTAAAGCGGGGCTCGCAGCAAGACAAGCACTGAATAAAAGCAACACAGCTAAAGACAAAATTTGACCGAGGACGTTCAGTAGTTAGCCCCCAAAAGGCTCAAAACAGAATTAAATTCAGTGTCAAAACATCAACTGCATAAAAGCCAATCTTCCACAAGCCTGGAATTTAATGACACGTTCACTTACGCTGTGGTCGGCAGGATGCTACTAACTGAACGCACAGCTCCAGTACATCCCAGCAACAGGTGCTTTAGAATGACTCCTCAACACCCAGCTGTGCTGAGAAGGATTTACAAAGCATGAAGAGGTGGCTTGAAATGGGAGGAAGGAGGAGGGAGGGAGCAAGCTGAATGGCCTATCGCAGTATCTCCATCACTTTCCTATCCGTATTTGGAGGGAACAGGAGCTTTCCACATCTCTGCGTGCTGGCGAGGCCGTGGGGCTGAGGTTTACATCAGCAGTCTGCTCTCTCTCGCTCTGCCCGGTGCGATGCAGGCTGCTGGAGGTTCCTGCTGAGCTTGTTATTTGCGCGGCAGTGTTTAAAACCGCTGCAAAGAAATCCAG
Organism: Callipepla californica brunnescens; assembly: GCA_023055505.1. Classification (NCBI taxonomy): domain Eukaryota; kingdom Metazoa; phylum Chordata; class Aves; order Galliformes; family Odontophoridae; genus Callipepla; species Callipepla californica. The sequence goes on along the minus strand of JALIRH010000028.1, from coordinate 7,323,916 downwards.
AGGATACTAAACAGAGCGACTCCCTTCCTGCCAAGATGTGTAAACATGAACAAATATGGGCTCCGCATGGGGAGCATCAAAGTCAGGAAGCACTCAGCCCAGCGCAACACCCCATTGCTGCGGGGGAAATCAAGTGTGAGAGTACTTCTCTACGTGCATTCTGACCGGACAGATGATGAGGGAATCGTGGCTTTAATGCCAGTTTGATGGGCAGCACTGCACAGACACTAATGAAACAGGAGTGCAGTTCTCTCACACCACGTGGATACCCACGGGGTGCCGCTGTCTGAGCAGCACCCTCTCCAGATCTGTTCTTCACATCTTCCAGCCCCGTTCAGAAATGCATGGAGATGCAGAGGGACAGATCTTACAGCGTATAATCAATGTGATGCCTTGTGGATAGAGAGCTCACATGAGGAAGGCCCTCCGGAAAAGACTGAGTTTGGATTTGTATTTGAAAAGGATACGACATCCTATAGTCTGAGAATGCCGTGCTTCTATTATGTAGTCTGAGTGTTCTGGGGCAGATAGCAGTGATACAGCACAGCTGATTTTGGTGAAGTCATGCTAAGTAACAAGCTGGCCATTTCTCATTAGTGTGTCATTTTTATCTTGCTATTTCAAGAGACCTGCCCGGGGTTTCCTATATCAGACAGGATCTCCAGGCTATTTTGTAATGACATAATTATCTTTGATTGCAAGCCCTTGAGAAAATGGTGTAAGAACATTACGCACCGTACTTCAGCAGCTTTCCTCTCCCCCTGCTCAGGCTGAGAACAGCACAGACATTCTGCTGTGAGGATCAGTAGCAGAGTACGGAGTTTTGCTTCTGTAACAAAACACATGAATCCACACACTGCATCTTTCCACCAGCTGGGGAATCACTTCTCCGCAGAGCTCTCCTTAAAGGGTTGAATTGCAGTTACTTTCAAAGGAAGGGAAAAACTTCTTTCCTTTGATTTTCTCTAGAACAAAATTACTTCTATTTTTTTACTGTTTTTAATGACACTAGGATGCTGCACGCTGCAGGTATAACTGGAAACCAGTGCTGAATTCCCTGCAGAATCTCAGATCCTTCTCATGGAAGACTCAAACTCCCTGCAAATCCCAGAAGTCCTCAGTGGTCAGAGCAATCACTTTGACAACATTTTTCAAAGCCCAGTTAGAACTGGATCTCCTCCCATCTCATGCCAGAAACATCAGTTAAAGAGGCTCAGGTTTCCTTTTCCACTCGGTCTTCCATGAGTGAAGAAAGCTTTCATCAGGGCATGGAGATGAAGGGACCTTGTGTGCTTACTGTGCTTCTCCTACTGATCTGTAATGTGCATGAAGCCTGCTTGCCTGCCTAACCCCAGCACCTTCTTCTACAGCCACTGCCACCTTGCCCCTGCCAAGGACGCGCAATGGTGTCACTAAGTCATTACTGAAAATGACTGGGATCCACCTGTGGATATTCACTTTCTTAAGGAAAAGAGCCGTAGGGGGAAGGATTAAATATTCAGTAGGGCTCTCACTCTCAGAGGATACAGACGCAAAAATCAGTGGTGGTCTGCAGTAAGCTGATTATCCTTTACACAAACATTGTTACCTTAGCCAAGGCTCTAGGGTTAGGTCCACCAAAGGACTCTGATGCTCACGAACTGAGCAAAGGCCCTGCTTCAGGTGCACAGCTCTGTCCACCCCCACCCCTCAGAGGACACAAAGTCCCATTTGATCACTGGAAATTTCGAAGGTGAAATTTTAGAGTTTGCTTCTCTAATTGAAAGACGTTTTTATGTGTTGACCATTAGGAAAGCAATATTTAGAGCAGAAACGGGAAGGGGCTTCAAAGATTCTCTTCAGATGAAAGACAGCAAATGGAAGGGTTTTATGGATGATAACTGCCACAGAGAACTGACACTTGGAGAACAGTCTGTGTGTAAAACTCATGTAAGGATTTAAGACTCTTCAGACAGACATTTTGTTCCAACACGTACATGCACCTTTACTGGGTGCTTGCTAGAGAAAAGCGCAGAGATTTTAACCCAGACTGAAAAGACAAATGGGAACCACAAAATTTACGCCCAGAGATGAACAGAAAAAAGATACTCCCAAAGGCCAAAAGAAAGTTACAGTGCCTCTATGATACCCCATATCCTGCCATATGGTATCATTTTGAACTGCTGGCAAATTCATGTTGAATTTACCCATATTCAAAACAAAAACAACACACACACAAATCCAACTTCAAATTCATGGAGGACAAATAAACATCTAAAGTTTATAAACTTGAGGGTTTTGCTGAGTCAATGCCCATAGCATAGGACTATACAACATGTAGTTAAAGGAGGCGTAGAGATACAAGACCATCATATCTAATGATAAACCATTTGAGATTATTGTTGGCAAAGGATAACTGGGCCAAAACTGCATCAGTAAGAGGTTTTCATAAAGTCTCATGGAGAAGGTCAACAGCCTGATGCTAGTAGTTCCCCTAACATCACCTTAGGCCTGTGAACAACTTGTCATCGTCTAAAGAACATTTGGTTCTTCTCACCCTATTTCTGCATACTGACAAAAAGTGAAATTATACAAACAAATCTCCTTCCTTGCACAGGAAGGGAATAAAACGTTGTCATATAAACTGAAGGCTCTGACTTGCATTAACGTGCGCATTGAGTTGCCTGCCCTGGAGAAAGAGCAAATGAAATTTATGATTTTATTACAGCCTTCTTATGCCATCAGTATGGTATGACCAAGCTTTATTTCAAATAAGAACCAGGACTTGAGCCTGCCTTGTATCTTACCCTTCCCAAATATATACACGGAGCTCACAACAGCACTGCTTACAAAACAAGTTGTTCTAGAAGCAGTGCAAATGACTGAATTCTTATTGATTTGTGTCCTTTGCCTCTGAAATTTCCCTTTTGCCCTTCCCTGGCACAATACTCCTACCAAGTGTGAGACATTGTGTTCTATTCCTCTTTAAGACCTACGTAGCCTGACTGACAGGTCAGTGCGTGTGTATTCACTCACCAGCAGTCTGCAACCAACCGTGGGGGTAACAGCTGAATTCTCATGTCTGTGTAATGCCTCAATTGCTTATCAGATTTGGTTCTTTTGCTCAGCACAGCTGCTAAATTCACAAATGTGTAGAGGTTTACTAACAGCAGGGCTTCCACTCCTCAACCATCCAATTGACAATGTGTTGAGCCTACAGGTGGGTGTGGAGTATGGGGGAGGAGATAAACCAGGCAGGCTGAGCGGATGAACTGAGCAGACAAATACTTCAGTTGCATAAACCCTAGAAAAACATGCTAAAAATAAAGTTTATAAAAGAAAAATAAAAGAAGGAAAAGGAGGAGGTTTGGAATAATTTATTTTTTTGCTCTTTTTCAGCACAGCCAATCTGTTTTGGAGTTAAATCAAGCCCTACTAATTTTAGTCTTTGCCTAATAAAGCTATTTTAAACTGCATGAAACCCAGCTTTGCCTAGAACTTCCATAGAAAGGTGAAGAGCTTAGCAGTGTTGTACAACTGCAGACAAAATGACTGCTACTCTTCTGAACAACATCTGAACCTTCAGATAAACCTAATGATCAAGCAAAGCCGCTCAGATAGGTCTACACCCCCCCAGCAAACTGTAAGAGAGATCATGTTCATCATCCAACATGTGCACCTGGGAGAGATAAGGTTTCACCATTAATCCCCTTTCTAAATGGGAATACACATAGGGGCAAAGAGAGGAATCCTGCAGAGAGTTTGGAAGTGAGATACTGCCCATTTGGAACAAAGAAAGAGCTGGGGCATCCAGCCTTGAGGGAGAAAGAGCCTACAGGAACTACTGTAAGTTTGATTTTACCTCTCCTCCACCTGCAATACATTCAGTGCCGCACTAAACCCAAACTGTTAGGTGTTTCTCACCTGGGATGCTAATGCCATTTTAACACAGAGCTGCTGTATGTGTGACCAGCTGAGAGCTCCTACTATGCAATGTGCAATTGTCTGCTCCTGCCTCTGTAGCCAATGTAAGGCTTACCTCAACCCCATGTAGAAGCAGATGAGCTGAAACTGCAAGAACACGCAGAGATGAATGTTCTTAGGAGGATACAGTGCAAAAAGTAAGATGATAAACTCCATTGGTAGCAGTGAATGCCTGCAGACAAGTCTTGAGTTAGTTTGTTCACAGTTCAGCCCAGCAGCACAGCAGTAACCATCCCCTTTTCTCTTCACTGCAGCTGTAGGTTAGGTCACACTGCAAAGCTTTCAGCGAATCCTTATGAAGGCCCTAGCTACACTAAACTTTGTTGGTTTTTGCTTTATACAGCAAATTCCACCCCCCTACAGATCCATGACCCAATTCAGTCTCAAAGCATCCAGTAGAAGCACACAGAGAAAAACCAACGAACAGTCTGGAAAGATGACACTATCTCTCACACAAGACTTAAGCCATTTCATCCCTGACGTGTTATTGTTACTCCCGACAGCTCTCTGCGTGTGATTTGTGGCACGCGGCAGTGACACAGGGCGTGATTGTTGCTAATGTTGTAGCAACAATTTAAATTCCTGTTAAGAGAGATCAAGGCAACATGACATTTACAGGGAGCAGGATTAAGTTGCTTTTGTGCATTGCTCCAGAAGGCTTAGGAGTTCTTGACAATTGTTTGGAAAAGAACTACTTCTTTTTTTCTCCCTAGAAACAAATTCTTAAGGAAGAAAGTATGTTATCTACATACAAAACCAGTTGGGTAGAAACGTTGCTGACATTACAGAATTCACTATGAAGGACAGTAATGCAGACACAAACATTTGATGGTTCAGGAGGCCAATCCAGACCAACAAGATGGGTACATGTGGCTGGAAAGGATCTGGGAACATATGAAGTGTTTATCTGACTTCTTGTTTGCTGATGGCACTGTCAAAATCTCTAGTAATTAGATAGCACTGGCATTGTCTGGGTATTGCAATTTCATGAAAACAACTGTTCTGGATAATGGCACATCAACTCTATCCCCTTCTATTAGAAGAGTATCTAATTCAAAATATTCTTCAGCTTGTTGCACAGCACATTTAGTTCTTGATTTGGAAGAGAGAGCAGTATTTGGATTAAATGCTGCTTTTACCATATTTTACCATTCCCTTACATGCACTACCCACACTCACCTGAGAGCTTCTAAGAGGAGAGAGTGTAGGCTCAATGCTCCTTGTAAAAGCAGGCAATTTATTGCCTTCACTAGAGACACAAAACAGAAAAACTAAGGTCTAGATATGTTTAAAGGTAATGAAAGTGGGATGTTGTCACCATTTGGGCATCCCCAACAGTTTCAAAAGGCCTCTTTGCAGTCCTTAACACTTTTTCTCATAAAATTCTCTTGATATTTGAAGCCCTGTTTCTACATGTGCCCAGAAGTATGATCATTTTGATAGGACTAAACGTTTCTCCCTAATTCCAAATAGGAACTGCATGCCATACATTCCTTTCCCTTTACCTCCTGCAAACCAAATTGACTGGCATCTTCCTCAAAGCTGACCTCTGCACAAATGATGCTGGTGACTGTCATTTGTATTCAAAAGCACAGCAGGAAAATATAACAAGTCTCTTTCACAGCGCAGTTCAGTTTGCAGAGATAGCGAAGACAGCTATCTCTTTGTCTCAAAAATGAAAAAAGAAAAGGTTTTAAACAACCTCATCTAACTCATGCACTGAGAAAGGCCCTAATCACAGGCCACTTTACAACTGATAGGGAACAATCCATATGAAGTCTGTTCATAAATAAGAATTGAGCAGCTGGTGAATAAAGAGAGGGAGGGCAGTAACTCTGCAGGCCAGCCATAAAGGACTTTTAAAAGAAAAAAGTGTAGGTGTGTGTGTAAATGCTCTTGATATCAAGCAGTAGTTGAAGTAAATTCAAATATTTAAAAGAAAATGAAATACTATTTCTCCTAAAGGAAATACGATTGCATTTGCTGAAGGAGTTTCCCACTCATGAGGTCATCAGCTCAGATAATCCCTCTTTACTGCAAGTAAAAGCCACAGTTTAAACTCCTGAGAAGAAATAAGAGTAAGATTATGCCAGATTAAACTCCAGTGAAAGACATAAAACATTACGTATTTCTTGTAGGTTTGGTTTAGTTGATCCACCTGATGACACTGCTGAGGATGTAACTCTCAGCTTCAATAATGTGTCATGGCCACTACCTCAACAGTCATGGCCCAGTGTCCCCTCACTGCACATATGTGAAAGGTTGTAGAGGAAGACAGTTACCTTCAATGGTCAGCTGTTAACTGAACAAGCTGTGCAAAAATGAAGTGCTGAGAAACATCATTAAGCTGATAAAAAAAGAGGTCTGTCTCAAATTTGGCCAACGCGTCCTGAATTTTCTACTGGCTCCCTCTTATTTCCTAAAAATAAGATAAACCAAAAGTTCTTCCAAGAGTTCAGAGTAAAGCAGGCATATTTATTTAAGAATGAATATATTCCTGCAGCAGTGATAGAATAACAATTAGTAAAAGGCTAACTGTCAGCAATCTCAAAGATTTGGATGAGCAAATGAGATGTTTCACAGTCCTCAGAGCCAAAACAGATACTGAGGCAGAGAGGAGCACAGTGACTCTTACTCAGCCTTCCTCACGTCTCCAGCAGCATTTATTTCATCCAATAAATGTCAACAATCTCTAAATCCACAACTTCTTTCTCACCTACAGTTCCCCTACCCAAACTGACGCATAACGTAACTGGGGCAGAACAAACTGATTTCCTTATTTCTAAATGAGACAGGGAACCAACAAAATTAACCGCAGTGCCTCAGAGAGTTGATCTCATTTTTAGCGCTCAGCAATGCATTTACCGCCGTCCTCTAAGTGCCGTGAAACCATTGATGAACTCTGCAGAAAAGATCATTCTGTCAAACTGGTTCTCCCCCTGCGAAGCAAGAAACCTTGTGAGAAAGCACGTCCAAAGCTCTGTGCCAGACCACCTACCGACCTGTTTAACGCATGCCAAGAGCTGCAGGATGCCAAGTGGGCCAGTGGGTTTCTCTGCCCAGATGAACTGCTTGTGTCCCAGCAAGGGCAACCAGTTCAACCACGAGACAAAGGAGCATTTCTTTTCTCCTGCTTTCCTGTTCTACTTTTGTGTCTGCCTGAGAGTCTGTTGTTAAAAGCAAATGATTAATTGGGCACTGGGGAGCTGTTGGTATTTCTATTTTTTTTTAACCAGTGGATTTCTCAACTCAGATGCTGAATGCTTTAAAATATTCAGTTGTTTGTTTGTTTTTGCCTTGGAATTGTATGGTAACAGAAATGCATGTGCTTCAGGAAAAATTTACCAGAATTTGTACTTGACACGCCAGACAAAAAGGAGGTGAGCTCTTGTAATGTGTTAATGAGGCAGCAGTCGAGTCCTGCTCCCTAGCAGCAGTATACATTTGAAATAATTGTTCTCACTGCTCTATGATAAAAAAGTGTACCCCCAGCATACATGACAGCAACAGCAGTGCTGAGCAGCTCACACCACTAAGAGGCTGCTGTAGCATCTGAAAGAACCACCAAAAGCTGAGATGTCTGTACGTGATGTAGGACAGGAGGGCATCACATGAAAGCCCCTCCCTTATTAGAGCTGTGTGCTGCTAAAGCCAAGCAACGTGCAGGTCAGCCACGCTTCCCTTTTTCCTTTCCCCATATCCTGACTTAGGGAAGATTTCAACAGACCCAAGGTCTGTGTGTGTGAATGACTTTTTACTGAGCTCCTATTTGAGTCTGTCTTACTTCATAAGCTACAAGCACTTCACGATAGAAAGAGATGCTTCTTACACAAACGTATGTGGGAATGTTGTTGGAATTCATCATCGCCAGGGGTAACAGAGCCTTTTCAAATGTCATTTTAACCCTAAGCCAGAAACAGTGAAGGAAGAACGAAAAGCACAGAAGTGAAGTTCTCTGCCTACAGAAATCAGTGAGAATTTTGTCCTTGACTTCTTTGGAGCCAGGCTTTAATCCAGTCTATTTGTACTTTAGGTTTCCCGTGGTGAATAAATAGAAATGAAAAGCCAAAGTCCTGGCACCAGTCTTATGAGTCAGACAATCAAGTATGTGCAGTGCGCATTCCTTCGCAAGAGTCAGGCTTTTAGGACCTCAGTTCTAGATATACAGCCATGTGAAACTGTAAAGCTAGACAACATGACTTCTTTCACAGGGGCAACAATCTCCTGCATGTTTTCTTTTACAGACGGGAAGTCAGCAGGGTTATCAGCCTCAAAGAATCTGTGCAGATACAGAGCTGCTGCTGTGGCACACACGGGGCTGTTTGCTATGCTGGCTGAAGAGCAGGTATGAAAAGAACACTGTCAGAGCTGGGACAGCCCTTGTGAAAAGCTATGATGTAAACACCACAGTACACAAAATGACATTTTGCCATTTCATAACCCAAAACAGCATGTGGTCCCAGTGACAAGATCCTGTCCTTTGCAGGTACATATACCACAGGCGTGTTGTAAGCAGCAGAGACCATTTCCACAACAGATTCTGCAACTGTTAATAATCGTCATGCATTACAAATATGTGTGTGTCACATCACAATTACGGTTCACATTCATTAGCTCTCAGTCATTTGATGCTACATTGTAATTTACTATTAGGAACATCTGACAAAAATAATATCAAAGAAACAGTTGCTGGGTCTGCCCTTTACCTAGCAACATACTGGAGAACTTACAGCATTCCCTTATTTCATAAACATCTGTATTTTCTTATTTTAAACATGCTCACAGCATGATTCCAATCTATATATACATGCACACATTTACCAACCATCTCACCTTCGGGCAAAGTCACTGGTCAGTTTGGAAAAAGCCTGGAATAAGTTAAAAACTGTAATCAGTTCATAGGGCTACATGTTCCTAGGATCTACGGATCCAGAAACATACATCTTTTATGGCTTATATCTACTCATATTAAAAAAAATCACTCACCAGCTTTGTAGGAAGGATGAGAGTTACCACTACAAAATGGTTTGTAGTGGCATCTAATGGTTCCAATGGAGTTTTTTTTTAACTGGAGAGCCATAGAATGGGCTGGGAAGGAAAAAACGCCCATCCAGTCCCAACCTCTGCCATGGAACAGCCCTCCAGCTCAGGCTGCACAGGACCTATCCATGGCCTTGGGCACCTCCAGGGATGGGGCACCCACAGCTCTGGGCAGCACTGCCGGGGCCTCACCAATCCCTGAGCAAAGACTTTTTTTTCCTAAGATCTATTCTAAGCTTACTCTCTTTTAGTTTAAAGCCATTACCCTCCATCCTATTGCTTGATAAACAGATGTTCGCTATCTTTCCCCGTGGGCCTCCTTTAAACATTGGAAATTTGGGTTTTTTTGGTGCTTTTCTTTCATCTCCCCATACAAAGGCACTTTAGAAATCTGTTCTTTCCAAAACTGCACACCTGTGGCACATAGCTGTGTTATCTGGGAGCCACTTCTTCATCCAACACCCATCCTGCACCAGGTACAGCACACACGTGCATCACTCAGCATAGCTTGCAAATACCAGAGAAGGCTGGAGGGGCCAGATCTGCCCCAGCCTATTACAGGTTCCACCAGGAAATTCCACATTCTCTAAGAAGCAACGTAATGTGCTGCATTTATAGCTCTTGGGGCAGACGAATCCCGGAGTGGTTCTGTTCTGGGTCACCCCCACCTTTCTCCGCAGGGAAGCTGGACCTGCAGTGTTCACAGACCCTTGTTGTGGTTTCTTTGCAGCATTCCTGAACTGTGAACTCATTGATCCTTCCACATTGCAGCAGAAAAGCCAATCTAAGTGTCTAGTATTCCCCCTCAACAGGGACAGACAGAGTTCAGCTGGTTTGCATGGAGCCTGAACTCGAGAGAATAGCTGAAGCTAGAAACTGTTGCTGATACTATCACAGCAAGATGCTAACTGCACATTTTCATATAAAGACATCGTGACTTAAGAGCTTTTTGCTGACAGTTCCAACATTTGCCTTTCCGGCTTTATGGATACAGATATCCCAGAATGAGATATATGAATGCCTGTGCCCTTTTCCTTCCCTCAGACTCCTTTTAATATCCATTTAATCATGTTTACTGCTTTTTACTTCAATCCAAACCATGATTTCATGCAGTTCAGTTGGCTGCAGCGTGACTTTTTCAATAAAAGATGTTCCTCAACCAACCTAAGCACTGAATGGCCACTGCAGAGCATGGAACCAGGACAGCATGGGGACAGAAGAGCCACAGACAGGCAATAAGCTCATCTTTTCCTGCATGGCACCACGTACACATAATCTTAAACGCTCTCCAAAATTCCAGCTCAGGTCTTTATTCCCTTAGGTTGCCTCGATAATTTTAACACTGCTATTGTTTGTTTCGTGATTGCTATGGTGATTACCTAGGCAGGTGTTGGATTCAGATGATTAATTTCAAAACGATTAGCCCAAGGTAACATTAGATTCCTGTCTCGAATTAGTAAGTGTTCTTAAATGGTGCTCACCACGCTTCCAGCTGTGTGGTACCTCCGGCACTTCTCTCTGGTCTCTTGGGTTCCAGGAGGAGCAGCAGCTGCCAAATCTGTGGGCACAGCCAGCTGTTCTGAGGCATCGTCTCTCCCTCAGCCTTTGGTAACGTGTTAGGAGGCTAAGAAAACAAAAAGAGGATCTTGATAAAACGTGCTAGTGGGGATCAGTAAAATATGACAGTTTAATCCTAAGAACGTGCCCAGGTGTGAAAGACCTGGGGACTGCACTAAATTGGGATCCTGTGAGCATCATTTAAACTGACTTGCACAATCCTCATTCAGCCTTCACCCTATTCAATAAAGCATACAAGTATACACATTCAGCAGTAGATTTCAATCTGTTTTAGGTTTCTCTGCTATGATTCCCCCACAGTTCCCATTAGGAAACATCCTGATTCTACAGTGTGAATCCTCTAAGGGCTGCAGAGACCTGCACCCCCATTCTTCCTCACTGACACTGTTGCTTACACTTCCTTCCACATCCTTACTCCTGAGTGGCATTTTGCTCTTTCTCCAGTGTACAGGGACACCACCATCTTCCGTCCAGACCAGACAGCCCTGGTGTCCTGTTACCAAGCCCCACCACTTCCACACAAAACACACTTCTATGAATTCATATCAAAATGGGAAGTTTGTGGGCTTTTTTTTTTTTCACCCCTTTTAACATGAGTCTCAATCTCAGCAACACATCCATTGTCTATTGATGGAAATAACCCAGGAAGCTTCCTCGTTAGCATGGTAAGATGCCATTCATGCTGCAGATAAGAGATGAGCAGCACATCTGGGGTGAACATGGCTTTTGCTGGAGCTTGCAGCCTCTATTCCGCAGGAACGCGGACACCGTGCCGTGACGCAAGGGAAATTAGGACATGCAAGTTCCTGCATGCCTGCAGACACCTTACAACATCCCATCCCAAATGGCAATGAGTAACGCAGCACACGTCTCCCACACAGAGTGAGCATGGCCAGATCTCACCCCGCAGCCGTGAGTCAGCAACCAGGGATGTCCCCAGCTGCAGCACAGGCAGCACACGCTAACACGAGTTCGACTACTATTTAAGGTCATTCCTAGCTTCCGCGTGGCCCTCAGCCAAATCATACTTGCAGGGCTTCAACAGACTCCTCTTGGGTGAAATTAAGCCCTCCAACCCAGCACAGTCACTTCCTCCACATTCCCTGGTGCTCCAAGCTGGGTTGGCTTCTTCCTCTTCTTCCTCCTCCTTCTCCTCCTCCTCCATAGTCCTGCAGCAGCCTGGGCCACCTCACTCCCAGACATGCAGCTGGAACAAAGCCCTCTGGGCCATCAAGTCAGGGAAATCACTCACAAATGCAGCTGGGGCTTCAGTCAGACCATAAACGGGGAGTGTTGGGTCTCGTTATGAGTTTTTGTTCAGCATTTAAACAATTGTTTTCATGTGACTGCGTATCCGGTAATAAGTTTGTGGCACATTGTTTTTGGAATAGCACAGTCTCTGGTGCCTCCATAAATCAGGCAGGCTTTATGAGTAAGCCTGCCTGGGCGAATATGCTAGCTCTGACCCAGATACACATGACCTAGGTTCTCCATCAAGACCATGTAATAATACCTCACTTCATAGCAATGAAGCATGTCTGAAGACCTAAGGCAAACCCTCAGCACCCTTTTAGAAGGGTGAAAACAGATGGAGTCCTTATGTCAGCCTCCATCATATCTCTCTTATTGAGCACAGCTTGTCATCAGTTCAGTGATATCCCAATTGCCAACAACATTATAGATCAAAAAAATAAAAATATATGTAGTGCCTAAAGGTTAAAACTATAAGAACAGTAGAAAGTTTTAGCTGAGAAAGATAAAGAAGAGCACATGATGCAGTTTATTTTTCAATTTATCACCCTTCCACATTATGCAGAGGCTTCACTCCTGAAATTAATAGTTTAGAGATAAAGATACTAAAGATACATACTCAGCATTCTTCCCCCGTCAGCAATCCTTTGTCATTTTCCCCCATGCCACCTTTTCTCACTTGGAAAACTGCAGTGCCAGTCCTACCTTACATGGGTGCCATGGAGCCAAATGCTTTCAAGATCAGGATATACAACTTTGAGATCGTAAGACCCAACAAGTATACACATTCAGCAACAGACGTCAGTCTGTTTTAGGTTTCCCCACTGTGAGTCCCTGAGAAATATGACTTCAAATTCCACTTCTGCTTCATTTATACTCTTTCAATTTCATCTACATCAACACTTCGTTTATCCCTAGTCTGTTCACATTTCTAGCTGCAGCTGAGGTGAAAACATTCACGCTTGGAATAAAAGACTTTGAAGTACAAGGTAAATAAGGACAGGTTCTTGACCCCATGCCCAGTCAATTTGAGATTACTGAGAAACACAAGCACTTCATCAATTATCAAAACAACAAAAGAGGTCTCTTATAAGGCTTTGTAGGAAGAAGTCAGAATAAAGAACAGTGATCACTAAATCAGATATTTAACATGGCTGGGAGAGAGATGGGGCCTGAAAGTAATCCTGTGTTTAATTATCAACTGGAAAGAGATACTCATTCCCAGGAAGCACCAACAGAGATGATTCAACCTCACACAAAGCTCAGAAGACAACAGGTAGTGTTGTGTTTTTCAAGCCAAAGATGACAGCCAGAGCCGTTAAGAGGAAGGAGACTTACAGACAAGACCCCGATCCATCAGATCTGGAACAAAGATGGGAACCTTTGGGTCAGAGCTCCCACTGCAGTCAGTAATTACCAGCTGGCTGCCCCTCAGCTTCTCTTTGTGAACTCGCTCTTCTTAGAATCACTAGATGATTATTTCTTGGACAAGGACAGGAAGCTGATTCCATATTTGTATTTGTATCACATTCCACACCCAGAGGAACACTTGCAATGGCAGAGCAGTTCACATCACAGTTGTTGCTATGGAAGCCTGTACCCAATTCTTTGGAGCCAGGCAGTGAGGGAATTTGCTATGGTAGAACAGGGACACTCTCCCCTGATCTTTTTCCCAAGCAGGTTGAAGCAACCTCCAAGTTCACCTGCTGGATCAGACACATCAGCTAGAGAAGGGAACACCCAGAGCATGAAAACTATCACAGCATAGCCATGAAGCAGTTGCTAGGTTCCGTGGTACTGTCAGGGATGAACATGTGAGCAGAAACTTAGCCACTGGTGATTGCGGTAGCAAATTTAAGTTGCAAAGTTTCGGTGTAAACCAAGGCAAGTTGGCAGTTAGCTGTGTGGGAGCAAAGAATAACTGCAGTGCCTATGAGATAGGTTTACAGGCTTAGAGGGACTGCAGGGTACTCATCTAATTGTCCCAGAGCTAATTGTTTTCTCCCACCCTACACCTGGAAATGCGATCTCAAGTCCTCTTGGATGTACAAAGTCAGTTTTCTCAGGAGCTGTGCTAAAAGGAGAATTATTCCTTTTCTCTTAGAGCAGTCTCAAAATTCTGAGTCACATATGTCCAGTAGACATATTTAATTCTTACTTTAGATAAAAATGTAAGCATAAAAAGTACATCTTTAATGTCATTCAATACAGAGCGAGTAAAAGCAGAACAGAAAAGTTCTATCATAAAGCCTCCTCTTTTATGTTGCTCCTCAAACTAGAATAGAAACGTGAATGTTTTTGGTCATGCTTTTGGTCTGGGTCTGGGTCCATCACATTTCTTGTGGGTTGGTGAGAGCGAGCTGAGTTTCTTGTAAACTCCTTCACTTGGAAAGGCTGACAAAGAAAAGCTGGTGTAGTCTGGAAAAAAAAAAAAAAAAAAAAAAAACAGCTCTGAAAAAAAGAACAAGTTGCAAAACAAGCCTTATGGAAACCTCAGTGACACCAGAGGCAGCTTCTGGTTGGAAAAATGGAGAGTGCAGCTCTTAGCAGCTCTACCACCTGCTGGTGCTGTGATACTCAGTGTAATTAGGCAGAACAGACTGTGGGAGGAAATGGAGCGAAGACATGTAGGAAAACACGCATTGCAGGAAGCAGAAAGACAAAGTGGTCCTTATCACTCATAAATTAAACTCAGAGCATGAGCAGCAGAGCAGTACACACATTAAGCCAGACTTCTGTCCACACAAAAATGGAAAAAATGACTTCCAGTAAAGTTTTGCTTTAAAGGAGCTAGTTATCAAAGTCATTTCTGTGAGCATTAAGCAAAAGCTGCTTCTACCATGATGGCAGTGAAGCCATTCAAGTACACGATCTCTGCCTGGTGGTAGTTCACATCTACATACAATGACTCCATTTGAACTCAGAAAGGCAGAACTCATCTTCTTCTTATTCAGTGCTGTTACAGTTTAGGAGTCCATAACCCACTTAAGCTTATAGCAACTAAATAGTAAGCTTGTTTTAGTACAAGAACAATCCTGAAACTTCTCAAATACAATTTTTTTTTCCTTAATCCACATATGAAAACATGAACAAAGGGGTGACGTTATTTTCTTTTCCATATTGTCCCATATGGATGCTAATTCTCCTCCAAGTTAGGCACACACTGCTTTCCCCAGTTTCATCTGGACATCTTCCTCCCCAAATCATGCTTGAGACGCGATGGTTTTGGTCTTTCAGAGAAATCCCCAGAGGATGACGATTCTAACTCATTACAGCCTGTTTGTATATTTGTTTTAATGTTCTATTGATAAAGTAAAGCTCTGAGCAGAAAACCTCAATTTATTTCAACTTACTTTCCATGAGATGCTGAAGAATTTTTCCTGTTTCATAACAATGGTGGCAGATCCAAGAATACTGTTGCAACATTCACAAACATTCTGCAAAATACATCAAAATCTACAAATCACTCCACAGTTATTCTCTGAGACATTCTGCTCATTTCTAGCAATGAAGAGCATGGCTTTGACCCATTCTTCCATATGAGGCATTAAAAAAAAAAAAAAAAAAAAAAGGATTTTCAGAGGCAAAATACGTCACTGCAAATTTCTCAGATGGAGTTCTACTCAATTCTAAAGTCAGGCCAACACAAGGATGCTTAACACATTACAGCATCAGGGCTGAAACAAGTCAGTGCCACATCTGCTTAGGAGAGAGGCTTACTGCTGCTGGGACATGAATCTCACTAGCATTCAGATCGCTCTGAGATTCCAAATTGTGCACTGCAATAAAGATAATAACTTGTGTCTACCGTCCACTTTCAAACCAGCAGTGTTTCAAACCGGTAACAATGAAAATGAAGTATAATATCTTGCATTACAGCTACAGAACTGAGTAACATTGGGGGACTGACACTTTACACTGTCAGATAGGGATAGGACAAGGGGGAATGGCTTTAAACTAAAGGAGGAGAGATTTAGGTTAGCTGTTAGGAACAAATGCTTTACTCAGAGTGGTAAGGTGATGGAAAAGCTGACCAGTGATGTTGTGGGTGTCCTGAAGGCATTCAAAGCCAGGTTGGATGGGCCCTGGGCAACTGGATCTGATGGTTGGCAACCAGCCCATGGCAGGGATGTTGGAACAGGATGATTCTTAAGGTATCTTCAACAAAAGTCATCCTATGAACATGAATTATGTTTTTCTTTTTTAAACCCACTTCATTTAAAAAAAAAAAAAAATAATAATTCAAAAGGAATATTTCACATGCTATCAGAGTGAAACCAGGACATTTTCATTCTATTCAGCAAATGAAACTTAAAATCCAGGAAATGGCCATAATATCCAGGAATAAGTGCCCAGTGTGCTCCCAGAAACACTGCTCAAAGAGTCCCATCTCAAGAAAACAACTTCTTCAGCAAGACTGTAAGAGCCTTTCCTAACATAACTACACTACCCTCAGATAAATAATCAAGCACGGTCTGGTCTCCTAAATGGGATTTTCTGAGTTTCTGCAAAAGGAGGATGGCTTGAACCTACTCCGTCCACAGCTGGCTGGCCAAGACACTTCCCTTTCCTTAACACTTCACCACTGATTCTAATTAGGGAGACAGAACTCTTCCAGATAAATTCAACCCCAGCTGCTCCATTTCCCAGAACAGCTTTGGAAATCTACTGGCACCAACATTTTCAGAAATTCCCAATCATCTACTCAGCCCTTGTGAGAAAAGCAACTGCGTGAAGTTCAGCACACAGCTCGTGAGAGAACTGACAGTGATTCTGAGAAACCCCGCACCAACGCTGCTGACACCATCAGAGGATGTACAGAGGTTCTTGAAGACGTTGTTGGTATGAAAGGATGTCAGGCAAAACAAACCACATGGAAAATCCATTTTCAGGAGGTCTAAGAAAAACTGTGTCCAGTTGCGTATCTAAAGACTGAGCATTGGTTTTCTTTATCTGCTTTATCCACTTCTCTAGCAGAGCAATAGACAGTATGAGCTTGGCCTGATCTGATGCTACCTGTTTGGCCAAGAGCTGCATGCAGCTGGAAAAACGTTCCTGCCACTGTTTTCTGGTGTGCCAATGAGGCTGTGGAGATGCCAGGAAGAGTGTGAAATTGAGTTTTACTTGGACTTCACCTGGCACAAAAGTTGTGAGAGTTGGAATGGTAAACTGGCACGTACAGTGTAGGACTGCATAATATTTACTTCATTAGGAGCCCAAGCCAAAACCCAGGTAGAAGTAACAAAGGGATCTGCACTCAGACATGTCTGCATGATGCCTCTGCTCCCAAACACATTTACATGAGCCCAGGTTTTGAGAGGTGTTCTGTTTTATCATCAGCGACATGAACACTGAGCATATTGTATATAAATATACTCAAAATACACAAACTGCAATCTATACACGAAAAACTTCAATAACCAATTAGAACAATACTGCTGCAGTATCTGTATCTACATCGAATAAACCCTGCTCCAAACTTCTACCCATTCACTTTAGTCCCCACAGCCAGCTGATGCACTTTGTGCTCATTTTCCTTGTCTCCTGTTTCAAGCATCCGTGGAAGGAGGGCTGCTTTCAGCACCTAGGTCTCCAGTTTGTGCCTTCATGAAGGACAAATGTCACACTGACAATGTGGATCAGACCACCCAGCTTGAGAAATCAGAAGGCCAAAGATTAATTGCAGCAAGCTTCATATCTAAAGACAATCTTTTTTATTATATATATATATATATTTTTTTTACTTTATTTTACTATCTTAAAAGATCCAAGCCTCATTTGTCAAGCTGTAAACATTTTTAATGGATTATGGTACTTATAAAACAGAGTTTAATACCCTTCAAAGTGAAAATGACATCAACAAACAAAAACCCATTAGTGTAGCATCTTGCCCTGGGGATCTAGTGCTCTTAATGGTATTTTCACACTGGTCATCACTATTATTCACTCGTGGGTTAAGAGAAGACTTTTAATGAGTGCCTCATCTTAAACTCAGCAACAAAGTCGACCCAAGTGTCTGAAAGAACTACAAGCTCTGACAGAAGATGCAATAAGATGCGATAATTTGTTTTGTTTTCTTATTCCCCATTAGCACAATGACGTGAGACCACAATATTCCCCATTCCCTGTGCTTAAAGTGTTTCCCCAGAAAAGTCAGCCATCTAAACATTCTGATTTGTACACAAGCAAGTTCAGACTCTCTGACAGCACTTTAGGAGAAGAAGCAGATGCTTCAGTGCAGGATCATCAGCTGCAAAACAAACTGCTAAAATATAAACAGATCCCTCAAAACCCTTTGAGCTTCACCAGATCAACAACAAGAATGGGGGGAATCAGCAAAGCCAAGCCCTGTACCATCAATAGTTCAATCTGCAAACACTTGTAGGCACAGATGTTACTGGAGAAGGTTAATGTTGTGAGTCTTGATCCTTATCACAGGAACTGCTAAGCTCTACCTGGGTGCCTCTGTCAGACTGCTGATCCACAAGATTCACTGCTTTAGCAAACCATGCTGTAAAATACCCTGGCAGATGGCAGAGCATCGTCTCATCCCAATTCAATGCTCCTTGCTCATGCTGCTGTTTTTCATCTGCTTCTTTTAAGGAGAAGGCTGCAGTGACAATGAAAAGCACAATTCTGTTTGGCCAACTGAGCAGCACGCAAACAGAGCCTCTCATCGTCTGTCTAAGGGCTTTGCTGATGTTTCTCAAAATGCTGTGGCAGACACTTTTGAAGAGTGGGAAGAGGGAAAAGCAAACATCACACAGAGCTCATCTCATTGCTCTTCAGCAATTTCACCACAGTTCCGTAGCCCAAGGACTCTGGAGGAGGGGCTCTGAGGCGGGCAGCACTGCAGGAACCAGTTCATTTCAGCAGCAATGGCCACAGCCCTGGATTTGCATGGGAATGAACTTGGGGAGCAGGGAAGGCAGTACACTGCATGATCTTTGGCACTGTCACCTCTTTAGCTGATGATGTGCAATCAGAAAGCAGCAACCAGCCTAACGTGCAGCCATGAAGGAATGCAGCTTGCTTGCTCTCTGAGCAGACAGAAAAGAAACCACAAATTACCTGCTAAGCCCAAAAATTCTGAAGTGTTTCTCAGTTTGAGTGTTTTGGGTTTGTTCGTTTTTTGTTTTTCCTAGAGAGCCATGGGGATAATTAACTGTAGGGATACTTCTATCTCTTTGTGACCAATGGTGAAACCCTTTAGTTGTGTGACTCCTAGTTTGCTCCACAACTATCCTAGTGAAAAAGCTATGACTGAGCAGCAAATCCCCATCTGCCTTTTCCTTTCTGCTGTGCTTAGCTTTGAACACCCAGAAAAGACCTAACAACCACTCAGAGATCACAGTTTTGTTATCTCTTGATTTCCAGAGCAATGGCCTAAAACTCCAGAGCTAGAGGGCTTCTGTAGCTGTGCCATGCTGTGTTGACTTCTTGCTGCACAGTGTGTTTCAGTTTCCCAGTCCACTGCCACATCTGGATGTTGGACAATTCCTCAGTTCCTCCCTCCCCTCTCCCCAATAATTAATCCATACACAATGCACAACTTCAAGTCTGCAGTTGCCTTTCCAAGAAACACACTCTATGAGGTGTTTGCTTTAACAACAGTAATCCCTGCAAAAGCTATCAACTATCTGCCGCAATCCTGCTCCCTCCTGAAATATTTTCCTGTTAAATACATTACTGTCTCGCAGGAATTCATTACTTTCCATGCATACACTACCTGCCTCATACTTTCTGGTCACACTGCTATCAAAAGTGAAACTCAAGGTTAAGCCTAAGCTAGGAAGATCACTACTTATTTGTATAGGCAAGGCAGCCTGGCTGTTCAGGGACCGACCACACAGAAACACCCCCTCTGACACAGGCTGGAAAACACAGACAGACTAGAACTGCCTTGTTTCTTTTAAAAATAGCACCGAATAAAGGGCTCCTTCATTTTAGGCAACTCTCCTGGAAATCAGAGCACTCTGTGATCCACTCCTCCGGATTACCTGCTCGCATCTCCATTTCATTCAGAAAGCTACCTTAGTTTGTGCAGTGAATTAAATTGCCCCCTTCCCAGCAGGAAAGGAAGGTTTGTGGTGTCCAAAGATTAACCAAAGTAAGCTGCAAGGGGAGCAAACAAGCGCATACAGAACCCCATGTGCAGCACTGCAGTGTGTTTCACTTACGCTCCGCGTGCAGCCAATCTTTGCAAGCAGTGGTTGGTTGACTTTCCACCCGTACCTAAGCTGCTTTTTGGCAAAAGAGTAATTTTTTGTAGCAACAAGAGAATCGCAGCCTATAACCAACTCAAGAGGAGATTCTAAAAACCAGCCTAAAAGTCAGAAATTGGCCCAAACCTTTCTGTGAATGTTCATTGAGATGTGTGATAAAATACATTATTTTTTTTACACATCAAAATATGCCAACTTTACCATTTTCATAAGAAACATGATAGAAGACCACTCAACTGATTTCTTTTCTTTCAGCCATTCCTGCCAGGAACATTATGGATACACACCAAAATAGGTGCTTTACGAACCCTAACCACACAGGCAGCAAGCCCTGCCTAAAAGTTTTGCCCTAGAGCTGAGCTAGATCACATCCAAAGAGACTGAGGAAGTTTTCTTACCCAAGTTCTGAGCAGGGCAGACATTCATCAGCTGTTTTAACAGGACACAGAGCACATATCCCCCTGTCCTGCCTTTGTGGCTACCATTGCTCAGTGGTGGAGAAGCAAAGTGATCCAAGAGAGGCACAGAGATAGCGTGAAAGCTACCAGCACATCTTCACCCTTGAATCCATTCTTGGTAACTTTCATGTAGAATAAAGACTCAAAAAGTCGTGCAGTGTACAATGGGAGGATGCACTGGCCTTTTGGCAATCCCATTTGTGCTTAACTTCCTGTAGTATCTTCACTCCCATCAACATCTGCAACTGCACCATACATTTGGCAAGCAAATAAAACCATTTGTGAACAAACCTCTCTGACACCAACAGCAATAGCTGACTTGTGATTTAAAACATTTCACCTCATCCACTGTAACTGGAGCCATCTGGTTACGCCAGCCTTTGAAGAGGCACAGTCCGAAGTGGTCTGAAGGATGATACAAAAAGAGAGGATGGATTGGGTTCTTTGTAAAAGCCTACACTAGAGAAACAAACTGCAAACAGCTGCCCTGTTTTCACTAAGTACTAAAACAAAGATATCTTTTCTGCCACAGCTCTGTCTTTGAAATCCTTTTCTTAAAGGATTCTTAAAGCAATGCTGGCCTCAGCTGAAAGACTTATTTTTTCCTAGCTATACAGAATTACAGCAAACCAGAGAAGCAACATCTCACTTTCCTGCTTGAGAAGTGAAGACAATCCTCCTTTTCAATCTTCTCCACAAAGAAAAATCAGTCCCTGCTAAATAGAAAGCCAGTAATGCTCATAAATCCCTTTTCCTGCAGTTTCTAGGAAACCGAGAGTACAAATTGGAAAGGAAAGAGGTATTTATAAAAATTACAAGTCAAGAACATTAATTATTGCATTGCAACATCAGCGTCTCATTGATCAAAAGCAGCGTTTGTTCACATGCAGAACACATTTAACATCCTTCACATCTGCTACTGTGAAAGTATAAAATAAAACACCCCAATGGTCAAATTCTCAGTACCCCCCTGCTCATGGGACCCCACCCCATCTTTTTTTCATGTTTAATTTGCATCTTTGTTCCATCTCCCCTCCTTGCACCTTAGGGCAGTCGCCCAATCCCTGTCAGTTCCACAGCTTCACATCAGGAGTTTTGGATCCTCGGGGGAACGCTGAGAAACACATCCAGTAATGACAGAGAGAGACTGTTCAATAACAAAAGAGTCAAAAGACAGCCCTCCTTGTGAGACAGGTCGTGTAATTTGTCTCAATTTGAGGAAATAGAGGCATACAGAGGTTAACAGCTTGCCCAGGGCTGCACTGTGAGTCATTCTAAAGCCAGAGGCTGGACCAGGCAGCCGGAGCTCTTGTTCCGTTGCTCTAATCAATTAACCACTTTTCCTCTTCAGGATTTATTCCTCTTTCACGACTGATGAGTCAGCTACTATTTAAGAAGGGCGTTAGAGACTGTTCCATGATGAGAGGCTAATTCCTCCTAGCACATGCTGTGGGTATAACATGACCCCAACGTTACTGAGATAATCAGTCCATTGTCTCAGGATGTTAATTGAGACAAATGGCGTAATGAGTCATGCTTAGGTGTCTGCTGTTTGGTTTCCCCCTCATTTTCTGCTCCTGAGATGAATGCCCTTATTCCCAAGAGGTGACTGCTGTTCTTCCTCTGAGCCCTGCTTCTGGGATACCGCGTGTGCTTGTGATACCTAATTTGCGAAATATTCTGCTCATGCTGATCTGTTATTTTCAGTGTCTTTGGAGAATTCCTTTTCCGTGCCAAATGTTTTTGAGGTTAAAAGCAAATAAGAACAGAATAATAATAATAATAATAAAAAAAACAGTCCTCCTTACTGCCTACTCCATACACTTAAATAAAAAATGAGTTTATAAGCCTCGCCATTCGGGATTTTGGTTAAATGATTTTATCAGTCACATCAGCCAGATGTTAATCAGGCAAATTTCTGTCTGAGCCATCCACGTGGGAGCCAGAGCCCTTCACGTACAGGGTCATGGATGGAGGAGCAGAGAGCAAACAGTGCTACCCAATTCCTTCACAGCAGGGCCTGGGGTTTGGGATTTGCCCCTTGCAGGGGATTCAGTTCCACAGAAGCAGCTGCTTAGAAAACACCATCTCAATCATTCCTCGACAGAAAACCCACAGCATTCAGAGCTGAAAAGATGGGCAAAAGCTTGAGCTAAAACCCTAACCCTGAGCACTCACTTGGTCTGTTACTGAGTAACTTGGGATCTGCTGCTTTCTCTTTCCTTTTTTAATCCCGGTGGGCTGTAAAGCAGAGCAGTGTTTCCTTTGAGCTCTACCGTGGTTGAGGCAGACAATCCCTGCTTCTCCCAGCTGGTGCAAGCTGAAGGAGATCAGAGCAGCCCTGTGTACACAATGGGGTCACTGCTCACCCCCTTGCTTGTAGGCACATCCAAGCCCTCCTTGCAAGCACCTGCCTGCTTCTGTCTTCATTCCAGGTGAGCTAGGTGTGATCTGGACTCAGGCTAATCAGCACTTGGGCCACTTTTACACAGCCCAACACCCCAGGCTTGTTGCCACACCAGTGTGCCAACAGAGCTTGTAGACAGATATCAACTGACACTCATGGATCTCGAGCAGACACTTCAAAACACACCTAAAGCCATGGAGCCAGGCTCCGCAGTTCTGCGGGCTGATCTGTTTCAAAATCTCACATGGTGGGAGAAAAACTAGTCCTGATGTAGATCCCTGCAGAACTTCCCTTAAAGGGAACATTTGTATATATGCAGTCCCATACATGCAGTAGACATGGCTGAATTCAACACTTGCACGTTATCCCTTGGCTTGCATTCAGTGGTTGGAGAGGAACAAATGGTTCTTTTTAAGTCAAAATGTTGTTTAGTGTTATTGGTAGAGGCTAAACATGATATAAAAGCAGAACAACTTTAACACAGTGAAAGACTTCCAGAGAATGCCTCCCATTCATCAGAAAATGAGATCTTCCCTAAGAGTTCCAGTGTGAATTAGGCCAAAGTACGCACAGAAAAAAAGAATGCAACAGAGCCTCACTGTAACCATCCATGGTCATACTGAGCACAAGTAAATTGCTGCATATCAGGCACAGCCATGAGGCAGTTCAGCAAAAGCTGTTTTAAGGTTTAACAAAAGGGCACAACTCTGTGCGTAGATAAATCCCAAAGCAGAGCTAGCAAAATCAGTCAGTCAAACATAACTCTATAGTAGCAGTACCACAAGACGACAAAAAAATGGTGGGTGTTGGACAAATAAATGCTAGACAGATCACATGTCTAACACCCACACCTCTGCCAACCCACCCGTAATAATGCTGTCCATGGGGCATCTCAAATGCAGGAGGATGACATAAGAGACAGCAGATATCCTCAGCCAGGGTCTGGTCCCCATGGAGGCTGCTGAGGTGCAGCTTTGTAAGAGGCAAAGCTTGGCTCTCATCACACTCTCAGTTGAGCCAGGTTAGAGGAAGACAGCACTGTTAGAGGGAAGCAGAGTATTCACTCGTATGTAAACAGCAGTTAATGAGGCAGTACATTATAAAAGACCCACTTTTGCACCACTTTTTTTCACTGGGATGGCAAGCAGGTGTTAAAAGCCAGATCTAGTTACAAATACTGGGCCCAAAGTAGAGCTTTAAATCTTTAACAAGGTGCTCCCCTCATACCAGGTGGAATATTTCTGATTTGGATAAAGGTAAAAGTTGCCACTGGTGTGTTTCTTAGCTGCCCTCGAAAGCATTGTTTCAGTTATGCCTTTCATAACTGCTTAACTGACCAACTCGTTTGGATTTTTCTTTCCAGCCTAGGAATGTAACACATAACAACATAGTGACATTCGAGCAAGATCTGATTATGAAAGTTATTTGCTGATAAGTTGTGAAACGCCACCAAATAATTCGACTGCTGTTACAGAGAAAAGGGTTTCCCCTCTACGCTGGTCTGGTTACAACTGAAAGACAGTTTCATGTTTTTTTGTTTGGTTGTTTGTTTTTCTCTAAATCTTTAAATAATTACATGTGAGAAAGCTCAATCAAACATTGCTTTTCCTCCCCATTCCAATTCTCTGCAATTTCCATCTCACTGTTCAAGCCTGGCCCTCTCCCAAGGGCACAAAGTACCCACGGGATGCTC
Source organism: Callipepla californica brunnescens (assembly GCA_023055505.1). Classification (NCBI taxonomy): domain Eukaryota; kingdom Metazoa; phylum Chordata; class Aves; order Galliformes; family Odontophoridae; genus Callipepla; species Callipepla californica. The sequence goes on along the minus strand of JALIRH010000028.1, from coordinate 7,299,301 downwards.
TAGACTTCAAGGCATTATAAAGATACTTTATAAAGATACTTCTCTAAGAACATTATTCAACTGATATATTTATACAGTAAATGAGAGATTAAATCAGGCTGTTTGCTGAAAGTTTCTCCAATAGCCCAATTGCATCTTGTGATGCATCTTCATTTTTGTCCATGCAACCACACATCCCTGTCTGTTCCAAGCTAAAAGCAAAGTCACAACAGCACACCAAAATCTGCGCCTCAGTTGAGCTAGTGAAGAGCACACGTAGTACAACTGACTATGATAATAATTAAGTTAAAAGGTAACACCCACTGTTGTGACATCTGGAGTTTAATTAGTAGGAATTAGGAAAAAGTTAGGCATTGCACTGCTCCTTGTTATGCTAAATGGACTAAGTGTGCACAAGTAGAGCTTTGCTACATCATTTTCCAATTTAATTTGCAAACTCTTAACAACAGAAAGGGACAGAAAATATATCATGCTTCCTTATAGCTTTTTGCTGATTTATAATCATTTAGGACTCTCTTTTCTCCCTGTCAAACAAGCCCTGTTCACTTAGGGACATGGTTTAGTGGGCCCTGTGGTGATGGTTTGATGGTTCAACTTGATCATCTTAGAGATCTTATCCAACCTTAGTGATGCCATGATCTCTGTGCAGCTCCCAGAGAGATTTTGCTTCCTTGGGATCCCCTCAGATCCACTCCTCTGTCTCCTTTTTTCTTTGTCTGTTTTCAATACAAAAGCAATTTTCAAAAACAAAGGGCTCAGCAAGTGATTCAATAAACTCTGGATTAAGTACAAGCCAGACTGCGCCATACACTTAATTCGAGCAGATGGAAGATACGTCTAGCTTTCCTACGAGCTCGCAGAAGATGGAGGGAAAAGAAGAAAAATAGAAGAGGAAGTGTTTCAGAGGCAGCAAAGCCCCACTGCTGATCTCTAGAGAATCCTTGGAGAAGTGTATTCCCCAGAGAGGGATGGATGAATGGGGGCTGTGCACAAATTAATTTTCTGGTGTGTGGCTGAGGAGGCGGAAGGGAAAATGCCAGATCATGGCAACAGAAGGAAATGCTAGAAAGGCAGAAAGGAAAGAAAAGTGCCAGAGAAGAGAGAGGGCCCTGTTTGATGCTGACCTCCAAGAGGGCTCCGCACAGCAGATGTAGCACTTCTTGCCCCTGTTCAGTAATGGGATGCCAGCGGAGGGGCCGCACAGAGTGCTCTTTGTGGTGGCTCCAGGAGGCCTTCCCCTGCTGCTGTGGGAGGCAGAGGGCAGGAGGGAGAAACACCCCAGGGCTGTGAGACAGAGGGGGATAACAGGGAGAGGTTTCCCTGGGCTGTGGTGGCAAAAGCAGAGGGTTGAGATGAGGTCTGCTCCGAGGTCTTGGGAAAATGAAATAGAAAATTCAAATTCCAGGCAAGGCAATGTTTCCCTTCAGGAGCTCTGGCTGTTTACACTGTGCCTGTAGCTGGTCAGCTCCCTCCTCCAGATGCCCCCCATCTCTGGAGGTTCCTTCACCTCCTGACTTATGGTCCTGACAGGGGCTGCATGCAGGTGTGATCATGGTCAGCCTCTCCAAAGACAAAATGCTTTCTTTTCCTAGCATTCAAGAGCACCATTCCCCAAAACGTAGCTTCATTTCTACTGTGGTTCAATTCCTTTCATATTTATCAGATCTTATCTCAGTGAAATTAAAATATAACAGAGGCCTGAGGGCTCTATTATACATCTTCAACTTCAAGTAGAATTTAACAAAAATGAATAACCCTGTTGAGACTACTGGGAGTTTGTTCAAGAATCCTACACAGCTTCTCATGCTTTGGTTTTGTGGCTGTTCAGATCCCATTATTTTCAATCCTGATAAATTTTCTAAGGCATTTAAACAGTAACAACTGAGCTCCACTCTGAGTTTCTTCCTCCCTTTAAAGACTTCTGTGTTCTCCACTTGATTCCTTCTTCCAGATTAACATCTCTAAACGAAGAGAAATATTCAGAACCACTGAAAGAAGAGAATTTGGAAATAGATGCAGAGGTCTCTACGCTCATCCCTCAGATCGCCAATACCACCATCACTTGGAATTGCACAAAAGCCTTCAATTCTCCAGCAGGATGAAACTGTGCTCTTAGCCTTAAATAAATTACAGATGGATAATTAGAGTACTCTCTTGGATACAGAAGATCCAGGATTGAGTATTCTCAGAAAAAAAAGAGAAAAATGATCCAGAATCTTGGAGTAGAGACTAGGGCATTCAGTCAGTCCAATAGAAGAGGTAGGAACATCATTTTTATGACTCTCAGCTTTTCTTTACTCAGACCCCAAATGCCAAGAACACAAAATATTTTATTTGCAGTAAAGCAAGTTTATTAAGGGATGGTTTCCTTTCAGAGAGAAATGGAAAATATTAAAATACAGTTTGAGTCAACTAGGAACCTGAGAACGGGCCAAGAAGAAATAGGAATTTAATTGGACAGATAACTCACCTATTTAATTCACCTTGTTCCCCATAAAAGGATGTTTTTTTCCTCCTACCTCCAGCCCCATTTCTGTCTCTGTACCCTACCCACCGTTCCCTCCTAATTTCCTCTCATTCTAACACATTCCCCTACATGGGCCTGGCTATTTCAGCCAGCAGCCACAGCTGTGTCCTTCCCTCCTATGCAGCACTGTGCCACTAAGAATTTGGGGACCCTCATGGATCTTCTTGCCCAACTGCTACCCTTATGCAATGCAGAATTCAAGAAGCAGCTGCACTTTCCATTTCACTAGACACCACACTTCTTACAGGAATCGATGTCAGCTTGAACATGTGGCAATTGGAAAGAAGAAATTTGTACTCTGGGAACAGCAAAAGCTGTTTCCTTCACTTTGTAATTAGATCTCCAAGTTGGACTAATAAATGGACTGCATAAAAAACCTTTTTTTTTCTTAGCCTTGGCCACTCCAGTTTGAAAAAGAAACTGTCCAATTCCACTAAAATATACCCTTAAGCCCATTCTGTGGCCCAAACCCCAAGCTTACCAACAAATCAATCCCACATGATACAGCAGAGTTAAATAGTGGCTGCTGATATAACAAGAATGGATATACTTTCTGCAGCTCTGGAATGGGGAAGGTTATGAGCCATTTTCAATATGAAATCATGACCCATCTGCAGCTTCACCCCTGGTAATGGTCACAGCAGTTCCTAAGAAGGCTGATGTTTCAATTAGATAGTTATTCATTGCATAACTATCCAGGAGTGGAAGCTCAGCAGAAGCTGTGAAATGGAAAAGGAGCTATCAGGGGGCATGTGGTGTCTCAGCATCTCCCATGCAAAGTGTGGATAATGACACTGACCTCTTCTGAAAGCTACAGTGAAGAGTGCCACATGTGTACCTTCTTATTTCTAACAGGAGATGAGCAGTTTCTAAAGTTTTATCCTATACTTTAGAGGAAAAACATGCCTTTAAGTTCTGGCCTGTATAAGCTCCAAATTTACTGTGAAATGAAGAAAAAAAAAAAAAATCACACATGCCAGTTCTCCCATTTTGCAAAAATAAATCTTCGTATGCAATCCACATGGCCAACATCTTCTGGGCCCTTCTTCCCCCAGTGGGAACTAAAGCAGATTCCTAAAATTCTCCCAGCAGGAAACACACCATGATGCCTCTGCTCCACCGTGGCATCATTGCACCAGAAATCAGTGTCCTCATGTCTAATTTTGTCCTAAGAAAATTTGTGGGCTATCAGCAGAAGGAATCCCTTCTGAGCAGCTCTGCATTCAGTTTCTTCATCACAAAATTCCATTTGAAATTCCCCACTTCCCACCTCAGCAAATTGTTTCTAATGCCCCAGGCAAAGTTTTGCTGCTTTCAGCTGTAGCAATGCAATTCTTTCTGTGTCTGCGCTTCAAACTAGGTCTGTGAAGTGATCTGCAATTAACTAAATACACACAGCAGCGCATAAATCCATACTGCTTATCTTTGTGATTCCCTTTCCCACCCACATAGAGCCCACTGTGTTGTTTTCCTGACCTAATTCAAAGAACCTCAGTTCTTAAGAGTTATTCAGCACAAGCAAGGACCAGTTTAGCAAGGCAACAGTGCATGGAGCCAGGAATGGTTTTTACCATGAGATTTTTCTATCGGAGTAATCTTACCAGGGAATTTCTAATTCAAAATGAACACAAACTTCTGAGTCAGCTTAGGAGGTTTTGTGTAGATAAACACCCAGGTTGTAAATGCGCAGGATAAGTAATTATTTATTCCTCATTAAGAGGAAAAAAAAATAAAAATAAAAATTTGAGCACGCATGTTTTGACTGTTTAGCAGAAATAGTTTGAGAGCAGCAACCTCCAACCTCAGACTGGTCATGAGAAGAATGCTGTACCTACTATCCAAGCAAACCAGCCACACACAAACAGAATGCTGTCTTAAGACAGAACAATACTTATATGTTGCTGATGCACAGCAGCAGCTTGGAGACCTTTACTGCCTTTATCAGGAGTTCCCATTTCCACAGCACTCCATGAGCACACTGGTTAGGGGTCCACACCAAGGTTTTTTTGTGTCTTTCTTCTTATTCCAAAAATTGTAAGAACTCAAGGGAACACCTCCAAAACTCCACATTATGGACTTCAGTCAGTGCCTAATGTTGTCTGCACCATTCAAATGAAACCACACCAAGACGGCCGAGCAATAGAGATCATCACCCAGCTCTGACATGGTGCAGCACAATGAATGGATGTGCGTAGTCAATCACTGGCTAAATAACAGCGTTTATATCCAAATGAACAAAGTGACAGACAAAACATACCTAATCAAGCAGCTTATATGTATTTTTAGCATACATGTATTTTTAAAACTTTCGTGCAATTTAGTTGTTTCAGAGCTATGGAAACCAGGTGGCAGCTAGCAGAGAAGCTGAGCACTGATTGAATTCACTTCCAGCAGCGGAGGGCTTAGTGAGGAATGTTCCCTCACCCCCAGCTCGTCCCAGAGTACAAATCCCATTAGCTCAATATCATGAGGCCACAGAGTGAAACAGAGCACAGCCACAGAAACCAGCTCTAAGAACCAGAGCAAATGAGTGCAAACGACGGCAGGACGGTTGCCAAAGCAATCTGCACAGTTGTTCTGCTCTGACTTTGGGTGGCAAGAGGACGGGGGTGCTGAGCCCCAGCTCACAGCTTCACACGATGTCAAGGGAAAGATTAGCTCATCTCCCAGTGATGGACAGGAGCTTGGCCTGTGTTTTTTCACAAACATCACCTTTCCCAAGGGAGAGAGAGTTTAAACCCTTGTCTGTCTCAAGCAATAAGTGTCAATTATCAGATGCAAACCCACCACCCCCCAGTCAGCATCCCTCCAGCATGACAAGCAGCTGGAGGGGAACAGCACAATAACCCATTGAGTCCAGGAAAGAGAAAGCTCATTGCCACAGGGCAGCTCAGAGGTCTTGCTGAAGCTTAGGGAAGGTAATTAGAGGCCTTGTATAATCTGTTCCCGTCACGTCTGGGTTGTAATGGAAAATGGACCTCCACAGCTCTTCTAAGAAACCTAACACGCTGCTGGAGACTCTCTTTACTTTAAAAGTACGGCATTTTCAGTGTAATCCACAATCGCAAATACTGCCTGGAATACTTACAGTGTTGGATAACCTTTTCAATACAAAATCTGCAAAGCCATTATACCTCAAGCGAACATAAAACTTACTCAATTCAATGCCTTTTGCCATTAAAAAGCTGAACAACTTCCAGGCAAGTCAAACAAGGGAGAAGATGCATGAGGAGCACTTGTCTCCACTCATCATTGAGACTTTAGGACTGCTAAGAATCATCACTACTATCGTATGTACAAGATAAGCAAACGAATATGGTCCATAGCATCAGCCTGGATGTTTGGGGTGCTCGCTCCAAGAGAAGGAATTACAGACTGATGTGAATAACAAAAACAGAGCTGGTGTTGCATCAAAAACACTACCATAGCTGAAGTTTGTAATGAGTATGACAAATTACTCCAAAATACAAAGAAATCAGATTTCAGAAAACAGTTACCGTATAATGAGAACACTGGAGGGAAAAAAATAAATAATGGTGGCAAATTGGTGAATGCATCAAAGCTGAGGAAAAACACTGTGGAGCAATGGATTACGGTATGCTGAAAGTGCTCAGTGTCAGACACACCAGTTTAGAAAGCAACAGAATGATGTCTTTCCTTCAATACAAAGCAGAAAATGGGGAAATAGTGGTGTGCAGTATTCCCTACGGAAGCAGCAGCCTGGACTGATTAAATGACAGCTCCCTCCCAAGAGCCTGCAAGCACACTGGAAGGGACCACATCTTCCCAGCAGCTCAAAGCCTGAGAGGCGAGGTAAGTAAAGATGGAAAGGGGAGTAACGATCCAGACTTGATAGATGGGAACAAAGGCATCGAGTTCGTTGTCACTCAGCACCTTGTGTTTCAAATTCCTACACCCACAGTCCAAGCAATAAAGACCACCCTTTCTCTTGACGGTATATTTGTAATTGCACACAGCCATAAGGAGGGGAAGGCTCCTTCAGAGAGGTATTAATCCTCCTAATTAAGTGGAGCAGTTGGAAAGCAGTAAAGAAAACAAGTGAAAGGGTGAAAGGAAACCGGTTGAATAACAGCAGAAATAAACACTGGACTTCGTGCTAAATATGACACTTCCATCACTCTGAGGCCGCAGGGGAGTGCATGGCTGGAGACAAACTGGTGTTTCTCAAGGAAGATGAAAAGCCTGGGAAGAATGTTAAGCAGCCCAGTTATAATGGTTCCACAGAGCCCTGCTGGTGTGAGGTGCCAGGGGGGAGGTCTGAAGCATACCCACTGCCCAAGGAAGTTTCTGGCTAATTACCTGCCTTAGTATCTTCAATAGAAATGGCCAAATTTGCAAAGTCACGTTAAAACAGTCACATCAGTTGAAGGCATCTAAAATCTACAACTGTTTCACCCTTTGCTTCCTCATTGTAGTCCACAAAAGAGAAGGGAAAGCACTGCAGCACACATCTGATGCCACGCAGAGCAGTGGGTGCTCTCTTGTCCCTGGGATACTTTTATAGCTCTGTTATTGGAGTATTTGCAAATCAGCGGTTCTACCAGCAAGCCACACAAGTGTTACAGACCAGAACCAAGGAGACTTCCCCAGCACAAATGGAAATAAGTATTTTAACAAGCAAGTCCTATTGACAGTCTGAGACTCTTCTTCTGCAGCTTCAAAGCACCTGGAGTTTCCTCCAAGTACTAAGCATCCGTGATGCCTCACTGTGAATTTGGGTGTTTCTCAAGTGTTAATTTCTGTTTCACGTTTTTTTTCAGGTCATCTTCGCTGCACAGTTATTATACTTTCTGTTCTCATATTGTCTTTTTTCCTCTCCTTTTCTTTCAAATTTGGTTAAAAGCTTTACTCTGTCACATTTTTCTCTTTCACTCTTATGCTACATTACTCACAGAGAAGCTTTTTCCTCACTCCTTAGGGTCTCTGCACTTCACACTGAAGTCATTTAAGGTGGCTCTTACACTGCTGATTGGTGATACAAACTACTTATTTATCACCCAACCAATTTCACTTTCTCAGCAACTTGGAAGCTTTTCCGCAGAGGGAAGAAAAGCCTTTAAGTCCTCCATACCCAAACTCAGACAATAGAATAAGAAAAGCCCTGTTGCTTCAGCGCTGTATAGGCAGCAATTCATGAAATTACAGTAGTGTATGAAGGTCAGTAATGCAGCCAGTCCTCCTCAGCTGGAATTCCTGACACACAGAAGCTATTGTCCATTAGCAATGAGTAAAGGAGGGTTACTGAGGACTTCTTCCTCTTTCTGAGTAAGCAGGGTCAAACATGACATCCAAGAAAAGCCCCCAAGTCAACATAACAAAAAGCAATGTTGTTCTCCCAGGCCAAATACAGCCACAAGGAAAGGAGGAAAATGATTTTTCACCATGAGAAAGCTGAGAGTTGTCAGATACTTCTATTTTATTGTGATGCTATTTCAGCACAAACCTACCATCTGTATTTCTAGGAAAAATACAAATAAAAAAAAATCAGTACAGAATTGCCAAAGATCTGAAGTTGAACATACCCCACACTACGCGACTTCCTGAGAAATGAACCTTGGTAAGCTTTTGATTCAATCCTCTGAACTGTTCAGAATGAGAAAAAAGCAGGAAAAAAGTGAAGAAATATCTTCTCAACTAAAGCTTTCTTGAAACTAAACCCTGCAGTCAAAACGAACAGATGAAGTTAAATCAAAATGTTTCATTTAAACTCAAAAACTTTGGTACATGGAAGTTTCCCTTCTCAGAATATACAGTTTTATAGTTCTGCGATATCAATTCAAATAAGTGTCAAACCATAGTTTGCAAAGTAACAAGCATTTCCTAAACTAAGAGATAGAAGGATCTCTTTGGCTTTCTCCATCTCACTGGAGGGGCCCATTTCCCAAGCAAGGGAAAGAACTCAGTGATTTTTGCAGCAGCTCAGCCCTACAGTGAAGAGCTGAGATGGGTCAGAACACACTTTGTATTTTGCACAAGAAAACTGTAGCTTAAAAGCCAGTGGAATTCTGATGCTGCATAAGCACAAATGAAGAAAACATTCTGAACAATCGTATTTAGTTAGGACTTTTTTTTTCCTAAGTATGATGTTATGCAATCTTGATTTTTGTTTTTCTTCCAGAAATGATTAAGAAGTTCAGATCATACCACAGCATTAGCAAAAAATTAAGGAGCATCTTCCTAGAAAGTAGCACTGCATTCCTCCCAGAAGGACCTCTCAGTATTTATAGGACCAGCTGCTAACAGCAAAAGATTTGCTTGACCTTCCATCTCTACCAAAAAAGGATACAGCTCTGTGGTATATCTTCTAGTACTTTCACTGTGCATACTTCCAAGTGATGCAACAGCCAGGGCATCCTCTCAGTTCATCATTGTTTTTGTTTGAACAGACTCATCAGCTTCACCAGATCATGGAGCAGGGCCTTACCTACACCTCCAGGGAATGCTCCACTCCAAAACTGGATGAGGTGCCATGCAATAAAAAGAACTGATGAAGGCAACAGTTCTGTAGTAGTTGATCAGACCAGCTCTCCAACTACTCATATTAGATCTTATTCTTACTGAAATCATTAGACGGATCTAAAACACCTCAGCTAATTTTGTGCTGATTTAACACAACTGGAACTGAACGCACCAGGAGAGCATGGATTATTGCATCAGATGCAAACAACTCCAAAATAAATCCCCCAACTGCAAAACTCTGAGATATTAATTTAAACACAGCGTTTTATCTTAAAAATAGAGACAGAAGTATTACACATTGAACTGGCAAGACACACAAGATGTTGAGCTAACAATCCTCTGCTGGAAAAGCTTTAGACATGACTGCAAGAAAGGATGAAAGACCAACACGTAGAAATAATTATTTTAAGTAACAATCCCTAAGTGTGACTGGTAAGATTTGACGCCTTGTAGCACATTGAATAAACAGCACCTTACAAAGTGAAGCCTTGCATATGTATATCTGCTAACTAAAATCCCTGTGTGTCTGTGTTAACCCTTTCTTGCACAAAGGAAGAGCTACAGAAGCAGTCAGCTTCCTGCTGATACTAAAAGAGCACTGATCTACAGCTGAGCTTTTTCTTCAGCTGAGATTTCATGCCATTTTTACTTTTCTCTGCAGGAAGCAGTAGGCTTCTACTGCTTAATTCCTCTGACTTAGTTCTGCTAAGCATGGTCAAAAAGACATCAAGTATCTGCAAGAACGTTAAGCAACAGCAGGATAGATAAGCAGGTAACAAGCTTTCCATCACTGCTCCCCCTCTCCTGTCACAGGACATGTCTGACCCCTTCTTGCTTTCCTCACTGAGACTCCTAGCAGTGAGACAACACTAAACATTCTTACAAGCAACAACACCCAAAGCTCAGTGTCCTTAAGCAACTCTTTCCTCCACTTAAAGCAGAGAGTTGGGATGCAAAACAACTCCAGGGCCCAAGGCTTGCATTCACAAAGGCACTCAAGCATCTTATTTTATTGAGACCACTATTCTCCCTAAGTTAATGGGAAATTTAAATGGTTAAATCACAACTATATATAGAAAATCTTGCTATTCTGTGGTTCATAAATAGCACAATCTTATGAGGCCCTAAGTATGTTTCCCATTAGAAGTGACATTTTAGCACCAGGAGGTGGTGAATGATTCGATTCCTGTTTTTTTTTTTTGTTTTGTTTTTTATAGCCATTTCCAATAAACTGTTTGTTACATTTATTTTAGTGTTTTATTCTGTATTTAAGCAGCACAGTGTGTGCTATAGCTTAGATGCCGTTTCATGCAAAATCTTCAGAAAGAAATTCATCTATTCCCTATCCACTGTTAATTCTAATCATGAGCAGACTATATTAATGAGTGCCAGAGGCAAAGGAGCCCAACAGAAAGTAAATAGCTCCATAATACCCGACACCTAGAAGATGAGCTCTTCTTTCTCCCGGCACTCTGTACAAGTGGACTTTTACTATGACAGCAGAACATCACAGGGTTTTAACTAATTAAATAGAGCAAGAACAAATCACAGCACCTTTTCCCTCCCCCCCAGAAGATTAACCTAAAGCATCTTGGGATTTGCCTACGTGAAAAGCCTCATAGAAAATAATTGTTGTAAAAATACTTGCCAGCGTTTGTCAAATGCTGTCCTTTGAATAGTTGACATCTCTATTAAAATCTCTCTCTATTAGCATTCCATTCAATATTAGTAAATGGGAAGTGTCAAGTAGTCACAACAGAGTCCCAGCTGATGCAACCAAAAAAGAACCTAATGCAAATTCCAGTAGGTTTCAGACGCAGTTTTAAATGACTTTCCTCAGAGCCTAACTTTTTATTTGCTGACAGATGCTTTTGTAGGTCTGCAAACTTTAAAGCCAACAAACAGTAATCACACAAACAGAGATTGCATCAGCAGAATGAGCACAGTAGCAATTAATAATATTATTTCTAAATGAAACTTGAGCAGATTTGCCAACGTCAACAGGTACCACACCATTGTTCCTGGGAGGTTCATCTGCTTGCATAAGCTGTCCCAGTTTTCTCTGGCTAAGAGGAAAAGCTGCTTTCAAATTTCACTTACATCAGCACCAGTGAGGAGTAATGCCACAAAAACAGAATTAGTTCCAGTTTATATCAAGATTACTGAGGTTGAAGCCCTTGAAATTCCAATTTTCCAGTCAGTGAAACGAAGACAGTAAACGATATTTTCCTGCCATAAGACGGAATTTGACTAACACGTTAACAGTTGCTCAGTGTTCAAACAGTTCTAGCTCAAACACTGACAATTCACATATTTGAAGTTCATCCTGAGCTTAATGTCAGTGATTTCAGAGAGTTACACCAGAAGATGATTGGTCAGCCCTTTCTCACCTCAAGCACGCTGTTTTCTGCTGCAGCCAAATGCAACACACACCACTTCCTCGGGCATGCAGCCCAGCAGACACAGATCTTACCTGGCTGCAAACCCCATGCCACTGCCTGGGTCTATCCTCATACATGAAAAACAACAAGTCTAAAACCACACAGAACAAAAAATAAATTGAATTTCCCTTCCCACTTGCCAGTCTGCAGGAGAAAAGAACTTTTGCTTCAGGCTTTTTAATTAAAGCTTCCCTCCTACAGCTGGACTGTGTTAGCACTGGAGCCATTATTTGGCTTGTAACACACCTGCACAGTCAAGAACTAGAGACAAGAAACAGGAGCATGTCAGACAACATAATGCAAGAAAGATGGTCACTGGTAAGACTCGGGTCAAAGAAGGCCCACAAAGCTAGGCTGTATTCTCTACTGTAAGTGCATAGAAGCACTATTAATAAAGTGCAGAATGGAATGGTATTCCAGCAACCTGGATTCAAAAGTTTCAGAGAAAATCCCAATGTGACTTCAAACAAGTCATACAAGCATATTAAAAATGTAATTCTTTAAAACAGCCATCTTAAATACTCTTGAAGAAGTCACCCAGCAGTGTCTGTGTTGATTACTACAAAACTCCACCAATGCTTCAGCTTTACCTGCATTTTGGCATTAAACATTTTTGTACTGGGACTGAGTTGCTCACTATGATCTGTCTGTACTGAAACGAAATCTCAGTTCTGCAAAACTCAACTGTTTGACCAATTCGGGGCTCACAACCCAAAGAAGTCCCTGCAAAGAATACACCAACAAGCATCTCTCTAAAGGTAAGGAGATAAAGAGGCTAATAACCTCTTCTCTCATGTATGGCTCCCTAACATTCAGAAGGCTAAAGATGTAACTACACAATTACATGCTATTCTTACACTGTTTAGAAAGCGTGCTTCGTTACGTTATCCATAGAACTGAGGTGTGACGATGCTACAGTGAAAGGGAACAGCCAGTTGAAGTACAGCACATAACCAGCAATCTATTAGAGTTAGAATGAAAAGTCGTTTTTAGTTTCTTTCCACGTTAAATGGAAAAAGAAAAATAACTTTATTACAATGTTTTATTGAGTTTTTTATGAAGGAAGTGACATGTGTTGGGGATTAACACTAATGAAAAAAACAAAGCTTCACTTTTAGAAAAGAAGCCTGAAGTCCTGGAACACAAGGAAAGTTTAAACCTAAATCAAGATGTGTTTTCACAGCAAGTATTTCCCAAATCTGCTGAAGAAGACAAAAAAAGAAAACAGCACATTTAATGAAAATTAAGCCCAAACTCAGCATTGTGGATACCCAGAAGAGAATAACAACTTGAACAACAGGTTGCAGTGCAGACCAGGCTGCACAAACAAATCAACCCCACAAAAGTTGGGATGGCAGTGTTTCAGAAAGTGGATTGATTGAAAGGGTGATATGTGGCAGGGATTTTTCAATGAAGTCCAAAATACTGAGCACCAAAGCAGCCCCTGCAGCTGCATCTGATGAGCTCCAGAAATAAACAGTATAGAGTTATATTTGCAGCATGAGGCCCTTATGTTCCAAAATACATGAAAAATGGTAATGCATAATCAGCCTAACTAACAACAGAATTGTAGCTAACTGTGGACACGTACCTTGCTTAATAGCTTCCTTTGTTCTCAGGACACATCCACACATAACAAAGCAGTCTTTCTTTACTCATTACCAGCAAGCAGTAGGATTTTATCACAAAAAGCTGCAAAGGCTTTATTTTATGATGAAACCAAAGTCCCTCAGCACCCAACCGAACACTTTTGCATATCCCAGTCCTCATCTACAGAAATTCTTTATCCTATTTGAAGACATGCCTCAACTCACAGATACAAAGGATATTAGTAGTGTTATTGAGGGTTTGTTTGTTTGCCAAAGAGAGTATGTTTTTTAACAAGGAATTTAAAAATTCTCATAGTCCATTTCAGAAATTAGCCTCAATTTAGGAACAGACTCAGGTAATCCTACAACAGTACACTTACTGTTCTCCAAAACAGCCAGTGTAGCCCATTTCATTTCAACAGAAGTTCTGCATGCTAACAGGTGTGCATTAACTTTGTATACTTTATTAACTAGCTCTACAGGCTAATTTTTTAACTAAAAATTTAATACTTCAAACAGCGTCCTTCCTCCCATCTCCATTTCCCATAAATCACCAACCCAGAGCTTTTACGTGCTCGCTTTCAGTGCAAATTGCTGACAAAGGCAAGACTTCGGACAGGGGAAGACAAGAATTAGCTTTCACCAACCACACAATAGCTTCAGACTGCAGCTATCGCAGCGCTTGCATCTCGCTAAGAGCAGAAGGAATTGAGTTACATTCCGGGAGATGGTTAAGCTACGGATGAGACAAGGAGGGTCAGGGTGTGGAGGACCCCTGAATGCTGGATCTGACCAGCAACACTCGGGCGCTGTTCCCCAGCGCGGTGCTGAAACGAGCGGCTGAAATGGGGTAAGGGGCCTGAAACCAGGAAAAGGGAACCTCTTCGTGGGCAGTCAGGGAGTGGTGGTTCCCTTCCGTTCAAATGCGAGATGAGATGACCTCCCAGAGCTAGATCCAGGGCTGCAACTTATTCTCCGTGTTTTAGATGCAGCTGTGATCAAAGCTTGGATGCTTCCACAGAGTTAAACCCCCAAAAATGAGGCAGGATTCTATTTTATTTAGAAAATGACTCTCATGAATCTGCACGAAAAGTAAATATCTGAAGATGAGAAGCTTCACTTCTGTATTCTAAACCATCCTGAAGTCGCATTTTGTCCCAATCCCACTCATGCTTTGAAAGAAGAGAACTAGTCATAACATGAGCATATCCATTCACTATGTCTGTTAGCTATGCCAACTTTAACAGATGACACTTAAAATAAAACACTAAAGGTTGTAAGAGGATCTCAATAGGAATAAAACTGCTTCTTCTGCATTGAGACATCTGTATGTTCTTCTATGAAAAAAAAAAAAAAAAAAGAGAAACAGCACCAAGTCAGTCCTTCTTTCAGACTACATTTCATACCGCAACAGTAGTTGAATTTAAAGATATGAAGTCCAGTTAACCAAAGATCATATTGAATATTATCAAGAGTTTACATAGAGTTTACTGAACAGAAGATACTAAGGCAGATGAATAAAGAAACTAATTTGTTTTCATTCCCAGTTGAGACAAATATTCAAAGCTTAGACCAGCAGATACTCAAACAGTAGAACCAAACAAACAAAACTAAAAAAAAAATAGAGGATGGTAAAACTGAGAATAAATAAATAAAAAGATGTAGATCAGCTGAAGCAGACATCAATAAACAGAAATCCTGTATTTGCATTGCCTGACAGCCTTAAAAGATGTCCAATAAATATCTGATATTTGTTCCACTTTCCAGTAACATCCTTCTCAAGTTTGAAGCTGAATGCATCTGGGAAGTAGAAATAGGAATGTAAACAGAGAAGACACAGTTACTCATTCTCACCGATGAAGAGAACTGAGAACTCAGTAACCCTGATCTTGTAAGACTTCATTCTGGTATACAGTGATGCAGAGCTCCTATGCTTAGGTTTAAAATGTGACAGCTTTATATCTGTTTTATACCTCCATGAATTTCTGTGGCAGAAGACTAGATCTGCTGCTGTAGAAAAGGAAGTGCAGATGCATTTTCTACACATTTTCTGATGATAAGCAGGCTCCAATCCATTACTGTAAAGCAGGAAAGAAAACAGATACATCTAAGTATCTAAAAACCTAAAGATGTGTGCTTACTGGACAGCACATCTCTAGCAGTTCACTTGTTGAAGTAGGCTATCTCTACAAAATAACTTCCCAACACGGCCACCACGTGGTTTATAAGAATTCAGTAGTACTGTTGAGAAAGTAGACAGAGATTGAAGAAATTTGCTTATATTCAAGGTGAATTTCTCTAGCCCAAAGTCACAAGCAAAGATTCTAAATACAGTTCAATCAAATTTCATCCTTTTAATCTCAACATCTTGCAGATATATGAAAGATTTCTTTTTATATCAATACAAAATAAATCAAGGCTGCTCACTCTACAAACAGGAGAAATCCTAGGAGCATTAGCAGGTTAATAATAAAACTACTCCACTTCATTTCTCCATTCACAATTGGATAAAAAAAATGTACAAAACCTCCACTACAACAACAGGAGTGAGACATCTACCTCTAGAGATCATACGCATCATCTTTTCAGCAATGTTTAGCAGAGAACAGTGTTTTTCCTGAAGTGTTTTTAGCGTGGAAAAGAGCCAGTTAACTAGCTGAATAAGCTTCCATATGTTAAGCTCATCCTTCAACAAAATACAAAGACTCCAAATGACCTCGTAATTTATGCAGAGAGAAATAAGAGGAGAGAATGAAAATCATGACATGAAGGCTCTCTCCTAAAAGACAGGGCTCGTCCAAAGCCTACTTAAATCAGTGGGAGCCTTTCCATCAACTTCTAGAGGCTTTGGGCCAGATCCCATACAAAAAGTCCTGTAGTCAGCCCAAAACACAGAAACTGCAGGAGAAAATAAATACAGTAAACCCAACAAAATTACTGCTTATAAAAAAAATCACAAAGTATGGATCCTCCCCAGACACCACTGAAATATCTTGTCCCATTTCCTGCATTGAAAAAAAGCACTCAAATCAATTCTGTGAGCCAAGAAAAAAATATAAAGGAACTACACAATATATTTCTCTAGAAATCTTGGCCAAGGTGAATTACCAGTGCTTAAAAACCATAGATTCTCTTGAGGAACATATCAACTGTCACCAAAATGCACTGGGTCACAAATCCATCTGCAAATTTCCTACCAGACACTACCAGTGCAATCATTCAAACACGCAGCACGGGCAGTATCCAAATATATATCACAAGCAACCTATAGATGCTATTTCAGCTCCAAATGCCTTTAAAACTCAGAGGTGCTACACTTCTTAAAAAATGCCTATAGGGACCAATAGAGGGAGACTCAATTTGTTCTGCTCATGGTAATCATTTCATTAAAGAATGAAAGAATATTTAAATCTTCCAAGCTGGAAAGGAAAGTGGGTTCCTTTTTAGGCAAACTACACGTGTTTGTAAAACTAAGCAAGCTGTTCATATCAACAACTAAATTTTTATGTAAGCTGCGGTGAGTCCCTCTGTGGGAGTTGAAGTCAGGTGAACCAAAAACTTGAACTCAGTTCACTGACTTCAATTCTCTGGACAAAAAAACTCTAAGCTTCTAGACTTCCAGTACTTGAGGCTATCATTTGTTCAGAAGTTTCAGACAAACCATCTCACTATGACATCCACATCTGGCACGTCAGACATCCTGCACATCCTGTGCAGGCATGTATGAATTTTCCCAAGTCATCAGTATGTACATTAATGTACAGACCATTCCTAAAGCTCATGGCTGCCAGCAGACAGTTTTACAGATAATTTTTTTACTCAAAGAGATGAAAGTAAAGATTAGAGCTCTAATTCAGCAAGATTTTAAAGTATTTGTCTAATTTAAGTATGAAAGCAATTCTACTAGAAAGACAAACTAGTAATATGCAAGAGTGCTTTCCTTAATGACATCAAAAAGCAGACTAAACAGTAAATCCAAGAGAGTGAACTGC
The DNA here is from genome assembly GCA_023055505.1 of Callipepla californica brunnescens. Lineage (NCBI taxonomy): Eukaryota > Metazoa > Chordata > Aves > Galliformes > Odontophoridae > Callipepla > Callipepla californica. The sequence continues at coordinate 7,282,272 of JALIRH010000028.1, read as the reverse complement.
TTAATAGTATCAGCAGGAAAAAAATTGATCTCAGATTGTTATAATTTGTACTGTAGCTTGTGGGGGTTTAATGTTTTGTTTTACCTTTTAACCTTCTTGGTTTACCTCTAACACTGATACAGTTTTAAACCAAAAATACTAAGTCTACCAGAAAGTCAAACACTTGCTGACTTGAACATATGTGCTAAAATGTTTTTTCAGCATTTGAAAGGTTATGAAGTCTACTTACATTAACTGTGAGTTAAACACTGTATCACTGGATTACATGCTTGCCTGTGGAAAAGTATAGAGGACTTTTTTTTTTTGCTGATTATCAGTGTAAAAAACTTCACTGCAGCCAATGAACAGCAACACGGAGTTAACTGATGAGCTACATAAAAAACACGGTCATAAAAATATGTGTGTGATCTGAATAAATATATTCTTCCTAATTAAGTATATATTGACTTTCTCTCAGAAGGGACCATTTTGCTCCTAGGAACAGTAGCAGTGCCTGATATGAAATGGTAATCTCAAAAAAAATGGGCAGACAATCTCCCTTAACCAACTCGTACAAACAGAAGCAGCTTGTGGTGCTACTGTTATTAGTAATAGTATAATATTACTGATCACGTGGATTGGCTCCAAAGAGAACCATGCTAAGAATTTTGCCTTTGACCTTAAGTTAGCTAAAGCACGCTGTGCTTTCTGCAGCTCTATAGGCAAGGTGAAAGTCAACAGCAGTAAGCTACATCATGAGGTCTGGGATTTAACTACATTAAAGTTGAGACATCATGGAATCCAGTTGGAGCCATGCCAGCCCCTCTGCTCCATCATTCAGCTTCTAATCGGAACCAGTCAAGGAGAATCTGACTGCAAAGCTCTGACTCAAACCCTCGGCATGCACACAGTAAATAGAAAGCAGCAAATTATTAATTTAAAGAGCAACACTTTGACAGAGGTGATATCTCTGCAAATACAGAGGGATTTCAGAAGGAAGTACGTATGTAAAATTTCCCATTGACAAAGAAAGGAGATATAAACACAGTATGGGAAAGCTCCAGGGCTCAACACACCTATTTCTTTCTCTGTTTCATCCCTTCCTTCTTTCTTTCTACTTAAGTGCTTATGTCTGTGGCAATGGTTTCTCCTGGTTTTCCACTTGAGAAGCCAAACTCAGTTGCAGTATGTACAAAATACCTGAATATCACAGCAAAGCTTGCATTCACGACTCAAACTCAAAACCAGAAATGAGAATTCGGATGTGCATCTTGACAAAAGACAAAGCCCTCATCTACTGTACATCAGATGTGAAGTTTGCTTTTCATTAAATGCTGCTTTCTCATCAGTCATGTTTACTGTATCTATGCTCAAAGCTGCATAGCGAGTGATCAGAAAATTCTCCGCAGGACTGCTGCACCCACAACAATGTGTGCAGCTCTCATATTACTCAACTTCTACTGAGAGAAAGTGTTCTTCAAAACTGGCTGTTCTTCTAAACCAGCTCCGGGCTGGTAACAAAGCAGAGATGCATCAGAAATAAGTTTCCCAATGTAAGTGGAAAAAAAACCAACACAGAACTCCTTTGTACTCTCTACCCCCAGCAGCGACTTCTGTAGTAAATTAATCACTTTAGAAAAGAATCAGATCCAAACCAAATTCTGAACTCTCCTCGGTTTTCCCACAACCCTCCCTACTGCTGGAAAATCACATTTCCCCAAACACCTACGTGCTGCTCCGCTGTGCACCACAACGGCAGATCTCTGCAGCAGTGTATGTTCTTCCTTAATGACCCGATGTTCCACTCTCCCCTTGGCGAGGCTTGCACAGGGCACTCTGCACGCCTGCTTACAGCTGCATACTTGTGGTGCGTCCACCTCCCGTTGGCAAGTTGATCAGACAGACTTTAAAGACACGCAAAAGCAAGCGCATGCTAATTTGGAATTGCACACATCCAAACATTTGGGATGGGAAAAGGGGAATTTACCTCGTGGTCCACAACCTCCACGATGGGAGTCTGCCTGAAGAGTTTTAAGACTTAAAGGAAAATAAATTCTGATCACCTCACCTAATTACAGGAAACCGAAACCCAAGAATTCACAAGACAAAACGAAGTTTCCAAGGTTATTAGAATTGAACCCAAATATTGACAGCTGATAGTACTGTGAACGTCTCCAGTATTTTGGTCACTACAGCGTACTGCATTCATTCCAGGTGTCTGACGTGGAAACCCTGAAGCAGTTATGAATTCTGTTGCTATGGCATACATACATACATGCATATACACACTTATATCCTCTGAAATACTTGCTTGTCTGGCAGGCTGGAAAATATAGGACAATAGGGGAATCTTTCTGGATGAGTCACTACAGGGGCTGCTTAGAACCTTCCAGGGCGGTCTGGGTATTTTTCTAGCTTTTAATGTCTTTCAATAAGAAGTGCGGGGTTTGATGTGATCTTAATTCTCTTTCCCTTGGCAGCAGTCCACCTTTGTGAGGTAAAGACTGTGGTTTGCAAGAGCAATCAGGGAAGGGTTAGTAAGTTATTCTCAGCAACTCACAAACCTCTTCCTTTGCTTCCCCCCCCCCCCCCCCCCAGCTCTCATCATTTCTTCCCCCACCATTCCTCAAAATACACTTTAATTACTTCATCATTGCCAAACAGAACCACAAAATCTCAGTTGATTATTCCTCTACAATAAAAAAAAAAAACAAAAACAAACAGCCAAGTACATATACACTCCACAATAATCCCTTCAAGTCTAAAGCTTGCAGTGGTTTAAGGCATTCTAAATATAGTACAGGCTGTGGCTGAAAACCCCATGGATTTTATTTTAATTTTTCCAATCTAGGAAATAAAACTTTAATCAGCCTAAGGCTTCAGCTCTCTATAAAACAAGGGAGTGCCTTTCACCTATGGTAACCACTAACAGCTCAGGTGGTGCTAAGCAGTAAATGTTCAGAGCAAACGCTTCTGGTTGATTGCTTTGTTATCAGGAGGGAACCCGAAGGGCTTTTTGAGCCTACCTAAGAGAGCTTTGCAAGAGGATGCTCATCAGCTACCTGTGACAAGGACACAGCCATCCCATCCAGTTGCCTTGAAACACAAGGCACTTCCTCTGGCTCGAGGTTTGAACAATTGGCTGCAGAAAGCAACATCAGAATAAAGCTGCTAAGCCTAATAGTGCTCAGTCCATCAGCACTCCAAGAGAATACAAGTGTGGGTACTTGAGCTAACAGCATGTATTACTGAGAATCATACTGGATTGGAACACTATTGATCTGGTCAGGCCAGTTTCAGCATGCTGCATTACCTTCAGTAGGTTGCTGAAATTTCTTCTGTTCTGCCTGTCTAGCCTATAAAGACATTGTTACTGGGATGCTCATCACGATAGACTCCATCCCCAGAGGTCTTCTGAGAACAGATGGGGTTGATAAGATAGAAGAAAATTATAAAAGCATAAATGATTGGGCTTTCCCTCTTCACTAATTCTTATCAACTTTCACTAGGAAAGGAAAAGTGCATCCTAGTGACTCATGGCTCTGTGCCTGTGAAGGAAAAACAGGACTCCTAGGCTCCCGATAACCCACCCAGACACTGATAGATGAAATCACAAGGCCAGGCTGAGTTTAAGGTGATTATCAAGAGAAAAAATAGTCTTCAGCACAAGGACATTGCTCAGAAAATACATGGTGGTAAAGCGCTGGAACAAGGCTGGCCTGTCCCACTGCAGGGAAGTGGTGGATTTACTGTCCATGGAGGTATTCAGGAGATATGGATGTAGCACTTACAGAAGGAGTTTAGTGGTGGACTGGGCAGTGTAAGGTAACACTTGGACCTCAAGATCTTACAGTTCTTTCTCAGTCTAAGTGCTTCTGTGATTTCAGCTGTGCTCACCCTGTCCCATTCTGGCAGTTTATCTGTCTCACAATATTTGAAATTGATTCTAGAGCATCATATGCATGTGATTTCTGTACTGACCTAAAACAGAGGATAAGTACAGATCTAGAAATACTCATCTCCTTTCTGTTTCTTAAGAAAAGAAGTGTTTAGATGAGGTGCTAAGGGATTTGATTTTGTAGCTTAGTGGGTAGGGATTGTGGTAGGAGGATGGTTGGACTAGATGATCTTGTAGGTCCTTTCCAACTTCATGTATCTATGAATCTATAATGGCCTCATTGTATTAAATTGACCAGCACCAGCTGAGGCCTAACAACACAAAAGGCATCCCTCAAATGAGGGATGGAGATAGCTCCAGTCAACAAGTGGCTTCTGCAGTAGCTTTGGAGCAGGCTGATGTTATAAGCAAGTCCTAAGTACCACCACTTCCCCAGCAGACCTCTCACTCACAAAGCAGTGCAGCCAAGATGTGCAGCTCTCCTGCCCGTAGCCAGCTACTGCAATCAACAAGTTTCCATTTCTAGAGCTGCCCTGCAATCAGGCCAAAATGAAAGCAGGATGTATTCCCCCTGCTGCTGGATGTTTTGTCTGCCTGTTCCTTAACCTCGCTGATGTAAACTCAGTACTCCCCCGCCTTCTCCTACCCCCTCCCAGTGTTTTATTTCTGTTTCAGCCTAATGGCCAGCTTGGATGCGCGTGTTTGTTTTTACTTTGATTTATTGCCAAGCTGTGTCTGAAAACGTAGAGGGGTGATGGAAATGTTTAAAAACATATTAAAAGCTATTAAAACTCACTGCTTTTTCTGAAACAAAGCTAATGTTCTTTGGATACTGCTCTCCTTCCTTCTGCCTCCCCACCTCTCTCTTTCCATCATTTCTTTAACATAGGTGGTGTTCTTTGATGGGATGCTCTTGAGTTTTTCTAAAAGAAATAATAATAATAAAAAAAAAAAAAAAAGAAGCCCTACAGCACTTCAAATTCCTTCCATTTCTTTGTAGAATACGTTAGTATCCAAGATGAGCTTGCATTTGAATATGCTTTAAATACACATTTAAGTCTTTCCCTGCCTCGTAGCTACTTATACTGGATAATACTGGCTCTGTGTTTGGTCACTGCTGGCACCTTTGGTAAACTTGGAGGCTGAGTATAGTTACAAAACGGACTTACGAAGGTGAGGACAGTCAGAACTGTCAGAACTGGGTTGCTGGAGCTGTGTCAGACACAAAGAGTGCATGTTTTCTGGGTCAAGACCCAGTGTCCCAACTGAGACCACATGCCATTCACAAAAGATAAATGTGCATCATTTAAGAAAAGAGCCATCCAATACACAAAGGTTTCTTCCAGTTTTGGGTGCAGTCATTCATTTCTTCTCTGTATAGCAAGTGCTGTAAACTCAAGCCAAACTTCTTGCCACAAGGCAAAGCAATTACAAGAGGCCAGTGACCAGTAGTCCCCTTTCTGCTGACGGTGGCTCTAACTATAGCACTGCTCCTTCTCATCTGGTATGCATCAGCTTTGGGGATACAAACCAGTGACAGTCAAACTGAACTTCTAGTATAAGTAATGATCAGAAGGTGTCTGCTCAGAACAAGCAACCCTACAGAAATCTAACAAAACCAATTCTGTTACTCATTCCCTTGTAAGAACACTAAAAGCTGAAGAGCTCCACTGATTCAAATGAACCATTTTTGTTTCATATCAGTGTAGGGAAAGACAGATTTATGCAGGAGAAAAACACAATGTAAGGTAGAATGACAGAGTTGCAGTTATGGTTGAGGTGCACATATGACAAAGTACAGCCAAAAAAAGAAACAAACCAACTTTCTGTACAGAAGATAGAATCAGGTCCAGGACCAGTCCAATGGTGTGACGCACAAGATCTCCCCACTGCAGCTTTCCCTCTCTAGCATCACATTCATACAGAGCAGAAAACGCTCCCAAAATACACACTTCACTGTGTACACAGTGCAGCCACCGGAGAGAAGATGGAAGAGCCATTTCAGAGTCATCAGTCATGTAACACAATTACAGTGCTTAAACATTACAGAAGTGAAAGTACACCAAAAGACAACCTCAGTCTTGAAAAAGCTCCTAAAGCTAAACAGATCTTGCAAGGATCTCTCCTGTTAATTTTTCCACCTCAAATGGAAAACAAAAATAATAAAAAAAACAAACAAAAAAATCAACATAAACCTAACACAATTAGAATAAACCTAGGCCAGCTTCCAAGAAGTACACTCTAAGTAAATAACTGGCTGTGGACTCATTAGGGTGCTGGGGAACAATAGTGTTTGTTTGGTTCGTGTTGCTTAAGCACTCAGCAGCAGGTGTAAACACATGTATTTACTATGCATTGGTGCATATAGCATAGACAGACATCTGCAAATAATAGAAATGGTGAGTTCTGCAAGAGGCTGACTGGTCCTGGCTCTCAATTAACCCTTTACTGAGTGTCACTGTTGGTACTAAATATTGGTTTGTTCCAAACAAACTGAAGTTCTGCTCTCCAAAAACATAAAGAGCACAAAGGGTTTGCGTTTGAAAAGATGACAAGGGAAGAAAAAAAAAAAGTCACCCCCATTTTGCATGGACATGTTAAATGCCACCTGAGTAAGGGCAGGCAGCAGTAGGAAAATGTTGAGAGGAGGTTTCTGGAACCAACTCACACAGTGAGTTTTCTTTCTAACTGGCAGCATCACATTCAGGGCTATATGCTATACCTACATACACTCCCACCCACAACTCCAAGTTCAAGTGTCAAAATACTGGTTTAAGGCAGATCTGGAGCCAGCCACTCTAAGCATGAGAAAAAACAAAAACTGTTGCAATTTCTATATCCTCTAAGCCTGAAAATGCTTCACACACTTCCTTAGACTGGTGTACTAGGTCTAAAACTTCAACTCATCTTGCCTAAAAGGAAGCACAGGGCTTTCTTATCTACATTTAAAGAGCAGAGTTACAGGAGTGGAGAGAAAAGGAGCTACAGATAACAAAATAATGCAAAGGAAATCATCACTCATTGATCATGCAGGTGTAATCAATTAATAGCAGCACATGAATATGGCTCACTAATAAATTCCAGGAGCCCTAAAAAGAGCTTCCCTCAAAAATGGAAGCAGGAACACCCAGGTATCTTGTGTGGTACTGAGAGTGGTACTCAGCAGTTGGATGTGAAAGTACAAAACAGGTCATCTGGTCATTGCCACGAGGTCGCTCGGTCTCCCCCAGGCCTTGGTAGTACTGCTCCATCACTTTCTTATATTATTATGACAACTCCTGTCCACTTTAAGGATACACATTGTTAGTGAAAAGCACACACTGTCTTTGAAGATGAACATTCTCCCAGCGCATGTGAACGGCTTAGTTCACAGAAATGCAATGCTCTCCTCAGCAAAAACACCAAAGCCAAAGGGTCCCACTCCCAATGCACACAGCCGGGTGCTATGGAAAAGAACAGAGTACCTGGAGAGGTTCCTGCACAAGGCCAGCGCTCCCATATCAAGTTCATGGCTTAAAGAATGGTTATTGAAACCAAGTTGTGAGTGTAGATTGTAAAAGACGTGGAAGAGGTGACTCAGTGCAACAATAGCACTATGGAAATTTAATAACAAGTAAAAAAAACATAAAAGAAAAGTGCACTTTGACAACTGTGCCTTTTAGGCCACTACATGATACAGCTTGAATGCAGAGCAAGCACTGTTCCTCTGTTGTCAGGGCGGTGGCTGCCGAGCAGCTGCAGGTGTTTTTCCACAACAATTTAGAGGAGTAACCAAACTCCTCGGAACAAATTCTTCACCTATTCCACTCCTTTTCACAGAGAAATACAGTACAGATGCACTCTGCCATACCCCATCCCTCCCAAGTCCAGACACGTAAATGCTACAACTTATGAACTGAATCCAAAAGCTGAAACCTTCTTCAAATCCTCACAGTGAAATCACACATTCTCTAGTAGCCTCGACTGTGCAGTAAGGCACTTGTAATGAGACAGTATCATTATATTTAATGCTTACTCTTAGTAAGGAAAACTACTAAGTATTAAATAATTTGTCTTTTATAATGAAAGCTAAGAATAAAATTAAAGTATTAAGTCAGGAAATAAAGTTTCAAGGTACATTTTCTTAGCAGAGATGGTGAGTAACCTTCAGAGCACATCATGTCAAGGATAAGTCCCTCAGTACCCCAAAGGGTGAGGGCCAGGTTCTCCCTCAATACCTGGAGATCAAGTGCATGCAGAAGCTGCAGTTCAACAGAAGTCAGTGTTGCATGGAGGAATCACAAAGAAAGGTACTGCTTGCAGTGCAAGAGGTCAGACAGATGGTACCAGAGCTCCCTGCAGCTCAAGCTGTGCAAAAGTGTTTCTTCTGTCATCTTTTCAAGCTTAAGCATTCGCTCCTGTAAAGAGAAGCCCTAACAAGAATAGCAGTGATCCTGACTTAGCAGTTCTAGCTTTGCTAATTTGAACAAATAGGAGTCTGGCCAAACTGCAGAACGAGTTCTCGATGCTCGGATGCAATTATGGTTTTCCTGATTTGGTCAAGTGGAGAAGGCCAGATTAATCCACCCCCTCAGGCTCTGCTAGCCAATACATGCTTTCTTAATCATCACTATATTCTCTGTGGGCAACTCCCAAAGCCACCCAGTCGTCTAACACCCCTTCTCTTGCCAGCTGTGACTTAATGACAGCCTTCTCAATAGCAGTTCCATTTTAACAGCAATCAGCAATTCTTGTGTTAGCCTTGCTGACCAGGCTTCCAGCTGTGCAGCTCCGTACACACCACACAGTTCAGAAGTCCCTTTCAGCATTCCCAGAGCTGGAAAGTCAGCTTCCAGAAAGATAAGAGACAGATGTTCAGCTTCAAAGTTAAAAGAGTGGCAACACAATTGAAGTTCAGTAGTACAGTATATTCAGAATATGTAGCATTCTTTTCTCTGACATCCTAAAAGCTGATAACAAACCTCAAGTGCGTTTCCATGAGCTAAATTTAGATGCTATATAGATAAGGCCATTTAAAAATTGCTTTGAAACTAAAGATGTTTTGAGTTGTTCTGAGTGCACATCCCAGGCAAATAAAGGATTCTACCTGCAACTCTCCAAGCTGCAGAGCTCTCAGGAACACTGAGCCCCGGTACACTACATTGCTGATGGACTTCTGTTGCTACTAGTTCCAGAGCCCTACACAAGGTACCTGAACCCAGGATGTATGCACCATATTTTTGTAATCATCCACACGTCTTGCAAGTTCTGTTCACTCTGAGCCAACGCAGATGCAAAGGACCAGCTGACTCCACATGGTGCAGCATTGTTATGCCAGGATTTGTCAGTGTGTACAAGCCAGCCAAAAGGCAGAACCTGTATAAGCGAAGTTACCACCACGTTCAATCTACCTTAGAACAGTCTCCTTGGAATCCTGCACAGCCAAACCATCTGAGGTGCATTTTTAGATCGCTTTCTCCTTCCTTTTGTCCCACATCACCGAGCCCATTAAAAAAAAAAATGTTGCTCCTTCATTCACTCAAAGTGGGCAATGAGATATTCTCTTATCTAAAATCACAACCTCTCCATCTCAGGACAGCACCACTGACACTAGTGCTGTATCTGCTCTTAGACTGAACAGAAATCCAGCTTTCTACTTAGAGACAAGGCCCTTGGTGGCCTAAACATATATTGCAGAAGTAAGTACAGCTGCAGGGACACCATGCTTGAAATGAATAAATCCATTCTTGTAATCATAGCTACACAAAGTAACAGCAGTTAAGTGTGCACTTGGGAGTAAGCTTACAGATCAATCCTATCAAAACTCAACTGATACCAGAACACTGAACAACTACGTACTTCTACATCAGACCATGCTGTGAACATACCTCTGATTATTGATAAATACAAAGACATCGTCTCGTGGGAGACATGCTTTTAGATTTGGAGTACTGCTGCCATATGGAAAAAAAAAAATCTGGTCATTTTTAAAAGCATCTCCTTTATTTTAGTTGACCAATTTTAAGTTTGGAAAAAAAAGGAAGTAGATTGAGCCTAGAGCACAAGAGAAATGACCATGGAAGTAACAGTAAAAAGCTTTTATTTGGAGAAAAAAATGTCTAGAATTTATCAAAACTTTGGCCAAATGTTTCAAGTATGACTAGAAGTTCTGTCACCCAATCTCATTGGCAGCAGGACTTGAGTCAAATTTCAGCAGAAATAGTACTCCACTTTCACACCAAGAATCTTTAGCCAAGATGGAAACAGCAATCAATGTCTCCTGTTAGAGAAAAAAAGCATTTAGCCATCCATGGACCTAAGGCAGATTTGAAAGCTTCCCTTGTTCAGCAGAGGCAGCTGTTTGAGAAGTTATACCACTAAGGCAAAGACAAGATTTAGTTCCCATCTGAAGTTCAAAATGTCTTGTAGCTTCTACGGAATCTTCTGTTTTAAGTCCTCTCAGAACAGCTGTTTCTAAGCAACAGTGATCTGATTTACCAAAATTAAATTCAAATGTGACATTCTGCAACTAGTTCACAACAGGATGCCAGTCTTGATAAGTGAGTAACCCAAACCTGCTCCTACAGAACAAGCAGACACCAGCTATGTGGACACAGTCTAAGAGAGTTAAGAATATCAAGTACATCACATTCCCCAGAGAAACAAAGAGGGGCTTAAGGACTTCTGACTGATTCAAGGAGCAGCTACTTTACTCCCAGATGTACTAAGCTAAATGAGAACCAACGTACAGATTTGTGAGAAGAGAGAACAGCTGAAGAACAGTTCTGTGTATGGAAAACTCCTGTAACGCAGATCATTATTTCCTTCCCCACCACAAAAAAAAAAAAAAAAAAAAAGGGTAGAGTATACAGCAAGAATTTTGTCAGTGCTGTGGGCTTTTTGTGTGTGTGTGTGTCAATGAAGTCATTTATCTCTTATTCTCCTAGTGCAGCTTCAAGAGGATCAACAATCACTGAGATTTATAATGGGTAATAAATGTGTCTGCTGCCATTACACACCTAAAGCTGACTACACCATACTCTAAGGACTTGGTCTCTCAAAGTAGGCTTACAAAACTGATCATAAAAAGGCCCTAACAACCAACAGTTCAGCCACACCTGAAACTTGCCTGTGGAAGCCTCCTACCTCACAGGGCTACCAATCGTTTTCTTTCAGTGCTCTTTGGAAAGGCACTCCATCACTTTTAGCTTTCCTCTTTGGGTAACAGCCAAGGTTTCGAGGACAGTATTGATGAAACAGTAGCTCAAGTGAAAACAAATTGGAAGTGAACAAAGACACCCTTACATACTCTCTGTCCCACTGGAGCCAAGGTTTCTTGTTTCCTTAGTGACTTTCAACTTCAGAAGCTTCCACTTTATTCACAAGAACAACATCTCTTTCAACAGACCCAACTGCTCCTGCCAGCTTTGGCACATGAACCCATCCAAGCCCAATGCTCACGCTCACCAAGCTGTGCCTTGCAGCTTGCCCACAGAGCAGTTAACCTCCAACCCACAATTACTTCAATCATCCCAATTTTTCTATTTCTCCAGTTTTAGGAATGCATAACTTCCAAGTTCTGCCACCATTTCAGGATTCCTGCATTTCACATCCAGCTGTACATTGGCCAGTGAAATCCAATCAGCAGAAACAGCCACTCAATTCCTAAGAAGTAAAATCAGAAGGAACAATGGTAACAGAGTGCCACCCACCTGCTCAGAGGATTAAGGTTATCAGATTCCACTTCTGGAAGCCTGAAGAGAGAAACAACCAGCACACAAGCCACGTGGTCAAAAATTGCCTAAAGACAATGCAGGAGATTGTCCTGTTTTGATACTGGGTGTTCCACACACACTCTGCTGTTCAGGCAAGCCTGTATAGCTGCTGGTGGCATTCATGTCCAGCAGCAATCTGCAGCACCAGGCTTAAAGCTCGGGCAGCCCTATGCAACTTGGAGTACAATCCACCAGGTCAGGGGGCAACAAAGACCCACCTTTGTTAGGGAAACAAAGATAACTAAAATAGTTTTTATCAGTGCCTCACTATAGATAAGATATTTACTGCTCAAGTATTTTGCATAGTAACAGCTACATACCGTTTGCCAACTATAACAAAAAACAAACCCCCTGGATATGAGAGCAGACAGATGTTTACTGGTTGTCTCCTAGATAACCACTTACCCAAACTCTCACACAACTGTTAGAGTATGACAATTTCTGTTATTACTCACATCACCTTGAAAAATGTTAGCCTTAAACGCACGAATACTCTTCCTTCAAGAGCCAGTTTGATGATTTCCTCAGGTTCTGATTTACTGCAGCACTAAGAAGTATTCTAATAAAACAAAAACCTCAACGGCTTAGAAAACCTTGGCTAGGATGTGAGTCTAATAAGTCAGTTCTCCCAAACTGCAACTGCATGCCTTGCTTCAGTTCATCCCACATGATGCTACAGAAAGAAAACAATATCTTAATGCATCCTTAAAATACAGGAGCTTTTGTTAACAGAGATATCCCTAGGCATCTGACAACAGCTTCCCTCGTAGGAATGTCAGGCAGAAGGGACAACGGAGAGCAGCACTGATTCTCCTGCTGCTCAAACTCCAACGGGATGGCCCCACACTGCCAGAGGACAGTCACAAGCACCCAGACTGCCACCTCCAAGCAGGCTGCTGGGGCCAGGAGTCATGCAGGGCTTCCAGCAGTCAGCGCAGACAAAAGCTGTTCAGTTTGTCTGCCTTTACAGACTGCAGAAATCGCACTACCAAAAAGGAAGTGCTTTTCCTCGTGGTGGGGACAACCAACAGTTTCTGAAGGAATGAAAAGTGTCGAGTCAAGCCTGGACAGTTTCCACCAGAAGAGCACCATCTTCCAGAGGCCTGAAGGAATAGGAAGGATATGTCTCTTCCACACCAGACAAATGAAGTTACTTAAGAGATGTTCTGTAAACATACACAGTGGTCACACACTAAGACAAAGCATTTAACTGCCCCAGCAGAGCTAGCTCTGCTCTGCAGAAAGGAGTCACCCAGGGCAGCCAAGTGCTAGGAGCGGTTTATGGTGCGACTGACTGGAGGGATGGGAGGGACAGACGCTTTTCCAGACTGCCAAAGAAATAAACCTCTGAGCCAGGCAGAGGAAAAGAAAAACATTCTGCCTTTATTCTTCATCTCACTTTGAAAATTTTACTCACAAAACAGTAAAGCCCATCCTCTTACCTCAGCTGGTCTCAATATGTTCCTGCAGAATTAAATAGTGGGCTATGGAGGAGAAATCTGCACTTGAAGTGCCATGACTACTCTTTCTAGCCGTGAGCTCTAAACTCTAGACAAAAAAAAAAAAGTCTCTAGTCACCCATCATCTCCTCAGCTCACTTTTTCCAGCAAACATGCTGTCATTTGACTGGAATTGTATCTGAAAGCATATGTAACCCAAAGAAACATGAGAGCAGCTCATTCGGGGAAGCAGGAAAAAGAAAACAACCCAAGCTTTTGTTACAGGACAACTCTTAGCCTGGAAGGAAAAGGAGAACTGAGGTAGATCTAAAGCTGACGTTTTGTTCTGGTATTATTTAACATACAGACTGAAAACTTCTCAGTGTTTATATATATATATTTTTTACACCAGCGATCCTCTCACAGCTTCAGTCCATCCCCAACTACACAGGACACGTTCCTAATTCCACATGAAGACAGCACAGAATGCTGCAAACAGCATTAATATGTCAGGAAGGTTATAGCCAGCAAGTTCAGCCCTCAACAGTGCGTATTTCACTTTCAGCCTCCTTACTTTAAGGACTAAATGCTACAGCCTCATATAAGGAGAACTGTAATTCATCTGGTATTTTGTATTAAGCCATTTCCTCACATTTCAAATTCCTTCAAGACCAGGACTGTCTACTGCTAGACATGCCAGTCCATAGCTCAGATGTGCTTTGAGCTTGACCCCGTCTCTAAGGAATCACCCTCATGGCACATCACGTGTTTAAACCAAAAGGCAGTTCAGCACCATGCAGTCCAACTCACATACCCAGAACTTCTTACAAAACAAAGATGACACTTCTTTAAGTGGACAGATGTAAAAGACTGGCCGTAGGTGTACGGCACAGCCAGACTTCTTCCTAAAAGAAGTGGTGGATAAAAACAAGGGCACAGGAGAACAGTGTGACTGTAGAGATAAGCAGCTGACAGGACAAGGCCTCCATCACAGTCAGGCAATGCTGTTGCACCAGCCATGAAAATTGTTCCCTTCAGGACTGACATTTACAGAATTCTATAAAAGATAATTTTGGGAAGTTTCACTTCCATTTTTACCTCTTAAACGTTTCTAGTTTTTATTTTTAACTCCTGCATATCCCTTCCCTCCCACCTTCTGTTTTCTTTCCCTCCTACTTCCCACATTTTCTTCTCCACTGGTAAAATAAACAAGAACAAGCAGAGCAGCTCGCTGGTTTGCCAGGTTTTTCCAACAGTCAAGCTTCACTGCAGTAGGAAATGAAAAAAAGCTTTCAAAACCCTTTAAAGAATCCCTTCCCAAGTCCAAAATCATGTGCCCTTACGGCACGACAACAGGAGGCAGGCAGCAGGCACTTGGCTCAGCAACCCACACGGCTGGCTCCGAGTCCAAGGAAGGCAACACCATTTTCCCCTCCACAGACACAAAGTCTGCTAGGAAGCAAAACCGAGCCAGACTGCAGAAACGGAAGGAACTGGGCCTTGGAGAAGGTGACTAGCAGTAGGGTTACACTGAAGAAGGAAATGAAGAAGTATGAGCTGCTTTCTTGATGCACACCAAAAGCAGGAGCTACGTGCTGCTGCCGTTCCTCAGGACAGGCTGTACTGTGCTCTTCTCCCCACGGCTCAGCGTGCCATGCCCAAGGTTGCACAAGTATCCTGGAGACCTCAAGTGCATTACTGGAGGGAGGAAGGGGGAGCGCAAGATGACTTATGAATGGAGCTATTCACCACATCCCACCAGTGGGCATTCTTTTCAGCTTCAGACAGCCACCAGGCTCTCCAGCCCTAACCACAGGTGGAGGCTCTGCCAAAAGAGATGCTGAGAAAGGGGAAAAACCTCCTGACTGATGTGTATTTGATCAAAGTAAGCTACAGCCAAGATTTGCACCACGTAGGGCCATACGATGCCTCTTTGTTTTGAACAGAATTTTGCTGGTGATAAATAGATCTGGACTATTTTTGCCCTGTACAAAAAGTAAAGCAGCCCATGCCAACCAGAAGCACTTGTAGATAAATGCCAAAATATGTGGCCAATTCTGGTTTGATTATTTTTCTTTCAAGAAGTACTACTCCAGTCTTGAGAGCTGAAGCCAAGCAAGGTAAGACACCGAAGTCAGGTGGCTTAAAATTTAAAGGGAAAATAAAGCCATAAGTATTTCTTAAAAAGCCTGAGATCAAAAACACTTTCATTGTGAAGTACTCTTAATTTAGAATTGAGCAGTACAAGTTATTTAATTTTTATAACTCTAATAAACACCTCAGCAAAGAATCAAAAGCCACAGAGGCCAACTTGCTCAGACACCCAGCTCCTTCATACCTGAGCAACACTCCCAGAAGACATTCTCTTCTTCATGTGTCTCAATTCATTCAAGAAATTCTGTACTTGCCACAAATCAGATGCGTTCAAATATTCAGGACTTGAGCATCTGCTGCTAGTGCCATGCTAACAACCTGCATGAATGAGAACCTTAAGCTGAGAAAACAGAAGTGTGTATTTCAGAAGCAGATCCTGTGCTATCAGCCCTAACAAAACACAGTCTGCAGTCAGCAATGCAGGAACTGGCAAGGACCTACAGGGGAGGAAGATGCACAATCCACACCCCTAGATGGGAGACTGTAAAACACAGGCTTCAGGTAAGAAAACAGAGAATATCAAACTCCTCTGTTAAGAGAAAAAAAAAGACTCTAGAAGGTTTATCAGCCGTGATGCTGTGGAACAGGAGTTCACCATAGAGCAGACACACGTACGTCCCCCACACCAATGGCTTGTCTGATGCCAATCAGCACCCACTGCAGAAGCTAAAGGCTGTTCTGCAACTGAGACCTCAGGAGCTAGATGGTGCTCTGAGCAGATGTCTCTGCTTCTGTGCTCCAGGGCAGTCAGCTTTAATTAGCACAGCCCAGATGCACACAGGCCTCTAATTAGAAGGTTCATGACCCAGAACACACAAACAGCATTCACAAAGCACTGATTCCAATTCAAAAGACAAGTTGTTTAATGAATTTACTCAAGCCTTGAGGCTAGAACTATCATCCAAATATTATTAATCTTAAAAAAGGAGGAAGTGAAAAAGGGAAGGGATAGAAGTCTGGACAAATTATAGCCAGGAGTGCTAGCACCAGAGGTGTGCATTACCTGGTCTCATGGTTGGACAGCAAGGCAAGTGGGGATGTAACACAGAACTGACATAAAAACCTGTTGCAGCTTCATGACACGTTTCACACTACATTACTTCAGGCAGATCACAGTCTTCAAAAATAAGAGTTTGGAATAATTTAAGATGAACAGTCAGCTGGGGAAATCCTTTCATTGGGCCTTCAGCTGCCCATGAAAAACACACAGCAATTTGCAAGTGGTTCTCACACAGGCAGAGCCCAAAACAGCAGACCTTACCAAGCTTGTTAGCTTGCACTCTGTCCTGCAACCCTGTTTGCTGTCAGAGACAGATGAGCAGAGGCATCTAGCTGGGAGGCAGCAGGGTCAACAGCAGCTTAGCATTGACGGGAAAGAAGTAGAAACACAAGGAGTAACATCGATCTCTCTTCCCTACTGTGCCACTGACCTGCTAATGATATCAAGACAATATTTGTCTTGCTCTTCTCAGTATATTAACCCCCTGTAAATACTTAAATCCAATTAATGGAAGGAAGAACCAGCAGCATTTTAGATTATATCCCTCATATCCCAGGTGGCTGTTGGCCAGCACGGCTCTATCTTCATCCTCAGCCAGCCAGCTTGCTGCCAGCCCTGACACAGAAGCCATGCAGCCTCAGCACTGCAGTGCTAAACCTGAAACAGAAAATCACTCCTCGTGTAGAGTCAGAGGGTCCTTACATACCAGGCAGAATAGGCAGATGCCTAGAGAAGACAATGAGAAGTAGGAATAATCTATTATCGTGGGAGAAGACAGACCACTGCAGGAAGACTGAAGCATTACAGAAAAGCAGACAATGTCAAACAACTCCTGGGTCTACTGAGTGCATAATCTCAGCATCAGACTTGTTAGATATTTAAGCATGCCTGTCATCTCAAAGGAAGATGGCAGTTTTAGAGCCTGTCTGTCTGTAAAAATACCTCTTCCTAATACTGCCTAGGTTCGCTTTCCTTTACCTTACAAGGCAAACAGTACAGAAGAGAAGCAGATGAATCGCACTATGAAGTTTCTGAATTGTCTGTATAGAAACTGTTTATAGGAATGGTGTGGGTAAACTAGGCACTAAGAAGTGAGTTGTTGGTAAGGCTGCTTTCACAGAGCATTGACAAAGGAGAAAAGAACCCACAGCAAAAACAAAACTTCAACACCACAATTTTGCTTCATATGTAGAATGAACTTCATTACCTAATCCTCTCTAACAGAAGGCTAAAATGGGCTGCTGGTAAATTGATCTCTTTTTCTTTCCTACCCCCAGCATCTTCCTCCAGATATGCTCAATCTCTTCTTCCCTTGCTTTACTGAGAACCTTCCTGGTACTTTAAACTCCCAGTAAATGTTCATTCATCTCACCTTCCTTTTCATATCCCTGAGAGCTATAGCTTTGGGTCCACAATATATTTAATGACCTTTCTGCCAAGGCTGTTAATTAGTCCATACAGCAGAACTCTTCTGCCTCATCGAGTTGCATCTCACATATACTTAGCCTTTTTGCTACTAGACTTGTAATCAAGCTTGACCTGACAAAGGCAATACAGGATTACTCACAGTTCCATCTGTGCTAATCACTTACATAGCCCCTGTTAATGTAGGGCTTAAAAACTACAGCACTGAATGTACTGCAACTATTAAATGATCTTAATAGGTTTAGCAGCAGAAAGCTGATGCAGGCAATAAGCTGCAGACCCCAAATCCCACAGGAAATACACACAAAGATTCAGCATCAAATGACTCGAGTCCCACACTTTCCGCAATGTCACATTATACTGAATCCTTGATGACTGATCAGGTTTCTTAAAATCAGCCACGTGCTCAAATTCTGTAATATAAGAGCCATAACATATTTCATCCTCTCCATTTTCTTTCATGATGCTGAACCATGGATGAACTGCAGCCAATAAGGCACCATTTATTTCTTAACAACGGCCTCACCTTTTCCATACCAAGCACTTTAACAACCCACTCAGGCTGCTCCCAGCACAGGCACCGACAGCCACATCTGCAAAGCGGACCCAGACAAGGACAGTTGACACTACACAATTTTAAACACTTGCATCCAATCAGAAAAACCTGCAGGGGCCAGCAGCAAGCCATTCTTCCCCCCCTCCCCCAGGCCATTATCATGCTGTGCATCTGATCAACATGCCACGGCCTGAAATAAAGCATGAAGCTGGCTGACTGGAAAATTAAGCTCTCTAAAAAGCTGTATGGAAGCCCACGCCTTTGTGAGACTCACTCTTTGCAAGCCTACATCTCCCAGTACTACTTTTTATTTTTATTTTTTTTTTAAGCAAGGATAAAAGTAAATATAATGCTGGCTAGAAGTCCACACAGCCGTACCCGTCCAAATCAACAGCTTTGTTTCTGAGTTAGCTGTGATTTACGCAGCCAGCTTCTCTACCACACCAAGTTGTTTTAAAGATGCTCTGAAAGAAGGGAAGCAAGAAACCATTTAAAAGCTAGGGCAGTGTGGTCAGACAAAGCTCCTGCGAGATGTACTAAAAAATAAGCAAGTGCTTGGTACCTTCAGCACTCAGTTAAGAAGATGGGGAGAAGAGCAGAGCTTTCCTCACAGAAGTCACGGATTTTTCACTCTAGGAAAAAAAAAAAAAAAAAAAAAACAAGAAGAAAACAGCATTTTTCTTTGCATTTGTCCTTGAAACTGCACAAGACCTTTGATCAATAGCATCTCCTTGTTTTATCTCCTTCAGCATCAGCAAGCACTGCCTTCTCATAAACGTCGTTTATTTCAGCAGAGGCATGCCAGATCACATGCTCCCTTAACAGCACAGGAAAGGAGATGGTATTAACATCCAACATACCTGCTGCATTTAAGCAAGAGTAACCAACAGAAGGAGGGGGGAGTTACAGCCTGACGCACTTCAACTCACCAAAGCTCAGACGTCGTTTGCAGTCAAAAGATTTGAAGTTCACATTACCATCACTACCCAAAATATCTCAAGACCACCTGCCACCAGTCCCCACAGAGCACAGCTGAAGCACCCTGCTCCCTGGGCCCACTGACTGCACCTCAGCCTGCTGCCACTGCCAAGTTGTGACATTCTGGGAGGAGGGTGGGACAGATATCTGAATAATACAGAGTGTTCTAGTGAACGAACAGGACTGGAAGCCTTTAAGAGGAGACCTACACAACTCACATATGAACTAGCTGAGCAGGGCTGAAACCACTCTTCAGCCCAAGAATCCTTTTATCCCATCCTGCCTTTGCACTATAGCAACAGCCTATCTGAAACAATACCATCCAGCCAGTTTAGGAGAAAAACTGGCAAAACTTTTTATTCTCTGTCAGCACTGTATAGGAAACTTTTTTCCAAGCTTTATTCCTGTAGAAAAATGCAAAAGCAAAGTATCCAGGGATTAACTGTCTGAGCAAAGATCGCATCGCTGACTGCCGAATGCAGATGCTGACACTCATATATTTAAGGATACAGTTTTAAAGCCTCTAAAAAGATGAGAACTTCCAGTAATAAAGCGGCCTGGCAAAGCAGTAACATTCTTGACACATTAAAACTGCTTTAATCCGTGTAAAACATGTGAATGTGATTCGTGTCAAAGGATACAGAGTCAAAGATACTGATACAATACCTTTAATTCCAATCAGTAGATAAAATTGACTAAAGGAATAGAATTTCCTTATAAGGCATGAAAGGATAAACTGGGAACAGAACTCTATCTGCATCTCAAACACTAACCCTGCAACAGAAGGTGCATTCCTCAAACCAAAGGGTGGCAGAGATAAGCATTTCAAACACAGACCTTGCAAGACTGGCCTGGAATACACAGATGGATGAATCAGAGGGCATTAAGGAAGACAAACAGCCTTCATCCCAAAGGCCACCTGAAGGAATGTGCAACCCCCCTAGCGACTGGCCACACAAGCATAGAAGAATAAAATGATTGACCAAGAGGAGGAGGGGACTTCAAGAAATTTTAAATAAGACACTGTATAAAAGAAGAGGGAACCATCTTCTCGGGGTGTGTCGTTGGTGGAGCGGAGACTTCCCGGCACACCCAGCGCTGCTTGCTTATTGCTTTTCACCTTTTGATTGTAATTAAATATTTTAAAAACTCCGATTGGACTGTGAGCATTTATGACAAATTGGTGACCCCGACGTGATACGACTGGATTCGGGTGAGACATCCTGACTCCCGGGGAGGCGCCCTACCTTTTTGGTAGCCTCGGGAGAAAAGGATCCTTGCTCGACCTTTCGTACCACACGAACTTGAAAAGCAGTAAGCAAGGAAAAGAGCTCCCTTGGAAAAACTGCAGTTAATATCCTGTAATTCTTGTGCACGAAGATCCAGGCGAGAACACCGGACTGTGAGTACCGCTTGGTTGGGAGGACGAGTTCCGGGGTGGAGAGTTTTGGTTTGAAGAAAGTCCCTTAAGGGGGTGGTTGGAAATTCCCAGGGACCCACAGAGAGGCCCAGAAACGGGAACAAATCACCTAAAATAAGGGGGAGAGAGAAAAAGAAAGGAACCCCGGAATAAGGACATGGGGGAGAGAAATGACCCCAGGAGGGACCCACAGAGAGGCCCCAGGGACCCACAGAGAGGTCCCAAGAATAAGGAAGGGAGCAAATTACTTGAAATACCCCCGGACAGTCCCCTGGGGTAAATGACATGGGACAGAGAAAGTCAAAATGCTGACTCCAGAAGGGACCCACGGAGAGGCCCCAGAGATAAAGAAGGGAACAAATTAAAAAAAAAAAACACCGGACAGTTCCCTGCGGTTAATGATAAAATATTGAGGAAACTGGCCATCTCAGAAAGGGAAAACAAAGGAAAAAGCTATGGTCCATTACTGCATGAAAATGTGGGGTGGAAAACAAGTAAAACCTGATCAGCTGTATTGGCCGATGTTTGTGAGTTGTGAATGAGTGTGCTGTGCTGGGTATGTGAGACGCAGCATCGCTGCGAAGCGAGTGCGGAGTCCCGATCCGCGGTTCCGTCCTCCCGCGAGGGAAACGGCCGGAGACGGACAAAGCGAGTGACAACAACCGTCATTGTTCTTCTCTTTGTGTGTACACCACTTGTCTTTTGTGTATATGTATGTTATAGTTGTAAAGAATGGGAGTTTTTATCTTTTAAATGAGGAGGGCGGACCAATAGAGGAAAGGTGTCCGTAGCCCCTAAATGGGACTTAAAGCTGTAAGATCATCTTACAACTAACATTGTTTCTTAGGCGAGAAGGGAAATGGGATGAGGTAGTATATAGAAGTGCAATTGTTAATGGCATATGAAAGTGTAATTGAGAGTATGAATTGTGGGCAAAAGGGTTAAGTAGACACTGCTACCCTGGTGGGGCAGGCACTATTAAAAACCCAGTTTGTGGTCAGGTCTTGGACGGACATTAGAAGGAAATTGGAAAAGTTAGAAGACTGGCAGGAAACGGGGACTAGATGAGTTACTGAGAGAAACACAGAAAGTATATGTAAGGTGGGATGAGGAGAAACAAAAAGCAAAGGCCTGAATATTTGTCATGGCTGTAAAAGGCGAAAAAGGAGGAAATTCCTAAAAGAGAAAGTCTTAGGAATACTAATAAGAGCATTGGAGATTCTCCTCGAAAGGGATCTGAACAAGGAATAGAATGTTATTATTGTGGGAAGAAAGGACACATGAAATGAAATTGTCTTAAATAAATAAATAAATAATAATAATAAAAAAACACGACAGGATGAGGAGGTGTTTAAAGAATAGGGATGTCAGGGGCTATACATCCTGGGGTCGAGACCAACTAAAAAGCCCTTAATAAGGTTAAAAGTAGGTTCCCAGGCGGAAGAAACTATCTTCCTAATAGATACAGGAGTTGAAAGGTCCACAATACAGGAACTACCTAAAGGGTGTATAGTAAGCAAGGATAAAAGCCTAGTAGTCAGGGCAAAAGGTGAGCCCTTTTCGGGTCCCAATTGTAAAAAAATAAAAATAAAAAATGTGACGACTGAAGCTGAAACTAAAATTTGTTTAGGGAATTTTTGAGTGGTCCCCGAGGTAGAACATCACTTACTGGGGAGGGATTTAATAGTGGCATTAGGAATAAACCTTGCCATAAATGAAGGAGAGAGAGTTTCAAGACTATGTGTTCTCATGCAAAAAGATGTGGAAGGAATCAATCCCCAGGTGTGACATTCAAAAGGAACCACAGGAAAATTGGGAATTCCACCCATAAGCTTGGGGAAATGAGGAACTGTGTAGCTCTCCAAGAAGTTTATTTACTGTAGCTTATGAAAGTGTTGTTTTTAGCTTTTGTCTTTTTGTGTGCTCCCCTCAGCAAGAGGGGGGAGTGATTGGAACAGTATTTACGTTTGCTTAATAGGTGTGTTGCGTATTCCTGGGTGGGGGGGTGTTGAGGTGTTAATTGAGCTTTTAAGTACCTCCATTCCCTCAGTCTAGACCTTTTCTGGGTAGTGAGAAATGAGCGACAGTGTAGTCACAATGAAAGGTGAGATGTGTTATTTGACCTATTAGAAAGGCATGGTGCCAGACCCTCGTTAACAGGGGTAGACTGGGCACGGCAGAACTGGCATAATTGCAGAGCGTTTCAGACAGTATCCCGTAGAAAAACGGTCGTACCCGAGCTGGAAAATGGGAAGGTCTTTATTTGTGCATTATTGGATTTGGCTTTGGTTGCAGCCATAGAATTCTGTGACTAGCAGTTGAAATTGGAAAGCCAAACTACAGAGTCGCTTCAGGAATTGGTTAAAACTGCAGAAATAGACAGATGAACTCAAAAGACAATTAGAAAATGAAAAACTCTTACTAGAGGCTCTGAAGGGTTACTGTAAGGATAACAGTGACAGTTATACATAGAGTGCTTCAAGAAAAAAAAAAAATCTATCCTCTAGAAGGACTGGAAGGAATAAAAGTAAGGTTAGACAAATTAGAAGCCTCCCCAACTCAGTTGTGTCCTTTAATAAAAACTGAGTTAATTGGGCAGATGAGGAGGCAAAAAGGGCAGCACTTTTATACTCTCTAAGAGAGAGGAAATAAGAACCCAAGATGACAAAAAGGAAACACCAAAAATCTGTTCTCAAATAGAAAGAGAGAGCTTTGAGAAATTAGGAGTAAAATGGACTGATAATAAGTGGATTTTGCCTGATGGCCGGGAATTATTACCCAAGAACTTTGCCCAAAGAATTGTGCAGCAAATGCACCAGAGAACCCACTGGGGAACTAGGGCATTGGCAGATCATTTCTTGAAATTTTGTGAGTATATAGGGATATCTGAAATAGCAAAGGAAGAAACTAGGGATTACTTAATTTGCCAAAAAGGTTAACAAATGAAATACAAACACTTTCAGGAGGGAGACCATTGGCACACAGAACTTTTGAATGAGAACAGATGGATTTTACTGAATTACCAAAGGCAGGAAGGTATAGGGATTTGCTAGTACAAGTAGGGCCACTGCTCAAACAGTGGACAAACATCTCTTGGAAGACATTATCCCTAGATATGGTTTTATAGGAGTAATCGATTCCTCTCAAGGAAACCATTTTACCTCCCAAATTTTAAGAGAGGATGAATGGTACCTTGAAGGCACAGTTAACAAAGCTGATGTTAGAAACTAAGATGTCTTGGAGTATGCCCAATTCGGAACACGGGATATTCCCCTATGAGATGCTATATGGAATTAAATCAAGGAATTGAATTGGATTGAATCTAAACTGGGCATCATAGCTTGAGCAAACAGGTATCTTTAGGAAACTCAGGGACCATAGAAATGCAGGTACTGCTGAAGAGAGCTGCTGTTTGCATCTCAGTACTGGGGAGATCCCATGAAGATAAGGACAACACAATGGTGGGCAGGGTGGTTGTTGACAACACAATGGAAAGCTCAGAGAAGATAACTGAAATTGCTGTTTGCAATCCGTGGGGAAGTCAGTGAGGATAAGGAGGTAGATTTGCTGGCGACATAATGTAATCCCCTTAACATCTGAAGCCAGGAGATAGAGTGTTAATAAAAAACCTGGAAAGAAACTTCCTTAACCCTATGTTGGGAGGGACCTTTTCTTGTTACCTTAACTACAGAGATGGTGCTGCATACTGCGGAGGGAGCCTGGACTCAAGTCTCCTGTGTAAAAGGTCCCATCGATACTAAGGACTGGAAAGTTGCATCATCTCCAGGAGAACTGAAAATACGAATACAACGATAATGCTCATGCAAAGAACTCAGTGTGGATGCTACCTTTTTGTATGATTTATATATGTTGTTATTGTAAGGAGAAGTGGTGATACCATTGCAGGAGGGGTGTCTGCAAAAGGGGGGCTTTGCAATGAGTTTCTGAGGGTAGGACATCTTAAACCAAAGTAAAAAAAATAAATTAAAAAAAATGGGGACAACAACTCTGAAATTCAGACTCCCAATAGGGGTAAAAGCTATTCGTTCACAGGGTCAAGGGACAGCTAGGTAAGGGAGCAGAAAATATAACAGTAGAGTACCAACAACAAAACTGGTTGCCCTGTAGCGTTCGACCAGTGAGAGTCCAAGCTGGGAAATCTTGGGCAGGGGTGCGCAGGATGTAACTGCTCGTATGGAGCCCCTGAAGACTATCCTTGCTGCCGAGAAGACCGTTTACCCCGCTGCCAGATGCAACCTGGTAGGCGGAGGAGGCAGAGGGATGAGAAAACTGTGGGGCATAATAATTCTCCTGACCATACTGAGCTATCCTGACAGTGGGACTGCAAACCCATGCTCAAAGTGCTACCAATATGTTAAATACCGTCGAACTACAGAATGGGCACTATCGTTCCATACCCACATAAATGTGGCCTGTTATGACAAGGGTTCACTAGAGACTTGTACAGTTGCTGGGCATAACCTCTGGTTGGCAGCTAACAAAGGAAAAGGTGGATCCATAAAATGGCTGTGTTTGTCCAAAAGAGAGGAGAATATCTGTTTTTCCAAATCAGGAATGTGGGGATATTCTGATAGCAGCGGAGTCCAGGATCAATACAAGGAAGAGCTAGTAAAAAAATGTTACCAAGCAGTTGCAGGTCAGGCAAAGGATAATGGAAAACAAAGTCACCTCTCTATGATGAGGTGAGAAAAAAAATCCTAGTAGAATCTGGATTTACCAAGGGAGCCAACCTGTTTGTTAGGATCGCAAATGACAGAACAATGGCTCTGGAGGGGGGAGGAATTAGAACCATGGCAATTGTTAAATTGGAATCATACTCATAGGTCAACCAAAATAAGACCTGAAGGATGGATGCTTAGTTACAAGGTTATTGGACAAATCTGTATATCTAGAGAAGGAAAACAGTTCAAATGATGTTTAGAAGCTACCCCCTGCAAAATGGTATTAACCACAAACTCCATGGAGGGGCCGGGATATTGGTGACCTGTCTCTCCCCAAGGAAAAGAATTTTGGGAAGAGCTGGGAAGGAATGCCTCAGATTGGAGGTCTCCTGACAGACTATTTTGGATCTGTGTTAAATGAGCATATAACCGATTGCCAAAGGACTGGAAAGGCACATGTACTATTGGGGTAGACAAAAGAAAAGAATTGCCTGTTTTTCAGTTCAGAGGTGGAACTCAATTCTAAAAGATGATTGGTAGAATCAATTACTTGGGGATGCATGGTGAAAATGACTGTGTTTCATAATATTGTGCGGGATGATTGGACTAATAATCTTACCCTGTATGATTCCATGCCTTATTCGGATAATACATTCAGTGATGCAAGGAATGCAGATTTCTGCAATGCCAATTAATCTAGAAAAAGCCATGGCTGGAAAGACCCACAAATTAATGATTGTAAAAAACAAAGCAGCTCCATTTTTACTAGCTGCTAGGAAAGCAGTATTGACTTTAGAATACAAGACACGAATCACTGATGGGATCAAAAAGGAAATGGGGGATTGTAAAACATGTGAATGTGATTCGTGTCAAAGGATACAGAGTCAAAGATACTGATACAATACCTTTAATTCCAATCAGTAGATAAAATTGACTAAAGGAATAGAATTTCCTTATAAGGCATGAAAGGATAAACTGGGAACAGAACTCTATCTGCATCTCAAACACTAACCCTGCAACAGAAGGTGCATTCCTCAAACCAAAGGGTGGCAGAGATAAGCATTTCAAACACAGACCTTGCAAGACTGGCCTGGAATACACAGATGGATGAATCAGAGGGCATTAAGGAAGACAAACAGCCTTCATCCCAAAGGCCACCTGAAGGAATGTGCAACCCCCCTAGCGACTGGCCACACAAGCATAGAAGAATAAAATGATTGACCAAGAGGAGGAGGGGACTTCAAGAAATTTTAAATAAGACACTGTATAAAAGAAGAGGGAACCATCTTCTCGGGGTGTGTCGTTGGTGGAGCGGAGACTTCCCGGCACACCCAGCGCTGCTTGCTTATTGCTTTTCACCTTTTGATTGTAATTAAATATTTTAAAAACTCCGATTGGACTGTGAGCATTTATGACAATCCGCAATACAATTTGACCCTTAAATTAAGCATGGTTAATTTACAACTTGAGGGAACTCCCAAAGGAATAAAAACATCAAGTGTATTGTAACAAGAAGTCATCCCGAAGCTGAAAGAATTAAATGTCCAGAAGATCCGAGGAAAACAGAGTTCTGCTATACTTCTTCCTAAAGAGGATGCATGATTCATTTTTATTCAGTTTTATAACTAAATACTTTGTTTTCTCCAAACTTCAGTTAATGGCTCATCCAGCTCTGTTTTAAGAGCTAATGTGCAAGAACATAGAAATCCATTTCTGGTTTTCAGTTGCATTGGCTTTCACAATACTCATTAAAAAAAATAATACCAATAAAGAAAATCCTGGAGCTGACTTTAAACCCCTCTGCTCTCACTTTTCTTCCCAAATCTGTTTTTCAATTGTTTTCAACCCCTTCTTCTCTCCTTTGCTATGATGAACTACTCATCCCTGAAATAATTCTGTGTTATTAAAAATGAAACACTGTTCTCATAATTGGGACCTAGGGGCATCTTCCACGATACCCAAGCCCCAGGGAATAGCACAACTATGAAAGAAGTCAGAGCAGAACTTAGAAGTACTATCTGAGATGAGGTTATCACTGTAGCAGCCTGCAAAAACATCGCACTCTCCAGAGAAGGCGCCCACTGTCTGGTTCACCTTCTTAAAATACAAAGGTACTTCCATAGGCTGAAAACCTTCAAAGTTTACCCAAGTAACAGGAGCCTTAAATATATGTTTGTTTTCTTCCAAACAACTTGACAAAGAAATGCATGTGTTGTCACACTGCTTCAGACCAGAGGTTCATCTAAGCTAGAGAGAAAACAATACCAAGTTGTAAACCATGCATTACAGTGAAGCATCCTATGCAGATGGTCCTCTTTTCACACAGCATCCTATTCAAAGCTGTGGAATTTGGGGGGAGGGGAGTGGTGGAAGTCAATGGAAAGGGCTGGGCAGGTAAAAATAAAACCTGCTGCCAACTTCCTACATACCCCATGCCAGTGGCAAACAGGTCAGGGACGTTAGATTTCTTGCATTGTAATCCAGCTTCTCCTTCCTACACAGGTTACAGCCACTCATTCTCTCCATCCCATCAGTACTGGATTGTTGTGACTTCTGTTCAGTGAAACAGACTGTTTAGAAGCGGATTCATCTTTGTAAACATGTTTTTGTAGCTCTGTTTTTCACCTTGATTCTACAGCTTCTTAGAATCCAGTGAAGATGTATGCTCCCACGATAGCCCACCCCTCCTAAGCTACTACCCTTAATACCAAGAGATGCAGACTTGAAAGATCAGTCTTCAAGGTTCTCAAAGTTTTGTATCCAAAGCCAAAATGAGCAAAATTAAGCAGCTTCTTGTTCTCCCTTATAATTGATGTTTACTTGCTGTTGTTCTACACATGAGTATTTCATTAAATCACTCAGAGCACCACAAAGCATTACTAATTCCAACTGACATGAGAAGTCATGCATTTCTTATTTATACTAAGGCACACACATCACTTACTTTCAGTTCTTTGGAAAAACAAAAGGAATCAGAAAAAGGATCATCAACTAAACAAACCTTCCAGTACCGTAAATACCTAGCTTCAAGTGTTGGATTGTGAGATAGAAAGCAGCTGCTACAGCCCTCCACAGCCTTCAGGGGGAACAAAGCGTGTACCCTTCACAGCCTGGAGATGTCCACTTGTCAGAGGCCAGCTACCTGTCTTCCCTTCTCCATGACCATGCACTGATCAAAAGCCAGTTATGCCTTACTCAAACGCAAATTTTAGTCATTTCTCTCTGAAAGGACTTCTGCTACCTAATCCCTGTAACAGCCATGCTATTTAGTCTACACGTTGACAGACAAGACCTTGGAGCTCTCAGTTTTGACTAGACAGTTTCCCAGCGCAGTTCATTTCACTTGAAGACGCACGCACAGAATTTTTATTAAGGATACACCAAGAAGGTGTGAAATAGCAGGGGCATTTGAGTCACACCAGCAGTGATGTACGCTGACAAGTGATAAACTAATCTGATAGTGCCAAGCCTGTCTTCAGTCTGTACATCAGCAATCTTGACAGGCCACTCATCACTAATTCAGGAGAGCTGATCATAACGTTATTTTCCTTAGCAATGAGAGTTTCCAGGAAACTTTGCTTATTTTTGCCAGATTTCAACAAAAGCAATTTACTCTAGGACTGTATGAGGTTTTCAACTCAGAGAGGGGAAAAAATAATTATCTTTTTAGCTTCAGCTTGCATAAATTCACTCTAGTTTTCCTTGCTTTCTGCCCAAATATGTACTTCAAATATATAAAGCCAAGCATTTCCTGGACTTATAATTAAAATCACATCCTTTATTAAGCATCCACTCACAGATCTCACCAAAACACACACCTGTGTCTTTGCTGCTTATAGCTCCCCATGCTGACAATCAAGAAACACAGTGGGATAATGGGGACCTCCATTTTTTTTCCTACAGTTGTTTTACAGAGTAACTAATGGACGTGGAATTTACCAATTGGAAAGTTGAGGAACACAAGCAAAAAGTTAAATGCAAGTAGGCAAGATATGGCTTGCTGCCTGACCATTGAGTATTCCTCCTCACTGGTGCCCTCATCCTGACCATCTGGACACTTTGAGTACACCACATCCAGAATAGTCCTGCTTTAGAGTTAGGAATCAAGCTTCTGAGGAATGGCTTGTGGCTGAGAACTGGTAATACCAGAATTTCTACACCTCAGATTTTATAAATATAAAGTAATGAGTGACAAAATCTTGATCAAAATTGAAGCAGAGAGGCAAACCACAGAAGAATACCTCACTACGATCAGTATCAAGCTCTTCATTAACACAGGACAGAATACAGCTCAAATTCAGTGCTTCATCTTGGGTCCACACTCACACTTAGTGTAACATTTCACATCATCAAGCATTACCTCAGATCCGCTTTCATGGAAATACACTCCTTTGATGCAAATACTTGGAATATCTGAGGGCCAGAGCCCAAACCGATTTACTGACTTAGAGCCCAAACCGATTTACTGACTTGACTCCCATTAGGCCATCAGACATTCACATTACATCACTTTCTAATGAGTACCTCCACATCTTAAAATAAGGGATGCAGCCACACTCAGCCCCCAGCTCTGCCATAACCTGAATGACACCACTTGTGTCCAGATTCAGTTGCTGCTGCTGAAGTACTTTGGAGGGACAGGTGGTCCCATTCCTAAAAAAAAAATAAAAATAATAATAAACTCAGCCATGAAGAATTTAGAGAGGATTCTTCAGAAGCTTGAGCCACATGGAAACATTTGAATCAGCTCATACAGGCAATTAGAGTTACAGGTGTCCTACTCTCATCTGAATTCATCACCAGCAGAAATATCCTTTAGAAGCTGAAGGAACTTAGTTCTCATATTATCAGTTCTCATCCCACCACCAACATCCTTGATTAAATTCAGCAGGGTGAGGAACAGATCTCAGGACATTCTTTCATTGCAGCTAATCCCACTTCCCCCCCCCCAACAAGAAGATAAGAATAAATTATGCACTACCACAAAGGTGCTCCACTTCCTCACGCTGTGTGCTCTGGGGTCAGAGCATAGGGATGTTTTAACAGTCCTAACAATTCCTGAAAGCTGTAACAACAGCTAATGGATCTGCCAGACAGATTCTTAAAAATGTCATCAATGCAGTTAATGGAAACTCCAGCCCTTCAGTCCCTGTTGTTTCATACATATATTAAAAGTATCATTTCACTTAAGGTAAGCATAAAAACACTCTCTCCCCACACATTTGATTTAGTGCCAGACCTCCGGTGCTATTTCTAGGGCAATAAATTAAGCACTGATCAAGTCATGTTTACATTACCTCCTAAGGAAACATAGGTGCGAAAAAAAAAAAGTGAGGAAATTTGGAGTTTGGTATGCTAAGACAGAGCTGTTCTTTCTTTTGTTCAGGAAGAGCATGTAAAACATTGACCATTATTCTACTAGCAGTAGTATTATAAAGATGTTGTTCTTATGGCTGACCACACTAATTTGTATGAAATACCTGACACAAGCCTTCCCCTAAAATCTCAAGCCAATTCCCTTGTTCCTGAAGTGCAGATGCATTCCCTCCGTGCATTTCTGTCAGGCTGGGATGAGATGTTGAATCACCAAAAGCACATTTATCCGTGGGGCTCAGTTGAAGTGCACAGCCATACAGCTGGTACAACAAAATGGAAAACCAGACTGCAAGAGTAAAGCTGCCCTCTGAGTTTCACTCAGAAGAAATCTGTTTTAAGTTTTTCAACCCCAGTTCTGCAGGTAAATATGCAAAAGAATCAGAAGGAAAAGCACCTGAACACACCAGTGAACTGATGCTGGCCCAGCCTGCTCTAGTAGCTACAAGCCTCCACCTTGCAGTAAGCAGTCTGTTTAATGATACTTCTCTCTGCATTTAAGCTTTTCCATGACAGCATCAATAAAAAGAACCTCAAGTTTCAAGCAGACAGTACCAGCATATCCCAAGATCCTAATTGGACTGCAACAGCAGCCATGAAAACTTGCCATCAGATCCTAAGATGCTTTCAGGGTCACATATTTTCATTAAGATCTGTTGCTTCACATTTTGATTCAAGATCCACAGATTCAGCCTCTGATTTACCCCCTCTTCATTTTTCTCATAACATGGCTCAGATGTTACAGCTGAACTAAGAACTGTCACTCAGAAACCTACCTAGCAAATCACAAAGCCTCAGCATTGCCTTCAGCAAGCTTGAAGCCCACCACTGATTCAACCTCAAACTCCAGTTTGAATCTCAGTTTTGTATTGCACGAATTTAATCTAAACTGGAAATGCTTATCCCTGGGAAGCCTGGAGGGTTCTACTTGCTGCTAAAAGTAGGAGCCTAGGATAGATAGCACCTTCAGTAGAGGACAGTTTATCTCAACCAGAAAAATAAACATCAGCTAAATGGAAAACCAGAGAAAGGTATCTACCAGAAGAGAAACTCTTGCCATATCCGGGAACGTTGATGTCTTTTGTGACTACTGTCTATCTGAAAAGCCTGCCAGGCTAGAGGAATGGAAAAAGAAAATCCTGTCAGCACTCACTGATCTAGTGTTTATAGTTGAAACCATTCCCCTCAACAACCCTTGATTACTTGCCCTGGGTGGAGTTCAGCAAGTACTTTGTGTAGAGCAGCAAACACCCCTGCTCCCTGCAGCACTCCAGCATCTGAGAAGCAAGTGGTGGAAACAACTGCAAGCACAGTTTGCTTGCACACTAGTGCAAGCATCAAACCAGATGGGAATCACCTCATTTATGCCAGTAAGAAAACAAAGGTTCACCATGCATTAGGATACTTTGTTCTTGCACTAGAATTTTCCCCAAAAGCCAAAACAGCACATAGGAATGTTGTTAGGGAAGGGGCACCCAGACAGCTGCAATGCTGCTGAAGTATTCTGTGTATATCTAAGTCTACACCAAAATTCTAAGCTTAAGAATACTCAAGTGAAATAACTTTTGGCTTACTGTGAAAAACCAGGCATATGGGACAGAAGAAGCATCAGACTGCCCACACTGAAGCCTGAATTTATATCCACCTCGTGGCTGCCAAGACCACGGGGCAAGGATGGAAAGCAGCTCTTTTCTTCACCAGATGGCATTCTGACGCTCATTTTTCTTCAAGCTTCCTCTACCTGCTGCAGAAACTCACCAGCTGCCCTAGGCTTCCACTGAAATACAGGTAACCTGTCATAGCACTGGAAGGAGAGCACACAAAGCTTGATCGATGCATCTATGAAGAGCTAACCTTATGGCAGGGGATCCTGTAGCAGCTGCACAAAACAAAACATGTACTTCTCACTTGAAGAGAAGCACTCTACAAGGCCAGTACGTTCATTTACATAGTTTTAACTTCGCATGGCAACAAAACACTAGAATTTAAGTGCTCACACAGATGTTATTGGCTTCTGAACTACACCTGATTCTAGCCCGACAATAAACAGATACTGAACATTTTAAGGTAGAATCTGGAGAGTCAAAAAATACACAGATGAGAACAGTGCCTTATAAGCCAGGTCAGATTACAACACGATTTATACCATCAAGGAGTGCAAAGTAACACAGGAAAACTCAGAGCATGTGAAGGATGGCTGCGTGTCCATCAAAAACAGGAAGCTTAAAACAACTGCAGTTTTACTAAGCTGACAAAACCCTGATCCTAACCAATTTGCCTCTGAATCTGCACAACAGCACAGCAGGAAAGAGACTAGATAGTGACATGGCAAGCTGGTAGATGTAGTGGCAAGGCAGAAAGTTTGGAGCAGATTCACCCTCCCCTTACATTTCAGTACATTTATGATTCCTCACCTTCTTTTAGCCTGTTTCAGTCACATGGTCAAGACACCAACAAACTTATGGCCTCCATAAGGGGCTATTCCCAAATCCAGCCAAGCCTTTTTCATCCGTCACATTGATCACAGCACAACCCTGTGAGCATACAGCCAAGAGAGCCCAGCACCAGTCACCCATTCAATAGCAGCTCGTAGTGGTGAGGAGCGCTACAGGAAGCAGTCAGAGCTACATCAACTAGAAGCGTAGGGGGCAAGGCCACGATGAAGGCAGCAGGTAGAACAAAAGATGGATTAAGCAGTCCTGCTGTGCACAAAGCCCTGGGGCCACCGACACCAGGAAGGACCTCCCCTTCCTTGGGGAAGGGCATTGACACTGTATAGAAACGAGTATCTCAGGATAACATCTTCAGAGAAAGGGGGAGGGTGTCTTTGTTCTGTTCTATTTATATAGGGTTGCTTTCTTTGGTATTTGCCCAGGAAATTAAACAGAAATATTGGCCTTTCCCCTCTTAATTACACTTTTCTCATTTAGTCCTTGACTTTCCATACAGTAACATCACAGACAGGAAGACTGCACGAAGCAGAAGCTGTAGTCCTTTAACTGTATCTTATAAAGGACTCGATCTACCACTGCCTGCTGCCAGTTGCCACAGAAGGCAACTCTAAACTTGCTCCCTTGAACTTGAGATATGCTGACAAAAAATGTGCTTTGTTTTATTGAATTTCCATTTCTTTTTGCTAGTAATTGGCCTAGAGCCCCAATTTCAAAGCCAGATGAAGTTCTGGATGATCAAATCTAGATTTGATGGCCAGTATCCTATTACCAAAAAAAAAGAAAAAGAAAAAAAAAGAAAAAGAAAACCACCCACCCACATTTTGAGTTATTTTTCCCCACTAGAAGACACATTGAACATGTTGATTGTAGCATTGGCCAAGAAAATCCAAACAACATTGTCCCTACAAAGCTTCCAAGAACAGATCATTGGAAAATAGGGCTAGGAAAAATGAATTTCTTCATGTTCAGGATAAACACGAAAGATGCACATCTAAGCTACCTGAAACTCCGTTACTTACTACAATTTGCTACTAAAGTTTCAGAACCAGTGGGGCTTAGGAGGGAACCTCCTATATTGATTAGGGCTCAATAGGGTGAGTTGTTTTTTTTCCTCCAAATATTGTCTGTGCACAGTTGTACACAAAACCGTCACAAACTGCACAGCTGGAAAACATTAGCAACCTGAAAAATATTGGATCAACTACTGCACTTATCCTTCAGGTTTCCACCAGGCCATCTTGGGTGAGGTGCTGCATTCTTCATGACAACAAGGTGAATTTCTGATGAATGCTGACAAACCCTGCCTCAGATAAATAGTTCTTCTTGTGCAGGTTGTGTGGCAGCTCAGTGAATCACAGCCAGAAGGTAAGCTTGCAGCTGCACGGTCATTTGTGCACACGGTTGTGGGAGGATATTGATGTGCACCACGGAAAGGAGACAAAGCAGTGGAGGAAAAAATGTAAGACATGGTGTCAGGCTAACAAAGTAGGGCAAGCAATGATTAAACATTACTCTTTTCCAGGAATGAACCTTAACGATTGCTCTGAACTTCCTAGTTGAGAAGTCTCTACAGTTTGAGTAAGCACATTTCAGAAGGCCATCTCGCACAAACAGGCATCTCTGCAGGACTCTGTGTTAGTTCAGTGACTGGTAATCACGCTACTGCTTCCTGGTTTTAGCTTTTAGTTACTGCTAGGAGCTCCTTGTCATCAGTATGCTCATACAGAGCTGAGTAGACTTGTTGATAAGCAAATAACTAAGCCTATAAAAATGAGATTGCAAGATTAGTTTAGGCTCTTCTTTGACTTTTGTTCATGTGCAAAACTCAAACTTGAAATAAATCCAGCACCATACACGTAACCTTAATTCTGCAGCAGCAGGAACCTCTCAATAGGGAAAAGTGACAGCAGACCTCCCTTCAGCATCTCTCTCAGGCAAAGAATCAAGCCCATAGCCAAACCCCGCAGCATGGAGCATCCCAGCCTTCCTGCAAGGACAGCATGGGCAAACACTGTACTTGGATGAGAATAAGAAACCACAGCCTGAAAAACAATTGTTTCCACCTTCTTATGTTTATATTTAAGAAAATTCAGTTGCTTCAGTTGCACACAGGCTTCATCATGCCAAAATCCCCACCGACATAATGAAAGAAACCAAATAAATATAATTCAAAGTAACAGGCCTCCAACTCCCTGTGGAAGTGATACGGGTCCCAAAAGAACATACCGTGCTCTTCCTGCAAAGATTTATAACACACCACACACACCTCTTCGCAATAAAAGACAGGATTTTCCAGAGCACACAAGTGAGCTGTGTGCACCCTTTTCATACAAGGTTGTAGAGCCAGTCCAGCTTTGGACATCTCATAGTGCTGCTGTACACCGCATTCCATTCAATAGCCTCATTTAAAATGAATATATGAAAGTTATAGTTTCTGCCAGGTTAAAATACCTTGACTACTCCTTCCTCCCCCACAGCATTACATAAGATCTCTTCAATGTCCTCATTTCATAAGAGGTCTCAATCATCAGTTGTTGCCTTGCTTGGTTGCAAGGTACAGCATAAGATGGAAACTCAATATCCACAGCCAGTCAGTCCTCTTTTTGAGGCAAATTGACACTTGCCTGTTGGAAGTAAAGGCTATGGCAGATAACCAGTTCTAAATAATGACCCCCCCCGACCCCAATCACAATCCAGTTAATGAAAGAAAGATTTGCTTACCCATCCCAAGGATCAGGGCCCACCAAACACTTCAAAAGGAGGAATCTCCATCTAGAGAACCTTTACTTATGCCAGGCAGACCTTAAATGGGGCCTAGGTTCCACCCCTTCCCATCATACAGGAGTACTGCTGTCACCTGTGCTCCCAGGGCTGGCTGTGTCCCTTCACCAGGTGCTCAATCATTTGTTCAGGCCGTGACTTAGCAATTCTCATGCACCTGTGCTCTATTAATATTCAGCGCCCAGCGTAGCTGAGCAATTTATGTTTTGGTGAAGTCTATTTACAGAATCCCACACAGACAGGAATGGTTATTTTACTCTTTGCGGTCTGAGTAACTGTAATAACAAAAGAGAACATTTAATTTCACTACACTTACAGCACAGATGCTGCAGTCTGTCACCTCGCATACATGCTGTCATTTAACACTTATGCAGGATGCTTCCAGGCAGAACATTTTGCATCTCCTTTATTCCTCCTTTGTAGTGTTGTAAAAGCAGCATGAGGATCCCCTCCCTGAAATTTCTATTACTATTTTGAATGCTTAGCACTCAAAGTAATAACCCTCACAG
Organism: Callipepla californica brunnescens; assembly: GCA_023055505.1. Classification (NCBI taxonomy): domain Eukaryota; kingdom Metazoa; phylum Chordata; class Aves; order Galliformes; family Odontophoridae; genus Callipepla; species Callipepla californica. The sequence continues at coordinate 7,245,871 of JALIRH010000028.1, read as the reverse complement.
CAGTGTGCATCTCTCTGAACTGGAAACAAACATCATTCAGAGCTAGAGACTCACCACGATGTGAATGTTAAAGACTGATTGGCAACTGCTGTGGTATGGAAGGTTTAGGTCCAGTAGAAAGACCAGAGAGAGGTTATGATTTTGGGAAAGCAGACCTCAGGATGCTTCCTCACTGTGACTACAGCAGACAACCCTCATACTTCTGTCAGGTAAAAAAAAAAAAGACTTTGGAAAAATGAATCTAGGCAGACAGCACACAGCATTTTATTTTCCTTCTCTGAATGTCAATGTGACTACACGCTGTGATATACAAGCCACCACAGAACCTATGCAGCTGAGGGATCAGGACACTAAGAATTTGTAATAAAATAAGCATGGATGCTTTAAATTCTTCTGCTTTGTTAAACTGTTCCTAGGAACAGATGGAAGGGAGCAAGGGCTCACAGTTGCTTGCTCTGCAGGCTCTTCAAAGAGTTCTGCCTGCAACACTTAAGGGAGTATCCTACTGGCTTCTGGTGGAATTTGATGCTCTCAAAGCAGAGGAGTGATTTCTGGATGTTAACTGTTCAGCTTTAGTGTTGAGTTATCTCACATTTAATGAAACACCATTAGAATGAGCGCAGCCAAATTGTCAAGCAGTTACAGAACAGCCTGGGGAGGGCACGTTCCTCCTGTCTGTCAGCTTTAGGGCTATGTTCCTTAATAAAGCATACAGTCCTCATAAAGGCAATGTGCATTTGCAAAAAAATCAGCACATACTCTCATGTTATTTCACATTCTAAGTGTGATTACCTGCAAATGCTAGATTTCACTTCTAAATGCAAACAGAATGATTACACTGGGAGCTCCTGTTTCTGACGCCTAAGGCTCAGTTCTTCCCTCCTGATCAGATGATGTCTCCACCACAAATAATGACATACATTTTGTTAAAGACTATAGAACAACCTTTGAGTAGAGTTACACTTGTAGCTAATTTTAGTGATTTTATACATTTAAGCAGTGTCCAATTAAGAATGAATTCCATCCATCAGGGATCTGAGAAAATCCAGATTTACAAGCACTCCCTCTGATACTGCTATATCTGGGAACATTTCCAACAGCACAATGCTTTCCTGATAAGCTGTAATTTAAGAGGTGACTTTAGGTGATAATTTCCTCAGAACCAGCACAAATGTGCTAAGCTGAACATATTTCATGATGTAGTAATAAGACAAAGCAGTCTGCTATGCCTTCTGCTATTTCTTCACAATGCCTCCCCAGGAAAGAAATGCAATTAAGCTATTAAAAAGAGAGAGTTTTAACAGAAAATCAGAGCTGCTTGCATCACAAAAATTGGTATGGCCAAAAGCTAATGGACTACACTACTCTATTTTGAAACCACCTGCAAATTCACAGGTTATTAATATAAGTACATGCCTAAGGAGAAACAGTCACAACCCACCAGACTGACTTGTTCCATCATATTTAAAGTCAGCATAAAAAGAGCCAAATGGAATGTGGAAAGATACTCTTTTAAATAGTTTATTTTTAGTATTGCTATGGCTTTAGAGGACAAGAGATGCTCACTGAGTCACACTCTGATGCGTTATTGCACAACGCATACCTCATTTCTCATCCTACCAGCAGCAGTGGAAATCTACCTGATTCAGCACAGACAGTTGTAGCAAAATCCTTGTTTATGTAGAACAGCTAAACCTTGCTGATTTACACTCTACATCTACAAAGGCTAAGAGAAAGGTGTAAATACCTTCATGCATCTAGCACAACACATGCAGATTTGGTACCAGATTCTGACTCCAAATGCTTTTTTGCATCATCTTGATCAAGGGTGGCAAGCTAGCAGGACTGAAAGGTCTGACCTTCTGCCATCAAAAACAAGCATTTTATTCACAGCAGAAGACAATATTTGTTTTAATTTTCTTCCTTCTTTGCTGGAAGAGAGTTTTTTTTGTTTGTTTGTTTTTTCTTTTTTTTCCAGGGGAAGGATGATAAATGAATTCTTAAAAATACATGTTGGTATTGTTTAACATAGATAAATTGCTATGTCCTACAACAGTACTCAGTTATAACTGACCAAAACATTTCTAAATTTAATAGAGGATTTCTTTTCCCCAAACCAAAGATCCCCTTGCCCCTCTTTCATTGTTTGGTTGTAAAACAATAGCCTGAAATACCAGCAATAGCATCAGAATGAGATTTTATCAGGACCATAATTCTAGAAACGCTAACAGGTAACTGAATCTCCCAGCTTCTTTAATCTCAGACAGGTAACAAGCACAGAAAACAAAAGTAAGGACAAGTATCATTTCTTCTTTATATTCTGTGCATCCTTGGAGAAGTAAGAAAGAAACATGGTACTAGCAAACTCAGTTCTGTACTGTGAACAGACAGAAAATGAGGCTCACTTTGGGAAAGACAATGCAACAACTTACACCAATAATCACATAGCTCCAATTAAATCTTACATAATAAGAAAGGAAATACTTCTAGATATGTTATCTTTCAGCACATGTTACTAAGAAATTTAGGCATGGTATTGCCTCCCTTCAGCTGTATCCTCAGCTCACTAAAGGCAGGGAAAGAACAGAAATGCTCCACTTACAGCTATAGCTGAAAAGACTTCTCCACAACTACGACAGGTCAGTAAAAAGTTACTATCATCTGGCTGCATATTTCCACCTATCACCTCATGTAACACAGAAGGAATGAAAAAGAAGAATCCAGGCAGCATATAAAAACATCTTCCTTTAGACAGGAAAAACAAAGCATCTTAAAGCTGCTTTGCATGAGCAGTAGCAACAGCACTAAATATGCATTACTGTGAGGAATGCTAAAAAGTCTATATGACTTCAAAATATTGAAAGACTGCACAGATCACTTTAAACAAGACGCAGAAGATATCTAGAAAATCCACATTTGCTCTACTTTACCAGGAAACAATGAATGTCAGCTACTTCACAGAGTACGGTCAGTAACAAGTGGAAACTGATCTGGAAAGAAGGCTTCAGCAAAGGTGTTATATCCATCCAAGAGACAATGCCAAAACCAGGACTTGAGACAAACAACAGACATGCATACAAGGAGTCCTGCCAAAAGAGCAGCAACCTCCAGCACAAGGCCAAGGTCTGTGTGAGAAATAAGGCTAGAGACATGCACCTTTAACAGAAGTTTGGGAGGTAAGAAAGCCCAAGGTTAACATGGTTTCTGGTCCCAGAACATAGGGCGTGGAGGGGAATTTATAAATGAGGCTGATAAGGGTCATTGTAGTTTAAACTGAACACAGATTTCAGCTACAGCTAGGTAAAAGAATTTAAAACATCTAATTGCCACCTCCCTTTATTTGTTAATGTCACTCTCCAGATATCAAACTACCTCTAGTCAAAGACCCCCACCCCAATCACTGTGCTCCCAACTTAATGTCCTTATGCCACTCGCTATTTCAGCATTTTTTTTAAGTCTCTCCCTTCTCTCAAAAATAGTGAGGTTCATTGCATTACGCTCACTATTACTGGTGTAGTAGTTCTAGTTTGTTATCACGACCACCTAGCTCAATCTAGACTGAAGGCAATTCCACACCTCCAAGCTACTAATATATAGACATACTTCTGCAACTCATATGCGTTTACTGGATTATGTATTTTATATGAAGCCCAAGAAAATTCTTCAGAAAATGCAGCCCAGGCAAGCCAAAACGTTAGACTCCCAGGATGTGAAATGTCAGTCTCCCTCCTGTTCATAAGCTTTTTTTCAGTGTTGGAGGGCCATAATGAGGTGTCCCTGGAGCCTTCTCTTCTCCAGGATGAAGAGAAGCTCCCTCAGCATTATTTTTTGTGGGAGAGGTGCTGCGGCCTCCTCAGCTCCATGTCTTTCTTGTATTGGGGTCCCCAGTACTGCAGGTGGAAAAAAAACAAACCAGCAGATAGAAAGCTGGTCTATAAGCAAAATAAAGCTTAGAGGATGACTGCTGTGCAACAGTTGTAACAAAAAGTGAGAGACCAAAGCAACACATTTCAGCTCCTATACTGAGTAGGAAAGGTGAAGGCTGTTATGAATTCGTTCACTGAAAGCCTGCCTATCCCACTGTGAACATGTAAATGGAATAACAGGCATGGAAACATAATGCATTTATTTTTTTTTTTTAGATTCCCAGTCAGTAGCAGTCCCTGGCACCTACTGGAGTGCTGCGTTTCAGAAACAAGAATGTTACAAAATCAGAAGCAGGGAAATGTGCGTGGGTCTAATGCAATTATTGCCAATCTCAAGCTTCCAAAAATCATAAGGCTGTTTTTTAAAAATGGCTGTGGCTCGTTGTTACTGTTAGTGAAAATAAATAATAGCTCAGGCTATCTAGAACCCAGAGCTGGACCCTCATGGGAGCTGGGCCTGGCTTAGGCCGCTCTCTGAACCCCCAGGCTGCTGATGTGTGGCCTGGCCTGGTGGGACACAGGGTACTGTGATGGGCATGCAGCAAGCTGTGCCTTGAGGAAATCCCTACAGTTGGTGAAGAGCTTCAGTATTCCTTGAAGTTCCTTTCTATTTTTTCTTTTTTTTTTTTTTGTTGATTCTACTCAGATTCATCCATCTTCATTCATCTGTGCCTTTATTTCTGCTCAAACCGTGACAGTGGAAATTTTAAGCTCTAAAATAATTTTATTCCTAAGTCATTCATTAAAAGGGAAGGCAGTAAAAAAAAAAAAAAAGAGAATATGACTAGCAAATGATAGCAAGAAATAAACAATTATCCAGTTAACAAGAAAACTGAAGAGCTATGAATCTATGAATGTGTCATTTGTACTGGAAGCCTTGCCACCCTGCAACTGTGTCAACACTGTTACTGTGTTTTTCCCCTGCTAGTTGAGGGACCCTTTATGTTGCTGCCAATATCCTAGGCCTAGTCACATACACTTCCGAGCCAGATATTGTAGATGGCACTTTCTCCCTTCAGAAGGGTGTCCTGTAACTCTTCTGTCTTTCGTAGATTTTAAGTATGGACTGGGTGTTAAAATGGACATGGTACACTACTACTAAACTGCTAAATACTCATCCAAGTTTCTGGATATGTGAACTGCATTATGAAGTTCATCTACTTAACTCTTGTGACTTATCACTCATTGAATGTTTGTGTTTTGTAGTGTAGCTCCAACTGCTGAACTATGATATTTGTAAGTGAATATCTTTTCCTTTTCCCTCGCTTTGGGCATCACAGAAAATCTTGACTTGTGAGTCCTAATTTTTCAGAACTAAAAGACAAACAATCTAATGACAGAACGCGATCTTTGTGATATTTTTAATGCTTGGGCAAGGCAACACTGACTCACTATAGCCTAATATCTCCAAACACCCCTGACAAGACTATCATCTGGCCAAGATCTGTGCTTAAAAGTTCCAGCTGTTTATGAGGTATTTCTGTGGGGGAAGGATGTGGCAATAATTGTGTTTCTTCTAACTGAAAAATGGCTGAAGTGATTTTCCTTTCAAATTCCTCAATTAGTGAGCAAAACCAACTGTGGGTAGGAAATAAACAAGACCAATCTGCAACAAAAACAATGTTTAGGACAAATCTTTCTGCACCTTCAGCTGTGGAGGTAACTAACTCCCTGTGTACTCTAGTATTAGCTTAAGTAAACAGACTGTGTTGGGTTTTCATCCCAAAGCTGCATCTGTAGACCATTTATGAAATTCACAATTCTTTAACAGCAAATTAATGAGACTTTGCGGAACTTTCATTTGAGCTGTACTTAGGTTACTAACACAAGAGTACAACCCTCTAAGGAAAGAAAATGCAAAAAAATATTTTTCCTGTAGATTTGGGCACCTCAATTTTATGCAACCTCTTTACCACTTTCAGGCAGGTCTTGGTAAGCATTTCACGCAAACAGCAGTTTGACTCTTGATGTATACTGGCCCCACATCATCTCTGGAACTAGATCCTTGTCTTGCAGAGTACCAAATATTTCTTAGATCCTCTCTCATCTGACCCCACCTGATCTTTCTCCCCATCCAAATCCATCTAATCTGCATGGCTGTATTGATACTCACTGGAGAAGATGAGGAGGACCTGTGAAACAGGCTATCCATTGTGTTCCAGGTGCTCTATGTGCTTCTGTTTTCTTTCCTTTCAGCTGAGGGTAAGATTTTATCTTATTCACTCTCCTTATAAATTCACAGAAAGCATGCAAGAAACAAAGGTGAGCATAATCATTCGTAAACATTTTTAAAACACTGTCATATCACAGTATTTTAATCACCCCAAGTATTTTCACTGGTGATTTCAGGTAATTTTTTGAGATACCTTTTGAAATTCCTGCTAGGTTTGTTCATCCATGCCTTTTGCGAGTCCATTTGGTTTAAACTGTGTATTTTGTGTAAGCTATGTATTAAGCTCTGAACTGTAGGTATTTGGCACGCAAGATGGGAGTAACCTCAATTTGTTGTCTGAAAGTGAAGTATTTAGTCTAAGTAGAGCGCTTGACTTGTATTACAGTAAATGAAGAAACAAGTACTTTAAGAAGGTGATCTGTTACATCTGTATGTGACTTCTTTGGGGGGGCAGCGAGGTTCGCTTTATTGAGTAGAGGGCATTCAAGCAACCATGAAGTGAATCAAAATGCAGATTTCTGACATGATATATCTAGCATTAAGAAATGAGGGGGGAGAAAGGTTTAACTGAGGCTTTTCAAATGTGCAGATAAAGACGGGAAGGAATTTTCCATTTCAGAAAGAAGTATAGCGAAGGCTGTTTGCCAGTCAGCTCTTCAAGGTTCACTGATACCATGGGGCTCCACAGGTCACCCTGTGAAGACTGTTGGATGTGCATCTCTTGTGTACATCACTTTTTTAAGAGTCCCAGTGTACAAATAAAGCAGCTTGGCTCAAGGGACCAGAAGGCAATAAGCCTACAGTGTGTTTATAGCAACAGTTCTTGGCTTGTGTTTATCTGAAGGGTTCCACTTCTGTTTTAATTACTCACATTCTGTATAAATAAGTATAATATAAATTTGGGACTCCTTCTACTGTGTAGGTGCTGTGAATTACTTGATTCTCTGTAAACAAGGCAGTCTGAGAAAAACAGAAAACTTTCTGAGCAATAATCTAGATCTATGGTCAAATGGTAAACTTGTGCCAGGTCTTGTTGGCTGAACAATGACCCAGAGCCAAATACTTTGGCGTTCCATAAGGAATTGTAAGTGCTGATGAAGTCTGTAATTCCTGATGGCGTGTTTATTTACCCATAAGTCATAAGATCTCCAGACAGCTTTTTCCCAGGGCTGATGTGAGCTGCAGATGCTCTTACCTAAGGCATCTCAGATGGCTCAGATGGCCTATACGCTAGACATTTCTTCTCAGGGACACACTCAAATGACTATGCATGTGTTAGAGATCTGACATATTGCAGTGCTGAGGAAAGTAAAGAGAATCCTCTAATAATTATTAGCAGGTGTTCTGCTGGGGTGCAGCCTGTACCCCATTTTGGTGTGGCCTCAGGGCTGCTCTCATCTTGGGGTGGCCTCACTCCTTGGGCCTGGGCTGCTGTTTCCTCTGGAAGGTAGAGAGAGTGAAGCAGGCTGTCTTGGATGGGGAGCAGGGGGAGTTTTTATGCGTGCCTTGCTGTGTGGTCGTGCTGGGAATGATTCACTGTGTGAAGATGCATTTTTCATCTGATTTTCAACAGCAATATAAAGGAGCCTCCCCCCTTATCTGTGATGCACAGCAAAAAGTAATAAATGGTAATGATGCTGCTGTAGAAGGAAGGAGGAGATAAGACCTGTTACTTCCTAGTGGGAATTACTGCTGCTTTCATTTTTGTGTAAATGGCATCTCTTTTGAAACTGATAAATCCTCTTGTATTTTCATCAGATATTTTGTAGTAGCCCATCTTTATTACTCTGACTGTTCAGCTTCTCATTATTGATAATTACACAGGTTGCTCTGAGTGTTATGTCTCCTATGTATTTCTGTGGAAACTATTAACAGATACAAAGAGCTCGACACCACTGTTCGATAGGGTAAATTCTCAGTGATAAAGCACTGCTTTCCAGCATGGTCACCACCATTAGCTGTGCATTTTCACTGGCAATGACCAGGAGCCTATGTGCTGTGCTTGTAATAATCTGCACTAACAGAGGTAACGCACTGTCATAGTCACCACTGCTGGAAGGCACCACCCACCACCTCTCTGTGCAGACATCCACTGTTTGGTCTCCATCAACGTTCACAAGTGTAAATGAAGGTCAATAGGTGCCATTTTTTCTACATGGGGAAATTCAGTAACGTTCCTTTGCTTCATACACGCTTCTGTGTCAGACACTGTTGTGTCAGACTGCCATCTGTCTCATGACAACAAAATGTAACAGACTATAGGTAGGAAGGTTCAACCTTTGCTGCTCTACCACCAACATCTGCATCTGTCATTGTGGGCCAACATAATAAAACAAGAGGCATTATTTTTGGAGCAACCCTAAGAAATTTTTCTTATGCGTATTTTATTACTGTGAACAGAAATAACACATTGTTTATTTTTTTTCTGCCTGGTGCTTGTTTATTTTCCTATGGAAAACCAAGTGCAAATGGATGTGAAATGTTGTCTGATCTGTCTCTTAGTCTCTCTGAATCAGATGAGATAACCCTGATGAATCTAATTTCTCCCTATTCAGTACTGCTGTATAATGTCTTTACATTTATTAGCATAAATTCCTGTACGTAGGGAAGGTGCAACTCACAACTGCTGACTGCCAAGCTCAGGTGTTCTGAAGGGCAAGCAAAGCATACCTGCCTCTGTCCTTCCAGCTGGCTCAGAAGAAGCTAAAGTGCATGTCAGTTTGCAGAGTTGAAGATGGAGGATGAGGGAAATGTCTTGCTGGACTAGGCTGGCCTTTCTAATCAGTAAACAGAGGCACAGAGAGGGATAGCACAGTACTCTGCAATCTAGCCTTGGCTTGGGGCTGTCAACAGAAGCCCAAGAAATCTGGCGTTAAGTGTGCTTGGGAGAATAGCTTGGAAAGGACTTCAGTGGTCAGGGTACATGTACATGGGGGCGGCGGGGGGAAGGTGAATCAGCTGGCTGCTTTGAAGGCAAATTTGCTTTGACTCAGAGGAACTGAAAACAGTTCTTTCATTTCTAGTCAATCTATCAACATTTTGGAAACAGAGAATGGAAACTTCGAAATAAGGAGCAGTGCACAGGGAGCCCAGAGGCACAACTCAGGCTGATGGAGATGAACGAGTTTGGGCTACTTGGTTAGTTAAGGTGAATCATGGCATTGCCAGAGCCTGCACAGCTGTTTACATTAATCCTCCATAAATAATCTTTCTTCGGCAGTGTGTAGGCACACACACATCCCACTTAACAGCCATGTTAAACAGTTGCACTAAAGAAACAAAATCAGATTGTAAGCCTATGAGTGATACCTCTGAGTGGTTTTCAAGGAAGGAAAGCAGGACTTGATGTGTTTTTCTGTCCCCTCTTTCTCCTCTTCCATGTTGCAAGCTTGGTATGACCAATGTGTTGCCTAAATGCCACAGGGCTGGCTGTCCAGTCTTCTTGTGGAGCAGGATGGTGGCCACGTGGTAAGGTCATCCAACTTGAGCAGTTTTTCTCGTGTAAATTACTAAGACTGCTATGAAATGCCTGTGATTTCCTCACCCCTAAACAAGGTTTCATCTTCGGTTTCCTAATCTTCACTTTTTGGAGGAAGAATGCTTCATTTTCAGAAGAGAAACAAATATGAGTAGTGAAAAGAAAACAATTCTGTGGTCAAAGTTGAGTCCCTTAATACTTCCTTTCTTCTCTGAATCTTGGTGATATTGGCTTTAGATATTTATAGTGGTTTTTGACCTTGTAGCTTTTCTCTATTGCCCAAACTTGAAGAGAAAATACAGATGCTGCATCACTTCATGGATACTTGTTCTATATTCCTTTCTAGTTGGGTCTCTTTGTCAATGCATTCTCATACAACTTGCTTATGAATTCTGATTCTGTGTTGTGCACCTTACCTCTCTCCCATTTATAGCAAGGAACCTATAATGCTTGCTTGCATCATCTACTTTTGGAAAAGGAAAAGAAATTGGGAAAGAATAGCTTTAAACTTCAAAAATGGAGAGCAGTGGGAGTGATAATGATATGAACTTGCTTCTAAAAACAAAAGTTTGACTTAAGCAAACCTCATCTACCATGGACTTCAAAGTATTTGAAGTAATGAGTGTTCATGAGAAAATCATAGGACTGGTCTCCCTGGTTAAAGAAGCTTTGACTCTGTGCTAAGAATGTGCAAACACATTCAGATAAGGTAAGCAACCTGAGCTTTTATTTCATAATGCTTAGGTTTTGAAGCTGTACTGCAGAGCAAGAAGTACTTTGAATAAACATCCTCATGCTACTAGTTTTGTTCTGAAGTTTTATTTGTCTCTTTGCTCCCCGTCTTCAGATCTCTTTATCTGTGGCTTCCTGCCTCCTGGAGGGCAGGGCTCCAGGACTGGCAAAGCACTTGAAGAAAGATGAAGGGCAACTGGAGGAACCCTGGAGAAGGAAAACAAGAGTGATCAAAAGTCTAAAAACAACCATGACCTTTGGTGTATGACTGAAAAATGGTTCATTGCATGCAAAGAGGGGAACTCGAAGGGAGACATAATGTTCTTCAAATGCTCTAGTTGCAAAAGATTAAACTGTTCTTCATGTGCAGTATAAATAAGAATATTAGTGAAAGGCTTAAATCATAGGAAAGGAAATTTTAGGGAATGCTACAAAAACAAAAAGCCCTGAGGAGAGGGAGGCACTGAATTGCCTGGGGGCTGTGGACTGGAGGGTTTTAGGAACAAACTTTTTTTGGAAATGACATTAATTAATACCAGTACCAAATCTGTAGGGGAGAAAATCTGATCCTTTCAAATCAGTAGGATATTATGAAGAACATCTTTATGTGGGTTCCTTCTCCGGCAGCCCCTTCATAAACAGAAGAATTTAATATAGTAAAAACATTTTTAACAACAAAAAGTCCTTTCAAATACTGACTTATTCCTTTTTGCAAAGACGGTGTTTTGAATTTCCGTCAGCTTTTGGTGAAAATTGATTTTTTTTTTCCTAAAATGTGTTATCTTATCCCAAGGGGAAATTAGTATTTTCTTTCCAGATCCTTATGCTTAGAACAGCATTAGAGTCTAAATTCTTACTCATTTTTTCATGCATGTGAATAAAATTGTGTTCAACTAGAAGACACAGTGGTGGTTCATCCTGACACATGATGGTCAACTTCACCAGCGAATGCAACCTTAGACATGACAGAGACTTCATTGACATAAGCTCCTGTGGCTGTGGCTTTGATCCTTTGGGTGTCAGTGGGCTACTGACAAAGTTCTACCAAGATTTCAGTTGGTTGGGATGGTCTGAAGCCCTCCAGGACCAAGGGGGAATGAAGAACTTCTCCTTCCTCCAGGCACATGTGTCTGTCAGCCAACCTGTCCTTTAAACCCTTCTGTGCTGTGACTTACTGATGCACGTGAAGCCGTGCCTGGAAGCCCTCTCCTGCTGCACTGGTTCTTGGAGTGATGTTACTCATTTTCTCGTGCTCACGAAATCAGAGATGTACTGAGTTGTTTTCATGTGAGAGTTATTCAGAGCAAAAAAAAAGAGAGTAGTGGTGTTCTTTATCATGAATGAGGCTAGTAAGAGCAAGCTCTGTTGTGCAGCATGGGAGCATACAAAGAGCAGAAGGAATCCACGTAGGCATCTCCCTTTAATGCCCACTCTGAGGGTGCTGTTTCTGAACCTTATCCTTCAGACTGTTCTGAGTACTTCTCGCTTTGTTTATGCACTGTTTGTGCTTTCAGTAGAGCCCTAAGCAACAGTTGAGCAAAGGGAAACTGTTCACCCATCAAGACCATGGCGGGCAAGCAGCTGGCAGGAGGCTGCCTTTCCTTCTCTCCTATTAGCTCTCGTATATCTCAAAGTGCAGATGCACATTGCTGTGCTTGTTGCATGTCTCTCTGTGGTAGAAGCTGGCTACTGACTTAGCTGCAGTGTAAATAAATGATGTTTTCCTGATCAGTGTTTGTTTGGTGACACATTAACTGCAAGGCCTTGATTGGGGCTGGGATCGTGTACTTGGCATTGACTTTCTGGTTTTCTCTCCGCACTCAGATCAAATATTTAGAATCTACCCAATTATGAGAAAACAAATCATCTGTGTGATTGTTGTAAAGAAGCTCAAGGGATGTAGCCTTTGGCAAAACAAACTGTGTTCATGCATGGTCTTGATGAGGTGCTTAGCTTTGGTTAGAGCAGTGCCGGAGCCCAAAGGGATGTGAGTCCAAATTTGACAAATCATCCTCATTTCTGGGATGGGAAGGAGCAAGATGATGGTGCTAATTAATTCTGACCTTTAGAGAAAAAGGATTTGAAATCTAGCTGTGGAAACAGCATGACATCTGAAAGTGGGCCCGCCCTGTCATTGAGACCTTTCCAAAGTCTTGCTGAAATTGATTTTGAAGGCTTCAAACCAAGTTGCCTGGCTGCTGGATGATGGGCCTTTAGATAGTGCAGTAAACATGAAAGAAGGGCTGGAACATTTCCTGTAAAAATGACTTTGCTTTTTATCCAGATGGTGAACACGGAATCACTGCATTAGGGGAAGCTGTGACAAACGAGGTGCAGCCCTGTGCTGAAAAAAGCACAGACACTGAGTGTGACATGATGCTGGAGGAACTAGGTAGCATGGAAGGACTTCTGGGGTCATGTCTAGTTGCAGACTCTCTGGCAACCATATTGTGATGGCATTCATAAATGCATCAAGATGGATTTTCTCAAATCAAAACCAAGCCTCACCACTCCTGTGAGCACGCTGTTTCCAAACCTTATTTTTATGATGATTAAAATCCTACTCATTTCCATGCTTTTCTTATTACTGATCAGTTTATGGCCATTTATTAATGAAAGCTTTGAGCAAGACTGCTAAACTTTTTCATCAAGATGAAATTACTCTGCCAACAGCCTTTATTTTCACTTTCTTCCTTCCTATCATTCATACTCATGAACGCCACTCCAAATATTATGCCACCAAGTTATGCTGCCAACTGACATGCAATGCCAGCGTTGGATTAGTGGGAAACCAACCCCTTCCTCTTGCTTTTTCATCTGAAAAGTTTTTAAGCCTCCGCTAGGACTTAAAATTTATTTCTGCCTCTTTCTCATTTACTTTGTCTGGGTTTTCCACATCTTTTTGTGGTCTACTCCAGTTCATCCTATCTGGAACATAAACCATCTCCATCCCATTTTTTTAGCTTTGCCAAACCAATCTTCCCCAGTGCCAAGTCACTTGTTTGCACCCTTTTCTGGATTCACCTTCCAGAATGCTCTGAGATGGGACATACATTTCCTCTGAGACTGTCTCTTCTGCTCAGTAAAGATTTTTAGGATTGCAAGTATTGCTAGAAAGGACTTTTTTTCTTTTTCTTTCAAAACATCTTGTACGAAATCTAGCAGATTTTTTCCAAGCTGTGCATTTCACAACTCTAATATTCCTTTGGCACCGAAGGTAAATTTTGTGATGTTCTCTGCCAGCATTCACTGCCATGGATTTACTTCTAGATCCCATGCCCTCTATTAAATTAAGTTAGTCAGTTTTCCTCTAGATTCAAGGGAAATTTGTTCTACTGTTCATAGCTTCAAATCTCATTTGTAATCACTGGAACATCCTATGGATATCTTGCAGTTTTTCTGAATAAAGTGTTTTCTTATTGATGATTTTCTTAGAAATGGTGGTGCTTTTTCAGTATTTCTCTGAAATATTTCCTCCAGTATTCGATTGCTCATGCGAAAGTGGGCTTCTGATGAAAGCTTTTATTAATGAGAAATTCCAAACACCAGAACATTCCTGCATGGCAGAAGATCCCTTTGCTTTTGCCTGCACTTTTCATTTTGAGAGAGAGAGATTGGAAAGAATGGATGCGATCCATATTTGTATGTTGCACTTTATTGTGAAAGCTCATCTGTAACACCATGTCTGACACCTAAACGTGAGCCTGCATGCAGCAAATCTGCCCCACTCCACAGCAGGAGGCACATCTGTGGGAAAGAAAGGGAGGGCACAGCCCCATGCCACCTGTGCCCACCCCACAGCCATGGTATGGAGGAGGTATGGAATAGAATCGTAGCATCACTGAGGTTGGAAAAGACCTCTAAGATCATCTCGTCCAACCATCCACCTACTACTAAGATTGCCCACAAAGTGCTACATCTACTCTTTCCTTAATCATCTCCAGGGACCATGACGCTACCACTCCCTGGGCAGCCTGTTCCAACACACTTTCAGAGAAGAAATTCTTCCCAATATCTACCCTGAACCTCCCCTGGCACAACTTCAGGCCACATCCTCTCATCCTATCACTGTTACTTGGGAGCAGAGGCTGACCCCAACCTCACCACAGCCTTCTTTCAGAGAAGTGTAGAGGGCAATGAGATCTCCCCTGAGCCTCCTTTTTCATGCAGCCTGTAGTGCTGCATGGCATCGTTGTGACCAAAGTGCAGGACCTTGTCATGTTGAACTTCATCTCACTGGCCTCAGGCCACTGATCAGCCATCCCTTTGTATGGCCTTCCTATCCCCAGACAGATCCACACTTCCCTCTAGCTTGGTGTTGTCTCCAAATGGTTGGACTAGATGATCTTGTAAGTCCTTTCCAACCTAATGAATCTATGAATCTATGAAATTTACTCCAAATTTAGGGAGTGGGCCACAAAGGAGAGATAGCATGGCACAATGTTAAAATCCTAGCAGCAGGCATTCATGATACTGCAGTATTGCCAGCACCTCATGTTTGCTATGGCATACAGCCAGAAACGTGATGCCATGGCATCCTTATTTCACTGTTACCATATAATCTGTACACTATAACGCAGGGTCACAGGAATCAGGATTGAAAATCTATTAAAGCTCATGAGCAATCATCCTTGGGAGCCCCTTGTGTGCTGCCTGAAGGTTCCACTGCTGCAAGATTCGAGAACATACTGTCTCACTTGTTCTGATTCTGGCCTGGGTTGGTTTGTGCAAATATTAACATTGGCTTTTCCCCTTTTTCAGCCTGCCTCCTCATATGGTAAGAGACCACATGCATGAATAATGTGACAAGCATTTCTTTTGGTGGGGTTGGA
The DNA here is from genome assembly GCA_023055505.1 of Callipepla californica brunnescens. NCBI lineage: Eukaryota > Metazoa > Chordata > Aves > Galliformes > Odontophoridae > Callipepla > Callipepla californica. The sequence continues at coordinate 7,230,730 of JALIRH010000028.1, read as the reverse complement.
AAATGCAGCTTTCCTAGAGTTAGATCCGGAATTGGCAGGAGTCACCACTGCCACTTAAAGTTTTTGAACCCAGCAGAAGGAGCAGCAACCCCTTTTCATTAGCAAGCATCTGGGGCAGATAAAAGGCCTGCTGTGGGCACCAGAGAATTGCATTTGATGATGATTATTTCAGCATAACAAGGCACTCACACTGGGGAACAAGAGGTTGTCTCTGTGGGAAGAGCAGCTGCTGGGATGCTCTTGGGCTGTGTGGTTTGGGCAGCCCCAGGTGGCTCCTTGGATTTGGCTGTCATAGTGACAGTGGCAGAAGGAACGTAAGCAGGGGTCCCCTGCTAAGCTGGGGGGGTCACACTGTGTTTCTGGGTACTATCCTGACACGAGAGGATTGCCTTGGCCATACCAATTAAAAACTTTGCTGGCAAAATGGAAACACGTCTGATGAATAATATTTTAATAAAGGTCAAAAAGCACATGAGTATTGTGTTGAGGATTATGGAATGAATCTTAACATATCAACCTAAATTTAATTGAAACCCTTTTTTTTACAGGCTGATTAAAGCTTATTGGAAATAAAATTAAAACAGCTTTGCTTTGGGACTAAATGTAAAGCTGAAATACTGAAATAGCATGAAAAGACTTTTTTTTTCTTAAATAGTAATTTCTGACCACATGAAAATAGGGAAGTACTACAAATCTTTCAAGAAAGCCTGACTTTATGAGATTTCCAGCATCATTTCCAGATTAAACAGATTTGGCTCAGTGTTTAAACTTCTTTAGGCTCATCTGAACCAAACACGTTTTCTGAGATTTATGTCAGTCTGGGCTTTACTCCTTATATGAGTCTCACTGCAGATATTTGAAAGCTCTATTTATGGGTATATTTAAGGGAACTGTGCAAATCATTCATGATGAAGCCTCAATCTCAAAAACCTGGATTCTGCTTTCAGCAGCAAACCTGGGATCACTGGCCAGTTCAGTAAGGGTCTAACCAACTCTGGACAGACTTCTGTGGAAAGGAGGCCAGGTTGGATTTTAACTTTGACTTTAATCAGCTTAGAGGAGAGGGAATCATCAGGGGTGAGTGCTGCTGTGTGATGTCTTGCTGTCCTGCAGGCTGCTTTCATTTTGCACTGGCTGTCTAAAAGCAGTATCAAATTGCTGCTGATTGTAATCAGAGGTAAGGAAAATCTGGTGAGAGAGTTAGCTCGTTGCTTTCAGAGTCAAAGCTGAGCTTTGCAGAGCACTGCTGAGCCTGCTGGGACCATCCTGGGAGAGTGTCTGCAGTCTGCATTGAGGTTTCTCTGCACAAAGATGCTTCTCTAGGATTAAGGCTGGTCAAAAAGCTTGTGAGGTGGTCTAGCATGTAGCAATAAGGGGAAGGGAACTCCAGCTGGAGTACGATAGCAGTTCTGCATGCTGTGGGGTGGTACATTGCTTTGGTACGATAGGTTATTATTAAAGATCGTGAAGTGCTTCCTTACCACTACTATTAGTGGGATCATTTGTGGATTTTTGTGTTTCCCTGAAGAAAAAATCTATTAAATTCATTTCAGGCATTACAGGGAGACTTTTGTTTTGCAGTTATTTGGATCTCAGTGATACACAGGGTTGGAATCATGATATTTTATCTAGGAAACCAACTTCTAGTGGCTGCACTTCTGTATGTCTGAGCTCTCTACAGATCCCTCTGGATGTAAAGCATGCATTTACATCCCAGAATGCAAAGTCCATCATTCGTTTTGTTCTTCAAGCAGTTTTCTGGGCTGTAACACTGCGTTTTCTTACAGCTACTGATGATTTTCTGCTTCCTTTCATGTTACTCTTTACAAGAGTCAGCTGAAAGTGGACAGTATGTCCTGCTCCTTTTGCAGGAAAAATAATATAACTGAAAGGCACTAACAATTCAAAACATTTGCATTTTTACAAATACTCTCAAAACGAAACTGTCCTGATTCAGAAAATACTTTTGCCATAGTGCCCATCTTTCCGAAAGCGGTGCTGCTTCCAGGTTGGTATTTTTGGCTTTTATTTATCTTTAAAAACAAAATAAGGTTTATAAATGAGATTTGGCAAAGATGTTACCCAGAACAAAACCGAATCACTAGATATTTTTGGTATAATGAGATCCATGCTGCTTCTTTCAAGAAGATCTTTGGACTCCCAATGGGAAGGGAAGGATGTTTACAACTCTGGACCTTCAAGATTTTAACTTGATTATTTGCAGGCAGCGTAGTCTGCTTGCTTATATAACCAAACAACAATTGTGTAATCACCACTGTTAAGTGAAAAGTCACATGATTTGATTTTTGTTTAAACTCAGCTGCTTCTTATTTCTGGATGAGTTGCCATTCTCTTGTATGCAGGACAGAGAATTCAGTAATTGGAAGCAGTATTTCATTTTAGTTTATTTTTTTCATGCTTTTTTTTTTTTTTAACTTTGTTGTGGCTCTCAGAATCTCCCAGACTCCCAGGGAAATAGCTTCCAGTATTAGCTATCTGGACTAATGACACACTTCTGCATGGAACTGATCTGGTGTTGATGGTTCAACAAGGGCTTTCCTAGTGACAGTGTGTTCCCTTCTGCATGAGCAGCTTCCCACAGATCCCTTTGCAGACTTGTAATGGGCCACAGACTCTTGGTGCTCAAGAGCATGGTGGATGGAATGCAGAGGAGGATCAGAGGCAGCTGTCAGAAGCAAACATATGTATGTGCACATGGGGAAGTAAATTTCCTGGAAAAACGAAGTCTGGATGGTGTTGTGTACAGACAATACAATAGTTCCCACCCTGGGCTCAGAGGATTTGAATAAAGTGCGTGTTTCAGCATTCAGAGCCTGCAGAATTGTAATGCCCATCCTTTGTGCTGTGCCAGTTCTCATGTTTGGTAAGATGCTCTTTCAAATTCCAGATCTTGTGGAAATTAACGGTGAAAAATGACTTTGTTCTAGGTTAGAAATGGAGTAATAATTGGATTTCCTCTAGCATCCCACTTGAGTCTTTGAAGCAGCAGTAAAAGCCATTGTTTGGGAGATGATAATTTGAGACATGGTGGTGGACACAAGAGGGTGAATGAAGTTTGATTTCTTTCTCATTGGTTTCAGGGTGAAAACAGAAGTGTAGATGATTGGAATTCATAAATATTTCAATCATCTGCCCTGTGTCTCTTTTTTAATTTCTCTTCTAGAACAAGGATTCTGTTTTTCCTTTTCTGTTTCTTCATTTTCCTCCTCTTCTTGCTTCCATTGTGCTCCTAATGGCCTAGAAGAGCTCTCTTGCCCCACACACCAATGCTGCCATTCAGTTGCCATTGAGTCCTCCTGTTTTTACTGTTCAGTTTTGTACTTTTAGTGGTATTCCTGGCAATTCTGTTAGAAAACATTTTTTTTGGTCTTCAAATATGCTAGAGAAATGTCTGGTTGCTTATTTCTGTGAATACATCTAGGAGAACTGTATTAATGTGACTTTTCCTACAGCCAGGGTGAGCCTGGCAAGGCCAGCTGCCATGGATCTCAGTATGGTGGAAGTGCCACATTGCTCAGACACATGCTTCCCTTTCTTATTGACAGCACACAACAGAACTGAAACATTTTCCACTGTGCCCTTCTCCATGTGGCTGTTGCATTTTTGGAGTGATGACGATCGCTATGTGCTAAGTGTGAACAGAATGTCTAGTCCTCCACGTTTTGCTATAAGCTGGTTTTGATTTTCCTTAATATAAAGCAAGCAGAGGACAATGGATCATACTGCGTCTGATTACATTTTCTGAGCAAATGGCTTTTTCTTTGCCAGGGTTACTTCACTATAACCACAAAAGAATGCTGTATCAGCCAGAGATTGAGCCACAGGTACTGTCAGAGTTCAGCTATTGATGGGAAAGCTGTTTTCCCCTTTTCCCAAATCTTTTCCTGCAGCAGTGTCCCCAGGGATAACTGTGAGGGCAAGATTAAATTGCAAGGACACATGTCTCACTCTCTGACAGTTCTCCATGACTTCATCACTTATAGCATAATAAAGTCAAAATCATATGTTGGAGTTCCTCCTGGAGGGGCAGGATGCCACGGCTGCTGCCCTGGGAGACAGATGTGATCTCTGATTTCAGAAGCCATGTTGAAAAGTGAGAGGACCACTGAGCATCGTTTGTGCTGAAAGAAGCAAAGTCAATATCGGAATGAGGGAAAGCAATAAGTGCAAAAATGACATTTGATGTGTTTGGGAGACTGTACCCTTCCTCTCTTCTTTGCTTCTAATGTCTGAGGGATGGTACTTAATGAAATAGGGCAGACAAGGTCAAGCTGTATTTAATTCCTTACCTCTGTAAACAAAAACCACATTCCTTGCTGAGCTCCACGTGAGAGGGAAGAGCTGCAGACAGGGATTTAAGCATTGCACTCTGTTTATTGCAAAAATAAAAGAGTGATAGAAAAAGTTCTCAAAGGTGATAACCAGTTTTTCCCTGACAATAAAAGGACAAATAATCAACAACCTCAGACTGAGAAGCCAATATTTGATGTTGGCATGTCTATGGACTTGTTGGATCCTCTGCATTCAGTCTTGGGCTTCTTCTGCCCACTGTATTCCATCAGAATAGCTCTATTCTTAGTGTTGCATAGCCAGATAGTCATTCTGCACCCAGATCACTTTCTTCTTTTTAACCTTAGACTAATTTCTGAATATTGACTGTTTCCACATACCATTGCAGAAGTGAGAGGGCGGTGAAGGTTGGGCTATCTCAGGCTTTCTTCAGAGCAGGGAGCTTTCCATAGTAGAGTTTGCCTGGCTGCTGCATTCCCTCCAGATACAACCCAGCTGCTTCCCACTTCTCAGCTGATGCAGACTTGATATTTTCATAGTTAGGTAAAAGAATCCAGCAAATCCTTCTCCCTTTTCCCTCCCTTTTCCTCACACACGCACGACTGGCAGGAAAATCAGCACTAATATTTCATCTTTAAAATAGGAAAGAGACATGGTTTCCCTATGAAGTAGTGGAAACACTGACATCATGTTTGGAACAGAGTTTTTTTCCCCTTTTCTGTTCAAATTGCTTGGAGATGTTAAAGCCAAGGAATAAAATCTCTCCCTCTGGAGTGGGAGAGTGTTCCCCATGGACTACTGTTTGTCTGGGCTTAGGATGAATCATGCTGTTCCTTTTGCATTTCAGTGACAAATTACTACAACCAGGAGCTGGGAACTTAGATGGCAGGGGAGACAGCAAGGAGTTCAAGTCAGCTGGTGATAGAAAACGAGGAGGAAATATTATTTATGGCAAGTTCAATGACTGGTTGCTTATTTCTGTGTTATATCCTCTCTTTCCACTTTAAAGGAAATGGCTCCTATAGCAAGAATGACTCACGCACCAGATGTTGCCAACAATGTGGGTTTGCCAGTTACTTATTATGTTAACCTTTTATCACAGCATGGTTCAAGTGCATGGCTCCAGATAAGACCACAGATGTGAAGGCAGGGGTATGCAGCAGGGGCTGGGAAAAAATGTAATAGTTGAGCATCAGTACTGTGTGCCTGCAGTGAGAAGCAGCTTCTTGATGGCAGACCTGATCTGGAATAGCACGGAGAAGTAAGTTCTCTGTAGCAGTGTCCACACCACAAGCTGTGCTGGCTTCCCTAGTGTTTCAGAGTATCTCAGCAAAGCAGAAGAAACTCCACCAGGCACAGCGACCTGCCTGTACACACAGTGGTACACTGCCAGCTTGCTCAATGTTTTTCATCCTGAAGCACAACCTCTTCATGATGACGACTGCTTCCCAGCTCTGCACAGCTGCTCACAGACCCAAACTCTGTCCTGGGGAGAACTTAGCCTTGTGCTAATGGAGGGGATGGGAGCCGAGAAAAGAGGAGGTTGCAAGAAATGTGAAGGAGAGATTTTTTCTGGATTCCCTTATTTCCTCTCTGCCTCAGTGTGAGACGAAATGACAGAGAAACACAGGAAAGGGCAGATCAAGGAGGCGAGATCCAATTGATGTCTGTTCATTCCAGCTGTGAGGAGGTCCAAAAGGAGACAGAATTCAGCAAAGAAAGAGAATAGGGCACCGTTCTCTGTAGAAGACTTGAAACCCAGCTGAGTTTGGCTTGCTTATTGCCTGTCAGGCTTGCAAGTAACGCTAGCATATTCACCGTTCTGAAGACTGCATGTTTTAGATTCAGCACTACTAAACCTAAGCTGGAGATTGGATGCAACAGTATCCCAATTAAACCAGTCCCAGCAGACGTCTTCCAGCAGTGACTACAAGCTGTTCTGAGTGTACAAGAGCTGAGTGATGGTCCAATAACCATCTGAAATAGCGTAAATCCCATGAATACGCTCCTGGTTTGTCTTTTTTGGACTCTGCTTCAGACCATTTCTGCTGCAAATGGTGCAGAAAGGAGTGCAGTATGTGAGAGCAGTGATGTGATTGTAACTAAATATCCTACAGAAAAACACCCAATCATCTTTGAGCCTGCTACGTTATAAATTAGATTTTAAGCAAGTCAGAATCGTGCACGGAATCAGTCCCTTTGTTTCTTACAAAGCTTGGAGACATGGAAGCAGTACATAGTTTTAATCCCTTTCTTCAGTGCATCCAAAGTTGAGGATTGTTGTTCTTTGAACTGATGGAGTGGAAATTTAAATGTTACCCGGACAATGTCACAGCAAAATCTGCAGCGAGGGGCTGTAAGCAGTTGGAGCTGACATTTCCACTTGGTAGGTGGGGGAAAAAATGAGGTGAAGTGACCAGCATGAAGGCTCACTTGAATCTTGATGGAGAGTGTAAAGTTTAAGGGACTTTTCCTTTACTGATACTGCAGTTTGTAAAGCCATATCAATTCAAAATGTACCTTTAACATAAAGCTACCTGCCAACCCCTTTTCTTACCCCACCTCTGTGTTCCTTTCTTGTCCTTGAATTCTCTCCACTAATCCCTGGATACAGCTTGGAAATGAAGCTGTTTCCCACAGATACCACCTTGGCACTGAAAGATGCAAAGATTTCACAACAAAGCCCAACGTGCCAAGCTTGGTGTCTGCAGCTGGGAGCCTTCCTCACTGCTGCTTTGGGCAAGCCTGGAGTTCTTAATTAAATCTGATAACGTGGTCACTCACAATAGCCCTGTTGTGATGGGTGGCATTGCTTATCTGGAAGCAGCATGGGCTCTGCTTTTTTAGGGCAGCATCCCGAGCAGCCCCTGCTTAAGATGTTTACAGCAAGAACTCTTAAAGCTGAGTGCTGCGAGGTGAATGAGACAGGATGCGTCTGAGAAAGTTCACTAGGAATGGAAAGTGGGAGGGTTGCCTGCAGATCCCTTCCTTTGTGTTCTCTTTCACTGTAGCGTTACAAACAATCGCTTACATTTTCAGGCTCTCGGTAGTTCTGGGAGGCATTATCCTCATTTTGTGCTTGGATGAGCTGTCTGTCCAGAGAGGTGCTGTCTAATGCTGGGAAGCATTTGATCAGGCCCAAAGAAGTGTCTCTGGGGAGTCAGCGAAGCTGGCAGCCAATAAAAGGAAACATTTCATTGCATGTCTGCAGAAAGTCATACATCTTTTTCTGGTTCCTTGTGCTCTTGCACAGAGTGTGAGCCCCGCTTAGCACCCGCTCCAAGTTGCTTCACATCGCTCTGACAAAACCACTGTGTGCTCTCACTTGTTTACTATGTCCTTGTTCAGTGCCTCTCATTCAGCTCTTTTAATTGAGCCCATTTTCAATCCAGAGGGACAGTTTTGCAGCCAAAGCTTTTTAAGCCATTCTTCTGCTTGGAAGTCAGTGTGATTTTGGTTGTGACATGGCAGCAGGGAGACTCGACTGCATCCTGAAAAGACAGATGTAATTAACCTAGCTGTAAGCCAATTAGTGGTATCCAAGCTGAAAAGCTGTAATGGTGACAGCCATAGTGTCCTGAATGTAAGTTCAACAACTGAAATCATTTTCACTGCATTTTCTTTGCAATATCTATGCTGTTTTCGCCGTGATAGAGGTATCCCTGAGGTTACCTATGCTTCTTTATAGAGCAGCATTCTGCACAGCCTCTGCAGAAGATGTTTATGGTGCTCTAGGTGACAGCAGCTTTGACGAGTTCCAGATGATCTGTTACCTGCTTAAACCATGCCCAAATGCGCTCTGTGGCTGCATTCCATCGGGCCCTCTCTGCTTGGAATATGCTCCTCTGCCAAAGGTATAGAGGAAGCAGGTGATTGCTATCTGGCCATAGGACTCTCAGATCACACATTCTGCTGCCAACTTTCCCTTTCTGTTGGTGAATGCAAATACAAGAAACATTCAAGTAGAGTTCTGTCTCCAAGGAAAAGCAATGTAAATACTTCTGCTGACATGTGTGGAGCCAGAGATACAAGTATTTTCACCTCGTTTTCATTTATTAGACCCCCTAGTATGTCAGGAGTTCTGAAATGAAGGAAGCTGTGCTCATTTATGCTTGTGGGCATCCGATTCACATTTTCTGGTAGTTAAAATCCCCTATAAAGTTTCTGCAGGGATACTGCCTTGCTTATTTTTTTCCACTCTAGACTGTCTCATTCTCATGCTCTCTCTTATCCAACTCCTTATCATCAGTTTTCTTCTTCTGACTTTTTTCCCAGTAAGTTCAAAGCAGCCTTTTTTTTTTCCCCAGGATATGTATGTTCCTCCACTTAACACGACTTTTGGCCCTGCAAGAAAATACTTTTTAACCTTCACAAGACATCTGATGTTTTTTATTAATGAAAATCAGTTCAACTTGTTGACGGTGCCTCTAAGTAATGATGTGACATAATCCCATATCTGAGTGCTTTCGACATGCGTACCTTTATTTAGGTGATTTTAGACACTAAAATAACAAATTGCTCTTCTTGGGAAGTTGTAATGCAATGGACTGATAAGGTCCACGGTGGCTTCCTCTTGACTGTTAACGATGTGCTGCTGGTAAGTCATTCAGTGTCAGGGGCCAGGGCTGTCCTAGCAGCTCATCTATCATACATCCATGGATTCAGTGAGGAGTTTGACCTCATAGCTTATTTCTGCGAAGAAAACTGTTCCTGCATCTCTCATGATGCAGAAGCATGCTGAGGGCTCTCAGTGCAATGGATAGCTCTTTCAGCCTTGCCTTAATTATCCCAGCTGAAATAAAACATGTTCCACCTGTTGCTTGGGGACTGGGTGACTGGTCTTATTCTTTCTGTTCTCCTGGGATGTGTTTCTGCCGACCTAGAAATAAAAATTGTCATTTTTCCTTGGTCCAGAGATTGTCTTGATAGAGTGTGAGGATAGCAGGGGTCCTGGCAGCACAGACTGAAGGCAGTTGGCAGCTACTAGACAGGGGCAAATTAATAAAAGCACAATATTTTATAACCCACAGGCATCTACATGAAAAACAAACAATCAAACAACTATCATCAGAAATTAGGTTCTGCACACTTTTGGGGGGAAAAAAACAGACTTCACCTGGTTAAGCTGAACAGGTGGAAAAGCTTTGAAGTGTGCCCTACAGAAAGCTTAAACCTAGCTGGATTCTTTCTGCACAAGAGAAAACTTGATGCAAAATGAGGGATCGTGAACGTACCCTCACCATCTGTGTCCTGCCTCGCACCCTACACGCTGCAGGGTATTCTGAAATGCCACAAATAGAAGTATCTGCCAAGAAAGACCTCTCCATAAAATGATGCAAATCCTGGTTGCTGACTAATTGGAAAGGATATGCAAATGCTTAGACATTCATCAGAGAGCAATGACTGTACTTGTGTACCTCATCAGGAGATTCAGAGAGTCTTGACCACCATTTTTTAATATAAAAGAGCTTTTTGGAAACCATAACCTTGCACATCTCACCACAGCTGCACATGGTGTGTGTATTCTCTCTAACGAGAATAAGTGTGTTTCCAGAATGCAGAAGATGAACAACCTCAAAAGGTATAATTCATATTAACAGTGAGCCTCGTTCTGCTTTCGCGTGCCCTGGGGATACATCAAAAGTTAATTAACTTAACCTGGAAATTAGACTTTCCTGTACAGTACTCATAGCTACAGTACGTGAGCGTACTAACCAACTAGGCGAGCATCTGCTGTGTGGTGTTCACTATTACTTTGTCTCTTCTTCCCAAATAAATCAACTTCTGCAGTTTTCAGAGAACAAATAACCACCATGTTTTATTCCTTTAAATAGATTTTGCTTCATGCTTTGTGAACTGAAAACACACTGACAGCAAAGCAGCAACAGCCGAAGTGCAGCTTTTCCTCTGTCCTTTCCCGTTAAGCAGCATTGCAGAACCTATTTAAAACACTTTCCTTTTCCACCTACTCCCCCCCCCCCCCCCACAGAGCTGTGCTGGGATGCAGAGCAGGGCCTGATGCTGCACCACTCTGCCCTGCAGCATGGGAACGGCAGCAGTTACTCTGAAATGCTCAGGGCAAAGGAAGAGCAATGATGTATGCTGCCACCAGCTGCTGTCTCATAAAGCTGTTTTCTTTGGGATCGTGGAAGAGATGTTTCTGTAATATCCTACATACAGAAATAGCCTTCCAACCGTGGCTTGCAGTCAGTGTCCTCATGCTGTGCAAGCTTTGTGCGTTCAGGACTGCATGGATTTCACCTCAGCTGGCCACGGGCCCATGAAAACCATTCACTGCCAGCACAGATTTGTGTTTAAGGGCTGACGCTCTGCCTAAAACCCAAGGATTTGAAACCCTACTGTTTCCAGCTGTTAGCTAAGATATCTGTGATGGGTTGCAAATGTGAGGGCTTTAACAGGAGTTCTGTGATCTGAAGGAAGATCTCGCACCGGCTTCTGTTGTAGGTCACGGGCTGAGTTCATTCATGGAGCAGGCTGTCAGAACATACACTGCACCAGGGTAAGTGCCTTCTTTGTGCTCGGGGAGCGAGCAGAATGGAGCATGTGGATGTTAATGTTTAACATACGCTGTGAAGTCACACCCAAGTTCACCAGATCCCATCTTACAATTAAACGCAGCTCAGTACTTCAGACTACAGGACAGCACAGCTCTGGGAGGGCACCAGCAGTAATGACTGCCACGGGCCAACCTGCAGCAGGATCACAGGATCACAGAACCATAGGGGTTGGAAGGGACCTTTAGAGATCATTGAGTCCAACCCCCTGCAAAAGCTGGCTCCCTACATTAGGTCACACAGAAAAGCATCCAGACGGGTCTTGAGTGTCTCCAGAGGAGACTCCACTGCTTCTCTGAGCAGCCTGTGCCAGTATGTCACTGACAGTAATAAAGTTCTTGCTTCCCTGCAAAACAGTCTGTTATCTTATTTTCCTTTACATGCCCCCATCCCACAGTATAATGTAGTATTTTTTGCACTATGACATAATCATAGAATATCCTGCAGTGAAAGGGACCCACAGTGACTGTTCTTGGCATCTGGTGAGCTACAAGTCCCAGATCTAATGTGTGATTACTGGAGGTGAATTACTTTTCCCTTGTAGGTGGGCATGGAGGTATAGAGAACAACCAGCAAAGAGAAACACCTTGAAAAGACAACAACAAGGATAGGCAGCAACAGAAGGATAATCTACAACAACCATCCATTTGTCCTCGTTTAGCACCAGCAACAGAGCTTCTGGCATCAGCACTGCTGTGCTCACAGCCTGGCTGGCACACAGCCCTGGGGTGTCCACGAGCATGGCAGGGCTGGTGCTGGCAGGGTGATACTGGTCACAGGGATCTGCTGAGCAGGGGATGCTGCAGCCTGATTCACATCTGCAGTCTCATGGCTGAGTGAGCGTGATCTGCTACTACCCTCACTTCTGCTGAGGTTGTGCTGGGAGCCCCCGCAGGATGCTCGCGTGTCCCCTGGGGAAGATCTTTGACACTAAAAGAAGCAGATGTCTTTGTGGTTTCTGATATCATAACTATTCTTTCCTGTGAATGAATACTGCAGTTATTAGTGGGTTCGCAGCCATTCAGAGTGTTCTTTCATTCCCTTCTCTTTTTCCATCCCACATACACGCTTGTTTTCTGGTGTCTATCTTACATGCATAAAGAACATCGCTCACCCTGTTAACACATCAAACTGTTCCTAATGTGTTTTCAAGGGCATCACATGCAGTTGGGATGCATCTAATTGGGGTGATGCTGGTCATGTGTCTGTATTAGGAACTCTGTTGACAGCAATAGGCTGTTGGATGTTCTGGGCACATTCTTATGTCTGAAAGCAATCCAGCAATTTAAATGTCGTAGGTTGCCATGAAGCAGACATGTCAGAAACCCAACTTTGCAGACACGTCAGGCATGAAACTTGCTGCATGTTTCCTTCCAGGAAGTTGCTTGAACAGACAGAGAAATTAGAGATCTTTTTCCATTTGACTGAAAAATGCAATGGGACTGCAAAACTTGGGCTGGATGCATGGACAGAATCCTATCTGTTGGTTTTGGAATCCTGAAAGCCTTGCAGTGCCACAAAGCTGTAGGTTCAGTGTATCATTGTCAACTTAAGGATTTAAGGCCTATTCTTCTTTTCTAAGTGAATCACGGACAGCTCACTGCTCCAGATGCCAATAGACACAGACTGGCTACATTCACACAGTACAGCTCTGTTTTGTATTGTGTGTATTACTCTAATGCAGTTATTGGGTTTTCTGTGCTTTTTTTTTTTCAGTTCAAGATGCTGAAATTGATGTGAGAACTGTGTTGCAGCCCAACAAAATGTGGTCTTCTCAGTAAGAACACAGAGATGCTGAATGCCTCGTGCTGTGCCATGAATGCATACTGGGAGTCCCAGAGGGTGCAGTTCTCCTGGAGCAGTGTAAGGTAAGGAAACCAGAATGATGCTTTCTTGCTACATTACCAAATAGGCCCTGGAAATTACTATTCTCAGTGCTGTGTCCTTGGTGTTGCCCTGCAGGCTGCTCAGTGGCACAGGTCAGAACGGTGCCTGAGAGACAGCCAACAGCATGTTACTGATTGTAACCACCACTGCTTGAGCCCCTGCACTTCTTCTGCTGTATTTTTCAGTATGGACACAGCCCATGGGGCTACAGGAGAACTCCTTGAGGCTGGATTTGTGTTGTGTCTTGGGGTAATTCTGAGGTTCATGAGGTAAAGCCAGATACTGGATATCTGTATGGAGTACCACAGTGGCATGCAAAGATGCTTGCCCATTGTTTAGTAGGAGGTAGCCAAATTAGAATATCGTTCCACTTGCTTTATTTTTCTTCTCCAGGGCAGAGTGACACAGCTGTACTGAGCTACCCAGCGCACTTGGGAAGGATGTGTAGCATTATATAAAAATTCCTCTTCTCAGTCAGTACCTTACTAAATTGTTCTTCTGTATTTTCTGAAAACGTGTCTTCTTGGCTGCAGCCTTTCTATCGAGTCACTTTATTCCCATCCCCTTCCAGCCATGTTTTTCACTAGACTGCTCTGCTTTTCAGCACATGCTTCCTGTCATCAGTTTCTCAGGTTTGCCATTCTGGACCTCTGCTCGTACACTCTTACACATGCAGCTGCCTGCAGGAATGCCTGCTGCCCTCACTTGCAGACAGACAGCCCTTGGGGAGCATCAATAAGCTTCTCAAAATTTTGGGAGGAATATCACATTCTTATGCTCTCTCTTATGATGTTGTCTCCTTCTAGAAAGAGAAATAAACACTTCCCTTACAGGCAATGCATTCATTATTTGTGCCTTCTAGGGGCTCCTTCTCTTTATACGTGCCTCTGGGACAATCAAATCATTAGTTTAATTCCATGTGTGTGTTTTCTGGTCTTTCATTTTCAGGGCAGTGAATATGTTGGCATTTTTCCAGTCTACCTCCCATTGGCAGTACCGTTATTTTGTTACAGCTCTCCTGAATGCAGTATCTGTTCATTTGTTCACATATTTGATTATGGTAATGTTAAAAATATTCCTTTAACCTTGCTTCAGTCAGGACTCAGAAGAATAATCTGCTTCATGTGTGGTACTTCAGGCAGTTAATTAAACAAACCATAAGCTATATTATTTACCTAGACTGTCTTTTTGTGTCTGCCAATAACGTTTAATGTTTCAAAATTAAATTGGCCAGAGGAATGGAAGAATGTGCTCAGCGGCTCATTATCCTTTAATAAGACATTCCTATGGTTCACAAACTCATACTCTTCCCAATTCTCCATCGTCTCTCACCACTTCTACGCCAGAAAAGCAACCTGCTGTGCGTTGCAGAAGTGGAGATGAACAGACTATTCCAGCACTCTGGAAGCTCTGGTAGTGGTACTCCAGCTCTGAGCAGGCAGTGTGTGCCTCCTGGGAAAGCCTAACACTGCTCAGTTTGTACCTTAACACAAAATCTCTATTCAGCACTAATCCTGACATGCGTGGACACGTGATCAAGACTACAGCTGTACTGCTATAAAGCAAATAATAAAGTCATGGTTCTGTCTTTGACAACTACTCTACTCTGACCAGTTAGAAACAGCCAGGAACTTAGCTGGAACTCTGACCTGTGAGTACCAAAGCTTCGTTGCAAATTTATCCTCTGCAGGAGTATTCCCCAGGGGTTTCATCCAGGTTTAACCCTTCAGAAAAATCTGGAGGATGCAGATTTCTTCCTGTATATCTTGATGTTGTAAATGTGAGCTGTTTGGTGTCCACTTCTGATTGGTAGATCTCTGAGCAGGACTGCATATTTGCCTTCCTTTAAAATGTTCCCTTATTTCAGTGGTCTCCTGCAGCTAAGGAGCCTTAATTCATCTGACAAGTTCACATCACATCTTTAGAAAAAGCACATTTGCCAGCATAACTTTCAGAAGTTCCAGTGGTCAGTAATGATGTTTTAACATGGATTAAAAAAAAAAGGTCAAACTTCATTTCTTTTAATCCCTAAGATTATAGTTCTTAGAAACAAGTAAGGAGGCATTCCATTTCACCAGAGCAACAGCAACAAAAAGGAACTGAATGGGAGGGATGCAAGGCGGCTGCCCGGGAGCAGTGTTAAATTCCTGATCCAGGCTGTCACTTGTGCAAGCACAAGCTGCAGATCAGGAATATATTTTGTGATTATCCGCCAAGTAGGTTAATACTTCTTACCCTCACACAAGTACTTTGGGAACAAAAATGAAGTGTTTTAGGGGTAAGTGGAGCACCTCTGGCTCTTGGAATTGAGAATTTAAAATTCACGATATTTGTAAAAAATGAACTGGAAAGGGAAAAAAAAATACAAAGGTAACACTAGTGACAGTTTTCTAGGTGAGAAGCAGCATGGCAATCTGGTCAGAAAGGTGTATGTAGATAGCACAGTAAGCACCATTTGGTTCACTTCTGAAGAGCCTTCAAGAAAACCTACTACTTATGCACAGTATATTGAGCGTGAGCCCAAACCAAAGGGGTCTGTACAGCTGCTGACCTCATTCTCTGGCATCCTCCTGGTGTTCTGCTGCAGAGGCCGGTCTCCCAGGACAAGTAAAGTGGGTGCCTTGGCTCACACTCATTTCCATCCATGAGTCTGCAGCCTCCTCATCTTAGCTATCACTCGCAACTCTCTCAGTTTCTGTGTCTTCAAAAGGAGGGAAGAATTAAAGGGAAACAGAGCAGGGGGAGGAAATCCGTTTCAATTCAGAAACCATCTGGGCACCGCAAATTCTATTAGAAAAAGATCCAGGAGAAGGGAGTTCTCAAACTGAAATAAACAGTTTCTTCTTGAATATCCATTTGGAACGTGTCAGTTGAACTGGAGAGGCTTTCAGATTGCTCTGCACTTAAAAGCTTGCCAAGGCTGTGGGTGAAAGGGCAGCTTGGGAAAAAGATTGTTTGAGTTTGCTTGCTAATAGCACTTCAGAAATAATTGGTTGTGAAGGATGCATAAGGTCTGACAAGGCCTGCGGACCATCCGTCATCTGATACGTGGAAATCTCTATGTGCACAAGGTCAGGTTAATGCAGCCAAGATGAAACTCTAAAAGCGCTGAATGCGCCTCAGTGTCCCTAAGAAAAACTTCTCTGGGTTCAGCGGGTTAACGGAGTGCTCTCTTGAAGGCACCTCCAAGTCTGACTGGAACTTGAGTCCTATCAAAAAAACTTGGACTGCTGTAGGAGTGCTTGTAATCCATCCCATGCTGTCAGGTACTGCAGAACAAATTGCGGAGTTTGTGGACCAAAGTCAGATTGAAAGAGCAGACCACCCACCCTCCCCTCCCCCTGAAATTTTTTAATACTTAACACGTTTTTTAATCCTCTTTCCTAGGCTTTCAAATATAAACCCAATATATTCAATTAATCCAGAACAGCACTTGACGTTTTAAAAAGTCAGCTTACCTCATGTGCTGAGTTTTTGCAGGCTGCAAGATCCAGAAATTCGTCAGCTCTGCAACTTTCACTCTGTATGTGTGTTATTTTTTCCAATAGGAAGTTTGTTTATTTGATGTTTTGAACAAACAATGAGCAGACATCAGAGCAGACAGATAGGGCCCATTCATTTTTCGAAATGAAATAATCAGATGTCATCTCTGGCAGCAAAGCTCACTGAAAAAGCTTCAAATTGCATGCTGCACTTAACTTGCCCTCAGTAGCACCGAGGCAGCTGTCCACGTGTGGTTCCGAACACGAGAGCTTGCCTAAAAACACCCTGTTTTGGTGTGAGGACTTTTTTGGCCATGTCACTGTGTGGCTTCAGAAGGAGCTGTGCAGACACAATGGGAATGAGAAGGGGCAGCAGCAGGAAACCTCCAAAAATACACATCATCGGGAAACACTGTAACCAGAGGCAGATCTGCAGAAGTGATTTCTCAAAGCTGTCATAATACAGTGGGCTTTATATCTGCGGCAGTGGCATCTTATTCCTTTTCCTGGAAAGTTCTGCTTTTTGTAGTGACATAAGTGGAACAGGTGTGCTCAGCCAGTGTGAAAAGTAAGGATGAGATAATGATTCCTCTGTGTATGTTCAGTTGTGCTCGATTAATCATTAAAGTGATCCCTTGAAAGTAAGAAATACATTCATTTGGTGCTACAGCAGTAAGGAAAAGTACCAGGCTGGGGGATGACCAGCAACAGTCTGAGCCAGCATCCTTCCAGTCACCTTCAGGTTGTCTGCTTTTTAAGCCCCGGTTATGAACATCCCATGTTTGTGGACTGGAAGTGCTGTTGTTGAAATCAGTGTTAAAATATCTAAATGTTCATTCGGGAGCTTTGAAGAGCACAAAATTATAATGAAGTATTTCACTCTGAAGGGAGATCCACGAGTGGATTACAGCGTGGGTATCATCCTAGATGAAATGCCTGGGGAGAACGGAAAAACATAGTGGGTGTGCTCACTGGTTAAGAATGCTGCTGCTGTCATCTCACATAATTTGTTAATGTTTGGCGTCCTCAAAAAAGCGTAAGGGAATTAGGCATGTAAATTCCATGAGGATTCAGTGGGACTTGGTTACGCTATTTCCACGGGCTGTTTTGTAAACAGAACCCATTGCAGTCACCTTTGCTCTTCAGCACACACTCACGGCCTTCTCTTGTCACTGCTGAGGAAGCCTGATGCTGTGCAGATGTGGATAGCTGAATTCTGCTCTGGCATACCGTGAAAGCTTATGCTGCATTTAGTGTATGAATTATATGGCAACACATTACTGATACACTAATCCCGACAGAACTTTAGGTTACCGTTCACACAAGCTGTTGAAAGCTTCGCCATGATGTTCCTTCCTCTGGGGCTCACTTTTCTCGCTTTTCTCCCACTGCCCCACGAAACAGCTGTGCTGCAGCAGGAGCAGGCACGCTGTGTCAGAGCCACGGACCATGGCAAGTTCACAGAACAGGTAGACTTTAACCTGCTTACTAAGCAGAGTAACTCAGCAACATTACAGCCCATACTCAGCAGGCTCTGTGACCTGTCCTGCTCTTGGCCTAAGCTGTCCAAAGGCCTGGGCCTGCATTGTCTCAAGGGCTGCAGGCAGCTTGCAGCTGTGCTCTGCTGACCAGATCCGGCTCAAGCCCTCCCACACAGCATGCACAGCGTGATAGCTATAGCACGGTCCCAGGTCTGGGTTTTGAATGGTCCCCTGTGTCTCTGAGCATGGCAGAAGCCACAGGCAATGCTGGTCAGTGCTGTAGAGCTGTTGCCTCCAGCCACAGCTACACTGGAGCATGAGCCCCATTGATCTGCAACCTGGCCCATAAATTCACTTCCTGGCTTGGCATTATTGCTAAGGACCTGTCTGTAATCACTGGGCCATGTTCGACCCTGGCTGCCACCGATGAACCAAGCACCAACTCACCAATCTGTGCCTGCTTCTGGCTGAGCCTCAGACCTGCTTCATTGCTGTGAACTTGATTGGGACTCTGACTCGGCCCCATTGCATGCAGATGTGCCCTGACAGAGAGCCACAAAAGGATTTGGGTATTTAGGCCAGCATGGTCCTGAGCTTGTTGGACACCAACTCACAAAAGCCTTCATCAAATCTCTGTCTGCAGTTGTAAGAAAGCAGAACTGATGTCCCAGCTGATCACTCTCAGGTGCACGCTGCTAAAATGCATGTGAACAGGAGACAGATGTCCTGAAGATAGAATCCGAATGACCTAGAATATTGTAAAGAAAATCCCAGTCAAATAAGGAGACTAACTATAGTACTCATACCACTGAGAAGTGTACTTTTAAAAGTGTTTCATAAATCCTTGTGAAATGATTGGGTATTTGGGAATTACTTTCTCTTAGATTTTCTTAGAAAGAACAACTCTTAGCAGTGAACTGCTGGGAGCTGTTTTTGCTTTTAGCCTTATTCAGGTTCCTAAGCTGATTAAATGAAGCTTTGGTTAATGTGTGTCATGTCTCAGCACTGTGAGGATGAAGTGTTTCATGAGGTTCAGGAGCCAGAGCAGACTTCTGCTTACATCATAAGGACTCCGTTTACACTTTAAAGGCAGCTCACCTTTGCTTCTTGCTCGTTTCTGCCAGCTGTATCATCTTAAGTCACTTCTACCATGGACCAAATTTCAGGAGGGATTTGGGAGTGCAGAATTAAGTGCTGCTGTTGTTCTGTATGAGCACTGCATGGAAAATCTCTGACGCTTCAAAAATCAGAAGAGGGGAAAAAAAGCTCTAAGCAGAGATCTGTCACCTCCAGTAAGAAAGGAAATACCAAGGACACTGTTTTACATCTCATCCCCTTCCACATCTTGAAAGATGTTTTCCAGTGAAAGAGAGCTGCTGCTCTTCTTTGTATTGTTCTCCTAAATGAAAGTGTCATTGGGCTGGACAGTGCAATCAAGGTCAGATTTCCTTTTCTAACTACCAGGATACATCTCAACATCACTCCCTTCTTTGTGTAATCAAAGAACTGTAAATATCTTCAGAGTGGAACAGCCTTAGGTAGAAACAAAATAAAAATTCCCTTGTTCCTCCTCTGCAGAGCAGCTCCCTCCTATCTCAGACCCTGTCCCAAGGTGTGAGGACTGTGACTTTCAGACTACAAAAACAGAGAAATGAAATGTGAGGACAGAAGTGAGATTATAACCACTAAATTTTCTCCTTTCTGTACAAAATAGATCAAGACTTCATGATTTAGCACGCAGGAAGAAATGAAACAAACAATAGATTAGAAACTAAAAAACTTCATCTTCTTGTCCTTCCTCCCAAAGGAAGGATTATTTTAGATAAAGCACTTGGCACAAAGGCATAGACAAATCTGGGGAGCAGGTCATTATTTAGCTCTAGGTATCTCCCAGATACTGCTTGACAAGGCCACCTTCCTCATTACATTGTGAAGAAAGCCCAGTCAGCCCAGTTCTGAAAGCTGCTTGGTTGGCCTGTGTGAGTCACAGGATTTTTTGTAAAAGAAATCCATTTCTGCTAAACCCATTTTATACTGAAGAGATTGTTTATGCCAAACTGGCCTGGTTTTCAAAATCACAACCAAAATGAAAAGAAAAATCCTGGAATTATGAGCCCACGCCCAATTCTGTATGAATACTTTGCACATGCTTAATGTGGATATGCATCTCCTTAGAAAATGGGGTGAAACCAGCAGCTTATTTCAAAAAGGCCACCAAACAATTGCTGGCTCACTTGAGCATTCAGATGTTGTTTCCCTGTTAACAAATTCATTTAAAACATCTCATTTCATTAGTACATTTCAGCATGCATACAGAGCTCTCTAGTTCAACAGGAAGATTCTTGTGAGGCCATACAAAGATATTCTTTTTCTATGAAAAACTTGGGATCTGATTTTTCTGTGTGCACTTTGTGGTTGTCCTGTGATAAATTCAAACCTTACCACTGCTTTTAGGGGCTGGTTCTCTACTTAAACTGGCTTTATTTGGTGATTTCACTCAGAGTATTCCTGATTTACTCTGCTGTTTTGAGGGGATGACCAAGACAGTTGATTCTCTGCTAGCTAAATAGAGATGTGTAGTAGAGAAGAAAGAGATATGAATTCATGCTACAGAAACATGGAAGCCAATACCCTGTTATGTACTTGTAACAGACCACATCACAGTTACCTCACCTGCTAGTTCATCAGAAACAGTCAGAACAAATAACCCTGAAATGAGATTATAATGCTTTGCTGTTTTTTTAAACCTTTTTTTTTTTTTTTTCCTAAGAAATGTAAAGCTGAAGGAATTCTTTGCTGAAACACTCATAATCACTAGAGTGGCTTTCATTGCATGTGTTTCCCCAAAATCATTTTCATATGAGAACTGGAATGCACTGCAAAATCCCTCTCCTTGCCTTTGGGGATGTTCCAATACTCCCCCAGAAAGTCTAAAGTTCAGGGATTTTTTGGGATTATTTGACTTCATCTGGAATGCACCTCGCTTGTGCTGCAGACAGGGGAGAAATGAAGTCTGCGTGTTTCCCCAGAAGCTGAGCCTGCATGTATACACACAGCACTTCCACCAGCACCTCTCTGCTGTGGCAGACATGCTTGTGCACCAGAGAGGCTTCCTTGTCACTCAGGTTAGCAGATCGTTATCACGATATGGAGAAGTTAATAAAGCACGAGGAAATGAGTTTATAGAATGACCAATTCTCTGCCTCAATAGAAGCGGTTCACTGGCCAAGGTTTTCCTGAGAAGTATGCCCTTGTCAGAGCTGGATGGACAAAAAGTGGGGAAAAGGAAAAATGTGTGGCAGGAAGATGAAAGCCATCATGCTGGGAGAACCTGCATACAACTGAAATCTTAAAGATCATGAAGACTGGGACAATGCATGTGACAGCAGAGGAAAATTTGTGCTCGAGTGCCAAGAGCTGAGGAACACACCTGCATGGGAGATGATGTAAATCCAGTCTCTGTGAGCAGTGTGTAATGCTATGTAGGTTGCTTCAGTGGTATAGTGACCAGCATCTTAAAATCAGTATACAGAGACCATCTGGGATGAGGTATAAAAGCTTACTAAAAAGTCTTTTTATGTGCATTCAAAAATGGCAATTGAAACCATCCGAAATGGATGAAGGAATCTCTTTAAAACTTGGCACCTGAAGGATTCTCTGGTTCTCAAGGAGAAAAGGTAAAGTAAACACAGGTACAAAGAAACAATTCTTTCTTTAGCCATAGGTCGTGTTACAAAACAAATTTTGCCAGAGCTTTCATATTTCACCTGAGCAGCTCAAGTTTTCGACTCTTATCGCAAAACAAATGTTGTAGAAGCACTGAAGTTTTGAAAGCCTTTTATCTGAGCTGTACCTGCTCTTTTTGTCTTCTGTTGTAGAAAAAAAAAAGTAACCCTAAGAGCCGGTGCTGATCTTCGGAGCAGCAGCACTCCCAATGACACCGATGGTAACCGCACACAGCAGCAGGCACAGAGTCTGCATTCTGCAGGAGTCCTCAGCTGCACCCTGTGGGAATTTCACAAGCCACGGAATTTTTCATGAAACAAGGGGAGTGGGATGTAGCTTGTCACATGCCCTTGTTAGACAGACTGCTTGCCTTGAGAAGCAACCAAAGAACTGAGAAAAACAATTCCGAGGGACTTTTGTTTGTCTTACTGAATTGATTGCATGAAGTCTGGCACAAGCAAGCATTTACTGTTGGCTGTTTTGCCAAGTTTAACATCCTCTTCGTAGATGCACCATGTTTCCAGTGCATTTCTGAGGGGATTCCTTCCTGCTAATCCTTTTAATAATATTTATGCTGGGGAAGCAGTGTCTTTTCCACACATAGATCCAAATTCATTGCCTGTGTAAATCCACAGAAGCCAGCGCAATTAAGTTACCAGCAAAGAATGTGGGCTCCCCATCCTTCACAAGGCTGAATGAAAATTGCCTACGAGTTGGAGAGCATATAAGAAAGATGAGGAGAGCTCAGTAAGGACAGAATCAACTGGACAGACTTGCCCATTTTTTGTCAGCGTTAGCAACGTGCTACATTGTGCTGTCTTCCTACATCTCCATTTGTCCTTCAGACAACCACCCCTTACTAAACAGCTCTAGCATCCCAGTTGTGCCTCCTACCACAGAGGCACTGAGACATGAGCAAATAAAAGTAGGTCACTCAGCTGTCAGAAACGTGAGAAAACAGCTCTGCCAGCACAGAAAATGAGTGTGTTTGCATTTGGGTTTTACACTGGATTTTATTTTTGCACACAAAGCAATGAATTAAAAAGTAACTGACAAGTAATGTGACCAACCAACTTCTTGAGCTTCATTCGGGGTTTTAGAGAGCTTCCTTAATTCTGAGTGAGGGACAGAGCAAAGACATGCTTTCCCTAAGTCTTCAGAGGAGCAGTTCCTTTGGAAAGTACCAATCTAGGAACGGTTCCCAGGAGAGCACTTCAGAAGCCTTGCTTGCACTGACATCATGGAAGTTGTCTGGGGACGCAACAATCAGAGGTCAGAGGGGGCTGATTTTTGTAAGAAAGCGCTTTGAAATTCTGGTTTTGGGAAGCTAACAGGAGCTGGCTAAGTATGAGCATCAATTTTAAATCAGAGTGTTCTCAGAAATAATCAGAACAAATATGCCTGTCTTCCTGCTCTTGACTTATCTTTTACTGATGGTAATTTAAGATGAGGTGCATGTATCTGTGAGAGGCTACAGTTTAACTCAAGTGCTTAATCAGAAAAATTTGCTAAACCAAATTGTATACAGATGTGTTATGAAGGCATGCCAGGAGACCGTGCACGTGTCATCTCTCTCATCTCTTAGTTATGCTACAAATTAGGGTGCTCAGACTTACTTCAGCTCTTTATAAACTGTGTGACACGTGTTGGTCTAGGTTCCAAGTTCACCTACCAGGGGAGGACAGTAAAGCATCCTTACTGAATAGGAATGTACAGTAAGCTCTTTTATGTCCTAACCATTGAGGTTCAGGTCTCTGCAGAATGATGGAACGTGTGGGTTTGATGCTCTCCAGGCACAGCGCTGGGCTGTTTCACAAGTTGGAGTTGTTCTCTAACCACTGAGTAGTAATAATCTCATATTCTTTGCTTCAAAACCTCCCAAGACGGAGTTCCTTACCTTGGCTTTTCCTGAGCGGAGAGGCTTGCCAAGGATGGTTACTGCTCTGGAAGCTGGGGGTAAGAATCCTTTCTCATAATAACCCTGATCCATGAAGTAAGCTGCAGAGGGGGCAGGTCAGGCAGCAGCAGGGCTCTGCTGCAGAGACCAAGTGCAAGACAGAGCTTTGGCACTGGGTTCCCTCCTGTGCAGCTGCTCTTCTGGTTTTCAGCAGGCCATGCATGAAGTCTCTGATAGCAGTTAGCAAGCTTCTGGCTAAAAAAACACTTTGCTACCCTCACTCTCCTGATGGGCTCCTTTCTTTTCTTTCCACTGTGCCTGAATCGAAAACACAGAACAACTCCTTTGCAAATCATCTGTGGACAGTTGAGATGTATTTCTCTGTTCTCTCAAAATGTTAAAGCAAGAAGCTTTCGGTGTTGCCCAGGACATTTAGCTAAACTATTGCTATTAACTTCAATTCCTGTAAGCGTGGCAAAGTCCTGGTCCACCACTACATGTTTATTTTATAAAAGAGTATTTGAATTAGTGAGACCAAACGTTCTAGGGTTGGGAAAAGTCAGAACTATAGTTCTGCGTAATTTGAATTTGATTCCTCGATGTATGTGCATCATGATACCGTTTCAAAGAAACATGATTAGTTTTCTCCCCATGTGACTCAGAGCTCCTCGTGATGAGGATGAGCAACTGCTCCCCTGGTTGTTTAGATCAATTGCATGCTTTATTTACTGGATAATATTCAAGTCCATTCTGAGTTCTTTTTTCTGGATTTCTTTTTTTCCACTTCTCTTTTGTACCCATGACTACAGCATTTTGGCATTTTAAAAGCCCTCTTTTGTTCATTTCCATTACACTTGGATATGATGGGATTGATGGGGAAGTGGGGACACAGAACAGAAGTAACCTCAAACTTTCAGATCCTCGCGGAGGCATCCTCAATGCTTGACACTTTTCAGAGTATTTCTCAGTACAGAGCACCATTTCTTCCCAGCTCCCACTGAGTTCAGCTGCAGCTGTGAGCACTTAGTGCTTCTACACATCAGGCTCCTGAGGCTCAGGTCAAACAAGGAATGCCTAAGTGGCCACCTGTGAAAAAGCTGGATGAAATGATTTAGCTCTGTGCAGTGGTACAAGCTGATACCCTGTCCAAGTGTGTATCCAATCACCAGAGCTATGAGAACATCTTTTCTTTTCCAGCAAGCCCTTCCTTGCGACTTTTTCTAGAAATGAAATGGGGTCTTACAGTTTCTATCGTTCTGGAGCTCTAATTCAGTGCAGAGCACAGCTGCTTTTTTAAAACATAAATGAAGTAACTTGGAGCAGCATGGGGATAGTACGTGATTATGGCAGAGGCAGAAGACAGAGCAGCTTAGAAGGAGGTGCCGTGGGTAAGCATAGGAAATGTTCCTAATAGCATAGGAAGACGATCCTTTCTGATAGTAGTGGCAGAGAGGAAGGGGAGAAAGTTTTCTGACACTCCCAACTGCTCTGTTAATGTTAGCTTTCTTCCAGCATATCTTTGTTAGAAATGTATTACTTCTTCCCAATCTTTCTGCTTTATGAAGGATGGAAACCCAAAAGGGACGTGGTGGTGATGACTTCTGACACTGATACACAAAGAAGGCTGTTACAGCTCCTGCAGTGCTGCTCTGAATTTCCCTGGGCTCCAGGGACATTCATGGCAGCTCTGCAGTCTGTCTGAGCTGTTCTTCAGGCTGTGTGCTTGTCCTTTGTGCTCCTGGAAAACACTTCAAGGAACCTCACTACAAACAACAAGAAAGCTTCCTTTTTTGGATAGGATTTGCTGATGCTTGAAGGCACAG
Source organism: Callipepla californica brunnescens (assembly GCA_023055505.1). Lineage (NCBI taxonomy): Eukaryota > Metazoa > Chordata > Aves > Galliformes > Odontophoridae > Callipepla > Callipepla californica. The sequence continues at coordinate 7,205,548 of JALIRH010000028.1, read as the reverse complement.
GGCTCTGGAGCCATTCACTCGGCCTTCGGTTGTCTTTCCTGTGAGGCAGAAAACCAAAGGCCAACAACAATCACAGCTCCGGTCCTTCCCTGCATCCCTGGCTGTGAGTGCAGCTGTTCCCCACCACCAAAAGCCACGAGGAAAGATGAAGATGTTTCACCAAGGTCGCTGAAACCTCAAAGTGCCACTGAGAAGATTTGTAATGACACCAAGTTACCGAAGTCCAGAAGATCGCTCAGAGGAGCCATTGTGTTCATTTCTTCTGTAGCAACTTTGAGAAGACCTTGCTCCAGGACAGCTAGACGTGTGGCCAGCCAGCCAGAGACCTGGCTAGGGAGGAGAAGCAGCTCCCTTCATGTGCTGAGGATTATGGATAAGAAACGTCACTATAAAAGTTCTCAAACACTTCGGCATGTTGTCCGTTTTTTCATGGTTTAATCTTTTGAGCTACATGTAGGAAACACGCTGTTTGCAGAAGAACTAAGAGGGCTGGTTTTACTTAAGATGGTTGAAAGAGCCTATTCCTAAAAGCCGTGCTCAGCTACAGCTGTTTTAAGCAGTCAGATCTGTGTTTTTTGCTTCAGCTGTCATTGATGTATCCCAAATATCCCTTCTTCTGCAAAGATGTCAGCAGACCAAAATATATCTGATGCTTCCCGAGCAAGGCCTGTAAATACTGGCCAAGTTGTGTTGGGCATCCACTTTAACAATTTTCTCAGCAATTTAACCTAATGCTTGTTTAAATGTCCATTCCCAAGTGCCTTGTGAATGAGTTTTTTTCAAGTTTTCTGCCTTATTCTACTCAGGAAGGAGCCCCACGACTCATCTCAGTATTTAACCCGATGACTTTGAATACAAAAGCAAAACAACAACAAATAAGATAGAAATAAAAATAAAAACAGGCAAAAAAAGATAAAATACTGCAACCACTGACTCTGGTTCCATGCCTTGAAATCCCTGCCTCCATCTAAATCCTGCCAGACACACTCCTTGCATGAACACTAGTGTGCCCAGGTTACTTTGTTCTCTGTTCTTTGTGGTAGAACCTCCAATCCTGTGACAGACTCACCCCCATCTTCAGTGTTTGGCTCTGCTTGAGTTTTGACTCCTGCCTGGGAAAGCAGTGTCCTAATTAGTTTAAGAGAGAGCAGTGGCTCTGGAAACTGACTGGGAGGGAAAGAGTTGAAGGGTGGGATAGCAGGGCCTGAAGACCTCGCAGGGGAATATCTTCCTTCATCTTTGGATTTAAAACTGCCAGTCAATAGGAATTGCAATTAGGCAAGATCAGGCTAAACACACTGTACATTATTCGAACAATGAAGCAGTTAATCTGTTTAATGGCTTACAAGCTGCTGCGGTTGATTGTCTCACTGATAACCTTAAATCAAACCCAGACATGTCTGCTGCAGGTCTGCTTTAACTAAAACAGCAATTAAATTGCAGGCTAACTAGAGCACATAACTGTTGCTTTCAGCCACATCTGGGGTTCACCTTTGAGTAGCCTCGGACATTTCCTATCTCAAAGGTAACAACAGCAAATTGAGGAACATACTTTGTTGGCTTTTTGCTTAGGTAACCTCAAAAGTGCCAGTCTGGTCCTGCAGACCAAGAGCTCTGCCTGCTTGATGAAGGGATAGATGTCTCCTGCAATCCTTTCACCAAAAATATGTATTTATCGGAGTTAATCCTGTAACAGAGAATTTTGTTTTAAAGAATACTTTGCAAGCATGCACAGATTTCCAAATCACAGCCATGCTGTTTGCACAGCTGCTTTGCTAACCATGTATTTCAAACACATTTACGTGCAAAACATTCCTAGTTTGCCTATGCTTCCATTGGGATGTTCAAAATATCTAACTTCACAAGTGATCAGATCTGCTGGTGAAACTTGTAACTTTTGGATGTTGATCCTTGTTGAAAGATGATGTGGTCTGGAAGAATATCTTCCAGTTTCAATGTAGTAAGGCTGATACTATAAATGACTTTAAATGACTTTCCTGTCTAGATCAGAGTTTCATCTTCCATGCAAAAACAGAGTTAGTCTGGACTTTGGACTTAACAGCCTCTGTCCTTTGTAAGCTTTGGGGACACTGCATCTATCTTGGCTTTATCTTTTTGTTTATTCCTTCCTTTTGTTTTTTTGTCTCCTTTTTTCCCCTTCTGTTTATATTGTAAGTTATTTACATGTGACTGTTTCACTGTCACATATATTATACACTGTCTTCTACTAGTGAAGCGTGTTCTTAACAGAGTTTCTGGATCCTCAATACATCTGTAGAGTCGGCAAAGGCAGAGTCTGTAAATTCCCAGCAAAGTGCTTGAGCAAATGTTTCTGATTCCCCAGAGACCCTGGGAGATATTTGCCTTTTGATTATCTGCAAAATTTCTAACTTATTCTGTTTTCATGAGTACCTAAGGATATGAATAGCTGGAATAATTGGAATGAGGCTCATCTCTAGGCAGAACCAAGTCACGGAGACATATTACCCAATGCATTCCTGTGTGTAGGAGCTTGAATCCATTCCATTATTTTGTCAGCCAGTATTTACAGTCTTCTAACCTCTTCCCCATGGCAGTTGGCTAATGTTTTAAAGCAATTACAAGTCTGCGATGATGTTTGTCAGTTGTAGGAGGGAGTAATTAAGTGCTAATGTTCAAAAACAATTCATTTTCTCTGCCTGAAAGGGTCTGCTGGGAGAAGACCCTTTTCCCTGGGTTAAATTGTTCCTACAGTGTAACTGCCAGAACTAGTCTGGGTGCAGTTCTGAGATGGAAAGTACCTATTTTGCCCAACTTCTGTCTCATGTTTTCTTCTACAGTCTTTCACAGGGGGTCCAGATCTTCCCCATAATTTTTTCCCTAACCTTAAATACTCCCTTTCCTGAAATAGCAATCATAACACTGCATTCTGCAGTAAATGTCCAAACAACATGTAAGCCTGACCTGTCCCACAGCTGACCTTCATCCTCCCTGCTAGGTAGACATCAGTATTCCTAAACCTACGACAGATTTGCAAGCTGGAGAAAAAAATACAGGATCACTTCTGTGTATTAGAAGTCATCTGGATAATGCGTTTATGAGAGCCACATCTGGTTCTGGAAGGCTTAGAATGTGTGTTGGAGTCAAGTTATTACTTTTAATCTGCGAGCCTTTCCCTCTCCCTTTTACCTTTTGTTTCTCCCAGCTTTTCTTCTCCATAGGCAGAGCCTGCTGTATAATGGAAAGGACATTTTTCACTGTACATTAAAAGCATTATTAATCTGTTCAGCCCATAGCAGCCTTAATTGAAGCAGGCTCCTTCCCAAAGCATGGACTAGCTGTGCATACTAGCCACAAGGCACCTTTCATCTTTTTCTTGTAGTTCTTTATTCTCCAAATCAATGTGAAATCAGTTTCTTAACAGTTCTGTCACTATTTCCTATGACATCTCTCACAAGTTTGGTTAGAGTGATTTCTGGGGTGGATAAAGACCTAAATGGGAAACCTGAATTCAGGGCTTGATCATGGTTCTAATTCAATTTTGGGGCCCCTGTGACAGTTTGGAGTGATGGCAATATGAGAACAAAAGGGCACTACTGCCACTATCAGCCCCTGGGAATCAGAAATGGTTCCTCTCTCTGACATCACTGTATCATGCCTCTGGGAAAAAAGCTAAGCATGATTGTAGGGTAGGGAAAAAAGCTCTGAAAAAAAAAACCTACATTGGTTTGGGGTTAAATCCGTGCAGACCAAAGATGACCTAGGACTGACTGTCCTCCATAGCAAGCCATTGAGGGGAAAGCTCACGCAGCAGTCTGGCAGACAGAAGGACCTTGAGGTAGCCTGTGATAAGCAGACCAAAATGTAAAGAAGTGGAGCTGATGGAACCTGGCCTGGAAATGCACAACATAAAAGCAACATATGATTTCAATAAGTTACTTCTAGCCGCATTTTTTAAATGCCTGTTTATTCATCACTATATAGGGTGTGTCTCATGCTCTGTGTGCCATGTAAAAGTTATGCTCCAGAGTAAAAGAATCTTGCAAGAAATAAGCTCCCCAAACACTCCACAGGCCCCAGACTTCTGTCTATGGATTAACAACTTAGCACCAAACCTCAAGGCCAGACCTCCATGCCTGGCAGTCGTAAGCACGCTGTGATGCTTCGTGTTATCTCCTGGTGCTTCTCTCCTCCCCTGTCAAGTCATCCCTTCAGCTTCACATCTGGAGCCCAGAACACCTCTGGGTGTCTGCCTACATACCACCAAGAAACACATTTTTCATAGCTTTATTGATAACTACTACAGTGGACTTAGAGGAGGAGGTGATGTATTACAGTGGAGCTGACTGCAGCTTCACACACTGTTTGATGTTTTCTATCCCACGCAGCTTTTGCTAGTGATTGGTGAATGCTGACACAGTGTTGAGGACAAAGAACTCCAGTTCCAGAACCCTCACTGAAGACTGTAAGCAGGGGAATCCTTGTCTGCCTGTAGCTCTGCATCTGCCCTGTTCCACTCTCTGCTTCTTCCTGCTCATACACAGGAGTGAATTCCCCCAGCAGCAGTGTGGATTTCAGGTAGGCAACAGCATGAACAAGAGATGATGTCATGGCTCTCAGTCCTTCATGCAGCTTTTAAATGGCTGGAAGATGCTGTGTGAGTAGTGAATTGTTAAAGAGGTTCATGTCAGGAGGTCACTGCCTCTGCTGCAGGACGTGCCAGTGACTCAAAGAAGAGAGGCCAATGGCTCAGTTCTCTGAGCGAGCAGTGACTCATTAACATCTGCCTTTTTCTATTTATACGTGTGAATTCTCTCATTGATTTGCAGATTTTCCTTTCCATTCTCTTTTACAGTAAGGCTATTACTATTTTAGGCCATACATAGGCAACTTTTTCCACTGCCCTCTTCCCCTTCTTCCACAGCAAGGACTTGCTGCTGCCTCCCCTTTGCGGGCTCCGCAGCTCTCCAAAACCAGTCTGTCTGGAACCAGAGGCATCATGAGGTCTTTCGGAGCCAAAGAGCAAGACAGCTTTGCTGAGGCTGATGGAGTGTAGGAATTCTGTAAGAGACAGATCCAAAATGAACAAGAGCTTCTGTAGGGCTGCTGTCCTGCACCATTCCTATGATGTCTGTCTTAGGAAGGAAGTTTGCTGTCCTTGCACTCCCCTGCACACTTCCAGTGCACCCGATCCACTGCACTGCTGATTTTGTCAGTTTGGTCAGATCTATCTCTAGCTCGTAAGTTGGTTGTTTTTTCATGTTAATACATCAAAACAATCTCCATCTGATTCAAATTCAAAGCCTGCAATTCTCTGTGTTCTTAGCTGCTAGCTAAGAATCGGTGGATTTCTTTAAATATAGTCTTGGGTAAATGCAGTTGCACAGTGGCATTTTCCACTTCCAAGAAATGCTGTGTGTAGGTGCTGGCAGCATCTCAGGGTGAGGGTGGCAAGGCAGCGTTCCTCCTCTTTCTCTGTGTCATTGTGGCACAAATTGTGGTGACTCGTTCTCAGAGGAGCAACTTGGTTTGGGGAGGGGTGTGGGACACACTCTTCTGGACAGCTTCAGAAATAAGGTGGCTCGTCTAAACTTGATAATGCTAATGGTTGTCATTAAATGGGCTAAAAGGATTTAAAGTGTAAAACCAAAGCTTTCCTGACATCTCCCTGATGTATAAATGATCCCAGCCTGCATCCACAGCACTTTCTGGACACTAAGCTCCATCCAACTAAACTTTTCCAGACTGTCTCACATTTCTTCCCTCCCTCTTGTCTTGGTTGACTTTGGCCAGGGTCTCTCTCCAGTCCTGGTTGATTCAAGTCAGACCCAGATCTGAAGCTAGTGCTGTAAGCGTTTTCTTAGAGCTGCTTAGCTTTGTGACCACAGCAGGGAAATTATGACCTCCGTTTAAATGATAAGAAACTGAGTAGTCACTTCTGGTTTTGGACACCACAGCACAATAAAGACTTTGGTGGATGGGTGAGGGCAGGGGGTGGTTATAGAGAAACGGAGCACTCAACAGCAGTACCAGAAGAGCTTTGGCACATCCCCACCAGACACTTCTTTGTTTATTTTCACAGTAAAAAGAGAAAATTGTTCATTTTTGATCACAGTTTGTGAATCACTGTTGTACTGGAATTTAGTCATCAGTTCTGAGAGTTGACAGCACTGATTGAAGGTAATGTGTTGCTGGTTTTTTATTTATATTTTTCCCAGAAAGTGAAGAGCATAGTGATAAGGTTTGAAGGAAAAAAAAAAAGAGTGCTTCGCTGAAACCCAAATAAAATGCTTTGCTTGGAATCATTTGCTGACATTTTAGCAAACTGGAAGAACATTCCTGTGTTAAATATTGAATTTTCCTTTCAACCACCTGGTGAATATGATTTCAAACTTATGTTGAAATTGCATTTCTGCTGATTCTACTACCAGTGCAAGTGAAGACTTGATCCTGTTTTCCTGCTGCCATGACACTGTGTAGCCATGCAGTGCTGAAGGGCATCTGCTGGACTCCTCTGTGGGTGTTGTCACTGGAGCCATCAGATGTCTGTGACTCTTCTCAGAGCTCTTATTTCTTTCATAGCAAAAAGAAGATGCCACAGGGCAGGAATCCCCATCGGTGCCCTGCTGCTGAAGAGCTGCACGTTGGGTTGAAATAGAGCACAAGTATTAAACAAATGGGATGAATTTTTTTTGCTTGCTCTGCTTTTTCACCACGTTTCATTACGTAGCAGTGTAACCTGATAACACAAACCTCATTGATTATCAAGGGACAGCACTGCTCCAAGCCACAGGCTCAGGGCTGCTCTTTTCCTCCCCACCTCCATTCTGGATCTCCCCAAAGGGATCCAACAGCAGGAGTAGGTAAGAGACCACACCGTTATCTGTGAATCAGCAACCTCTGGTGATCTCATAGCACATGCATAAGTGCAAATTTTCAAACATCGGGTTGCTTTAGATTTAGCAAGTGTGTTTCTATCAGCCACGATGAAATAAGAGATATTTCCATGAAATCTCTCGCAGCCAAGGACCCCTTTGCCCCTGTTATTCATGCAGGAGATCACTCTTTGGTGGGAATAATTGCATTATGGTGTCACCCACACCTGTCTTCTAAATAGAGCTTTTGGAATTGCTTTGTACAGTCCTCAGGTTGAAGCCCCAAATACTCCATTACAAACTGATGTGATTTGCTGAATGTCAATAGCTTTGCACCCACAGCTGTTGTAAGTTAGTGCTGCTCCATAAAAGCCAGTGGGTCTATATTAATTGACATCAGCTGCATTTATGACACAGAGTTTCCATGTCTGCAGCAGCCTGCTTTCACAGAAGTGAGGGGATAGGCAGTTTCACAGGGCAAGCAGAAGGGAAGGAGGCAAAAGGTGATTAAATGAGTTTTAAAAGGTCTTTGTGCAAAATGACTTCCTCAGCTGGCACTTCTTAATGAAGAGAGACCGCATGATGTGGTCATCGCGTGGCTGCAGGACGGGGCCAGGAGGACTGCAGTGTGCAGGCTGTGTGTTGATGCCTCTGGTGGACAGAAGCTGCTTTCTTGCACTGCCTTCTGCCTCCCCCTGCCATACTTACACTTTATTTCATCTGCACTGCAAGTTGCTGCCATGTAGAGGACCACTTTGTGTGTTTCTAAGTGGAGGAAGATGGTAATTGTAACAAAATGCATCATTTACTTCAGTCTGGAGACAGAATCTGTCCCATAATTTCCAGGGAAAAGGAATAAACTGTGGTTCAAACTGCCCTGAAACGTTTTCCTCACACATCATTTTCTAGGCAAATTATAAAGTAGTTTTAGAGGTGTCACTAGGTGATTCAATTGACTTTCAGAAGCAACCAAGAGAGAAATGAGGATAGGGCACCGCACAGCCGTGTGCTCTACAGGCATTTTTCCGAATGTCTCCTGATGCGATGCTGTGACAGGCACTGCCTTGAGTGCAGCTATGGGATTTAGTTGTAACTAAGTCCTGTGGGGATGGAATCCAGGAGGACCAGCTGGCTGCAGGGTGGAGACCTCCAGGAAATGCTTCCATTTATCCCAGAAACACATGGATGGGGACGCACAGCCTGCTTGTCAGGGAAACTCTCTGTTCCAAAGCTGAATTAACCTTGAATTAACATTCATATTTCTCTCTGGTTCATAAAGGAAACCAATGAACACCATCCTCAGCATTCAGTCCATAGATGTTTTCAATGACTGCTCTTGAGGACTGTGCTTGATATTTACCCCACTTCTTGGCAGAATGGTCACAAGGCACTTGGGAAGCTGTTGGAAATGCCTAAAACCATCATGTCCGCATTTTTTTTTTTTGCAAGTCTCTTAACAGTCCTCCCACATTTACACAGGATGCTGCCTGTACAGCCGAGGTTCTGCAGTGGCCCGTGGATGCTCCTGCAGTGCTCTGGACCGCCTGAGGCAGTGCTCACAGCTGGCTTTGCACTGAAGTGAATCAGGAAGGATATGAAGGGTCAGTTTTGGTGACCAGCTGCTGGAGCCAGCACTGAGGAGCAGATAGAGGTTAGCACTCCAGCTGCTTTCAGTAACGTGGGGCCATCCTTTCTGAGCTAGCTCTTGGTGGATATATGCTAAAATCTCTCACTGACGTTCACCAGTGGAATTGGCACCGTTCACCAACAAGTGAGGAGCAGGAAAGAGCACTCGCAGCTTGAACTTGCTTTGTCTCTGTTCTCCCAGATGGTTAAAACACATGGATGCAGGAGTGAGATGTGCTGAACAGCTGCCACCGCTGCACACATTCTGTGGGTAAAGTTCCTGTCTTCCTAACCAGCAAGCCCAAGGTGCCAGTCATCCTCCCCTACCTGGCCTGTGAAAAGAGAGGATCTTCCCCCTGCAGTTCCCTTTCCTCTGGGGTGAAAAATGGAATATACCCTTTGAAACATTTAGCAGAACATATGATCTGAAGCAATAAGAAACACTGCCTCACACAGCCAGGAACTGACAGACATTTAAATGGAATAAAAATAGCATGTTTGACTTAACCAACATCTCCAAATTTCAGTGACATCCTGGAGCTTAATTTCCTTACATTCAATGAAATGCTTGGTCTTAATGATGTAGAAAGGTCAAAAGCTCAGCTCATGACACTCTGCAGGCTTCAGTTCCAACTATGTGGAGCACGCTCTTTGCTCCAAAGCATGGTTATCATTTACTTGAGCACACACAAAAAGAGACACACCTGCTTTTCCTGGACTCCTCTCTGTGTCTTGGCGCATACGTGAAATACATCTTCCATCCACTGACTTTAGGTTCAAGTTTGTTTCTCTTCTTTAAGGTTTCTATTTCGGACTCAGAGAACCAGAGAAATATCCATTCCGTGACAACATTTTCAGTAAGGGTTCTGAGGAAGGAAAGCTAAAGAAATCCCAAAGAAGTTGCCATATTGGACCCAGCAAGGAACACTGGATGTAGCCACTTAATCCCTCAGCTCACACTGATATGCACTGCTGTGTTGAAATCGGGACAAACTTCCAAAGGGAATTAATTTATCTGCTGCTCTGAATTACTTGTTTTGCTTTAGGAAATGTGACAGCATTATTAAGAAATGTTCTCTTCTGAGCTGATTGTAGAGATAAGTTGCTGGGACGCATCAAACAAAGGGAGAGAGAAGTTTATGCATGGTAAGAAACTGTAAACTCTTCAGGTGTTACAAACTTCTGAGAGAGAAAGCAGGCTTTGATGAGGTCTAAACAATTTGAACAAATGGGAATTTGTGCAGCGAGGACGTGATGGATGCCGTCTTTGCCTGCTGCAAAGCAGTGGTGCTTTACTGACTTTCTTAGTGGTTCATGGTAGCTGAGGTTCCACTTCAGGGGCAGTGAGTGCACAGACTGTGGCAGGTACAGTGATTAGGTCTAGAAAAACAAGTTCTGTGTTTATACACATCTTTTGCCAATGCTTTAAATATTTTGAAGAGAAAAGGCGATGCTGGAAAACTCAACATCTTTTTTTATTATTTACTTCTTGGATTCTTCATGTGTCCAAATAGGCTGATTGATTCTTACGTATTAGAAATTATCCTAACTGCAGCAGTAGGGAGGACCTGGGTTGCCAGCGATACCTGCAAGAGAGCTAAAAGAGCACCATCAATCAAGTGAGCCAGTTGTGGCAAACTGAACGACACGGAAAAAGCACCAAATGAATTTAAAAGCTGTTGGCTCTGATTTTAAGAATATTTTGTACTAGATAGCTTCCCCAGGTAGAGGTCCAAATATACTTGGATCTAAAGTGTTCCTTGATTCCAGCCAAGCTGCCACAATCTTTTTTCATTTCCATGATCCATCTTCTTTGCAGCTAATCTGTACTACTTAGTTTATTGACAGCTCTGCCACCTTTGGACTTGATGTCTGTGGTTAGCATGCGTGCACAGTTCCAACTTCCAGCAAAAGCACTGAGACTTGATAGAATGCAGGAGGAGACACATTTAATAAGACGTTTAATTGAGGACTGTCCCTGTCAAGGCAATGTGAAAACAGATGCGAAGATTCCTCTGTTCCTTTCTAAAATCTTCAGCCATGTCACACTAGCCAGCAAACATTATTTTCGTCCAGTGAAAAAAATATGTTTGGTTAAAGGTAACTTGTTCAGCTAATTGGCAATGAAAATAGAGATAGAACTAAGTAACAAAACTTGGTGGAATCTTACAAATGTAAAACAAGTGTGTAAAATAAGAGGTTGTCTGTTTGAAACAGTCTGGCACCTACAGTTTCCTCTCTTCTCTGTGTGGTAGTCTAAGGTTAAAGGTAGCCAAGTGTCACTTGGCCGGCCCCAGACATTCTTCTCAAACTCATGACTCCAAATGTCATGAATATTTCATGTGTAGACAACTGAACATCTCATAGCCAAGACCGTGCTGACGTCTTCATCGTCTTCCTAAACTTATCTGGCCTGACACTTGTCTGTCACCCTGGTATGCAGATATTATATCTAACTGCGTTTTGTTATGGTGCAAGTCACATTGTGTTTGCACGTGATTCAAGTGTCCAGGCTATCTGAAAAACTCACTGAGCTCCTCTCTGCTTGGAAGGATTTTAGATCTCTGAAAGCCAAGCAGAGGCTGGAATCCACATTTTCCTCCATCATTCCCAGCTAATGTAGGCTTAGCCTAACTCACAAGCACACTCTCTCCACAGTCTGGCAAGGCAAAGAACTGGCAGTGACCGACTGGCCTTTGAGTTTGTATGAACCACAGAACACCTCGCAGTGTACCATGAAATGTAAATCACACTGTTAAAGGCCAACAGTCATAACCACATCATGGCACAGGAGGGAGCACAAGGGCCCTAATGCTTCAAGGAATTTGTCAAACAGAACTTCCAAGTAACCCTAACGTGTGGCTGTGTCCCATGTCACTGAGGAGAGAAACAACACCTCGGTGCTCCATCCCTGATAATCTCATGTGGGGTAGAAGTTTCCCTCCTGCTTCCTGTTCTGGTTGTAGGCTCGATAATATGGGCAGCTAAATATAATATAAGCTGTAATACATGAACGAGGCCAGGATTACTGGTGTGTCCTCTGTGTGGTCTCACTGGGTAATGCCGGTTCAGATCTGGACCTGAAACTCCCCTGCCTTTGGTGTGCTTTTAAATCTCTCGTAAATTTAAATGCTTTAAATCTGGGCCTGGATTTTGGCAGTCCTTAGGGATCAGACACCTGCTTGTGGTGCTCCTAAGCTCCTTGGTGCAGGGTGACAGCCCGTCCCTTAGCTCCTCCAGTACAGTGGTATCAATTCACTCTTCTGGCACTGTAGAAAATGCATTCAAACGTCTCTGCAATGATTTGTTTTCCTTCATTCAGTTTTGCAACACTGATTATATTGGTGCCAAGCATAACCAGCCCTTAAAAACCTTTAAGAAGCTTTTTATCGTGACTGTCAAGTGCCCTTTCTGGAGGTGACCACCAAGCAGCACACATGCCCAGGCTTGGCGAGATGCTCTGAGAAACGGCTCTTGCCTTCCCCCACTCCCCACACTGCCTTTTGTGGGTCGCTATTCATAGATCTGGGTAGAAGAGCAGATGGAATAAATCGTCTGGTGGTAGCTCTGTGACCGAACCACTTCTGGGAAATGCTTCGCTCCCCTTTCTGTAGGATTTACGTTTGAGATGCCCAGAAGTCACTCTGTGTCGGGAGTGTCAGGAGCCGTTGGCTTTGAGGAGTGCTGTAAATCTCCACGTCTGTCCTGCTCCTGGGAAGGCCTGGAGCCCACTCACGGGGAATTTCCAGGCAGCGCAGGGCACTCCTCAACCAGCACCCCTGTTGCTAGAGCACACAGGAACGAGGCCAAAACCACCATCTATATTTCACCTCCGCGGATGTGGCATATAATCAGGGGAAAAGAGGGAGGCACACCTTAAATCATACAAGTACCATTTTGTTTTCCCTTCTCCTCTTCCACTCTCCTCCTTCCAACCCCCCGCTTTTCTTTTTCAGTAGCTGATGGGGGTGGTAAGGTTCCAGGGGGCCAAGACAAACTGTTAAGCGTTGTGATTTCTAATGGTTCCTCTTGAAAATTGCTGACAGATGCTGGTCCTGAGATCAGAACGGCAGAGGCTGCCAGCATGGGGCTCGGGGCCAGCCATTGATTCCCTTTTTTAATAGTGAAATCTAAATCTATGGCAACTCTCTGGGCAGAGGCTATATGCTACTTTTCTCAAAGTTGCTCTTTGTTCCCTTATCTTCCCTCTTTATTCTCATTCCCTTCTCTGCATTCCCAGACCTTATCTTCTGTTCCCCATTCCATTATGTTAATCCACACATTTTCTGTCTTTTTCTCCCCCTTTCTTCCTTCCCTACTTCTTTTTGCTGCCAACCTACTGGGCTCTGTTTTTGCCCAGCTACGAGTTAGAAAAGGAAAAGTGTAGGAATTTGACTTTCTCTTCTTGGAACTCCTAATTCACAAGTCTATTTATGCCTCAAAGTAATAGATGGATGGACCAAAGGGATGGGGGCTCATTCCGTATTGAGGTCAGTCGGGGTCTCGTAGAAGGAGATGGAGGAAAGCTGTCAGCATAGGGAAAGAGTGTGTTTTGATTCCAGCCAGACGTGGCTGTATCTGTGCACACTGTGGCTGAGCTGTTGCTGCATCCACAATATGCTCAGCGTGTGGATAGCAGTCTGCACTCTTTCCTCTCTTAACACCAACTCCTTATCACAGAAAGTGCATAACTGGAAGTTTTGCAAAGGAAGAGATTCAACAGTTTCAGTTTTGCCCGTGGAGCTTGAACAACAACTGACACAGCCCTAAGCCTTGTCATAAGTTTAGGAAACAACAGCAAACCCTGGGTGGGGGAGAAGGGGAAGTATTTGTCCCTAGAAAGGAACACAAAATCTGGGTGGAATCAGAAACTGCTATTATCTATAGCATACATTTCTGCCAGCCGGCAGAGTTAAGTCTCTGTTTGCCTTTCTAGGGATTTCTGTGAATGTTGAGGCTCAAGAAACACAAGGATGAGTATTTGAGAGTGGGCCTGAGGTTCTTGCTTCCAAGTAAATACACGAGCACAGCTGGTGATCAAACCTGCTTTCTTTGATTACTTCATTTAATTGTGCTTTGGTGACAAGTTGTGGCCAAGGATATCCACGCTGGGCCTTGCAGAAGACATCTTTGTTAGCAAGACAGTGCTGCCATGAGCAGGTGATGAGGTAGGCTGTGCCATTGCTGCGCTCTGGGGCTTTCTGTGTTGGCTGTGATAGCTCCATGCCAGATGGGAGACTGGACTAGAAACTCCATTTCATAGCAGCACTTCTGCCAAGGGCATCGTGTAAGCACAAGTGGGTATATCTCTTCCAGTGAAAATACTCAGTGCTGAGATGCCCTGTTGAGGCACATCCCTGTTACACAATAGTCAGACCTCAAGACACCATCATGGGGTTGCTTTAGTCCAGAAATGTGACCCAGTCACAGCTATGCTGCTTAATCACCTGCACAGCACTCCGTACATGGAAGGCTATTGCATCTCTTTTCCTTCCTGCAGGGGACTCTGTTATATCCCCTCACACTTATCCAATATGTGACTGTCAGACTGAGATTGCTGGAGATGTGAGTCCCCAGCGTCCTGGCTGGCAGCATTAATGGTCATGCTTGCAGGGCGTTTTGCTGTCTTATTAGCAGCTGTCATCACCACTGAGGGAATGCCTCTCACTCTGACCAGCAGCCACGGGAGATTAATGTGTGTGACCCTAGAGGAATTGTTTCTTCTGGCTGCTGATGTGCCACAATTAGCACCTTCATCTCTAAGCTGGTACTTTTTTCCTTATTAATAAAATGATTGTCAAGGATTTCCTTCCATAGAGCTGGGAGAGTGCCACGAGGCGGTGATGACGGATCCGCCGAACAGAGGCACAGCTTGGGAGCAGTGCAGATATTGCATCGCTCATGTCACCACCTCATTACTGTTGTTGGTTTTTATGGCACCATAAACATTCGGCTGCACCATTGCAGACAGAGAAGTGATGGAGCTACCAGCACCTCCAAGGAGGCACTTACCATGTTTGCAGGAGCGAGTTCAGCATCTCTACTGAGGGCAACATACAAACAGACAAGAAATTTGTGCACAAGCACCCATAGGACAGACCATGCATCCTACCCTGAGGGTGAGGAGTTACAGCAAAATGAAATGCTATCTCCAAAATTGAGCCATACTGCACTGATGTCCTCTTGTTGTGTCAAAGCACACGGGGCAGCCCCGCCGTGCAGTGCCTCCTGTTGTCGCAGGGAGCTGTGAAGTGAGGATCATCTTCCAGCTGCATCTACATCCCCACTGGTGCTGAAAGCAAGCTTTTCCTGCATTTTTAACAGGGAATGCCTACGGGGTGAACCAGACATTCCCATAACTGGTTAACAGAAGAAATTCAAGCAACTGACTCACTGACCTGCATTCATTTCCACTGCGGTCTTCAAACCCTAGGCAGCAGCACAGCCTGCTCAGAGCTGCAGCCATTTCTGGACTGTGAGCATCTCCTCCTCCCACAGGTTCATGGAGACTGTGTCCACTTTGTCACACAATGCAAAAAGCAGGAACGATGCTTTATGCTTTAGGTGAGTGGTGTTTGTTCTTCAGTGTCCTTGTCTGTAGCAGTTATAGGAACAGAGCTGTGCCGTGCCTTCTGTAGACGTGAACTCTCAGAGTGCAAGCTGTGGCAGTGGCAGGCACTGCATTCAGCAACAGGAGGAGTTAGGTTGCCTTAACCCACAGGCTCCTAGCCACAGGTGGGCAATTAATGTCACTAACGTGATTTGAGTCTTGCAACACTTAAAAACCCAAGTGCTACTCAGAGTGAAAGCTCTAGGCTTGCCTGTAAGAGCTGATGAAATAATATTAGTCGGGTTCTTCAGTTCAGTACAGAACAGCGGTGAAAAGGCACACGCACGCAGAGAAACCCATTACACTGTTTGATATTCTTGGCACAGCACGAGGCATATCTAGTTGTACTTTTCCTTGCTGAGCGCGCTGCCAGATGGCAACAAATAAATAATGTTGAGGAAGTAAAGTATACATGTATATGAGTACATCTTTCTGTAAAATGTCTGTTATAATCGCCACTTGTTGTTTATAATGTGCTAACACCTCCATCCCATCAGAAAAGGCAACTGTGTTGTTTTAGGCACTGTGCACCCGGAGTTTCTAACGCAGCTTTTGTGCCCACGTGCAACCTCAAGACCCGAGGTGTGCTTTGAATTGTAGAACAAGTACCACCCCTTGCCTCAAATATTAGGGCAGTGGGAATGCTCCTTGTGAGGGCACCAGGCTGACTGCACCTTCTGGGATTGTTTAGCCTGGAGAAAAGGAGGCTCAGAGGAGACCTCATCGCACTCTACCACTTCCTGAAGGGAGGCTGTGGTGAGGAGGGGGTCGGCCTCTTCTCCCAGGTAACTAATTACAGGATGAGAGGGAATGGCCACAAGTTGTGCTGGGGATTTAGATTAGATCTGAGGAAAAAGTTTTTCTCTGAAAGAGTGGTCCGGCACTGGAATGGCCTGCCTAGGGAGGTGGTTGAGGCACCGTCCCTAGCGCTGTTCAAGAAGCGTTTAGATGAGGTGCTGAGGGATTGGATTGAGTAGCTTGGTGGGTAGGGATGGTGGTGTGAGGACTAGATGATCTTGGAGGTCCTTTCCAACCTAATGAATCTATGAATCTATGAATCTATTCTGCAGAGAGGGGTCTGTGTCTGTCTGTGGGATGCAGAGGCTGTGGGTGACACGAGGTGCAGATCTCCCTCTAAATTTGAACGCTCCATACACGAACAGGAGAATGAAAACATAAGGAGGAAATGTAACCCTGAAATGTTAAGTGCTTCCATGTCACAAAGATGTATTTTACGTTCCTACTGATCTGGTGCTTTGCCAAGAGCTGTGCAGACTTCACAAAGTCCACCTAGGGAGCACATACAGGAGGAGGAGGAGGAGGAGGAAGATAATGGGGCCTTTTCTTTGAAGTGTTTTGTTTTCTGTCTGAAGATACTCCCGTGCAGGACCAAGCTGTGCTGGGAGAGCACTGAGAAATAAATAGAGGTCCAGATTGCATAAATAACCATGACAGGGCCTCTGCAGAGCCAAATGACTTTGCACGTGGGAAGAACTAAGTGGGGTGAAAAAGAAAGCTATAGGTTAAAACCCAAGAGACTGTCTGTGCTAGAAAATGACTCAGTATTAACAACACTTGTCAAAAATATATTCCCCCTCCTCCTGCATGGGATTGAAAACACACTGGCTACCAGAGTGGATAGAGCCGGAATCATTTCAGTACTTATTACAGAAAATGAATGAGACCCCTGGGCAAGAGATTTCTGTGTAAGGAGGTGGGAAAGCTTTGGCTTCTTCTAGAGAAGCCACCAGCTAAACACACAGGCAGAGGGCAGCAGGAGGATCTGCTGGCACGAGCTCCCACTGCTGCCATGTCCACATGCACCAGTGGAAGTGGTGGGACTGAGGCACAGCTGAGCCCCTGCTCCCTGCGGCTGTAGGGAGGCTGTGCCACTGAGGTGTGCTCTAATTTGTGTCTAGACAGCCCACCCTCATCTTCCCTTGGATGGAAGAGGAAGTGTTGAAACAGAAACGGTGCTCACGTCGCTTATACCCTGATTATGTGACTGTATGGCTGCCTCTGCTCGGTGCCCTGCAATAAACCGCGTTTCTTCTCCCCAAGGTAATGTTCACACACTTCTAGCTCACATTTCAGGTTTGCAGGCTTGGCTTTCTTCGCATGGAAGTGCAGGAAGGGTCGAGACTCGTTCCCGTGGTACAGCTGGAGCTTCGCCAGTGCTGAGCCACGTCCTGCAGCTCTGCCTGCTGCACTGATCACGGCCTCGTAAACCTGGCGACATCAAACACCGCCGCGGTTCACACCTGCATCGCGGCGAGGCCATGAAAAGCCAAGGGCAGGGAGACGAGAGGAGTCTGTCAGCTTCTCGGACTGTGAGGGAGAACGGCTCAGACAGAGCGTGCAGAAATGCAGCCTGTGTGGTCTGCCGTGGAGTTTGTGAAATCGGAAATTATTAAATTAACAACAAAACACTCAAAGATGGCATTTTAAAAATAAACGTGATGAAGTCAGGAAAGGGGTTTTAAATGCAAAATTCTGTTTTTTTTGTTTGTTTGTTTGTTTGTTTTTTCCTGCAGTTTATCGGTGCCTCTGAATGGCTATCTTATAGATTCATAGATAGATTCATAGATTCATAGATTGATTAGGTTGGAAAGGACCTCCAAGATCATCTAGTCCAACCATCCTCACACCACCATCCCTACCCACCAAGCTACTAAATCCAATCCCTCAGCACCTCATCTAAACGCTTCTTGAACAGCGCTAGGGACGGTGCCTCAACCACCTCCCTAGGCAGGTCATTCCAGTGCCTGCCTATCTGACACAAAGCGTGTGGCTAATAATCTCCAGTTAATTTAGCACTTATTTTTATTAGTAAACGAGAACCACACAAACCTCTAGAGGTTGTTGGCTTTCTTTTCTAGATGCTGTTTCAGTAATCACAGTGCTTCAGAAGAGTCTCTTCCCACCAGGTTCATCTCCAGAGTTCATAGCTGACGTCAGTTGATGCTCAGATAGGATTTTAGGGCTCGGCTGTGATCGATCTCCATGAAATGAGCTGCCTAAATTCCCTGCAAGAGAGCAAGGAACAGGATGCCAGCTGCAAGGAGAGAGCAACGCGAGGAAACCTTTGTGGGTTGCCTCTCCCTGGGGACCGCAAGCCATCCAACACGGCTGCTTCTTGGTGTGCCTGAGCCCTCGGGTTGGTTATTTTTCTCTTTCACATTGAAAAAAAAGAGAGAAAATGTCAAGGTTTTTTCATCAAAGGAGTGAAGATGAGTACCTTCATGCCCATAAAGCACACGTGTTATAAAAATACTGGAGTACGTAAGCAGCAGTGGTAATACAACACTAAAATGTGTGCCACTGCATTTTGTGCAAGCTGCTGATCAGCTGCAGGCAGCAGGGTACCAAATCCTGGCACCATCTTCTTCCAGGGAGAACATTTTTGCTCATTTCAGCCTTTCTCCGAGGAGCAGCAGAGGAGCAGGGTGAGATGCCTGTGGGGATCACGCCGGCTAGTGCCCGCAGCACGAAGTGCAGCCCTTCCTTTCCCAGCAGATGGATGCTTTTTTATTTTTTCTTCTCGTTTCTCTTCTTCCAGTTCCCCCTCCTAACATTCGTATGTAATTAGAGAAAATTAACGAGGAGATCGCAGGAATTAAAACACGCCTCCAGAGCAGATGGATCCAATGTCTGCATCGCTCAGGCTGCAGTAGTTTTCCAGTGCTCCGGACAAAGTTCTGAGTGAACACTCATGTACTGATGTAGCAATTACATGCAGCGTGTTGAGTGTCAAAGATACGCGCCAAGTGAGCACAGAAAGAGAGAAAATCTTTCAGTTCGTCCTCATAGCAAGAAGAAATGGACTGGAGTAGACTGATAAAAACTGAGAATACAACAAAATAAAGCAGACAGAAGCACTGCATCCTTCTATCCCCGTGGCTTTTCACATTCCCCGTAAGGAAAAAAAAATTCCACTCAAATCTCTACAATCAAATTTTTGCCGAAATGATGAGTCCCTCTGGGCTGATTCATGTGAGATTCCTTAGTTTATCCGCTGCCCATCAGTTCTCTGAGTCCCCACACTGCATCCTTCAGGGCTCCCAGTTTTAGGGCAGTTCGTATGAACACGATGCTGCGATGCCTGTACAGATCTACACAGTGGATTACCTCAGCTGTGTACTTGCAGTGGCTGAATCAAAAAGAACAGTATTAGGATTAAAAAAAACAACGTTATTCAGTTGGAGGAATTCCTTAGTTCCCTTATTTAATTCTTAAATGGGGGAAATTCTCCTCAAGCAGACACCTTGACCATTTACAGAAGAGTCTCTTCTGTGCTGTGAGGCCATGAAGTACTGAGGTCTTTGGCCAGAACTGATGGAGGCCCAGACACCTTTCACACGTGCTCCCAAGATCACTCTTTGCTTTCACTGTTTGGGTATTTCAAACCAGCACTTGGGATTTGCTGCATATTGCATGGCAGCTTGTCTCCCACAAGGCACAATCATTTTTAGCCTCAAGGAGAAGACAAGTCCAAGGGATGAATCAGAAGGAAAAGAAGTGATGTTCAGAGAATTACACCAGGGAATGTTGGACATGCCAGAGGTAAAAATGAGTTTCAGGAACCTCCAGAAGAGATTAACAAACATAAACAGCAGAATTTCATTTAATCTTTCAGGCAAAAAATCAGTTGTCAAAAATCTCCAGTACACATTTTAATATCTTTATTTGTTACTGGTTTACATTAGGGCAACTCGAGTTCACCACAAAAAACTGAGGGCATGATGTCTCGTGTGTCTATAGCGACTGCTAGGGCCAGAGCAGGTGAGCCAACCCAAGTACCTGTCAGTGTCTCACAGAGACAAGGAAAGTTAATGCAAGTGTTGGTTACACATAAGAGGATCAACAGAGGAACAAAGAGGGTGTTTCAGTCCCGCTGTACGTCAGTGCTCCAGGACCTGAAATCTGAAGAATACCATGTACATGAAAACTTTTACTTCAAACTCAGTTGCTCTAACAAAGCACAAAGTATAAAGCATAGAACATGACATCTAGAGCATAAAATATAAAGCATAAAGCTTGAAGTATAAAGATCTCTCTCCACAAAGCTTGCCTCACTTATGTCTTGCGCCATCACATCTACTGCAGAGCAGTTCTGGTGCTGTGGGAAGTGTGGAAACTTGTAAAGTACACAAGTTGCATAAAAGCTGAGAAATGCTTAAGATTAAGAACATAAATTCGTTAAACATGTTTTATTGGCAAGATGTGAAGTAAATATGTTACATAAGTACCTTTCTGGAAAAAAAAAAACAACAACCCGTGAGCCATGTTGTGCTTCTCAGTTATCCGACAGCAAAGTGGCAAGTAGATCTGAAGCTGAAGAACTCTTCGGGAGAAGTTCAGTTCTGATGGATGTTTTCAGGCAGGATCAGTACGCCTTGCTGGGAGAGACATTGTAGACAAATATAAATCATTTGGTTCAGAATAATTAGGGGAAACGTAATAGCTTGGCCAACACAAAATGTCCAGCAGTCCCTCCTGACTGTAGTGTTCCTGAGCCCCCAAGCATGACGCATGGCTGCCCACACGTGCTAATTAATGGACAATCCTGAGTATCAATGACCTTAAGAAGACCAGGACAACTCATCTATATATCAGAGGCTGGAAGAGGAGGTAGATTACCTACAGATAAAGTTGCCAGTTGTGCACCATTAATAGCACTTTATGTCCCTTTGGTACATCCAGACTCCTATGGGTTTAGACAGAACCAACAGATGAGTGTGCACATTGGTTTACTGCCATGCAGCTTGGAAAAGGCCATGGACTTTTCCAAGACATAACAGCAAGTCTGTATCATACATATCATATATCATATATGTAGTATGTCTTTGCTCCTGGTAAGTGGGTCTTTTTGCAATATTTTCTCACGTCTGTCCCTGGCAGAAAAAAAAAGAGAATGAAGCTGAGAACACAGTAGTCAGAATTTTATGAGACATCACCGAGTAAGGATTTGGGATTTGTTTGCAAATAGTTTGCGAATAACTGAAGCCATTTCTGTTTGTTTTGCAGCTATTTCCCGTATCACTCATATAAATGAAAGCTGCCAAATATTCCCAATAGATAAATGAAGTGCCAGTGCCACTCGTAAAAAAAAAAAAAAAGCAATAAATAATCACCTCCAGATAAATCCATCTTTGTCCCCTTGGCTGAAATCTGCTTTCAGAGCCTTCTTCTTGGCTTGAAGAAACCTTTCTCACCCGCAGAAGGCTTGGTGGCAGCCCAGGGCAGCCAGCAGCCTGCAGTCTGGCAGCCACCAAGGTCAGCAGACCTGCTGCCTTCTGCTGAGAGCAGTTGGTTTGCCTTTGATGGTGCGTAGGACGGCTTCTCATCTCAGGGAATAGTGCCGTGGGCATGAAGGTTAGAGGCCAGGGAGAAAGCCTCACTACTTGAACGAAACAAACACTCAGCAGTAGGAAAGAGTGAGAAATTGGACAGCTCAGGGAACAGAAGTCACAACATAAAAATATTGTTATCATTATTGTAATTTATTAGTATTTATTTTCCGCAGAGGAGAGGAAGGAACATTATGTGCTCGAAGAGCTGGGCACTGTAAAGCTTGCTGGAAGAAAATGGCTCTTAAAAGGCTGCTAGCTGGATTCTGGGTTGGAGGTGAAAGATCAAGAACTCACATAAAACACTGTATTCTGGCTCAGCCCACCTTGACTCCAAGCCGTACAGCAGTCAGAGGTCCGAGCCCATAAAAGCCATGCCACAGATGTCTAAGCACAAATGAAGAGTAAACCATAATAATTGGCTTTTTCTTTTCAGGCTTCTCCGTACCATCTCGTACCACTAAGCTCTCAGAGACAGAGTATTAGGACACAGATGTGGTGTGACTGGACCTGGAGCTCCCACTGAGAGACTGGAGGAAGGTATTTGCAGTAGAGGTGATGACCCCTTTAGGCATTTCCTCTGGGTTTGGCCCCGTATTTCTACTCTCAGGTCCCACCAAATGCCCAACCAAAGATCAGGCATCAACAGTGTAAGAGGCACTCACAGAGCACAGCCCTGGTGAACTAACCTGAAAACACACGCTTGTGAACTTGTCCCAGTGCTGGTGCCCTGTGTGATGGGGCAGGGGCTGAGGGCTGCCAGCAGAAGCATCCCAGCTCCACAGGGAATTTCTCCTGAATTACTCTGATCAGGCTATTAATAGTGAGTGGTTTAGACTTCGTGTCCTGCAGAATGACACTCACCAAACGTTTTCTCAAAAGATGCTTCTAAGTCTGACAGGCATCACTGGAGCTGTTGTTTTCTTTTAATTTCTTTTTGTAAACTGACTTAAAGCCAATGTCAATATTTATCTGCAACGAGGGATGTGTTCTGCTGCCAGGAATTTGAACGTTTTGTTTTCCTCTAAGTATAAATGGGGCAATTACTAATGAGAATATTTTCAAAATGAATGAGTGGAACATTAAATTTCCCCTAGCCCCAGTCTCTGGTCACGATACAAATAACCCTTCACTTGTTTTTAAGTTTTATCTGATGGTTAAGTTGCAATCTCCAGTACAAAATATGATTTTATTAAGACATTCTGGGGATTGCTACCCATCAGACTTTTAGTATCTCATCTTTTTTTTGTCAACATTAGCTCTTGCTGATGAGTATGCTTCTCTTATGTTCCTCATTTAAGGAGACAGATTTATCACAGATCACAGAAAATGTCTGAAAGGGACCATAAGAATTTGTTTAGCTGTCCCTGTGACCCAAGGCTGGATCCCCTCTACCTAAATAACTGCCTAAAGACAGCAGTCTGACCTGCCTGCTCCCTTAAACCTGCATCCTTGGGAAATCAACAGCATAAATTATTCAGGGGCTTCACAATTCCTGTGCACTTTCTGTAGTCACATCAGAACTGCCTCAGTTTACACTACAAACATGATTTATTGCCTTACAGTGGATACAATAAACATTTTTTTCTCCTTCCCTTTTGCAATTACCTTCCACATATTTAAGCACTGTTATCATGTCTTTCCTTGGCCTTTCCACTCCAGTCTTAAATAAACTGAGTCCTTTCATCTTTGATCACAGGTCACATTTTCTAGAGCTCTGATCATTCCTCTTGCTTTTCTTTGGGCTTCTTCCAACTGATCTTCCAATCTTTTTGGATAAGTGTTGCTACAAACTGAATAGTTTGCTCGCCGGAGCCCCGTGGTGTGAGCAGACTGGCAGGTGATCTGTCAGCTTACACAAAAGAATAAGGGTGAGTAAAGTGGAAGCAGCTGAGTACGTATCATCAGCTCTTAGTACATCCACTATCTGTAATGTTTCTACTGATTTCTATTGTATGCTGGCGTGCCAGCTGACACCAAAGAAGTTTTACGTTTCTTTCCACCTACATTTGGTCAACCATACTCTGATTAATTTTCAATAGTGGGAGATGAGATCGTTTCCCAACCTGATCCTTTTAAACCATCCATCATTATTAACCTACGATGCCAAATAAAAATGTTCTTTGATGATAGCTCCTGCCTCTGGGGAGGAAGAGGTTGGAAGAGAAGTTGGAGAGAATGAAACACTTTATTAATTACCCCATAGCAACTTAGTGGGAGGCTAGATATTTTCCTAAACTCCCAAACTGTTTTCTGCACACATCCTCCCCCACATTTTTTTCTACTTGGTACAACATTTCCATCTCTCTGCTAAACTTTTGGTGTTGCCAGTTTCCAAGCTAAGATGTCGCACGTTCTCCCTTGCTGGTGAAAACGGGGTCATTTCTATGAATCATTCTGACCGTGGGGAGTTATCACACGCCAAGACATTTGTGATTGATAGACTTGAGTGGAAGCTGTGACTTCACATATTTATATGTATAGATCAGCCTCCAGCTGGGAAAGGATTCCCTCTTCCCTATCAGTTCAGCTTGAGATATGATCTCAATCACGCTTTGCTTTCTCATGGAAGACCTCCAAGTACAGCCCGGATGACTGTGGGAAGCTGAGCTTTAGATGTGGTAGCTGTCCTCCACCGTTTCAGCTGCCAAGCTAAGTCTCCTACTGTACAGTTTGCATGTTGACCATATAAGCCATCACACTCAGGGTAAAGGACTGAAGCCAAGTTTCTCAGCACCAGCATCCCGGTTCCCTGTAACTGAAATTGCATGAGTTGCCAGGAAAATAGCAATGTTATGTATCTTTTTAAAACTCAGACCTAGCATTGCTAAAATAGTTCCTGATTTGCTTTAAAAGTGGCTGCACTGGGATGGCCCAGACAAGAGCAGTTCTGAAGTTCTCTGTTCTTTGCCTGTTCTGATGCGTCTCTGAGCTGCTGTTGGATGTGAAGCTCTCCCCTTCACTTCTCTTTGCCAGGTTTATCAGTCACGTAAGAAAAAGAAAAAAAAATCATGCTATTGCTTAGCGTTCTGTTTCTTTGGGACTTCTTGTCTTCAATGTGAGGTAAAGGATAATCACTAAATTACTGTCTTTGGATATGGAGTTCGTAGAGTTTAAAGACCCGTTCTTAAAACAGTATAGATGAGGGCTGGATTAAGGCACTGTTAACTTTAAGAATGTCAAACACTGATATTGGACATTTTAAAGATGTTATCAGAGTGCATTTCTGGTTTGACAGCTACTTAAAAAAACTCTTGTGATGCTCTTATTCATTCTAATAGAATGCGAGATTCAAAAATAACCCCTCAGTAATTCCATACAGAAACCCTGATTGCAGATTGCCAGCATGAGTTCATCAGTTAAATATAAATGCAAAATAACTCGCATTTCAAAATTCTCTGAAGATCTAAATTGCCAATGATAGACATGGCAGAGTGGAAGGAACAACCACTGACTGCCTATAATCGCAAATTAAAAGGGTGTTTTTCTATTCCTGATGAAGGCTGAGAGAGCTGCTGGGTTGTGCACTTCTTGTACTCACTCTACAAGCAGGGAAATGTGTTCCTGATCAGCCCTGCACCCGCAGCATCTAGAAGTTCCAGATGACCAGGAACCGAAACCGTAACGGAGATGCTGGCATTCGAATCTAACCCTCAATTCCCCTTACACAGAAAAGGCACGGACTCACCATTTTGTCCTTGAGATCTCTCACTCCACATGACATCTAGCTCATTGTTTGGCTCTCTGGCCTTACTCTTTATTCCAGGATTTTCTGTTATTATTAGTATAGCATATTTCCCCCATTTACTCTGTGGACAACGCATTAGAAAAACTTCAGGAAAACATCTCTGTTCCTCTGTTTATTTGCTAAAAAGGATGGAAGTTAATGTTTTCCCCACGCAGGCGGCAATTCATATACATCTGGAATAACCTCAGTTGCCTTTGGCTCTAAGTTACATCCATGGTCTGAACACCATGTTGGATGCATGGCTCTGAACTGATAGGAGCAGCTGCTGTAAGCTCTGGGAGGTCATTCATTGGCATCCCCAGGAATCACAGAACACCAGTAAGACATGGGGTCGGACTCAATGATCTCCGGAGGTTCCTTCCAACCCCTACAATTCTGTGATTCCATGACATTATCACCTAGGCAGACCACACTGGTGAAGTACCAAGACCCATTTCAGACAGCAATGACTTCTGCATGTGCAGAAGGAGATCAATTGGAAAGCATTTATTAATAATTTGATACTCTGACCTTGACTACATGATCATCCCCAGCAAGTTTCTCACACTGCTGCTCCAGTCAAGCCAGTTCTAACACATGACATTACATGCGAGGTACTCACTCCCTTACGTAGTAGGAAATAATGCAAAAAGGTGCACTAGCCAGGGGGAATGAAAACAGAGTGTAAATTTACACTGTCACTTCAACTCTGAGCCTGTTTCCAAATCCTTATGTGCCTTCTCTCCATCTTGTTTATTAGCATTTTGGAGCTTTCTTGAAGATCAAACGTGAGCACCCTCCATGCTTTAGCATATCCTATGTGTCCACTTAGGTGAGTGGAGGAGTACCCTCAAATATGTTATCTTCCAGCCTATCTCCCAGCATGGTCTTCTCTTGTTTCAGCTCTCCCCATCAGACCACTGGGAAACTGGAAGTTGGTAAGATGCTGCAAAAAGAAGCAGAGCGCCCTTTGTACTTTATACATGGAGAACTGCCCTCATCAGGATGACAAACATCTTCTGAAACTAGGATATGCTGGGACTGAGCATCACGGATCGACCTGATGTTGCATTTCAGAATTGTAACTTGGGTACATCTAAAATCTCAGGCGACCTGAGGATTTTCTGAGACTGTACATAAACATGATGAAAGTACCAAAACAATTATGAGTATTAGGCAGAACCAGCTTACAGCTTTGGAGTCCCTATCAGTTCTCCTCAAGGACTCTGAATTAACATTGCTCGTAGCTTTTAGCTCAGATTCTAACTCCTGCCCCCTTGCTTCATCTCCTCAGTGATTATTAGTGGGAGTAATCCACAGGGGTCTGACTTTGGTTCTGATTCTTTCCAAATGCATTCGATTTCTTTTCAACAATCTTTTTCTTTTTGAAAAACGAATCGGGGAGAGATCAACTGAACAGTCCTAAAGATTTTAAATGGTTTGTGGACCAGGGGCATCTCATTCTCAGTGAACTACTCAGGACACCTGGATGTGGGCAGTTAGAATTACAAGATGGTTTTGGAGGCCTTGGCCAGAGGGTTACCTAGCTGTCTCTGTATTGTAGACACACCTTTGTGGTGCCACACAGAAAGCATTGTAAGCTTCAGAGAGGAAGGGATTTACACAGCGAGTAAAGCTCCGCTCGGGAGCTGGCTCAGAGCAGCTCTAAGAGTCTCTTTCAGACTTTTCAAAAAGTATTATCTCTTCCCCACTGTGAATGACTGATGAAGGAAAAGACACAACGTTCCCTGTCACGCTTGCAAACACCGCTTCCTGAACTGTGTTTTGTATTACTGGCGACTCTCACTTTTCCATCTCCTCCACTTGGCACACACGCTCTGGTTTTCCAGTGCCTAGGGGACTGTGTTATCATGATCAAGCGAGGAGGAAATTACACAAATGGCATCCTGTAACATTTCGTGCAGGAATGGAACGCGGCTTTACCATGAAGTTTTTTTTTTTTTAGCCTATAAAATCTAGTGCATTTCAAAAATTAATTTTGGTTGCTGAATGCAATCTTTGGATGTGCATTCGACAGGTGTGGGCTCAATCCCATTTGGAACAGAATCCCAAGTGCGTTTTACATCTGTCAGAAATGTGCATGCTCAAGGGACGTAGGGGCTCTGCTTCACTCTGAGCCATGACAGAGGCTGTCAGGATTTGGCCTCTCAGCCTCTTATATTCCTACGGATCTGGGGCCAGCAGTGCGCAGTAAGAGCAGATGACAGTAATTCCGTAATTGTGGTAAGGTGTTCTTGGTATTTTGACTAAATCCTCTTGTTCTTTGATCAGGCAAATTCCCACATGCCACTTGGCTGAAGCATGGAAACCAGATGTCCGTGCCCTGGATCTCTGTAACCAAAGGGACGAGACAGTGAGGTCACTAATGAATTCCCACCGGGTTCCAGATGGAGCCAGCATGTTTGATCTGAGCAGCGCGTCCACGGTGAGTACAGTGAGCACAGCGTGCTCATCCCCCCTTGCAGAAGTGCTGCTCTTGATCTGCACAAGCACTGTGGGCATTCCTCCAGATTTCCAGATACTCACAGATTGTTCTGCTCCACCCCAGCTGTCTTATGTAGAAGTCCTGGAGATCTGGCTAATACCCTTGTGCCTGGAAGAATGTTGATACAGAGAAAGCATACATATCTGGGCTTTCCCAGACCCAGAATAACCTCTGAGCTGCTACACTTAAGCTACATATTCAAAGTTCCCTGTCTCGGCCTGTTGAAATTTCTCATTCTCCATAAATAGGCAGCGCTGACTTCCCTTGGATGGTCTGGCTGGGTTGTTATCTCAGTGAGGACAATCAATTCTGAGTGCGATCACATTTGCTAATGTCCCCAATGAGTCTGTCAGTAATTGATGCTGTTCTTGGATTGGTTGTGTATTTATTAGGGAAAAGCTCCGAGTTCATTTCCCCAGGCGGACAGCCAGACCAGATGACAGATGAAAGTACAAACACTCTCAAGTGATACCAGGCCTGAGCCCCACCAGCCCTGCTCCCTCCCTCCTTCAGCTCCGGGTCACGCATAGGAGAGCACAGTACACTGGGAGCACCCGCAGTGATGCCATTCCCTGGGTCCCACCCACTTCTGTGTGCCATTAAGGACTTCAGAGCCCTCCTGGTACAGAAGGGAATCTGAGATCTGCTGGAGGGGGTACCAGGGCTGCTCCCAAATATCTCATCAATGCCTTGAAAACCAGCAGATCTTTCTCCACAGAACTTCTGAATTGGATTATCTGTTGTCTATCACCACCGTTTGACACAGTTCATGGAAGACAGTCTGATGCTGCCGTGGGTAACAGTGTTCTCAGGATGGGACTGTCAGAAGCAGCTCTGGGAAAAGTTGCCCTACCCTACAAGGGCATCCACACTGTTTTCAAAGGGTGGCCTCATCAATCTGAAGGGTAATTCCTCACCCTTTGGCAGCTGTTCCTTTTGCAATGCCCTGCTTACCTTTCAATTAATGTATTAAAATATTTAACCCCAGTAGGAGAGACTTCATGGGGTGAGGAGAACAGTCTTGCAGGAAGGATGAGAATCTAAGAAAAGTTAATTCTGCAGCCACGAGAAGGAAATAAGAATGGACTAGGGTGTAGGTTTTATTATCCATGCATTATATACAGTTATGCACCCCCAAGCACTCATAAAGGCTGTAATAATACCTCTCCAGCACCACTTCTGTGCTTGGTGAGGTCACTAGCAGCCTGCAGAGGGAAAAGAGAAAGGGAGATAGAATTTTATTCTTCATTGTGGATGATGTAGGAAGCAGGGATGTGCAAAAGGGATTCTTGGCATGGTGCTTTTTGGAGATGTTTAAGGTAACCAGAGCTGTGCTTCATGTGTTTCCTATTGATTGAAACCTTAAAAACCCTGAACCACCACCACACCTACTCACTCCAGGAGCTAAGGGGAAATTTATTCTGCTTCAGTGCCAGCTGAGCTGGAGGAAGGATGCTGTCAGGCTTGTCACGCTTTTAACCATGAAACTTTTGTCTACCCTGAAAGCTGCCTTCACTAGGAAAGAACAACAAAGCCAGGGCTTTGGTGTAAGCTGATCCTAAATCAGTAGTTAGCAGCAATAAGTTACGTACTGTCACCTGGTCAGCTGAGGTGATTTGTTTACCTGGATCATTTTATTTTTGGCTTCATATATTCCAAACTTAAGCTGAAAAAAAAATGAAGTTTTTTCTCCTTTGCCTTTCACGTTGCAATGTTAGGAAAGCTTGAGAGAGTACTCTGAGGTTCTTCTTTTGAGCAGGGGGAGGATGCACCTATGAGCTGGTGTAAGCACGGCCCTGAGGAGATGGCAACCTGCCCTGAAGCTCTGCTGCCACCCCAGATCCCTTTTGTGCATCAGTGGTGTTCACAACCTTGAAACTGAACTGGAATGTCACAGGCTCTGTGCAAGCACGTACACAGGGGACAGTGCCTGAGAAGTTAGAAGCATAAAGGGGCAAAGAGCAGTAGGAAAAGCTGCCCTCATCAAATAACAGCCTGGCACGTGACTGAAGCACTGCACACTTCACTCATAAGAGGAAAGCAGAGAGACAGTTACCAATATAAAATCACCATGGTAATTTGAACAATGATGACAGCAACTTAACAGTATTCAAAACGGATAAATATCCTTGACTATGCAGAGGGCAGGGGGTGCACAACGAAGCTAAGATCAAATCTTAGTGAAGCTAGAATAACTTAAAAACAACAGATCTCTTACTGAGGATGTGTTGGTGTCACAGCATCCCAGGTGAATCCCAGCTGGATGTATACCACACACCAATGCCTGCTTTGGTGCTGTGCATACCCAGAAACTGCTGTCATCCTGCTGGGTCATTTATACGTGACTGAGCACAGCTTCCTCTAAAGAGAGCGGGATGAAGAAAGTTAAAACCACATGTGCTGACCTGCAGAAGGAAAAGATTTTCTCACGAGCATCTGGGTTTTGCTTTCTTTTGGTAACGGATGGATTTGACTCACATCTTAGTGCGTGCAGGACACTGTGGCAAAATCAGTGTATTCAGAAAGCCTGGGAAAATGCTGCAGCCTAAGCTCTGACTATTGTCTCCCAGTGCCTTGCCCTGGAGGGTGACAGAGTTGCCTGTTATCTGTGGCTGCCTGTTGCGGGACGTTGTTCCCTCTGACACTGACACGGGCAGTTCTCTCTCTCACACACACGTACGTGAACGTGGGCTATTCGCTCCATCAGTGCCCTAGCCCAGCCTCCCAGTTTGCCTCTGCTCTGGGGAAACAAGCAGAAGAACAGAGCAATACACATTGTAAGCTTGCCACCTTCTGGACATTGCACAGCACTTCTGTCCTTCACTGAAAGTCTTTTTATGAAGAGGGTGCTCTGCTTGGCAACTGAAAGTACATACACAAACTTCAGGGATGACAAAAGAGAAAGAGGACTGAGGAAGGAATGTGAGTGGTATGGTGCAGCACACCAGTCCATCCTCATAAGGGCAGGAGTGCTCATTTTCTCCCTTCACGTCTGTGTATGTTGTGGAAGTAAGTATAGTACATAATGAAGGTTGAAAAGAAGGTTGGAAAAGACTACATCATGGAAAAGACAACAGTGATCATCAGGTCTAACCCTTGATCCACCATCACCATACCCACTAAACCACGTCCCTAAGTGCCACATCCACTCTTTTCTTGAAAACTTCCAGGGATGGTGACTCCACCGCTTCCCAGGACAGCCTGTTCCAACGCATTACCACTCTTCCAGAGAAGAAATTCTTCCTAACATCCAACCTGAATCCCCGCTGGAACAACTTGTGATCAACAAAGTGATCCTCCTGTGCTGTAAGACAAAGCACAGACACAAGCCCTCCTCATTCCTCATCCACCACAGTTTGAATTCAGACCCAGAGGATGGGATGTCACCCTTTCCATGTCAGTCACACACCACACAACTCTCTCAGGTGTGGATATCATTTCTGTACCTGTCCTCATGATTCAAACTCAGACTTGTGTTCTCATCTTTTAATAAATAGGTACAGTGTAATAAAACCTCATGGTGATATAATAAACTCTCTGTGAGGCTTGAACCTGGTACTCGAGCCAAAGGTATCGAATGCTAGAGGAGCTGTGTGCTGCTCAGCCCTTAGACATGAACAAAATCTCCCAGCATTGAATAATCATCCAGTCTTCCAAATGATGGGAGCCTGCCAGGTTTTTATCTCAAAACAAAATGCAAAGTACAATATTTTTCATTTTCTTTACTTATTGAATCTATTTTTCAGATGAGCCCATCACCTGCGATGGAAATCTGATGAGATGTTTGTGCAGTCTCAGCCCACCAAGCCTAACAAGTGGGACTGAGTAACTAGAGCTCCCAAAACAGCCAGGCCGAGTGCAGCTCTCCAGTCCCATCCTTTCGTTGAAATTTTACAGCAGTCACCAGTAACTCAGCACTCAACAAAGGAAAAAAGGTGTTCAGACAAAGAGATTTTGTTTCTGTCACTCTGTCATCCATCAGTGATGCACAGTGTCCATTCACCAGGTGCTCACAGGTCTGGGAAGCAGTGAGATGTCCACCAGAGAGACACTACTCACTCAGACCACATGAAACCCAAGACTCAATTTAAACATCAGTATGTATGGCTACTCTTTTTTTGGTAGGACCTATAAACATTATTCCAAAACAGGCTCGGGGTTGCACGTGGAAAGGGCTCAACAAACCAAGGAGTTAGTTAGATTTTTGCCAACAGATACTCCTCTTGCTTGCTGGATTATATTAAAGCCAGAAATCACAAAAAAACCTGTACATTCTGAGTCTAGCAGCTCCAAAATAGAACACCTAGTCATTATCTGCTCTAAGGAGGATGCCTATCTGTAGTAACATCACTGATGTATTATGATTTTACTCCACTGAACATTACAAACTTCTTTCCTGTTATGCCTGACCTTCCTGACATTCAACACACACACATTAATTCAGTTCCCCCTCTGCCACCCATATCCAGAGCAATAGGTCAGCAGGGTCAGACCCTTCTCCCACAGTGCTGATGCTTGGCTCTGAATTTTATACAGGCAGAAGTCACACTGTGGTGTATGCTGTGTCAACATCAACCACATCCTTGTCTTTGAGAGGCAGAAGACATCTTTCATGCAGACAGCTCTGCTGTGAGTCCCCAGAGGCAGGTCACCCCGCACCACCCTGAGGATGCAGGGAAAGGCACTGATGTCTCATGGCTTTCTGCTGCCTTCAAGAAACACCTGAAGAGGAGTCTGTATTTCCTCCTGCTTTTGCCCACGTGAGGACGTGCTGCTGTCAGCAAGTTGGCACGCTGCATAGACCACCACCACCATCACCTCGTTGGGATCACAGTTTTCTGCCCCTACCAGGACAGCTCAGCAGCAGTAGAGATTTCCCACTAGCTCCAGAGGTAAATGCTGTTACAGCAGAGGTGATGATTGTAACAGGCATGCAAATGAGTAAAGTCATCTCATTTAAACTGACACCATCGTAATTACAGCAGTGTGATCAACCTTTCTGACTGTAGAGACTGCCTACTAAAACACTGCAGACAGCTTGGGGGCTCGTGAGGCAGAGCCTGGATTGCTGTGAGGATATGGAACTTCAAGGGGACTTGTGAGAGGCAGTTTCAGCCTCTAAAAACAGAGCCCTGTTTTTGGCAGTTTGAGCATCTCCCTCCTTGCTGGGGATTCACATTAGCCAGCAAGCATTACACCACAGGACTGAGATCAGCTGGAGCAAGGGCTCCTGTGATCTGGTTACAACTCATGTGAGGCTTACAAGGCAACCTCAGTTAGGGAGAATTACTGCTGTTGCTATCCACTGTGCTACACCTGGGTTGATTTTTATTTCCGGAGTAAGAATGAACTGCATATTTGTTTCCCAGTTATGTTCTCACTGTCCGGTGCCACAAAACGGTTACCTGGCTAATAGTGCTCAGATAATTGCTGTGTGAGAGGCAGTGTGAGAGGCAGGATCCAACCCAAGGCAGAAGACTGCCAGTTTGTACCCTACCTGAACCCCGTTAAGAGATGCGACAGTCTGACTGGGTGCTCTGGGCCTGGTGATGTCCCAGCACATTTCAAGGCACTGTATTGCAGACATTATAATGAACATAACATAACAGAAGACTCCTGGTAATTTTCCACTAGCTGCAGAGAAGACTTTAGTCTACATCCTTGTCGTTCTATGCCTCTCCCCAGAAGATACCCTAAAATTACTAACATCAACCTTGTTAAACGTACTCTGATTCCTAGTGATATTAGCTACTGAGTTTTGTGACTCGCTGCTATAATGCTCCGTACCTGGAACAAATCCCTTCCTTGCTCTCAGGATAAGAAAGTAATCTCAAGAGCTTCTTGAATAAGCCCATGCTGCGCAGATTTCAGGCAGACGCACGCAGAAGAGCTCTTGCAGACATACTCTGTACAAAACTGCCGACACAGACTTGTTGGAAATGATGTGCAAGTACTTTTGAAGAGGAAGTAACCTATTTAAGCACATTGATACGACCCATCTTTGACTTTCTCACCGATGCGTGTGCCTGCATAGTTTCCTCTGCAGACACCCCACTCCCACGAGCAGCCTCATCGTGCTCCCATTTCCCTCAGGACACCAGGCCTTGCCTTTGGAAGTTTTGCCTCTCCTCTCAGCACGGGTAACCAGACATCCTGGAGCAACCCACGCAGCCGCCAGCACTTGGAATCACAGAGCATCTTAAGTTGGAGGGGACCCACAAAGATTATCAAGGCCGACTCTTTGTCAGCAGGAACAGAGAAGGAATTGTCCCCTTGTATGGTGAGGCCGCACCTCGAGTACTGTGTCCAGTTTTGGGAAAGACATTGAGGCCCTGGAATGTGTTCAAAGGAGGGCAACAAGGCTGGTGAGGGGTCTGGAGCACAGGCCTTATGGGGAGAGGCTGAAGGAACTGGGAATGTTCAGGCTGGACAAGAGGAGGCTCAGGGGAGACCTTATTGCTCTCTATAACTTCCTGAGGGAGGGTTGTAGTGAGCTGGGGGTCAGCCTCTTCTCTCATGTAATTAGTGATAGGACAAGAGGGAATGTCTTCAAACTGCTGCAAGGGAGATTCAGGCTGGGTGTTAGGAAATACCACTTTTCTGAAAGGATGCTCAAGGCACTGGGACGGGCTGCCCAGAGCGGTTGTGGAGTCACCGACCCTGGGCATGTTCAAGGAACGTTTGGATGTTATGTGGAGGGCCGTGGTTTAGTGGGAGCTATTGGCGGTGGGTGAACTGGATGATCTTGTAGGTCTCTTCCAACCTCGGTGACTCTATGACATCTTAAAGCAGTCGCGGACACCTCGCCGTGCCCCACGTTTCACAAGCAGCACAATTCCCTCCATCGGAAGGTGCAGGCTTTCCTCCTGTGCCTTCACTCCTAGCCCTGAGCCGGGCAGCACTAAGCACCGCTTAGCCCCGCCACACAATCGCTCACTCCCCGCTCCTCAGCCCGCAGCGCGGGTTTTGCTGCTCCCTACCGAGGCCGGGAAGTGCCGGTAAAGGTCCTTCGCTTCATCCCCGCGCTCTGTGGGCGCTGCAGCCCCGCTAGATGGCGGCAGCTCCCCGCCATTGTGCGGTCACTGCGGGAAGAACCGGGGCAGCGTCAGGGGGTGTGGGGGGGGGAGCAGAGGAATGCTGGGGGTCCCGAGCAGCCCGGCCCTCGGGCACGTGGTGATCCCTCATGGGGAAGTTTGGTTGTGCAGATTGAAGACGTGAACTACAGTGTTACTCCTTTAGCAAGAGGTGAGAGCGAGCGCGTCGTGCTGAGGTCCAAACGGAGCCTCTGGGTGAGGGGCAGCTGAGGGAGATGGGGCCGAGCTGGAGGTGAAGAAACGCGCTCAGCAGGAAGGGCCGTTGGGTTAGCTGGTTCCCTTCACGTTCATCTCTGCCTGCTGTTCTGATTGTGCATCCGCGTCGATGCGTTTTGTGGGAGTGCCTCTCGGAGTGCCTGGTGTGTCAGGTGCAGCGCTGGGAACAAAGCCCCAAAAGCTCCATGAAAATGGGGCGGTCTGGTAAAATCGGGATCTGTTCTCCCCCTCCTCACCTGAGTGAAGTGTGACTGTGACGTGGGTTTCAGCCTTTTCCCGAGGTGCCTTTTTCTTCCTGCTTTCTCAGTATCACTCACAGAGATGCTGGTTCTCTCTGGATGCGGGTACTTGAGAGCCAGCTCCTCTCTGAGCGCAGAGGGAACTCGTGCCCTGTTAGCTCCACGCTTAATTAGCAGTCTGACTCATTGGGTGGAAGTGCTCCCTTCTGCACTGAGCGGTTGTGTTACTGCACTGTGTCACCGTGTACCCAGATCTCCACTTGATGCGCCCACAACCTTAGATGCAGCTCTTCATTCCCTTTGTGTGCCTGTTCTGTGAAATGCAAGGAGGGCTGAGCAAGGGAAGGGGTGGTGAGTTGGTCTTTCCATTTGCTGAAGTCAGAGTGGAATTAAATGTGACCTGTCTGAAAGCCAACCTTGTTTCCAAAAGGTGCACGGGGAACTCAGATCAGAAGACGCATTGCAAACATTGCAGTAGCATAACTAGAGGCAAGTGCAATCATTTACTTGACTAATGAATCCCCTGGGCTGCTAGCAAGAGAGCAAATCTCTCATTCATCTTCTTAATTTAATAAGCAGAGGGGTTGGCCTTAAGGGTAAATGAAATGCATAGTGATCCCATGAATGTTTCAAGAAATTGATGTACAGTAAGATAAGGGAGATTCAGCAAATGGCTTGCTTTATTCCGAGAGGCTGTCAGTGGGTTTTAAGGGGAAGAGGGATAAGTTGGAGGCGATAGCTCTGCGTAAGGCTCTCCACTGAGGTTCCCCATAATCTCTCTAATTTGTACAGGCTGGAAAACATTATTTTTATTGGGATATCATCTAGCGAGCTTAGTATGAAATAAATGCCTGTTTTGCTTGGTGCTGCGTGTGAGACAGCCGTTAAAAAGCTCAACAAACTTGCTGAGCTATGTAGCACGTGAAATACTGAGCTGGGAATGTAATCTGTAGCAAATCACTGCTGCATGGGCGTACGGTGAAGCATTGCTCCTTAGAAGGGCTCATGGAAGAGCTGGAAGATGCCTGTGCTTGTGGGAGCTACTGAGACTTCTGCCTTTCATGCTCTGAATAATTTTTAGAGGATAAATCAGTGGTGTGAACCAATGAAGTGCTTTAATGGACCGAACAGCGATCGTTGCTTCTGCCATCACAATGGTTACTGAAGTAAATTGTACTGCAGAGCTGAGGCAGAGAAGAAGTAGTAATACTGCAACTGTTAGTAAGCTGCTTAGCATAAAAAACGGGATAAGGATGCTTTTTACACAGGCACTGAAAGTTAGTATGCTGGAGGAAAAAAAAAACCTAACAAAACAGAAGGGAAAACAAAACAGAAACAAAACAGAAGGGAATAGTTTTTAAACTTCTGTTAAACCATAAGCCATATAAAGTGACTTCAGAGAGCCTGGCTAAAGCGTGAGGAAGTTGAAAACGGAAATACTTGTTGTTGGCTATTGGTAGGGAGAGGATTTGGGGATTAGATGGTCCACTGCTATTGAACGTAGTTAATTATTTACAACCTTCCAAGGCTCTTTGTAAGGAACACAAAAAATAGAGCAGAAAACTGCACTGAAGTCCCAAATTCAGTACCTTTTGGTGTGTCATGAATTCCAGAGTTTGTGAAGTCAAACTGGATTTTCTGTTAATGAGGGTAAAATATACGGTTATCACCAAGTTCACCTGTTGCATTGGAATTTGAAAGAACTGCTTTAGTTAATGTTACTTGATGGGATGGAAGCTACAGAACGCAGGTGGAAGCTATGAAGCTTCATGTATATATGCTGATATATGATACATAAAGATTTCTTACCATGGGGCACTTCTGGTTCTGGCAGAGCTGCTTCCCTGCAGTGGTGCTCGAAGTGTAGCAAGTTGCCATCTTTAATTTAGATAAATACTTGTCACGTACTAAACAAGATGCTAACCTGAAGTGAGCAGTGTTGTTTTATTTTAGGGTCCAAGCTGTTGTTCACAACACCTCAAGGACTGAAGACCTTGAAAATTGCAGTGTTACAGCACTTATGCTACTACAGAGCCAAATCCCTCTGAAACACCAGATAGGTATGTGGATATGTTGGGAGCACACATGAGCTCTGTTCACTTGGAAGCAAAGCAAATAGCCAGCTCTGTCCTGTCGTTCCCCAGACAGTCAGCAACACCTCTGCAACTGCAGAGTTGCATAATGCCTGTAATGTCACAGTCTGCATTTGGTGATGTTGGGTGCCAGATGTTCCCATGTTGGGGCACGGGCTGTCCGTTTTGGGGCGTGGGTAACTTTAACAAAGAAGATCAGACTGAATTGGATTGCTGGTTGTAGTGGAAATGCTAAGTCAGGGCTTGAAGCAGTGGTGGAGCACCTGGTGGGAAGGCAGGGCCAACCCAGGGCAGCTCAGGTGCATGCAGTGTACCTTAGTGAACAGAAGAGGTGGAGCCAGGATCCACCCCTTCCCAGACCACTTTTAAGGGTTGGCAGCGGAGGTGAGGGCATCTTGCTGGAGATCCCTGTGTACCTGAGGTCTTCTGAAGGTAAGCAGCCTCTTTCCTTTGTTTTTGTGCCCACAGCAGTTGCATTTGGGCATATCCTCACTTGGTGCTGCCTAGGATCTTACTGCTGTCGTTGCTGTGTTTTCCATTTTGTTATGCTAGTGTTAAGTGTTCTTTGCATTATCGTGGCTGTGTGAGATGTGTGTTTCAGGAAGCCATGGGGACAGGGTGAGTACGTGGCTGTGCCAAACAAGAAGTCCCTGTGTGTTGGAGCACTCCCTAGGGCTTGCTCACTGGCTGCCCGCTGCTGTTGCAGTTTAATTGCTGTCTTCATTCCTTCTTGCAACAGGGCTGGTTTTATCAAGCAGCTTGGAGTGAAGAGACGTGGAGCATCTGAGCCTCAGGAACACTTTGTTCCTGCTGGAAGGGATAAGATGTATAGCTCTGCCCTTCCCTGAACAGCTCATCAGACGCACTGAGCTCATGCAATTTGCCAAAGTAACAAAAGTACCCCTCTTGTGGTTTGGCTGTTGGTCGTGAAGGGTTGGTGAGTGGTGTTGGTTGGCACAAGT
This sequence comes from Callipepla californica brunnescens, assembly GCA_023055505.1. Taxonomy (NCBI): domain Eukaryota; kingdom Metazoa; phylum Chordata; class Aves; order Galliformes; family Odontophoridae; genus Callipepla; species Callipepla californica. The sequence continues at coordinate 7,167,271 of JALIRH010000028.1, read as the reverse complement.
GTCAGATAAATCATGGGGCTGGAGGTTGGGGATGGCAGTGAGACTTTCCTTCTGCAGTACTGTCCTAAAGGCTGAATTACAGCACAGTGTCACGATGTGGGATAGGTGAGAGCTCTGCCTTGGGTCAGTGTGCCCAATGCCAACAAGATGTGCTAGTCTTGGGTGCAGGTCCCAGATTAAGGAAGGGGTTTTGCTCACAGCCCCCCTCAGCCTGCCTCTTGGTGTCTGTTTTGCTGTTGCTTGCTGGCATTTCATCCAGCTTAATGCTTTGCTGCTTCAGGCTGCTCTCACTTCAGAGAGTTTTCTGCTAGTGTATTAGAATTATTAATTTTTTTGGCTGTATAAAGCTGTCACTTCCTTCCCGAGAGTCTGGACAACATTTAGATGAGGAGAACAAATAGTGGAAACAAGCTGATTCAGCCCAGCATCACCTCCTCGTGCCAGTGCCTAAATAATAGTATGGTTTTGGTGTGAACCATGTGAGTGTTGATGTGTGAGGGGCCGTCAGTCCTGGTGGAGATGGCTGATTTTCATTTCCTAGTTTGGTGCACTTGGCCCACTCCAGACTGGAAATCTGGTGCTGAACTGGTGTCAGGTTTGTGAGCAGTAGTCTGCCTGCTGGTGGGCCCAGTGCTATCAGCAAGCCAGCTGGACACCCAGGCATTGTGCCTTGTGCATCCTACCTCCAAGGTTCGTTTCTTGCTATGTTACCTCTCTGTGATCAAGGAGTATATGGATGAGTGTCCTGCTGTCAGGTGTGGCTGGTGATGTGAGCTTGGCTTGAAATGGAAAAGTTGGATGATAGGAATACAGAAGTGCTGTAATACCAGCCAGGGCCTGAGCTTGCATATTCCTGCCTCTCTGAGGGTGACTGGTGCCAGATGTGTCTGAGAAAGGTTCCAAAATTGCCTTAGTGTGTGTTTTTTTTTTTTAATGTCAGATTCTTCTGTCCAATCCACTGAGAGATGGCATCTTTCATGTCTTCAGATGTGCCTCAATATTAAAAATGGTGGTTCTGTACCTTGTTCCAGAGCTTGCTGGGTTTCATTTGGCCAGAGCTCCACATCTCTCCTGTGCTGCTGCCCCAGGAGGTTTGTCCTTAATGCATTTATCTGTGTACAAGGAGAAGGGAACATTTCTGTTTTTACAGATGGCGTGGATTCAGGAAATCCAGTCAGCTGGTGTGGATCTGGAAACCATTCTGCCCTTATTAACACCCTCCAATGATATAAACAGAGAATCCCCAAAGCAAGGAGCAGTCTAAATAAAACTGCAGGCCAAACCAGAACATCTGAGGTGTGCCAGATCTTGCCTTAGGGAGAGAGAGGATGCGAGGTGCCAGGAAAAGGAAGATCTTAATTTTGAAGAGAACAGCTCTATGATTAAGGAAAGTCTGTACTCTTGCCTCTACCTCCTGGGAGAGGGGAGAACTGAGGAAGGGATATCCTAGGAAAAGGGCTTTTCTCTGCCACTGCCTCATCTCTTCTCTTGGAAATGACTGGGGAGATCTAAGCCAGGGATTGTCTTGAGACAGAGGTTGGAGGCTAGAAAGCCTTTATAGAGCTGAGCTTGTATTTGCTGTCTGAATCAGCTTCCTGTCTGTAACAGTGGAATAGCAACTACAAATACCCAGCAAATATTTGTGCCAGTGATGGGAGCTATGAGGTCTTGCTGAGTGGCATGTCCTTCATAGCTGGAGGGAGCTCAGGCGGCTGCAGGTATGCAGGAGCTGGGGGTGTGCCAGTTCCAGGATGTTGGATGGGAAGGATGTTTTTGTTTGATTCATCCCTGCTGTGTGCCCTCACTTGGGTCTGTAGTGGAGAGCAAGCTGATCTTCAGTGGTGTGCTTAGGGTGTTCGCTGGATAGGTGGCAACCCTTCTTCTACAGTTGGTATCTCTCTTCAAGACTGAGCTGAAGAAGGGACTAGAAAGTGTTCTGTGATGCAGCTCTGAGATTTTACAAAGGGAGTTTCCTCCTTTTCTTCGCCTATCTTATCTCTTTCTGCTTTCCTCTTATCTCTTTTCTTTTTTGTTTATTCTTTCTCTGTAAATCCTAGGGTAAGTAAGAAAGATTTTAATATGCTGAGACAGGAGAGAAGTTCTTCCATGTGTTGCAGATGCACAACATGTCTTCATTAACTCCCCATGACATTCAAAATAGCTGGAGATAAAGACAAACTAAATCTGGGAAGACAAATATAAGTACTGTTTCCCCTCCCTTCCCCTCACCCCTGCACAGTGCACCCCCCAGGACACGCGTTCAATTACTGAAGATGAATGGAGCAAACAGTGCAGCATTTGGGATGCCTTAAAGAGCGCTGCCTGCTTCTGCCATCAGATGGCCCCACACTTCACAGAATCTGCTCTGTGCCCGGGGTACAGCGTGGGAGATGCCCTGTGCGATCTGCAAGCCCTCCCCTTGGAGGGATGGGAGGTTGCAGCAGTCAAAGAAGGCTAGCAGAACACTGAGTGGGCATTGATATTTTCTGGGAGTACTCTGAAAAGTTGCTGCGCTTCCTGTATTTATGCTTTTTTGACCTCCTGAGCTGTTTGGAAGGGCAGGCCTTGGGTGTGTAGGGAATTTAATGGGGGCAAGGCAAGTACTTGCTGTTCTAAGCCCTGCCATGGGAGCAAGCGATGAGCTTTTCCTCTGCTTGTATGGTGTGTTGATGCCAGCTGGCATCAGCAGGGGCAGGTTCATGCCAAGTTGTTCTGTGCTCAAGCAAACCTAGATGGCACCGTGAGAGCTGCTGGCTTAGGTTAGCTTTTATTTATCACAGAATCTTTTGATCCTTGAAGGCCATCTGGTCCCTCTCCATGCAGTGAACAGGGACACCCACAGCCCCATCGGTGCTCATGGCCCCATCCGGCCTGACCTTGGCTGTCTGCAGGGACAGGGCAGTGTGTAAGGCAGTGCACGTGCAGGGGATCTCTGAGATCTTAGGTCCAGGATCTGTATAAGGCTTCATAACTCCCTGATAGCTGATCTAAAACTTAATAGAGGGAGAGCAGTCCCTGTGCCCTGAAGCTTGCAGCCAGGTACCCAGACCTGGCTTGCTGTGACTCAGAGATGAACGTAGAGGTGCTCTTTCATGCATCCCCTCCTGTGCTTCCCTGAACTGGAGCCCTTGTCAAGCCCTGCCTGGAGTCTCTGCTCTCAGGTCCTGTGTTGCAGCAGAGCTGGAGTTAGGGTGAGCTCGTGTTACTGTGAGCTGGAGTGAACCTCTTCCCAAGGAAGGGATTTGCCATCTCCTTCCATTATACTCTTTTCAGTTCCCTGTGTCTCATAGCACAGCAGATGATTATCTCACAAAAGCATTCTGTTATTTTTTTTTTTTCCTGTGTAGTTGAAATTATCCTTTCTTAAGTGCATTACCTTGCATTTGTCTGTGCTGAACTTCATCTGACTTCATGCTGCCCATCCAGCTAGCTTTGTTAAATGTAATTGAAATTGAGTTTGGGCTTGGGGGAGGCCTGGGGTTGATGTAGCAGAAAAGTAGAGGCCTGTGATTCCAGGACTATAAAAAATAAAATAAAATAAAAGCCCTGTGAGCTATTGCAGTTGTTGAGTCCTGTTAAATCCAGTTGTGTTCGTGTTGCAGTGAATTAAGTGAACACCAGAAAAGAAAAGGCAGGGCAGAATCTCATCTATGCTACGCCAAGCTTAAAACCAGAAAGATGAATAATCTGTAGGTGAATTCATGTTTCGTGTTCCTTCCGAGGTCAGAATCTGTCCCCTGGAAAATGCAGCTTTTCTTTTTGCAGTGGGAGTGGGCTGAGAGCAGAATGGGTCCTGTTACATTGGCAGTCCGAGGACAACCCCTGGGGGCTCACACAGCCCCAGCAGGAACCAGGGCACAGTTTTCTTATTAAGAACAATATCCTCTTCCGAGGATGTTAACCAAGTTCATCTACACAAATGAGCTGGTGAATAATCTTACAATCTGCTTGGACTGCTTCATTGTTTAAATTACTCCAAGTAACTGGATAATCATAGGAGCTAAGCTTTTAATGGGACTAGTGGGGGTAAAGCCACAAACTGCTGTTAAAATGGAGCTGCTGCTTGTGAATAGAATTGCACAGTTCAGTTGAGTGCAGAAGGAAGGGACTGGATTGAGCGGCCTGGGTGGTGGTACCTTGCTGCTGGAGAGGCTTTGTGGTGTAAGGTGGCATGCTGTTGAGAAGGATCCGACCCTTCACTTGGAGAATCAAACTCCACGTGGTGATTTGTGGCTGTGTGTAGGTCAGACAAGACGTGTACTTTTGTGTGGAGAATCCATGAGAAATAGGTGCTGAGTTCAGTTCTCCTTACTGTGTTTGGTAGGGGAAGGCATTTCAGTGGGAAACATGGGGAGAGAGAGGTTCCCCTCATAGGATCTGCTGTCAGTTGCTGTAATCAGCATAGTGCTGAAACTTGAACAGTGGAGATAAACCAAGAGAAGCACCCCTCTCTCAGCTGCATGTGTGCCGTTTCTCAGCCTTGCAGCTCCCCTATGGAGAAGGGGTTGTGTTGTCTGTTCTACTCACGGTGTGACACCAGGCATGGGGAGAGGTGTTGATCAGTTGTGCAGGACCAACTGGAGAGGAAACGGAGGGGAGGCAGTGGTGGTGCAGGCTGGAAGTACTCTCCACCTGTTTCACAGCAGCGATCATCCAAATTGTGTGGGACGTCTCCCCGTGCTGCCTCACCTTCATCAGCGCTGAGTGGTTCTGTTCTTCCCACACTGTTCCTTTCAGTGGTTTATTATTGCCTTGGTGGGGTTTTTCCTTCCTCCAGTTGCTGTGCTTTGCACAGTGAATGGCTGTGGTGTCCCCGTGCACGGCTAGCAGCTTCAGGTAGTATTTAGTGGCCGTTAAAGGAGGCTCTCCTCCCCCACCCTGCCCCTTTGTTGAATGAATCTAAAAAGGCTTTTATGGGGGGGATTGCAGCAGGGAAATTAAAAGGGCTCATAAAAGTGAATTTTAAGAAAAGCCTAATGAAGGAAATGAACCTCCTGAGAGATCAAAGCTGAACCTGCTGTGCCAGTGTAGAGAACTTAGGGTTTTTTTTTTTTATGTTTCCACTGGCATGGGAGTACACGCGCAAATTTCTTCCAACAGATCTAACTCTTTAATTTTCTATGCTGTTGGCACCAGTGGTCTCCTTCTGTTTTGTTCAGTGCTAAGACTCCACTATTTCAGTAGGGATTTGCTTCTGCTAAGCCTCTTTTTGCCTATGTAGAGGCATGGAGGTGCATCAGACCTCACAGTATGGAGCATAGGGATGTAACTTATCCTTCCCTTATTTCAAGGGCCTGGTGAGTTCTGCGCTCTGCTTTATGGATCTGCAAGGAGAACTCCTGCCCAAGTAGGCAATCCCCTTCTGGTTTCTGATTGCCGGCTCTGCTTCTCAGGAGGTTGATAGTATTTGAGGAGGGAACTGCTGATCACCCTGGTCACAATAAGTTACGGGAATGCTGTGAAGTCTTAAAATTATGTTTTCTTTAAATTGGGGGGGAAAAAAAAGAGCCCTCAGTGGGTTATGAGGGGGATGGAAACGTTGACCGAGTTTCACACAGTTCCATTAATCATGGAAAGCGAAGTGAAGGCGCCTAATTCTAACCAATTTTTGTAGGCCAGGCTCCCCGTGCCTGCAGTTTTTCCATTATGTATGTAATCTCCTTTCTGAGAAGGTCTAGGTTTGCTTAGTATCAGTTCTTCGGTTGCTGCGGATTAAAGACTGGATGGTTCAAATTTGTCAGGGGCTGGCTCCAGTCTCCTCTCCTCATCTTGTCACTTGTCGCCCTTGCACAGGTCCCAAGGCTCTTACTTTTAAAGTGTTTCCATGTGTTTGAGAAGAGAATAAAAATGGGGCTGCACAGAGCGCCTTGTGCACTCACAGCTTCCCGGAGTGCTAATGAGGAACATATTGGCAGTAAGTGGCTGAGTAGAGCTCTGTAGCAGGAACAGCAACTCGCACACAGCCTTATTTATTGCAGGCCTGTTTCTCAGAGAGAGGGGATGTCAACCTAGATTTGGACTTTCACCTAATCTTCTCTGAAAGTACCTAGAGATATTAAGTGGCCACCTACTCGGCTGCTGGACTTCAGTTTAAAAGCCAGTCCTGCTCCTCTGAAAGCAAACTGCAGGCACAGTGGTGCTGTAGGTCGTGGCCTCAGGCTCTGCATGAAACATTTGGACCTGAGAGAGAGAGATATATAACTCAGGGGTGATTTTTCCATAATTAGTGTGCTGCTGGTGTAGCACTGGTGGAAGAATCCTGCCTCTTTGCTGTGGGCGGTGATCCTAAAGAGCATGGTCTCCCCAAACCTATAGCATGGGAGAAGACAGTGGTCCCTGGGTCTGTGTCAAGAAACAGGCCTGCTGCTTCTGTGCCACTTGGCTTGGGAAGATATGGGGAAGGAAATAGGGTTTGGAGGCAGCGTTCAGGGATGCTCACCCAGATTCTAGGAACTTTGTGGACATATCCATGGCCAGAGTGTGATCTTCATGTTATTCCTATTTCCTTAATACTCTTTAAGGCAACAGGATAACATGGATCAGCAGGAGGATTTATTCTGTAGACTGGGGCCTGTGTTGCACTGCTCTTTTGTCTCTTGGCCTTTTTGAATGCCTGGTATCCATAACCCAGTCCGTGTGCGCGCACCATTGTCCTCTAGTATTGCATCCTAATACTGAAAGCAGTGAAAGGCATTCCTGCCTGCTCAGTCTCTTTTCCTGGGAAAAGCTTGAGATAACAGATCTTCTGCAGTGCTTCCAGGAATTTATAGCAGTATTGAGTGTGGCCCAGTGAATGCTGCTACACTTTTTAAAAGCCAGTCACTTAATTATTTGTGGAGTTAGTTGCCTGTTGAGATTCACGATTACCCACACGCATCCTAACAACTTGATTAAAATCTCTCTGAAGCATGCTTGCCCTACTCATCTCTGTTCACCTAGATCTCATCAGACCGAGCCGTGATGGAAAGCACTTCCCCTATTATAACGCTGGCCCACCAGCAATTAGCTGACAGTTACAGCAACCTAAAAACAATAAATAGTTCTAAAGGGGTCATCTTCAAGGTGAAAGGATAAATTTTTAGAAAGAGTTAAGCTTATTAATAGGCTAACCCAGGTGCTTCAGCAGTGAAAATTGACATTGCTCTGATTTACCCTGGCTGAGAACTTCACCCTCTGCATTAAATTACACAAATTACTGTGAGTATTGCAAACTACAGTCAGTCCCTTCCTGCCAAAGGATGAGCTCATGGTTCCTCGCTTGTCTTGTGAGGGTTTGCAGTGACCTAACTGGGACCAAAGATGCAAACCCTTGCAGCTCCTTCCAGCTGCAGTTTGTGGCAGGGCTGGTGACTCCTGGTAAACCAATTGTTTATCAGCAGCAATATGGGAACAGCGGTCCCTGTGTTCCTCCTGGAGGTGCAGGAGTCCTTCACAATGTGTGTGAGTAGGATGGGGTCTGACTGATTCTGCATTCAGTTTGTCTTGTTGTCACAAACACATGGTTTCCCATGGGGATGGCATTTCCCAGTCTACCTGGGAGTGTGCTCAAACCCTGCCCAGGCGTGCTTATTTTCCTCAGACTTTTACTGCCTATGCATGGAACGAGGGAGCTGAGGCAAAGCTGTCACCTCACTCGTGCTGGAAAGCCTCAGCGAAGGGGGAAGCTGGCTCAGACTGAAGCAGATGCTATGTGGGAACAATTACCTGAGAGAAACTCAGGGAGGGAGTGCAAGAGATAATGAAACACCTAGGGATTTGGGAGTCAGCTTTCCAAGGAGCAGAGGGGTTAGCGGTTTAGAGCTGGAGCTTGCAGCTGTGGTGAAAATCAGCTTCCTTTTCTGTTTCCTCCTCCTTCCTCCCCCAGCTCAGGGAATGGAGCAGCAGGTGACCTTTGGATCATGAGCCACGTTGCCAGCACAGAGCCTGGGCTGCCATGGTGCTGTGCTGGACATGCAGCTCGCTGAGCTGGGATGTGTTGGGGCCTGACCCCATGGCCCATCAGCATCAGGGCTCACTGCTGTGTGGGGTTGCTGTCACCAGATGAACCCCACGTGGATGTGAACTTAATGCCCTTGCTCTCCAGGAGAACGAGAGCAGGATGGGTGCCCAGAAATCATCCAGCTGCAGATTCCCTGGAGCCTGAGGCTTAGTGTATTCCCTTCCCATTTCTCTTCTGCAATCAAACACTTCTATTCCATCAGCCCATCAGAAGAGGCCAGCTTTGTTTTCAGTTTACCTTTGTGGCTTCCAGCCCTGCTGATATGGGGTTTTAGCACATGCTCTGATAGCAGGCTGGGCTGGGGGGTGAGTAATGCTGGCTGGTTTCTGTACCTGTTGAGACAGAAGCTCACTCTTACAGCTGTTCCTTTCCCTTCGTCCTGGTAACAGAACAGAAGTTTGAACAGGTCATCCTTGCTGCAGAATGGCTTGCACTGGTCAGAATTCATGGCTGCACGCAGAACAGAGGTCACTCAATAGCACAAACAGCAATCTTTGCCTTTATAATGGGCTTCAAACACAAAGAGGCCCATCAGTATGCAGATATCTCCTTATGAGGGAGAAGGCTGTGTTTTATGATCTTGTAATATCAATTTTATGTAAAACTTGTCATCACTGCATCTGGTGTGCTGTAAGCCCACGTGTGGGGACAACTGCGTGGTGTGTGAACCTGGGTGGTTTCCTAACCCCACACTGAGGGGTTAAAGTTGCACTGTTTCTAAGCCAGGGTGCAGTTTGGCTCCATTCACACGTGGTTTGTGTTCCCCTGTTTTAAATCTAAGCATAAAAGCTGTATTGGATGCTGGAGGAGATTTGAAATACTGCTTTACAATAGAGGAGATTACTCCCATTTTTCTTGAAGACTTGATTAACTGGGGCTATCGCAGGCAATCACCTTGGCTCTGAAGAAAATGTGTCCGGTTAGCAGTTTCTTTAGTAAGCACAGAGTGCATCAGCAAAGACTTGAAACATCTCTTTGTTCCTTATTTGTTATTGTTTCACCTGCCTTGAAATGGTAATTGCAGACGCTTTGATTCATGGATCAGAATGCAATTTAATTTCAATTGTTGGGTCGGGAATGATGCTCTGGAAACATCCCCATCAGCAAATCCTCCCCAAATCCCCCCTGCCTCTCCTGCAGCAGCCGTGCATCTGTGATGGGATGATGCAGGGAAGCTTGTCCTTCCAGTGATGGATCGTGGTGCTCTCGTTCCCTCTTTCGTTGTTATTTATTTGTTTCAGGTTTTATTATTTAACATATTTAGATTCCCTCCTTGGGGAGGAGTGGGCCAACAAAGGATTGAAGTGAGCTGTGCTGTGTACTCACAGCAGCAGAGGATCCTCCTTTCTATTGATTCAGACAATTGTGGTGGTCTGTCTGGATTTTCAGTGCCTGATAATTTTTCACCCCGTAACAAACTGGCTTTGATGCAGACTGAAGCTTGCATTTAAGACAGCAAAATGTTTTGTTTTCACAGTGCTCCAGAGCTGCAAATTGGTGTTGCTGCTGGTGTTACCAGCAGGAGATGCAGACTGTGCTGAGGTTTGGGAATGAGACTGCCAGGGAACAGTTCTGTGTTTGTCTGTTAGCCCAGCCTGTGTGTAATACTCCAAACAAGCCTGGGTGCTAACTAGAGAGGAGCAATTCCAGATCTGAGAGCAATAGGAGAAACAAGCCTGGAAGGAACCTTAAGAAATCACACTGCTCAGCTCTGCTTCAAGGAAGGGCTGGCTCTACCTTAGATTATTCCTGGTGTCTCTGCCTCATCTGTCCACTATTTGCAGTGAGGAGAACTTTAACGTACTGATCAGAGGGATTTGTCTCTCAGATATTTCCCCTGATCTCCTGTGGTCCCAGTCAGCATTGTTACACCTTGCTGTATCGAGCAGGAGTGCAGAGAGTTGGTTTTGCTCACCTTTGCTGAGAGCCATCTCGTTCTTACTGATTTCCTCTGAACTCACTCCAGTTCTGCACCTCCCTTAAAGCCCAGCACCTGCTCAGTTTGCAGTACCCCTGCCAGGGTGCCACAGAAATACTCAAGTTTTATGTGGCCAAATAAATATTTGTTGACGCCTAGCTTTATTTTCCCTTCTGGGAATCCTACAGCAGGTGTAGTTCAGCTCTGCTTGGCCAGGCAGATCTGTGGGATGCTATGTCCTTACAAAGCTTCCAATGCTATTTGAATTCAACAGAAAGGGGAGCTTACATGGGAGCTTACATGAGCTTTCTGGGTTTCCATAGAAGCCTGGATGTCACTGATGCTCAGTCCTGCCCAGAAAATTAGTTAATCACCTGGTGCTCTGTGTATGGGTGCTGTGATGCTGCGTGCATGGCTGTATGCTGCTGCAGGAGAGCTGATTGGAAGGTCAGGTGCTGCAGAGTGATTAACTTAGAGTCAGCCAAGCCAAAGTAATGCTGACACCTCAGCACAAGAGGGTGCAATAGGTTTGCAGTATAACCTAGGCACGAGGTGGGTTGTCCCTTCTGCTGCAACAGTGCCAGCATTGCTAAGGCTTGTCTCACTAGCCTAACATCCTGTTAATTGGTGGAGTTTGAGCTGTGTGAGTTTGCCTCATTATTTTTGAGTCCTTTTCACTCAGTGACTATTTCCATAATTATGGTAATTAAACTAGCTGGGTTTTTAATTATTATTTTTTTTTAAATAATCAGAACTGTAGCTGAATTATGAGTGTGCCAAAAGGAGTCTGGCAAATCATAATTTTAGTTTGCTGCATTATAAATCAAAAGCAGACTTGATTTCCCAGCTTGCTGGATGTTTTGTTAACCAGATCACTCCAGCTCTCCTGAGGCCGTGTGTGCCGAGAGCTGTCCCTGAACGAACAATCAGGCTTTATAAATAGATCTTCAGCCTTAACAAGAGCATCACTGCCAGATGCTGCTGAAATATCTCGGGGACTTGTGCATGGAGGAAACTCCCTCATCTGGGGGCTCCCATCCGTTACCCAGGACGTCCCCTTGCTTGTGAAATTTCAGAGAAGCTCTTGGGATGCCTACATTGGGGTCATTCATGAACGTTCTGGTATCCCTCAGATACTGGGCTTGCCAGCAGCTCCTCCTGATAGGCTTGTGCTTACAACAGGAGCCTGAGATTGGGGTTTGATCTATTGCTTCTACTCCTGTCTTGTACGGAAACAGCAGTAACTCCTCTCTGCCTAATTAGTTCTGAGCAGGGTGTAGCTGCGCTGTCCCTTAGCGTGGCAGTGACTGAGCTGCCTTCTAAGGATCCCTGAATGTTTAGCAACAATTGCAAGGGGTGGTCCAGCCTCCTGACTTCCCTGATGGATCAATTTCTCCTTCCAAATCCTCTCTTGTGCCTGCTGCCAGCTCACTTGGCTGAAAGCACTGGTGTTTCTTAGCGGTTTAGGTGGATGGCAGACAGCGTGCTTCAGCTTGTGGCTGAACAGTGATCTTAAGTGCAGAATGAGGGCATAAGACTCCTGTAAGTGATTAACTGAGAAGTGCTGTGAGATTTCTGTAGGAGTAATGGTGTTGGCCCTTCAGGTACATCTGAGGTAGTGAGGTCAATCAGCCCTCAGAAGTACCTGAGCTCCTTTTTGTTTTGTAAGGAGGCAGAGGTCTTCTGGACCACCTGCTGGAGGTGTTGGTTATAAGAGGCCAGGCAAACCCTGGTGCTTTCTGTCCTTCAGTGTGCCTTGTCCTGGAGGCTGCCACGTGTGGAGCAGCACGGCTGATGCTGCAGAACGATGGCCTTGCTCCCAAGTGTGCTGAGGCAGGAAGAGAGCAGGGAGCAGTGACAGATGAGCTCTGTCGGGTTGGGCAAATCGTTTGGTGTCTGTGTCAGTTGTACCTAGGAACTGAAGCACAGCTGAGCACTCTTCTGAGGTGTTACTCGATATCTGAGCTTCTCTATGGTTCCCCACATGTGAACAGTGTCACCCCCTGTGTGAGGAAGTACTTGGGGCACAATGACTGTGGCCTACATAGAAGGGCAATGGATGGAAGCACTGTCACTGTGAGAGGAAATTACTCGTCATCAAAGGATGATGCTCCTGAAATACCTCATGTTGGATCTCCCATACCCTACAGCCAGAATGCTGTGTCTCACCAAGGGCTTAAAAATACAGCGGCTACAGTGGTGAAGATCTAAAGTTACGTGTTTCCATTTTTGGGCACGGTGATGTGTTAGGAACGTGTTGGTCCATCTCTGTGCTCTGGAAAACAGGCCTTGGTCTTTCCAGAGAAGTACAGATTTTGTAGTTTTTCTGGTAGTTTTTTCCTAGTTCATCTGAATGCACTTCATATTTTGTATACTATGTAATTTCTTCTATTTTCTGACTATTCGTCTGCTAACTTTAGTGTTTGGACTTCTGGGTAAGGGAAAAAGGGAATCATGGTGGGAGTCATCTCTAAAATGGGAAGATAAGACGCTTTCACATCTGGAGCTGTTTCTCAGAAGTCAAACAGCTGAGGCTACCTGATTCCCAGCATGTGGCATGCTAGGTTGGAAACACTGGAGGTACAGTATATCCCAAGTAACTGCTGATCGTGTACCGCAGGGAATGTAAACACATCACCCCATGGGTGGAAATGTTTGGCTAAGGAGAACACTGTTTGCAATCCTTAAATATGTGCAAGAAGTGCCCCCGTGCTAAGCGGCAGCTTCTGTACGTCTTTGTCTACAGGAAGTTATCAAAGGCTGAGGGAAAAGGAGCAGCTTTCATCTGAAACGAGGTTTATAAATACATATGTATAGCGTATTGGAAAAAAAATCTACAGAGGGTGAGACCTCGTGAGTACCAGTCGGGTGCTGTGATCATTTCTGGGAAGATGCTGTCAACAAAAATGCACACATGCTTGCTTGCTTACTCATAACCACTGCGATCTGTGGAGTGTTCTGCTCGGACAAACAAGAGCAGGAATGGCCAGCTGGGTCACCACAGAGCTCTGAGAGCATCTTGAATTAACAATCACAACATTCTCTGCCTTAACTTGATGGCTCTGTGCTCTACTGATGCCCCCGTAACGGGCAACGCAGGCTGTGAGATTCTCATGGCAGCACTGAGGCAGGTCTGTGGGGTGGGATTCTGTCATCCTGCCTGTTAAGGAGTCCTCTACATGGAACGGGAAGAGGTGTGAAAGTTCTGCCATTCTGCTTAAAGCATTTACTGCCTCTCTGTCCCAGTGACAGGGCTGGAAGCTGGGGCTGTACGTAATCTAAATCCATGTTTCAGCCTTTCACTTTTACCGCTGTTTACCTATTGCAGTGAGCTACTCTGAAGCATCCTTCATCAAAGTGATGGTGTAGTGCATGGGGGAGTGAGGCTCCAGAAGTTGGGCTCCATGGAAATTTGCACAGGGAGCTGCTGAAGCTTCCTAAAGGAATTGCTCAAGGAGAAGTCGGGGTGGAGGAGGATGCTGAACTTCTGTCTGCCACGCACTGAATTGAGCACTGCTACTAAATGTGCACATCTCTGGTCAGCACTTTTCCCCTCAGAAAAATGAGAGCAGAGCAATTTCTTGATTTATTCAGGAGCGTATGACAAAGCAGGCTGCTGCACCAAGCTCTGAAAGCTTTGTTTGTATGAGCTTTGCAGGGAATGTCTGCGAGTGAGAAATAGGCAGAAATGTGTTGGCAGTTCTTCACTTCTTTTTGTTAAGAATTGTATAGTCAGTGAATGGGGTCTCACCCTTCTTCTGACTTTGCCTCAGTCTTCACGGTGCTGGTTTAACTTACTGTCTTGAAAGTAGCTAATTGTCCCCCTTAGTTTTCCAGAATTGGTCCAGGAAATGCAGCCTCTTTCAAATTCTCCTTGTACTCTACTCTGTCCTTGTCTGCTCATCCTTCAGGCTTGCACTGCTGTCTCTTTGATTTAGACATGATGCTAAGCCTCTCTAGCAAAGTCTGAGCTGGCCCTTTGTGAAGGGGAGTAAATACTTGCAGTCACCTGCATCTACTGGATCCAGTTTCCATCTGTCTTGTGTGGAGGACCATGATGTTTTTACACCATCGCACCTCTATTACAAGATGCCCTTTTACACCTCTCTCACAAACAGCTTGCGTGGTACTGTGACCAAATTAAATGGTGGTTACAGAGCTGTACCCGTTTGCGCCATATGGGGCTACGCTAGGCTGTGTTTGCCCCTGTGATATTTGCTGTTCTCTGCACTTCATTTGCAATAGGGGAAAATGCTCCTTGCATTCCGAGTGGGATAGTGAGCTGTGATCCTCTCTTCCCATTCTCTTCCTGTGAAACAAACATCTTTGAGGCAGACTGCTCACACTAAGCAAAAGCCTTCAGCAAATCCTCTGCTGCATTACTGTCTGTGCATAGAGCCTAGCTGATGCACCCTACAGATGCAGAGGGTCTCCAGGGATTCTCTCCAGACAGCATCTGCACTGCCTGTTTTCCTTAAGCTGTTCTCCACATGGCTCATTCCTGCAGCACTTCTGTGCCCGCCTTTCATTTGGGTGTGGAGGTCACCCACTGAAGATGGGGAGTGCTGCCTGGCTGAGTCTCGTCCTGCTGTGCTGCTCCATTCTGCTGTGCAGTCTGCAGCTCGGCCTGTTGTGCCTTGTACTTTGTGCCTCAGGAGCAGAGGGGGGTGGCTGCAGAAAGGCATTTGTCAATAAATAACCAAGTACTGATTTATAGGGTGAGTAGAGGATGGGGGTAATGGAAGTGTGTTATCCTCTTGGTGCTTTCATTAGCTTCCACTGGTTGTTTCTTGCTTCAAGCCACACACCTACTCCTTCTACTGCTGTTTAACCTGGGACCTGGGCTTTCACAGATGAAATCCATGAAGTTCTACTGCGTGTTTTAGTATACAAAATATTCTTAGGCTATGTTAAAAATACACTGTGAATACTGAGATTCTACAGCTTTTTCCAGAGAATCTCCCTCATTCCTGCAGATTTTGTATGTGTCAGGAAGCAATTCAAGGGTCATCTCATGCCTTTATTTTAGAAAGCTGAAGGCTAACTTTTTGGCAAATGCTTGCTCAGAGTAGTACACTTTGTACTTATGATTTGGGGTAGTGGTGAGTTTCATCTCATGCAGGCAGTCAAAATGGAGCTTGATTTGGGGGATGAGGTGGGTCAGGTGTTCTCCAGGCAGGTAAATAGTTTCTGAGAAAGCAAGAAGTGTAAGTCGTGAACTAATTGGAAAGTACACCGATATAAGGATTGAGCTCCCACCTTTCAGCATGCAGATTCTAAAATGTCAGTTAATGGTTCTGAATTAGTCGCATGGTATCTGGCCACACAGATGGGCAGTGGAATAGCTGATGGTGAGTAAGGAGCTGTGAGAAAGAAACGTGCACCTCAGTCATGTGAGAGCCTTGGAGAGGTACACGCTTCTGCCATTCTTCCCTGTGTGTTCCCTTCCACCTGAGTAGCCCAGTCAGAAGGAGGATCTGCCTATTTAGCATAGGAAATATATAACTGGGAACATGATGAGCTTCTCATGAGCCCTTTGCAGGTCAGAGCTGTGACAGGTTGGAGGGGAAGAGGAAGGTCTCTGTTTGGCAGAAGACATTTGCTGCAGCCCCACTCACTGTCAGCAGAGCAGAGATGCAAGCAGCAGGCAGGCTGCAGTGATAAGGTGTTCCTGAATGCAGGAGTTGGGTGTATTTTGGTGGTACTGAGCCAAATCCTGCTTTCATTATTGAACCTGGAATATAACTCCATTTGCTTTAATGGAGCTGTATTCCAGATTTACAGTGTTGATGGAAAGAAGAGGGAAAAAAGCTTATGCGCAAAATGGGTGGGTGGTGGAAAAATTCCGTTCCTTTTCCTACTGCTGTGTTCAGTGAGAAATCAAGATGACAGCAGCTTCTATTCTGCTAGTGCAAATTGAGACAAATTAGAGAATAGATTAACTAATTATAATAATGTCAGGCTAGTGATGCTCTAGTTGAGGTTGCAGAAGATGTTCCATTATCAGCTCTATTCTTCACAGTTACCTTTTAATTGGTGATATATTTGTGTATAAATTAAGGCAAGAAAGCCTCTGGCCTTTTTTGTAGTCATTAAAGAAATGCTTCAGTGGGTTTTGGACTTAGAAGGAAAGAGGAACCCTTTACAATGATCAGAACAGACGGTAATGCCTCACATGGGGAACATTTGTAAGAATGGAAATTCCTTTTTTAGACCTCACAGTGGAATATGAGTTAGATACACATCTGATAAACAGGCTATTTTAAATCTCTGTTTGGGGATATGGGAAAGTGAAATGCACAGCTGGCAAGCTAAATCTCATCATACTTCACTTCTTAGAAGTAGATGGTCGCCAAACAAAAGGCCTTATTACCATTATTAGAGTAACTACTATGCATACCTGTATGTGTATGTATATCTCCCTTCAGAGTACAGCTGCAGGAGGAAGCTGTGTGAGAAGATAGCCACCTCCAAAACACTGCAAATGCAAACTGAGATTCTCCACATCCATAAAAACTTTGATGTGCACTTTAGGTGTAAACTGTATTTCAACTCCTAATAAACTCCTCTACAGAAATCTACTCCTGCTTTTGTATTTGAGCTGTGCTGTGGCCTTAAAAGATAGAGGGAGTCTATTAGAAATGTAGTATGTCAGTGCTGTAATCCTGACACCGACCTGTTCATGTGTTAAAACTCTTCATCTGTGTTCCCCTCCCAGGGTTTTAAGTCAAAGCAAGTAGGATTTCTGGAACCTCACTTGTCTCCTGGGGTTGCAGCTTATGCACTGTATTTAATGAAATGCTTTTCTCACAAGTGTTAGCTCGAAGTGAGAGGTGGGTGAATGGCTGGAGGGTGGGGGGGACCTGGATGAGATGTGAAGTTTCAGTTGTAGGTTGGATGGGGCCCTGGGCAGCCTGATCTGCTGGGAGGGGGTTGAGAAGAAGCAGTAATTATGGTCCCTTCCAAACCGTTCTGCCATCTCTCTGATGAGAGCTGAGTGGCTTTGGCTGCCTTAGCAACATTCCTCTGGGGCACTGATTTGGGGAGTTACCTTGTGGTGGCTGCCCCCGTGGCCTGCTGAACTGGAATCAGAATACAGGAGCTGGGACTCTCGTTTTTCTGAGATTCTGCTCACTCATTGTACCGCGCTTGTTTAAACTCAACTGCTTTGCTTGTCAGGGCAGGTGTGGGATGGGGTGGTTGCTTTGGTTGCTCTGTGTGTGGAGGGCTGGGGACTCAGGTGGGCAGAGGGCCTTCTGCAGGCTGCTGTCAAAATGAATGCATGCTTGCAGCATGGCTTGAATCACTGCTTTCCCTTGAGAAGCAGCAAAAAGACACTCAGCTTCACGCATGCTGTGCTCGCGTCTAAAAGCACTGAGACCCTTTCCTACTCCTGGGACTTCTGCAATTGCTTCAGTAGGAAGGGCTGTTAATTTAAGTATGCAGTTGATGTATGTCATCCAAATCAAAACATCTTGCTAAGAATGTGATTAAATGAAATTCCTCAAGCAAATTCCTGCCATCTGGAACAACTTTTCCGTATTTTGTTCTCATTGACTCTTCAGAATTCAGCTCAAAATGTATTTTCACTTTTTCCTTTTCTAATGTTTATTTTTCATCTCCCCTGCGCTTCCATAAAAATCTGTAAACCATTTTGGAATAAGCATTAGTGGAGAGGAGGGGTGCAGACAGCCAGCTGGTGCCACTTCAGCTTGAAGGGGACAGAACAAGCTTGTCAGGTGAACGCAGTCCCCAAGGAAGGAGATGAAGGGGCCTCTACCTGGGGTTTGGTTTGTCTGTTCCTCATTTTGGGTTATCATCTTAGGATGGACCTGAAGTCTACTTCAGGGTCAACATGCTGTGTGTGTATGCATTCAGAATGTACAACATGGAGGAACTCTAAATGCACGGACAACTGCAGTCTTGTTAAGTCTTGCATGAAGCAAGCCATGCTTGAGATATAAAGCTTGGCTGAACAGAGGTGAGAAGGATGAGGTGAGTATGGAGGCACATATCGCTGTGCTCATTGCCTTTAGTGACCAAATTAAGCTTGGAAATATGGAGAAATGGTTGTGTGCAGATTTCAAGAATAACCAGAAAAAATACAACAAATACATGGAGTGAACTTTAGCTGAAATTAGCTTGTTTTCAGATTCCCAACCTGTGGTTTTTTCATTTCTCTCTGCTCTTTGATGCTTCCTTTATTCTAGTGGTATCTTCCAATCTAAGTTCCTTGAGAACCTGTGATCCTGTATTGTCCCAAGTTCTTTGATGTTCTTTAATTTTGAGCAGCTTTGCCTTTTTTTGGTGTTGGGTTATTTGAGTGTAAAACAGAAAAAAACCCAATACCACCAGACTGCCTGCTTGTGCTTTGCCTTGCATGCTGGGGCACTGTGTAGAAATACCCAACTGAAAAACCCAACCATCCCTCATTGAAAACATGGAGGGATTTGCACTGTAACATAAGCAGCTATTTATGCACTATTTTTTTTTTTGTGAGTCATTATTTCTGATGCAAATAAATTACAAAAATAGCAGTGAGGGAAAACTAAATGGGGACAAATGCAAGAATTGAAACACAGGAATCCAAAATTTATGTTCAACTGGAACTGTTTGGTGCAGTTCATAATGGCTGTGAGTTTAGTCAACTTAAACACTTCAGCTACAAAAAGTGAAGGAAAAAATGGCTTGGCAGGGCTCAGACTTGTAGCCCGATGAGCTCTTGCTTGAATTTTAGTCTTGTATTAAACCTGATCCCACTGAAATTGGTAGCAACATCCCGTCACTGTGTTTCTCAGCATGAAGCTGGGCTGGTGCCTGCAAGATCCCGTCCACAGCAGTGGCTTAGGAAGATCGTGATTATTGTGTGGTGGAGGGAGAAGACACTCCAAGATTTGCATTTATCCCATTTAATATTCTGCAGTTATCTGGTGCTGGGGATGGTTTGCTTTGGGATCCTGCTATGGATGGGGCACACGAATGTGCACATCCTGATTCTGGAAGATGTTTTGTCCGCACACTTGAAGGGGTCACAAGGTGTAGGGGGACCTGATGTGTTCCTGTAGGGAGGAATGGAGGTGGGTGATAGAGAAGGGGTTTCTAACAGGGCTTAGGGATGGCTGCTCACTGACGAGACATCTTTTGGTTACTCAGTCTCTTGACTCCTGAAATCGATCTATTTAAGACATTTTCTTTTTTGGAAGTTTGGCCTATTCTCCTGTTGCTGACCCCAGTGGGAGTAGGGTGAGTGCTTCTAACATTCCTGCTCCAAAAGTTCAAGAAACTTCCTTTCTTTTCCCTTGAGCCCTCACCACAGATCTGTTGTGAAGAAAATGATGAGAAAATGTTCCCTCATCTGACTTCTTGTTAATGGTGGTAGCGCTGGAGCTGCGCTGTCATGCTGTCAGATCCCAGATTGCATTTGCAAGCTTATCTGCTAGGAAAACTACTCGTGTCCTATAAATAGAGATAACCAAGAATAGTTCGATTAAGAAGTTTGTTTACTGTTTTGAAGTCTCCCATTCGTGGAAAACATTTAAGCCAGCTGAAGTTATACTTTTTTCCTGAAATCCTCATTAGGAAGACTCCTTAGGTTTGGGGCAGCCCAGTGACGGAGCTGTTGGTTTGGGAAGATGGGTAAGGTGGAGCTGCTGTAAAGCAGATGGGAGTCTGTTCTCAGCCATGTCAGTCACTCTCTCACCTCCCTCTAAATTTCTTGCAAAACTGTTCTTGTGCTGTGCCAGTGATGTGTAATGAAGCATTTAGCGGAGCAGATTTATTGTTCTTCAGCCAGTCCTGGTATGCAAGTAAACTGGAGCTTGGAAGACACCAGGAGACAACAAATCCAGATAGCACAATGTCCCCCTTCTCTCTCACCTCCCGCCTTGAGGTCCTCACTGAAAAACAGCATGGGGTAGGATCACTGTGGAGCATAAGATACTTATTTAAAGGCTTTAAAAAAAAGAAAAGGCACTTGTTTATGTTCCTAAATTTGGATTTAGTTGGCCAACGTTAGGCACTCATCTCTGAAAGCTTTGGCCTCAGTGGACAAACTGTAGGTTGTTTTTTTTTTTTTTTTTTTTTTTTAAGCTGCAGACAGATTAAGTGGAATTCTGTTTACCTGCCTGGCAGCCTTGCAGAAATAGGGTGGCAAAGCCACAAAAGGAAAGAAATGTTCCATCATTTAGAGGGTGACATCATTTGCAAGTCAATGAATGATCTCCCATTTAGGAGCTTGCATAAATGGCTGTTAATGCTTGTTTGGCAGACCCTGCCAAATGGGGTCTGGATTAATGTGGTCATTGTCCTAGATTTATTATTCCCTTTTTTAAAGTATACTCTTATATATTCAAATAGAGCGGAGGCAATATTTCAAGTGTGAAGTGCAGCACACTGACTGTAGAGGTCATGTGTCAGGAACTGGAATTACCATCCTCTGCTGCGGTTTTCTTTATTGAAAAAGTAGTTCTACTCTGAATGAAGAGTTCCTTTTGAACCTTCAGCTGTTCCAGGGCCTTCTCCTCGTTTCTGAAGGACGTGTACTTACACCTGGACCACACTGAAGTCCTTTATCAGAGTTCCCTGGAAACTTGGGGGAGTTTTAGTCCAGAATGGGATTTCAGCTTTGTGGCTTCATCCCATCCCTTTCCCGGCTGATGTTTGCATTTATGAGCAGCACAAGTCGTTAGAATTTCCCTGTCAGTTCCTATTATAGGATCCTGATTTTAGTTGATTATAACTTTGCCAGACCTGTACTGTAGGGCTGATGTTTTCCATACTTGTTTTATTTTTTCTTTTGAGAGTTTCAGTTAATATGGCTTATCTGTCTCGTAGCACTAAGGAGAGGGCTGGAAGAGATGCTCGTTTTGCTCGCGTGCTTCTTTTTGAACTAGAAATGTTAGCTCTAGGATTAGCTCAGATGGCAGCTTTCTCATTTTATGATACTGACTTCAGCATGAGCTGGGAGTTGGGTTCGTAGCCTGTGTGCTGCCTGCTTGAAGGCTTATCCCCTGTGATTCCTGGGGGTACGTGCAAGGGGACCAAGCTCTGGTAGTACAAACACTGCAGTTCTGGAACATCAGACTTCTACAGTGCTCCACAAAATAGCTTTATTCTTCCTCATTCCCAGTTTTTGCTTGAGCTCTGTAGATTCTAGGAGCCAGGGTGGGAATCTTTATATCTATTTGATAACAAATTTAAAATATGAAAGCTGGAGTTTTCATGTTGGTGTTAGTGAAATAATAGGCTAGAGCCATAATCAGTATTTTGCTTACAGAAAATCTACTGAAATTGTTGCCTGTGCATAGGTTTTGACTTGGCTACGTGTTCTGGTGTTACTGGAACCTACTTTACATCTTTCTTGACCTGGTAAAATCTTCAGGATAGCACCCAGCTTAGGACAGTTGGAGTGGGCTTGAAGCACATTATGTTTACTTCTGTTTCTAGGTTATGTTGCTGAATGCAATCTCATGAAAATGCAAAGAGGCAATGGAAATAAGGAGGAGTTGAACTTATTTGAACTTTCAGGAAGGAACTTAAGCTCCCCTTAATTTATTTAAAATGGGAGTTGACTGCCCAGGTCTGTTCTTATGTAGTTTGGACAAATGTTCTTCTCCTTAATCACAGCAGAGATCGGCCACCAGTTCTTTGTATGTAAACTGTGTGCATAAGGGCTTACATTGAGGGTGAACTTGGGGGAATGATGTTCCTGGTCATAAAGCAATTAAACTAATATGTTCTGGAAGAGGATAGAAGAGAAAAGGGATGTCCTTTGGCTGGCAGTTACCATTCCAGCTCTGTACATTATATGAATTGCTGGCGTTGCACCATACAGCTTTTTTTTCTCTCCACAGTCATTCCTCTTCAGTGTTCTTTAAAAGCTGAGAATAATTTGGCTTAGCATATGTACGTTTATTTTTATGTAATTGCATGTACCATCATGTTAACTTTGTGAAAAGGTTGCGCCTATTGTACTTAGAAAACCAAAGTGATTATCATTGGTTTGTTTTGTTACACAATTGTTTAAATTATAATAAGTTACCATCATTGTTTCTTGAGTCCAGCTGTGTTTATGGATTAAGATCTACTGACTCAAATATTTACAGTGTTCCAAAAATTATGAGAACATGCAGTGCTGGGGGTTTTCCATATGCTGCTTTATTTCTCCAAGAGAATCCTCCATCACAACTGGAAAAGTACTTCTGGACCAGAACAGCTTTTGTAAAAGGCTGTCAGGTGCCATTTATATCTGTCAGCCACTCAGCAGTGTCAGTGTTCAGTGGCAAATCCCAGTTTCCACAGGAGATTGGAGTTCTTGGCGGTGTTGGGTTCTTTGGAAGGCTCTGTGTGCACTGTCTGACCCTTGGGGTCTGCTCAGAGCCCACGGTAAGTGCCTCAAATTGCACCCCAGGCCGCTCCAGTTTTGAATATCTTTGTGATGGGGGTTACCTTCCTCACCAAAGACAGTGTGTGTGTGCAGGGCTGTGTATCTGTGCAAAGACAACTTCATGAAAATCTGTTGTCCTGTCCAGAGTAAATTGGGCACCTTTTTGTCCTAGGTTGGCTGAATTTTGCATCTGTGTTTGCAGCACTTTGGGCCATGTCATCTTGGAGCAGGGAATTGGGGCTGTTCAGTGAAGTGCTGCTGCTTGTAAGGGATGAGCGAGGCCCCACGACTTGGATCGCTGCAGTTTGAGAGCACAGCTCCTGTGTAGGGAAACTCAGCTCACTGAAGTCTGCTGGATTTGAGCTTATGCCGGTAAGCCCATGTGTGATGCTGTGTTTGTCCTCAGGGACGTCCTCAGGTGAGGTCTGTCTGCTGCTACTGAAGCCATAACCCAACATCAAATGGCCAAGGGGATGAGGGGGAATGCCCCTCTCCTGACTAGCTGTTCTGCTCAGCCTGCTGCCCAGACATGGTGTTACTCCTCCATAACATGGAGTACCAGCTCCTGCAGACGGCGGGTGTTCCATTTGTTGGGCCACTAAGTCAGTCACCATGGCAATCCCTGTGTTCTGAAGAGGGGAGAGGAAGGGACGTGAGACGTCCTTTGTGCTTTGCTGTAAATAGAGCAGAGTTTGTTGGAAAAGCCGAATCATCAGGCCTTGTCCCGGACACACGCCCTGCCTGGCTGCTACCGTCACCCTCTGTCCTGGCTGTTTGGGCTGCGGGTTCTTGCTGCTTGCGTTGAGCACAACAGACCTCTTGTTATTTTTGGCACCTGCTCTGTGTTTTTTGTTTTGGCAATAATGAGTTGGCCATCGTTCTGATGTCATCCATAAAACACAAGCTGTTTAAGAGCAAATCCATGATGGGAAGCTGGTGCGGTGCCTGTCCCAGCTTACCAAGGCACTGCCCCAACATCAGAGTGGAGACCCTGGTGGGACTGGTAGATCCTTTCATGAGTTGTTTTTCTTGGTTCTGGTTCCACAGCAGTGTTTAAATAGAGTATGGGTGACCAGGGTGGTCACTTCTGTATGGCTCTGGTGTGTATGAGATCTCTTGCACTAGGTCATGCAAGCACGCGTTCCTGTGTTTGTATCTGAGACTCCAAATACCTAATTACTGCAGTAAATTACTGCAGTGCAATTTAGCCTTAAGTGCTTTGCGAGAAAATGATCCTTCCTGACCTATTCGTATGACAATGCTTCAGATGTGAGCAAACCTTTAGGCACAAATGCTCTCAGTGTTGGTAGGCAACATCTTCCTTTACCTTGCATGGGAACCTCAGCAAATTGGCCTCTGGGTTCCTCCTTGTTTGCAGAGCCTTGTGTCTCTCCTAGAGCGAAGTTGTTTTTGCTTCGTGTGTAATTATCTTGAAGTCACTTGCTGGAACTTGAGTAAGGTGTTGTCATCCCCATGGCCCATGCTCACTGTGGGTGTAGGTGGAGTCAGTGTTCACCCAGTGATGCTTCAGTTGGGATGCTGAGCTCTGATTGAAGCTGACTTTATGGCAGCTTTATGTCCAAGCAGTTAATAAAGAGCAAGCCCATTGTTATTTCTAGTGTTGAAATAAGATGCCCACTTCTTCATTCTCCAAGGCACTAAGCAAATAAGCATGTACTTTAAGTTAAGGAAGAGTGAAGTCTTGTCCTGAAAGAAGGCCTTGTGGTATTTTGTTTCATTAATAACATGGTAAACCCCGGATGTTTTTGTGGGTTTGAGGGTTTTGAAAATTTTCATTCCTATTGCATATATAGGAGTAAAAGTTATTCCCACGTGGATAGGAAATATTGCTAATGGAGCTACAGATGCTTTATTTTCCTTTGTACCATGCTGAGAACTCACCTCATTGTGTCTGCCTAATTATAGAGTGAAATACAATCCTCCGTCTGTCTCTATTTTTAATCATTCGCTTTGGATAAAAATATTAACCCAAAATATGAAGTAGTGTGAGTATGAGAGCAGTATGAAGACAGAGCAAGAAAGCCATCTGTTCCCTGCTTTTCTTCCTTTGGCATACAGAGGCACATTCTACTGCTGAAGTCCACATATTCTTCCTGAGATGTTTGTTTTGTTTCATTTATATTTAATTTTTTAATCATAAGTGTTTGTGTCTGTGTAGGTGTAAATGCCAGCGTAACAGTAGAAGATGGATGCTAAATCCATTGTGTCGAACTGCTGTGCTCTACTTGGGGGTTTCAGCCAAGTCTAAAATATTCCAAATACATTCAGCACCCCAGGACTCCTGTTTATTTTCGGATTTTTTGCATCTGCAAGATGAAACTGACCTAAAAATGACTAAAAATAATGGTATTAGCTCCTAAGGCTGCTTGGTAGCTCGTGCTGAGGAGCCAACCCGACTTTTATGCAATTGTAGTCATTTGGGAGAGGAGCTACATGCCAACTGTGAGCTGATATTTTTCTGGAAATCTTAAGAGAGCTGGTCTGTTTGACAAGTGGATGGAGATGAACAGCCTGCTGTATTTTAAAGATGTATCTTTGACTTAGAGGTTGAGATACTTGAAAATGAGTAGGAAGCAGTGGTTGAAGGGCAATGAGCTCTGAGCACGAGCAGCTGCAGCCTTATCAGCATGGGTCTGAACCCAAACACGATGCTCCAGAGGGTGCTGGTAGGGCTCCTTCAAGGGATGGGCACTGTTTTCAGTGTTGGTGCCAGTGCCCCATGGTGACCAGAGATGTGGTCGTTCCATAGAGATGTTTGCCAGGAGCTGAGTGTTGTAAATAGTGTGGTGTTTGTGAACGTCTTCATGTCTGCCTTCAATCAGCGCTGTCTTTTCTGTGCATGGCAGTAGATATAAAGACAGTTCTTGTGAAATCTAGTTCTTTCATCTGAGGGATTAGAGGTAGATATCAGCTTAACACGCTAATTATCTAGCACACTTATTTTGCTGATCAGAGCTGCAGAACTTCAGAAAGCTTGCATGAAATTTGACTTGTTCGTTAAATCTTTGCTACAACTGCAGTTGTGTGAATCAAGTCTGGAGGTGGTAGAGCAGTTCAGTTACGCTTGCATGAAACTTGTTTGGCTTACCTGGATGATACTGAAGTGTATGTTTATTAAAAATACAAATATTGTTAACCCCGATGAATGTGAGAGAAACCAGCTAAAAGAAAGAAAACAAAACCACGGCTATTTATTTTGGAAGATTCCTTAAACCTGGATGCTAATGAGTGCTATTGTGCCAACAGAGCAGACAAGATAGAAGAAAATAACCTATAAATATCCATGATCATTATTTAGAGCTCTGGATTTTTATCGAGTTGTAGTGGGTGAACGTTTGACCAGCAGTCACAAGACAGAAATAGCATTCACAGAAGTCTTAGATGATAACACATCACTAGCTTCATTGTATATTTTCTGTTTCATGGTGACTACAGAGGACCAGAGTCCACAAAACAGTCTGTGCTCATACAAAAGGCACCCCTGTATAGCAAATGAACAAAATGTTCTTGGATCAAGCTCCAGTTTTTTTATTTTATTTTTTTAGGCCAGAAAAAGCTATTTGAATGCTCCCACAGCTTTCCTCTTCACCTCTTGTACTGCTGCATCCTCTGACATCATACTGTGCTTCCAAGGAGAAGTTTATGGTGTCACGAAAAGGGCCTCAGAAGTTCAAGACACTGTGACACTGAGGGAAAGTGTCTGTATGTTTTCAAACATTATGGAAATAGTAAGCGTGCTTTCCAAAACTGTCAGAAATATATACTTTGAAAAGATGAATGCCTGTGTGGGATTAACTCCTCATGTTACACATGTACTCTGGAGTGTGTTTTCTCCCGCTGGTCTCCGGAGCCCAGTATCTCAAATGGAATCTGACACACCACACCAGATGCTAAGTGAGGCCTTTCCAAATGGAGGTGTGTGTTTTCTGTGCCGAATGTAATCTTTCCAGACCTAGTCTGTGTGAGCCTGGTGGGAGTTGTCCTGCTGTTTTGGAACAATTCACCTGGCTCGGCCACAGCCCATCCTTGGATTTGGTGGTGTTAACAAATGTGTGCTGGTTCTCCCCTCCTCCCCCTGCCTCCCATTAGTCCCAGTTACAATGCCTTGCTGGTAGCGTGATGCTGTAGCTATGGAGCAGTACATGTGAGTGTGTTTCTAGGAAATGTTATGCAAACTATTTCCAAAAAGGAGGCAAGCATAGGAAAATGATGCTAATGCTATCCCTAAAGTAGATAAACCCATTTCATATGTTTGTTCCTTTTTATTAATAGGAGGCAATTATATCATCTGCGTGTGCTGTAACAGACTGGTACCACGTATTCTTAGCTAACACTGAACAGCTAATTTGTTGCAGATCCCAAGACTCCTCTTAGTGAGATCTTTAAAAGACGTGGTTTACCTGGATATAAAACAAGACATGCTCCATTAACATTGGCGCTCACGAGCTCTGTTACAAATAGCATGTCACAGTGAACATAACCAGCTATGACAGACATCTGGCTTGGATTGGAGGTGTCCCGTACCTCATCTGGAGAAAGGAGGGCACTGAGCTTGCCTGAACTCGTTTAGTTTGAAGTACTGAGATGGTAGATGGCACAACATTGTCAGCCCCCCTTTTCAGGGAGGGTTTGAGAAGCAAGTGCCCTCTAATTACCCTATGCAGGCTGTCCAGAGTGTCTGGTCTGAGAAGAGAGGAGGAAACATGTATGTGAGGGGCCTTTTTTTGCTGCTTTTAGGTTTGTGGTTAGGGTTCTCATCGTGCTGAACAGATGTGTGCTCCAGTCTACCCCAAGAGCTCTTACAGACATAAATGTTCACTGATGTTTGGTACAGTGCAGTGTCTGCCATGTGCGGTGTGGCACTGCTGCTGTTGGGCTGTCCTCTAGGCTGAGTGCTGTTAACACATCATCTTTTACGGCATGACTTTCGCATGGTGGTGGTGACAGGTAATATATACTTGTTTCCTTGGAAAAAAAAAAGAATTTTTTTTGTTAGCAATGACTTGCTGATTGCCTATTTATTTTCACAAATCTTCTCATGTCAAAATATTTTGATAAAAGTCTGGCCTGCATTAAGTAATCAAGAAAATAATTTCTACATCCAATTGCGTTTAATTTTTGACTGTCAAATAATGTAACAAGCTTATTTTTAGATCTTGGGAATACATCTTGAGGTGCTGCCGCAAGTGAGCAGCAGTGGTTTGTGCACAGCAGATGCTGGGGAGTGGGGGATGTGTTTGATTTCAAAGCCTGGCATTTGTTGGGATTGAAAGAGAGAGTGAGTGTGAGGAAGGAAGAAATACCCAGCAGTGCTGGGTAAGTGACCACAAAGAGGGCACATGGGTTTGTTAGAGAACTAGTGCCTGCTGCTTGCTTCTGCCTCGTTAAGTCTGTAGAACTGATCTATGGTGGTGAGGTACTGAGTGGTGCTGCCCGTGGGGTGGTGTGGGTTCTGCTCTGCCTGAACTGTTTCTTGTATTTCAAGAACTGTGACTTTTGCACTTGTTGCACGTCTTGTAGCGCGCCTCAAGTTGCACGAAGGGTCAAGAGCCGAGCTGTAATGGATCCTTTTTTCTCAGCTTGATATGCTGAAGCACTGCTGCAATACCACTTTGTTTTAACATACAGCAGGAATTTCCTGTATTTATCCCATTAATGCGGAAAATGTCAAAGTTGCAGAGAAAAGGTATGCGAAGAGGAAAGGGGGCTGAGGTGGGGCAGGAGAGACATATGGAGCTGCAGGTTGAGGGGCTGGCTTTCAAAGGCACGGGCTGTTTGAATGAGTATTGAGGCTGTCCCTGCACACCCGCCAGCACTGGAATTCCCACTGGAACACCGCGGCAGATTGGGGTCTAGCAGAGAGCTTGGGTTGGGAAGGCAGCATGAGACTGACGGGAGCCAGACCTGTGTGAATGGCAGCACAGAAAGCCAAGAGCTCAGGGTGCACACTTGCTTTTCGTTTGATGGGTGTTTTTGAAAGGGGGAATGTGAGCGAAAGAAGTGAATCTGCCCAAACCAGAACTCCCATTACAGCTGTAACATAATCTCTCAAGGCTATTTCTTGTGATTCGTTTTCATCCAAAGGCTGAGTGTTAAAGTGTACATGGAAGTCTGTTCTGGGCAGAATGATGCTTTGGTCCATGAGGAAGATGGTGATTTGGGGCTTTTCTTGTGGACACTGAAGCTGCTGGGGATCCAGGTGAAATGAAGGCCTTTTTCCTTCGACTTTGTATTAGGTTGTTGCATCGTACAGCTGAAACTTCCAGCCCCCTCTCAAGGATTTTGGATGCTCAGTCCCCCATGGAAAATTAAAATGAGATTAGAAAAGCTCAGCCTGCTATTCTAAGTGGATTGAATCAGAAGTAGGAACGGGCTTGGGCTTTTGTTAACGATCAATTGAAACTTAATACTGCAATCGCTTTCAGCATCCACAGGGAGGGAAGGCAATATCTCTGGAAGAAGACAGTATTGTATATCACACAGCTGAATATTGTGTATGGAATATTTATTGGAAAATGATTTACATTCTCCTGATTTTTTCCCCTGCAAACGTCTGCCCTTTTCTGGCTGGAATTGTCTTCTTAACCACATCCCTATTTCTATAACTGCTAATAGAGCTGATTTAAGTTGTTTGTATGAAATGCTTTTTGTGCAGAAAAGGATTGTTTAAGTGCATCAGACTAAAAGATGCCAAGGTTATTAGCACTTCACATTTTGCAAATGAATTCATATCTTATTTAAAATTTTAATTGAGCATATATGGCTTGCTTTTTTTTAATAACTCTCCTGAAAAGATCATTCTTTTCTCAATGTATATATATAAAAAAAACTATGCTCACTAAAAAGAAATCCAAGGAAAATTTGAGCTAAATTACCCTTTCCCTCAAAAAGATGCTTGGAGAAATAAAACAGAAAAATAGGTCTCTCTGGGCCCTCACAAAATGCAAATCTCTCTTAATGGGTAGGTTTTCCTTGGCTCTTAACTAGTTGTAGCTGTTCTTGCTTCATCTGGTGTGCATAATCATGGCCTAATTCAAAGCTCTTCTTTTCCTAATGTCCCTTATGTTATTACCTCTGTGCTAATATTTTGGCATCTACTGGTTGTCTCTGTCTCCTTTACATATGGGTGGCAGTGGCTGTATGTCTGCAGTCTGTCACCCCACTGTCCCTGGGGGTCTTGTCCCTGCAAGACCAGGGGTGAAAGCCAGGGAGATAAAAGCCAAGGAAGCCCATAGAATTTTGAGGGCAAGTATAAGAACTCCATTTCCACCGAGGAGTTGTTCTGGATCTAACCTGTGCTGTACATAAGCAAGGGCTCCCCCAGTTGTACCTTGATATTAGAATTAGCTTGAGTTGAAATCAACCAGAACACTTTCATCCCGGCAATAGATCACTTTTATGTTGCATGTGGCTCCATTAGGAGAGATTTGATGTTACTGTCAGGGTGGAATTGCTGATTTCAATCTTGTCTGGTTTCCCTCTTTGCACTTCAGCAAGTAGAGAAGTAGTTTGCTTTCTGTGTAGTTTTCCATTCAGTAACTTAGGCACCTCACCTACCATCTTAACCTTCTCCAAAAAGCAAAGCTGCTGTGTTTGTTTGCTGTACGTAACCAAAGCTAAGGTGTCTGCTCTGTGCAAAAATGAACTTGAATTCCCAGGGAGGTTCTATCCTTGCTTTCTCCTGGTTCCCAGGAGCGAGTGCATCTCTGGGGGACTTCAAGAGGTAACGTCATGGGAGGCAGTGTCCTCTGTGAAACATTCTGGTGTTGACAGATGTTTTTGGTAAATTATTTAGGGAAAAGCTATGTGGACTGTAATTGTTTTAGAGTTTAATGAAAAAGAAATCGAAATCACGCTCTGAATTTCCAGTTATATCCTAGGCAGCAGTACTTCTTGACCCTAGACTTAGTGCTTATCAGTGATGCTCTGAAACACTGTGGCAAAGTACTGTGCTCCCTGTGATACTTCAGCATGTTACTTTGGGTGCTCCTTGTGTTTATTACTAATCTTTCAGCAGCTCAGAATTCCTTCTCAAGCAGAGTAAAGACTTTTTTCTTCATCGGAGTTCTGCTTTCAGTCAGGTGTCAGCAGCTGAGGTTCCGAGGACTGGGTTACTGATAATGTTGGTAGGATGACCACACCAAAACTCTGCAGATGTTTGCAGGTACTCTGAGTCTGCTGTGAGGGTAGGAATAAGTGCTAATGTGCCAGGACAAGTGTGTGAGGGATTTCTTGATTTAATAAAGGGTAAAGAAGACCAGAAGTCAGATGACAAGTAACTTCTCCAAACGTTTTTGTTTCATAAACCCAAGTGTAATTTTGTGGAGTTTGGATCTGGTACAGAACCCACATTTTCGTGAGTGCTGTGGAATATTTTCTTGGGCCTGGGCACGTTGGCAGGACCTCTCTTCAAGTACGTCAGACCAGTGTTCAGATCCTGCAGCACTCACCGTTTTGTACAATCTGTTTCGCAATTGTCGTTTGGGAAAATAACTCTCAGCGGGAAGGGGTTCTAGGCCTGTTCTACACCTGTTGTTTTTTTCTATACCTGTTCTTCCAGGGTCATCATCATCAGGCTGCCACACACTACACTGATGGAATCTGCTCTTGCTGATGGTAGCTGCACAGGAAAGGCACTTCCCAGCACACTGCAAGAGCTGACCCTGAGCTGCGCTTTGACTTGATGGCCAGACCAGCACATTCCTTCTGCACAGGTATGATCTGTCCTGGAGTCCAGCAGGCTTTCACCAAGGCTCCTGCTCTTCAGCTTGGTTCTCTTGGTGATCTGGGAGTGAGAGACAGATCCTGCATGGCACAGCGGTGATCCTCCTGCTGACGCCAAGCAGGTTGGCTCCAGCCCGGCACCTCCCTGGCAGTTGCTTTGCAGGGCTTGAATTCAACTCATGGAAAATGTGCTGGGGAGTGGAAGAAAAGGAGTTTGGCATTTACAGGGCCTTGAAAACAGAATGCTCTTTTTCACAGGAGGATTTTAGGATTGGTTTGGGGAGGGAAGCAAGGAGCTTGTTGAGAGGTAAAGGGAATATCTCATTAATGATTTACTAATGAGCTGTAAAAGTTCTGACTCTTCATAACTTCTGAGGATGGAAAATGTTTCTTGGAATGCTGCAGCCCCACAAAGGCTGGGGCAGATCCTGGCTGCCTCTGTGTAGGGTCTTTGATAGAGTCTGACTTACCTCTTTACTCCAGTCCCCTAGGCCTTAGAAAAGATTAATCACAGTGTGGTGGGAAGCACATGGAAATAGCAAAGAGATGAGAAATGAGAACGGGAGAGAGGAGAGAAAAAAAGCCCCAACATGAAACACTGTTTTCTTTCTGGTAGGGCTCGGGCAGAAATAAATTGCCAGTGATCTCACTTTCGAGCAATGTCAGTTTATTTGCACTGATTCTGAGCTGTGACCATTGATCAGGGGCTTCTTGCTCGGAGCTACAGTGAGTTCTCAGCCTCATCTTGCAGGGGAAGTCCCCTATAAGGACACAGTCCTGCAGCTTTACTTACAGTGGCTGCATGGGGAGCTCCCCCAGAGCCCCACGCTGTCAGTGTGAAGGGCACGTGCTGGCCTCTGTCCCTGTCAAAGGGACTCAGACTTAAAGGTAACACTGGCTAGGCAGGCACAGCGAACTGTGGTTTTTATAGAAGAAATGACAGATCAGAGCCTAACAAAACAGACAATTAACTGAAATTTGACAACTCTGAAATCAAGGCCCTCGGAGTGTTAAACTGCAAGGGCTTGGGAAGAGTCCAGGAGAGCCGGGGTATGGTAAAGATTTGCTTTTCCTGCAGTTATAATGCTTTTTTCTGTGTTATGTCTCTAGTCTGGAAGAATCTCAGTGTTTTCTTGCAGCCAGATCTTGTTTTTAATTTCTCCAGCAGTAGCTCAGGGTAGTGTTGTTGAAGCCGTGGATCATGGTGTTGTCAGACATAGGTTCAAATCCTGGTTCTGCCCGTGCTTGTGTGGCTGCTGGAAAGTCACTTTATTCCCTCTGTGCCTCAATTTTCCATCTACGAAGTGTGGCTAACAAAGCTTTTCCTCTGTTCGTTGTCAGTACAGCCTACAACTCTTTGGGATGGAGCCATTTCTACTAACAGCATGTTAAGCACCTGGCAGAACAAGGCTGCTGCTTTGTTCGGACCTGGTGGTGTTTTCCAATGAAATATTCAGAATAACACAAGTGGAAACCCCTGCTGGGGTTAGCTGTGTGGCTTCCAGCTTGCGAGCAACCTTTGTCAAGTAAGCACAGCACAGGGAGAGGCTGTGACCTCCCCAAAGCCCCACGTGCACCTTTCTTAGCAATGCCTCTTGCCTAGGGACAGCCCTGATGCTGTAAATCTTCTTGCACAAGGCAGCACTCCCGTGTCATTCCACAGTACAGGAGAGCAGAGACTTTATGAAGGTGCTCCACATTCACAACCTGCAAAGTTGGAAGGTACCCAAGCATCTATCTAAGTGGTGTTAACGCTTTGTATTTTCTCGGTTTTAAAGCTGGAGTGTTTAGTTAAAGTCTGCACAGGTGGTTACATACAATGGCTCCCTCTGCCAAGTTACAAATCTGAAGTTTACTGGAAAGAAAAATCATAAAGTCAAAGTTTATTCATGGTTTTTGCAGGCTGTAAATGTAAGGAAATGAGACCACTCGCTTGCAGATGGACACAACGTAGGGCTAGCATGACACCTGAAAATGCCACTCAATTATAAATGAGACTCAGAGCAATGGGCAAAAGCCTCATTCAACATTACAGTTCTACACATGGTTTGGATTTTACAGACCAAGTCTGCCCTGAATGACGTTGTCACAATTAATGTAGCTTTGCAAACATTGCTGCAGAAAAAAATTGTTCAAGCATCATAGAATCACCAAGGTTGGAAAAGACCTTCATGATCATTCAGTCCAACTGTCCACCTATCACCAATCGTTCTCACTAAACCATGTTCCTCAACACAGTGTCTAAATGTTCCTTGAATACCTCCAGGGTTGGTGACTGGTGACTCTGCCACCTCCCTGGCAGCCCATGCCAGTGCCTGACTGCTCTTTTGGAGAAGTATTTTTTTAACATTCGGTCTGAATGTCCCCTAGTGCATCTTCAAGCCATTCCCTCTTGTCCTGTCACTGGTTACAAGAGAGAAGAGGCCGACCCCCAGCTTGCTACAGCTTCCCTTCAGGTAGTTATGAAGAGCAGTAAGGTTTCCCCTGAGTCTCTTCTTCTCTAGACTGAACAATCTCAGCTCCCTCAGCCGTTCCTCATAAGACTTGTGCTCCAGACCCCTCATAGCTTCATTACCCTTCTCTGGACATGCTCCAGGGCTTCAGTGTCTTTATTGCAGTGAGGGGCCTGAAACTGAACACAGTACTTGAGGTACGGCCTCACCAGTGCTGAGTATGGGGGTACATCTACTTCCCTGTTCCTGTTGGCTGTGCTATTTCTGACACAAGCCAGAATGCCATTGGCCTTCTTGGCCATCTGGGCACACTGCTGGATCATGTTCATCTGAGCATCAACCAATACCCCCAGGTCTGTTTCTTTTATGCAGTCCTCCAGCCACTCTGCCCCGAGCCTGTAGCATAGCCCAGGGTTGTTGAGGCCAAAGCACAGGACCTGGCAGCTGGACTTGTTGAAACTCATCCTGTTGGCTTCAGCCCAGCTATCCAGCCTGTCCACATCCCTCTGCAGGGCCTTGCTGCTCCCATTTTAGGGATGTCCTTGTCCAGATCATCAATAAAGATACGGAAGAGGACAGACTCCAGTACTGACCCCTGAGGAACACCACTTGTGACCAAAATGTATATACGTGTATGGCACTGAGGGGCATGGTTAGCGAGCATGGTGGGGATGGGTTGATGGTTGGACTTTACATCTTGGAGTTCTTTTCTGTAGGTTCTGTGAAAGCCTATTAACCAATAAAGCAGAGATATTAAAGAAAAAAAAAAAACAGTTGAAAAATTAAGCCCAAATATTTCTGAAAGAAAAAAAAAAAAACAGCAAAATGAGGTGTACTTGAGATGTCAGATTGTTGGGAAAGAGTTC
Source organism: Callipepla californica brunnescens (assembly GCA_023055505.1). Lineage (NCBI taxonomy): Eukaryota > Metazoa > Chordata > Aves > Galliformes > Odontophoridae > Callipepla > Callipepla californica. The sequence goes on along the minus strand of JALIRH010000028.1, from coordinate 7,132,905 downwards.
TGCTTCTGCTCTGTGACATTGGGTACATTTTAGAGAACACTAGCAGCAGCTGGTGGGGCTGGTGCAGATGCCCATGATCCTGGGGCAGAGGGCAGGCAGCATGTGCAGACAGCTGGGGTACTCTTGGGAGCAGTCTGAAAATCACTTGTCTGATTGTCTGAAATACAGAACTGCTGCTGACCTGATACCAGTTCAGGTGAGGTTACTCCCCTGGGTTTCTAGGTAGAAAACTGTTGGCTTGGTTTATCTTCTGCTTCCTTCTTGCATCAACTCTGGCATAGGCTGTTCAGAAAGGGAGAAAATGCATTACCTTTCTACAAGGTACTTCTATATAGGTGTTTTTTCTTTTTTTATTTTTCTTTTTTTACAATATAAATGTGCTGGTACATTCATGAGAGTCAGTGCCATCTGTGGATGTCAGGGCTTTGAAACTAAGGCTTAATTTTTAAATCCACAAGGATGTATGGACAGAACATATTGAAGACTGTGAATTTCTAAGAGATGTCATTTTTTAACCCAATAACCCAACCATGTCTTCTGAAGATGACAGTGCCCCTTAATGCCTGGTTGATGGTGGTGGGTCAGTCCATGTATACCCAGAGAACAGCTGAGCGTGTTTTTGTGATCCACCTCATCCTTAGGACATCACACAGTGCGTTCTGTGCCCCAGTGAAGTTGGTGCTGTTTCAATGTCAGAGCCTACTTAAGCCATCCCAAATGAAATGGTTGTCAGGCAGTCCCCAGATGATGTGAATGTTTCCTCCTGGGAGGCTCTCAGGGCTGCTGGTGAGATGCTGCTTCCTGCTGGGAGCAGCTCAGGCTGGCCAGAGGGAAGAAATGCTTTTAACTGCCTGGTACTGTGGAGCTTAGAAGACAATAAAAAGATGTGCAGTGTCACCTAGGGAGTGAACCAGAGCTTGCTGTTGAAAGGCTTCCATTGAATTCAGTAGGTATAATGTGCTGCTTGTGACCAGGTTACAACTGTGCCACTGCTGGTGGCTCAGGTTGGGAACTTGGTTTCTGCCCCAGTAAAGGCAACTGAAAAAAGTGGGCTGAGATTGAATGTAGAGCTCATTTCAGAGGCTTTCAGTTTATAGATGGGATTTATCGCCCCTAGCTGAAATGATTTCTCAGTGTCAGACACCTGCCCTTCCCCACGGCCAGCTCATAAATGACACTGCTCTTAAATATAATGGTTTTAAAGGTACAAAGGGTAAGTTGCAGCTGAAGCAATGTTTAATTTGGCTGTTGTGGCTCAGACAGCTGAGGGGCCGTGGGCATGTCGGTTTGAATTTCAGCTGCAGTTGTGTCACAGGCACAGACCCGATTTGGAGCTCGTACCACAGTGCCCCCGTCCTGGGCCTCGTGCTCCAGGCAGCTCTGTACTTCAGGGAGCACTTAACATATGAAAGAATTTATTCCTGTTTTGAATTTGAGCAGCACTACAGTGCATTGTACTTCATTACAATGCTTCTGAATTGCTTTCATAATTTCCCCTGTGCCACCACCCAAATGTAATTCTTCTCCCGTGCATGCCCCACTCTGGCTCAGCACGTGGCTGTCTGCTGAGGCTTGCCTGCGGGCTCCTCCAGCATGGAGAATGCTTTACATTCCCATATCTCTCAGCCAGTCTGCATGGACTGCAGTTCAGTCTTGTATGGAAACCAAGCGTTGTCCTCCTGCGAGTGAGGAAAACCAAGGTGGAGATGAACGTGGTGCAAGACAGTGGCATTCCATGGTAGGAGAAGAAAGCTGTGGAGCTGCCAGCTGCGTGGTTCGTTGTGCTACTGGGTTTTGTTTGGCCCATACATCATTAACTGGATTACAAGGAGCAAATCTTCAGACTGCCTGAAGCTTGTGCCCGCCCTGGCAGAGGCACTGGGCAGCCTTCAGCACTCACATATATACTGGTTTTACTCATACATTTATGAGGAGCTTCCCTTGAGGCGCACGCGTTCTTCTGTTTGAACCTCTGCAAACTGAGGTTGAATGAGAAGACAAATTTTCTTTACATTAAGTATCCCTCTGGTTCTGCTTCCCAGAACTGAATAGTTCTTCAAGGTGTTAAGCAGATCTGTCAACGAGGTTCTTACTCACATCTTGGACCCGTGCACATATTGGGATCATTGCATTAAAAGGAAGCGTTCAGCACAGAGAGACCCCATACTCCGCTGTGATTCAAGAGAAAAGTGGATGCAAAGTTCTCTCTTAATAAATGCGTCCTCATTTATCATCACTTACTGTCTTTGGAAAAATGAGAGATTGTTTTTCCAAGTGATCCTGCAGCATTGGGAAGACTTCTGCAGATTTGACTCGTTGTGATTATTCCCAAGTGTTGTCATCGTTTCTTCCTGTATTTATGTGAAATTGTTCTTAGCCTGTGCTTGGTTCCCAAAGCTGATCGCATTCAGAGGTTCTCTGAATAGGGAAAAAAAAAATCACATCCTCACCCCCTGCGTATGGTCCCAAATATGATTTGTTTCATCCGATTTCATGCCGCTGAGAGATGCCAAGCTGAAACTTCCACAGATCTCAAGTCTTCCATTTGTCACGGTATCATTAATGATATAGGTTATATATATGCTGGCTATAATTAATGGAAACTGGAAAGAATGCAGTATAGATCTCTATACAATTACTGTTAAAGCTGCCCCATGCTGTTCTGTTCTCTGGATGCTGCTCATGCTAAGACACGATTCTGCGCTGCCCTGCATGTCGCAGTCGCATCCATCAGAGCACAAGTCTGGAGTGTTGCTAAATTGGACTGCAGATGATTGCCCTCACTTCAATGTAAATGACGAGGATGCAGATTCTTGTCCTGATTTGCAATTTGCTGCGTAAAGACCTTTCAGCTGAAATTTATGCTTCTTGAAAGCTCTGGTGTAAGGGAGATCTGGTCTGAGTGTGGCAGGTCCTGGAGTGAGAGCAGATGAGGGTTATCGAGGGAAAGAAGCAGCGGCTCGTCATTAAAATGCAGAGGCTGCTTGGGGTTATGCACACTGGTCAAAAGGAGAAGGTTTTTATCCCATAGTCTTAACCCTCAGCACAGATTCAGATGAGGGATGCAGCTCTGGCCTTGTCAGATGTGGCAGGATCCTTCAGCACATCATCTGCTGAGGCTGCAGCTGAGGAACCATGCGGCACTGCACATGAGAGGTGAAGTTTATTTCTCTCAGCTCAGTTTAGGTTGGAAGTTGTGTGTATCTGCCTGCAGCAGACATAATGGATGGGCCTCCACAACGATGTTCTGTGTGAGCTGGGCATAAAACATTGCTGTATTCTCTTTAGCAAGTAAGCACTCTTTCTGCACCAGGGCTTGGAATAAAGGCTCCTTTCTCTGATTCCTTCTCTGCCCAGACGTTTCTCCATTACAGTGTAGCAGAGAAACATCTTCAGCCCTGAGGGCCACCGTCAGGATATTCCATACACTCTCATCTTAACATCATCTTTTCTATTCTGTTCATTCTTTTCCAAGAACATACTGTATTTTTTCTTTATAGAAAAAGTGTGCAGCTACGTCTAAGAAACCTTCTCCCATGCTGCCAGTTTCCCAAGCATGAAACCATTCTACCCTTTCATTTGCTTACCTCCATGATTTGCAGTAGAAACTGGCAAGGATATTTAGAATAATAAACATGGTGATCATCGCAGAGCTGGGAGATGAGTGTGGTTACTGAGATGTGCAGGGTTTTGGAGCACTGTGGTTGAAGTCTCCAGGAATGTTAACTGAATCAGGCTCGAGCCTCGCTTTGTGCAGCAGTTTGCTTCCCTGAGATCTCACAAATTCTGGTTCAAAAGCTACGTAACTTAACTCCTCAAAAGTTAGAATAAGGTATTCAAGTAGGACTCAACACTTAAAATGATCAGGAATTCATTTTAAAAATCAAAAAACTCTCTGTTAATCCCTCAGGCCATGAGATTGAACTGATAAGTTCAAACCAGTCCTGAAGTGCTGGAAAGCTGACATGAGAAGGTCCTGTGTGCTCATTTAAGATAATCTAGTTCCAGCCATGCCCTCCAGAGGCAGGGACACCTGCCACCAGACCAGGCTGCTCACGTTTTGTGGATGTTCACTGCATTTCTTCATGAAGGATTGCCTTAGACGACTTAAGTCACTTTGAAGTGAAGCTGCCAGGGTTCTTCTTGATGCAGAAGGTTGAGGTGAGTGTCTTCTCATGGCATGGGCTCTTGAGCACCTGCCCCTTTGGACCTTAGTCATGGTGTGCAGCATCCTCTATAAATGGAAGCAGCACTTACACCACCTGCTCCATTCTACAAGGACATGAAGTTACCAAGCAGCTCAGGCACCTCTCGTTGTTCCTTACTTCTGTGGTGTCTCTCCATGTGAGTCAGAAGGAAGGGGTCACAACCATGGCTCTGAATTGAAGCAGCTTGAGTGGAGTAGAGGTTTTGCTTTGCCAGCATTGCTAGACCTTCTTGATGTGTCTCAGTCAGTCCTTCTTTCAACTGAGACTGAAAAAAAGCCTATCTAAATGCTGGCAGAGATGAGATGATTTTGGTATCAATTACACGGTGTGAAAGTGCAGATCCTTGAAGTATATCGGCGTCTTTTTCCCATTTAGACGCTTCATTCAGCAGCTCCTAAATAAATCAATCTCATGGCTGTGGGCTGGCTTTAGCTGTGAATTTCGAGCCTTTTGCCTTGGCAATACCACGATAAGCTTTTTGGACGGAGGCCACGTTTCTCTTTGAAGCATTGTGGAGTGGCACGCAGTGCTGTGCCTCCCTGTGCGCTGCCCAGGAGCGGAGCGATGGGATGCGCGTGGCGGCCCAGCTGTTCCCACACAAACCCTTCATTTGGATGAAAGGAGGACGTGGCTGCTAAATGATAGTGGAGAATGGCACTGGAAATACCAGAGACAGATGGATGTTAACGTAACAGCTGCAAACAGCCCGTATGACAAAACTGGGATAAAGACTAATTTGTTCTACTTCAGTGGTATTGCATTGTCGCTTTCTGAATGATTTAGATACTTGACGATCCAATGGCAACGTAATTTCCCATTGTGATGTGATGATGCTCAGTTGCCAAAGCCCACAGGTTCTAGCAGCTGGAGGACTGACTGCTGGGATCCTGCGTGTGCCCACACAGGAGATGGGGAAAGAGGGAAGACCCGAGAGATACAGGACATGGGTGCCTGTTGAAGTGCAGAAGATTGTTTCCATCCTATTCAAGTTTGCCCTTTTCTTTTACCCCTGGAGTGTGTCTGGAGAAGGGCAATGAAGCTGTAAAGGGTCTGGAGCACAAATCTTATGAAGAGTGGTTGTGGGAAGTGGGATGGATCAGTCTGGAGAAGATGAGGCTTGAAGGAGATCTCATTGCTCACTACAGCTTCCTGAAGGGAGGTTCTGGTGAGCTGGAGTTGGCCTCTGCTCCCAGGTTACAGTGATAGGACCAGAAGTGGTGGCCTTAAGTTGTGCCATGTGAGGTTTGGATTGGATATCAGGAGAATTTTCTTCTCATAAAGGGTGGTAATGCACTGGCATAGGCTGCCCAAGATGTGCTGCAGTCACCATGCCTGGAAGCGCTAAGGAAGTGTGGGGATGTGGCACTGAGGGATGTGGTCACTGGGCATGGTGGGGGTGGGATGGGGTTGGACTTGATGATCTTAGTGATCTTTCCAACCTTAATGAATCTATGATCCCGCCTTCCGCTGACGCTGAAACTGAGAGCTTCAAGAAATATGCAGGAGAAGATCCAGCACAAAGCACTGGGGTGACGGGATGTGGCTGAGCAGAGCTTTGCAATGGAGCAGCAGCCATAAAACAGCTGATTGGAAGCTGTAAGTTGAATATTAGGAAAATAGTTCTTTATAGGAAGGAAGTGCAGGCCCAGGACAGGGTGTCTAGACAGGGTGAAGAGCTTCCAGCCAGTGCTGGCAGGGGCCCACGGTGGGCTACAGGCTGGGGTCCTCCCTGCCAGCACTTTGCTGATAAGGGGTTGGAAGAGAGAGGTGTGTCTGCAGAAATGCTTGCTTTAATTCTCAGCTTTGGACAAAATTATTTCAGGGACAGAAATCAAGAAGAAAAGATTTCTAAAATATGTGGGGAATAAAAAAACACCACACTGAAAAATGTAATAAGAGAATAAGTCCAGATGCTGGATTTTACTTAAGGTTTCCTGGAAAACTGTTCTGCAGCATCTTAAGCTATAGCCATCCATTTACATAGATGTGAAACCAAACAGCAGTGGATCTCTCGGACCTTTTCTGGGGAAGGTTTAGCAGAAATTCTGTGGGTTTATTTCCAGGATATTTACATATAAACAAGAATTGTCTGATGTTTACTCCTTGGGAAAACGAGTAGTACTTTGGGTGCACGTTCTAAGTTTTATTTTGGATTCATTTCAGTATTTTTTTTCCTGTGTCATAATAGTTGGCTTGCAACAACCAAGTGCAGTCATCAGCTGAGTGTGGCTGAAATCAAACCTGCCTCTGGTACACAGTTCTGATCTTTTGCCTGTTACGGTTAATGTGATTAGTTGGTTGAATTTGAAGATGGAGAAAATCTCCTGGGCAATAACTGAAAATGAGGCAGAAATAGTTGTTTTGCTTTCAGATATTCAGGATTTCCTGAGGATTCCCTCTTCTGGAAGGTGTTGGCACTGAGTTTGCAGTGATGGAGGGAGTGTTGGCCAAGTTGTTCTCCATGAGATGGAAAACACTGTGCCACATGTGCCTTGGACAAGCAGATCTCTTAGGCAAGAGAAACAAATCTGTCCAAGCTGGTGCTGTGAAGGAAAGAGGCAATGTTCTCTGCACTTTGGGTTTCCTAATCTCCTATATCACATCTTCCCATGTTGCAGAATGGGTTTTAAAGATGTCTAGGAAATGGCAGAGCTTCAGTGGAGCCAGAATTTCGGCCGTATCTTCAGTAACTTCTGTCCTATCTCCTATTCCTCTTCTAAGAGATCACATCTCCCGAGGGCATGCTTGTCATGCTTGCTGTGGGGAAATTACCTTGAAGGTGCTCAGCCAGATGCCTCATTCTGGGCTGGTTCCAGTTTGCTTCGCTAATGGGTGAAGGGTTGGTTTATCCTGGGAGCTTAGTCACATCGAGGCATTGCTCATAGAAGCGCTAATTCATTTAGCTGCATAGAGGGCTTTTGAGATGACGGCTTCATCATGAGTCACTTATTCATTATCGCATTCCTCTGATGTTACACTGCAATATTGGAACCGCCGTAAGCGAGCAGATGAACGATAACGAGATGAGATGGACCTTGTCTTTGATAGTGGCTGACATGCCACTATGACATGCCCGTGCTGCATCGGGCTGCTCATGCCAGGCAGACAGAAGCCCTTCTCAGCCCCTGCCTGTGGTTGGTGTATATATAGAAACACAAGAGTGACTTTGCAGCTTGATTCCACTGGCTGGTATGGCAATATTCCTATTCCTAACCATGTCTAATCATTCCTTTTGAAAATCTTGTTAAGGTATTTTCTTCAATTAGGGCTTGTTTCAGTGAGCTTCACGGATTAATTAGACGTTGCATTAGAAAAATAATTATGCCTTTTAACCATTTTCAGTTATTTACTTCTTTAAATGTTAGCTTTGTGAAGCAGGCTGGCTGGATGCCATTACTCATTTGAGCAGAATCTAACACAGATTAATGAACGAACTTAAAAAGAAGCAGTAAGTCCCCCAGCATTTTGTAATTAAGCAGTTTGATTAAAAACAACTGGAACAACTCTCCGCGCTGAGAAACAAAGTGGAGCAGCTCTCAGCATTGAGACCTCCATAGCAACACATATCAAAACCAGGTCTGAAAGTAATTTAGGTAGCTGGAAATTTTTCTTGGCTACCTGGCGGATTCCTAGGAGAGGTTTTTGAAGAGCGGGCCTTCAGGCAGTGCAGATATTATCCCCTAGCCCTCCACTTTGCAAACACAGTGACGGAGGGATGCAGCTTATCTTTGAAGCAAGGAATTCAAGCGCTGTAACCCTACTTCGACCCTCATCCTGACGTGGTGCAGATGCAGCCCATGAAATTCAAAGGAGGTGACTTAGGTGAGCTGAGAACTTGCGCTGTCAGCTTCCGTGGAGTTGTTTCTGCCTTCCTGGGAAGCCAGAGACCAGAAGTGGGCTCTGTTAAATACCTGTGCTGGAGGGGCCTGTGGCAATGAGGAGCTGTGTGTGCCCACACTGGGAGGCTGGAGGCTGCTTCTGGGGTAAAATTCCAGCGTCAGTTTTGGGGAAGCTGCTCTGATTTCCATTCACTGGCAGGCTGGCTCAAGGTACAGTTTGGCACACTTTGAGCATGAGTATCCCAGGGCTTATGGTGCTGGTCCCTTTGCATATGTGAACAGTGCTGTACTTGATGTGAACAAGGCCAGCCTGAAAAAACTGACACCGCAGCTGAAGTGTGGGGCAGCACTAAATTCCGTTCACCTCACACCAAGGACAAGTCAGGTAGAGAAGAAGGCATGCTCTTGTTTCTGTCCCAACATTACCTGCCTGAGCTGCATTTCTGTGGAAATGTGCCTGGCTGAGGCCTCAGACATCAATTTTCTTATTCTCTAACTCATTCAGCTCTTCTTTACCGAGGCAGATCTTGTTTAGAATCAGTAGCTCCCCACTATCAGCCTTATTTTGTGTATATTCATTTATTGGATTTTAAAAAAGACAAAGGAGAAAACATAGGGATGGCTTCTCCATTGCCAATCTGACACTTGAAATGCAGACTCTTTCTTTTGGCTTTTAGTATTAACTGTGTTACAGAACTCAGCTAAAGCCACTTATGCTCCACGTTTACTTACAGAATCCATAAGCAGGCTACAAGGAATTGATGTGCCTCACACATCACATGCTGCTCAGCCCCTTTCCATCAGTCCTTCCCGATGAATTTTCCCTAACTTTGCAGCAGGTCACAGAGACTTTCAGCTTTGAGCTCTTCTGAGTGACAGCACAGAATGAGTTCCTGGAGGCTCCTGATGGTGGCTGCTGTCACCTCCTGTCTCTGTGCAGGGAGGTGTCACCTCTTTCACTGAAGGTGGCTTGGGTGGCCCCAGCACTGCTGCCAACCTGCGGGGCTGTGTGGCTTTGTCAGTCGCTTTTGCAGACATTAAAATTCATTTGAGCTTTGGCCAGGATTTGAGGGACATCTCATTTCCCAGAGAGCTGATCTGCAATTTGCACGCTCTTAATGTCAACTTGCATGGACTCTTTCCCTCTCTTTCTTCGTAGTCTTTTAGAACGACCACCTCAACATGGGTTGCACGTTCCCTTTTCATTGAGGCTTTAATCTTCTGCTTTCCTTAGGACCATGTGAGCTTTCTGCTCAGCACTGTGGTGCAGGCTTTGCACAGCTGCCAAAGCGCCTGTGGGAGTTGTGTGGGGGTAATGGGGTTGGTGACTGAGTGATCCAGGAAGGCCGTGTTTAACCTCTCTGTGTCACAGAATGACCCTTACATGGGACTGTATAACTTCTGTGAGCCAACCCAGCCACCTGGAAGTGCCCTTCTGCCAGATAAAAGAGAAACCAGGACACTGTAGCAAAACAAATAGCAGCAGCATGCATTCCTATCTGTTGTATATAGTGTATGTGTTCCTACATCACGTTGAGGGCTGTTGGAGTTGGCTTTGTCTGGGAAGGCCCAGCACCCTGTCCTCTTCAGAGGGTGACTTCCACCACGGTGTGTGCTGTGTGTCCTGTGCAGTGGATGAGGAGTAAACATTTCTAGCAGCAACTCTCCCTAAGGGAGAAACACATGCCTGCCTCTGTAGCTCTCAGAACGTCTCAAGAAGGACCCAGTGAGCATGAACAGTTAAAGAAGCCCCTGGCATCCAGGTTCAGTGCAGTGTCTTAACCAGGCACCAGGCCAGAACTTCTATTGTAGCATCAATTATTGAAGTGGGCCAGCACAGCTCTCCCTTCTCAGGAGCCTTTCTCCTCTTGGCAAGGGGAATGGCTTCAGAGTCCAGGGAAGAGAGATGCTTCTGTACCTGCTATTTGGCAGAGGCGTCAAGCACCAAAGAGAAGTCTTTTTGCTGTGCAGTAAATCTGGCTTTCAGCTATGCTGGAGGTTCCTTGTATGTCAGAGTGGGTACCAAAAGATGGTGTGATTTTAGGACTGTTTTTTTTTTTTTTTTTTGAAGTCATGTCTTACAGTCTGAGACAGAAAAATGGATGCAAAAATAAGTTCAAGGTAAGCTAGACAGAGCTAGCAAAATAGGTTCATTGCAGTTAGCACAAGTTCTGTTCTTTCCATGCGGAAAGGAGACAAATGTTAGCTCTAGAACTGATGGATCTGCAGCTTAAAAGTCTGTGCTTCAGTGCAGGGTGCCCCAAGTGAATCTGAGTCTTTATCTGTTGACAGGTTTAGTCTTTGCAAGTCCTGCTTCTCTGCTTTTAGTACTCAAGCTCACTGGATTAAGGATGCTTTGTGTATGTTTTCTCTACCCCCTTGCGAAGCAAATTCATGTTTTTTTTTTTTTTTCACTCTTCTCTGTAACATATGCCTATCTGCTGTTTGAGTTCCTTAGAGCAGAGTTTCATCTGCTTAAGTGATTGGAAAGCATCTGGCAAATAATGGATGTTTACCATGTTTACAAACATTGATGAGCTCCACTTGTTGTGGCCTTCCTTTCTTTCAGTGTTTTCTGCTATGGATGGGAATCAAAACTGGAAAATGTAGAACTTCCTACAGCAATATATTATTACAATATATTACAATATATTATATTATATTACAATATATTATTACAAACTCCTGAATTTGTGGCTCTCAAAACTCCTGTGACATACAAAGGGTGAATGGGAGCTGAGGCTGATCAGGAATGCTGAGTTGCATCTTCCTTGCATCTTGCCTTGGGCTGTGGTGCTGCTGCTTGTGCCCCCATAGCTAAGGATCAGTGTATGTGCTGTCATGGGGAGTCTGAGTCTGTGTTTTGGTGAAGGATTACACTGGTGTTTCGAACTGTTTGGGTTGGCACATGTTCTGGTACTTTGTTCATAATCTCTCTTCTGCTTTTTTTATTCTTTGTGATGTTTACAAGTACCCTGCAGCTAAATTAGTGCCATTCTATGACTTGACGTGAGTAAGGACTGCCAGGTCTGCTCTCCTGATCGAATCCCCCTTAACAAAGCTCACGAAGAAGTTTATCAGCATGAGCACAAAATCTGTTCTCTTCTGATGTGATAACAGATGGTGATAATGGGTAATATCAACGCTGTTTTACTTGTTTATCCAGAAAACATGCTAATGTGAGGCAAAGAGGTGTGATAAATATTACAAGGATTGCCACAAAGTCTCTCCCATAACAGCAGAGGCTTTGTAGCCTGGTAATATGCTCACCTGCTTGCTAAGCAGATGATGCTGCAAAATCTGCTCAGGCTCTGCTCTTAAGCATTCCCCTAAGAGTAAACAGCTTCCTGGGTTAAGATAATGATCAGTTTAAGGCTTTTATTCAGAATTTAAGTTTCACCTACATCTCTGCCTGGGCTGTGTCGAAATCCAGGCACTACTGAAAGCCTGCAGGGACCTGAATGAAGATCTGAAGACCTGAATCTGAAGCCAGCCAAGAGGCAAAGGGGCTCAGGAGAAATCCAGGCAGCCTCAGTATGTTCTTTAGTAGCTATTCCCATCTCATAAGTTTTTAGCCAAAAATCTACATCCAAAAATGTAATATCCTCCTCCATTCTTTCCCCTCTTTCTGTCCAGTCCTCCAGCCCTTACATGAACTTTGAGTAATTCCCATCAAAGTCAGCTGGTTTGCTGAGTGATGTTCAAATCCCTGTTGGCTCCGTGTAGCGCAGCTTTAAGTCCTGGTAATAAAAGAGATTGGGGAATCTGCAGAGAATTAGCAAAGCAGAGGCCAAGTCCATATCCTGCTCACTGCCTCCTCAGCCCTTTTCTTAAGAATGAAAGGTGATGTGCTGCCCAGTGTTCCTGGGTCCAGCAGAGACCTTTAAATCCTGCTGACCCTGAGCTGAAGATCTGCCCCGAGAGCAGCTTTCCTGAAGTTGCAAAGTAAATCGTAAGGGATCCCCGTTGTTCCAGCCCCAGTGGGGAGGGTAAGGAGATAACTTCTCCAGATTGACAGCCTCTCCATGACAAACTTTGTAGCATCCCTTTGGTGCTCTCCTGACAGTAGTTTCCAAGGGAACAAATTATACCTGGACACGGATCCTTCATTGAGAAACAAAGTCACTGTTTTGTATTTATCAGCTCTAAATGCAGAAAGGCAAATTGAAGTGATACTCTTATCAGGCTGAGCTTGAGCAATGATTCAGACTTCCAAGAAAGATACCACCTAAGTGGTTTTATTGCTCTAAATGGGTTTAAAATTCAGTTTTTATCAAAGCATCAGGGTCCCTAAACATAGACTTAATCAAGATTACTAGGCTGTGGCCTAGATTAGTCTGTTCCTAACTCATCTGCAAAGGTTTTTAAGTGAACCTGGTGCTGCTGAGCAGAATGGGGCCAACGTCTCAGGAGCATGTTGGCTGATGCATTTCCAGGCCCACTAGAAGCTTGAAGCTCATCAGAATAAGTGATGCAGTTCAAACACAAGAGCCTTTCTGATCTTAAACTTTGTGGGGGCCTTACTGGAGGGATTTGGAACGAAGGACTTCATTTCAGGTCTATTCATTGATGCATCTGAACTGCATTGCTTATTCTGACGAGCTTCAAGCTGGCAAATTGATAGCAGTGTGCATCTGTGTCTGGATCCAATATCCGTGGCTTAAGACCAGCACATGGAAATACAGGCATTTCTGGGAGATGTCGTACCAAGGGACGAGGTTAGGAAACTGCCAGCTCTAATGCTGCCTTTTCCTTCTCCCTGCTAATTGCTTCAGATAATGAGGGAGACAGAAGCACTCACGGTGTGTAAGCCTAGCGGGCTGAATCCCAGCAGGGTTGACTCAGCTCTTGGTCTTTGCGAAGCAGATCAGCTTGGTGGTGTGTGCAGTGGGAAAAGAAAATAAGAATTTAATAATTGCTTTCCATTATGAAAAAGCAGTGTGATTGGATGACGCTCAGAAAGTGTCATCCTCCACCGTTAGCAGGGAAAACATATTGTTAGGAAAGATTCGTGTATTTGGAATCTCTAATTTAGAAGCTTCGACCTAGCAGAAATAACACGGGAATGTTCACAGTGAGAAGGAGTCAGCAACATGAGAAAGGGAAGCTGTGCTGCAGTGCCTCTGGTGGGAAGTGCTACATGGGACCATCTTGCATCGTGCTTTGTATGCACTGCTCTTATTTATTTGTCTGAAGTATCGATATGGATGTGGTGGACATGTGTTTTCTGACCCTGTGACAAAAAAGCTTTTGGTGACATATGCAGAGCTGCTCCTGGGGTTGCTTTGGTCTCGTGCTGAGCAGTGATTTCTGTTCATGAGCAAACTAGAGGAAAGATAAATGTGGGATAAGAGTAACTGCATTGAGGAGTTTCTGCTCAGGGAAGGAGATGGTCTTGCTGCATCATGCAGGGTGCTATCTGGCGTTGGGTGGGCGGAGGCATGGCTTTCCTTCTCTTTGCTCCCAGTATGGTTCATATTTGCTGCACATCTGGGTGTAGAGGGCCTGCACGTTTGCATCAGCAGGACAACAGCTGGATGCAGGGCATTTTTTTCCAGTAGCATTTATTGCACATCTCTTGTGAGTCTTGAGTCCTTTAAAGAAAGGTGTTCCAGCAGTTGGCAACCGTGACCACAGCCAGAGGAGCTGGGTCTAGGTGATCTTTGGGGTCCTTTCCAACCCATACCATGATTCTGTGACATTTGTGTTCTTCTAGCTACCATGTTTCTCAACAAGAGGCTGTAGGACAGAGGCAAAGTCCTTTTCCCTATATATTTTTCTTTACAAATATCCCATCCTGGTTGTATTCCCTTTGGCCCTGAGTGCTGATGTCTTGCGTGTTTGTTTTTGCTCCGTTTCCTTTAGGGGCTTGCAGGAATGTGTCTATTTTCATTGGGGAAAGGCGCCACTGAAACAAGTGTCATGTTTACCCTATGACTCTTGTTTCTGGAAAAAAAGAAAAAAGAAAAAAAAGAAAGAAGGCTTTCCAAGGAGAACGGGGATATCGTTAGGGGAATCCGCTTGATCTGTCCCTATAGTTCTTGTTTTCTTTTTCTCTGGGGGAAATTCTCACTCCAGTCAGAACTGGGGATTGACATAGCTATTTGTTTTTCTTAGCTACTTTTGACAGAAGCCAGAAATGGTGGTTTCCATTACTCATTTCCCATGTTGACCATATAAAGGCTATGGCAAGGCATGATGCTGGCCCTCAGCCTACTGCCAGGATCCAGGATCCAGGGGTGGAGGACTCTCCCCACAGGCTGTATGTTATGGGGAATTCCTTCTCATGGGTGAAGGTTCACATTCTTCCTCTGGGGCTTGGGAATCATCCTCTTCTCTCATCCAGAGATTAAACTATGCTAGGCAGCTTCCTCAATTTTGCCATATCTGAAGCTTCCAGAATTCGACAGGCTTTGTTCAGCCATTGAACTGCAGTATGATATGACATGATGTTAGGATGTAGCGTCAGACTGGGGATATGGAGTTGAAGAATTAATGTGGTTATAACAAAGACAGACTAAGAGGAAACATATACTTTTTTTTCCGCTCTTCCAATTGTTTGAATTTCACAAAACTGTGGTTAAATATTTGTTTTCTTGGTCACTTTTCAGTTTTGCCAGCTACCTTCATTCTTGTGGCATTGTGGTACAAGAGGAAGGGCAAGCACTAAGGGCTGCAAGTCTTCCAGTCCAAGACTGCAGACACAAATGGCGTAAGGCTTGGAGGAATATTGAAGTGTTTTATTTCCATAAGCTTAATGATTGCTGTTGTGTTGTTGTACCCTAACCCCATTATTACCATGAAAAGTTCTGGAGTCCAGTGTACACCATTCATCTCCTGCCTTATCTCCAGTCCAGATCTATCTTTCCATTCATTCTGCTCTTTTTTTAGTCTGTTTCCTCTTAATGATGTTATTTACCTGGAACTGTGGCTTGCTTAACATCTCAGAGCTGCAGACTGTTAGCTTTGCTATTTTCCAGGCTTCAGCTGAAGCAGCATGAGAACTGATCACTTTTATAGAAGTGTAAACACCATTCTGTCAAGTTCATTGTCAGCCAGCCCAGACCCGAGTCGCCTCCGCGTGAGCCCAGCACGTGCCTGCTCTGCTGGGTTGGCAGCCGGGATAGCTGGGGAAAAAAGGGAACATGAGCTCAGTGAAAACACTTCTGATTTTCTGGAAGTGCAAAATGGAAGAAGTGATAAGTATTTTACATTAAAAACAAAAAAATTCAGCAGTACCAGCTCTGTTAATTTAAGTAATATTTCATGCAGTTAATGTTTATAGCAGAGAGCTTGGGCTTCTGGTACAAATGTTCAGCTGGTAAAAATTAGTGTATTTCCATAGACTAATGTATCTGCTCTGACTTATTCCAACTCAGCACTCAGCTTCCTACAAATAACAAGACTCTGAGGTAGGGATGTATGGAAGGAATCAGCCGAGCTGCAGCTTGGCAGAAATCAACCTGCTGCTTTCAAGAACCCTGAATGCTCAACACTAGAGTTGACCAACATGCTCATTGCAAACAGCATTAACAGCTTAATGCCTTCATAACCATGAGGCAGTTGCACATCAACCCCCCTTTGCTTTCATTGCATTGGTTGTTTTGCAGTGACACAGGATCGTTCCTGCTCCCTGACTGAAGCATTTTAAGCACTACAATAATTAATAACAAACTACCCCATTATCTAATGGCAGCTGCAGGTGTTTGACGTTTCTGGAAATCGAACTTGTATAGAACATCAGAATTTATTAACGTCACAGCGCTGAGGAACTTCTGTAGTGGACAAAACCCCATTGTACTTGGTGCTGTACCAGCTCAAGAAACAGCCCCTGCTCCAAAGCCATTACAATCCCAGTGCTTTGTAATCCTATTGTTAAAAATTACAATGCCTTAGAACTGCGTAACAAAATGTTCACCAAGCAGAAACCGAGATGCACTGAGACACAGTGCCCACTTGAAAACCATACATCTGTCTGAAACACTTGACCTACTTTGTGCAAACGACCTTCAAGTGTACTGTCATGGATATGGATTTGTAGGGGTGGGGAAAAAGGATCATCTTTCTTATTTGCTTGCTTTCTGCAGCCGAAATCATTTTGCATGCAGTTTTACATTTGAGCTCTGCTTCTCACCTTCATAATGTTCACCGAAGAGAATTATTGGCAGTGAACTTTGATGCATGAAGCATCTGTTTAACTCCGATGCTGTATAAACCGTGATTCCCTTTCATGTGTGCTGTCTGTAAGCATGCAGAATGTGCTCATCTTCTCATTTTCATAAGAGTAATTCACAACTTCCAATTTATCCCATTCTTCCTGGCTATCGTTCACTTTGTTTCCTTTATGTTTACAAGTCACTGTGACAAATAGTTTTGTGTGTTTTTTTGTTGTTGAGTAGGCATGGGGATTTCAAATTTGCCTTGTGCTGCTCGTTTGCCTTGGAAGAGCTACGTGGGTGAATCACATTCCCATCCATCTCTTCTACAGGTCTCATAGATCTGCATTACAGTGTGCACAGAATATTTCTGCCCTCAAAAAAGAAGGAGGATGGGAGGCTCGCTTACGGTCAGCACGATGGTCTGTAGCAAGGAGAATTACAACCTCCTGATTATTCTTTTTGCATTAAAAAGATTTTTTTTTTGGCCTTTATATTTTTTATGGAAGCATTAGTCACTTAGTTTGTCACTCTGGAGCTTTGTGGGAAGCTCCACATATCTCGTAGAGATGTGTTAGAGAGCAGCAAACCGAGGATGGAGGCTCCGGAGTGGAATCTGTAGCTGGCAAACTCAGAAGTATCCATTAGGAAGGATAGGTGCTCTACTTCATTTAATTAAAGATGGTACTTTGAGCTAGTGAGTTGGATGTGTGAAATCTTTTACCTGTCATGTTTTTGTTAAGAAATGAGACAATTTAAAGACATTCTAATCTTCCCCATTATTCTGAAGCTAAGCTTTCAATAAGAAAAACTGCCTTTCAAATGCAAGTGTCAGAGTTAGCACCTCTTTATAAAAGATAAATGATAATGGAAGAGGAAAACAATTACCATAGTACTTTCAACCATGACTAAAGCCCTGGTGGATGAAGTGGAGTTTCTTAGTGAAAGATCATAACAGACAATGCATCATAAAACAAACAACCAAGAATGAGGAAAAGCAAAACTTAACAGAAAATTTATCTCCTTTTATTTATATTTTACTTATTTTCCCGTGGCAGCTGAAATCGATGCTTCTGGTGGAATTGTTTGTGTCACTCTGTATCTATTGCCGTCAGAAATGTACTTTCACTAAGAGATGCAGGAACCTGGAGCTGTGGATCACCACCCAGAGGAGGAACTCTCTCCCCTTTGATTGTAAGGCAGGAAAGCTTTATCTGGGCCGAGGTGGTTTCAGTTCAGGGGCAGCAGTCTCTGCCTATCACAGCTGGGGCATTCCTCTGTCCCTTGAGCTCCTTCAAGAATGACGAGCATGAAGGAATATTCCTCTCTGCTTTTAGGTACGTGGGATCTGACCAATAATACATTACTCGGATAATGCCTTCTTATCTCATACGTTCCCTAGGAAGATAGATTAGCCTTTGCTTGTAATGCACTGGGTAGTGTTATTTGCCATAAATGCCAAGTATTGCTCTTCCGGAGGCACCTGTGACTCAGTTCTTTAAATAGTTTAAAATAAAAACCTGCGTCATTAACAACAACAACATAAAAAATCACAAGGGCTTTGTCATCCACAAGTTTGTAGATGACATATTTGATTTGTCAAAGCTCAAGTAACTAAAAGCAGTGACTGGAAAAGATCCTAACGTTTGCATTAGAAGAGGTCTGAGGTTTGGAACTCCACAACGCTGAGCACTTCTGGCATTGTCTCTGAATGCATGTTTTTCCTCTCCCTTTCTTTGCAGGCAGGATTAAGTTTGGCTTTTATCTGGCCTCCTCTCTAAATGCAGGGGTATCAGAAACCATGTGAGCATGAAGGGCTCCTGAGGATCCTGAAGCACTGAGCTGTCCTCAGGACCTTGTATGTCTTCCCACATACAGAAGCTTACATCTGGAGGAGAGATGTGTTGCATCCCTTCCCAGCATCGTTAGCTGGAAGAGCGAATGGGGTGGGCTCAGCAAGCAGGTGGTTTTACTTGGATAGCAAAGTTCTGGTGAACACAGAAGTGCCCCCAGCAATGTTTGCTAGGTACCCGGGCTGTGCTGCTCTGCCATCAGTCTGCTTATGGGGCTCTCTGTAGCTGAGATTTACAAAGAGATGAGTAAAGCTGGGTGGCTTCTTTGCTGATCCCCTGTCTGCCTGGAATATCTCATCCACTGAGATACTGAGTACTTGGAAAGGGCTCTGTCCATGTGGTGATTCTGACATGCACTACTTGCTGATTTGTGTTGGTGTATGGTTAACAGAATGAATAATGCCAAATAGTATTGTAGTCGAGACATTTTACAGATGGTATAGTAAGAAACATTATTGTGATGGAAAGAGACAACCAAAATAAAGGAAAACACTCATCTGTGTCCTAGGCTCACAGCAGGAAACTCTAAAGGGGCAATCTCCAGATCCTTCCCCAGTGGTGGTCAGCCCTTAAATGGGGTCTGGGAGAGGTGGAGTCACACTCCCCCCATTCTGGTCACACAGGTGCATTGCCTTCATCTGTGCTCCCATGGCTCAGTGCTCCCATCAGGTGATCCATCAGTGATTCAGCAGTTCCCATACCTTTGGTTTCTTGGAGTTTTGCGATTCTCTGTCTCCCAGTTTGCATCCTTTACTGATGTGCTCACTCATATCTAGTGAATTGTTTTTCTATTTTAATCCTGCTAAATGAATTGATAAACAGCAGATTCTGCACTCTTTTTCATGAGCGTTCCAAGTGAAAAGGTTAGCTCAGCATCCTAATGGGGTATTGATCTGAGCCCTCTGGAATCTGAATTTGCTCGACTTTGTAAAGTTTGCCTGGGTAGGATATCTGAACATCAGATACCCGCCAAGCTAGAGACTGGTCTGTTTGATCTGGCTAACTCATAATTAATTGAGCTGTTAATGTGAGTATTTGATAAGAACACCTGGGGGTGTTTGGCACAAAAGGTGCTGGAGATGCGGAGCCTGACAGATGACTGCTCTCCAAATTTAAATCAGGTAGGTCTTAAACAATGATTTATAGCTGGGGAGAGTGGAATGTAAAGTGATGTGATATTTTCCAAGTGAAGCAGTCTGGTCTTTCTTAAGAACAGGATACAGGATGGCAATGATCTGAGCTGTCTATTAACAGCCTTCATTTCGTCTGGAAGAGGCTTTTGTGTTGTGCTCTTTGTGCTGAGAGTCTCCGTAAGCAGTTTGCTGTGACAAACCAGGTAATAGTGCAGTTGATGGAGGCAGCAAATAGAGCAGTAATAATGCATGTAATACCTTAGTATTGATCTTGGGGTACACTTTGACTTGCTGGCAAATTTCACACCCCAGGAAAATTGACTGCAAGCCCCGAAGGGTTTATTCTCTAATGACAGGCGGAGAGAATGTGAAGAGCTCTTATTCTTCCGAAGTTGCATCTACAGAGATCATCAGTCAGACGCTATTAGGGTTTCTATAGCAGCTGTAGTGATGTGTGTTGCAACGCATTCATGTGTTAACCAGGTGAGTTAGCTGCACCGCTCTTCTGCAGCGTGAGGAATGGAACTGGGGGAGGGGATCAGATCTCATTAAGGCACTATGTATCACTGGTGAGGCTAAAGCATGCAGGGGCTGGGAACAAATGGTACACGGTGTTTCACTGGTTGCCTAGTTCTCTGCTAATGAAACAACTTTCCAACTGCAAATGCCTTTTTGCTTAGTGCTTACTGCCTATGGAGTTAACACCCACCATGGGAGTGGATGCAAACAGTGCTGTGTTATCACAAACTTCCTCCTTCCTTCGAAGCCCGGACTTGCCATTGCTGGTTCCTTGGATCCTGGGCTGCTGTAATTTAATTTGGCACAAAGCAGAGCCGACTCTGGCCCTTGAACCCAAACACGTGCTTTATGGGAAGAGGGAGCAGACAGCCTCCACACAGACTGACTTACTACATGGGTGGAGGGGAATATACAGCAAAAACGTGTTATCTTTTATTACATCATTCCCAAATATTTTTAACTTCAGTTGGACTAAGATTGTACCCAGGGCTGATTGAAACACCTGTTTTAACACATTCTTGGCTTGTTTTGCTCCTCTGACTGGAAAATTCCTTTGGGGAATGAATGCATTGCTTGAGGAGGAGGGTGTAGGAAACAGCGGTTGTGCAACGCGCACTGAACACTGCATTCCTTTTCTACACCATACGTTGTGGGTATAGCTCTGTGGAACCTCAGTGCAGGTCAGTGTGGAGGATACAGGCTTCACCATTTGCTTCCTGACCAGCTCCTGAGATGCTGAGCCACCAGAAGCATTCATCCACTTGGCAGCTCTCCTCCCTTTGCATCGGACTGCTGTAGGTGTTACACCACTGCCTGCTGTTTGGACTCTGTGCTGTTCCCATTCAGACTGGATCTGAACTAACCACTGGGTTGCTGTGATGGATATGTTGAAGCTGAGTTTCTCTGCTGATTTCTTCTCAGTCGTTTTTGTGTGTACTGTCTGTATCACCAAACCAGAGGCATCAAATTCCACTAAGAGAGCATTCTTGTTTCACACGTGCTTGCTGTCAGATGCTTTATGCGAAGGGGCAGAGACCTGGAGTTGTTTTTTGGATTTAATTGTGCTCATGCTTAAGATGTAGCAATCTTTTTATTCACTTGTGATTCTGAAAGACTGATTCCCTCTTATCCTAGGAAAAAATACTGTCTGAATAGAAGATCAAAGATAACATCATAGGATTAGCTTGGTAGGAAGTGGGATCACTGGGATCCTGCTCGCAGGACTGAGCCTGAGTTAGGTTTGGTTCCTCAGAGCCCGGCACAGCTGTGGTTTGAGTGTCTTTGGGGATGGACTTTGCAGTGTCTCTCTGGTCAGTCTGTTCTGTTACTCACTCTTATGTTATCTCCTTTGGAATTTCCCTTACTTCAACCTGTGCATTTTCTCTTGCTTCTTTGTGCAGCTCTAAGAAACACCGAGCTCCGTCTTCTCAATATCTCCATTAAGTGATGAAAGACTTTGAGACTCCTCATCAGCCTTCTCTTTAGCTCCCATCAGCCCCAGATAGAGCAGACTGAGTGCTCCCCGCTGCTCTTTGTGCTTTGTGCTCTGGGTGCATGTTGTTACACATCTGCTGGTCTTGGTCCAGTGTGACAGTGCCCTCATTTTACTGCCCTTGGATTTCCCTCTGGATGCTTGTGCCCAAGTCCCATCTTCTGTTCATATGAGTGCTTTACGGCTCTCTTCAGTACTTCTGATTTTGCTGAAATGAATTTTAGCTCTGTTCACATTATTTCAGACCATCTTTTGCTTTATGCAGAGGCTAGAAGTGAACGGAGGAGTTGAGTATGAAGGCACTCAGGCAGCTGCTTGTTTTCATGGCTCCGTGCAAGCCTCGTGGTGAAGTGGTCCTGAGCTTGCAGAAGTGCTCAGGGTATTTGCACATATCCAAACACAGCGTTCAGATTTTCTTGTCAAATTCTCATACTCAGCGTCCCAGTTATCTCCTAACCAGGTCAGAGCCACACTGAGCTGACTGTCTTCTTATTTCCTCAGGCCCAAGTTGGTAGCTATGTATCCTTCTCAGAGACAACCGGGGGGAAGAAAATAAAATCTGGAAATCATTCAGACAAGGATGGAAAATATTTTCCATTTCTGCGTAGCTGTAGCAGTTTTCACATGAGTGCTTCCTGTCATCTGAACGCCTTGCTCCACTCTTGGACTTCCAGAGAATCGTAGAATGGTTGGGTTGGAAGTGACCGTAAAGGTTGCTGAGCTGCAAGCCCTGATGTGAGCTGGCTGAGCCCAGCTCAGGCTGCCCAGGGCCCATCCATGGCCCCTCCAGTGATGGGGCACCCAGAGCTGTGGGCAGCCTTTCAGAAGCTGGCAGGATCCCGCTGAGATCACAGTACAAACCTCTCCTATAGGACATGATCTAGGGGCCTGAATCAGACTCCTCTCTGTAAAACTTTCTTTTCTGGCTCTGCTTGCGAAGAGGGATAGAAGGTGCTGTTATTTCTGGAAGTGACTTTGGTTGTGCAGAATTGTCTGTTAGGAGCTGAAATACAACTGTCTCTTATTTTAGCTGGAGGCATTTCTATATAAAAGCTTCTTTAACTTGTCACTGTGTTGTAAATTTAGTGTGGGGGATTTAATATTGAAGTCTGCCTAGCATTTAGTGTCTGAGCGAAATTACATGAATGTGAAATGGAGGAGTTTAAATATTCAAAGGACACTAAATGAATTAGGTTCCATTCTGCTATTGAAGGAGCCACTCTGTTTCTCTCCAGCGTTTTATTCCACACATACATTAAACTTCAGACTAAGGGTGCATAATGCATTCAGGCGCTATTTCCAGTTTCTCCTTTTTTTTTTTATCCTTTTTTTTTTCAGTTCAATGTCTCGCATAAAATCAATTTGTTATTACATGAATTGCTGCAGGACATAAAGCTGTCTGCGTGACTAGCCCAATTAATATTTTTTGCACTGTATTTTAATCAAACATAATAGCCAGACTGTTAAATATGACTACTCATCAGTATTTTCCAATGGACCTTATTTTTTTCTGTTTTTGTGATTGAATAATTAGTGCAGTCTCTCCTTGTGCCATTCCACTGCCTTCATATTGTAAAGAAGCATTCTCAGCAGCAGCTGAAAGCCTGAGAAGAGAGAATAGTTGGGAGATGTTTGCTCACTGAAGACATGAAGTTTTCTACCTGGCCCTTGGGAAGATTTCTTGCCCCATGCACAACCCCAAACTTGTCTATGAGCATTTCAGTTCCATTTCACTGACTGCCATGTAATAGTAGATTGCTAGATGCATGCCTCTGGTCCACTTAAAGCTATCCAGGAGATACCTTGTTTTGTAGGTAGCACCAATTTACTCCAGTTTGCTGCAGTGTTTAGATCCAGATGGGGATATGGCAACCAACCCAACCCCTCAGGTTTTCCCATTTCTCTCTGTCTCTTCTCACCCTGAGATCAGGGCTTGATTTACATAGGTATAAATCTTCTGGCTCTGTGAAAGCAGAGAAATACAAAGGGGTCATTGTACCAAGTCAGCTATTTTCCATCCCTGTGGGCTCAGACATAATAATACATTCTGTAAAAATAATGCTTATACCTTTTGTTGTGCATTCTCCAGCTGGGAGCTGATAGTGCGTGGGGCAGCTTGGAGGAATGGCAAAGCTGAATGTAGAGACAATCTTGGTAACAGGTTGTGCTTCTTCTTCCAACTCTTGATCACCATCCCAAAAAACATGAGTGCAAATTCCAGGGGTATGTGTGTAAGTGTGGCCAGCGATAAACTAAAGAAAATCAATGCTGGATTGGCTCCTGTGAGCTGTGTGTGCCACCACTTGGAGCACAAGAGACTGCCTCGACCAGCTTTGCTATGGTTGTTTGTCACTTAAATCAAGCAAGTATTAGGTTAAGCTTTAAAAATTAGTGTGTCATTTGCTGCATGCAGATGTGCATACATACACAGGGGCCTTTTATCATTGCTTTTACGTGCAGGTTCCAGTACTGCAGCGGTGTTGACTGAATATGGACTTGAAGGTTGTGTTGAAAATCTGTTTTGTTTTGTTTTTTTGTATTCTTACTTTCTCTTTCCTGTTGTTTTCTGTCTTTATTTCTACTAACTTAGGACTGGATAAAGAGTAGGAAGAGGTGGAATGGAGAGCAAATATAGAGAGGAAGGAAGGAACGTATGTCCAATCAAGTACCACTTTAAAAAGATATCTCCTTCAAGCAAATTCTCCATTTGTCCAATGCCTCAACTTTCCACTTGAAAGCAGATGATTGCTTTGACTTTCAGGAGATTTGGGGTCGCTGTATTGAAACTTTGAAAGAAAATGATTCCTGAGGTGTACCCTCTGTGTCAGAAAGACCCAGTGCTGAAGAGCTCTGGAATGGGGAACATCTGAGAGGCGAAGCATTCACCTGCCTCACCCTGCAGGGAGCTCCCCAGGGCTCGTGCTGATCACACATACATTGGGTTACCTCTCCAGACCCTTTCTGCCATTGCCCACAGAACAAACGCAATTACAGATCTTGCATTAATTAAAATAAGTGGCCTCCTTACTTTCTCCAGAAGTCCCATCACTGTGTAAGCACAGCCTGAGGGATATTTCTTTTCCTCTCCCAGCAAAGATTGCATAAGGATTGCTAGCACGTGGATCCAGTGCGTGGTGTGCGGCAGCCAAATAATCATGGATTTAAGAGTCCCTCAGCACTCATTCACACGCCAGACCGTAACCGCTCTGATTTTCCCCTTTCAGCAGCTGCAATACCCAGGCACAATGGGGTGAGTTAAGGTTAAGGATGTCGTTTCAGCTTTGACTTGGAATGTCCTAGCTTTGATGGCCCCAAGCCAAATCCTTAACATTATTTTAATGTCGTTTTTCTTCTTCGTTTTATGTTTGCATACATTTAAAAACAGAGCAGGGGTTACTTATGTCACAGCTGTGCATACTTTCTAAGGCCAATGGATAAATACAGGCTTTATACTCCAAGAGGAAACTTTTTGTAGGACCCAAGACACAAGTTGGTTGAGAGCTTGGTTGGTGGATGTGACTGGCAGCTGGTGCAAAGCACTCACCCTCCACTGGCTGTGATGGAACTGGGCTGATTTATCTCTGCTGAGGATCCGGCCCTCTGTTCCCTAAGCTCAGTACATTTTTCTGGCTACCTGATGTATATTTTTGTTTGTATAGAACTATCTCTCTCTTCCCACCCATTTCCCCTTCCTGTCTTTCCAGATTTAGGATTTCATTTTTGCACAGACTGGATCTATTTCTCTGACTTTATGAAATTTATTTATTTATTTGTAAGCCAAAGAAGTGCTGCGCGTTTCGCATCGGTACCCAAGTGGCTGAGTGAAGCTTTTCAGTTCATTTACTGGAATCTTCCCCGACGACTTGACTAATTCTTCCTTTTTTTTCAGAATTAATGATGTGGTAAATGATGTTTTAGTCTCCTTTCCTGATATCGAGGCATTGAACCGATGTTTGTAGTCTGAAGGACGGAAATGCATTAGCAGAAAACTTCAAAAACAGATTTCTTACCCAGGTTGCGGAGGAACATTTTTGTGTGTGAATTTCTTTGTGAGGTTCTGTTTGTAATGATGGAACAATGCAGAAGGCACATTTTTCTCAGGTTTGTTTTCCCTGGGTTAAAAATTTTCAAGTTCTCTCGAAAAAGTCTTCGAGAAAATCTGGAAGCCACTTCTACCAAAACAATGTGGGATTCTGGTGGAGGGAGATCACAGGGACCCAACAGCTAAATCTTAATTCTAACCACGTTGTTACCATGACAGAACCAAGTGATACAAAGCACGCTGCGTACCCGGATCAAAATTCAGAGATCAGCAGAAAGTTTCCCACTGACCCCAATAAGCGTTGGGTCAAGCCTTAGACTTACAGGATGAAATTTATTTCTTTGGTATCCCTCTGTACGCCGGGAAGCCATCTCATAAGCTCAGCAGCAGCACGTTGATTCCCCCTTCATATCGCTCTGGTTTCCTGCAGGTCCCTCCGGAGCAGTGCAGGGTTTGCAGGCAATGCTCATTTGCAGATGCACAGCATGAGTTCCCCCCCAGTCCTGTGGGGCTCGGGGCGATGAAACATTCATGGCTTTGGCCCCTGCGTGCAGCAGTGTGTTCTGTGTGCAGTCACGCTATCCCTGCCATGCCCAGACTTTTCAGGTGAGCGCTGCTGCTCAAGCCAAAGATGTAATTGCAGCATTTATGGTCAGAGTAACGCTGATTTGTCTCTCCTGCCAGATGGATTTCAGAAGCATTCTCCTTTGTGTCAGTGCTGCCTTCCTAGGGGAAAAAAATGGTTGCATACTTGGTTCTTTAGAAATCTATATCTGTATTCTTATTAAAAATACATATTCTGTGTTTCTGAATGTAGGAAAGGGAATAAGGGAGGACAGAGCAGCGAGAGGGAGAAAAAGCCCTATTCTGAGCATCGTGAAGGTTTATTCCTTGTGGATGTTTTGTTCACAGTGAATTTTTCCTGAGCCAAGAGCAAAGAGATGAGTGGCATGTGCAGTCCTGCCTGCGTGTCGCTCTTCATGCACGCGTGTGTGACTTGGTGCACTACCAGCAGGTTTCTGAGTGGAGGGGTATGTGAGGTGAGGCTCCAGAGCACTGGTTGCCCAGAGAGGTGGTGGGTGCTCCATCCCTGGAGATGCCCAAGGTCATGCAGGACGGGGCTCTGAGCACCTGATAGAGCCGTGGTTATCCATGTTCATTACATGGGATTGGACAGGATGTCAGGTCACTTCCAACTCAGTGATTCTTTTATCTGAACTCCTGCGCCTTGCTAGGACTTGAGGAGCAGCTGGAGGTCTGAAGGCTGCATGGCAGGCAGCTGTGATGTGAAGCTTTATTCTAAACTGAGGATCATACCCACCCCAGCAAGTCAACTGAAACCTCGCTGCATTTTCACGTGTTGTGTGGAGTGCTCCTGTTCATCACCCAGTGATTTCTGTCTTGGGTGAGAGCCGCAGCTTTCCATGTCCTGACTCACCAAATTACTTTTTGGGTATGTGACATACAGATTTTTGTTATTTCTACACACGTATGCGCACTTGTGCCTGTCCTTGTAGGATGGTTCTCATGATCCATGCACTTGTTTCTGTAGATACTTCAGTATCTTTAACAGTGACCACGGGTTGTGCAAGGATCTGTGTGTGGCATCTGGGACAAAAAAAAATGGGAAGGAGACAGAGCAGGTGAAAAGCAAAACAGTCCAAAATGAGCATCATGGAATCTTTACAGAGTTTTGTTTTTATTTTCAAGGAGTTGAAGCTGTAGTTCTTCTCAATGGAAGAATTAAATAATGTCAACAATTTTCCATTAAATAAATAAACATATTTGGAAAAGTACTTCATTTCCCCATAAGAAAACTATTTTTTTTTTTTTCTGAAAAACAATTTCAACTATCTCTGGTATGATGTGAACTTCTCTCTGCCATAAGCTATAGAAACCTGAATGAAAAATGCACATTCTTTCTTCTCTGAGATATGTGTGCTTGTTGAAAGATAAGCAAGAAGTCGTACAAGTGCAGGCAACTTGATGCCATCCCTGCGGCAGGGGTGGGAACACAGCTCTCGCAGGATGCCAGTTCCTAGTTTTTATCATTGTGAGCTTTGCTCTTTAGTCAGAATGAAAAAGCCATCCGCGATGTGAGAATGCTGCTTTTCAGTAGTGGGATGCAGTATCAACAGTTGTATAAATCCTAATTTAGGATGTGACTTTTGCTGAATGACTTTTTCCGTGGCACGTGGTTTGTGGGGGTGGGAAAGAAAATGTCTCAGACGTCGTCTGGTGAAAGTATTTCTTCTCTTAGGCACAGGAGAAATTCATCCTAATTTACTGAATCCAGCAGCAGTTATTTCTGAAACAGCCACGTTTGTGATGGGCGCAATTTTAGCTGTTAGAAATTGAAGCTTTGTCCAAAAGCTTGAAACTGTGTTTGAAAGGAAAACTGAAAGCATGAGTTACTCATCTTGAACTAATATCCCTTGAGTAGAGCATACTAGCAGGGTTGTCTTTTCTTTGGGATATTGAGCTTCACATAGGCACCTTAGGGAGCAAGAGAGCTAAACTGTACCATCCAAAGCCAATCCACGGTGCTGCTCTTAGCACGAGGACCCAGAGCCAGGGTCACACTGCAGGTACTGCAGGCGGTCACTGCAAATGGAGTCCGATTGGTTGGAGTCCTTAGGGGATGCTGGACTGCATTGTGAATCATATCCAAGCCTGAAAAAAATGTTGGGAAAGAATAGTGCTTCGTATTCAGAAAGTTATCTTCAACAGTAGTAGACAGATGGATTAGTTTGGCTGTGTGTGCGCGTGTGCGTGTGTGTGTGTGTATATTTAACTGGAAGAAAGTACCAATCATATGCTGAACGAGCCAAGTAAACTCTGGTCAGATTCATGGCTGTGGAGGAACAATTTGCTGTCCTTATAATCCTGATGAAAACACCACAATTGTCCAAGTGAGGCAGATGGACTCGCCCAGAGCTCCATGCACTCCCATCAGCCATTGAGATGTATCAGAGTCAGAAGTTCAGGATGGAGAAATGACTCACTTCTTTTCCTGACTAACAATAAAGTCCTTCAGCTGAAGTGGAGACAAGTCATATCTGATACCATATTTTTATATCCGTTTTGCTTATTATAATTTATTTCTTCAGGTTGACATTGCACAGAGAAATATGATGCATTGTTCCGAAATTAAATTTGAATCTGTATCAAGGCAATTTAATCCCACTTGGAGTTGGTGCATAAAGGAGTGAACGTAACCTTCAGTAATTCCCTTGCTCACAGTTGGCTTTTTCTCGTGCACAATAATTTAAAACAAAATCACTTTCTCTTATTAGAGACTGTAATTTATTACTTTAATGAGACGCATGACGTTTGAAGAGTTGAATTCCCACGTTGCTCTTATCTGTAAGCCTGCACCTCAAGGGATGGGGAAAGAACCACGGTGCTGAATTTCTGCGTTATAACATCGCTTAGTATGAAGATGATTGTTACAATATCATTAAATCCCAGCTGGGAATCTGGACTGTGCTATGTTTGTTTCCATCCGATGCAAAAGAGTTTTTAAATGCTCAGTACTGAAACAGAAATGGGGAATGTGGACCTGCCCCAGACCAAAGAACAGCGACATGTTTTCTTAGAGTTCCTCCTACGTCGTGCACTGTTTTGTGTTTCAGAAACTTGCTGTTCACAAAGAACCTTACATACACATTTTCCTTGCAAAAATGCACTGTTTTGGAAAGGGTTAATTATGTATTTCCTTGGATAAC
This sequence comes from Callipepla californica brunnescens, assembly GCA_023055505.1. Classification (NCBI taxonomy): domain Eukaryota; kingdom Metazoa; phylum Chordata; class Aves; order Galliformes; family Odontophoridae; genus Callipepla; species Callipepla californica. Next base: position 7,103,935 of record JALIRH010000028.1, on the reverse strand, counting down.
TGGTAGGGTGTAAATGTGGTGTAAACAAACAAGGATCAGAAAGCCAAAAGTCATCCCTGCAAATAGGTTCTACTATCTGCTTCTATAGTAGCTGTACAACGTGAATCCTCTGCTCTGGGACCAGTCCTGGGTGAGAGGGGTGCAAGAGTCTGCTTTGGTTTGGGCTTGGTAGGAGAGGAGAATCCAGCACGGCCTTCACTCAGCTGTCCCCGTGTTTAGTGTCCATGGCACCTGTGGTTAGTGATGCTTATGCCTATCATGATCTATTGTGTTAATGAGCATTTGCGATTCCAAACTGACTAGCCCAATATATTCTTCTATGATACTCACAGAATCAACCTAAATCGTGTGGTAAGAATACAGAATGTGACTGCTAGGCTGTTCTTCCTTGAAGAAAGGTGGCTTATTTCCTTGATTCTCCACAAAATGCATAGCTGCTGGTACGACAGCAAAACAATTTAATGTATTAGCATATTTATAAACCAGCATGTGTTCCCTTGTACCATTTCTGGTTTGAGTCAAATCTATTACTGGTGCTTCACCTCTGCCAAGACTAGCCCAAGGCAGAGCTGTCTCAGCAGATGTTATGTATGTGTCTTCTTTTCAGGAGATGTGCTCTTTGTGATGCGGACTTTCATTTATTATGTATTTATACAGCACTTAGCATCATGGAAATCCTGATCCCATTGATTTCTAGCACTTGGGCAGAAGAAACGTTTTGTAATAACAGTTGTTGTCCCTTGCTGCCTTTCAGGCTCTTCAAGACTAGATTCTTAAAGCAGGGCTGATAGGAGAGTGAAGTGGAGCCGTTCTGCACCAGAAGAACTGGTGTTTCTCAAATGCTTTCAAAACCATAAAACAATCTGTGAGTAGCCAACAAAAATGTATATTAACAATGGCCAAATCAAACAGTGATTCAGAATTAGAATTAAAGGTCATAAAAACTCTGTATGCATTAATCACGGAGCTCTGGAATTTAATATTAATAGCAGCTGAGAGCTGTTGAATAGGCATTTTAGCTTAATTTCAAACATTAATAAACATTTATTAAAATTTAACTCTATTAATACTTTATAGCTAAACAGCTACAGTACCAGCTAGGCTGGATGAATTTGTAGGCTCTTAAGTCCCTTCTTTGGAGTGAGATGTGCACACCAGAGGGACTCAGATTGGTGCAAAAAGGAAGATTTAGGAAACCATATTTGCAGTATCTCAGAGCTGCTTACCTTGCAGTACGAGTCTTCCGATACCAGGCTTTAAGATACTGGTGAGAAAATTAAACTTTCAAAGTGCTTCCACAGTTACCTAAATAATTTCTACATTAGGGTTATATCAGGACACTTTTGTTCTGACTTAACCCAGCTCTCAAGAAATTCTTCATGGGCAGGTTCTGGTACATGAGATAAATGGCAGCTGCTCAGAATGTATGGCTTAGTGACTAATTTGGTTCTTGACTTTAAATCTGTGAAAAATCCAATGGAAATGCCAAAAAATGAGAGTCAAACATGTCAAGTGTTTACATTTATGAATATGCTGAAAATACAGTTTTAACTGATTTTGCAGACACTGAACATTTTTCTCTGCAGAAATATAAACCAAAGTGCTTCTTTTCTTGGCCAATTAACCTCTCTATATATCTTTGTTTCCTTCCACTTCTCCCATTCATGGTCATCACAAATCATTTTGCTTGATCTTTATGTTTAGAATTTAATTTGATATATCACAAGGAGGGACAATAGCTGGTTAGATATTAGTGGAATAGATGGATATGACCTGTGAAGTTGAAGGAAATGAATCTGTGGATACAAAGCTGAGTTTTAAGTGATGGTGGTAAGAACTACTGCAGTAGGGGCTGGGAGCCCAGCTGCTCAATTGCTGCACTGTTACAGCCATCCATATAGCTCTACGGGTAATATTTAACAAAACAATGTGCCAAGTTTGAGTTGAGTCTCTGGTTATTTGCCTAATAAAAGCAATGGATATATTAATGCTAAGTGGGAAGGAACAGCATACATCAGCAGGCAGTCAGCAAATGCCCTTTCCTAGTAATTGCACTTATTGAGGATAATGGTCAGATGAAATTACCTAATATTCTTTTTTTTCTGTGTGTGTGTGAATTCTTTCACCATTCATTGACACATCGTAGGGTTCTTTCAGTAGTGTTTGCTAATGAGCTGTGAGAATGCAAAGGGTGTGAGTGGTTTTTAGTTGACCCCCTTGGCCTGAATTCACATCGTAGAGGTCAGTCATCTGTTTCGTTTCAGGAACTGCTCAATAAGTGTTTTAATAATTCACTGCTGCGAAAAGATCACTCGGTGTTACAGATAAAAACACCTTGTCCTCAAAATGCTCTGGATGCCTCTTCTTGGACAGTGTGTGATGGGGGGCCTCCAACGCTCGCTAAGGGAAAGTAGAGATTTTCATATGAGAGTTTACATAACCAAAGGACCTCCTTGTGCATCTTGAAAATCTCAGCTCAAACATCTGCTGGTGTATGTATATAGCCAGGGGAAAATGTGTGTTGTTTTGCCTAGCTTGCTCATGAACCTGAGCCATGGCCAGAGGAGAACTGGAAGAAAGATGTTTGCAGAATGAGCTGCAGACCTGATGGTGGGAGCAGGGGTCGCCGAGTAGCACAACAGCCTGCCTTTGTGGTTTGATGTACTGGGAGCACACTACAGTATTGTTTGAGACTGATCTGATGGCCGGGGTTACCTTGGAAAACCGTAATATCGGAATTCTTCCTCTGGCTTGCAAGAACGTTTTACAAATGGCCACAACTTAGTCCTGGCATCCTGGGTACATTCCAGAGGACATAAACTTTATTCATAACAAGACTCTTTCATGCAGTGTCCTGTGGACACGATAAATTTGATCTCTTGTGGTTGCATATGAGGAACTTGTGTTCGACCTTTGCGGTGATTACATGTTGATGGCAGAGTGCTAAATAAGTTCCATTGGGGTCCTTCCGGACAAAAATGCCATGCAAATGTATTCTTTACATTAGGTTTATTTGTACCCCAGCTGACAAGACAGTAGAGGAGAAGTGGATCCTCAGGAGATGTAAATTATTAAATGCACGTTTCTACCTGCCAAGAATCTCTCCAGGATGTCTTCAGTCGTGCTGTTCAAGTTGTAATCAGACAGGGGCATATCTCTGTCTTCCAAGGTCTCTTTGTCAAGCACTTGGTTCTTCATTTACACCATCGTCTGAGCCTGGAAGAGTTTCTCTTGTCTGGCCTAAAGAGCTTGTTCTTCCCCTTGTATCTTGAGTTTGCCCTTGTATGTTGGTACACAGTGTTGTTGCTATCCCTGTACTATCGCAGCGTGCTGTTCTATCAACCCTGGTGTATTTAAAGCTGGGTGCAGACTGAGATCTCCCCATGTTAGGAGATGGGCATCCTTCATCAGGGCTGCTGGTCATCCCCATGCATGCAAATGGGAAGAGCCAACTGTCTCGAACTTCTCTGGCAAGTGCAGGTCAGCTGTCCCCTAAAATCCTATTCAGGGGTGTTTTATGGATAGGTTGCTTTCTAACACTACGAATAACCTGGAGCAAATAAAAATCTGCAAGATCAGAAAGACGAAAGAGGCTGCAAAACTGAGCATCTGAAGTTTTATGAAGAGCTCTCCCTCCAAAGAAATGGGCAGAACTGGTTTGGAAAAAATTCAGTAAAAATATTAATGTCTTCATGGACAGGAATAATCTGGATTATAACAAACTTCTCATGAGAAAGGCTTTGTTTTTTCAGTGGATATTTTTATCCATTTTTATCCAACAACAAGGAATTCTGAACTGTACAATAGCTTGAAGTTAAGCTAGTTTTAGAGAAAGAATTGTCAAGTAAAAGCGGTCTAAAGCAAAACGGAATATTTTTAAACTTTAAAAAGTGAGCGTTTCTCTTTATTCAAACCGTTTTTTCTCCGTTTCCTCGTTAGCGTTTTGATTCATTTCTGCAATTTCAGCTCCTTTGTTTGGTTTGGAATAGGGGTGGGGAGAGAGGGAGAATCTTCAAAACCCTGACAACCTCTGCAACCCGAAGCTGATGGCAAGGCAGAAGTCACTCCAGGTGACCAGAGGAGGCAGATGGAGCATGCCCACTCCCCGAAGTACTCCGCAAACTCTCCTCTCCCTTACATCAGTACAAAGGGAATTCACTTCCTTCATGCCCCAGATGCTGGTTTGTGGTTTGCATTTCTCACGACTGCTATTTTATTTGCATTTTAGCTAGATGAAGTCCCATTATAATTAGTTCTTAAGGCTTCCTGAGGAAGTTCCTTCATTCTGAGATCAGAAAAGCTTTGCTCTGCTGAAAAGTTCCTAAGGAAAGGGGAGCCAGCAAAGCAGAGAGCTTGTTAGTTAAACTTGTCTATGCTTTGGATTGATTCCGTTTTCTCTAATGGCTTGATTGTAGCAGTTGCACTCTAATTTTTGTACAGGGTTGTGCACATTTTAGGCAATGTAAATATATACATTGGCATGCTTATTAGCTCTGCTGTTTAAGTTACGGATATTTGATAGTGTATAATAAAACCAAGTGGTCCTGTATACCATTTGTCATGCTGAGCTTGGACTCATCTCTTTGTACTCCCACTCCACCCTTTCCAACTTCATTATATTCCAAATGCTCCTCCTCGCTTGGAGCAAAATCAATCCCCGTTTTGCATTGGGTGGAAGAGGAGAAATGTGTGCTGGGATTTTTCTCAATGCACAGAGCTGCACGCAGACTTAATGCTTGCTTAAATGATAAGCGTGGGGCTACCCCATGGGGGAGCATTGTAAGACAGCTGAGGTCATGGTCACAGCCTCAGCCCCCATGTACTGAACTGTAGGAAGAAGTGGAAATACGAGGGGCCCTTTCCACTTACCTGGAAAGAATACTACTGTGAAAGCTGCTTTCCAGAGCCACCATATGCTGCATGCTAAACTGGTCCCTGCTGCTCTGAGAAGTGCTTTTGTTTAATTGTCCCTTCATTTGAGAACATCATTTTCCTTTCTAACCCAATGCTTCCCTTGCTGAGACACTGGCTTGTGTGACAAGCATAAAGCTGGCACTGACACGGTAGCAGAGGAGTTTTTTTCTTACTCAGGTGGAAGTCACTTAACGAGGTTTAGCGGGTGGCATTTACAGCCGCAGGACCTCACAGAGGTTGGATGTGGTTTTCCAGTGCCACGTGGAGGCTAGGTGCTCATTTACCTGGGTAGCTGGCTAAGGTGAGATGCCAGTGGTGAATCAGAGGTAGATGAAGCTCTAGTGTGAGTGCTCGATGTCCCACGGTGATGTCCCACCTCATATCCCACAATGCCCACAGCACATGCTAAGTGAGGGAAGACATGCCAGTGACCACCTCCCTGCCAGGGTGTTTCCAGAAAGAGGGGATTAGGGGCTGTTTGTTCCAAGGAGTATCCGTGGTCCTCACCCTTCTCTTCCCACAAAGACCAATGGTTCAGGCAAACCCTTGGAGTTTTATTCCGAAGCTTTTGAAACTGTCCTGCGTTGCCAAAAGAAAGGATTTGCTGACAGTCACAATCCTATTGGCAAACTTAGGTGGATTTATGATCTTGGGTGGAAACCAGTTCGAACTATAATTTTACGTGAATCTGATCCCTCTCCTGAGCCAGGCACAGCTTCACGATTCTGGCTGATTTTTCACACTCTGCTTTTGGCGCTTCTGGTCAGATCCGAGCTGATGATCAAACCCTGGGCCTGTGGTTCTGTGGCTCACACAGTAGGTACCGCTCATTTCCCTGCTTCTTGTTATCCTTCAAGCTCCAGGTTGCATTTCTGGATGTCTCCCACTTGTTTGCCTTTTCCCCAGAGGAGCCCACCAGGAGTCACAAGTCCACTCCAGAACATAAACTGAGGAGCATGTTTAAAACACATGCTGCTATCTCGTGTTGTTAGGAGAATGAAATGATTATTGCTCAAAGTGTTGCAGTAATACCTCCCCTGCTCCTCTTAACTCCTTCCACCACGTGCCCCCCACAGGAATCTGGTGCCATTTGGGGAGCAGTGGTATTTGGGGTTTGGTTTCTGCTTCGTTACAGACGGTGTGAATGTGGAAAATTACTTTAGGGTTGCCTACATGCAGGCAGGCAGAAGAGTTAAGTGGGTGCAGTCAAGTCCCCCGCAGATCTTCTGCATGCTGCAGCCACTGTTTGTAAACAGGAATACACATAATAGGTTGAGAAATCAGCTTCAAAACAACAGGCATTGTTTGTGTGCTGAGTAACTCTAGTGATCAATTAGGATCTGGAAAAAAAAACCAAACATGTTGTGTCCAGATGAATGTAAAACCAGAGCCTCTCCTGCCAAAATCTCCAACTGATACCTTTCGAAGTTCTTGAAAGCTTAGCTGACATTTGTTTTCCTCTACTTGATTTAACATCTGAACGTGCGTTTTATTTTTGGGGGGCAAAGTAATCAGAAATGTTATTAAAATAGTGATATATCAGGTGAAATCTGGGCTAGTTGCCTCTCTGTCCCAGGACAAGAATGTGACAGGGTGAGGGTGTTTGCACCATGCTGACTCAGCCCTGTGAGCTGCAGCCATTCCCGTTTTGCTGAGACAAAAACGGGCTGAGGCTTTGTCACGGGGTGAAGGTGAGCACCGGGCTGGGTTCTGAACGTCTGTCAATCAGCTCAAGTAGGTAGACACACATTCACATGTGCCCATCAGCCTTCACCTCCTTGTTCTCTCTAGTTGCAGAGGATGCCTCTCACAATTTTTCGAATATCAGTCACCCTGATGGAATCAAGTCTTGGTCCACAGCCCACTCCCCCCTCCTCCTGAGCACTGTGTGCCGAGATGTGTGTGACTTCAGAGCCCCCCAGGGCCGCTGGCTGGGCGAGGACAGCAGTAGCATTGCTGTAACCTGGGGAGAGCACTTCGGTCTCTAAATGGGTTTGAGTTGAGTTTGTTTTCTATCATCCTGAAATAACCATTGCTCAGACAATTGTAATTCTTCTGATGGCTTTCTGGAAAGCATTTGGCTTGTTTAGCAGTGCAGTGTTGTGTAAATAAATATGTACGAGCATCAAAGTCAAGGAGGAGGGTGAGTTCTCAATAATTATGTAAATAAATCCATGCAGCGCTCTGCGATATCGGCTACCACATGCATTTATATTAATCAGCACGGACATTACTGACAACTGAATCCATTCTGCTTCGTTCTTCTGAAGGTTTCAAAATTAATGCTTCATTTTGCACTGCGTTTCTCTGTGAGGGATGCAGGGGCAGTGAGGCTGCCTTATCTCAGCATCCCCTTCAGGTGTCTCTGGGAGGCTGAGGCCAATCAAGCCTTGCATAAATCACGGTACTCAGCACCAGAAGTGTACTAGCTCGATCCAAAGCTTTTAAAAAAATATACATTGGGAAAAAATAAGTGCTCTCATTTGCTGGAATGGTATTTGTTTGTCGGTCTCATCTTGACCTCTTTGGGGAGGCTAAAGGACGTTCAGTGACTGTGAAGTGCAAAGACTTTTGTATATATCCCCAGATGAACTTATTCGATGTTCCACTGACAACGTGTGTAATTCAGCCAAGTTGAGTGGCCCTCCACTTGTCTTTATCCAAAGACCTCGTTTATTTGTCCAGGATTTGGCACCCACACTCAATCACAGAGTAAGTGAGAAAAAGCAGTTGCTCTTTCTGCTTCTATGATACTTTCCACCTGAACTGTTCTGGCATTGAAGTACGTTGTAGGAAGATGGGAGATCTTCCAGTTCAGTGGTGACATGGGCTACCTAAACTGTGAAGCTGGACCCTCATTTGGGACTCCTCCAGACCTATGGCTGGTAACTGTCTGCCCTGTCCCTGAGCAAAAAGAGGACATACATAATGAGACTGAAGGTGAGGAGGATCAGGGATAGGGTGAGGGTGCGTTGCAGGAAAGCAGGGAAACAATGAAAATGCCAGTGGTAGAGGTGAATGCCCAGGGATCTGCTGGGCAGGAGAACTGATGCAGCGTGCAGAGCCACGTTGAGACCACAGCCTCTCCAATTCCTACCTTGTTTGCTGGATTTTACTCTTTTTTCTTTTCTTTTTTTTTTTTTTTTTTGTCTTCAGCCTTAGGGCACGTTCGAGGTAGCGTGTGTGATTACTGAATACATTATAGCTTGTGAGATTATCTGCATTATAGTGGGATGACAAGGTAATAAGCATTCAGACTAGAACAGTGGTGTCGATCCTCATATTTCAGCTTTTAATTGACACTGAATAGTTTCAGAAAGACAGTGCTTTATTTTCCATTTTCGGTGTGAGAATAATGCAGATTCATTTCTTCATATTCTTGGCTTTTTTCATTGCTGTGGGTGGGAATTTGTTTCCGCTGTAACTTGAAGGTGAACCGGTTTGCACTACGTGCATTGATAAAATTCACTGCACCTCTCGTTGTTGAGATGCTCAGTAAGAGCTAGCATTGGTAAATTGATTCATTAGATCAATTACTTAGGACTTTTTCCCCTCTGTGCTGGCACAGTTTGCTTCCAATATCAGTATTCAAAACTGTACCATCTGAGTTAGGTGCATAAATGATTACTCGTCTGGTTAGACATCTCCTCTAGCCAGAACACTGCGTGCTGTCAACTTGAAGCTATGTGTTCGATTCGTACTGCCTAATGAATGGTTGTGGTAAGTACTGTGTCTGTGCAGCATAAAACACTGGTAAACTGAAGTGCTTGACCATCCACAGAATCTGTTCTTATTGCTGATGGGCAACCTACATTTTTCTTCTGCTTGCTGCTTTTAATTAAGCATGTATTATATGTAAGTGTAAACAAAGTCCTGATAAAATGCCCACTGATAGAATAAGGATGATTTCTTTACGTAGAGGTTAAAGGCAAAGTGAGTGCATTTTACACAGTAAAAAATCACAGCGCAATAGAAGAAAAATAAATGCTTTCAGGAAAGTAAGCTAACCTGAACAGGCCCTAAGAAGTGGGAGAAAATATCTGAGAGGTTGGGCTTAAGGAAAGCTGGGAGACCCTGATGGAGTCTTAAGGCCAGAAGTTCAAGCTATCCCATTCAGTAAGTGTAGTAGGAGACTAAACTGGTTTTACCATGAGCTCATCGCTGACCTCAAATGCAAGAAAGAAACATGCAAAAAGAGGAAACTAGGTCAGGCTCCCAGGAACGAGAACAGAAGTGTAGCAGGAGTACAGTCAAAATCGGAAAGGCCAAAGAACTGAATAAAGCGTTTGAGAGCCACTGTTAAATGTGGCTGTTCTGCTCTACAATGGGGAAAGAGGGAAAGAAAGCTATCAACACACATCAGCAATGAAGATAATTGTTTAATGTCTCTTCTTCATATGAAGTTCAACACTAATTATGTGATTAGTGTAATTAGGACTTGTTACAGAGCTGTAAGGTCCCAACCTAGGTATGTGAAAATGAGCTGAGGCCAACTTGGGTAATTTAGGTGTTTTCAGATGGGCTGGAATTATGAATTTAATTTTAGAACATTTGAGAAAAGATATTGGTGCTGCAAGTGAGGTTAACTTGCAAGTGAGAGAATCAGAAGCACGGGAATAGGCTAGCACAGTGAATTTTATGGAAATAAAGGAAAAAGGAGGAGTTGAGGAGCTTGAGTACTGCCAGCTTAACATCATTCTCTGGAGAAGTACACGACCAAGTGATCTAGCAACCTTTTGAAAACATGTACTAGATTAACTGGAATAAGGATAACCTGCCAGAATCTTATCGAAGCCATCTAACTTCCTTCTGCAGCATGGTAGTAGATCTTGAGGATGCAGAAGCAGCAGTGGATTCATGCATTAAGACCTCAGTTTGGGCTTTGGCAGTGTCTCAGTGACAGCATATGTAAGTTATGGAAACATTGTCTTAGCCCATCTAAAATCTTAATTACTTTCAGGAGGACTATTGTCTCTTTATTAATTAGAGTGGGGAACTAGAAGGCTTACCCTAGGCTTTACCTCCTGGGCTTCCTACTTAAAGGCTTCAGTAAGTGCACGACATAAGGTGGGATAAACCTAGGGCAGCGTGTTCTCGGAAGGCATCCTGGCTCCATAGAGCTGGAACAGAACCACGAGCAGAGATTTCTTCATGCTCAGTCCAGCAGGTAATTTCATCAAGTTTCCCAAGGAGAAGAGAGCCCTTCTTTGAGCTATTCCTGCTCGCCTTTCCGAGAGCAGAGGAAGAAGAGACACCTCAGTAAGTCACACTTATGTGCTTGTATATGTAGCCTGTACTGGCTGCTTCTTTGGTGCGCCCTCCCACAGGATGCCTGCAGTAGGGTATGAAGCCATTGCTGGACTGATGATTTGGGGTGCAGTCAATGTGGGAGCCCCTCCATCTAGCTTCTGCTGATCTGGGACCACCAGGTGTAGTGCACATCAGGGCAGCCCAAAGCAATCGCCTGGTTATGCATTCTTAATATCAGGCCTAATTGCAAACCAAGCCTAGCAGCTGAAGGACCAGAGCATGATACATGCCAAATATTTGTGAGAAGCCAGCTTGTCCCAGGGAGGGACAGCTGCTCCTAATTTGTCTGAGAAAATCGTATTTTAAAGCTTAAAAATACAATAATTTTTGTGCATAGCAAGGCAGCTACTCCCTACCCAGAAGCGTTCAGTATGTGTGTGCCTTGGCCTGCCAGCTGTGAGATGGGAAGAACACTTCTCTACTCAAAGGGGAACTTGGAAACAGTCTGAATTATTTTGAGTCTGAGATCTTTAGCTGAAAATTGATTGTGGAAGGCTTTTGGATACTGAGACCTGCAACAGGTTAACTTCCAACAACGTGTATTAAGCCAGGTCTTCTACTCCAAGAGGAGCTCAGCAGGATAGGTGCTTCCTGGGACAAAGCTGGGTTTGCCTGGGGAAAGCATTGAAACTGCTCTTCTGAAAAGGGATTGTAAATCATTGGCGGGAAGGAACCACAGTGTTAGAAGAAAGTGATGAATGAGCAAGTTGGAGGATACCTGGACATGCCAGAGGTGTTCAGCCAGTCCTGGGTAGGCTTGCAGAAAGAGTCAGCGCCGCGGGGAACGCTGTGCCGTGGTTGGGTACATCACAGCTGCTGCAGCTCCTCTGTAGCTGTAGGAAATCAGGTAGAAGGGATGTGGAGAAAACCTGCACCTCTCCCTCAGCCTATCCTGGCAGTGTGCAGGGAGAGGATGCAGTGAAGTCAGATACCAATGGATCCGTATAATAAATTATTGTCTTTACAACACTACAGATTTGGACCACAGAAGTCCATGCAGATCAGATGTTAGCTTCGAGAAAATGCAAGCATCTGCAGATGACTTCTGCCCTTCTACCTCAGGTATTTCTTGTACAGATGCAGTATTTTCATCCCTGGTCAAAGTGACCTAGAATTTTATTTTCAGTGTGGCCTTTTAAATGTTCTCATTGTTTATAGCCACAAGGTGGCATTGCAGATTAAAGGGAAAACATCCTGTTCAGTGAGATACGAGGAAGGTGGGAGACTGGAAAAAAAGAATTGCACAGCCACCCTAACATGGTTTATAGGTCCAGGAGACACAAGGAAGACTTTTCCTTTCCACTCGCTGCCCTCTAGTTTTGGTGGCATGAGCACAACACTTCCTATATTGTCAGTGTGAAGAGCTTCAAATGATTTGGCATCTGCAAATAAGTTTGAGCTGGTCAGAGCTGCCACCTTGCTCTCCTCCTGCCTGCGGGGTGTGATGGAGTGTTCAGAGCTGTGAAAAAGGTGATGGTGTCACCTCACAGGCTCTTTTGTTTCAGCTTGTGCGTTCAGGTCCCCGAAGAAAGCTCATTTCTTTCCCCTCCTTCCCTGCCCTCTCCCAGCCTTTGTTTCTGTTCAGGCTGAGATCTGGATAAACTTCGGGCGCTCTGAAAGGACGGCAGGCAGTAGCAAATGAAGCTGAACCCTCAGAGGCTGGAAGCTAAACAAAGCCTTAAGCATTACTTGTTTTCTTGTAAAGTGAAAGGTGAATGGTGTCTGCTGTAGGTGGACTTTCCCTGGGCTCTCTAGATTTTGCTGCGATCCAGGGTTCACCGCTTCACTGTTCAGGGTGGGAAGGACATTTAAAGGTGTTTGCTTCTCTGCTGAGTCCAGATGAAGTAATAAGGCATTTAGGAGAGCTGAGTGAATCCTTTCCAGTCCTAACTGTTCTTATCAGTGCTCACTGCCTTTGTGTATACTTTCCATGTAAACCAGGAAGAGTAGCTCTGCTGAAAGCTAGATCTCCCCACAGTGGAAACAAGTGCTAAATGGAGTGGGGGAGCACTGGGCAGCCAAGGAAAATCTTATCTTTCTTGGAAAGAAAGTGAAAATAGTTTTATTTTTACCTTTGCTTTGGAGCAGGAGTGGAAGACAGATTACACAGAAGAAAGCTCGCTTTTGCTCGAAAGCCGCTAAAAGTGTTTGTTATGAGTTTTGCAGATAAATGGAAGATAATTCAGTGTTTCCCCGGGCAAGAGAAATACTCTTCTGCTAACTCGTTTCTGAGAGGGAGGAAAGCAGTGAAAATTCTTCATCAACGTTAATGTGTGTGGTGGTGAAGAAACTTCATGAGGTTTTGCTTGGGCTGTTTGAGTCTGGTTGAGAAGTCCAGGACACACACATAATTATAGATACACACATGTATATAAAGGAGTTTCCTGGTAGTCTGGACATACCTGATTCCTTCTGTGGCCTCCTCTTCTTTCATAAACAGTTAAAAGTATTCCTAGTGTCTTTCAGCTACGCTGTCATCCTTGAAGTTATTCTCATTGTGTCCCTGTCTTGTGGTCACTGCAAGGCTCTTGCCTGGCTCTGCTGGCCCCAGGCAGTGAAACCAACCACGATCCAAAACCTTGCTGAGCCATCCATGAGCGTGCAAAAATGTTGTCAGTCCAGGATGCGTAGGAAACGCCAGTCTCCCTCCAGTTCCTTGTCTTTGCAGCACACCCCAGATATCCGCCTGCTCTCGTCTCAGCAGGGCAGTGTGGTTCTGAGTTCGGTCTGCACAGTTTCTTTCCCTGCTGGATCAGAAGCTGCCTCTCGCTGCATGGTCAGAGATGGCCTGGGAGGCCTGACAGAGTATAAACATCCAAGTATTTGTTGAATATTGTGAATATTCTGCCTCTGACATGGAAGTAAACAGCTGGCATTTTGATTTATGGGATGACTGACCATGGCAGAAATATGTAAGGCTAATGAGAACCTCTAATTATGTTAGGATAACTTAGAAAGGGGTCTACGCGTGTGTCTGGGTGCTATGTGCTTCTGGGCGTGAGCCAACAACAAAATAATAGGGGTTAGGATAAGGCTGGGAAGAAACTTCCTCCTACCAAGGTTATTTCATAACTGCCTACTGCAGAGTTTTGTATTTACCACTGGAGCAGCTGGTGCTGGCTCGGCTGGGCTGTCAGCAGGGTGCCAGCAGAGACGTATTGCTGGGCTGACCTGAATGGTGAATCTGGTGTTCTTGGCATTTCTTTTTCAGTCTCAGAACCTGAAGGGAGAAGCAAACCTTTTGAAAATGGAAAGTTAGATGTAAAAAAATTCTACGCAGCGCACATTTCCGGATGGATGTTCAGACCGGCGTTGCTTAGTGCTGAAATCAAAGCTTTGGGGATTCGTGGGCATTTCCAAGGCTGCTGTGTTACCATAACCCTCGTGTATAACCTCATGCTTAACACGGGGATTTTATTCACCTTGAAATTCTCCTTTGCTCTTCCGTCAGTTCTGCTCTAGAAGAAAAGGGAGAGAAGGAATAATGTACTTTACAGGAGCTCTGGAGACCAGCAGGTAGAAATGCAGCTCTCCAGAAGAGGGGCTGACATAGTGGTGGCTGTTCTGAACACTCCAGAGGAGATGGTATAAAGAAAATCAGGACTGTAGTTTTCTGGGGGAAAAAGTTTTGTTTAATATACCGTCTGGGTGTAACTTCAGTAGTGTGCATCACACTGGAAACACAAGAATTCCTGCATCCTGGATAAAAATATATCTGAGTCTGTTTGGTGGGTATGGCCTAGTAAAGACTGGATCTCTTGTGTGCATATTGCAGCTGACTGCCCAGCACCTCGGGGCAGCCTCAGCCTTCCTAAATTCTTCTTGATTCCTCTATTAATGGGAAAGCTGTACTTCTGCTGAGCACTTCAAGGTCTAGCTTGATGATACAGAGGTTCAGACATTTATTCTGCTACAGAATGAAATTGAAAACTAGATTGCTCTTTTTTTCTTCTTTTGTTTTGGGAAGGGACTTTGCTGTTTCCTTCTGCTCCCCAGCTCAACAAGCTTCATCTGGAAAAGCAGTGACTTTGGAAGATGTAATTTGCTCTTCCGATCTTTAATTTCGTGACACACTGCAAAGACCTGAGGTGGTTGCCACCACCTAAGTACATTTTCAACACACGGTGGCTTCAGCAGTGGTGAAGTTGCATGAATTGGACCGCTCCTCCTTGGATGGTCCTCCCAAGGAGATTTCAGTTTCTCTGTATTATGCATATGCAGTTCACACTGCCATATGGCACAAGGGGTTGAGAGGGACGAGAGGCTGTTCTCTGTGCTTCAGGTAGTAGCGAGTAAGCAAACAGTAATATGCTGTGATCCCCAAAAGTCTCAGGAAATTTTATAGAGCCTTGGTTTGTGTGTATGGAGGAGCACATATACTTACTTACCTGGGCTTTGCTTGCTCCTCTGATTCTCCTTGACACAGCATCCCCACCAGGGCTGTGGAAGTGTGGGGAAAGCAGGAAAAACCCCTCACTGAAGGTGCACGTGCAAAGGAGCAGCAAGTCAGTGGGAAGAAGTTTGCACTACTGCTGTTCTTGCTTTTCCTTCTGTGAAGATGCAGAGGAATACACAGATCAGCTCTTAAGCTACTGTTTCTGTTTGCACTAGATTGACTTCTGGGTTAAAGGAGAGCAGCTGTTGCTCTTGATCTCTATAGCATGAAAGGAAAAGTCTCAGAGGCCCTTCTGATACCCGCCTGAGAGGGAAGATTCATTTCCATGGCTTGAAGTGATACCCAGAGATGTGGGCATCTCTGCCCGAGGGATGCTGAGCTTCTGTCGATGCTTCAGAGATGTCTCTGCTCATGCATTCTGTTCTCCTGTTAAACTCTCATATTATCTGCTGTTACTGAGTTCATGCTCAGTGTCTTTGGAGAGCAGAACACATTGTCTTAATGCTCATCTCTTAACCTTCCTATGTAAGATTCAGTTCGCTGGAAAGACTTTATTCCCATTTGTTCTTGTGGAAATTAGAACAGAGTCAGACCAGAGTAGATCCATATGTGCATGGACGCATCTGGCTGCGAGAGCATCCAGGAATGGGATTTTGAGGAGCGTGTAAGCAGCCCTCTTTGGGTAGTAGCAGGTTCAGTTAGGGAATCTGAGATTAAGGGGCAGGCAGAAGAGTTACTCTGAGGTTAATATTTATGTTCCATGGGAAAACCTGAAGAAGGGAAAATATTTTGTCTATTTTGGACCAAGTAAGTGTAAGTTTGGAATCTGCCCTAGAAAGGAATTATTCCCATTTTACTTCTGCATCCTATGCCCTGCCCTCGTAAATATTGGAGCAAAATGGAAGGAACTTTGAAGGCTCCTGACTGGACATGAAAAGCTAACCAGGAGTGGACAGCACAGAAATCTTGGGGTGATGTCTGAGCTGAATGTTAAAAACAAGTATTCCTCTGCTCAGCAATAGTGATCTGCACCAAGATGTGTGCACAGCTGTTCAGGAACATTAATTCTGTTGCTTTTTACTTTTTTTTTTTTTCTCCATATCATTTGATTAGGAAAAACAATAGCTGTTCTTGTGCACTTGACCAAGTAACAGTATGAGTTAAATATCACTAATTAGCTTTATACATTATATTCTGCTGCTTTTGAGTGCCTTTCTGTGGAGACTTTGGATTCCCTTCTTTCATTCCCTAACTCTCCTCCTTGCTCTGCTGTTCACAGCTGTATGGGAACTGTTGAATCACGGCCTGAACCACTGATTGATCACCTGAGGTGAGCACTGAGTCAGCGGCAGGGGCACAGGTGAAGGTAATGTACCTGTGTGATTGGAAGGGGTGCAGTCTGGCTCCACCTCTCCCAGACCCCATTTAAGGGCTGACCACCACCAGGAAAGGATCTCTCGTTGGAGATCCCTCCCTAGCGGTGTTATTGGCAAGCCTTGACCATCTTCAAAGGTGAGCCACTCTCTTTTTACTAATTGTCTGTATACTATCTACTTGAGCCTTCCAAAAATATACCATCTTCTGCACTATTTCTTTTGGGTGCTATTCTTGGGGGTTATTTATCCTACAACAGCTCATCTGGGATAGGCAGCACCATGTTGCTCTTTGTAGTCTCATTGCCCAGATGGACAATTTTTTTGTGAGGTCGTCACTACCGCAAACCTTGAAGCCTCCAAAGAACTCTATTTGTTGCATCACTGTGTCTTGTGGCCTAGGAGGTTATGAGGACACAACACCCAGATATGTCCCTGAGCTGATGGCTGCCTGGTAAGTGACTGTCATGAGATGAGGAGTTCACCCTCACAGCCCTGCCTGTAGGAATACAGAATTGTTCATACATATGACTAGCTCTTGTGGTTGAGCAGTGCTCTTTCTGGAATGGCCAATGCATCAGAAGATGGTTTTCTCTTCCCTCCTACTGACCTTCCCCAACATGTCCTTGACTAAATATGTAGAGCTGCACACGAAAGGAAGGAATTTAAAAGTGTGTGAACTACTTGCAATTAAATGTCATGCAAGCCACATGTGGTTTTGTTGCTCCAAATTCAGCTCAAATAGATGGAAAGGATTACAAAATGAAGGAACAACTTGGGTCAACCTGGACTGTTAGACAAAATATGTTTTCCTTTGGTAGCACCTAGGAGCTTGTGATGCATTTTACCAAATGAAGACTGTGTGGAATCCAAGGCAGGGGCTCAGGCAAGGTATAATTGTCCCAGGACTGAAAGTCAGGCAGCATTGCCTCATGAGCCTTACTAGTTCTGCTGCTTGAAATAGTTGCTGCTTGCTTTATTTGGCTTGTGCCACTGCAGAGAGGGGAATGTTTTCCATGCCTGTGGTGACAGGACAAGAAGGAATGAAGGTTGGAGTCAGAAGTGAGGGGATGGCTCAGGCTCACTAACGTGAAATGGGGCAAAGGAAAGGTGGGGGAATTGTTTATGAGCACAGCCTTGTCAGATTCTCATTTATTTACTGTTGTTTTCACTTGCTGGAGCTGTAGTGGATGGGATATTCCCATATGTAAGATTTTCATTACCCCCAAATTCCCAGTGTATGGCATGCTGTGTTCAACTCTGGGCAGATTACTGTAGTTTCCAACTTGCCCAAAGTAAGAAACTAAGTCTCTGGCATTCGCTTGGCTAAGAGATCAAGTAAATCTCTTCATTAGGAGGTCTTCCATTGATTTTCATTGATAAATAGTCTGTCCTGGTAGAGCCACTCAACTTCTTTTGCGAAGTCGAGAGCCAGAAGACCACAGTAAGCCTGACACAGCCCAGTCACATTGTGCACAGGGAAAGATATGGTGTATGAGGTGACTGAGGGAGGACGTGTCCCTTTTCCTGAAAAGCCAAGGAGAGTTGTTTGCTGTCTCTTATCACAAACTTCGTTGCCTTCTGCAGTCAGCTGCTGCCAGCTGTGGAAGTTGTGTCCCTCCTGCCAGCCACGCATTGTGCTCTTGCATTAGGAAGAGGGGGGACAGCAGAAGGGGGGATCTTAATTGAAAAAATAGGCCTAGGGCTTCAGGGACATAACAAAGTCAGTGGGAGTGTGTGAACAGCAATTTATTTTGTCAGTTCAAGTTACAGTCACTCTGACATGTGAAAATTGCAGATGCCAGTTTCTCAATGTGTCACTGTGACACACAGCATCCCAAATAAATAAATAATGAAACTCTGGTCTTGCTTTGCAGAGCTTTGGAAAGTACAAATTAAAGGGGTTGTGGAAATCAGTAGATGAAGCAGGAGAGCTGTCTTTGACATACAGAGCATGATCAGTTCAGGCCTTTCCCAAGATGCTCTTCCTACCTTTCACTGCTTCAGAAGAGTGGTGATGTTGTCATGGTATTCTTCATGTATTTTATGGCCTCCACAGAGTCTGTACTGCAGACAGTAAGGATTGTTTGTATTTGTGACTTTGGAAGAGTTGTTGGCAAGAAGCATCAGCTTAACAGGTAGACTGTGCCCAGGAGTGTTCTCAATAACCAGAGTAAGAGGATCTCCCTCCTCTCAGAACAGTGCATCACCTGTGGCTGTAGTGTTCTTTCTTTTCATCTGAACTTAAAAGTGGGGGATGGAGTCATGGGAGATATAAGCCAAACTGTCCTCCTTTTGCTGGCAGGGCCAAAATTAATTTTGGTCACACATGTATGAAGACAGATGTGAAATGATTCAGAGAAGGTCCTGGTGACAGGTGAGCAGGATTAGTCTGAACACTTTCCAGGACGTGGTTAAATCTGAAGTTCTTAATTTCCATGGAAAAGCATCCACTGATATGCCTGAGGGACAGAATGCCATCCAGAGAGATGTAGACAGGTTCAAGCAGTGGGCTGAGGAGAAACTCATGAAGTTCAACAAAACCAAGTACAAAGTCTTGCACCTGGGCTATGGCAGCTCCCACTATCAGTATGAACTGGCAGATGAAAAAGAGGGGAGATTTAGGTTGGATATAAGAAAACAGTTTTTTTAAGATAAAGATGGTGAGGTACTGTCACAGGTTGCCCAGAGAGATGGTGAATGCCCTGTCCCTGGAGACAGCCAAGGTCAGGCTGGACAGGGCTCTGAGCACTGATGGAGCTGTAGGTGTCCGTGTTCATTGCAGGGATTGGGACCAGATGGCCTTTAAGGGTCCCTTACACCTCAAATGATAATACGACTCTCTGAGTTTGCTGACTTTTTATCAGTGCTCCAAGGTTGAGTGCCATTCTGCCTTACTTGTGCTGCAGGGAAGGAGGGCAACTATGGATAGAGCTACAAAGAAGCCTTAGGAGTTTTGCTGGGTGTTCTTCGTCTACACCGAGGCTGCTCATGTGCTTCTGGGTACATCTCTGGATGGGCCAACTGGAGAGTGCTGATGCAGTTACTCAGCAGCTCACTTCACATGATACAAACTCTGTGCTTGTCTGCGCTCTGCGTCATCATACTCCGTAATTATAAAGAGAACTAACTGGCAAGGAATGATAATTACATCATCGAGGGACCAAAATAGGAATAACTAATCCTCCTGTTAATTGCTCATGTAACTCTGGCTATGGCACCCAAGATCAGCTCTTTCATCTGAAAGGAAGCAACTCTCCCACCTTACCCATCTTATTTTCATGTATTGCATAATATCTCGGAGTCTACATAATGTTTTGAAGGGGCATGCAGAAGTTTTGTCTACAGCATGAGAGATGAGGATCTAACCCAGACTGGAATTTGAACTAAAACTATAGGTGTCCTGCAATAAGAATATTAATGTCAATAATATTTATAGTAAAAACATTTGCGAAGAATTTGGAAGATGAATCATAACAGAAATAGCTAGAAGTCTGCAGTATATAATAGGACCTGGTTAATTCTTTCTGTGTCAGCTTGCAACCCTGACATCTCTCACCAAATATTCTGGCAAGCTTGCAGCACTTTCAAGAAAAGATTTAACAGCCAAGCTACAGTACTGAGATCTCATGTTGCTTTTAGTTTATTATTATTGCAAAATGCACTACTGAACGCTTTATTTCATGATGCGCTAGGAAATGATGTGCAATTACAAATGAACGCTGTTTGTAGGATGAATGGGTTTGTGGCTTAGAATCTTTGATATCAGTATCATTGATCTTTTCATGGTAAAGCTGCGTGGCTCCAACAGACTGTTGTTGTGGGGTTTTTATTAATACTGACGTTTTGGCACAATTTTCAGAAGGTAAATTTTGGTGACGTTCTTAATAATCTCTTTCCCAAAATTGTTCAGCCAGCTGTGAAATTCTGCATCTCTGGTTTGCTTATTTTTCTTCTTCAAGCCCAGACTATTTGTAATGAAAGTCAAGCTTTTCCTACCTCAGGTTCCGCCTCCCACACCTGCTCTCTCATGCTGTTCTCATACCAGATTCCAGTTCCCTGGGGCTCTTTCCCATTGATCATAGATTCATAGAATGTTGGAAGGGACCTTTAAGATCATCTAATTCGAGCCCCCCAGCTATAGGCAGGGACACCTCCCACTAGACCAGGTTGCTCACAGCCCCATCCAGCCTGGCACTGAATGCTTCCAGGGACATCCACAGCCTCACTGAGCAACCTGTTCCAGTGTCTCACCACCTTCACAGTAAAGAATTTCTTCCTAACATCTAGTCTAAATCTATCCTGTTCCTGTTTAAAATCATTTCCCTTTGTCCTGTCGCTACATGCCTTATAAGATGTCCCTCTCCAGCTTTCCTGTAGGTCCCTTCAGGTACTGGAAGGCCAGTATAAGGTCCTCTCAGAGCCTTCTCTTCAGACTGGAGAGCCCCAGCTCTCTCAGCTTGTCCCTGTAGGGGTAGTTCCAGCCCTTTGATCATCATCATGGCCCTCCTCTGGACCTTCTTCAACAACCCCATGTCCCTCTTGTGCTGAGGGTTCCAGAACTGGATGCAGAACTCCAGGTGGGGTTTGATGAGAGCAGAGTAGAGGGGCAGAACCATTTCCCTCTTCCTGCTGGTCATGTTTCTCTTGATGTAACCCAGCATACCATTGGCCCTCTGGGCTGCAAGTGCACTTTGCCACCTCATGTTGAATCTTTCATCAGCCATTCTCCATCCAACCTGTGTCTGTGCTTGGGATTGATGCTAAGGACAGCAAGCTGTAATGCCCGTAGAAATTGCCTTTGTTCCCTGTGCCCCCAGTTTTGTGTCAGATTATAAACCCATGCAGAGCTATCACAACTGAGGAGCAGCATCATCACTTTCAAATTTTCAGTGCAAAGCGGTAGTATTTCGTTAAATGTTTCAGACAATGCTTTTGTCAAAATGGGTCATTCTTCTGTCTAGTCATGCTCGTGAGAATGACCCAGTGCAAGAGTTGCTGTGCTGGGCAGTAATGGATTTAATGTGTCCACTGTGAAGGATTCTTCCTTAATTGCATTAGTTTGAGCTTAATTTTATGCCCTGATAGGTGGCATTGAGCCAAGGAGACCACAGTACACCTTCCTTTCCAAGGTCCAAGCACCAAAAAGTATCCCTTTACAAGAAGGGTGCTTAAGTGCTTTTCTGAATCAAAGCCTGAGTCAGTGCTTTAATGTACCCTCTTCATGCTTGGAAATGGCTTATATTCCTCTGAGCGAATTTCCTTTAAAGAAGCTAAGCCTGCTACAGAGTATGAAGAATTCAATGTCACACTGAAAACTTATCCCCCAGATCTGTGTCCGAAGAGATCCTGCCTAATGGATGCTACCTATTACTGCCATACAGCATTCCCCTTACAAGCACTGAAGCACTCTGCTCAGTGAGAGAGAGAGACCAGGCAGAGCGTCAAATTTTTGTTTGGTTGCCTCTGGTGTTTTCCATTTAAATTCAAGGTTCTAGAGAAGGTCACTTCAGTGCGGCATCAGCAGCACCTCCAGACCCATGATCTCATGCGTATATTTGAGTCTGGCTCTATGGCAAGGCTATGGTAGGGACTCAGACTGCCCAGGGAAAGTTTGGGCAGCCATCTCATGTAGGAGAGTGATTTAGGGATATGTTCTCTTCGCCGCTGCTGCTTTCAGCACAGTGGACCACATTGTCCTTTCAGAAAGTCTGAAGCAGGTGCCTGACCTGCCTGGAAATGCTTTATCGTGCTTCAGTTCGAGCCTTGCTGCTGGCTGCCAGTTCCTTGTTGCAGTGCTCGAAGAAGATTCATCTCTTAGTCCTGCTGGGCTATTTTAAGGCTGTGCTTCTAAGTATCTGCTTGAGCCCATATGCTTCAATTAGCTTTTGTCTGGCCTGAGCTGTTTTTGTTATCGCCCTCTTTTTGCTGATAAAGCAGGAGCATTTTTAGAGGCAACGCTTTTTTGTTGTTTTTTTTTTTTTCCTCCCTGCAGGAGCCCTAGGATGGATGGGAATGAACTTTGTCAGGTGCTCAGAATAAAAGGAATTGTCAGGGTACCTGGCACCCTGTTGGTCCTGACAAATCGCTCGGGGGCCTCGTGCCTCAGGTTGCTCGATCTGCAAAGCAAGGCTAATATTTATTTCCATTATATATATTAATAGCACTTAGTAACTTTGAACAAGGTCAGGACTTCAGTGCATTACATACTGTGCTAAGACATGCATACATTAGTTCCTGTCTCATGCCTCCTGTAAAGAAGTGATGTAAGAATGCAGTGCCTGAGAGATGCAAGAGATGATCCATAATGCATGATGTGTTCTGAGGCTGTGTCCTGTCACTTCGACTCATCTGATGGAGTGCACTATGGGTGGGAGATAACTTGAGCTGGCCTTTCATAACTCAGTTATCCGATTTCTGTGTTAATGTCCACAATAGTGGTCCATGATTAAAGGGAGACTTAAGTGTTTGAAAAACCTCTGCAAAGTTTTGGTGCTGCTACTGACAACCTGAAATGGGGAATAAAGCAGCAATGCCAAACCATGTGTACCTCCACCAAAGCTGACTCAGGTGTTCTCTGCATTTTAGCCTCTCATTTGCATCACTGCTTTAGGTACTGGCCTTACTCTCGAGGTGATCCCATGCTCCTTGTAGTTTAGACCAGCAACTCAGTGACTTCATACAGTAATACACAATGAATGTGAACCTATGCTATGAATTAATAAATAGGCTCTCTCCAACCACAGTTAATGCATCCCAGATTCAGGGCTGCCTGACAAGCAATGTTCTGCCATTGCCACCATAACTTTGCTTTCTACTTTAAACTTGGAAGCTGTGGTTAAATTAAAGAATAGTTTGGAACCTCTGGTAGTTAAATCACTGCAAGCTCCTATTGTGGATGGGCAGTGACACCACAGTTGCCAATGGCTGTAAAAATGTTTTCTGGTTATTCTGGTGGAAGTGTAGCAGGCAGTGCCTTGTCCTTCTGCAGCCAGGATGGGGGGACTGATGTGCAGAGTGACTTGCTGGGGTAGTGCTGCTGAGGTTATGGAGGTGTGAGTTGAGAACTTACTCCAGATCCATAATGGGAGATTATTTTTTTTAGCTCTAAGTGAGCACTGTTGATAAATGGTGCTATCTGCTAGCATCACCATTGTAGTTGGAGGCAGTGGCTGGAGTTCAGAAGAGAGCACGTTTGAGTGGGAACACAAAGGCAACTGGATGTGCTGTTGATCACACACATCCTTATTGGTGATAAATCCACTTGGTCCAGGGATGGATTCATGTGTGGTGGCTGCTTGTCTCTGAAATATTAAAGCAGTGTTGTTGCTAGCAATTAAGGAAGTCTTTAACAAAAACTGTAGTATATTATCACTCTCTGTGATTAAAGTGTAGAGATGGACCTGCAAAACCAACTCAGCAGTAAAGCTGAAGCTTTTTATTTGTAGGATTGCAGCAAGGCCAGTGATGCATTGGTACACAGATGTCAGTAGAATGGTGTTTGCTGATCTGAAATGGTTGTAACAGAGACAAATCAGAGTACCAGCTCAGAAAATGGAATGAGTCTGAGATGAGAAACACTGTATGGAAAGCTTCAGCCTAACCTTGTATGAAAAGATTTATAAAATAATTTAGGAAGTGAGTACCTAATTGTGAGATTGTGATCTGTTGCTGAACTGTGATACTATGAAATGCAGAATTAGACAGAAATCTGTATTAGTAATGGTGATGAAGGTATCCTTTTCCTTTTCATTTTTGTCCTTTTTTATAAAGGGCTGTATAAAGTTTGAATGCAAGGTGTGAATGAAGTGAAAGCAGTGGAATAGTTTGAAGGATGCTGTTTTCAGTCATGCAGGGCAGTACTTGGGGGAAAAAGGAAAATGATCCAGAGCCTTCTTTCCAAGAAAGAGTCTAGACATTAAGCCATTGCCTAAAAAGCTATAGGAAATTCAAGGATTTCCTTACAAGTACTTGCATCTTTCTTTCCTGGCTTATTCTAGAAGTCACAGAGAACTCCACTGACTTCTCTGAGATTCACGGTACCAAATAAATTAGGCTGAAAGTCTCCATGGGAAACGGTCCAAAGGAAAGGACGATTCTTAGATATATTTTCTGTTTCACCGGTCTCCTATACAAATTTCTCTCCGTCCCATTCCCTTCTCCGCACGTAATGAAATGTCCTTTGAAATAAGTTAAATTGACAAAAAAAAAAAAAAAAACTAAATTGAAAAAAAAAAAAAAGTTAAATTGCCAAAAAACAGTCAAACTGTATTTCATTCTCCATTCTGTGTGAAATAATGCAGCAGGACTAGTAAATATGAGAGTCTTATTACTTCCAGTGTTGATGCAGTGGGCTCGGAAGTCAACTCGAATCTTTCTGCCCATCTCTTTTTAAGTGGTGAAGTGATGACAATGCCAAGCAACAAGGAAAGAAAACAGAAGGTCCTGTAGAACATTTTGAATTCTGGATGCTTTTCAGATCTGGTAGTTGTTTGGATACAGAAAATCATGGAAATAAGCCACATCTGTGCAGTTGGTACCACAGGCTGCTTGGAAGTGAGGTGTCAAGCAGAGTCTTGACTGTACCTGTTAGAAATGTCATTAGAGAAGTACTTTTTTCACTGACTGGTTTGAGTTTTAGGGGTGTTGAGTGGGGCTTTCTGCTGATTGTTCGTGTTGGCCAACTCCCAGCTGCTTTTTGAGGATGTTTGTTTTTCTAACTGTTGCCTTTATCATGGTGGATTAGCCAAGTCTGTTGACTCCAGTGCTTTGACTGGAATTATTTTAGCAATGCTGTGCCCTGGACAAAGTGCATTTACTTTTCAACTTCTGCTGTCACTTCCAAGCAATAAGCTACTGAGAGTTTCATTTACAGTCAAACACTCAGTAGAGTTCCTATCTGCAGCTCTTTCTTGTACATTGGATTTCTGTTTGTGGAAATCAAAGAGAAAGAGGAAGGACCATATCCACCTAATGGCTTCTGGCTACCAGTAAATTGTAGCTATTCCACAAGGAGGTATAAAGCACAGTGGGATGTTTTCACAGATGTAATAAATCTGGGATTATCATGAGGAGTTGCCAACACCATTTGAGCAAAGGGAACTTGTGGCATTTCCTTTACTCCATCTCAGGCAGAATCTTCACGAAGGCTTGAATACAGGGTCAAATTCTCTGCTCAGCAGGTCTGTCATTTCTGTGAGTGAGGGGCTGGGCCCATCATCTGCAAATCATTTGGGGTGATGCCTCGCTTTATTTTCACAATCAGTGTTTTGGGGAAGATGAAATAAAAGACAGCATCCTCCCTTTGGTTGAATGGATTTACCTTTGATAGTACCTTCAAGGCTACATAAAAGTTTTTAATAGAACACATTCACCCTAATGTTGTTTAAGGCAAGGAAGAATTTAAGCTGAAGTAAAAGCTCATCATTAAACAGTTTCTTTGAAAATTACTGAGTATCCCCTCTGTGTCATTACCTTCAGCGAAATGTTTACTAATTTTCTCTCAAATGACTTCTACTAGCCTTTAAGTTCGTATGTGCCTTTAAAGTAAACACAGCTACTGACTTCAGAAAGGCTTCTTGCTCCTACAAATTAGTTTGTTCTTTCTCTAATAATTCTACTTGCTTCCCCTGCGGATGAATGTCACTGCAACCTCTGTGCTTCCATGCTAGAACCTGATCTCGTCATTCACTTCAGAGATGCAATTCACTGCCAAATACCTCACCTTCATCCATCTTAATCTAAACTCAGCAAAATGACCTCTCAAAAAGTACTCTGCAGAGGCACTCTTTAATCAACGTCTGTTTAGAGCTTTCCCCGTTAACTTCACCTAGGCAGATTGTTTTCCATAATTAGACACCGATAGGCTTTGATATAACCATCTGACATATAGAATACATATTCATTTATCCCCCTGACTTCTTGAAGGGCCTGAGTAATGCAGAAGAAACACCTAGTGCATTTAATACTAGTCTCGAGAGCTTCAGACTTGTCTAAGAGAGTCACTGAAGCACTTCAGATAGAACTCTTCTTGTTAAAGTGAGAGGCTTAGGACTGTGTGACGCTCTTAATGAGCTAAGAGGCTCTATTTAGGAGAGAAATGGAGAGGAACTTGGAACTCGTATCTCCCTATTTTCCTTTGCTAGATGGACTATAAGGGGCAGAAATGATCTTCAGGGAAGAGAAAAAGATGACGTTAATAGAGCTATCTCTGCAAAGAGTTGATGGTTTTGCAATTAAAATCCTGAACTGCTACCCGGGACTCCTGGGTGCTCACTGCTGTGGACTTTGCTTGATCTCTCTTGTCTTAGGCCATTTGTAGAGACTCAAGTTTGGGTAAACTCTTAAGCATAAAGTTATTTACATGTAAAATACCATATAAGTACTCTATGCTAAACATGACCTTGATCTCTTGGTGCTGCAGATCCCCAGTGCAAAATAGAAATGCGATAGCTTTATCAGTCTGAAAACTCCCAGCAGTCCCATGCTACTATTTCTCGTGTAACATAACAAAACATATCTATAAACGTGATAGTATTTGCTGGCTTGATTCTGTCCTCTCCTTTCAGTGAAATTAAATAACAGCTGACTCCAGAGGCAGGCTGATTGATTTCACTGAAACTAATGCTACTGCTCAACAAGAGTAGAGGCAAAAGGAGCGGATGCAGGCACCGAGCAGGTTCTGTTATTCCCCTGTTACTGCTGCAGAGCTCTGGTTATTTTGAGAGAGCCTGCTCCTGTTTTCTCTTGCGCTGTCTCCCCCTGATCTTTTCTTTTAGCCATTTCTCAGCCCTATAGAATGGTCCCAAAATGGACCAACTGACTGTCAGTTTTAAAATCTATTTCTGGAATTTTCTTGTTCCTCAAGTGAGAGTTTAGGGCCACAGTATCTCCCAACCATCTGCAATTACAGGAAAAAGGAAACAACTTTAAAACCTGACAGCTGACTTTTGAAGTAACTGCAACCCTGAATAACGTTGTAGAGAACTAATATCTTGGAAATTCAGGGCACTCTGCTGCCTCCAGGACCATCATTTTTGACTGTCTTCCAATGGGTTGTTGAAGGTATCAGTGTTTGGAGGCAACTAATACTCTGTCTTTCTTTTGGTCTTAGTATACTGTTTTCAGCGTTTCCAGCAGAAGTAAACGCTTAAATCCCATTAAATTTGAGTCTAAATGCTTTAGATTTCCTTACGGATCCTGCTGGTAGGCATCAGATATCAAACAGACAAAACAAAAAAATTAGGCTGAAGCCAGGGTATTTTTCTGTCCCTATGGGGAAAAGGGCATCCATTATGCAATGAATCTTCTTTTATAATGGTTTGGTGGCTTTGACAAAATCCATTTTACTTCATTGTCCTTTTACTTTACATAACGTCCGTAAAATGGGTAAACAGAAGATGTTATTGCTGATCAGAACAATTACTTTAAAGCTTTCAAATGGAATAACATTGGGAAAAAGAGAGGGGGGAAAAAAAAAAAAAGGCAACCTTTGAGGCCAGAGCAACTTTCTCAGGAAGCGTTTTCTGGGTGAAGGGGTTTGATTTATGTTGCAGTCCCCCAAAGCAGTTTAATTTGTTGCCTTCTGATCAGAAAAATTGAAAGAGGAGCTGCTGGCTTGTTTCCCTTCATGTTGTAATACGCAGTACGTTGCAAGATACCGGGATAAATGTTGCAAGACAGGTAAATCTTAATTCCACCACAATCCCAGAGGATGTTGGAAATGCTAGTAAAATGAGAATTTATGAAAATTGATATAATTAAGTAAGCTTTCTTTAACGTTAGGCTGGGGAAGGCTTGAAATGGGATCTGCCTGGGAGACCTTGATCTCATGCAGAATCATAGGAACATTAAGGTTGGAAAAGACCTCTACGATCATGTGGTCCAACTGTCCACCTACTGCAAATATTGCCCACTAAGCCACGGTCATAAACCATGTGGATGACTGGATTCCAGAGAGGATCTGCAGCCAGGTGTAGAGGTATAACCACATGCATGAAGTTATAAAAAAGGCTTAAAGGTCTTTTGTAGCAGAGAAAACCAATACACCTATAGTTTGTGTATAATAAACCCATAGTTCTGGATGGCAGTACAGTGCCGCAGCTCTGTGTGATGCAGGGGATGTTTGAGGAGGACGGCCACGCTGGCTCCTCGGTTCCCACTGATTTTTACTGTGGGTCCAACTCCTGTTTCTCTCTGTTCATTGCCTCTTGGTTTCCAGTGAAGGAATCAGTCTGCTTCCATATGGGCTGCGTGGGTTCCTGCAGGCCCTGCCTTTTGGGATAGGAGGGACAAGGGGCTCCTTCAGCACAGAGAGCTCCAGGAGCTTGCACAGGAGGCTTTGTATAGAAGACAGCTTTGTTGATTATTATTTCTTTAGAGAGAACTCTTTAATTAATACAGGGGCTCCAGAGGGCACTTCTCATCTTCCTTCCCATCCTGCCCCACTCACGTTAATCACAACACCTTGCCCTTGTGCCATGGAGCAGACACACTGGGCTCTGGCCCATCCCCAGGCCGCTCATGGCCTTGACCCCCCCCCCCCCCCCCCCCTATGTTCTCGATCCTTTTCCTCTGACATCGCCCCTCTGATACAAACACAAGGCAGAAATTTATTTGGCTTTAATCTTGGGCAGGTTTCAGCATGCCTGGACATGTCCAGAGCCGTGAGGAGCAGGAGTTCCCCGACAGCCTGGACTGCCTGCCCAGAGCTGCTCCAACGAGCTCCTGCTTCTGAAACCTCGGTATTTACGCAGGCTGTGGGGCTGCGATCCGCTCCACGTCCAGCTGCTGATGCTTATCTCCACTTTAATGCAGGAAAAGTTTTAAATCAACAGCTCCCTGAGAGTGCTTCTGCTGTTGTCTTGCAACTTGTAGTGTCCAAATGCTGTATGGGAACAGTGGAGAAGATCCAAGAATACACAGAGACCTGAGTGGTGCTCAGTGATGAGTAGAAAAGGGCTCTTTGTCCAGGACAGCAGCACCCTTAAATAATAATGATAAACTTCCACATAGAAAAGGAATACTATTTCCAAGTAATACACTGGGAAGAAAAAACAAAACAACTGAACAACCCACAATATTTCAATTAAATTAAATCACAATGAAAAGCAGAAGTCTTTTAGATTGGCTGTCTGGTAGAGCTGCTAATCTGTCTCATGTTCAGTGATCTGCTTCACCCTGCATAATCATAATCTATTCTGTGTATGCTGTTCCAGCCTGACTACATCCCAAAATATTTTGCAGAGTTAATCAAATGCAGCCTGAAATTCAAAGAATAGGAGAACAGTTAAGATGTATATGCAAGAGAGAAATGCATTACTTTCAGGTACAGCTTGGAAACAGATAAAAAGCCTCAGATCTCTCCGAGCACTTTCTCAGGGCTCCTGTAAGCATACCTAGTGGATGCTGTGGTGCACAGAGGATTGCAGTGATTCCAGGTGTGCTGCAGCTTGCTTTCTCTACCTGAGAGTTAATAAAGAGGAGACAGAGGGTGTTCCGTCATCCCACTGCGGGCAAGCTCAGTAGTTGTATTTCTTTCACGCTGATGAGATGTCTGAAGGAATTAGCAATACTGCCTTTGAAATGAGCACTGCCGTCACTCAAGCAACATTTATTTGTGCCAGTTAGGAGTGTAGGCTGAGACCTCCAAAGGGAGCTATGCACCCAGATTTCTTTTGAAAGTCTGGATTTTTTTCCCAGATGCTGTTCAGACCTTTTACAATTGCCTGACTCTTTCTGTTTCTCAGATTCCACTTCTGTTTTCATTTCTTGGCCTCCTCTGACCCAGCCTTATCCTCCTTTCCTTTCCTGATGTTTCAACCTGCTCCTGAACCATTTATTCTTTTCTCTGCTCGGTCTACTTTGGTCTGAGCCTGGGAGGACATTCTCTTTCATGGGTCTTTTATCAGAAGCACTTGGTGCTGCCCTACCTGTCCACTCTGGCATTACCTCTCTTAGCTGGGTCTGTTAGAACTTGTGCATAATCCTGTTTGTAAGTAGGAAATCAGGCAGTGGCAAGGCTCCTGCTTCAATCCAGACACAGCTTTCAGAAGTCCTCAGTTTGAATTTCAGCCATTTTTAATTAAGAGCTCATAAAACCCTGTAAAACATACAGGGTTTTACAGAATCTCTTATTAATGACCCTACTTGGGGAAAAGAAAAAACACCTAACTTGGACTTACTCTGCTTTGTGTACTTCTGTCATCATCTCCCTTTTCTTTCTTTGACATCCGTGGAGAAAACGGATTGGGATATGATTTGATCAGATGAGAAATGATCTGTTCAGCATATTAGCATTTAAATTTGCTTTTCAAAATGCTTTTGGTCATCAGCTTATGCACAGATACACAAGCCTGCACACATGATCTTGAGTATACTGGTTCCACAATAAACTTTCCTAAAGGAAAGCAGAAGCTTTTGTGCATTTATTTGTATTATTTAGACTTCTGTTAATTTCCAAGGGAATGTTGTCTTCTTTAAATGGCCTCTGAGCTATATTTGAAGCCAAAAATTGTGCATCAGCTTGTGCTCGTGGCATCTGAGTTTCTAGATAATACAGATCCTGCTCTTGCATTACTTTACCCCTCGTAAATCAGACTCTGAATCAGAACCCCTTAAAAACATAAATGCAAACATAAAGCCAATGAATGATAGTATGGTTAGGCTGTGTCTTAAAAAGGAATGAGCGGAAATAACAAATGATACAGAGAATGAAGTGTTCAATGCCTTTTTTTGGTTGCTTCTCCAAAAAATGGTTGATTGTGATTGTATAATAATGCAGTAAGTTTTAACAGGGGGATCATCTAAAACAGCAAAAGACTGTGCTGGCTAAAATGTAGATAATTTAGATGTTCATGAATTCAGCAGGGCCTGATGAAGTCTGCCCTGGAGTACTTTGGGATCTAGCTGAAACAATCCCAGAGTGATTAGAGATTATCTTTCAGAGTTCACAAATGACCAAGGTAGAGTCAGAGGCCCGGCGAAGGGTAAATGCAGAGCCTATTTTTAAATAGGGGGAAATGAGAACCAGGGGGATTATGGAACAGTAAAACCCACTTCAATACCCCAAAAGTTTCTAGAATGAGCTGTTACAAGCACTCAGAGAATAAGAAGTTAATAAGAAACAGCAAATATGGATTTGTCAAGAGCAAATCATGTCAAACCAGTACAATTTCTTTGCAGGATAGATGAACTAGTAAATACAAACCAAGAAGTAGATACGTGTGTTGGTTTTTAGTGTGGCTTTGTATGCTGTCATTTGTGGTGTACTCACAGTTGAAGAAGTAGAGAAACGTGCTCTGTTTCAAATTGCTGCAACGTGGGTGTAAGACAAGCTGTAAATTAAGGCTCAAAATGTAGATAGGGACAGTTTCATGCCAAGGTGGGAGGAGGATGTCAAATGGGGGTCCTGCTAGGGTCTGCCCGGGGCAGGGAAGTGCTCAGTCCTTCAGTGGCTGTCTTGGAGGATGACAGAAAGTCCACACTGATAAAATTAGCAGAGGTCGTGCTGGGTGGGATTGCAGCACTGTGGAAAGGAGAAACAGAACTCAAATGGTTTTGATACCTGGCTGTCCGAAAGAAAAGCACAAACCGTAATGGTTGGTGAAATAAGTGCAAGTACAGAGCAGAATGTGAAACAGAAAATAGTTTGCAAGGAATCAGTATTTACGAATTAAGACAATTAAGGATGCAGGGCACTGGAAGGTCATTAAATGAGTGTGATAGAATGCCATAAAACTGCTGCAGAAAAGACAGCTCATGCTATGGAGAGCTTTAGTGAGACTCGTGGGTAAAAGATGAGGGGTGAACTTTGCTTTTCAGGCAACCTTCGTACAGCGTTGGCTGCGCTCCGCTTCGGTTGTGCAGTCAAAGAAAAATCTTGACAAATTGGAGGGAGACTAAAGGAGAGCCCTAGGAATGATAAGAGGTTTGGAAAACGCAACCTATGAGGGAAGATTGAAAGAACTGAATTTGTTTAGTCTAGAGAAGGGAAGACTGACGGGATGTGATAACATTCCTCCAATATGTAAAACATTGCTAGAAAGAGAATGGTGATGAATTGTTCTTCATAGCAGCAGTGAGTAGGAGAAAAATAATTGGCATAATTTTCAGCAGAGAAGATTAAGTGAAGATACTCAGCAAAGCTTTCTAGCTTCAAGGATAGCTGAGCACTAAAAGGAGCTGTGTGGGAAGGTTACTGGATGTGCTTCCTTGGAGGTCTTTCAGACAAGCTGGTCATCTGTGAGGGATGGTCTGAAAGGGAATCTGCCAGGCTGCAGCTCTGGCCCTTATTTCTTAGTCTGTAATGGTAAGTGCATTTAAAGATAAGGCTGAATAAAATGGCAAACAGATGAGTGGTGGTAGTTTACCTGCTCTGTTTTTCAGAGAGATTAGGCTGTAGGAGCATCTGAATTCCTATAATGAAAGATTTTATTAGTCCAGCATTCACACAAGCTTTACAGTGGGTGAGGAATGAAGTAGATGAAGTTTCATCAAGGCTATTCTAGATCATAAATAAACTGAAACCACCAGGCCAAGTGCCTGTTCAGATGAAACATCCTTCATGTTCTGGGAGAAATGTAGTGCTGGTCTCACCTGTAGTTACTTGGACTACAGACAAGTGGGAGTAATTGTTCCATATGGTCTTAGTCTTCTTGAGCAGTTTATTGGTGGTTCTCGTGATAGGTCACTCTGACTTTTGGTATAAAGGTCCATAGGAACGGGATTGTCAAAACACGTAAAAGTCCAAGGTATACACAGCTTCCAGAGTCTGAGGAGCATTTCATTGCTGAAAAAAGCAGTAATTTGGGATGTATGTCATTTTCTCCTCTTTCTTTCTAGACTGCAAGTAGAGGGATTTAAATATTGTCATATGCTGTCTGCATTTCATGCATGACTACAGAAACGGGACATAGAGGTAGTTCCATGATACTTGTAAAAACAAAAAACCCAAGCATCTCTACTCTTTCCCCCCCCAAAATGCCTTCCTGACATTTCCTCAGGACCAGTCTCTGCTGGCTCCATGGGAAGGCTCTGCCAGGTGGGTCCAGGGCTGTCGTGGCCATATGTCATCCTGCTCCTGAAACTCAGCAGCCGCTGTGAAGCCCAGTGAACTCAGTTGCAGCACACTTAGACACAGCAAGGCTGCAGTTGCCACCCAGTGCCCATAGTCACACTGGAACAGCAGCGTGAGGAATGCCAGGTACCTGCATGCTGGAAGTGAAGTCATTTTGCTAGCAGCCACCCTTGTGTGAAGCTGAGGGAAGCGGAACCACGGAGTTGTTAAGGTTGGAAAAGACCTCTAAGAACATCAAGTACAATCGTGGAATCCTAGCAGGGTGCAGGCAGGTAGCTGAGCACTGGCTGTGCAGTGTCACTGGCTGTCCCTGTGCCTGACCCCAAACCAGCATGAGCCAGACCTGACCCTTTCCAGCTGCAGCGACCTCTTCCCAGATTCCAGCCTTAAACCTGGGACTGAACAGAGTAATATCCAGAAGGCTTCTTGTTTGTGTGTGTGTGTGTGTTCAAGTGTGTTGTTTTGCTGCACAGCTGCATCATCCCAGATAAACTGCCCTAGCTAGGGATACAGCCTGCATGGAGCACAGAGCATGGAGCCTGCAGCCAGCCCCTCCAAAATCCCACCTTCACTTTGCCTGGCGACAGAACAGGTTAAAAGCCAAAGCTGTGTGTTATTTTCTTGCAGCAAATAGACTTCTTCTCCAATAAAGATATCAGGCAAGATATTCCCCCTCCCCGTACACGCTGTTTTTTTCTTCCCCTCGCTGATCCCTTCTTCTCACCCCTCTGCTGCACACACACCGTTTCTACTGCGCTGCGAGTGGGGGAGATTTCTTGAAGCAGGGGCCTCCTGCTTAATGCACTGAGGACTCAGCCAGGCCAAAAATGCCTGTAGCATATGGGGAAGGAAAGGGCCAGCAGTGAGCAAGCTTGGACAGATGTGCTAGAGAGGGAGCGCGCTCCCCCCGAGCTCTCCCCCCAGCCGTGTTGGAGGGAGGCCGGTCAGGAAGAGCGGACCCTTTTTAGGACCCCAACAGTTAGGGAGAGCCCCCGAGGCATTTTTGGCCGGGAGGTTGCGCGCACACACGCGCACACACACACGGAACAGTTCAGCAGCAGTCCAATCCCAAGTGACATGGAGCTTTTTCTTAATTCAGAGCATATTTCAGGCTTCGGTTTAAGGGGGGGGAAAGAAATAAAAAAAAAAAAAAAAAAAAAACAATCCGAGCAACCCATAAACCATAAAGAATCTATTGAAACAATTGTAAGGGGAAAAAATAGAATGTGGCTACAGCCGAAGCTGTTAGGGAGATGCAGGGGGGAGATGAAAAATAAAAGAAACAATTACCGTTTTTCCCCACAGACCTCAGATCAGCCTGGCAAAACACAGACCTGCATGGGCTGCCTTCCAGCACACCGGAGCTGTCTGCCCAGAAAGCAGGGCTGTCCTTGGGTGCCTTATGGCTGAGCTTTGCCATGGATGCTGCTCTGCCCATTCATTCTCTTGTGCACAGTAGCATCTCTCATGTTTCTCAGTGCTGTTTGTCAAGCAGGAGTGTAAAGCTGGATGGTCAGCAGTCTGCTGTTGTGTCCATTCTCACTGAGCACCCTCAGTAGGAAATCTCGAGGCACATTGGGAACAAGAGGCTCACGGGCTTTGCAATGAGCTGAGGCCATCCGATGAGATCCACTTGCTAAATGCAGAAGCAGACTGAAGTGTTCCAGTGCTGTTCAAAGGGTGCCTGGCAGGGCTGGGACCGGGGTCCCACCAGCCCCAACCCTTTTGCATCAGATCTCTCTGCCGTGTCATCTTTCCTTACTGCATTTCTTCAGTTCCGAGTCCTGTCAGCAGATAAGAGTTGCACACCTGGGCACTGGCACCTTACACAGGGAGCAGTTGAGTTGGTCCTTGCTCTAGATCCCTTCCACTCTTTGCTCACAGGGACATCTTCCTCTAAAGGCAGTTCAGATACATGGAGATTTTAGCACAGTTTGGTCGTTACTGCCAAGGACCTGCAGCACAGGATGTGTCTCCTCAGTTGACATCTGTTACCACGTTGCCTTAGTTTCTTCATGGGCTCAGAGCTGATATAAAATGCTGAGACGTTATGACTGTGTTTGTTGTTTGGGTGTTTTGATTGTTGCTTTTTTACTTGCTGTTGCTTTTTTACTTGCTGTTGTTTTGCTTTTCATTACCTTAGTCCCTGATGTGTGTTGTGATGTACTGGGCTGGATTCTACTCAGCCATATTCAGGCAGTTACGAACTTACAGAATTACTCCCAACTTAATGCAGAGCATCAAGGTGAAAAAAGAGGTGGGGGGTCTCCTAAGAGGGAATCTTTGGCATCAGACTGACAGGAGCTATCAGCATTCAGGAGAAAAGATGTGTCTGTACCATGGGAGGCACCACCTGGTCCTAGGGCACCGTGTTCACATGCTGGCAGTGGGTCACATAAGTGTGCTTCCGCAGGTGGCATTGAGTATTATTATGTCAGGATTTTGGTCTTTTTTTTTTTTTTTTCCTGTCAAATAGGTCAAGAAAAAAGGAAGCAGGCAATGAAAGACGAATAGATCTACTGCTGAAGACTTGAAATTGAGGGTAGAGGAAAGCCTGCGTGCCTTTGACAATGAAGCAGCATGTTGTCACCCAACACTGATCATCCCTTTACCTCTACATCTGTGTTCCAAGCTGTTCCTAGGGTACTTCTCACCATTTTTTTGCTGGTTTGCCATTCTGACTCTGTAATGCTCGACCACGATTATCCATAGGCAAATAGGGAGGTTTTGTACTGAAAGCAGGAGCAGTTTCCTTGGCTTTAGTGGCAGCCTTTTGGAACTAACACTGATCGTTTCATCTAAAATTAAGCACTGGGTCTAATGGTTCTGCTATAAGAATATTGATTCATCTCTGTAGCACCTGAGGCAGTGAGATGCCTGGCAGCACTGAGGGGCTGTTATTGAGATCAAAAGGAGATGGTGTGTCCATGCATCCTTTTCCAGGGAATGCAGGAGAGGCAACCAGCCTCCAAACAAAGTCATTTACCATGGGAGGCTCTCTAGGGAATTTGGAAAGCCAGAAACCAAAGTGTAAATGTAGGTGTTGTCTTTTCTTGTCCCTTATAGAATGGCTTAGGTTGGAAGGGACCTTAAATATGATCTAATTCTAACCCTGCTGCTGTGGGCTGGCTGCCCCCCAGCTCAGGCTGCCCAGGGCCCATCCATGGCCTTGGGTACCTCCAGGGATGGGCACCCTCAGCTCTGGGCAGCAGTGCCAGGGCCTCACCACCCTCTGAGTAAAGAATTTCCTCCTTAACACATAACCTAAATATTCCCTCTTTAGTTTAAAGCCATTCCCCTATGTCTTACCACTATCAGACCATATAAAAAGTCTCTCTCTCTCCTGTTTATAAGCTGCCTTCAAGTACTTAACGCCACAATGAGATCTCCCCAGAGCCTTCACTTCTCTGGGCTGATCAGCCCAGTCCCTTGTTTGTTTGAAAGAATGAGTTGTTATTTTTTATATTCTGCACTTCCTCACACCTTTGAGCATTTTATGCTTCTTTTTCTAACTCCTTTTAAACCAAACCTGAATACCTTCTGGTCCCCATCATTTTTAAGCCTCTTTTTTTCAAGTTTCACTTTGTACCCTCAGCTGGTGCAGGCTGCTCCCTACAAGAGCATCTCCATGTTCTCAGCCAAACCTATGTGGGCAGCTCCACGCTTCCTTGCAGAATTCCTCTTGGAGATCTGTTTTGCTTTGCATCTGTTCCTTGTGTGGCATAAAATTTTACTTTGTCTTAACGAGCACTTGCTGCAAATGCATTTTTTTTTTTCACATTAAAAACATGACTTTGATAAGCAAGAGCTTGTGGAAAGGGGCTGTAAAATATCTTTTCCTCAGTGCTCTTAGTTTTCACCTATGGCCAGGGGAGGGGCGGTGAGGAGACCAAATTGGTCTGAAGAATATAACAGCACAAAATCCAATGTCACAGCAGGTTAAGGAATGCCCAGGGTCCTCTGGGCATGCACGTATCTGGACGTGCTGGTGAAATCAAAGAGCTGTAAGTTGAAGTGAATGTTTACAGGCTCCCAAATTCAGTTAATTTATGACATGTTTAATATGTTTTTACAAATGTTTGCTGTACTCAAGTAGTGACGATGCTTTATTTGGTCAGTAAAATTCCACCCTGCCTGCAGTACGCAAAGACCTGAATGTCACAAGGATGTTCTCTGTCTAAGGAAAAATATTCTCTCTGACTTTAAACAGATACTCCAAATTCTTCTTCTTTTTTTTTTTTTTTTTTAATAGAAACTTAAACCTGTCACTGAAACCACCAGCAGAACTTTCCAATTCTCACTAACATTAAGGGATATTTCTGTGTTGTTTTTTTTTTTTTCTGGTTTTCATTCTTTTCATTTATTTTTTTTTCACCCTCTTTCTTCAACATAGCAAGATTGGAAATTAGTCCTGGCTTGTGGCCATGGCTGCATCTATAAGGCCATTTAAAGTTATTGCTCTCTGCTCCCTGTGGGCTAGTAGGAATTTCAGCTGTGATCCCAAGGAAAGAAAAAAACAAACTAGAAATAATAATTAAAAAATCAGAATATGTAGTT
Organism: Callipepla californica brunnescens; assembly: GCA_023055505.1. NCBI lineage: Eukaryota > Metazoa > Chordata > Aves > Galliformes > Odontophoridae > Callipepla > Callipepla californica. Next base: position 7,066,308 of record JALIRH010000028.1, on the reverse strand, counting down.
GTCTTCATGTACCCAAGTACGTAAGTTATGGGTGAAAAGCAGCTAGAAATACCACGTGTTGTTGTGCTGAGATGGTGGGGTTGCTTTGGGAAAGGTTCATGCTCAAAGCCATGGGAGTGGCTGCTCTGTGCTGGGTTTGGGCTTCTGGGTTGTGTCTGCCCCTAGATGTGCAGCAGGAGAGGGGGAGAGCTCCGAGCAGCCAGGAAGGAATTTGCAGCTTCATCTGTGTTCTAGTTGAGAGTTTTACAGATCATCTCGTGCAAGACCTGACATGAGCAGTCTTCTGTTGTAGCAGCGTGGCTTGGGTTAGGATGTGGAAGGTAGACATAGGACTGGTTTGTATAGGCCCAGCATTTTAGTGAAAGGATTTGCCCTCTTCAAAAATATCAAAAATATTTGGATGTCCCTTTTTGGCTGCAAACAGGGAGAGAGGTCACTGCACACGTGAATGCTGCTAACCTTCCTGTGTCTACCAGAAGTTTTCTATAAGGGAATGAAAGGAAACCTTGAGTACACTCAAATTCAGTGAAAAGGTGAAGGACTTTTCAGTCTGTACCACGAGACAAGGAGCGAGGGAGGTGTTCTGTCCTTCTCCCAGCACCAAGGATACAAACCTTGTCCCACATCCATGAAACAGGAGAAATGAAACTCTGGAATGAAATGAGTCATTGGGATGCTCTGTGTCCTGATATTTTGCTACCCACAGCAGCTCTGGATTTTTATTCCTTTGAAAATTTCAGCTTTCCACTCAGCTCTGAAGTGATCCCATCTGGTCACTGGTGGAGCTGTGGTCCTACTCACCATTCCCTGACCTAAGGCTCCTCATCTCGGGGCAACATGTGATGTCTCAGTAGTGATTGTGCAAGGAAATACTCCTAGTGGTATGGGTGTGTAGCAGATGTGCCTCCTTGTCCCCAGGTCTAGTCTCACATCTTTGGTTGACAGCAGATTGAGATTGTAGTACTTGAGGACTGCTGGTCCTACTGCTCCATTCAGTGGCACATCCATTTCTCAGATTGTTTCTCAGATTATTTTAAATGGATGCAGGCCCATTCTTCCCTGAGCAGAGGCTTTGCCATACATTTCCAAATTTAGGAGAATCCTTTAAATTTCCACCCTTGGGTTTCCAGTTTCTCCCGTAGTAGTTAGATCCTGAATCAGGAACTCCTTGCTTTCCTGTTTGTTGGGAAGGGTTAAAAAATAAATAGCAGCCTGTGTTCTGGGGTGCCAAACTTTTTTCTTCTGCTCCGTCTCCTTTTGATTTAAAAGCTTTGTTTATCTCTCTGTAAAGTCACTGGCAGGCCATAAAGAGATATATTGCCTTGGTGCAGACAACACAGACTCCGCTCCTGGGAAAGCAATGGACTGTGAAGCTGAGCGTGTGCGTGTGTGGGCCCGCTCGTAACTCAGGACGAGTTCTCTTTTGGGAAGCTCCCAATGGACGCTGCCTGCAGCCGCTTTCGGCTCCTTGTAGGAGATGTATGCATGAGTCCAGGAGGGTTGGTCAGGCCCTCGCTGCTTTTGATGTTCCCATAAAGCCATCACTCCAAGGCTTGGACTTGCAAGGCTATTGAACTTGGTCATAATACAGTGGATAGAGCACTCCCAACTGTTTTAGGATTTTTATAGAGGAATAATGTCATGTCAGAGCCCATCCTGACTGGTCACTCCCTGTTTGGGCAGCAAGGAGCAGTGAGAGTCAGTGTCAGTACTGTGCTTTGCTTTGCAGCCACCACCACCAATTCAACCTTTGAGTGCGTATCCCTTTGCCCTGCTGTGCTCTCAGGCTGCCCACTCCCCAGTGCATCCCTGCCTGCTGCTGCTGGCCTGGAAGGTGGGGAGGTGGAGTGGGTGAATTATTTCTGTCTGGTGCTTAGACTGCTTATTTAGCTGAGCAGAGGACACTTGGATTTAATCTTCAATGAAATTGACTCGTAATGTCCTTTTTGCTTATCACCGGAGGAGGAATCTTCTGAAAAAGAGGGCAGAGCACCAAGTGCAGCTGAAGTGCTGCCAGCATAAAGGTTATTGATCTTGCAAGAGCAGATAAGGAGCTGCCTCCTTCCTCTTTTAATAGCAAGTCATGCTTTGTGGGAATTCCCGACTCGGAATCACAGATTTCCAGAAACCCAAGTCTAGTACTCAAGAATGGGATTGGAAAGGATCCTTTCCAATCCTCTCCTGAAGAGGTTCTTCCCCATGGAGGTTTAGCATGAAAACCACAGATCAGTTCCATCTTTCTGCCTTTCTCTATACATTAAGCAACACGTACCAAGAGGAGGCCCCTGATCTTTGGAAACTGCCAACATAGTGAGAGGATGGGCTCTGCACTGGCCACTTCTCATCCCCAGAGCACGCACCCACCCGGGATTTGTGCTGGTGACACAGGAGGGACTCCATCCTCCCTGCTCTTCTGCAGCTCTGTGTCATGGTGCTCGAAAGGCCGCTAATCACAGCCCCCATCTCAGCTGGTTTGCCTGGAGAGAAATCATTAATACCTTTTTTACAGCAAGGGAAAATCTGAGAATTGCCAGCAAATCTGCAGGAAATTACTTTTCAAGTGACCGATGATTTGACCTCTGATTTCCTAATGATCTAGGAAGAGTTCAAGCCCAAGTGCTTGTATATGCGGAATGCCAAATTTATATATACAGAGCATCATAATTACTGTCACGGAGATTTACAGTACTTTACAAATCATTAATAATCATAATAATAATATTTACCATAACTCTTTCTGGCAGATTAATTGCAATTTTCTTTGACCATCCTCAGGCTACTTTTCTTACAACATCTTTCCCATTGGCATGGAGTACACAAAGCATAATATACTGAGGGGAAGGGTGGCTTTATTTGCACGTGTTTAGGTGAGACAAACTCAGCTATTTGCTGCTGAAGTGAAAGAGTGAGCATCAATGAATCAGCACATCTTTCAGCACGGTACTGAATATCGCTGCATTTCTGGATGTCATGAGTGGGTGACATGCTTCTAAGTGGTTTGGGCAGGCAAGTGTGATTCTTGCTGCTCAGTTAAGGTACTGTTCACAGTAAGGGGTGTATGTAAGATGCTTGTTTGTACCCTCAAGCGTATGCAAGACAAATACTCATTTGAGCGAGAAGCTTTCATGTCTTTCACACTTGCTTTTGGATGGAATATCCACAAATGATAAATGTCAAGTTTAGGTTAGACTGAGTGTTCTGTAATTGATGGACTCAGCTGATACAAATTCTTCATTCTTCTCTAAATACCATCAAGTTTATGAGATTCAGAGAGAAGAAAAAAGTAAGAAAATGTTTTCCCATTTCCCCTCCTCTCCTACTTCTCACTGTATAACGGTTGGAAGCATTTTTAGATGGGATGGAAAATAAATGTGGGCACACAACAATATTTTTTTTTTAGCTTGAGATTTTGTACACAAGTGTATTTTCTTTTTATAAGACAAAAGTCTTTATTGTGAGCTGTTTTATTGTAGAAGCTTTATGAACTTTCCTGCCTTTTTTTTTTTTTTGTCAACATACACTGTTCCTGCCAATGCCATGGGTGTTGGTTCTCTTTATGAATTATTCTATCTAGGTCTGGTTTTATCTATTACTAGAAATCTGGTATTAATAGACCCATATCCTATGGCTGATTCATTCATTTGAAAGAGCAGTTAAATTGTTCTTCACGCGTTTTGATATTGTTCTGTTATCTATTAAAAAAATATATAAGTCAGGGAGAATTAACATTTTGTGTTTCAGTTCCATGCCTCCCTTTGTTTATTCATCCAAAGCACATTCTGGGTGTAAAATGATGATTCCACTTGCTGTGGTCGTGCAGCCTTGGACGGGAAGAAGTCATCTGCTTAATTGTTTGCAGGAACGCTACCCACTGGTTGATGGTTACAAAAAATCTGGCTGGAAGATGTACCACTCACATCTCCAGTCGTGCACACCGCGAGCTGCAAGTAGCATGAGTGAGCCCAAGCTGCAAAAACATGTAACCTTATATCAAAACAGCACTTCAAATGTATTGTACAGTAATTTAGTAGTTTGTCAGACCAACGTGGGCTTTAACTGCATTCTGGGTTGTGGCACTAGGCTCCCCACTGAGGTACAACAACCTGCGTGCTATGAAGACTTCCTCGGGATAGCAGACAGAAGTCTCAGACGCCCCTAACCTCAGCTCTATGTCTCATCAAATGTTCATCTCTGCAAGAGGCAATTACAAAGGCTTGTGTGCTATAATGCAAAACATCGAGCTGTTAGTGCCTGCTGACATGGAGGAAAATTGTCATAATGCTTCTCCCCCACGTGCCTGTCCTTCAATTTAATTTTATAGTGGGTGTATCATAGGATTTTTGTAGGTTTCTAAAAAAAGACTTGAAGAATCTTTATAAAAGATAGTGCCAAGCTAACTAAATGTAGAAATCACGGCCAGTTCCCCCTTTAATACTGTTAAAACTAATGCAAATTTACAGGCACATTCATTCGAAAGCTGCATGCCAAAGGCCATCAGAACTAAAAACACATCTCAGAACACAGCACTCATAAAGCGGCTGTGGTGATTCGCACGGTTTGATGCCTGGAGACAGCACACAGCTACACGACGCTCTTTAATCTATTTCTAATTTATGTGGTGCTCCGTGGTCCGGTCTGGGGGCTCCTGTTGCGTGCCCAGCACCAGGCGGTGCATTCCGTCTTTACTCCTACATTCTCCATTCAGTGTAATTCCAGAGAGGTTATTGCAGATGAACACGTTCTCCTTTCTCTAGTAAATTAGAAGGTTTCCCGTCCTCTGGAGACCACGGGGAGCTTTGTGCAGCGGTTCAGGTACAGGAGGCTCCGTACCTTCAGGCTCCTTCCTATTTTCATACCGCCGCCTATGTCATCAATCCTATTACAGCAAAATTCCTCTAATCGGAAAACCCTGCTGGTGGAAAACCCGTCCTCATCCCCTGAAAGTAAAAGGGACCGCGGGGCTGTTTTTGTTGCCAGTGAATCATATCTGGTAGGAGTCGTTCCGCCACACCTCCGAGCAGCCCAGCTTGCTTTGGCTGACGCAGGCCGGGCAGCGCAACACGCCATAATTGCTTCATTGTGGTGCTTCGGGAGGAAAGGAAAATAGCTATTAGTGTGTATGTGCTCCTCGGTTTTGTTTTTTTTTTCCCCTACTGCTGCTGGATGTTTTGGTTACAAAACACGTCCAACGCGCTGTGTTTTTTTTTTAACTTTCTATTGTGCAGGTGGAAGGCTGAGAGCGGGCACACGCGGGTGGTGGGGCAGGTCCAAGAGAGGAAAGATTGGTTTAGAACAGTTTCTTCATTTATAAAAAGAGAGCTAGTTTTCCTCCCAGTCCTCTTTCTGGAAGATAAGAAGGCAGCACAGCTCCGTTCCTGGAAAGCACACCATGCTCTCATCTTCAGCCACGTAACAGTTGATGGAGATTTGACTTTTAGCATTGTTGTGTATTTGTTTACCCATTTGGCTGTAGATGTAAATATGGACTTTAATGGTCATTCTCTGGCTGAAGTAAAGCTCCATAAATTCGAGCACTACCTGTAAGGAAGCTGCTCTTCCATAAGGCTGTTCTGAGAAAAACGCACACAAAGAAAAGCCCAGCTCCAGTAAGCTGAGATCAGCCCTATTACTGGAGATATCTAGAAATTTATGACTGGAAAAGGTATTAGGTTGTGACCTGCTGCTCTCCTGTTGCCGAGGCTCCAACGGTGATTAGGAAGAAGTGATTTCATTGCCATATGAAGGCTGCTGCCCTCATTCCTGTTGTGTGTTTCTTTTTTTTTCTCATTGAGGAGTAGATCGTGGTATTCAGGACCGAGGGGAAAAAATGCCTCGTGCACATGCACACCAAGCATTATCACTGCCAGCTCCACGGCTTCAAAGCCCCTTCCTGCAGCTCCCTCTGACTAAGTCCACTTAATTCCCCACCTAGGAGAAAAAAAGGAGAGTTCAGAAGTTCAGGGAACTTTCTGCAAACCACACGCCTGTGGTTGTCTGGGCTGCAGGGTGAAGGGTTAGGCTGAATCGCTCGGTGTGCTGGCACGGGTCGCAGCCCCGCTACATTTCCTTTTTGAGGCAGCAGATGACCCAGACGATGGAAAGCATCACACTGGCTGGGGGGCTTGGAAACGTCCCCTCAGATGTCACCTTGGGAGCTGTGCATTTGGAAGCCTTGGCCCAAGTGCTGGGAATGTGCAGCGTAAGATTGTGTATTCAGGGCCTCGACAGTCTCGTATATAACGCTGTACAGCATCTCCCTGTCCTCCCCCTTGTTAATAGTAGTAGCTTCCTACAAAGCTTATAGTACCTAGAACATTTAAAGTTTATAACATTTATAGATTGCTACGGCAGCAGGAGAGTCAAGCTGATGAAAGGATTGGGTGGCTGCCCTGAATTAATACGACCATAATTTAATTCATTTCAACTTCTTCTTGCTGCATATGAAGCCTTCCCCTCCTCCAGCAGCACCCTCAGGGCAGGCAGCAGAGAGGGCTCAGGGCTGGGTGCTGAGCAGAAGGGCATCCAGTGTCCTCTTGGGGGCAATAGGGGCTCTTTGGAAGGGCATTTGGAGCTTGGGAAGTAAACAGAAGAATCAGAGGTGTAGGTGAAGCGGGCAGTTTTAAAGCAGGCTCTCTGCTGCAATCTGAAATTGAGATTCTCCTTTTTTTCTCTATCGAAAATTTCCAGAGTGTAGAGCCTACTTGCTCCCAGGGGTTATCTTACAGGCTGGTCTTTTCCATTTATCACCATATAGCATTTCAACCTTCCTTCTTTGCCCTTGCCATGCCCTGGAGAAACTGCATTAGGAGAATACTTCTTGTAGTTATAACTCTGTATACATTCAGTGAAATGCATCTGATTGCAATTCTTACTTTTTTGTTGCTTGTTTCATCTCCTTCTCCCATCTGTTCTCCTTGTTGCAGCCAAGAAGGATCAGTCACTGCTCAATAGCTTATCCCTTGGAAGGCCATGGGGTGAGGAGGCAGCTCTGGACCTGCCAGTGGTCAGGGTGAGGAGCTGGAGGGGAGAGCAGGGATTGGAGAGGGAACAAGGCACTCTGGGTTTGTGATGGGTTTGGACACCGAGTCCAAGAAAATATTACAGCACAAATCCATGTAGCAGCCAGCTTATACTTCTCACCTTTTCATATTCTTCTCACAAGCTGTGTATGACTCTCTTTTCTACGTACAAACTTTGACAGCAATCCTTATTGACTAGAAAGCTGTAGAAAGTAGTACAACAACAACAAAATAAGTGACTACCATATTATTTTTCTTAAACCTGAGTCCATGCATACCATGCTAGGGTTTCTGTAGCATCTGAGTGCTCATAAGCTAAGGGATGGGCTTGTTCTAGGGTGTGGAAAATTCAGTGAAAAACAAGGCATTAAGGAAAGTAATAGCTGGAGGTGATTGAATGGTGAGCTCTGTTCTTCATGGACCTGTCCTGAACTCGTGCCCCAGCACAGTTGGAAGACTGATGTTGTGCTTGGAGTAAGCCTAAAACCAAAGCTGAAGCCACTTGTGCTCGTTAAGGAGCCCAGGGCAGCCCTCATCCAGACACCCATCGCAGTGAGCCTCCTCTGGGTTCATTGCAGCCATTTATTTGGGTTGCAGCTTAGTTAGGAGGCTCCCTGCATCACTTTCTTTAGTCCACGGAGGGAGAGTACATCTAAATTAAGTTTCTGCTCTAACTTGCTTTCTGAAATGTTTTTATTCCCCTACTAAGAATACAAGAAGTCTGGAGAGATTAGTCTTGTGATTCTGGCTGAGTATCTAAAATTAAGTGATGTTTACATCCCCATTCTCTGAGCGTGTCCCGCATTGTTATTCAGATGAGACCTGCTTTGTCCCTTCCTCCTAGACTGCTGTGTCTTATTACAGCATTTCCAAGGTGGCTGCATGGCCCATTGTGATCCCCTGTGCTTCTGTGAACACCTCGATGTGGATGGGGGCGATAAAACTCATTTAATTTGAGGGAACTGGCACCCACAAAATACTGCCTTAAGTAAGAGAAATGTTTGCAAAGCCTTGTGCGTGCCAAAGGACAGAAATACACACAGCTGAGAAAAATCATGCTCCCCTTCCCTCAGGTAATGCATTCTGCAGCCTCTACCTTCTGATTTAGGACTGGCTGAAAGGTTAAGTGGATGTGAGCAGAACTGCAGTACCTAGAACTGCTCCCAGCAAGGTGAGGTCTGGGTGATGGGCTCTGCGGGGACAGAATGAGACGGAGCTCCACTGGGGAGCATGCATGGTGGGTTGGGCAGGGAGCATGGCATGGGGGGCACCGGCCTGCTTGAAAGACAGCTCCTCTGACTCATCAGCCGAAAGCAAAATGAGCTGGATGTATTTAAAGCAAAGCTCTATTTTAAAAATTAATGATCTGCAAGAGAGAGAGGAGAAACGACTTCTCTGTAATGCAGAAAAAGGCCCCGATGACCACAGCCTGGGTCCCTTTCCAGATGATGTCATCATCCGTCTAAATAATAAATTTTTAACGACGTGGAAAAAAAAAAAATTAGAGGGAAATAAAAAAAAAAAATAAGAGGGGGACTCTGTTTCAATGAGTAAAAGTAGCTGGTGGCAACAGGGCCTAAGGAAAATATATGGTTGGGTGAGGTTTCTGCCCTGTGTAATTAGATTATCCCAAGTGTAGGAGTGTGCTGCAAAAGGCACATTGAAATGCCAGTAATTGAGTGCTCTGTGTCTTCCCCTGCCGCATGCCCATGCGGAGTGGAAAACTGGGGAACTTGGAATATATATAAGGCAGAGGGGCATTCTATAAACGGGGTTGCTAATAATAGGTAGGTAAGATTAGAAGGGAAAATATGGGCTCTCGTCAGCCCTGAGACCAGGGGATATTTCCCCTCAAAAATAACGGGCCACAAGAAATCCGTTCAGATGGATTTGTGTTTGGTTGACAAATGTATGCAGTGCATTACCAGCAGAGTACTCACGCCGACTCTTTAATGCAGCCTGAATTACTATAAGCATTCATTTTTAAATGTGCTCAGTTTTGTTTTGTATCTGGCAGTGGTGTGTGAGGTGGGCTTGGTGGGGGGTCTGTGGCACCGATGTGGACTGAAGGATTTGGGTTTTTTCGCTTTGTGCTTGGGCACGAGCAGCCCTTGGGTGTTTTCCATGGGATTCCAGTTGGAATGTTCATGAAAAAAAACCAACAAATCAAACCATACCTAATAGTGGGAGGATATCAGAATGTGTCTGATAGCATTCCGTGCTGCATTTTAAGTGATCTGATGGCTGGATCTGATTTTGGGCTTTGGGTCCCATGCACTGTGTGTTCTTGTATGGTCCTCTCCATGAAGAGCCTACAAGCTAAGGAGACCAGGTGGCACCAGTTCTCATGTGATGGTCAAAGGATCAGTTGTCCAAAAGTACAAAAACCCATGTCAAAGCTCTGGGCCAAGACTGTTTCTTGAATCTCAGTTTTGTTTTTTTTTCTCCCAACTAAATGTATTAACCCCAACCAAAGGTTTCATGAACCTCAGCTGTCTGGACCTCAGACCCTAAAAGAAACAGATGTTTTTCATGAGGTTTGGGGTTTTGTAACAGGAGATTTCCATGGTTTTAATACCCAAATCTACACCTGTTCCTCAAACTATAAGGGATAGATTTATGTCATGCAGTGTAGTGGGCTGATCCTAACACCCTTGTCGTGAGACAGATTTACTGTAGCTGTCAAGACAGATTTGCTGTAAGAAGTCAATACCTCTCAGCCTGCCGGTGCCTTAAGGAGAAAAGGACTGGATGTTTAATGCTGTAAATATTTTATTCTTGCTCTGCTATACAAACCTTGCATGGCCTCTCCCAACCAACTTCTATTATGCTCCAGTTTCTCATGAGTAAAATGGGGACAACGTCACTTTAGAGAGTGGAGGGGATAAGACCAGTGAGGAAAGGAAACTCCAGGCCAAGAAGATGGAAAACAAGTGTTTTTTCTATAGTAGATCCTACTCTTTTGTTAAAATACTATTATTATCACTGTTTTCATTGCTTCTTCAATAATCACTTCAATTTCCTGGTGCAAAGAGATGCACCTTTTCAGTGCCCTTCAGCCTGTGGGTCTCTTGGTCTGTCTCATGCCACTGTTATTCCCTTAGCAAGGGAAAATTCATCTTGGAAGATTTTTAGGGGTTTGAAAGTGATTTTCACAGTGCCCAGAAGAGTTGCTGTAGTCAGCAAGTTTGACTGAGGTCTTTCAGTCTCCGTGTCACCTGTGAGAAGAGGGGACATTGCTGCAGTCACAGCTGGGTTTATCTTTTCTAGACTCAAATCCCCAGTCATAAACGTGTCCCTTGCATTCCCCTATTTCTCTGAACACTATGAAGCATACTCTCACAGGATTTTTTAGTGGTTAAGAGTCTCTCATCCACCTCAGTCTGTGTCAGTCTTAACCACAATGCAGAATTCACTGCTCCAGCATATACTTCACGGGCTCTTTTTTGTCGTTAGCTCACCTGGATTTTCACGGATGGACAGCTGGTTAAAGATTGACTCTGCTTGTATGCTGTGTCCTTGGTTTTGGTATGGAGCATATTTCTGCAAAGCACTCACAGTAAGCATGCACCTTTTGTCTTTTCGTACAGAGTCAGCTCAGCAAAAAGATGAACTGCGTGGATAGAAGGACACCAGGCTCCCAGCAAAACCTGGCTGTACGAGTTGACCCTGTTTGGTGGGAACAGCTCATACTGGTGGGACAACTGGAGGCACCCTGCTCTGCCCTGGGCGTGCTGCACCGGCTGCAGTGGGGCTGCGTTGCCAGAATGCTCAATGCAGAGCTGGGAGAAAAAGCAGAGGAGCTGCCAGGGACTGCCCGGATGTGCACGGAGGAAACATGAGCCATTGCACCAGCTATTTGGCAGTTGAGGATTACATCGGGCCTTCTCCGAAATGTGAGTTATACCGTTTCTCAAAACTGCGTGTAGCAAGAAATGGCTGGGAGGCCAGCGATTCATTCTGGGTTAATGTAAAGGTACCAGAGGGGCTAATATAAAGGAGGAAAATTGATACTGGCTTCGCAGTGCTTGTGGTGCAAAAATGCGTACGGATGTTTCCCAGGGAAAGAGTGGAACAATCCAAAGCGATATTAAAATCAAAATATACCCACCCAACAACAAACAAACAGCCACGGGGACGTGGGGGCTGGTAACAGCGTCTGGGTATCTGTAAATCAGTGCAGACTGCAGGGATTTCCTTACAGCCGTACATTTCATGGGAGCTGAAAGGAGAGAGCCCTTATGAGATGGCAGAAAACGTCGCGTGAGTTGTAGCACTGTGATTATTGTGTCAAACGTACTCTGGTGTGCAGCCACTGGAGTTGCACGGGGGATGGGTTTGACCCTTTGGGATGAACACTCTGGGGAAATTAAAACTAGCTGTAAAAGCTATATATAGTTGAAAAGGCTATGGTAACATTTTATACAATATGAGCCATGTTCTGTTCTTTACAGAAACCCATATCTGTAAAAAAGCAATTAGAAGTGCTTCCCTGAAAAAAAAAAAAAGCAATTGAATGCAGTGAATGAACTGCAGGAATTGTACAGTTTCCAGAAAATGGTGGTAGTGAAGCATTTGTGGGATCCATAAAGTCACCATAAATTCCTAGCTGAGTATGGATTCACTCTCCAACTCTAAAACCACAAGATTTATTTCCTGCTGGCAGGGGAGGTGCAGCTTGCAGAGCTAGGTCTGTCTCAAGGATGCCAGCAGGTGGTAGAAGCTCCAGTGTGTTCCCAGTGTGCCACGTTCCCAACACCACCTTGACTGGCTGTGTCCTTGCAGGGTGAGTGGATAGGCCTGGGGTTGTGTTGAAGAGCTCTGCGTGCTTTCAGTGCCTGTGGTTGTGTACAGGTTGTAAGGACAGCGTGGTGGATGTGCTGGTTCTGTCTGAGGCGCTGAGTTGGAAGTCCGTGAGCTCTTTTCCATCTCCACGTGCAATGGGGATGCTTTTTGAAATCCCATCAACTCCTTTCTCAGAGTGAGGATGCCTATGAGTGATTCAGATGTTTTGTGGTACTCACCCAAGCATGGCAGTGAAGACTGCTTTACTTCCTTTCCATGAAATTCCCCATGTCTCCCAGACTGTGGCTGCTGCATGGACTCGCGCTTTAGGCAGGAGGTTTTGTGTGGTGGTTTGTTTTAGTGTGTTTTTCCTCTCTTTGTTCACCTTGGTCTGTTCCTCTGTCCTACTCCAGCACAGTACACTTCACACCCACAGTTTTTATTACCACGCGATGCTGCTCTTGCTGCTGAGTGTAAGATGCACACCAGCTCAGGAACGAAAACCTAAAGCTGCTGCCTGGAATAGTGCTGGGGACGTGCACAGAGACATTGCTTTGAGATCAGAAAACAGGGAGCTAAGTCACAATGTCAGGTAGGACAAAGTAAGGCAGGGCAATAAGAACTGAGAGGAGCTGCACTGAAATGGAGAGCTCTGTGGCTGCAGAAACTTGTAATTATTTGGGCTCTGTCAGAGATGAATGGCTCTGTCTCTTTCCAGAGTCATCTGCATAGCTGGGTAAATGTGATTGCATTGATTTAGCGTGTCTTCAAGAGTCTTTTTACAACCACAGGAGCTAGAAATGTCTTTTGTTGTTGTTGCTTTTTTTAATGAAAGCTGACGTTCTGGAGCACAAGTCAGCAGGAAGTGGGGTAAGTTTATTGGCTGTTTTGGTGGGGCCTGGAGGATAATTCTTCCTTTCTCCTGTCTTTTGTCTGCTCAGACTGTAAATTCATTGAAGCGCGGACTGCTTTCTACTGTGTGTCTTTATAGCACTTGCTTCAATGGATCTGCGCTCTCAGCTAAATCCCCTGAGGCTTAACAAAATATAAATTAGGATAATGGTATAATATGTTATATGTTAAACGGTTGCGGGAGGTGGTTTATTTACACAAGTTATCACCTTAAAAAAAATCGACGACCAGAAGTCCTTCTGAGCTCCTGGCCAGGGTTTTTTGCTCTGTGGCGAAACCTGTGTGATATCCTGCATTGCTGAGAGCAGAGAGTGTTTGGAAGGTGGCTGTGCCCTGCTTCAGGGACGAGCACATGGGCTGGTGTCAGATCTGTGGTGCTCCCGACTTCTTGAAGCTGTCTTTGCTCTTACCAATGGGAAATTACCCCTGCCGTTCCTTTGCACGGACCTCAGTGGTTCTGTTGGGTTGCACAGTCCCGTGGACAAAGCTTTGTTACCCAAGAGCATCTCCTGGAAAGACCAAAAAAGAGTCCTCCCTCCTTCAGCTGCTGTACAAAGGAATCCTCGGTGTGCTCCCTCTCTGCTTTGTTAAGAGGGAATGTCATACTGCATTGGGCAGATGTGTCAAAGAGAATACAACAGAGCTGTGGTAAGCTGTCATGCTGGTGGAAGATTTGTATCATTCCTTCCTATAGGTGCCAAAAAAAAAAATTGATATGAGTGGTCAGACCATGGGATCCAGGCTGTTGTGCATGTGTAGGAGCTCAGAAAAAGTATGTGGAGATGGGCTGCCCCAAAATCCAGCACAGGTCTGCTCATCTGCGTTGTGTGCAAAAAGCTGCCCATCACTGCCTGCTGTCTGCCCCTGTAGCTGCTTTGCTGTGGGTCTGACTGCACTGCAAGTCATGGGAACTGGTCTAGCTCTTGTATTTTAGTGCAGTTAAGCCCAGCAGCAGCAGCAAAACTTTCTTTGCACAGCTGCTTTGAGGGGCCTGCTGGAGGTGTCACTGAGCCATCTGGAGGCATCTTTCTGGCAGAAGCAGCGCAGAGCAGCTCTGAAGTTGGCCAGTGGTACAGCCTCAACAGAGCCCTGTGTGCAGGCTGCTCCGTGCGGCGATGCCGCTCACTGCAGCCTTTCTCCAATGTCTTCCTCCTGTTCCTTCACAAAGAGATGTTGCTTGCACATCCCATGCCCTTACCCTCTCCTCGATACCTCCTGGAGGCCAGCACGGCCCTGCCTGCACTGCAGCGCTGTTACATTCAACATCTGTTGATGCTGCATTTCCCAGGGCCCGCTGCTGTCATACTTCACCCTCACTTTCCTTCCTCCAGAGCAGCCAGCACAGCTCAGACCCGAGAGCCCTCCCAGCCCAGCAGTGTCCATGGCTGAGGCCATGGGGGGAGGCAGGAGCAGGCGCTGCTGTCAGCTCCGTGCCAGTGACGGCACCACGGCATTACTCACTGCAGATTAATGTGGGAGAAGGTCCTCGCCGACAACCCCTGCAAAACAGCTCGGCTTCAAGTGGAATTACAGTGGTCCTTTTAGATAAGTGTATTTTTGCCAGCTGATCCACAACAGCACTCCCAGTGGTGGGGAAAGCTGAGACTATTACTGTAAATACAAAAGGGAAGACATACTTGGCATCCCTTTACATTAGAGCTGGCTCAGAAGAACGCCTGCGTAGCTGTTCCGCTGCCAAGATGGATTGTAGTCAGATAGTACACATTGCAAAGGAACCAGAGCACACACTGAGATCTGTTGGCTTTTTTTTTTTTTTTTTTTAACAATAGTTTATTTGTGTTTCAAAGGGATAGTTACAGGAATCCAGATCAATATGCTTGTCCAGAACTGTGCCTTCCTATTTCAGGGCCTGGATGAATAAGAGGTTACTTGAGTTCACATGCATATGGAGGATCGGTGCCGGCGGTAATGCGTCCTCCCAGGCTCCTCATTACTTTTCCCTTTCGAAAGGAAACGTGAAATAGCTGCAGAACTGCAGCCGACATTGTTCTGGTTGCTGGAGTTTTATTCTTCTCCAGCAATGCCTGCATGGTGTGCCGTTGTGCAGGGCTCTTCGTGGACGCCCAGCCCAGGTCATGTCACAACAGGACACCGTGGTGGCTGAGCACCCCATTCCAGCACACTTTAATTGGGCCCCGGTTGGACCTTTCTCAATGCATGTCCCGAGAACAGAGAATCACAGAATCATTAAGGTTGGAAAAGACCTCTGAGATCACTGAGCCCAAGCACCAACCCATCCCGCCGTGCCCACGTCCCTCAGTGCCACTTTTCCACATTCCCTGAGCACCTCCAGAGGCAGTGACTGCACCACCTCCCTGTGCCAATGCACTACCACTCGTTCTGAGAAGAAATATCCATCCTAATATCCAACCCTGCTGGGTTCAGAAGGAAACGAGCACTTCTGAAACAGAAGGAAGGCAATTTCAATTAAGTATTCTGTTTTTTAGGTGTTCTTTGTTTGTTTAGTGGAATATTTTAAAAGTACAGCTTCAAGGAAAAGTTGTTCAACATTTCCCAGCCCCAAATTTTGAAGCCATCGGCATGAGTCCAGCCATCCGTCCCTTTGGTTGGAACAAGGAAAGTGGTTGAACTACTGGAGTTAGTTGCATGGGATTAAAAATCTGTTTTCTGCTTGGTTATCTTGCTGAAATCTTTTGAAAAGCGAGTTCAGACAGTGATCTGTAAGTGCCTGAGAATTAGACCTCTAATTGCTTTGAAAATCTGCTGTTAACATCCTGTATTTTCTCTGCTCTGAGAGACACAAGCAAAACAGGATTTTGAATAGATAGAGGTACCCAGACATTCCAGGTGAGAGATATTTTCCACTATAGAATCATCAGTCCTGATTTACAGCAAGCAATACATTTCTGACACTTAAAGCAAGCATGCACAACTGCTGCACCTGGGTTTTTGAGGTTAAAACTGTGTCCATGACTTGAGCGTATATGGTATCTTGCTGATGATGAATTATGCTGCTCATACTTTGAATGGTGCCACTGCATTTTTTGTGAAGCGTAGACTCAACAAAGTATATCAGCAGACGGAGACAGTTTCTTCTGAATTTCGACCTACAACAACTTTCTCAACACAGACTGGTCTACGTCAATCCAAGGGGCTATCTCGAGCAGTGAGTTCCAGTGCAGCAGCACTTCAGAGTTCAAATTCTGGTGTCACTTGGCACATTTTTAACGTCTCTTGCTTTTGTGATGACATCCTGTTACATGAAGAATTTTGGCTGGTGCATGGTGTTCTCCTTTCAACTGTTTTGCATAGCTGAGGAAGACACCATCCTGTCCAAATCGGTGCAGTTTGCAGCCGCGTCTGCTCCTCGCTGTGAGAAGGGCTTCTTTAATCGTGGCTCCCTTCTTTCCTTTTTTCTCCTTCCCCGTGTGTTTGTGCATTGCCCAGCAGGAGAGGCGGGCAGTGAGCAGCAGTGAGCAAGAGGAAGGAGCTGTGGTTCGTTGGGGACCGCACTCTGAATTGCATTGGGAGGTGAGGATTGTGAAAAAGATGTTACCTTCTGTTGGCCACTGCTGTTTGGATTTTCCCACCTGAGCTGATGGGATGAGGGGAGCAGGGCAGATTCCTTTTAGACGCCACGACACAACAAGGGGAAGAAATGGCTTTGCAGTCTTGAAAGAAGCAAAGCAAGATTTCTGCTTCCAGGAAATGCATGAATGGGGAACCAGGCATGATGAGTGTATTTCAGGAGACGAGCTCCTTGCAGATCCAGGTCCTTTTAGGATGACATTTTCCACGTGCTTCTACCCCTGCAGAGGTAGAGGACTGGTCCCCCACTGCTGGGATGAGATGCAAGCACTCCAGAAGATGCTTGCTCAGTCCTCCCTGGCCCTGCCCAGGACTCCAAGTCCCTTGCTGTCCTGAGCACAGCAGAATGCTCTGCACACTGACACTGCTTTGCAGATAACTGGCTGGGAAAAGATTTCTTCAGGACTTACACTCCACCTCCACCCACACTTGCAGTCCCAGAGTCACCAAAGAAAGTTTAAAAATACCGTGCCAAATGTTTGCTCAGTTACATGGTTGGGTCTTTTTGTATTTAACCCCTGTTACGATTGCTGATTTTTTTTCTCCATCTTCCCTTGGAAAGGTTTCTCTTCCAGGGGTGATCCATAGGAGCTGGATGTGTAGGGGACTCCTACAGAACCTGCCTTGGCAGCAGTCACCTTGCAAGCACTACCTCGCAATGCTTTTCTCTGCACACATTTCTGATCCGGAAGATTTATGTGGCTCTTTTTGGTGGGAATCAAATCAGGGTTGGGTTTCAACATCTCTTGAAGAGAGAGAAGGCAGGGCACAGACTGCATTGCAGGGAAAATTACCCAGCACATCACGAGCCTGCTCACTTCTACATCTTACTTTGTTCTTAATGTTCTCTGCCTCTGATCAGGAGTAAAATTGCTGGCTGTAAGGCAGAGGAGTCTTGTTTATGTGTAAGAAGAGATCAACTTCAGCTTCTGTTTTTTTTTCTGTGTGCATTGCACAACTTTGGGAAGAACCAGCGGGCTTCCATGTCTGTTGTACCTGCAGCACAATCCCTGCTCCAGGTCTGCCTGGGCTCATGGTTAAAGGCAAGCAGAAGTGAGGGCAGGCTGCAACTCCAGGCTCAGCATCAGCCCCTGCACCTCCAGACGTGCTCCCAGCCCCAGTGGCAACATTACATGGAGAGTCATGGTCTGTCCCAGCAGTGGGACACCAGCGCTGGGAGTACGCTAACTTTGATGTACAGTCAGCACTTCTCGTAGGAAGTTTATAGCCCCTTCATTTATCAGGATTTTCGACGTGTGCATGGCTGGGGAGGAATTAAAGCAACAGATTTATTCCTCCAGGAGGTGGGTTCATCCTGCTTCTGGCAGAGGCAGGCAGTGGGGAGGGCGAGCAGTGTCTGAGCGGGCAGGCAGCACGCTGCCAGCTGCATCCAGATGAGCTTCACCTTAGCAGGTCTGCTCCTCAGAATCCCAGGAGAGCCCCCAAACAAATTACCAATTACATTTTGTGCTTTAATTAAACAGAAAGGTGAGCGTACTCTCTAGTTTTACTGTGAGCCGGTGTTAAGTAGTCTCTTGAGTGATTACAGACCGAGCAAAGCAGAGCGATGCTCACTCCTTCCTTCACATATCTATCCTTTACTTCAAAGCCTCCCGTGCGAGTGGTGGGTTTGGTGTGCTCCTAACCTGCCCTAGAGAAGCTTGGAGGCTTGGGGATGGCATGGAGGGCTTTGGGCGTCTGTTTAAGCCAAAGGGAGCCCTGTACTGTTAATAGCTGGCTGAGAGATGCTCAAAATCCAACAGCATCTCTGTCCTGAGAGTAAGACCTGATACTAAAGCGTGGAGTGTTACCCAAAATTTGTGCCACAGAGGGAAGCATTGGCAAGATGACAAGAGCCCAAAGGTTGTGCTTCATTTGCATGTGTATTTGCATAATTGCAAATGGATGAGATGCACATTAATAATTACGCTTACATCTTTATCATTCCCAATAAGTACAGAGAAATTTTCGTGCTCTCGGAGTTCATCAGTAATAAAAACCTGCAGTGTCCTCATTCTGTAAATGCAGGGAATTAGAGACACCTTGGGAGGAACATGTTTTATTATTCTGTTGGATGCATCTACCCTTAAATCCCCAGTCCATAAAATTTAGCTGTGGACTATCTCCGGGCAAGAGAAATTAACTGTGAAGGGAAAAGGGCGGCTTTTGTACTGCTGGGAACATGACAGGGGACCTGAAAAAGCCGGCATCGGGATCCTGCTGAGTTGTGGTGGAAGCTCTGTGGACGATTGCTTTGTTCAAAGCCTCAGCAAAACCCAATGGGGCATGACCAAGGATGAGTGTTCCTCTTTTCACAAGCTCTGCTGCGTTAGGAGTTGCGGGACTCCTTTGAGAGGGGTGTGTCTGATGGAGCTGGCTGTTCTAGATGCACAGTCTGATAACATCCCATCACAAAGTATTTATTTCTCCAGTAAACAGAACAGAAAAGGGTAGAATAGGGAATGCAGAAACAGGGCTTTGCATACCAGAAAAAAGCCTTTCTTTGCCAGTTTGCCCTTTATTAACCTTATCGACTAAATTTCCTCTCCCTCTCAAGCTTGTATTTACTATGCAAAGTTGTTCTTCCTGATACTACTCCTCTGCATTATGCCATGATGGCATTACCTAATTGCTGAAAATCACAGCGTTTTCAGGATGGAAAGTGACAGATTTCTGCAAGCGATGAAAGGACAAAGTTATCTGTTGCAGGAGGGACATGACTCTGATGGTCTTCATTTAATGGCTCGACTGTGTTCCAGCCTGGAAAATCTGGCTTTGCTCAAGCACTTCTACAATGTTTTTGTTACAGTTGGCCAGAAAATGAGAACTCAATTCAACAAAAAAACATTTTTTGAGTTTCTAATGTTTGTTTTCATTTTTTCTCAGATTTAAAACTTTTAACATTTTTCAGGAGGGGGGAGGTGAGAAGATATGATTACATCCCTCCCAAACCATCACCATCCAGTGGCTTGGATTGAGATGATTCAGATGCAGAGTCCTTCTTTTCTTTATTTGGGTCTTGAGTCGAATCCAGGCTTCCCACATCTAGGTGGATACCTTCTTCATCCCAGAGGGATTCTGGAATATATTCTTAAAGTGCTTCTAGATTTTCTTCTAAAACAGCAGTGTGACTAAAACTTATCACTTTGGTGTTTGGTTCAACAAATCACCTTTGTCTCAGAAAGGCAAATAAAGGCAGTATAGAGCTCATTACACCTGTTCCTTCATCTTCTCTGATGGCTGTGCTCTAATTATGGAATATTACCTTAATTGGTGGAGTCAAGGTTAGGTTGTGTACTCATCACTGCAGCATCTCACTGTGATGTCTCTCGTGGGATATTGGCTCCAGCATTTTCTCAGTGAAGAAGAAACCTTCATTAATTTGTCCAAGGAAACAACAGCAGTGACGGAGCAGTTCTGCATGATGGGCATCCCGTGATTTGCAGTAAACAGTGTGATGTTTCAGCCACCTGCTTTGCCTGGGCAGGGTGAATTCATTGCAGGTGATTGCAGTTCTGCTCTATGGCTGCTGAGGGATCTGGAAAGTTGCAGAGTGCTTGCATAGTTTTGTCTACACTCCCGTTTCAGATGTCTTCAAACTATACAAGTGAGGGACTGAGCAGACATTGACTGGTTTCTCTAGCCCTGAGATCTCATGTTCTTCTTCAGTAGGTTTTCATTTTACCCTTCAAATAATGTTTTTGCCCTCAGAGTCATTGTGGCTTCTGTGCTTTCTTTGAAACTGTATTGATCATGTAATTAAAGTGTCTTCTGCCCGCCTTGGGAATCTCGCAAGATTGAGACCTAGGCTTTCTTGGCTGGTTTCAGAAACCTCAGTCTGTCCTTCATTTTAATCTCATCTCCCAACCTGATCCTCACTTTTACTTACAGAACTTGCTGTCTCTGCTCCTCGAAGTCTTCAGTGATGCAGAATGCAGTCAGCCCACTAAATTGAGATGGTCCCGAACTACGTTACATTTCAGTCCCACATTGCAGCTCCCTCTTTTTAGTGGTAGTATACTCCTGTCCCCAGGTCCCAAGGTGATGGGGGGGAATCACTATACAGATGCGTGGAAATACAGTCCCTTGGCTTTTGCTGTCTTCCAGCAAGGCAGTGTGAATGATTTGAGTACTTTTTATGTAAAGGTATAAATCCGATGGAAGGAATCATCATCATTTACTGTTCAAACCATTATTGGTTCCCTTTAAGTTGGCAATGAATAATGCCAAAGGTGCTTACATAAAAAAAAAAAAAAGACACTTTGGAAATATGTCAGGCTAATTGATTAAGTAGTCAATCAGTAGTAGTAGTACAAAGTGAGCCAATAAAAAAGAAACAGGACTGTACACCATTCAAGCCCTTTTTCATTTATGCAGTTTCTTTCAGAGCTGCTATTTCAGTGTGCTTCTCCAAATTAACACTGCTTTTAAAAACTGCTTGGGACAATACAATTCCAGACACAGCCAAATTAATTTGGGAAATAAAGGGTTTTAAAAGGTTGTTTTAAGGAGTAAAATACACTCTGGTAACAAGAGGAGGAAAGTCAAAAGTGAATGTGAGTACACTCTGGCACGGAGCTTCCCAGCTGAGGGATGCAATGCAAAAATCCCATTGGCCAAAACATTTTGTCCAAGACTTCCAAAGTCCAGCACTGCCTATAATCATGTCCAATCTCTTGCTGATCCAAAAGCCAATTTTTAAACTTAATTCCAGCTGAAATTAAAAACCCATGTCGAGATCTCAGATTGGTGAAAAGGGCCTGTTACCACGCATGCCGGAGATCATTTCTTCTGCCACGTTCTGGACCAAGTGCAACTTCGTCTAATAAAAACATTTCTGGCAAAGTTGTGCATTAAGAGTTAGCGTAATCGAATCTGGATGTGAGGAAAGCATGCGGATTTGCTTCCAACTCAGCAAGAGTTAGGGAGGATTTAATCCTCCATGTATTTTTATTATGATATAAAAAGCTGTTATATTGGTATTTTTAATACATTTATCAAAAGGAAACTGCAAATCCAAAGTCACTTCCAAATTTCCCACTGATATAGGAATGAGTAGCTGAGACAATTCTGAAGTGAACTAAGGCAATGGGATTTTGTAATATGGATTTAGCTGCCAGGAGACCAGCATGCGGGTTTGACTTCGAACCAGTTCACACCAGACCTATGCAAATCTTTTCCCTGAGCATTTGCTGTAGCATCAAGCTGATTTTTTTCTCCCTGCTCTGTTTGTGCACCATTTTCTGTTGGCTTTCCATGGATGTTTAAGCAAGCCATTGGGATCTCCTGAGAATACAAAGCCAGTCAGCAGCCATGCAGCAGCCCACATCACTTAGAGGCCTCAGAATAGGAGGCAGCAGACTTACTTTTCTATTAAACCCACTTTTTTTTTTTTTTTTTAATAGCTTGGCTCTCATTTACTCACCTAAATAAGGTCCAGATTTTCAAAAGAGCCAAATAGATTGCATGCTGAACACTTGTGGAAATAGTCTGCATTTCATGTCTACACTTGGGCTGAGGGCTGTCAGAAGGTTGTCCTTGTATTTCTTGTACAAACCGGTGGCTGGGGAAACCCTGGGATTGATTCTGCTTTATGTCCCTGGGCTTTGCAGTGGTGTGACACCGTTGGGTGTGAGCAGCCAGGCTGCTGGGACGTTCTGCAGGAGCTGTGGGAGGAAATGTAAGGGGACTGTAGTGTGGTACGCTGGTGCTTTGTTCCTGCTCCGCACGCATGGCCTTTGGGACTTTGGCTGGGTTTTCAAACTATTTAGTGAATCTTTGGGGCTCAGAAGAAAGCGGGTCAGCTTTGAAGTCCTACAGATAAGATGCTTGGAAGGGATCTGATTTTCAGACCTGTCTCTGTTCTTTGAGCGGAGGCACTCACAGCTGTTGCTCAGTTTCCTTCTCAGCCCATGTGCTCTGCCTTCTTGGTTTGTTTGCTTTTTAGGAGTCTTGCCTCTTGGGGATTGGTGAGGACAAATGCATTAACACTAAAATGTGTTTGAGAAGGAAGCTGGTAGATCCTGTGTGAATTGCAGATTCTAAAGCCCAATTTCGAGCAGCCTAGAGGCATCTCCATATCTTTTTATTCTTTCTTAGTACCAATTACTGTAGGATGCTGAACAACCTGTCCTGAAGCATGACTATACTACAGTATCTTTCATCCTGAAAAGTCCTAAAACTAGACATCAAATGCTACATAAACCATATAGGGATCATTTTACCCACCTTTAGAAAGCAATCGCTTGTGAGTTTGGAAAGTGTGAGAAAAACAGTGTTGTGCAGGAAGCACCATTTTTAATCAGGATGCTTTCATCTACACAGTGAAAGTCCCTTGCCAAAAGCTCTCTCATCTCTGACCCCTTATTCAGTGATATAATGTAGTTTCTCCTGCGGTATCAGAGACGCTGAGGTCAGCCTTGCAATGTAGTCTGAATTACGGATATTAAAGAGGATAATTGGCATTTCTACCACCTGGTGTGGTTAATAAGACAGTATCCTGATCAACTATCTAGAGCCCTGTAAAATAATCATAAGGAGAATAAAGCTATTTTATAGCAATAAAAGTATAATAAGATCTTCTAAATAGAGTAACAAAAGTTGAACAAACCCAATATTAAAACGCTCTATATTATTAGGGGTTTTTTTTAAGTCCATAACAAGGAGATCCTTTGGCACACAAGTATAAAATCAAATTTTACAACCAAGTTAAATAAGCAATTAGGAGTGGGGATTTAAAACTTTCCAGTCTCAGTTGCTCTGATTGAGCAGCAGCAGAGATCTGCCTTGTGCACTGCAGGCTGTCTCTAGTGGTAGCTGTATCTGAACGGCAGTGCTATCAAAGGTCACCTTTAGGGAAAGGCTGAGGACCTGACTCTCGTAGTAGGTCCGATTCTCCAGAACTGACCCTTTCTTACATGACAGCTTTGTATCCACGTGCTTAGCCAGGGTGTCAGGAGACACCGATTCAGTTTTCTCTTCTGTCTGGGAGGATTCAGACCCAAGTTTCCTTTTTTCCAAGAAAGATGCCTGCCCAAGAAGCTGATGGCACTGCAGTGGGTGTATTTTCCAATACTGGAGTTAGTTTCACTGTTCTCCTAATAAGAATACAAGAGTCACTGGATGAGGAAGAGGAAAAACTCAGGGGCTTTGTAAAAAGTGCAAGGCCTGCTATCATTTTGCCAGTGGTAGGAGATCTGAGTTTCAGCTGCAACTCCAAGCTAGTTGAAGCGTTTTGCAGGGAACAGCTGAGCGAGCTGGGAAGCAAAACCAGAGGAGTTTGGGGAGTTCAGAGGAACCAAGTGAGGTGCCTTGCTTTTGAGTTGGCAGAAGTTTTCAGGTTGCTGTTTTGAGCACAGGAATCTAAATTACGCCTGTCGATCCAAGTCCCGTTTTGGCTCCAACCCGATGCGCTCCTACAAAGAATTACCTTTGTCTTAAAAAATGCGTATACACCAAAGTGAGAGGCATATTTTCTGTTGGATGAACTCTCCCAGGAAACCATACTATCTTTCTAGCTCAGCCACTGGGATTTTGCTGGCAAATTGCACAGCTCTGTGTGAGGTCCTTGGTGCTGTACAGTGAAGGAGCTCTGTGACTGATACCGCTGGTATTTGCATTTGCATCAGTGCCATTTGAAAATTCTGGTCACTCACAGCCATGAAGTAGACAAGCATCCTATCTGTTTTTGTAATTGATGAATGTGTTGTGAACTTGCTTAAAATGAGGTGGGATATTTTTTAAGCCATTCTCTTGAAGTGTTGTTACAAGAGGGATTTTGCAAAGCTGGACTGGTGTGCTGCCATCCCTGGCAATTCTTTGTTGATAATGGACTCCATCACCTTTAAAGTCTCTGTTTCTGCAATTATTGGAAATGTCATGGATAGTAGCTGACCAGCAAAGTAAAGACAACCAACTGTTTCAGAGGAGTACAGGGTTTCAGCCACATTCTGTGTTGCCATTTGCTTATAGCATCTGTCTTGCTCAGGAGCATGTCCTGGTTTAACTCTCTGCTCTACAGCAGCAGCACTGGCCCTGCAATCAGCACTAGACATGTCCCTTTTCATTCTCCTCTGTACGACCGAATATTTCCCTTTAGCCACTTTATTTTTACAAAGAAACTTTCATCCACAGCCACATGTGCAGAACTCTCAAATGGGCTGTTTCAAATCTAGTCAAGGTCATTGAAAAAAGATATTTTTAAAGTGGCTAGGGCTCTTAAAAGTCCTTTTGGATTCCCCAGAAGCAAAAAAGCAGCACTTACCCTGTAAGCCTTGCAGATCAAGGACTTGAGTATCTTTCAACTTCCTAAAGCCCGTGCAGACTTTAAACTGGTATTCCCAGCTCATTCGCCAAAAGAAGAGGAGAAAAACGAAATGAACTGAAAGCTTTTGCCTTGAGGTCTGGTGCAACAGGCCTTCTGAAGTCTGGAGTCAGAATTGTTTCAATCTATGTAAATATCGGGAAATTAAATTCCATATGTCCCATGCCAGATGCTCCCAGCTGCTGCAACCACGTGGGGAACAGAAAGTAGACAGTTCAGCCTTGTCAGGCAGAGGAAAAAAAAATAATAATAATTTCTTGAGAGGATGGGAAGGGGATGGATTGCCATCTTGGGGTCAGGGGGTGATGTGTGCAAGTGCCTAGCCAAGGCAGCTGGCATCCAAATTGCTGGGCAGTCTCTGGGAGGGCCATGAGAGGCTGCAATGAGCAGGTCCCATACAGGGCATCCCAGGATTTGGCGTGAGAGCTTGGCTTGCGTGCGTATAGTTTTATTTCGAAGTATATAGAAATTGCACGCATATGGAAAACAACTTTGGACCATGATTATCTCGAGTGGGTAAATCAGACTTTGTTGCAGCCTGAAAGCAGTGCTGAGAGCACAGACGTAGCACCGAACCCAGTGCCCACACCGACCATCGTCACCATTGCTGGCTGGGCCATACTCCACCCTCATTTATCAGCCCAGCTTCAGCCTCTGGGCCAGTCCTTATCTACATCATACAGTGAGATCGCTGGCATATTTGATAGGTTCGTTATTTATATCCCAAGCCTCGCTCTGGAAGGGAAAGAAGTAGAGCGACGCGACCACAATTTCAAATGACCCGTTCCTAAAAAAGCACACCCGCCCCAATGAAACTAGAGAGTTAGGAATCCTCGTGGAAACTCCAGCTGCCTAAAAATAGGCCGTGCCCCTCACGTGTCCCACCGGAGGCCCTCCCCAGGCCCCAGCCCACGCTCCGTGCTCCCTCCCCTCTTTTATTTTAGCCCTATGACATGCGGAGCGCTCCGCTCCTCGCGGCGGCCTTGCGGCCGGCACCATGGCTGCAGACGCTCAGTAAACAGCAGCGCCTCGGCCGGCTGTGGGCCGCGGGAGGGCCGAGGAGTTACTCAGCATTTGCTGTCAGAGGAGATGAGAGTCAGTGTGGAAAAAGCCTGCCGCTTTATTGTTCTAACCTTTATTTAAATATAGAATCTATAACCCGCTTTTCCGGAGAATGTAAAATAGCAGGTTGTTTTGTTTTGTTTTTCTCGCTCACAACGGCCCCGTCCAATTCCTGAGGTATCACGTACTTGAGTATTATTTTGTGACACGGACGGAGGGGGAGTCTAGGGGGGTAAAATAAAGAGCCAAATAAACCTGCGGGAGGAAGATGAGCAGTGGCTCATGCCAAACCCATGCCCCCTAGAGGTCCCCAGCATGGGGGCTGCCAACACAAAGCCCTGCTCCCCATCACAGCACAGCCAGCAGGGCCCAGTGTGGCCATCCCCGCCGTCCCAGTTAAAGAATTATTTGTAAACTCTGCCAGTGAGGTGTATTACTAGATGTGATATTTTCTAGTGGGATGCCTGGAAAAAGAAAGTTGGAGGGGGGAGGATATCACATGCGCAAGGCGGGTTCCTTGCAGCTGCTGGTGCGGTGGTGCTCAGCTTGGTGGTGAGGTAGAGGCAGCACATTTGGTGTTGTGTACACTGGGAATCCCTTGACATGGTCATTCCCACTCGCCTTTCATTTCCCTGTAGTGTGCTTGGCCAAAGACTTGGCCGAAGAGTTGTGCTAAAGACTCCATGAAGAAATATCTTCGAGGAACCCTGAATACATTCCTGGGGTAACATTTTCTGCAAAGTGAGGCTTCTTAAGTTATGAGACTTTGTGCTGCATTGTACCTTGAAGTTCCTATGGAAATCTGGGCCTCATGTAGTTAGTCCTTTTACTGATATCCAGGTCTACATAGGCAAGACAGCCAAACCACACGTGAGGAGGCTGCACCATGGTAGCAAAGAGAGGAGAGCCCCGGTCCCCTGTGTACTCAGACACGCCAGAGGCTACTCTGGACTTTACATCTCTCATCTTTTCCATGTGGTTGGTTTTGTGCCATTCTCTCAGCAAAGAGCTTTGGTCTGCAAAAGGCATGATATTTTTTCTCATGAAATAACAATGTGGGGGCCTTAAACCGCATCAGAGCAGTCAAGGTGTGCGTGTGACTACACTGACAGAAATACAATGGATGATGTTATTGCTTGCAAGTCTGTTGCCCTAATGCTTCCCTCCTTTCTCTCTGTCAGGTGTTTCTTGATATCCTAGGATTTATCAATTTTTTGAATGACTGATGTTTTGATTGTTCTGTGACCAGCAGTTGCCTGTGTGTCTCCCAGTATGGAAAATGGAACAGCAGAACTCAGAAATCATGTTTGGAAGACATAGGACCAGGAATGTCAAGTAAATATAAGCTATCCCAAAATGAAATGAAGATGGTGTATTGTGTGCATCCATCTCATCAGAGTGAGACTGAGAAAGGGGAGTTGGGTTTACTTGCAGCAGATTTTGGTATTCTTCTCATTTAGTTAATAGGGAAAGCTGCATATCTTCTGCAAGCCAACCAAACTAGTTGCGGACATGTTCTGAATTTGCAATGGGATTTGTCTTTCTTTGAAATAGAAAAAGGAACCATTTCACATTGCGCTGGTTGTCTGAAGAACCTGTTCATGGGATGTAAGGAAAAGTTTGACAAGTTCTCTTCATTGATTCATTCCCAGCAGTTGTACAGAGCCAGCGAGGTGGCCATGAAAGTGATGATCCTCCCTGTCCACCTATGTGGACCTGTTTCGCATAGCAGTGATTGTTTGGGTGTAAAATTGCAAAGGAGTTTTTTTATTATTATTATTTTTGATGGATTGTGTTGAGGCAGTGGGTTCTTCATGTTTGCTATTCATTTATTCATTCACAACTTTCTTTGCGTAGTAAGACATGAACATCTCTTTGATGCTCGCGGTATAAACTTACAGACTGTTCCAAATAAAGACCATGGTTGCAGGCCAATCAGTGACTCAAGCAATATGTTCTGGTACGAGTTCTTAGCTCAGTCGTAATTTATTTTGAAGACTCATAAAAACGTTAAAACAGAATTATATACATTTCCATGGGCAATGTACAAACCGTAAAGAAAAGGAGAGCGATAAGGATCTTAATTGACCAGAGGTGCTGAGGTAGGAATAGGTTTGAAAGATTGTCCCAAATCTCTACCCCTGTGTTTCCTCCACTGTTATCCATTATGGCATGTAAGGCATTCACAGGAAAAAGTGACTTTTATGAGGAGTCCCTGTGTGGGAGTTGGTCTCGTGTGAGCCTAAGTTCCTCATAATTAGAGTGTCTTTCTGAGCAATGTCCCTAAACATGTGGAGTGCTTTTTTTTTTCAGCTTTTTTCAACTTCAGTAATAATATAGGGTATGAGTTTCCTTTGAAGTCCTTAGTGAAAGTTCAAGTTGGTTTTTATTTACCGTAATTTATATACCCACCTTTAACCATGGAAAAAGGGCACTTCTACCATGATGTCAGGGGGGGTAACCTTCCTCTCGGCTCACCTCCCACAATGTGACCATTATATCAACATATGGCAAACATTTCTCCTATTCTTTGTTTACTTCCAGCAGTAAAAATTCAGTAAAAAGACAAAGGCCTTCCATAGAGCAAGGGAAACTCAGCTACAACCTTCAGGACAGGAAAAGCAAATACACTTTTAACAAGAAGTTATTGGTACATTGCTAAATATTTCCAAGAAATAAAATAACAAAGGAGCTTGTATCCAAGAGGAGTCACGTATCTTCAGAAAGTATAAGCATAATGGAAAAAAAATCCTAAAGGATTATTACTGAAAGGTTAGCTGAAATTAAAAGCATGTTTATGCAGCCAAAGGAGTTTGGGGGCTTTAATTCATTAGCTCAGGTTTCATCTAGCAGGATTCCGCCCCCGGCACGTGTAATAAGATTAGTTCATTAATCGTTGAGTCCTTAGGAATTAACATACTGGAGGTGCTTTTCTCCCTCTCTGAAAAGTCCCCTTGGATGTATAAACACAGCAGCAATTTTGCTGAATGTGGGATCAGAGTTACTCCTGCCAGATTTGGCTTGTTGAGAATGACTGAATCCTATAAACAAGTGAACAGTGGAAGAAATGTATTAAGAAAAAAAAGCCCTTGTTGTTTCTTTTAGAGTTGTACTGCAGTGTTTGGCTGATTACACACGGAAGTACTCTGTGTTAACTCTTAAAAAGAGGGGGAAAGAATACACAGTGGTTTCTTTTATAGGATAATGACCTGGGAATTCTGCTGCCTACTCACCATCCCATTAGAAAAGTGGGGATGAAAGGCCCAAAGTGAATGTGAACAGCAGACAAGCATGTGCACAGGATGGACGGGTGTGCATCCTTGGGCAGAGCAATTGCAGAAGCATCTCTACCTCACAGCAAGACTCATTTTCTTTTCCACAGGCAGGACAGATAGCATCATTGCTTCTGCAAGGGACGACTGAAGGTAGGGGAATGCAGTGCATGGTCAGCAGTTTGGGAAGAGGGTGCTGGGACTCCCTTCCATCCTCCTCTTATCCATAGCCTACACACAAGGCAAGATATGGCCCAATCCTTCTCGTTGGCCAAATGGGAAAGAGCCGCCTTCATAAAAAAGTCATTTAAAAATTGCTTGGGTCATGCGCCCATTTACATCGTGCCATGTTGCTGTGCAATTTAAGCAGATTAAAAACACGTTTAACAAAGTGCGAGGAAGGAAGTGCCCTGAGCCCTAGTGGCAAAGGGTCAGAAGTGACATGAATGATTAGGTGTGTTGTTGGATATTTTGATATATCGCTGCCTAGTTCTGAGGTTCTTTAAGGATTTTGCAGCAGGAAATCTAAGGCACAAGATTGGGAACTCACGGGAATTTTACCTACTGGAGGATACTCAATTTTCCTTTTTTTTTTTCTTTTTCTTTTTTGTAATTTCTGTATCCATTCTTCTGTCTGCAGTCATACACAAGCTGTTTTCTAACCAGAGCACGTTTCACTTCTGGAACTATAGGAAAACATTCCTGATGTTGGCAAAGGAGACCAGGGCGGGATGATTTATGACTAGAAGATTAAAAAGAGCTAAATATGGCTGCTTGGTTTAAAATGACTAAGTAGGCATATGATAACTATCTTCAAACACATAAATACCAGGGAGAAACAGAAATGTCTAGTTTGAGCCAACAGAGGCAAACCTATAGGCAGAGACAGGAAAATAAGTGCAACTCAGGCCGAACATTGAGAGAAAATGCCTAGTAGTGAGACCTCTCTGAAAGTCTCAAGATACAACAATGCTCCAGTTGTATTAATGTCGTAAAAGCGGCCCAGTGCTACAAATATTGTAAAGAGTGCTGGGGATTTCCCATTTATTATGCCCAGGTGGGATTAAATAATGCAGCAAAGGAAGGCTTGATTCCTTCATTAGCCTCTACAAGGATCTGGAAAGTGAAGGAGCAAACTGGGTAAATCTCTCACGGCCAGTAAGTGGAGGGGGACAAGGACCAAAGGAAAGGTGAAAGTGAAATTATCCTATTTGGGCTCAAAGTGAGATCTGAATGGTGAATGCTCTTAATGAAACCCTGGCTGCTTTGGTAACCCAATAACTCCTTTACTATTTTAGGCTGTAATTGTAGCTAATAGAAGGAAATGGTTTTATCTTCTGCTAGGATGCATTATTTATCAGAGTTTCAGGATTCATACGGTGTTGTGGTAAGAAACGTTTGATACAGAGAATCTAAATAGAGTAAGGCAGCTATGCTGTGTGTGCTGGTTTCTTGGGTATAAACCATAAATCCAGAACAACATTAAGAAAAAAGGAATAATTCCGAACTGATATGGCTAAATGAGACTTTGTGGAGTAGAGGTAGCAAGAAATACAAGGTGAGGGTGTCCAATGCAACTCGGATAAAAAGCCTCTAAATATGGAAGGGGGAGAGCAGGGAGATCCCCCAAATGATCCTTTCCAGGTCTGCTGACCAAACACACCTACAGTCATAGTGATCCGGGGGACATCTTGTTTCCTGAGGTGGAATTTTGTTATTTCCTTTTGAAGAGAAACCTGTCACCGCAGGACACACCACTGCAGTCTGGACAGGGTGAATCCTGCTGAGTTTTTCTTCTACACCATCCCTCTGCCAGGGAGGGAGCAGCCTGGGGTTACAAATAACAAATCAACATGGGAACAACATGAAATAAATGTGGCTATCAGGAAATGTTAACAGGCAAAGGACACCGGGCCATGAAATAGTCACTGCAGCGCGATGGTGGAATCCCATTGTTTAGGACTTCGTAAAAGCAGCCTGGACAAAATCCTAGAAAATGTCTTTGGAGACAAACCTGCGCTGGCAAGGAGGATGAGCTGGACGATCTAACGAGACGTTTCCACCTCCAGCCCAGATGGTCTGAGCGCAGCTTCCCAGGAGGCAAAGCCCTTCTGCCTGAATCACTGCAGCCCATGGCCAGACCACGGCCCCTCCGCTCAGGACGGGCGTCTCCCAGGGCCGGCGGGACCACGGCATCCGTAACTCCTCCCTGCGCAAGCAGTTGTTGCTCAACCTGGCCCTTCCATTAGGAAGTGAGCCATCCTAATGAACAACTGACCATGAACATCCTAGACGCGATTTCTGCACAATCATTGCTATTCTGTCACCGGTTCTGAACGTTTTTGTGGCTGCTCCTGCTTTGAAAAAGGAAAAAAAAACAACGGAGGAAGCAAAGCGAGCTCTTTTATGATTTGCTTTTCTTAGTAATTTATGATTTATGGGGTAAATCTTGGAATCCCTACTCAGTTTTCACTTTTTGTAACCCAAGGCTTCTGTTTATTCACGTTTTGTAACAGAACTATAAAGTATTTCCTTTTAGCCCAAGGCACCTAATCAGGATTAGGCCTGGAGCAGAATATCTTACATTCCTGCGTTCTGAGAGTACCTTGATGTGGAATTATCTTTTGTCAACCATAGACTGAATATTCATTTATACCTTTTTTTTTTTTTCTTCCTATTTTTTATAAATGTATTTTATGGCCTAATTAATCAAATGATTCTGAATGGGGCTGTTCTCAGCTCTGCATTTTGTGGGTGTGAGTCTTACTAGCTTCTTGGCTGCAAGTTGATGGGGTGGACAGTGGGAGAAGAATTTGGTTTGTGAAGCTGTCGCTCTGAGGGTCTGGGTGCCATTCACTGCAGTGTGGGCTGTGTAGGGATGTGCTGCTGTCTGGCATACAGGTTCTGGGTCTCAGTCCTACATGGGCTCAGCCTTTAGCAAGTCGTACTTAGTTCCAGGTTCATGCAGCATCTGCTGTGCAGCAGCGACGGTGTCTCCTCCTACCTGCTGGCACTTCATCTTGCTGAGTGAACCAACAAGCACTGCAGTCTTTACAAGAAGCTATGCTTCTTTTTCTTTCAAAATCATGGCTCTTCTGAAACAGCATCTGATTTGCAGCGGTTTGAAGTAACAGTCTGCCCTTGTGTCTCCAGTGGGTGATGATGAGTGACTTGGAGAGAGACAGAACCAAATCGAGCTAGTGTCTGTCCAGGATGCTGCTTTTACTCAATGCCTCATTATCAAAGCCAAACTGAAATGAAGAGCTGTTTTGCAATAACAATAATAGGCAGCTTTATTTAAGTAAAAAATACTTCAACTGAAAGCATCCTCATGTGGGATGCGGTTTTTTCCTTGGTTCTGTCTGGTGTTTAGAAAGGTCTCTGTAGCTTTGACTCACCTATTTTAGTTTTTAAAAGGTTTGTCTAGTTACAGCACAGACGTATTATTACACATCACAGTCTTAGTCATCATGTTCTCTTGTATCCCAGTGTGCTTTACTCATTTTGATTTGTCTGAGTGGAGGGAGAGAGCCTGGAGGGTCTGGGAAGACAAGGGTGCACAGATTGAAGGAAGGGAACAGCTTACCTTTGGGAACGGCTGGCCTTTATTTATCGATCTCTGGTTATTATTTTTGCCTTACTGACTAAAGAATGACACTACTGTGAAAGAATGAGAAGAAGTCGAGAAAAACACTTCTTTCTGAGGCAGCTTTCTGAGCTGTGCACTGTATTGGAGAATCCCATTGAGTTGTAATGTCAGATCTCACCTCTCCACATAACTTTTATATTTATGGCACGCTATTTGCTTTTATTTTTATACAAAGGGATTACTTGTTCCATTTTTATTATTATTGTTATTCCTTTTCCGTTAGCGTAGCGTGATGTACTCCGAAAGCTGGGCTGTTACAGTAGTGCTTGGCAGACCTTCCTCAAGATGTGAGCAAAGCTTCCAGTCCTTTGACCTTTGCTTTTCCAAAATTAAACACTGCAAGCAGGAGTGTGTAGGTCAGGTTATCTCCCACCCATCAGTTTGGTTCTGTGGGGTTCAAGTGAGCCCTTACTCTGCTCCACTCCATCACTCTCACTCCCCACCCTTCCTGCTCCAGCTGTGGTCTGCTGAGCCACACAGGAGAATCAGGACACCCAGACCTCCCCTCGACCCCATGCAGGACTCTGTGTGCAGCGTGAGTCACTTCACCAGGCAAGGAAGTTTGGGCTCATTTTGCCTGGATATTGGGCAAATTGCATCACTGTGCTCCTGACGGGACAGCTGTGGTCTCTGGGTCTTCCTGGCCTTGTGAGGGAAGCAATGAGCTGGCACGGAGGTGATGCTGCCCAGCAGGAATGGCCACTGCAGCCCCCAGGGCAGCCCGGGTATGGTGTGACTCCCCGTCACTTTGTCTTCAGGCAGGGGCTAATTAATGAGTATATATGTTAAAAAAAAGAGGATTACTAAACGTCAGGAGAACTTCTGTGAGATGAAGCAAGCACATTATGAAGAAGAAAAGGATTGGGTGCATACAAGGGAAATGGGAAAGGACACATCTGTAAATTCGTACGAGGAAGGGAAGCCAATTACTTCTCAGCCTGTCCTGAACGCAGCTCTGTTTGCTTGTTGTTGCTTTTACCAACAGGGAAGTCAGCCTTTTAAATCTCTCCGGCTGCGCAGGTGGTAGTGTAAGTAGCATTAAACAGAACTTGTCAAATCCAGGAATCCGGCTTGTGGAGAGCAAATCCCAGAATGAGGGAAAAAAAAAAAGAAAAAGAAAAAGAAAAAAAACACCTCAACCCCAAAACAAAACAAAAACACGATACCTAAACCAGACTTCCACTTCTGGGATCAGATCAAAACAACAAAAAGCCCAGGAAGATTAAACTAAGCTCAGCTCAAATTAGTTTATTGTGTTGCATGTTTCTCGAGGCAAAAGAGTTTACTTTGGAATTAAAGCATACACACAAAACATAGCCCTCAACTGGACGTTCGGCGTGCTAATAGTTTGCAGAGGAGTTCAGGGAAGTTGACTCTAAAAAACAGATGGGTGTCGAGAGGCACCGTTGAGGTCTCCGCATTCCTCTCCGCGTATTGACATGGGGTTGTTGTGCTGAGATGGTCAGAAACTATGCAGCTGTTTGAGTCCTCTGCCGAAATAGCTCTGCACATGTCCAGCCTCGCAGCACCCCGTAGGGCCCCTGTTTTGCCTGAATACTGGGCAAATTTCACTGCTGCCAGCCCTGCTGCAAAACGGGAGGCACCTGGGAGGGCCCCTGGAGTGGCTGGGACCTGCCCTGGGGAAGGGTCCGTGCCGTGCCCTGGCTGTACCCATTGCTTCTCGTGGCTGTGGGACTGCCACGTGAGAATCCTCCCAAAGATGTCTCTCCCCGTGTTGGTAGCACTTGGTAACCTTTTGGCAGGCAGAATCTTCGCCGCAAATAATTACTGCAGAGGTGGCGTGAAATTGAAAAATGAACGATGAAAATATTTACTTTTCAACTTCGAGTAAGAGCTTTCGTATCGTGTTTGGGAATAGTTCCTGTGTCTTTCCAGCTGGGTTGAAGTTTTTGTACTCGGTGGTTCGTTCGTCCTCTGGGGTGAGAGGAAGGCAGGATTTTTTGCTTGGGGTGTCCCCATAGGCCGTGCACAGGGACAGATGGGATGCCGTGATAGGAACAGGTCACTGTGAACCCCACTGGCCCCACAACAAGGCTGCTGTGTTCCTAGAGGGCCCTGGCACCATTGCGCTCGCCAGCCTGCAAAAAATCCCATGAAATAATGCTTCCAGGTGGAAGTGGTAAATCCACCGCCCCAGTGACCCTCTTCTCTGGTAGCAAGAGGGTGCAGCCTTCTCTGTTACTCCTCACAATTGGCCAAGGAATGAAGATGTTACCCAGTCTAAGGTTTCTATTTTATTTACTTATTTTTAAGGCTGCGGTCTTGGCAATAGGAAAATGCCAATGGCTATTTGTGCTAGTGCTGCTAAGCTCCCTTCCATAGCATCACTGGGCTGTCTGCCCTGAGAAGGGCAT
Organism: Callipepla californica brunnescens; assembly: GCA_023055505.1. NCBI lineage: Eukaryota > Metazoa > Chordata > Aves > Galliformes > Odontophoridae > Callipepla > Callipepla californica. Next base: position 7,031,341 of record JALIRH010000028.1, on the reverse strand, counting down.
TTCTTTTCAAGGTCATCTCCTGAGGACCAAGGATTGCTGTCTCCAGACGAGGCGTGACGTTTCTCTCCTTCCCTCATCCACGCCTGCTCGGCTGGAGGCAGCACAACAAGAGCTGCCCAGTCTGACCAGGACGGGCGTGAAGGACACTGCAGCGAGCAGGAAGAGTGGGATGGAGAATGGGCTGCTCTTTTATTCTGCTTCTGCTGCCCTAACTGCAGGCTCCTCCTTCACCCCATAGCATCACCCAAGATTCAACACTGCTCTATTTGGAGAAGACACAGGTAGGATTGCAGGGCTCCTTGGGAGCAGTTAAGAGGCCTCTGTGGGCTCTGACACCACTTTCTAGCTGCCCACAGCTGCTCCAACTTCCCAGGTGGGCAGAGCCTGATCAGGTGCTGCACTGCCGTCAGTGGGAAGGTACGTGGGGAGCAGGGCAGTGGTGGGTGGCTTTGACAATGAGTTCCTGACAAAAAGGGCAGCTTAGTGTCCAAGGACAAGTTGTCAGAGCAGTGATGTGCTTGAGGAAAGGACAGCCTTATTTACCCGACTTTATTATCACATTTGACCTTTTGGTTAAGGAGTCCTCTCTGTCTAATTTCTCGCAGCATAAAGACAAGACACAGACTTTGAATTGGTGTCTGACAGTGTAAAGCTGTATTTTTGGGCGGGGGATGTATACTAAGGGCACCTGTTCATTTGTTTTGCTAATACTCCAAATATTAGCTGCTGCTGCTGCTGTATGATTCTGGCTTTTTGTGAGCAGTGTATGCTAGCACAGTGTTTTGGTGGTGTTGATGTATTGTCTAGAGCAACTTGTGAGGTAATGAAAAAACAAGGTGGAAGAAGCTGCCTGACTTGATTGTGGCCTCATATGCCCTTGACTCTCTTTGATGTCAACCATGGTGTGATGTGGGGCTTCCCTAGCAATAAATCTTGGTGATTTTATGCAGAGTTGCCTTTCAAGAGGAGGGAAAGCCTTGTTTGCTTTAGGTTTTTCTGTGTTGGTATTATTTTTGTTTTGTTACTGTTTTGGTTTTGTGGCTTTTCTTTTTCTTTTTTTTTTCCCTAAGGGTTTAACTCTCTAGAAATAACACATAATCAATAGTGTTGTTAGTAGTTATAGTGGAGATGATTAATCCCACTTTTGCCGATGAGTGGTGGCTGATGAGGATGAATGCACAGTCTTAGGTCCACTTTATATTGCAGCTGGGATTCTGTGCAAATTTAAATTCTGACTCGTGTTTTACAAGTTTGTTGTTTTCTTGGTGCTAGGAGCAGCCACAAGAAGGTCTCCATTTATTAACTGTTGTGCAAAGTCCCAATGAAATCCTTAGGAATCGCAAGAAGTCCGTCCAAGTTTCATCCATTAAATGAGAATCAAAACAGTGAGAAACCAAGCTTCTGATTCTTCCTAGCATTACTGCTGGAGACTTGGCCCCTGAAGTCAGCCAGAAGCTGGTAGAAATTGGTGAGCTTGAAGCTGTTAAAGAACTTCAGTAGGGTTACGGGGAGAAAGGATGAAATCTTTCTTTCTTCTTTCCCTATTTATTTGTTGTACATTTGAACCGTCTCCATGTGCCACGTGACATCAGGTTTTAAACTCCTCACTGATCTGAGAAAGGATTTCTGTTTAAAAATCAATGGCTTGGGATGGCTGGTGAGGAACAGGGAAGGAAAGCCCATTTCTTGTTTGTGTAACATTTGCTAGAATTGGTTAAACAGACACACATCAAAATAAATGCTGTAACCTTTCAATAATGTTTAGTCTTCCTGAGAATGAACATACTGTGAGTATGTGTGTTAAGTATACACCATTAATAGTCTCTGTGACATTTGGGCTGGCTCCACAGGGGAAGTGAAGGGCATGCACTGAAAATGGTATCAAAAGGGAAAAATAATCACCTCGAGTCACAGAAATAAAATTTACCAGAAGTTGCAAGAATAAAAATAGATTATTTGGGTTCCCTTGATTGAATTTGATTCCTGTGATGTTGGCATCAGAGGATGTAACTCTGGTCCTTGCAGAGCCCAGATTTCTTCTCTGAAGTTGTCACAGGAATGAGTCCAGAAATTCCTGGGAAGTGTCATAGATGATGGATAATTTTGGTGTAACTTACTGCTGTTACTTAAAGGCAGTAATTTTTTCTTGAATTGTCTCTCTGTTGGTCCTTTCTTTTCTGTCTGGAGTAATATAAGAGAAAACCTAAGTACCAATGGACAGATTTCTGCTACAGCGGACTTTGTCCCAGCTGGTTCACTGTGGCACAGCCACGGCTACTTCTGCCAGCCCATGGTACAGTGACCTGAGATGAACAACTGCAGAGGCTGGTCTAGATGTTAACAAAGTAATTCCATCAAGGCAGAGCAATTATGATGGAGAACATGATAAAGTTGGTGAGGAGGTAGTCCCATTAACATCAGCGGCTGTGAACACTGAGTTGAAACAGTTTGGTTTTTAATTAAATTTTATTTTTTGATTGTTCGTTTGTTATTATTGTGTATGTGTGTTTGCTTAGGGCCTCATGCTTCGCTAGCTGCAAAACTCTTCCTTTTTCCTTTTGAGGGACTCAATGGCACCAGTTAACCATTTAGGTTTATTTCCGCTAGGAATTAAGCTGAAGAAGTCAATGACTTAACTGAAACTCTTGAGCTGTATCAGGTTTAGCTTGGGCTCCAGAAAGCTTGGTTATTCCCTTTTAATTAACTTTTCTTGTCTCTCTTTATCCCTCAATGATAAAAATGGTTATTATTTCTGGACCACTGAGCTATGACTATTTAAATTGTTTATTGGCGTATAAGGGCCGATGTGATTTCGTGGTGGATTGTATCACCCTACAGTAAACAGTCAGATAAAATGAGATGGGGTGCCTCAACCTGGTGGATCAGTGGTGAGTTACAACAGATCACGAGCAACATTTGATGTTCTGAAGCCCCTGAGTTTGCCCAGACCTGGGCATGGCTGCTTTGGATGTTGCAGTCTCTAGAGGGAAGTCCCTAAGGGTGTCTGCAGAGCACGCAGCGTTCTCTTTACAGTGGACATACATTCAGTCTTGAGAAAAAAGAACAAGTGGTGCATTGCCTGGCTCAGGGGTGCAGTTTGGGTGAATGTAGTTGTCATGAGTTTATGTAACCACTGCATCAGCTACTTACATCTTACATTAGCCACAGGGTTTGGTTTGACAATTTTCTGTGGCTCTTAACATAAACCAAGCTGACAGAGAGGTGCTGCAGGTGAAATATGAGGGCCTTTATGGAATACCTCTGGTAATAGGATGGCTGGGGAGTCAAATGCAAATCTGTTAATTCTGTATCATCCTTTACATCAGCCCTGGCCTCAGGGAATGTTCCAGGGTGGACTGGAATAGGCTGAGATGGGAGCAAATCAGGGCAGTGCTCAGACAGACCTACGTTTGGCTCTGGCTCTGCGGGCAGATTAAACTGGTTTTCCAAAGATTTTATCATCAGTGTGACTCAGCATCATTAAATTTGAAAGCAATAGCAAAATGGGTGATCAGAAGGAGAACTTGGGGGCCATCACTCAAAATGTGATGGCCTGTAAGTCAGAGCTGCATCCAGATGACTCATGTTCTTGCACGTCTCTAAGTCAGTGTGTTTTACATGCAGAAGAGGTTTGGGTAAGCTTCTGAACTGGACCCAGCCTTCCAATGGTTTGAGGTTCACCCGTTACTATTTTCTGTCTTGCTTAGGCAAGGGTTTACATTTAGAAAAATAACTTCTTATGTCAATATTAAACACTTCATTTAAATATTAAGCATTAAAGTTGCAGGTTGGTTTTGTACGTGAGCATGGAAATATGCAACCAAATTTGCAGAGGTGTGGGAGCCAAATGGATTTGGGGACTGAGGTGAGCTCAGCTCCTTGCACTTAGGACGTCTGCTCTGCTTACAGCTAAAACCAAAATGTCTGCAATTTCACTTTGTGTCCTGGAATAGTCAATATTTGGAACAGAAGAGCATTTATTTGCAATTGTAATATTCCCATGGTAGGAAACTGAATTGATATCTGAGCTCATTTGAATAAGTATATAAGAAGACAAAAACCCTATTCTGCAAAGGCTTTTGTATACAAACAAAACCTCGCATCCTGGGAGTTGCTGCATGAAACAGCAATCATTATGTGTATATTAAGAATGTGTGTATGTCTTCACAGGGCTGGGGATGTAGATACTCTTCTGACAGCCAGAACGGATTGAAATAGAAGTATGGAATTTGCTAGTGTGATATTTGTTTGGGGAAATTTTGGAAAACAAGGAACTATTGTGTAAAACCTTCCTCCTTGTTGAGGCTTGTGGTTTATCCTCCTCCTTCCCCCGGCAATTACAGAGTTTCTCAAGAGCAACTGAAGAATTGTTGAGTAAAGGTCATTTATCTTGTATAGGATGGCTTTTCACTCAGAAAGATTTGATGCTGGAACTTCCCCAATACAGTATCGTAACAAGCCTGCTAATTCTGAGCTTGAATGTGGATGTTTGGATGCCGTTGGCTGGGGAAAGGAAAGCCCGTGTTAGTTTCTTACCTCCACGTGTGCCACGATGGCATCAGAAGACCAATAACAATCCTGCAAATGAAAACAGAAATGGCAGCCAAAGAAAATATCCTCCTCATTCATTGAAGATAGCAGCCAGATCTACCCATATTGGTTAAATTTGCTTGGTAATGAGAGCAAGTTGTGAGTCAGGGACTTGGATAGCATTAGTACCACATATCATCAGCTTTCCTGTAGCCAGACTGTCATTGCAGTGCGGCTCGGTGTGGTGGTTCCTGAGCGTTGCTGCCAGCTGGTGATTGCTCAGGCAGCCAGGTGGTGTCAGCTCGCTCCGTGTCAAATAAAAGTGTTTGTTTTGCTCTGGAGGTGGCATACAATTCTTCTGTTGTTCACCTAGCTCCACGCGTTGCATTTTTAGGCAGTTTCAGCCCAAGACTGTTTTCCACATCTTTCCTAGTTCTCAGTTACAGGCATTTCTTCAGGCTTGGACTTCAAGACCGCTTAGAGGCTGCGGTTATTTGCTTTGTGCGTCATGAAGGCCACCTGCCCGAATGCTGTCACTTCTCTCTCCCTACTCGCTGCGTCTTAGTCAAAGTCCTAATGTTCCCTTAATAGTCAAAAGGATGGAGATAAGACCAGGATCGGCTCCTGCTGCCTTTCCAGAAATGGTTCAAGTTAGCCACCTCTCTGGATATAAAGGGAACTATATAATATTAGCCAGACAAAGCCGTGCCACCGCACAGTGTCCGAAATGACGTCGCGGAAGCTGGTGGCTGCGGGGAGCGGTGCTTGGCTGCAGCTGTCTGGCCTGGGCCTATTACGTGGATAAGCAATTCGCTCCTGTCTCCGGGGCTGTCAATCTGGAACCTTTCACCAGCACTAAATTCACTTTAGAAAAATAAAATAGAGAGACGGAGAGATTAGTCAGACTTCTAAAATGCTTCAAGAAACTTTAATGTTATTATCTAAGCAGAAAGATATCCAGCAATTCCTCAGCTATTTAACATAATAGGCAGTTGCTGACAAACGACGTTATCGAGCACACACTCTTGAGTGAGGAAGAACGATACGATCTTGCTTAAATTGTATTTTAACAAACATGCCTATCTAACAATTAAGCTGGAGCAATTTTACCCTAATAGATGCGTTTGCTGCTTAATATAGAAATTTACATGTTCATTTGTAGCCCCCAGAGATCACATAGCTGCCAGATTCCCAGCTGCCACCACCCCATTCCTCCCCCTATGACTTGCTCTCAGTTTTGGCTACGAGCACTTGATCTAACGAGGCACTTTAAAACACAAATCCCACTGTTTTCTTGGCGGTGGAGCTGAGTTCACTGTGCTGCATTGGAAGCAGGCTGTCTGCCAGCCAGACACCTTTAGGTGCTCAGCTAAGCTGATTTTACTCCCTCTGATGGCGGGACTACCATTGCCCCCCTGTGCTCATCAGAATCCTGCTGTAAGATACCCAGCACTACGGAAGCCTGGGAAGGGTGATCCTCATCAGTGCATTCAGTCATTGAGTGTGTCCGTCCTCGTGCCCCTCGTGGTGCAGGGTCTTCTGCCTGGGACAAGCTCTGCTGTTGCAGTGGGATGGCTGAGGCCGTTTGGGCTCCCAGAAGGGGCAGGGGCACTCTGTCCCATTCATTGGGTGTTCCCCAGATAAGGAGCTTGCAGAGAGAGGTGGCAACGTGCAACTCAGGCGCTGGCAGCATTTTTCCATTCTCCAGTTACTCAGTAGTTCAGCTTGGGACAGACACAAGCCTGATGTAATACGGCGTGTGCTATTTCAAGGAAACAGAGCCCACGTCCTTCAGGTCAGCCCTCGAAAACTTTAGTAGATAAGAAATCCCAATTTGAATATGTCCAACAGTCCCAGATGAGAGAAACAGGTAGTGCTTCCTTTCTTCTCTGCCGGTGAGATATGGGTATCTCATCTGAAACCCCAGAAAGGGGTTGCCCGAAGCTCCACATTCCAAGTGCACACATGCTTTCACTGCTGAGCTGGGTGGCAGGTAGGAACAAATGCCTGGCTAACAAACAGATATCATTTTTAGGCAGTTGTGCAATGAATTATCTGCGGACAGGTAAGACAGAAACCCACGGAATGATGCGGGTACTTTGCTCATTTTCCTTTGTGATGAAGCAGAGGCTTTTGGCTTACCTTCAGGTGTCGTCTGCTGTTCTGTGCTCGGGCTGAAGGCTTGTCTGCTCCAGGCACTCCCTTTGCCACCTGGATGCAGTTAGCGGCAGGATGCTGAGCTGGGCGGAGGCTGGATGGATAAAGAGGTTGTTCTTGTGCAGGAACCAGCAAAACTGTGTCTCCAAGTAACTTGTCCAGCACCAGAAAAAAAGCGCAAACTTTCCTATGAAGTGATTTGGCAGGAATAATTCCATTTGCTCCAGACAAAGGGGCAAATTCTCCAGTATATATCGATTTGTGTTTTCTAGGGATTTGGCCTAAAGCTTTTTTTTCTCTGACTTGCATACCACAGTGACAGTTTTGTAAAACACTGTCAAAGATAACAGATTGTGGACTATCTTCTATCATGATCAGCTTCCCATATTGTAGCAAGGAGCGTCCAAAAAGCTATTTCCTCCCTCCCACCCATGCTGAGTGATAAACTTCATGCCAGAGGTGCATGTGAGCGTTGGATGGCCAGAGGATCTGTTCCATTTGTTTTCCAATTTGAAACAAAAACACTTTTACTTTACCATAATCAAGGAGGGAGGCAACGCCGCTCCACTTGGCAGACAAAGTTATAATAAGTGCACTTGCTGGAAAAACTTATAGTATGTGGTTGAAAAAATAGACTGAGTTTATTGATAGCATAACACAATCTGACTTGTGTTTCCTGTGTAGTGAAGGGAATGAGCATCCTCCCTCGCTCAGAGCTGACCCCTCTCCTGCAAGGTGAGACTGTCTTCGGTAGCTCAGCTATCGTCGAGATGGTGGAGCTGGGCAATGAAATGGGGAAATTCCCCTCCTTACAAAGTGAAGAAATGCATTTTTGGAAATAACTGATGGAGGAATAAGTAGTTACCCCTGGAAGAAGTGCTCCAAGGGCAGGGAGAACATCACTGCTTCTTTGGACTTGTGTGATCTGAAGAAATAGTTTAAGTGACGGCTTTTCCCTGGTTTTCTGCCAGCTCTCCAGAGGTGAACCAAAGTGCTGTTGCAGAGATCTGTCCCTGCGAAGCGAATGCTGCACGCGAAGGTCGGCATTGCACAATCACCCACTGTTGAACCAATATTTAGCCAAATGTGGAGGTGTTCACACATGCTTGAGGAATATGTCTCTAGAAAGCATCTTCCAAACCATACCCACAGAGAGAAAGCTGAGTCTTACAAAACCAGAGCCATGGAAGTACTTTGCTCAGCCTAGTTTGTGTCCCAAAGCTCCTAGGAAGAGACTTATGGATCTTGTGTATGCAAAAGATTTCAGCCTGTGGAAGAGCTCTGGTGATATCTGTCCCTTGTCACTGCTGCCTCATGAAGTGTCTTTTCCTCAAGAAGTGGAGGACTTCAGATTAGACAACAATTTTTGAATTAATTAGATTTTGAAGAATTAAACAGAGGTAAAATCGGTCTCAGAACCTCACGCGGAGGGAAAATTGGAATCCCATCATTTTGAAAGGTTGGAACCGAAGCACTCAGACTGTCAGAAGCTTTGTTTTCTGTTATTTTCCATCTCTTTTGGCCAAAACCGTTCGCTTAATTTTGTATCGCTTCAAGAGAAAATGTGATTAGACATTGTGGCTTAAAAACAGGCCAGAAAATGAACATCAGACCTACCTGAAGAGGGATGCCCTCAGATGTAGCTAGTTCAGAGTATGGTCTGAATGAGAAGTACATGCCAAGGTTACAGTTTTCTAATGCTTTCAAGATAAAACCTTGACATTTTCCTCAGTTAATCTTTCAGGCTGAAATTTTCTCTGCTGCTTCATCTCTTACACGATTTGAGCCAAACTTGTCTTCTCTTTCCAGGAACAAATTAGGAGGAAATTATGTCGTATTACCCATTAAAAACAACCTCACAGCTGTTTCAGTGTGAAACTCTCAAACTTCCACTCCCACGGACTTGACATTGGATGGCAGTGGGGACCCCACTCCTGTAGTGCTGATGTGCTCTGTTGTGCTGCTCCTGTTGCATGGCTTTGGAGCTTCTGCACCTGAGCTACCAGTGCATGGCAGAGGAAGAGTCCTCTCTCTCCTGTGCTGTCCGTACTCACATGCAAAAAATGAAGCTTCATTTTCTCTCCACTCCCATTTCTGGAGCAGGGATCTGTGCGTGGAGTGAGGCAGAGGTAAGCAACACGTGATGAGGAAGCACATGACCACAGCATTCGGGAGGTGGCTCTCAGAGTGTGCGCATATGGGAAACAAATTCTGATTGCACAATCAGGCATAATTCAGGGATTTCCTAATCACTGAAATCTTGACTCTGCAACCTTACGAATTTTCTTCCATCTGCGCTGGTGCAATTCATTGCTATAGTTGCAACAGATGGCTGCTTTTCTTAGATAAATAAAAAAAAAAAAAATGTGGAAAACATGATAAGGCGAAAAACTGAAATAGTAAAAAACGGAGTGACTCGGCACCTAGGGCATCACACACTGTGTGAAGTGTCACGTTCTGATACAAATCTACATTTGGCACTCACCTGGCTATAAAATGCAGTAGTCCTAATTCATCTTATAAAAATCCCAGCTTCCTTTTTTGATAGTGTGCAGTACGTGAACTTTCTCCTGGGCAGGGGCAGGTAGTTATAGTCACTTGTCACTGTTACAGGTCATACAGCTCAGCTTCGCGGGATGCATCATCATCTCAGCCCATTTACACGGAGCTGAGACAGAGCAGTACCAGTAGATATGTATGTCTGTCTTGTCCGTCTTGCAGGCTGCAAGGCGTAGGTGACACCATTTTGGAGAAAGGACAAGTAGCTCTGTACACGTTATAGCTGGAGAAGAGTATTACCAATACTGGAAGCAAAACAAAGCTATTTGCAGTGTGCTGATGGGGCTGGTGACATTGATATGGCTTGCCAGTTCCTGCCCGGTGTCTGTGTGAAGGCAGGAGGAAAGCTGTGCCTGGTCTGAGCTGAGGGTAGGTTGAGTGACAGGCTGAGAGTCAGCAGAGGTAACCAGAGAAGCTTTGGTGAAAGACAACGTAAGAGAAAACCTGTATACCTACATAATGGCCCTCCTTGGCTCCGTGCTTTGATGTAGCATGGTCCAGTGGACTCCATGTTGCTTGAGGTTCTTTGGGGGCTTGGTATTTTAGTGGTAAATTTTTTACTTCTGTTTTTCAAGGAACATCAATCCAACAGCTGTAAGGTTTCCAAGTCTGTGCCTCTGCAGACTGTGCTGGCAATCCCGAGCTTCTCTTTTGTTAAATTTTTTGAGAATCATTACATCGAGGTAAGACAAACTTTGGGCCACCATTACCCAACTCCTGATGGTGGATGTAGAGCTTTCCTAACTCTCCTTCTTACCTATATGTCATACCATAGCTGAAGAGAATAATGCCAAACAACTAACATTAATTCTTTCAGGAGATCTTTTTCTCTAAATGCAATCACTTGGATTCCTAATTGACGCTGTCTGTGACATCCTTTTAATCTAGTAATGGTATAACTCTATAACAGTATATCTGAAGTGTCAGCATTTGGGAGGAAGAATGAGCTGGATAGCCGGAAAATGTGCTCATCTCTAATGAAATTATTAACATTTTTAAGATAAATTGTTCAGAAAGAGCGTGAGTGAATTATACTGACTGCACAGCCAAAGCTTTTCCTCCACCTAGGGATCCATTTTGATCCCTGGTGGAGGTGTGGAAGAAGGGAAGCCAAAGCAGTGACTTAGCTTCTGCCTTCAGCCATCGCTAGAAAAACATCCTCTTACACCTCATATCCTCCTCAGCAATCACTTCATTGGCGACGACCCAGAGAACCTTCCCTCTGATGCCAGAGTCCTCCTGCATAACAATATCACACACTGTTGACGGCCACGCGTGAGGTGTGGCTGTGACTCATGCTTCGTGTTCCTCCTGCGTGTCCATCCCAAAACACAAGCGGCCTTTGGTCGCCTGCTCCCACAGCCAAGCCTGGGGCCCATTCCAGCGTTGCCATCTGTTGCTGGGGCTGCTCCTGCACTTTTTCTTTTTTGCTTACTTGTGTCCCTTCTGGAGGCCTCAATGCCTCCTCCCTCTCATCTCTGGTTGAAAAACAAGGCCAACCTCAGTCAAGGTGCTCTCACCCATAGGAAACGTGCAGCCTGTGTCGCAGGGCACTGCAGCCACTCCCTGTGTTGCTCAAGGACTGCTAAGAGCTTGGATGCAGCAGGAGCTGCCCTGTGCTTCCCGTCTCCTTTCTCCTTTGGGCACTGCCCTTGAAACCTTGGGGTGGAGTGCTTCTCCTAATATGTTGATTTTTTTAAATAGGTTAAGAAGCACGGGAGGAAATCAGTAATGTTAGACTTGTTGGGATTATTTTCAAGCCGTGCTTTATTCTCAGTCAACTATAATGGGACTGCAGGAAGCTTTAAGATGAGCTGTAAAAAACTCAGCTGAGTGAGGTGGCTTAATGGGCACAGGGACTTTCAAAAATGAATATAGTTTATTTTTCTGTAGCATCTCTTAAAAAAAAAAAAAGAGGAAGTATTTTACAGAACAACGGTAAAATAGGCACTGAATGCTTCCAGGAGCTGGATGCTGCTTTAGAAGGAGAAAGGATGAAGTGGAATATAAAGAAGGACAGGTACCATTTGCAAGTGTGAAGGTTGAGAGACAAGAATGGAAAGCGAGAGTAATGGGAGAAAGAAAATGAACGCGGAGGAGCTGGACAATAAGAGAGGACAAGGATGCAATTAGGGACAAGGAAAGAGGAAGGGAAGTGAATATTAAATTTGGGGCTAGAAGTGTAGGAACAAGTTTTGGCAGTAGGGGAAGGGATAGGTTTATCAAGAAAAAGCTGCTTGGGAAGGAAGGGATGTCGGGGGAGGGGCTGTAAGTGGAGGGGTGATGAGTGGGTGAGATGTTTGCCTGACCACACCGGTGGGCTTCCATGATTCTGGAGGTGATGGTTGTACCCTGGTATGAGATTTCTGGGACTTTTAGGAAACCTGATTCTAACTTTTGGTTCACCTCTCATTCCAGTGAGTAGCAAGGGATTCACAGGCCACTGTTCGTGGTAGCTTGTGGTAGCAATGGTAGTGGGTGGATGGTTGGACTAGATGATCTTGTAGGTTCTTTCCAACCTTGTGGTTCTATGATTCTATGATTTCTGCACACTTTCCAGGAAAAACCTGCCTCTGTATGGGATTGGCATTGATGGAAAGGTTGCTATGTGTAAGCACCCCAACTTCATCTCAGATCTCAGGCAGACTAAGCATCCAGACTCCTCTGTCAGTGGTAAAAGTGCTTGATGTTAGTACTGTCCAAGTCCATAAGTGATTATCTGGCTTCTGCCTCTTGCCATGTGAGAGGAAGACACAAGAAAAGGCGAGTTCCCATTTGAGGCAGGATTTTCATCTAAGCCTTTGCCTTCATGTCTTCAGAATTCACTAAGAACATAGCTGCATCAGGCACTCCGGTCGTGAATGCCTGAACACAAAGGCTTAGCATGTAGCAGGTTTAGAAGGGCACAGAGGCATGGTATCGGTCACCCAGCTCCTGCTACATGGTAGTACCTCCAGTCAAGCATCTCCTGCTCTTCTGAGAGGAATCTTTCAACACCATTTTTGAATCAGTATCCAAAAAGCATTCAGAAATAACTGCTGAAATCCATTTCCAGAGTATTCAAGTTGTAACCCATGTCCACTCCAGTTAGAAGGCCATTGTTAACTCTTGATAATGCTGACCACATTCCAAAGAGCCCATAGGCTGATATGTGGTGAAAGGGAGGTCTGGAGCCATTAACAAGTTGAGAAAAGGAATAATTTCCCTTCTCTTGCATATGGATGAATTTTGTGTGGACCAAGTATTTTCTAAGAACAAAACTGAGATGCTTCATAAATGGAGAAAGAAATAGTGAGAGAAAATATGAAAGAGCCTGAAGGCCAAGGAGCTTTTATTCCTCATTCTGAGTAACTTAGGCTTAATGGTCCCAGGAGAGGGGATAAGGAAGCTACAAGCAACAGAAGTAATTATAGTAAACTGTGTAGAAAATTAGTCTGTGTGAATGGGGATGCATCATGGACATTTTATCAGTGAGTAATCTTAGCTTGTGCTCTGAATGCTTCCAATCTAAGTTTACTTTTTAGTGACATCCTTGTAAGCCTGGAGCTTTCCCTGGATAGGATGGGAGGCAGAATGGATGGGCAAAGAGTGCCCTTTGTGCAACTCTTAGTAATCAGTCTATGGTACAGCAATGGAAATAGCACTGCAAATTGCCATTCAGTATCTTTTTACTTAAGATGAACGACTGGGGGAAAAAATGCAAGGGAGAGAGGTACTCTGTTCCTCTGACCTGCTTCTTACCCAGGTATGTTCATGTTGCCTACCAGAGGCATTAAGGCTGTAAAAGCTTATTGTCAAATCAATTCTGCTCTTCCTGAGGCCTGGGAGACCAGGCGTGTGCCTTGAAAGACTTTAAAACTTGCCCCTCCCTGATGATTTGCAAAGTTTAATTTCTGTAATGGGCTCTGGTGACAGAGGCATTCACTGTTTTTTTTCCAACAGGAATTGCTGAATGTATGAATGAGTCATTCTGTAGGCGGGAGATATAATGGCAGCCTTCGATATCCTGATCTAAGGGTGGGGAGGTTGTGTGGGAGGGGAGGAATGGGGTACACTTTAAGTTAAATTACCCACCTTGCTTCCCTGCATCAGGCTGCCCCTCCTTCTCCTTCTCTCAAAGTCCCTTCCTGGCCCGGTGTCAGGATGATGCTGAAAGAGGGAAGGGGAAGGCTGAGGGCCCTCCTGTGGGAGATGGAGTTTATAATATATGCATTTGCCTGGAAATGCCATAAGAAATTAATATTTGTTACAGAAACAGTGGGACTGCATTAATATTTAAATATTAAATGAATATTTAATTTGAAAGCTTTGATTTGAAAGTGAATGAGACAGCCATGACATGAACAGTTGTGCTGTTCCTGTTAAGAAATGTTAATGATTTATTGACAATGTCGGTAGCAATAACTTTACACCGTTTCAGTTACATAATGCCTTTGAAATTTTGGTAAAGTGATTACTGAGAACAAAAAGCAAGCTGGCTTCAGCAACCGTTTTGGGAAGGACTAGTGAACACTAGTTCTTCCATTTCTTTCTGGGAGAGATCCCACCCATTCCCCAGGATCCAGGCTGGTTGGGGCATCAGCCATGCATGCTCTCCCCAGCACCAGCATCCTGCACCAGTTGTGTTCATCTCTTGCCCACAGGCTGAACATGGAGCAGCTGAGAGCTCAGACCCTCAGCCGGCTTCCCACAGTGCCTCCTGCCACAGACCTCCAAAGTGGATTGCACCCGGGTTTCTTACAGCTGTTCTGGCTGAAGCTGACTTAGGGGTGTATGCTAATTATCATGCGTTTAGTAATCCTTAATGTCAAGAACATCTTAATCACCGAACAGGTTTATTCTGTACCCTTAAAAGGTTTGTTGAGGCTGTACCCGTAGTTTCATGGAGCTCTAGTAGGATTTTACTCCTGGGCGTGGTGGGAGTGAGAGAATGGAGAAAGGCAAACAGGTCTTTTGCCTTATGTGCATCTTGAGTTTAACCTTAAGTTGCAGCTGAAACTGGAAGGCGTTGGCTGAACTCAGCTCCAGCGAACCTGAGCTGGATGCCTCCAGCCCAGAGGTGTTGGTTCTGAAACTTCTCTGCCTGTAGTTTTTAAACCCCTTGAAAACTTTGAGAGAAAGGTCCCTGCTGAATAAATAGGGATGTGGAATATTCTTGTGACATGATATGTCATGGGAAATTCATCCGAAAAATAACTAAAAAGGCACGCTGGCATGGTATCTTGAGAGCTGTACCATGCTATAGGTTCCCAATTCCAGAAATGTGTTTCTTCTTAAAGCCAATCTTTGCACAAAACCGAGAGAAAAATGAAGTCTAAATTCACAATGTGACCCAATCTAAACAAACAATATGTGTTTCTTCTTTTCCCCCCTTTCTCTTAGCTGTATGCCACTGTTACAGTCAGCCTTATTAAAAGTAAGTTAGTGGAAAAAGAGAACAAGTAGACACAACAGAGTATGTGGTTTAAAATACTGTTGTTGAGCCTGGTACTCTCTCTCACTTTTTAATTGCACTGTACTGATGGCAGTCTTGGTGATCTCAGAGCTGGCAAAAGAATCTTGACGTGGAAGGATGAAGGCTTGAGCTTTCTGTGTGCTTCACCTCTGCTGTGGTCCTTCTGCTATGTCCTGGCAGTATTCTAGGTGAGGTTCTGAGGAGTGCAGGCTCATGATGTCTTCCAACAAGCTACGTCACAGAAGGCCATCAAAAACAATCAGATCAATTCACTAACCTTGGCCACACTTAACAAGGTTGGAAAATGGCTGAGTGTGTAAGCATCAGCTCTTCGTTAAATCCCCTGCTTGCACTGAAATAATTGGAAAAGTAGGCATGCATATGCCTATATAGCTGTATATTTTGTGGGACTTGCCCCAACCTATGCAGTGGAGCTCATCACATCGCTCACCTTTAGCAAGAGCGCTGCCCACACTCCCCGTGAAGTAATTGCTGAAGACTCCACATATTATATTATCTATTAAAACCTGGCAAGACGTTATTTTCTACAAGGCATGCACTGTTTTGGAGCATACAGCATTTTCGGAGCTGAAATCTCGTGAACACTCCTAACAAAGTTGATTTCATTTGTGGACATAAAGCCCTTCTATTTCTCATTGTAACTGTTCAGCACACTGGTCTGAAAACAACTCCAGTCTGATCAAATTAAAAGCAGCCCAAACTATTCTATTTTTTTTATTTCTAAACTCATGCCTGAACTAAAGATTTTGGTATCCCAGGAAGAGTTACTAACATTTCTGGGTGGGTCGTATAGCATTTAATAACAACGGGTACCTCTTTGGATAAATATCACCAACTATGGAATTTAATGAGATTTGTATTGCACTATAGAAATGTACTTTAGAAAATTAAGTTTAAGTCTGTAGGTTTCAAGGCTTTCTATGAATATTATTGAATTTATACAGGGCTTTGCGATTCTGTGCCTATTTAGTTTTAGGGGAATATTTTCATGTATTATTTGGGTTTTCATTTGATACGCTTTTCTTCTTCCTCATTCTTTTTTAAAGCACTGGTAGCAAAGAAGTGAAAGGAGGCTATTTTTTGCTGCAGGATAAATTTTGATATTTCAATTCTAGTTTTTGCCTCCTGAGGAATTTTCTATTTTCCTGAGATTCTTAACCAGGTCATTCCCATTCCCCAACCACCAGGATGTTACCTGCCCAGGCAGCAGCTGCCATGGGTCACACTTTTCCACAGTCCTGTCCATCCCTATGTCCAATTCTGCACACAGAAAAAAGCAAGCAGTTTCAAAAGGAAGATTCATGAAACGTCTTCCAGTACAAACAAGGTTGTACTTTTCTCAGATCCAGTTCTCTGCAGCTTCTATTGCTGTCCTTGCAGCGTTTTCTGTGTTCTGCTAGTGGGCAAACAGGGTTTGACACTCAGTAGTGATCAGTGCTGCATCGGAGAGATCTGCTTGCCTCGAAGAGCAAAGACAATTTTTGGAAGTCCCATTAAATGCATTAACAGTGAACTGGGGATGAAGTCAGAACCTTGCTTAGACATTTCGATTGAGAGTTGCCACACAACTGTAGCAAGTGGTGGGTCTTGGCTGAAAACATATTTGTACATTAAGGCAGATAGAGATGGATTTCGCTAGCTTAAACACAGCTTTAGTGCAGACGAAAGCAATAGGGGGCGGCTGGGAAAGCACAGGCTGCCACCACCCTCACATATGGCACTGGTTTCCTATAATGCTTGCTGTATTGTACTTACGTCCCGCAGTGACATATCACAGAAAGCCACCTAGGCCAAATTCTTAACCAAAGAAAACACACCCAAAACGCCAAAAAACTGCAGCTTTTAGTGAGATCTGTCCTCCAACTTATTTATTGTTGGGTTTTCTTTTTCCTTCTGCTTTTCGTCTGTCTGGTTTCTATTTCCACCCTTTCTCTTCTTCTCAGTTTTGTTTTGTCTTGTTTTGTTGTTGTTTTTCTTTTTTAAACCATATTTGAGGAATCTCAGTTGAACCAAGAAGCCTGAGAGGTATGAGTGGAATGTTTTGATTTAATACATCCTTACCCGAACTTTCTTTTGATGAATCAATTCAAATCAGTGGATTCCGATGGCAGAGCTCTGGGGGTGGCACAGGAAGATGAAGGTGCCCGGATGCAAGGCGGTTGGGAGGGCTTTGTTCAGGTTCAAGGGGCCAACAGAAAGTTGAGAAACTTCACTTAAGCACATGACTGAAAAGTCCCTTTATCTTCTGGGCAGGGTGATAATTGCGTTGCTCCGTGATTTTGGGGACCCACGCCTGGGCAAGGAGCAGGTTCCTGATGAAACTTGGGAGCATTGGAGCCAAGGAGTAGTTCTGGGCCCTGGTGCCACGCAGACATGCAAGGCTGCTCACTCTGGAGCTGCTGAGGGCTGTGGGCCTGGCTGGGAGGGTTCCCCGCTTGGCTCCGTACCTCGTGTGCATGGGACTTCACAGCTGTGTTTTTCAAATGCCATTCAAATGAAAGCAGAAAGGGGAAATCCCATTTCGCTGGGAATTGCTCTCAGATGCTGAGAGAAGTTTTTCTGCTGAATTCCGTCTTTTGGCTTTCTTGTTGCAGAATGACACACAGTGTCTGTCTGCTGATCAATTTGTTTATCATTTGCTTGATTATCTTCTTCAATAGCAAGACACAACAGGTTTCTCTTGTTAATCCTGTTAGTACTGGCATTGAAGCAGAAATTTAGTTTAGGAAGAACATTTAGGTATGTTAAACTTTCTTGTAGGTGATGCCTGCAAATACCGAAACATGGCCTGATATGTTTGGATTTTCTAGATTTTCTAGATTTTCTATTCCTGGGCCACGTGTTCTCATGTGAGTTCTGCTGTTTGTCTCTCCAAGCACATACTTAGATGCCAGCACCTTGCTTTCCTCCTGGCTTTCAGCATAGTTGGGTGGCTCTTCCAATGAAGTATCATGGCATGACTTCTCAGGCTCCTTCTCCACCTCCAGCAGCCCGGCACACAGGGTGAAGGGCTGCCCACCAGGACATTTGGTGATGGTCTCTCTTAACGCTTCATGTATGACTTGAGGAAGATGTCAAAGCAGAGCACTGGATGGCCTCCATGTATCATTTGAACAGGTACTCATGTAACAGAGGCCCTGCTTTCCTTCCCAAAAAAGCCCCCTTCCGTCTCTGCACCCACACATGATATTTATCTTGTGGGGAAAAAAGCATCAGTAGGTCTGAGAGGAGTGTAGAGTACTTGACCCATGGGGCAGCAGCTGTTTTCCAGCAACTGCAGCCATGTTTTGTGTTGTGGATACTTACTGGTTGGATAAAGCATATCTGCTGTTGTCCCATATATTTACAAAAGGAGACCTCAGTGATAAAAAAGTCTGTCTTTTCCTTGTAACATTTGTTTGACTGTGCAGTGCTGATAATTCTTTGGTTCGGAGGTATGGTCCCTCCTGAACAAATCAAAAGCACTCAGTAAAGCCATGGCCCTGTGCACTTTTTGCCTGTAGGACAAAACCCAACCACCAGAATTTGCAAATCTCTGGGAGATGAAATATCTTGGCTGCTTGTCTTGTTCCCCTTTCCTTCCCAGTCAGGTCCCTCAGATGAGTCAGTAGAAACTCCTGTTACTATAACATTAACATGATTTTGGGCAAAATACCTGAACTGTTTCACCAGAATTTGACCCAACTCCCAGAATAGCAGGGAATACATGGCTTTTGAATGAGGTGGTTTGGAAACTACATAGAACATCTTGTATTTGATAAATCAGATTATCTTCATAGGTATTCTCCTGAGTTTTACCTGTCTTTTCAAAGAAAATTCTGTTAATACTGCATAGTCATGGCCTCTCCAAAATTTCTCACTGAAGTATAGAAGTGATAAAAATAGTGTTCTGCAGTTCTAGGTTTCAGCATTCTGGTTTCATCTAGGAATCTTAAATCAGTGGACAAACAGCCTTTTACAACAGGCACTCCCCTTACGTGGGGGGAATGTGAGGCAAAGTGTTTGTGTCTTTGCTGGGCTTCAAAGCTCGGTGAGAGGAGGAGGCTTTGGGTGCAGAGGCGATGCCAGGAGGCTTGGGAAGGTGCTGGGAGCTGAGTCCCACTGAGGGCACACAGGGAGCCCCTGGGCCTGGGGGCACTTTGGGGACCCAGGAGGTCCTTCCTCTGCTCACATCTCCTGCTATAGGCTGGGATTTTGCTGCCCCCATCAGTCCGCTGGGTTAGGAACCTGCCTCCCTCACCCTGCAGTGCTCTCCAGGTGGGGACGTGGCCCCACAGACCTGAGTGGGGACCCAGGGCCACCCCATAGACCTTGGGGATGTGGCTGAAGGGCATTAGAGTGCGGATGGCCACGCTCTGTGGAAGTTGGTTCCTTGCACCCAGCAAGGGTTTCACTCACATGATCTGACCCCAACACCCAGGTTATGGCATGTAGGCTGAGCAAAGATGGGCCCGTGGAGTTAATTAGAATGTATGGGGTCTAATTGAGGAGGAAGGATTTGCCCCATTGTTTAAATCCACTATAGTGAGAAACATCACTTTTTGTTCTACCCACAACGTCGTAGAATAGAGATTATAGCCCAACCCCCAAGAATGTATTTCAAGAATGCGTGGAAAAAAAAATACAAAGAATATGTAACTTTTCTGGAAATATGATATTTCATGTGGGAAATTTGGAGGATAAAGTAACCGAATTCCAGGCGAACAGGCATCAGTATTGTTAGGTAATACAGCTCTCTGCAGGGCAAAAAAGAGTGGCATGCCAGGTTTAAGTAGGAATTTATAGCCACTGACTGCAAATTACTTTATAAAATTACTGATACCTTTGTAAAGCCATCAATTATGTGTTTAGTCTTGATTGTCATTTATTGCAGTTCTTTCTTTATTGTCCAGGAAACTTTTCTGGATTAAATGGCGTATTTCAAATTGACGTGAGGCTGTTTCATTGACGTGGAGTAACAGCATGTGCATTTCACACACGGGGCAACTCGGGGAACAGCAGTTGAGTCTCTTACCCACCAGTGAAGGTAACGTGGTGATGGTGTTTCAGTTTCTGCTCAAGTTAGGGTCGTTAGATGGTGTTGTGGAAGTGCAGGCTATAGCGAAGCACTCAGAAACTCTAGGTTTTTGTTAGCATGGAGTGCAACGTTTCGTTCTCTGTCCTTTTTAAAACACGAGGAGAAAGGACAGATAGAGAAAACAGTGGGAAAAAAAAATGGGAAATGTACCGAGTCCAAATGAGGTCTTCTGTTAAATCTCTTCCAGGATTGAGCATATGTGACATTTTTTTGTTGTTGTTTCTTCAGTTTTTAGCCTTTCTGCCTTTTCCTCGCGAGGGGCAGTGGCCAGGTTCCACGTAACACCGCTTGGGCACTGAGTCCATGGCTCTGTGTACAAGGAGGTGTTGGGCTGAATGGGATTCGCAGCCCAGAGTGCCCAGATCCCTGTCGCTTTGACGCTGGTCTTGGCTCTTTGGGTTTCATTTCTCGCTATTCTGTGGAGGCAGCGTGATTCCTATCATACCACTGTTGATTGCATAAAATATTCCCTGAATCCAACACGTTGCATTAAAATCTGGTGTCTGGGCCCTGTCTGATTCTGAGCAGCGTCACTGCTGGATTGCACGTCAGCCATCTCCAACCCAGGCCAAGTTCAGAGAGACTTGATTGGGATGTCGGTGAGGGGTAAAAACCATATAAACCTCCGCTGTGATTGATGGAGTTGCGCGCAGTGAGGATGACAATGTACAAATACTTGCTCAGAATAGTAGGGCCTCAATTCAGCCACATCTGGCAGACTTTTCAGCTTTTGCCTTTCAAGAAACATCGCTTTTAATTGACCTTCACATGAGTAATTTGAAGATTCAACACCGTTCTTGACGAAGAAGACTTCAAACTGTGGAGTCTCCCGTCATATGTGTAATTAGTAATTTTACTATACCATGAGTGATTAAACCTGACCCCCAGGGAGGCAAGAATAATGCTGTGTGACTTCCTCGCCTAATTGCCGCAGAACAAATGTGAAAATGTGTACATTACGGCAAATTGTGTGCTAATTGGCCTTAAAGAAATTCTAAATATGAGGGAGAAATGGGCATGTAATTTCAAACATATTTGAGAGGTTTTGCAGTCAGCTTGCAAATAGGAGAGGAAAAAAAGTCAGAATTTGACAAAACCATTATTTGTTATGATTTATTCACTCAGCTCGAGTCTTGAACCTGGGAGTTATTGGCAGCTTCAGCTAAGATTCCTGCTGAGTATTTCTACTTATAATGACTGCATGCAGCATGTAGCTCAGTGCTATTTTTTTGGCATAATATCATAAATATCTATTTTAATTCTTGTCTCTACATATGTATCTAGAGTTTGGTGCTTTTTTTCCCCTTTTTCTTGTGGAAATATCTGTAGATGCAAGACAATATCCTGCTCCCTTTACTTAAGAGAATACTCCACTCGAGTTCAACAGGAGGATTATTCTCCTTGGGTAGAAACCCCCCTGCCAGAAAGCCCGTACATCACTTAAGTACTGGCTTAAGCAGAAAATAAATGTCCATCTGTGCAGGGTAGAATTTCATCTGTTGTCAGGGAAGTTAGATCTGACCCATGGACTTAAGGAATCCCACATTTACTCCCTATTCTTAAAATCACATCACTCTTCTACTCTCTGTTCTTTATCGTTCGGGACTCAGGAGTTTATGCACCACATTTTCTTTCGCAATGTCTTGGAAGTAAAACCGATTGAACATGGAATTTGTCCTCTAGAAGTAAATTCCATCCCTTCGTACTTTCTTCTGTCTACCATAAATAAGGAAAGTTGAAGTTTGGGCATTTTGTTTGTAGCAGGAGTACTCCTGAAATTGTTACAGGAATTGTAATCCACTGCATTGGAACATCGAGTTTGGTCACAGTGAAGCACTTGCTCATGCCGTTGCTATTTTAAGAGTAGAAGGTCAAATATGTTCAAATTGAAATGATGCAATGCCTTCAAAATGAAATATTCCAATAGTTTTCTTTGATGATTTCAGCCAAATCACAATGCCCCCAAAGAAACATCCTGATTTTGCAGAATTAACTTTCTCCATGGGAAAAACTGGAAGCCACGTTATTTAAGCTGAAGAACCTGCCCTACCAGACAGGGCAGAGCTCCTGTGGACATTGGAGAGTTTTCCATTGGGGAAGACAGTGTCCCACGCATCGCAGCTCTTCCTGGTTTTGCTCTTATTTGAAGTTGAGCCCATTCATGTTAGCTTTTTGATTTTCTGTTTGACTTTCAGTATCCCTTATGCGCTGAATTATAATAGTAAAGTGGAGTACACAGGCTCTTGCTGAGTGTAAGTGGCTTTTTTGCATCCGTCTGAGTTCTGTGGGACATTTGTGGGAGTGTAGACCATGGTATAGTTTGTTTGCTACCTAACAATTTCCTCTTGATTGGCAAGAGGCTTGATTGCCTTGAGGTCTTGTCTTCAAAATTTCGTAGATACTGCTGGTATTTTTTATCTTTCTTACCACTTGAGCTGTGTGGAGGGAAGGTGATGCGATTAGAATGGGGCTGACCAGATCTGATTCTTGTTGACTTCTGTGGGTCTTTGTGGCTGTGTGCAAAATGAGATGCCGGTTGTACATTCCTGAGTGTTTGCACATTGGTGAGGAGCTGGCAAACCGTCTCCTGGAAGCCTGGAGAACATACAGCAATTCTTCCACATGGCAGTATTTACTTTCATTAAGTTTATCAGGTATATTTTGAGTGTAAGTGGCTATGACTTGCACTAATAGGGCAGTCTGCAAAAACAGCAAGATTACAGTCCCAGGAAAACTCTGGAGAGATTGTCTGTAGGAAAACAAGGACTGACAGTCATTCAGTTTGACATGGAAGAAGAGGATGGTTGGGATTCCTGGGTTTGAGGCTGAATTTACTGAAACCCAGCTCCATCCTACTGGGCTTCATCTGAACAGAACAGTGGCCAGAAGGTTCGGTGTGCTACTGCTATTTCCACTTATTAAGTACTTGGAGAAGTACTTTTTGTTGCCATCAGGGGGAGCTTTTGAGATCTTTCAAGAGTGAAAAAAAATAAATTATTAAAAAAAAAAGAAAGAAAGAAAAAAAAAAAAAAAAGAGAAAAAAAAGGAAACGTCCCAGCTCAGAAAGAGATCTTCAAACCAGCAAGCAGCCAGAATCTTACCTGTGGCTGCAACTAAGCCAGGGAAGCCAGGGGAGCTGAATTCCTTAGGCTGAAAAGCTAGCAATATTAAGAGAGGATTTTTTGACTCACTCCACCAACAAAATTATAATTTTTTTTTAATTACTTAAAAAAAAAAAAAAGCCAACCAAACAACAACAACAGGAGTCTTTGGGAGCATTCAAAAGCCAAATCCTGCTCTGTTGCTGCAGCTTCTGGAAGGCAATTGCTCTCCAACAAGCTTCTCTCCTTTTAGCTGCTCATGATTCGATGGGGACCTTTTGATGCAACATTTGGATTAGCTGCACACAACCGCTCTGAGGGGGACCACAAAAGGGGGAGCCTGGCTGATTGCATAACTTTAAGAAAATAATAAGAGGAAAAGAAAGAATTAGAAAGAGAGAGAGAGAGAGAGAGAGTGAAAAAGAGAGAAAGAAAGAAAGCAATTAAAAAAATATCTGAGAATCAAGTTTCAAGACTCTTTATGTTCTGCAGAGGAGCATAAGGTTTACCAGCAAAGTGCAACGGGGAGTCTGAGAGGAGAAATAGCTTTCTCTTTTGCCAAGAAAAAAAAAAAAAAAAAAAAGGAATGTGTGTTTTGGACTGGACTGGGAAAGAAAGCTGGGGAGACTGCAAAAAGAGGGGTGCAGGATCTTTGTCACATTGATCCATTCATCTTGATTGTCTTCTTGGCAAAAAAATAAAAAATAAAAAATAAATAAGAGAGGAGAAAGTGATAGGGGGAAAGAGGAAGAGAAGAAGAGAAGGGGGAAAAAAAAGAAAACAGCAAAATTGTTTGAACCTCTGGAGCTATCTGCTTCTTCAAGCTGATTGATTAGTCATGATCCCTGCAGTTTTAATGGGAATCATTCAATTGGGAAGGTGGAGCACCCTAGAGTAGATTAGCATATTCTTGTTTACTCATCTTCTGAGGGGCTTTTTCTCTTTTCTTTCATTTTGTGGAGAAGAAGGGAGGGGGGGAGGTTGGGGGGAAGGAGGGGGTTGTGGCTTATGTTATAAAGGAGGCCAAAAAAATAAATAGATTAGAGCATCTTTTGGGGGGAGGGAAATCAGTGGGTCTGAGTCTTGGAGAAAGCTTGGGGGGTTGTTTTGGGTTTTTTGTTGTTGTTGTTTTGTTTTGTGTGTGTGTGAGTGTGTGTGTGTGTTTTTTTTAAGAAGAAAAAAAAAAAATAAAGGGAAGAAAATCCAGCAGAGAAAAGAAGAGAGAGGAATTCCAGCTGTGGAGGAATAGAGGAGAAGAAGACAGATAGAGGAGGAAGAACAGAGAAATACATTTCAACCAAGAAGGAGTTTTGATTTATTTTATTTTTATTTGTTTTAAGGAAAAAAAAATCTATAAGCAGGAAAAAGAAAGAAAGAAAAAGAAAAAAAGAAAAGAAAAAGCAACTGAGAAGGGTTATAAAAAGAGCAAATACCAAGAAGGGTGAACAAGAGAAGAAAGTCAAGGCAAGGAGGAGCCCAAAGCTGGCAGATCGGGAGGATTTGCAGGGGAGAAGGGGGGGGAAGATTGGAAATGCAGCTCTGGAGTTTGCTGCTGCCTCTTGCGCTTCTCTGTACAGCCCTAGCCAGTGGACCCGAATGTGGGATGGACGAGCGCTCCCGCAGGGCGAGAAGGGACACCAGGCACAGCCGCCAGCTCCTCTACACTGCCCCGGGCACCTGTGCCACCAGGTTAGCCCGAGGAAGGCGCTCCACTGCTGGGCTGGAGCCTGGGCATGTCCCCCGCAGGAGGCAACAGCGGGAGGTAGAGGACGGCGAGGAGTCCCTTACCCCGAGCAGGGCGCTGTATTTCAGTGGACAAGGTGATCAGCTGCGGCTGAAGGCAGATATTGAGCTGCCCCGAGATGCCTTCACTTTGCAAGTGTGGCTGAAAGCTGAAGGAGGACAGAGATCTCCGGCTGTCATTGCAGGTAGGTCGCTCGCCGTGCCCGTGGCTGCAGCATCCCTTTTACGTTTCGGGAGCCGGCAGAACAGCCAGCTGTAGGCGTGCGTGTGTATAGGATACGTGTGTGTACATTTAAATGGTGCGTGTGTGCCTCGCAGCGTACGGACGTATGTGAGTGCATGTGTAAACATGCACGGGTGTGTTTATTATACATATATTCTGTGGAATACTGGAGCTCGGCAAACTCTCTGAAAGTGTATGCTGGCAGGAAAAGTTATGTAAACTTTTACATAGGGAAATGGCAGTATCCGGGCTAGTTTCTGTGTTTCTGTGTGTATGGATTGAGATGCAGACAGGAGGGAGAGCTCTTACGGTGGGTTTTTAACTCATTTGCAGGTCAGAAAACTGTAAGTAGAGCATTTAAAAGTAGCTTGTGTGGATGGATGGAAAGAAACGTATGTCTAGTGTGTGGCTGCAGAGAAATGCATGTGTAAGGTCCCTGTACGATTTCCTTAGTTTTATGAGCTCTTTAGCGTACTTTCACTGTTACCTTTTTAGATGCTATGTTAGCATGTGGTTTCCAAAAAGCTATAAAGGAACTTTTGGCTATTGTGAAACCTCAAATGAATCAAATGAGTTTATAAAGTTCCCAACCCCTCGGCGCTCAGCTGGGGCTGGGACTCGCGCTGCAGCTAGAGGATGTCGAGTATTTTCGTCTCCCCTTAGAAACGGCAAGTGTAACACAAATGATTGTGAGGTCAAATAGCCCTATAAAACCATTTAGTACTGAAAGCAGCTACCAGGCTGAGCTGTCTGAGCTGAACAATAATGAGGAATATTGCACTTCTCTTGCTTAAATTTTACGAGCCCATCGCGGATTTGGGTCCTTCCCCCCCCCCCCCCCCCCCCTCGCTCCCCCTCCCTCCCTCCATCTCCCTCCCTGTCCCTGCTTTAGTGATAAAGTGCAGCAAAGTTGTCGTGAAATCGGATACTTTTTGGAGGGTTACAAACCCTTATAAATGTCGCCACATCCATCTTTGCTCTGAAGGAAGTCATAGAAAATGGAAATGCCCTTAAAAAAAGGAAGCAAGTCAGAAAGAGAAACGGGGCCGGGGGGGCGGGGGGGGGGGGGAGCGGCGAGGGAGGGGGGTGAAAGACATGTTTTACAGCTCTTTTGGCAAGGAGATTCCCTGAAAGTACAAAGTTTCCATGTCCTAGGATGCCTTAAAGAGACAGGGAGGATTTCCCCTTTCCCTTTAACTGGAGGCACTTCCTAGAGCGGGCGGATGCTTGCGCTGGTGGTACCGCCGCCCTCCCCTCTCTCCCATCCCTGCCACCGTCCGCTGCCATCTGCTCCGTCCCCGCTGCCCCGTCCCTGACCCGCACCGCTGTCGCCTGTTGGTGAAGTCGCTTTGTCCGAAGGAAAACAAAAACGAAGATGAACTCAGCAGCGCGTTTCCTTAACTTTCCCCAGTCCCAGCTGCTCTGCTCGCGGTGGGAGGGGGATGCAGCGTGTGTGGCTGCTGGGGTGGGCAGGAGGTGCCGGGCATGGGATGGTCCCCTTTGCTTTCAGTAGGACAGTTGGATGAGTAATTTCATAGGAGGAGGCTTTCTCGTGCTCCACTCTTCTGTTTCCCAGTCTTAACTTAAACCCCAGGGCTCAAAGCGCTTCCCTTTCAGCTTAGCAGAGGCAGAATTTGGGCTCACACAGATCTCATCAGCGGCAGAACACGGTCTGTGTTTTTGTTTGTATCTAATCCGGCATCTGAGACCCTGTGTCTGTCTGTGGTGAGAGTATCTCTGATTCATACGATAGGGGACCTAGACAAACAGACACAAAGATCATCTGTAGTAAAATACTTTGATTGGATGGGAGACCTTGAGTTGTTGCCTGTATGAAACACTTGACCCATTTTATGCATGGAAATAACATTCCACGGTGAAAAAAAAAAATGAAGAGAAATGCCCCAGTTTAGCACTGTTGAGTTTGCAGATCTGCTCAGGAGGACTTGGTGATTTTTATTTTATTTTTAAACTCCCCCTTCCCCCCCATCACACACTCTTGAAGAGGAGCCAGGTTTGGCTCTATGTGTAAACACCTGGAAGAGCTCCAGGAGGATCTCACTCGGAGTATCCTCCGCACACTGCAGCCTCCCAGACCTGCAGCAAGCTTAGGGAGAGATTACGCTTCCCTCCGCGAGGAAATCAAGAGTCCTGGCTGCCAAAACGTTTGGCTTTCTCATTTTCACTGTTTTGGGATGTGACAGACTCCGGAGCCCTGTTCTGCTGATGATGTTACATCTGTAGGACCTCGCTGAAAGCCAGAGCCCTTCTGGGTGTTGGGTGGGCAGGGAACGGCTCCAGTTTGGAGACAGCAAGTTTCTCCCCAACTTAACGTTGCGGCTGCAGAGTGGGAAATTGCGTTTGCACAGATCTGAAGGGGAGAACAGGGCTGGCTGGAGAGCACCTCATTGACAGAGTCCTGCCTGTGTCTTCATCTACTTTCTGCCCTGACCCTCTGCCTGTGCCGACAGCTCTTCCGCGAGCCCTCCTTGCCGGCATAGCAGTCGTCACTGCAAGTCATATAGGAGCCACACACCCACACGTGAGCCTATAGGGGAAGCCTGTCTGTTAGAAATTTCATGTAGGACTCGGGTTGTTATCAGCTTCCATGCCTGAGCCCTGATATAAAGGAGCTCCTCTGCTAATCCTGCTACAGGAGTTTCTGTTTCTGTCTGGAGCCAACTCTCCTTACGTCACCCTCTGCTGCAGTATTCAATTTGTTTTCATAAATGGCTAATTTTACAGCGCTGTTAAGTGGGTTCGTCATTGCGCCGGGCCATGCCCTGTCTCTGATGATAGGCAGTCCTCGGTGCCAAGGCCCTGCCAATTTTCGCGCTGGTTGGCAGTGATGTTATTGCTGCCCTGTTTGACTTCAGTCATATCTGTTCTGGCATTTGTCAGGGAAAGCTGTTGGGAAACTGGAAGTCTGACCCATTGATCCGTGTTACGCAAAACCTCAGCAGTGCTTTGGGAGCCGGGCTGTGCCTCATTCGCGTGGCTCCCGCTGTGCTCTGGCTCGTGCGTGCTTGGGTCTCTCCCGAGGCCACGTCGTTCTTGGACGGACACTCTTTGGAAGTGTGTACCCATCACACAGCACAGTACATCCCTCTTACAGATGCACGCGTGGGCACTTCGTCACTCAAGTTTGCATGCTTTCCCTCATAGTCTTCGAATGTATCTCCGGTTGTCAACGAAGGAGTTAAGGTCCGGGCCGTAATCAAGTTAGATAACACGCGTGCCATGCAAAGTAGAACGCTTCAAAGCACCATTGACCTTGCTTCTGTTGTAATCAAAGATATTCCAGTTCTACTGTGGAAATGCAACCCCGTCCTCAGAAATAGGATCCTCCTGAGTCCCTGTCAGGGTGTTTTCTGGTGTATGGCTTAGGAGCAGGAGCTCATGTTTTCATAGGAAGGAGATGTTGACTCTTTACTGTCTGGGAGCTGAGAGCAGTGGGATGAATGATCAGCAGCGGGAGCTGGAGTAGGAAGGCGTGCCTGCTCTGAAGAGTGAAAGTTATTTGCGTTTGTTTTGTTTTGTTTTTTCCCTTCCCCGTTTCATTCTCCCCTGTCTCTCTGATCGTTCCTCTGCCTGCCAACAGAGAGCATGATCCCAACTTAATAAAGCTTCATATGTAAGGGAGTGCCTATGTTTTCCCAGCTTCAGACCATGGTGAACATAAAAGTGCAGCAGAATCCAAGGGAAATAAATGCCAAAATCAGCACAGTGGAGCTCACTTAAAGCCACAGCCCTTGCATATGAGAGACTGAGAAATATTTACGTCCGAGACCAATCGTTGGGCACTTATAAAGATGTGTAATTGGCACTGCAATAGCTCTGTTCCCTCCACAGGGTTTAAGAATATATGTTTGGGTTTTGGTCCGCTTCTGGAGTTTTGGAGTCTGATAAAGAATTAATACATATTGGGTGGGAGCAGTGAGCTGGCTCTTGCCCCTGAAAGCTATCATAGCAGGTGCTCACGGAGCTCTTCAGCCATGAGTTTACATTGGATTTCACGGGCACAGAAATAATGGGTAGATGGCTAGATGGTAGATGGATAATGCATCATTTTTTTCTCATCATCACTGCCCGTTGCCTTTCTTATTCCACAGATTTGCTCATTTTGGTCCGTAATGAAGTAGCGAAACGAAGGACTGTAGAATGAGTCAGTCATAAAGCTTGTTGTTAATTAGCTCTGGTGTGCGCCAGGTCCCAGGGGACGGGGTGGCAGGGGCTCAGAGGGCTGCATGGATGCTCCAGCATAGTGACAGCCCAAAGGACACAGGTCACCATGCATCTCTGAGTTCCAGCGATTCCCCACTACGGCCCTGGGTAAGCAGTGAATAATTGGGCCACTGGAAGAACATGGTGTGGCTTGTCGTCTACTAGATGTTTGTGAGCAGCTCATTTCCTGCAGCCTGCAGAAGCTGGGACAGGAGTCAGAAACGGGGACTAAGAAGAGATTTTTCTTCCTTTAAGACTTCCAGTTTCAACCAGTCTCGTTCTTTCAACAGGCTACGTACCGGAGTCAGAACTGTATAGACTGAAGAACGTTTTATTTCCTTCAAGCACTTCCTTGTGGGCTGCTCTAATCAACAGAATGTTAATTAAGAGGGAAGTTTTCCTTTCAACGTGTGACGGTCAGGTTAGATTCCTCAGTGACGTATGGCTGCCTCCTGTAGGGACAGAGGTGTGTGCCAGGCTGAGCTGGCCATGCTGAGCTGGGCCTGATTTATTTCTGGGACATGCTTAAATCCCATGTCCTCTTGCTTAGCACAGGAGCCGATGTAGAGAGGCCTATTCCATCTCACCCCAAAGCCTCTCACGAAGGTAGTTGCCCCTTGCCTTTCTCAATAACCAGGAGCAGCCTCTACTTTCAGAGAGGGCTCAGGAGTTGGCTGGTGCCATGCTCAGGAGCTTGGTGCATCTGTTTGCCAAGGGTGAAAGCGATCCTCTGTGGGGTGTGACAACAGCAGGAGCTGGGTTGGTTCGGCTCAGCCAGGCCACGCAGAACCAGCTCCAGCCATGGCAGGGCATGAGATGCCGAGTGCTCCAGCTCTGTTGCAAGACAAATGTGTTCCTGAGCAGCCTGCAGGCAGGAGGACCCCTGGACCAGCAGGTGCTGGATGCTCTGAGCTCAGGGGATTAACTGAGTGCGTTCACATTGGACTTCCGTGGCTCAGGATGGCCTGAGCAAGAATGCAAAGACAAAATGTAGTGTCTTTTTTTCAACAAGATGTATTAGAGAAAAAAAAAAAAAAAAAAACAATTAAAATAAAGCCTTCCGTGAGGGGTCAGCTGAGATGTTCCCATCTAATAGTTTTGCTTCCAATTTTAGCTGTTGTTTTTCAGCTCCTCTTTTCTTCTCTCTGAAAGAAATTACAGGAGCACGAGCAGAGAAAAGACCACCTGGGTTGCCAAATTTAGTCCCCTGCCGCGTCAGGGATATAACAGTAGATAATTAGTTCAAACATTCACAGAATATCCACTTTGTTGGTTCTGATACAGTACAGGGCACAGAAAAATTCTCAGCACTGAACTATAAACCAAAGCTCTTCAGCAAAGACCCGAAGTCACCACTGTAATGTAAGGCAGGAGGAGGGACAGACAGATTGACAACACCGTTAAGTACCTAGAAATCCAAAACACTGATTTAGAAAAGTGTTAACTATGTTAAGGAAAAACATTTTCTGGTGTAAGATACTGGCTTTCTTATTTTTGGAAGGTTACAGAAGAATCAGGTGCTTTGACAGTTACGAAACTTGTATTGAAATTTTAAGTTAGAGTATCAGCCAGCCCTGATCCTTTCCCACAGATAGTCTGTTTTGATTAACTTCCCATTTTCCTGAGACAAATATTTTACCAACCACTTCCCACCCTTCTCTGATCATCATCTGTGCAGCGGTTCCTATTATCCCATTATAGGAAGAGTGAACACATTCACTTTATTACATTTTTGCTTCTTCCCCGT
The DNA here is from genome assembly GCA_023055505.1 of Callipepla californica brunnescens. Taxonomy (NCBI): domain Eukaryota; kingdom Metazoa; phylum Chordata; class Aves; order Galliformes; family Odontophoridae; genus Callipepla; species Callipepla californica. Next base: position 7,000,504 of record JALIRH010000028.1, on the reverse strand, counting down.
TATTCCGAATGTGGATCAGAGAAGTCTTGTTTGATCAAAACCCTCTACATTTTTCTCTCGGCTCTATCAGCCGGTCTAATGTCATCTTTCCCTTCATTTAACTGTTATACATTATGTATTAATCTTTCATTATATATTAATCCTTCTGTTTCAAATACAGAAAGGGCACTAGGCTTCTCTATTTCCCCGCTTCTGGGCATTTGGTTAGCGTGTTGTTGGCACAGAATGGTTGAGCACATTATCCTTTTTTTTTTGGTTGTTGTGTTTTTTGCCCCAAAATGAGACATCTAAAATGAAAGGTGTGCCTTTCTTCTGATCTTATGTTGCTCCATGAGTGTTTCCCTAGCTCATGGTAGCTGGCATCTGACCACTGTTCTTAGTTTTGTTGCAGCTTTCTGTGGAGGAGAAATCCTTGGTTGATCTTCTGCTAATTTCTCCGTGTCCCTAACCTCTTTATTTTCTCTGGTGCGAGCACGCATGCACATGCACACACAATTTCCAAAGCACCTTTGATTTTTTCCCTAGATCAATAGAGCATTTAAACTCCAATGATCAAGGAGAAGCAGCTTGTTTATTTCCCTGTGTATTCTGACACAAGTGGCAGATCTTGTAAACTGCTTTGATTTGATGGTAGTGCCTTTTATATAGTTTGCTCTCCCCACAGCCATCCATAAAGTCAAAGTACTCTTACTCTGAACATGAGCAGAGCAGAACTCTAGAAGGCAAATAAAAAGGAATTAAGAGGAAAATAAGTGAGCATCTTATCCCAGCATGTTTCTGCTGTCTTGCTTCATCACAATCTGAACAATTTGCTTTGTTGGGAACTGCTCGGTGTCCATAAGGTTGCAGCACCAAGTGAAGCTGCAGTGCATATCATAGTAAAGACTGTGACCAAGCGTAAATACAAGTCAGATTATCCCTTGTGAGAATGGAGATGTATTCATGTTGCTAGATTTTTACGCACGCAGCATGTATTTTAATCCTAAACCTATCCAAAATCATGAAAAATACCATTGACCTTGGCTGACGCTGGCTTAGGCTCCGATTTCAGAGCCTTCTGCATCCCTCCTCTACATCCCAGATCCTTTCATGGTCCTTGCATTATCATCCTTTATTTTGCTGTCCTTTCTTGCTTTGGATACAAAAGAAGAAAAATTGCAAAGCTCTAACGTCAGAGAAATTGGCCAGGGGAAGGGGGACATGTTTATTTCAGTTGTTTTTGCTATACTCCAAATCCCACTTTGGCCTCCGTCTCTGTCAACCTTTCTCCCTTTTTTTTCAGTGTTAACACGAGCACTTATTCAAAACACGCTGTCCGATTTTCTGTTTTGCTGAGTGATGTGTGTAACTTTCCTGTCCAATCCCTCCACCCTCTCTTATCACCATCATAGTCTCAGTTCTTTCTCTACTATCTGATGTCCTTGATTCCCCTGTCTTTCCCTTTTTCCTGCTCTGCACAACTGCTGTTTTCTTCCTCCCTAGCAAGCCCATGCTGTGGAAAGCCTCGTGCTCTCAGTGTTTGTGCTTTTCTGTCCCCATGTGAGGTTGGCATCCCCTCCTTGCAGACCGAGGGTGGATCCCAGGTGGATGGCTTCAGCCACCCGGTGTTGGGAGTGCTGTGGGGGCAGAGGGTAAGCAGGCTCTGTGTTTGTGTGCCTGGGCAGGCAGATGCTCATGCATATTTTCTGGGAATTATCGGTATGATTCTGTTTAATATCTATCCTGGCAGTGCACAAACAAGGAGGGAGCAGTTGTTCTCACAAAAGAGAGTGAGGGTGAAGTGAAACTGAGAAGCATCTGGAACTGGCCTGGTGAGGCAGCGTCTGAGAGATATGACACCAGCTCAAGAAAGAAAAAAGAATTGCAGAGTTGGAGAAGAAAACCACTCTGTTCTTTGCTGATTAGCTCCTGCTATCTGTAAGGCTTTCCTTGAATCTTCCTTTTGAGTGACACTTCGGGCACTCTGCTGTGATTTTCCCGCTTTTCCTCATGCAGCTTACTGTTTATTCACTTTAAATCACTTTCCCGTATGGATTCCTCTCCTCTGACCGATCTTCCCTTCCTTCATCTGATTCCCCAGAGTCTTCTGTCGTCATGGAACTGGGAGAAGAGCAGGCCTGCTCCCAACACGGAGCATCAGCTGCAAGCTTCTCTCCTCCTTCCTTCTCTTCCTTGCCTCTTCTCCGCTGTTAGTGTTGGAAGCATGTTCACAAAGATCATCCATTGGATTGAGGAAAGAGATCTTATCACCGTTGTTTTGTTTGTTTTATTTAAGGCAGTGAGGGGAAGAAGTGGAAAGGATGGGCCTTCGCTGTTACCAGCGTTACTTCGTTTTGAATGTAGGTTCTTCTTCTCATGTCCTAACGCATTTTGATGCTGTTGTTTTCCTTTATCTTGCAGTAAGATTGCTGCTTTGCAGTCCTGGTAACTTCCTCAAAACATTCTGCTAATTGTGGTGATACATGGGTGCTCCTCAACCTAGGTTGTTGTGCATGTGGAGTCAATGCACCTTAATTCCTGTGGGTCAGCTCCTTGTAGCTGTTGGTGGTTGTTTGCAGAGGGACTGCTGTGCTGTGCTGACGGTGATTATGAAGCCCTTCACTTACCAACAAGTGACACGAGCTCTTCGTACATGGTAGAAGATGAGATGATCTTGAATTTACCTCTCTGATCCAGTCATGCTGGCAGGGCTGGAATGAGCAATCGATACTGTATTTCTCAAATGCAGCTCAAAATGCGACAGAAGAGCAGATATCACAGAAGCCCCTTGATTTAGGGTACTTCTCTTTGAGTTGGAATGCTTTCCTATTTTTGATGTTCCTGTGTGTTGGTTCGTACGTCGACTCAGGAATGCAAAAAGCCTGATCCTGGATAGCCGAGGGTGTTAATTAAGGGCAAAACCAGCTAATTTACCCCACAGTTGCATCTGCAGCAGGCGTGTGGTTGCAGATGGGACTTTGCACGCAGCGTTAGTGCCCCAGTAACTGCAGCCTGTTCTGGGGAAGGGTCAGCACCCACTGCACACCCTCCTGGCTTAACAGGCAGTGCTTCTGTTGGCGATGTCAACAGGAAGGCTGTGCCTCGTATGATCCACTTGAACTGTATTTTGCTTTGAATTCAGCAGCATCTGTGCTTGCAAAGGCTGAGGCGCTGAGGTTGGAATCTGTAGCTTGCATCACTACTGCCTTTCTTTGCTGCTGCCTTGTGGATAAATGGAGCAGCCTCTCTGAGGTCAAAACAGCACCCTCCACCAGTGATAATTTAATAGGAATTATTTTCAGCACAAACTAGACGAGGATTGGAAGCCTTCTCTGCTGTAGCTCATGAATGGAGATGTTCAGGGAGAAACGCAGTACCAGGAGAAAAAAGCAAATGTTAACTACATGCATTAGGCACAAGGTTTTGAAACGTGTACCTGGCAGAGGGAAGGGTAAGTGGTACAAGCCAGATTCTGCTCTTGAGTGCCCCAGTGTAAACCCAGAGTTACTCCTTCAGAGAGGAAACCAGGGGGCTGCTGCAGGCTGGCAGTCAGGCTGAGTGTGGGGCTGATGCAGTGCGTGCAACGGGGAAAAACAAACAAGCTGAGAAGTGGGTGTCGTGGAGAGCAGCCTCCAAGCACCACTGCTCTGTGTAATGGTTCTGATGATGCAGTGGGAAATGTTTGTACAATGTGGGGTTGTTTTTACTTCTTGGAGCATTTTCTACGCACACCTAACCTATTCCCTTTAGGCTGTAAAACTAGGCCATATACGGCTTTTACAGTGAGCCCTTTGTGTTTCCAGCAACAAACACTTCTCAGCTCTGCTCTCCAGTCTTGTGGCTGTAGGCTCCTTCACCCCTTCCCATACTGTCCCATCTCCAGTAATAATATCCCCTCCTCTGTTTATAAACAAACACTTTCAGAGGAAGTTCACAGGAAGACAAGTTAGTTAATGAAAATCAACCGTGCACTCAGGTCCAAGCTGTGGGCTGGAGCCAGCAGGGTTACTGGATGTTTCTTACTCCACATCTGCTTGGAGGAATTTCGCTGATGAGATGTCAGTGTCTCTGTCTATGTGCTCTTCTCTCCTTTTCTCACTGTCATGGAAAAATGATGGAGTCAAATTGTTGTGTCAGTTTGCTTTAAAGTATTGCCCACGCAGTAGCTGGGAGCCCCAAGCAAGAAGACAAGCTTGAATGAACTCACTTTCACTTGCTCCAGAGACCCCCCCTAAGCCCCTACAGCACAGGGGAAGCACAAAAACAAAAGTCATTGTTTTGAGGCTAATTCTAGCTTGTGCTTCTAGCAGTGCACCTTGGTAGACTCAGATGGAGGTGAGGGAATTACCTGTTTGATTCCATCCTGGAGACATTGGAATCCTCTGAAAATCATAATCACAGAATCATAGAATAGCTTGGGTTGAAAAGGAGCTGAAAGATCATCGAGTTTCAACCCCCCTGTCGTGGGCAGGCTTGCCAACCACTAGAGCAGGCTGTCCAGAGCCGCATCCAGCCTTGCCTTGAGTGCCTTCAAGGATGGGGCATCCACAGCCTCTCTGGGCAGCCTGTTGCAGTGCATCTTCATGATGTGTAGGAGAATGACAGGATGAAGAAAGGCTCTGTGAGTGAGGAGGTCACAGTGGTAGGGCTGTGGTTCCCCATTCATACAGAGGTGTGGTAGCACTCCTGTCCCCAGGAGTGCATTTGGGAAGTGAGGATGAAGGAGTTTTCCCAGCTTTTCTAGATGTGGAACTCCCACTTCTAATTCTAAGAACCTTGAAAGTTAGCTGTGTTACAAAAGGTCTCCAAGTGCTGGCAGAATCTCCATACCTTACATTGTGATGGCTTCCATCAGTCTTCTGCTGCTTTTTGTTGAAAGAGCAGTTCTTCTTATTGCACAAATATTTTCTGGCATGTAATTAATAGCCTTATCTGTAAGACAGTTCCAGTGTGGTCTTTCCACCTCCCCCTCTCAGACAATCAGAAATGGGGATTTTGTGCTGCAGCATGGGCAAAGTTTATCAGTCATTGCACAATCTCGTTGTCTGTGAATAGATTAAAAAAAAGAAGGGGAGAAAATAGGCCTGATTTATACTAGTGAGCTTCCTCCAGGAATTCCAGGATAACTATCAACAAGTTGTCCCATGAGGAAAGTTGAGTGCTTCATTTTTGCCCTTTGGAGAGCTCTGAATTAATGAAGGACAGAGTACCAGCGTATCTTCTGCTCTTCTTTGAGCTGGGAAAGATTGGAATTCCCCAAAGTCCTCTTGTTAGGGATGGTTTAATCAGGCAGACTGTTTACATTCTGCGTCTCACCAGAGGCAATGCTCAAACTGGGGTGGTCTTCAGCTATATGCCATAATACTAGGGGTTTATTTTATTTTATTTTAAACATCAGCATGCCACCAGTTTTACTGGGAAAAGGCCGTATCCAAACACCTGCAGGCTCCATGGAACGAGCCAGAAGGAAGCAGCAGCTGCATCTCACGTAGGCGGAATGATCCTGCAAGGGGATCTGTGTTTCTTCTGCAGCTTGCTGTCTGCAGGGCTGGGGCTTCTCAACGGAGGTGGGCCAGGAGCACTTGCACTTAAGAGAGGAAGACACCTCCCAGCAGTAGGAAGGTGAGCACTGAATTCTTCCCTTTTCCTCAGGTGTGGAAGGCAGAGAAGCAAAGGCATTTTTGCACCCGACAGTATGTTTTCTATTCCACTCGTGATGGCCAGACAGTGAATATCCACTCTGACAATTTCTGTGCTCAGGTACTTAAGAAGACTCTAAATGTAAAGGGAGCTATGTGTTTCTTGAGAGAGAAGAAGGAAGGAACCAAGATGGGGACAGCTCTTCCTACTATCACCTGTCTCTCATCACCTCTCCCTCAGGGTGAACATCCGTATCAAGAAGTCAACACTTTATTGCACAGCTGTATTACTGTAATGGGCCATAAACCTCGAAATGGGATCTAAAATTCCATTCAGATAAAATTGAAAAAGAAATAAAATAAAGGCAACTTTGATATCTTCTGGGGTGTATTTTGGCTCCCCACACACAGGATCTTCAGTGCATCACTGAGAAGGACGCATGTAAATGGGCAGTGCGGGCGACGTTCTTCTAAAGCCAAGTGCTCCAACCAGCTGTTCAGCAGAGATGTTATTTATTGGGGCTGTCAGTGTGTTCCACACATGGTGTCCTTTGCACTGATGAGCTTGCAGCCTGGCTTTTATGGGGTTTCTCTGACAGTTGTCAAACACTGGTGACAGGGCAAGCTTGACAAGGCACACGTTTTTATGGAATGTTATGGGCATTGCTACAAGATGTTCTGGAAGGAAAAGACAGACAGGGAGTAACTGGCAGAGAGGAAAACAAAGGCGGTTGCAAAAGGTTCCCTTTTTACTGGTGGTTTCGGGAAGAGAACAGCAATTTCCTCCAGCAATAAATTAGATGTTTTGGGAGAAAGAAAGGGTGTTTGGTTAGACAGTGGTGACACTGCTGAGAGATAAGTAGGCTCCCTCTCCTTCAAATTGAAGTCTGTTGTTTTGTGGCAGGGTAGTTGGGGGTGCACTGGTTGCTCTGGGGTTTTAATTCCTCCTCTTCAGCTGCTCCAAGGTGTCCTCAGCTCAGTCCTTGGCATCAGTGAGGGTGGGAGAAGAGCTCTCAGCAGCCCAGAGAAAGACACTGCATGTGAGGAAGGGATCGTTGCACCAGAGCAGCTCTTTGATTGTGGGTGATGCAGTACAGGGCAAACACCACTGTTGCACAAAGAGAAAGAAGTGCTTGGCCAAGAATCCCCATTGGCCAGGGTCACACTAGGTCCCTGCAGTGTTGTGCGGCTCTAAAACGAAAACTAGGGTTGCAGAGTGCTGAGGAGACAAAAAGACAGATGCAGCTCTTGCCAATCTCAGCTTGTCAATTTGTCTTGACTTGTGTAAGCCTGTATTCGTGAATATCACAGGTATTTGTTTTCCCCCCACTGAAAAACAGAGCTGTTGCCTGAACAGTGACTCTGGCCACATTCCCTCCTATTCAGCACAATGCAATCTTGGCTCTTTACTAGTTAATATTTTCTGTCAACAACCTGCGAGAAAACATAAAATCAGTGCTGATAAAATTTGCAGATGTTGCAGAGTTCAGGGAGTGGTAAACAATGACCAAAACAGGACTCTCATTTGGGTGTTTTCATAAATTGAGAACATGCAAACAGTATGCATCAGAATAAAGCCAAATGTGAAGTCATACATATAGAAAGACGGGAGGCAGGTCATGCATAAAGGATGGATGGTGGGGGAAGGATCTTTCACCTGGAAGCTAAGCGTGTAGGAGTGACTCTGTGTCGGAATAGATAAAGCATCTGAATGTGAACTGCCAGTGTGATGCTGTGGCCAAAGGTTTCGAGTCATCGTTAGCTGTGTAAACAGGGAAACGTTGAACAGGATTGAGGAGGTTGTGTTATCCTTGTGTTGACAATGGAGAAGCTGCTGCTGAGGCACTTTGTACAGTCCTGGTGTCTGTCCACAGCTTAAGGAGGATGTTTTGTGAGAGAGGATTTAGAGAAAAAAAACAATCATGAGAATGATTATAGGATTTGTAACAAGTCCTAAAGCATTTGACTCAAGAAGATTAAGAGGTGAGTTGGTCATCGTGATCTTTAAGTACATGTTTAGGGAACATTAATCTGATAATTGGAGTTTGGAAATCTAATAATAGAGGATATGAGTAAATCCAATGAATGCACATGGAAACTAAGCAACTTCAGAACAGAGAGAAAATGCACTGTTTTGGCCACGAAAGTAGTCAGTCATTGAAAAGCCTTTCTGAGTAGAGTGGTGGAGTGTCTGTCACCGGGATCTTTTAAATGAGAATTCCGTGGTTTTTTTTCAAATTCTTTAAAGAGGAGTTAATTCAGTCCTCACCCCCTATCGTGTCTGAGTGCTTATAATGTTGTATCACTCTTGGGTTTTCAGCTATTACTGCAAAAACAGGAATGGCATGAAACTGCGTCAGGAGAGGTTGAGACTGGATATTAGGAAAAGGTTCTTCACCAAGAGGGCGGAACAGGCTCCCCAGGGCAGTGGTCATGGCACCAAGCCTGCTGGAGTTCAAGAAGTGTTTGGACAACACTTTCAGACATATGGTTTGATTTTTAGGTAGTCCTGTGTGGAGCCAGGACTTGATCCTTGTGGGTTCCTTCCAACTTGGGATACTATATGGTTCTATGATTCTAACTAGTTGAAGCAAACAGAAGGATGCTGACTTCAAATCCTTTAATATTCCATTATAACTACGGATTCTTCTTGACTCTGTGAACTTTGTATGGATTCCTGGGCATTGGACTGTCAGGCTCAGTATAACACGATGTTTTTCATCTTATTTAGGTTTTGTCACCTTTAACAAGGAGAGCTTGCCTCGAAACATACCAGCATGCTAGTCTGAAGACCAGCTCAAAAATAAGACTAAAATCTTTTCTCATTGAAGGTATTTGGACTCGTACTGTTGGTTTCAGTGAGACCAAGAGCTTACCTGCAGCATGTGCCTTCAGGGAGCAAAATCAAGGTTCCCCATTGCAGACTGGAGCACTGACCATGTCAGGGCTGAGAAACTAACACAGCAGACATCATTTGAAACAAAGAAGTGAATGAGAAAGCAGAAAACAAGCTTGGGGTGACTTTTGCTTGTCATCTCCTTGCTGGGTGGTCTGTCTGTCAGTCTCAGGACAGAGCAGCACTCCAGAAGGACATGTAGGCTCTGTGCTGAAATGATCTATTCCTGTGACTTTGACCAAGTTGAAAACACGAATACAGAGCAAAGACCTAACCAAGGTCGTGAAATTCTGTTTCAGAACACTAGTTTTGTGTGATCCAATCCCATCTGGAGGTCTTCCCTCAAAATAAAGACTAAAGCCCAGTGCACAAAGTGCTCCCTCCAACCCAAGTGCATGGGAGCCTACATGCACAGTGAAGGTAGTACATGTGCTTGCTTTTTTGTTAGTCTTCATTTCTTTGGTTCCAGATTTAACCAAAAGTGGAAGGGCTGAAATAACATAAGAAGGGTTGAACATATGATATTTCCTGCTGCTCAGCTAAACATAAGAATTGCCAACAATCTTCCAAGGTAGCTTGTTTCTTTTACATTTTTTTCTCCCAGTTCTGCAGACTTGAGAAGGTCAATTACTTTTGAGAAGCATTTAACTTTGGCAGCGCTCATGGAAAGTGAACTAGAATTATGACCTTTTGGAGCTTTGCCCATCGCTGTCCCATCTCGTCCTTTAAGAATTAAGGGCTGAATGTTAAGCTCCAGCCTTCAGTTTAATAGGTGTGAATTTGCGTCTGTACACTTCTAAGACGTTGCTAGTGTTTACGTGAGACTTTCCTAATAGAAAAGTAGCCTGTTTACGTGTGCTCACAGATCAAATGAACACTGCTGTTTGTGTCGCAGAAATACACGCTCAGGTATTTCCAGAAGGAAAACGATGCCCAAACAAGTGACACTGGGTTCAAACTGAGCAGAGAAAACAGAGCTCTAAGATCATGTACTAAAGTTAGTGTGTGGTGACTGCAGTCTATCTGGAATGCATACTATAGTAGTTATATCATGTTAGAGAGGCAGGTCATTTTTTTTTTTCTTTTTTTTTCTTTTTTTTTTTTTTTACCAGCAGGATGTTTCCTAGAAAGCAAAAATATCTCTGTGGTTTGCGTATGGGTTTGGAACTTATATGCGAGTATGGAGCAGGGAATTTGAGGCATGAAATAGTCGTGATTAGGGAGGACCCGGATCCCTTTTAAAAGGGACAGCAGAACAGAGGCACAGTGAGCTCTGCTCTGCCTGCTGGTACTGCATGCTGGTCTGTGCACCACATCTGCAGTGTTTCTGGTCAGGGTGGTATATCCCTCGGTCGCTTCTACGAGCATAGGAAAGATGCAGTCATATGGGAAAGCCAGATGTGGTAAGATATTTGAGTCTGGATTAGATCTAAGATACTTTTGCAATAAGAGATTTAATTCTCACAGAGGCCAAGATCTCGCATGGTATAAATCAGTGCAAATGCACTGGAACCACTCAGTTTTGTGCTCACAAAGTGTCTGCCCAAGAATGTTCTCAAAATCCAATTAAATAACTAGAACTGTTTCATGTGGAAATGCCCCTCAATTACAAAGACAAGTCTAAGCTATCATGATGTGATTTTTACAGTCTCCTTGCAGGGTGCCCTAGTTTGCATTCATGGAATTTTTTGTTTTCGTTTTGTTTTTGTAATAATGTGGATATTGGCCATCTGTCTGATCCTGGAAAGGTTGTAAGGTTGTTCCCGCTCCCCAGGTTCTCTTCCCTCTCCCTCATTGATCATAATGTTTGATTTAGGTGCCACTAGATTTCCTCCTTTGTTCTCTAGCCCTAACCTGCCCCCTACAAACACACACGCATTGTGCAATGGTGTAAAAGCTCTTCTCTCTGCAGCTGGGAGTAGTAACAGCTCAGCTGGTTCCAGTGCTGCCCTAAAGCTGCTGTAAAGGTCAGTGACTAGGGAATTCTAAAAAGCAAAAACAAGCTGTGTTGTTGTCCCCCTTTCAGCTCTCGCTATGTATTTTGATCAGCACCACAAGCAGCCTGATGCGCAGACCTCCCCTGCTTGTCGCTGCGCGGTGCTGGCTGTGGCGAGGGCTCCGCAGGGCAGCGCGTCGGGAGCCTTTCCAGCACGGCTCCGGGCTCGTCCACTGCTGCAGCTGATTGACTTGCAGTGCTTGTCAGGCACAAAGCACATTTTGAAAGGAAATGCCATATTGAACTCCCAGTGAGCTGATGGGTATTGTGCGCGGTCATCTGATGGCACAGATGTGCCCCTAATAATCCTTCCAGGAGAGCATTTCCTCCTGGGATGCTCTGGCCATCTGATCTGCTCTGAGGTATGCTGACCTATCTTGACCCAGTTTATGATCAGTTCTGTCTGCTGTTTTCTGAAAGGAGACCAGAAATACTGCTTTTTATCATTTAGATTGCCTGGAAGTTGCGGTGCTTACGTGTCTGCCCCTTCCACAGAAGATGCTCTCTGTTTGCTCTCAAACATGAAGTCTTACGAAAGGGAGGAAAGTCACCCTGTGTTAGCATGCTCAAAAGTAAAGTTGTCAGTAGAGCTTTGATAGCTAATCAGTGTTTGGCTAATAGCACAGAGGGGAGAAAGAGACCTGGAAGCAGAGGCAGCGGATGTGCCACCAAGCACGTTGCTGGGGACAGTTCCCTGGCGTGCCACTGCAGTTGTGTCCTTTTTGAAGGTTTTGTGTGCTTCCAGTTCATCTGTGGGTGCACGTGTGAAAGATGGATAACCTTTGTGCATACGTTCCTGTAGGCTTTGCAATATGTGCTTACAAAGTGGGGGGAAAAAAAAGCTGAATTTCTCCAAAGGTGAACTCACTGCCTAAGCTATAATGGGACGGTTAATTTGTAACCTAGTTCTGCTGATCAGTGAGCACAGGCAAGCTTTGAAGCTAAGAAGTTTTCAGGCTGTTTTGAGAAAAGCCTACAAACCATTGAGGGCTCTCCATTCCCTGTCTCTACTTAAAGCTGAGTTTTCATCTAAGCCAAACTGCTTTATTATCAGTGGGCCACAGTAGTGTGTCTAAAGCTGGAGGCCACCAACCTGATTCTTACTGGAAAGTCTTCCATGTTTATGACATATACCAGTGATTCTCTGCAGGAACATGCTAATGGCTGCACTTAACAGTGCAGGATACCCCAACGGAGACTGCTTGTACCACCTTAATTACCATTCCCATGTCTCACTGTAATCATCTCTCATAACATGGACACCTTCTGGTTTTCTAAACTTCAGCCCAAAATATTTGGTTGTTTGTGAGAATGAGGCAGGAGAAATAAATTGCTCTGCAGGTATTAGAAAATTCTTACCCGCGTTCTATGGAATGTTCCTGTGCTCCTGGGCTTTATAGCAGGGCCTAAAGTTTGACCCTTGTGAAAGATGTGCTTTTTCCATCCACCTAAAAGCCTGCCCAAATGTAGTTATTGGATTATAAACAGCCATAGTTTGTTAACCGAGTACCAGTCTCCACTGGTTCTGCAGCCTTATTGTGAAATGCTTAGGGAGATCCAGATAAGAAGGCACCCTTCCTACTAATACTTGTTTACGCTGATCCTATATACAGAGGAGCCCTTACAAAAGCAGTGCGTGGTCCAAGGATGACCCTGTGACGATGCTGCCAGGCCTGGAGCTCATTCCTCTGTGCCACATGGTTATGCAGTGTTGTGTATTCACTTACACCTCAAAATCCCCCACAATCTCCTAATTTCTCACTACCCCCAGCCTACCAGATCTGTTTGCAGTAAGCTCTTATATACTGTTAGTGGGTATATTCTCACAATGGGCTCAGCGAAGTGTTGCTAATATGATTGTCCATGCCAGTGGCTGCTCGGTTGCAGCCTACATGATTTTCTTATCAGAAGGAAAGGATTTATGTAATGTTCATAGCTAACCAGCAACTACAGATTCATGTGTTGCTGTTGTAGCCCTTCTCACCTCCGTGATTTCAGGCTTCAAGCTATCTTGTTGAGCATGAGTGTCTGAGAATTTGAAAAACGATACAGAAAATATGCGTAGTTCCACGCTAAATGGCAGTGATGTAAAGATTTTGATACAGCAAAGAGCCTTGTACCAAATTCTCAGTGTTAGACATGCATGGCTGTGTTAGGCTCTGTATTTCTAGAGAATGAAGGTCTTGCCTTTCGTGTCAGAATGAAAGAACTCCATCCTTCTGTCTTGGATCTGAGTCCTGTTGCATAGCTTGGAAATGTTAGTATCTGGTGTGAAATTAGCTGGATTGATAGCAGCAGCAAACATCCCCCTTCTCCTCACTTAGTACAGTGCCACCTGAGCAAGTCTCAGTTGGTTTGCTGGAGACACTCCTGGGCTCAGGGGCTGACCTCAGGAGGCCTCTCAGCTGTGTTGGAAATGGTATAGACAGAGATGTTGCCTTAAGTACTCTGGACTTTGAATTATTTAACTATTGTGGAAGGAAGCTGGGGGCTGGGAGAAGCATGGCCAAGGAAAGGCGAGATTATTTCTCCCCTTTGTAAAACTATACTGGGTTCAACATCATACCATGAAATATCCAGTGCAGAACTCAAGAACTGCTCCAGTGGATCTTCGCTGACTTATCCAATTGCATGGAACATGGGGATACTTAACCCAAATCTGTCGGTTTTAATTATTTTCCTCTGGACAGATAAAAGCTTTCTATAGGTTCCTGTAGAATATTTGCTCTTTCAAGCGTTCCTCTGTGCTTTGATACTAAACGATTAAAGCATGCTAAAGAAAAAAACAGCCCCAACCTTTAGCTCCCTGTTCTTGGGCCCCCTGACTGCAGCTTTGATTGTTGACCTAAATTCCCCTTTCATAACTGAGTCCTGTCACCTCTGGTTGTAGTCTCCCAGCAAAACAGGCACGGCCAACTTCCAGAAGTGCGGAGCCATGTGGCTGGGACAGCTCTGCAGCACACCCGAGGTGGTCAGCATCGAGCGACCTCCTCCTTCCCCTTCCCCCAACCTCAGCTCCTGGAAAGGAAAGCAAAACAAAGTCTCAATTGATTTTATTCCTTCCCATCGCTCAGCAAAGTGGGGGGGAAACTTTTTTTCTGCGTAGAGAAATAAATTCTTAGGTAATTCTACGGCTCGGCTGATTACCGGGAAGCATGCTGTTAGCAAGATGCAAGAGCTGGCACTGAAAGGGCCGAGGGAGGCCTGGAGTCTGTTATTGATAATGTTAAAACGAATTACAGCAGCTTGCACGGGCTGCTCTGGCCTCTTCTTTCAAACTCTGCCCACAGAGAGCTGCTTATGACTCGCAGCCGCAGCCTCTAGCTGCGAGTTCCCGACTCTGCGGCAGCTCCTGACAGCTCCTGGGAGCCGTGTGCTCCTGTTGGCACTGTGAGGACACAGAGCCCTGTGCCCAAAGCCAGGACTTCCATCAGAACTCAGCAAACGATGCTGCCCCATCCCATCCGGCACACAGGGCCTGATAGCGCGGCTTTAATTTCCATTGAGGTCCTGAGAACAAACTGAGGGAGAAATCATTGGAGGATCGGAGAATGGCTTGGATTGGAAGAGAAAATAAAGAGAAAACCCATCCAGTCCCATCCTCTGCCATGGGCCCCAGCTCAGGCTGCCTGGGGCCCATCCATGGACTTGGGCATCTCCAGAGATGCACACCCACAGCTCTGGGCAGCAGTGCCAGGGCCTCTACACCCTCTGAGTAAAGAAATCATGCGCTGACCTTGCTTAATGCTTCCTGGAAGAGACCAGGTGCGGCGAGCAGTTGTATTTGGGAGCACCCAAAGAAGCGACATTTCACTTCAAAAAGAAAGGGAGAAACTGTACTACTGGTTTCCTGTATCTGCACATTGGCTTTGGGCCTTCGGGGCTCAGTTTTCCAGCAGTACCCACTATCTCAGTGCCTAGGGATTTAGTTTTCCTACAAGGGACAGGCGTCACTGGGTTGGAAGGAACCTGGTGGGCCATCTCTGCCCTGTCTGAGCGCAGGAACATGGCATCGTGGTGTGCTGTGTGCTCCTCCAGAGCTGTCTGACTCACTTCTTGTGTGTGTGGGGGGGGAAGGTTACCGATGACTCTCAACAGGAAAGCTGAACTTGTGCCTCTTCTTTTTTTTAATAACAGATAAATTCGGTTTTAATCCCTTGGGCTTCAGGAACAGGAGCTTTGCAGGGAAAAGGCACTCAGATGAGGGGTTAGCAGGGCTGTCAGTGTTGTTCTCAGCTGCCGCTAGGCCCTTTCTAGCAACCCAAGGCGAGCAGAAGTGAGGAAAACTGTTTGCTGCTGTATGAAACTTGTGCATATTTTTTTAATCTAATTGCTGTGGGGAAAACAAACATCAGTTTTATTTCGCACCATTTCTTGGCTCAGGAACTTCGGGCATATTCGCCAAATTGTGGTTTTGCAGTCATTGGATTGAGTCTCGTTTACCATGAGGCCTCTTTACACCACTCTTGGTTTCTTGAGGGACACAAAGTAGCTAAAAATGTCCTCTGCGACATTATTGTAAAGAATTCTCAGTGTAAATGAGCATCTACACTCTGTATGTTTTTCATGTAAACGTCGGTTGCGGTCACAGCTGAATTTTGAAATTCAGTGTGAACCATTGTGGGGGGGTGATTTTGCTCAAAAACAGCCTTGTTTGGGGTAAAAGAGGCCTCTTCATGTTTAAAATGTTCTTAATTATGTCTAAGAAATAACTCATGGCTATGGAACCTTTTACTAAATTGAAATAAATTGTGAAAACATCAAATTATTCAGTTTTCAGAAGTTCTGGCAATTATCTGACATGTCCCTCTTCCAATGGTTTTGCCCTTATTAGTTGTCATAGAAGAAGTAATAAATTCTTTTATTATGACATCCAAAGTCCCAGCTGAAATGAGTTTCATTGTGCTGGGGACAAAACGGAAAAGTGACACTCCCTTAGCCGGAGGAATCGTAGTCTAAAGCCAAAAGTAAGTGAAGGAGTGGGAAAGTAGGTACAGCATACAGGCAAAAAGAAGGTCAGAAAGAAATGGCGCAGCTCTGCAAGTTATAGGGAGTGCGTGTTTTTCATCCCTTCTCTTATTCTTTTTCCTTTCTTTTAAGAATAATACAAGTCTTTCTGCGGAAGGCATCGGGATCAATCCATCTTTTCATCAAGAGTTGAATGGCTGTAATAGTAAAAGTTTAAGAAAAGAATACTGGATTTGGCATATGGATTCAGTAATGACCTTCGCCCTAAACTAGAAAATGTAAGGAACTGGAATAGTAGACTGTTTTAGTTCAGCAGCTTTCATACTGGCATGTTCAGTGGTGTCCCTATTGTCACTGGTTTTCTTCTTTCTCTGCCCTCCTTTGGCTCCCTGTAAATCTCGAATTGATGGCAGCTGTTTGAGCCAAACTCAAGACACGTTGCATCACATCAGGGTTTAAGTGCTCAAAGGCAAGGGAGGATTGCTACTATTCTGTAGTATTCCTCCAGCAGCTCCATCTGTTCAGCTGAGGTCAATCACTAGCATCATGCAGCACTTCAGAGAGAGGGGAAGATTTCTTTAATCCTGGCCAGGAAACCGAATTTCCATTCCATGATAATTTATTCGTTCTTTGGGGGATTGTTTCCAGCCAGTCAGCACAGAAAGCCCCAAAAACTCAACCCTGGCAGATTCCATGGTGTACTTGAGTCTTCTACCCAACAGCGGGGATGTGGGACGCCTTGAGAACCAGGTACTGGGCTGCAGAGGTGATGAGGATGGCATAGGGCACGGCATGGCAGGCTGACTTCTGCACCTGCGTCAGAACCCAGCGGGGCCTTGGGGCAGGCTGCAGACCCACGGCTTCTCAGGTCTGTTCGTTAGGACTAATCCACGTCCACATCGCTTCTCCTGCTTTCACCAGGTTGGCATTTAGTGGCAGGGAAAAACTGTGTTACAAAATGTCTGACCGGTTCAGATGGCCTTATTATAATGAAGTGAGACCATAGCGTACCTATGAAGAGGTCTCCTTGTTAAGGGAGGTGGCTTTCTTTCATGCTGGGCTCTTTTTATATGATATGCTTTTACTCTTCAGTGTTTCCCACGCTGGAAACACAGATATTCAATAACAAAAAGTTATTGAAACAGAATGGACTCCCCTGGGAGTTTAATTTTCCACAACTGGGTATGTTTTGAAACATCCCATCTCCTCACCTTTGAGCCCTGGTTTACATGGATGCCATACCTCTACACAGAGCGGTTTCAGATGTATCTTAGGGGCAGAAGGGAGAATCAGTAGAAGTCACTGCCAAAAGAAGAGAGCTCGTGTCTCTCCTATAATGCCCCCTCACAGCCAGGGACAGCTGTATCCATGCTTGCCCAACTCTCAGAGACCCTTGCCTGCTATACTGGCAGGGTAGTTTTTTAATAAAACCTCATTCTAGATGAGCACTGGAGGTCCCTTCCAACCCCCTACAATTCTGTGATTTTGTGATTTTTGGAACTTTTTCGTTTATGACTTGCTTGGGAGAGGGACTTGGATGTCCAACTGCCTTCTCATTCAGTGCGCTATGATCCACCCACTACTGTTGGACAATGCCTTCATTTGAGATTCATAAAAGTGCAGACCTTTATGGGCTGTCATACATCTCGAAAAAATGAGTGCTCTCTAAAAGCATTTATCCCACAAAGAAAATTAAAGAAACCCTCAAAGAACAGGAGATCCCTGACTCCAGAAGGTCACTGGTAGCTTTGGCTTTCATGTCATGAGTTTCTCAGGTAAACATCCATCCCAGCAAATGTCGGAGGTTTTTTTGGCATATTTGTTTTTTCCTTTGCTGTTCCTCCTCCTCTCCTTTCCCGTGATCAGAAGTAGCAGTATAAACTAGAAGCTGGTCTCGGGAAGGTTTTGAACTGAGTGCGCCCTACAGATGAATAAACACATTACCTTCCGAACCCTGGGATCTCTCTTCCAAAGGAAACAGGAAAAGGGGGAGCTCAGAGTCCCTAGCAAAATACCAGCGTGCAGAAAAAAGCCCTGTTTAAATTTTTTTAGCTTTCCCATCAGAAGCCTTTTTTTTATGGGGGGGGGGGGGGGGGGGGCGGAGGGGGTGGAGAGGGGAAGGGTGTGAGGAGGACGGGGGTGAAGGTGGGTGCTGGGAGAGGGGAGGAAAAATACAGTGAATGCTCCTGTAACCTTTGCTCTGTTGATACTAGACAAGACTGCACTGTTAATGAGTGATTGTTAACAGATGGCTGTTGAGCAACTTAGTCAGAAGCAGAAGATGTTATTTGGTTGTAGTGCTGGGAGGGTTAGGGTGCAGAGGTGAGGTAAGGGGATATTTAGTCTTTTCACGAGGACTGAACTGTCAGAGATTTATGATTTTTGGTTAGGCTTTTGGAAGTGAAGGCCTGGGGGGAAGGAGTTTCTGTGTGCTGGTAGTAGGAAGGCCATTGATGCTGAAGGCTCTAATGATTATTTTTGCAGTTGAAGGGTCTCACCGCAGCCCATGGCCTTTGAGAACTGAAAGATGGAAATGTACATCTTTAACTTGCCAGCCCTCATGTCCCAGGCTGGGAGGGACTAGGTTCTTTCCATCTCTTGGTGCTGAGGATATACTGAGAGAGCTTTAGGTGTGGAACTGTGCTTTGTGTATGAGGTTAATTATTCATGGACACCAATGTGTACCATTTCCATGCTGTTTTTGTTTCATGGATATGAGTTTGAAGGCAGCCTGAAAATGTTGCTCTTGTTCTCTGCAAGATTTGGGCACTTGATCCTACCAAGATTATTCCAGCCACTCAGTGTTTGTCAAACTATGCAGTGGTTAGATTTTGTACCTACCTGCCTCAGGGCCTTGATAGATAGAGGGTTCAGGGGTGTGAGGTAGGAGTGAGGTCGACAAGGATTGCTTCTCAAGAGGGTTCTTGTTTTCAAGCAGTGATGCATGGCTTGAACGAAGGGAAGACCAAATGCACAGTCCAACTTTCTACTGATAGGAATTTGCAAACGGTTTTTGTCTTTGGTCAGGAAAGGGGAATCCCACTCATACATGCCACTGGCAAATCTTAAATAGCAAAACTTAACATGACCTCCCACAGCCATGTGTTGGATGATTTAATGTCTTTCTTGTACAGTAACTTCCTAACGTATATAGGTGAGCGTGTGTTTATACCTATCTAGGGAGAGTTTTATGCAATATAATGACTAATTGCTTTATTTGCTCTGTCATCCTCATTTACCCATATTTCTCTTTTGGGGGCACGTAGGACTGTATGACAAATGTTCTTACACCTCCCGTGACCGAGGATGGGTCCTGGGGATTAACACCGTCAGTGACCAGGGGAATAGAGACCCCCGCTATTTCTTCTCTCTGAAGACAGACCGTGCTCGCAAAGTGACCACCATTGCAGCACATCGCAGCTACCTCCCCAACCAGTGGGTGCACCTGGCTGCCACGTACGACGGGCACCTGATGAAACTCTACGTCAATGGTGCCCAGGTGGCCACGAGCGGAGAGCAGGTGGGCAGCATCTTCAGTCTTCTGACGTTGAAGTGCAAGGTGCTCATGGTTGGAGGAAATGCCCTGAACCAGAACTATAGGGGTTATGTGGAGCACTTCAGCCTCTGGAGGACAGCCAGGTCTCAGAAGGAGATCTTGTTGGACATGGGCCAGGCAATTCACAGACAAGACATGCCTCTACCTCAGCTAGTTCTTCAAGACAGTTTACTGAATGTGAAAAACACCTGGTCTCCCATGAAGGATGGCAGCAGTCCTCAGAGCAAGTCCAGCTACCATCACGGCTATTTGCTGGATACCAGCCTGGAGCCTCCTCTCTGTGGACAGACGGTCTGTGACAACACGGATGTCATCGCCAGCTACAACAAGCTCCCCAGCTTCCGCCGTAACAAAATCGTTCGCTACCGCGTGGTAAATCTCTACGACGACAAGCACCAGAACCCCACAGTCAGCCAGCAGCAGATCGAGTTCCAGCACCAGCATTTAAACGAGGCTTTCAGCCGCTACAACATCACCTGGGAGCTGGAGGTGCTGGAGGTGAAGAACTCGTCCCTTCGGCACCGACTCATCCTGGCCAACTGTGATATCAGCAAGATCGGGGACGAGAACTGCGATCCCGAGTGCAACCACACCTTGACCGGGTACGATGGGGGAGACTGCCGGCACGTACGCCACACGTTCTTCAACAAGAAGAAGCAGAATGGAGTGTGTGACATGGATTGCAATTACGAGAGGTACAACTTCGATGGTGGGGAGTGCTGCAACCCTGAGATAACAGAAGTCACCAAGACGTGCTTTGACCCATATTCTCCATACAGGTAGGCAATTTCTTAAACGAGCTTTTTACATACATATTAATAAGTATCTGTCTAGGTATTGATCACTGTGCTGGCTGCTGAACTGTTGTGTTACTGACTTTATGAGCTTTGGTGTTTTTAATGCATTTATTTTTTTCTTGGTATTTGGCTGACACTGCAATTACCTGAGTGCAATCTCGCTAATGGTCTCAACTGCATCTTACCACTGAAATCTTGACAGTGTTGGAAGACCCGTTAGTTGTTGGTTCTCAACTGTATATTGTAGCATTGCCCAGATTTTTTTAACCACAGACTAGATCAGGTGCCATAGGATGCCCATGTGGTTTCAGTCACAGTCCTTGGGGATGTTTAAGAAATGTTTAAATATTGTATTAAGGGACATGGTTTAGTGAAGAAATATTGGTGGTAGGTGGATGGTTGGACTAGATGATCTTGGGGGTCATTTTCAACCTCAGTGATTCCATGATTCTATGATTCATGTGTATTACTTACAGAGTGAAGAGCCCTACAAGGCATGTAACATAAATACTGCTAAGTAGTCTTAAATTTTGTAGGACTTCTTTGAAGGTGGGTAGGTTATTCTATGTTCTTAATGCTACATGAGTGCACATTACTGTAAGAACTGCTGTAAAGGCCTGCTGAGTCTGTGGGTTATAATGAGGGAAGTAGGTACTAGGTTCTTGGGAGTGCATGTGATGGGTGGGTGGGTAATTCAGCTCTTCCTTGGCTCTCCATAAACGTATTAAATCAGGAGTAATGCCACCTTATCACAAATGGGTGAGCAGCTTTTCTGTAGATGGGTATGAGTTTATAAAATCCTGAGATTTTCAGCTACAACTTCCTCGTGTTGTAGTTTGGAAAGCAGTTACTTGCATCAGTTGAGCACCACATAGCTAGAATTACTCCAAATTTTTTTTGGGTCACTTTCAGACAAGAATTAGTACGTTTGGGTAGAAAAAAAATTTCTTGTTGAGTTAGTGATGTAAGCACACAGGAGATGTAGGTTAAGGATAAAAGTCTGTTGTATGTGTCCCGTGTTACTGTTTTTATGAACAATTCATGGGGTCATGGTGAAAAGCCTTAAGACAGAACACCCTGTGTCGTCAACACTGAAGTTCAGGTAAAGAAGGAAAGTATGAGCAGTTCTGGGGTTCTTCTAATTATATTAATTCAGACTACATTTGTAATTTCCTTAGTAGAGAGAAGTCTTTAAACAACATTATCAGCTCAATTGGAGCTTAAAATACACATAATTAAGCTGCAAAGAAATGCTTCCATTCTTTTTTTTTCCCACTCTAGTGAGGTTTATTTAAAAAAACATCCGTATAGCTCAGCTTGACTTCAGTCAGTTATCAGTGAACAAGGCTCCAATGGGAAGCTACTCTAAGTACTAATTATTGAAAATATAAAAAGGAAAAAATACCAGTCTTTTAATGCTGTTCAACTGTCGAGGAACACAACTGAGCAAATATCAAAAGCATAATGCAAATGTGATTGTTTTAACACTGTAGTTCTGAGAACTTGAGGTGTTAGTTCTAACAGCTATGACAATTTTTAGAAGAATACGTTATCTTTAATCTGATAGTACCCTTTTATCACTTGTACTGTGACCAGCGTAATACCCATGCCAAATGAAACAAGGAAAGCCTTTTAAATTGTAGTTTTCAGATGTAAGACTGTGCCATAATGTTATTCTGACGTATCTGTTGTTTCTATTCCAAATGAAGTTTCTTTGC
Organism: Callipepla californica brunnescens; assembly: GCA_023055505.1. NCBI lineage: Eukaryota > Metazoa > Chordata > Aves > Galliformes > Odontophoridae > Callipepla > Callipepla californica. Next base: position 6,978,955 of record JALIRH010000028.1, on the reverse strand, counting down.
TGCACAGACGGATAGCACTTGCACCAGCCCAGGCTAGGAATTCAGTTCCAAAATGTTCAGTACCTTAAGACAGCATATTTGCTTCTCATATGCATTAGTTCATTCTTTTTGGAGACAGCCACCTTGCTGGACTTGTCTGGATAATCGGTGTTGACAGCTAGCGTGGCACCTACTCTCAAGTGGCACACATCAGTCCTTGTTGGAGGCCTTGAAGTTCCTCTTCCACCCCACAGAGCCTGAGAATATCTTTACAACACCACAGATCTTCTTGCAATGTTTGGATTTCATTGATTTGGCTTTGCCTAGAAGTTGTACTACAGCATTCACTGTTGGCAGTGAAACCAAGGGCAGCAGAAGGTAGACCTCCCTATGGAGCCTTTTCCTGATGGCTGAGCTCCTCCACACAGGGTGCTGGGTGCTCTAGAGTGCAGCACTTCGGAGTGTAGATTTGATCAGTAAGATTTGTAAGGTTGAAATTCTGCCTGGAGTGTTTGGGCTAATGGATACAGTCCTAGGGCAGTGGCTTTGTTAGCAAAGACTTCATTGACTAAAAGGGTGAAGATTCAAATCCTGTGTTTGGCTGAGGGCAGTCAGCACCATCCCCCGAGAGAGATTTTGGTGCCAATTACTGACTCAGTCAAAATATGTGACTCAGTTGGCACCATCTGTGCCCATTTTGCATCACCAATGCCTCTTGTCAGCACTTTCTTTGGCAGCCCTCAGTCCCCTCTAATACAGGCCTTGCACCGTGTCAGTGAGGGCATCTCTGCAGCACTGAGAGCTCTCATCGAACTCCAGGTGTTTCCTCTGCCAGAGTTCAGTCTGACAACAGCAGAAGAAAGAGAAATGAGCCCTCGGCTTGGTAAGGCATCAAATAAAGGGAGGTGGAATAGATGAAATGTCACCAATAGAGAGTTCCCTGAGCTTTATGCCATAAAGACTCTTTGGCCTTCCCTGGTACTGGAGAGTCTTCAGATGCTACTGGGTTTTGTTCTTCCTACATCCTCAGTGTCAGCAGTTGTAGCCAGCTGTTCACCATGTGGAGTTTATTCCTGAAATAATTCTGCTCGTTGGAACCAACCAGAAAGTGCTAATGTTTGATTAATGCTGTTATAAACAGGAACCCTCTTCAGTGCCTCTTCGTCCCCAAAAGGAGCTGCATTCATTTCCTGTCTCTTTCCTTCTTGTGTCAGTCTCGGTGTGACTCTTGGCCCCAGCCCTTCCAGCCTCCATCCTGGGATCTCCTAATATTGCTATGGATATTGGTACAAAAAACTCTGTGTCTGCCTCTTGGCGAATTGTAACCCCAGATGCGATGGTACTGGAAAAAAATTGAGGCAACTCCAACCTACGTTATGAGTTGCTTGTGATTTTTTTTGGCACCGTGGAAAAAGTTCTCAGGTACTTCGATGGTGTCCTTCAGCCACTGATGTGGTGCAGCTCAAAGGTGGTTTTTTTTCATCCAGCCTCTCCTTCTGGCACCTCTGCAAAACGTTTTCTTCGAAGAACTGAGGTTCTGTGCCATAGTCGGATCGTGGGGATGTTGGTATGTAGAAATCTAGTTCTCCAGAGGGACAGTTCAGAGGGACAGCACTGATGGATGGGGCCTCTTCTCTGGGAGCTGCAGAGGGGAAAAACTAAACACTGTAGTACCAACTCGATCATCTCTCCTCTCTTTTAGTAGCCTGCAGGAAAAGAACCAAATGTGACTGGTTATCATTATTCACACAAGTCTCTGTCTGAGACATCTGCCTAACTTCGTTTTACTAATTTAATGAGAGGGGGGACAGAATGTGTTTAGTCCCAGCACAAGGTTTGCAAATACTGTTCAGCATTTCTTTATTTCTGTGGTTCTGAGAAGATGAGAACATGCTAAGATCATACAGCCTGTCCCAGTACAGTAGGAAGGAACAAGGATAGACATAGCTGCCAGAGAGACACATTCCTTGTGTTGTTTGGGATAGTGCTGGTTACAAAATAGGGAAGACTGAGCTCATGACACCTACCATGACTCCTTTTCAAAAAACTTGAAACAAACAGCGAGGGATCATAGGAAATTATCCTCTGTAAGTGCTATTTGATGTGGTAAATTCTTGCACCATACTATGGTTAACTGAACCATTCCTTTTATGTAATATTGGGTTTTCACATCAAGCTTCACCACAGGATTGCATATACAGATAAGAAAGCCTTCCTCTGATGGATTCTTAAGAAAATAATGATGAAAATCCTGAAACAGTGCAATCTACTCTCTCAGTTCAGACAATGCACTGAATACTTGTTGGAAATTATCCCATAATAACTGACCGTGGGGACAGTTCTTCTCAACATCTACGTGTGCCCCGAAGGCTCCTGTAGACCTGTTCACATCAGGAAGGGCAGAGCACCTGCCTTCAAGCTCGGAGTGACACGGTGCCAAAGAACTGGAGCCCTACTGCTCCCAACCCTTTCTGTGCTCCCTCCATCTCTTGGACTGTGCAGCTTGGCGAAGCCCAGCATAGCATCACACGAGCTCAGCTCAGAATTGAGGGCACTGTCACATCCCAGTCGTTCGTGAAACAGACTCTAATCGCACATTTGAACCATTCATAGGAATTTCTTCTGTGGTAGTTTTGAACTGAATTGGCTGTGGCAAAGCCTTGTATGAAGGACACAGCATGTGAGAAGCAGGAGGGGGAGGCTCATCCTCAGCATAGCTCAGCTTCAGACAGGTAGCAAAGTGGCTGCGTGAGGCTGAAGTAGGCTGAGGGCCCAGGGCTCCTCCATGGAGTTTCTGAATAAGCCAACCTCTTAACTGCCTTTCCTTCTTTTCCACTGAAAATCCTTTCACGAGGCTCCTTTGCAAAATACCGCCCATTTATTTTGGGGGAAGGAGGCACACGCAATGCCCTCTTCTAGGAGCTGGGAGAGTTGTAAGAATTACTCCTTGATTCCCAAGAACGAATTAATTTCCACCTAATCCAAAACAGTGAAAAGAACAGAAGAAATTCATCAAAGCTGTTCAATTCAAGAAGCTTGAGGACTTAATCCCCTGCCTTGAAGAGGCCATTGTGCAGCTCTTGACATCAAGGATTCCTGCATTCACACAGGTATCAGGCAGGACTGTAGCAAATATCTGAGTTTTTGTCTAGGGATTCAGTGCTAAATGACCAGGCCTTTCTTTACCAGCCCCAGGGCTGCTTAGAAGGTGGAGAGATAACACTCTCAAGGACAAAGTTGCTGTATCTTCATAGTTTGCACCCAACAGCCAAGTCCCAACAGGAAATCCTCTGCTCTCTCTGTTTATTCTGTCCTTTATTCCAGATGTCAGGGATGTTAATCAGTTGGGAGGAATTGCATCTGTTTCCATGCTAGCAACTGACATTTATAAGTCTACTATTGAATTCTGATACAGTCAGGATTTCATTGCTAAAGAAACTATCCCTACATAGGCAGTTGCACACCATCAAACCGGTAGGAGTTTGCTCTATTTAGATTGTCCCACAGTCATCTTTTCCAGCAGTTTTTTTCCAGAAGCATTTTTTCCTCAAGACTCACAGGACTCACGGTTTCTTTCATGGACATTATCCATTATGTAAAAAGATCACTGTCTGGTCAAACTGCAGGATGCTTGGAATGGAAACAGCCTATAAAATCTATGGAGTAAACTATCAGAGATCATGGAGAATCCTTGTGGGGGACAAGAGACAAAGGTCTTTTTATACTCTCCAGTGCCAGTGCAGACCCATTTGGCTCTGGAACTCTGTGTGGAAGATTGTCAAGAGCAGGGTCTGCAGATTGAGCAGGGACCTGCGGCACTGGCACCGATGCTCTCCATAACCCCTTTTCCAGCTGGAGTTCATCCTCCCATGCGTTCTGGAGCACAGCAGGCTGGGTAAGGCTGGTTTATTCCCTTTGTTGGTCAGTGCAGGCAATACTACGTAACCCATCCAGTTTGGTCATGGCCAAAATGCCTCTTGGAGTGCTGTGGAGCTCTGCGTTGATCACCGTTTCCTTCCATACCCAGTTGGGTACAGCCTCTCTTCAGCAGAGTGGTGCTCCTTGTGTTTTTAATTACCAGCAACCCAAGCCTTCTGTGAATACATGAGGTTGCGCCTTTCACACCAGAAGATGCAAAGCACAGGTTGCTTCTGTGCCAGGCTTAACCCAAGTGCAATACTTCCATTCGCAATTCCAATCCTATCTTTCCAAGTTCTTTTCTGGTAGAAATTTAAATCCATTCCATGTGCTGCCCGCGTTAAGAAATACAGAGCATCCACCTCCACTGTGCTCTGTTTGCACCCTGGAAGAGTGCAATGCCTTTGGCTTTGCCCCTCACGTGCACTGCTGCATGTGGACAATTTGGGCTGTTTGTTTGCTTTTCCTAGTGATCCCAGTGGAAATGTACACAAGTCTTTCAGGAGAGAGGATGCTGCCTTTGCTGTGTCCTGGGGGAGATCGCTGTGTGCAACCACACTTCAAACCCTCAGCATCTCTGGTGCCTTCGCGTAGCGGTTCACAGGGTTCAGGAGAAGGGGTGAAAAGGAGAAGGTGAATTTTCTTTATATAGTGTCAGCTGAAAATGTTGATGCAAGCGGAGGCACTAATACTGGCCCAGCAGCTGTGCCTTTGCCCAATATCTCTGAAGTTAATGCTGGGGGAGAAAGCCAACCTGAAAGCGTGATTACTCACAAATAGCAGTTTCTACGAGCAGTTTATATTTTGGGGTAGAAGAAAACCTTCGTGCCACAGAGGACTTGTCTGCAGCCTCAGTAGACATGATGGCAAGGCTGGGAAAAGGGATGCAAGTTCGGAGCGGAGTGAAGTGCTGACACTGCTGCGATTCGCAGAGCAGCGATGCTCTGACGTACTGTGAGAGCTACAGCTCACGAGTGAGGCAGGGGGAAGGGCAGCCTGCCTCTTTTCTGAGCCCATCCACAGCATAAGGACAAAAAGATAAGAACAGTACAGAGAAGGGTTTGACAGTTGGACCAGATGATCTTAGAGGTCTTTTCCAACCTTTTTTTTTTTGTGATGCTGTGATTCTAAGGGTTTACGAGTTTAAATCTTGTCTTCTTTTTTCCCCCCAAATTAATCAGTCTGTTATTTTTTTTTTTAAAGTAAGGTTGCTTTCAATAAATCAGTGCTCATGATCTTTTTGTGGGCTTTCTGCTTTTAGCGTGCTGGCCTCTTGGCGGATTTCAGGGGTATGAGAAGGCGTGTGTGTGGCAGGGGATTTGGCCGTGTGTGTATGTTTAAATTTGATAGCTGGAGCTGACTGAAGAGGGGATTAACTAAATGGAAAGGTGAGGGGAAAGAGGAAGGTCTTGGAAAAGATTGAAGGAGATGAGATGCAGAGGCAAATCTGTAGGCAGCAGCCCGAAGCACAATTAGTGTCTACTGGCCCTCGCTTGAACTTCTTTGGCACCCATTCCTGAAGCTTTCAGTCCCAGTTTACCTCCTCCACGTTCCCTCCTTGTCTCCTTCATCCCCCCTTGCAGGCAGTCCGGCCCTTCAGGCTCTCATTCTGCCTGGCCTGGGGCTGGAGGAAGCCCAAGAAGTGATGTCTCCGTTCAGGAGCTGTTCCATCCCTTTTGCAGCTATCCACCACGGGGAGAGGTTGTACATGGAGACTGATGCAGAGCAGGGGATGCCTGCTCTGTTAGCTGTGTGTCAGGACGCCCACTACAGTCATCACACAGAGTGCTCCAGGTTCCTCTGCGTGCACATCTGAGATGAAGTGTGCGAGCGAACAGATGGGGTACAGAGTTGCCAGTAATAATTTCCTTTCGAGCTCTCAGGAAGGGCAGCGATGCAGAGCCTCAAAACAGATAGTTTAGAATTATTATGGGGTACCGTGAAGCCAGTTCAATATTTATAACACCTGCTTATGCAGGCTGTGTCGTAGAGCAGCGTGACGCGGATCTCAATAGGCGTCATTCATCCATTAGGGCCAGATCTGTGGGACGGATGTATCCCCATCCACAGCCTGGCAGGGTGTCTGTCAAAAACCATTCCCTGTTTGCTGGCTGAAGCGCAGTTGTGAGATCCAGGCAGAAAAAGATAGGAGCATTTGTTCTGCTGGGGTCAATGAAATCCTATCCTTCAATGTTGTTCGAAGTAAATGAGCGATGCTGGAGTTTGTGAGTAACCGAACTCAGCCTCTGCCCCCCAAGTTAGCATAAACTGGCAAAAAAGGGTTTTCAGGTTCATTAACAAGGGATGGGTAGCCTCACCATCCCAGCACTGATGCTTAGTTTCCAAAAGGCCCAGGGAGAGCTGCACTGAGGAAACTTCTTGGAGTATATTTAAATGTTTGGGGTATGAAAGCCTAATAAACCTTCAAAAAGCCAGGAAATTTGGAGTGAAGGCTGAAACTCCATACCTCGTGCACCCTACCGGGACTTTGTATTTCAGAGCACGTTGTGTTTGTTCGCTGAAATGTCTCCAGTATGAGACTCTTTAGGGTGGGGTTTCACCTTTAACTCTAAATTTCCTGGCATGTGTGAGTTTGAAGCACGCGCTTAACTTCTCCCCAGTGCTGTTTTTCAGTTTTAATTTCCTTTTTCTTTTAAAGGAGGGACCCTGCTAGAGGGACCCCTGCTAGAAAGGGACCTCGCTGAAATCAAGATTGGAGTTTTTTGGCCTAATTTGATCTTTCTGAAAGTCTTCAGGAGGACCAGGTTCAGCGTTTCTTTTTTTTTCCCAGCCATTGTTTTAAAGACTCCTGTGGCCAATCCACTCCAGTGGAAAAAAAACAAAACAAAACAGCAATCTGGTAAAATGTGCTCCCTGCAGACCAATGATTTTAGAAGGTACCCGGATGTTTGGGTAGTGCTGAACAAAGCTTGGAAACGTGGGGCATCTCATGGAAATTCCACCTAGAGATCTGGTCACGGCCACGGATACGTATGAGCCGTTTGTTGTGAAATGTACTATTTCCTTTAATTCAGTAATTGCAGAAAAAGCCCACTTGTCGAATTACATCAGTGATAGCAAAATAGTGGAAATAGCAGTGGTTTGGAATAACAGCGATGGCAATTACCTGCAATGCTTTTAAAAATAATTTTGGCCCCAGACATTGAAAAGATGTGTCATCACTGATTTGCGTGAGGGCAGCTTCAGCAGTGTTGAATTACATGGCTTGGGAGAGTAAAATTCTTTCAGTTCCCTCAAAATTCATCTTTTGAGCTATACTGACAGTAGATAATATGGAATAAATTTGCTTCTCATGCTATGTCCTTGTAGTGTCAATAAATTGAGGACTTCAATGAGAAGCTGTGGTTCTCGTTTTCCCCGGCACAGGGCTTCATTTTCGTATCACTCCCATCAGCTTTGCAGGGAGAATTTATCTTAGTGAAGTGTCCCCTGGGAAATGTGAGAAGCACTGAAGTTACATGGCAGGGGCTTTCTGAGTGCCTGCAGTTCGAGCCTGGTGTGCTGCAATGCTTGCAGGGCTCCACAGTGGCAGTGGCATGGCATGGACATCCCTGAGATTCATTCATCAGTTCTGCAGGATTCTCAAGAGCTTCACTTCGTGCAAATGACACTTCAGAGTGCACCTGGGGAGGGAGCTGCTGCCACCAGGTGCTTTGTCAAAGAGCATCCCACCACAGAGCGGGCAGTACCCATCCAGCCCAACCATCCACCCGTCACCAATATTGCCCACTAACCACGTCCTTCAGTGCCACATCTCCACGCTTCTTGAACACCTCCAGGGATGGTGACTCAACCATCTCCCTGGGCAGCCTGTTCAGTGCCCAGTCGCTCTTTCGGAAGAAGTATTTCCTAATATCCAACCCTGTATCTCCTCTGCTGAGCTTATGATCTGACACATGAAAGCCCTTCCTCACTTTATGAGGAGGCAATCTTCCTCTCCGTCTCCGCTTTCTGTTATGGCCCCGTTGCCATCCTTGCGTGTATTTCCAGCCGTGACTTTGTAATACGGATCGCAGCTGGTTGGTTTGAATTTCCCCAGAGTTACCCAGGATGCCGCTGAGAGCACAGGAAGAGCAGAAACGCTTTAATCACTTAAATCAATCAAACAGAAGAAGTAGACTAGACCTTAAAATGTACCCCGCGACCTTTGGTGCTGGCTGAGATGACGTCTTTGTTCTATTTCTTCAAGTGCAAGAGTTTGCAGAGACTTGGCAGGAGGGTGGAGCGAGGAAGACACGCAAAGGGGGGGGGTGGGTGGGTTTGCTGAGTTAAAAAAAGAAAATGTCAGCGAGAAAATGGAAATACCCCGATGCTTCTGCCGCCCGATGCTGCAGCCGCTCTCCCCTCTTTGCAGGGAAGGGGCTCCTTTTCCGTTCACTTGGCTGTGGCCTTATTTAATCAGTTTGCTCTGACATGGAGCCAAGAAAGGGCTTTGCTGTGCGATGCCGGGTCCTGCGTGCGTTCAGGCAGCCGCAGCTGCTCCCTACCAAGGACTGGCTTTTGACTACCGCCGTATTTTTTTATAGCCACAGAGGGCAACTATTAATAGATGAGATTTACCAAAACACAGAGCTACGCAGCGTGGTGTGGAAGGGAAGAGGGAAACCTGTGTGATTTACGCCAGGAAAATTCCATGTCAAAATTATGCTGAAAGACGCAGTGCAAGTGAATGTGCCAAGAAGGGGATTTAGTCTGTTACTTGGGCCTTGCCAGCGTTTCTGCTCCAGTAATGATTTGCCCCATCGCATGAAGCATGTTGCTGAATTATTTCTTCAGCACTGAACAGCACAAATACAGAGGGCAAAGATAAGACACGGACCAGAACTATCGACTTCTCTGAGACTTGATCAGGCTACGAGAGAAATACCAAAGGAAGCAGAGGCATTCCTGACCCCAAGGACATTTCAGTTTGATCAGATGTGGGATTAGGGGTAAAATGTGAAGAATTCCACATTGTGTGGTAGGAGCGAGCAGATCGTGAGCTTGCCTCTTTGCTTATTGATTCATTTCTAATTTCCATGATAGGATGTAATGAGACTTGTGCCCTTGTCAGGCTCGCAAAGAGTATCTGTGTATCAAAGCCGACAGGCTGGGGAGCAGTGGGCAGAAAGGAATGAGGTTGTCAATTTAAACTTCTTTTGCAGTCAGAGCTCAGACATTGATTAAATAACATAAAATCCAGAGGATATCAATTAATAGGCCCATTACTGTAATCGTCTACACAGTTTTTGCATGCTTTCCAAAGGCACAGAAGGGAATTATTTGCTTAAAAGAGGACCCACAGACTACAGGTAGTATGTGGGTATCAAAAACCCTAGACATCTGAGAAGTGTTGCCTTAAGTAATTCTGCATTTGTTTTTAATTAAAATGAGACAGGGAGAGATTGACTGGTGAGAAATTCTGAGTAAATGAAGAAGTGGTCCTCAAAAAGACCAATGCATAGTTTCTTTCAAGTGAGCATCAGAGTGTGAAAACGTTTCCAAACAGTCTGAGCTGCTTAGGTTTGCAAAGCTGGTTGAGAACAATTCCAGAATGGCATTTTTTTTCTGTGATCTCCTGATTTCCGTGAGCTTGGCAGTGCTCTGTTCCTGTCATCCCTTCCAGTGAGTACAAATGGAGACAAACTAAGAATGTCTGCGAGGTGTTTAGAATAACGTACATATGTCTGCGTCTTACAGTTCTAGTTAAGGGTTTTTAGTTTACCTTCATGTGACTAAGGAGGACTAATTCTTACGGGCTGCTGATTCCTCCCCAGATGTGTAGTTGCAGCTTTCCTTTAGCAGTGTGGACTTTAAGCACTGGCTATTTGTGGACGTTGCTCAGTTAGTTCCTAGGGGAGCGGTCATGCCATCTGCTTGCAGCACAGACAGACGTGCAGCATAGGCACAGATCAGAGAATCAGATCTGAAGCCTTTGTAACTGCTGGAAGGAGGTAGATACTTCCACTATGATCCGGTGCACCTAGGTTAGCAGATGGAAATAGGAATGTAAATGCCATGCACAGCTTACATCAGGCTTCCCCATCACACTGCATTCCTTAACAGTCATTCAATCATTTCTATTTTTACGTGTGTAATATTGTTCCAAGTGTATGTTATGCTTTCTGTCTGGAGTAAGTTACGCATCCCAAGCTCTTTGAAGTCTCTAGAAAGATTGAACTCCAACAGACTTTGGCTTGGATCTCCACATCCAGAGCACGTGCGAGGTCGTGAGCCTTCCCGAAATGAAGGGCAATAGCTAAAAGGGAAGCTCCTACAGAACAGCGCTGCACAGAGTAAGTGGAAGAAATGTTTTGGGTAAGGATTGATGGCAACAGTTCACAGCATTATGAAAATTACTTCCCTTTTGCCTCCAGCCTTTTTACCACTGCTGTGTCGGTGCCAAAAACCAGAACTCACTCACTAATTCTTCCAGAATTGATCGGTCATGATAAACTTCCAGACACAGAGTAAAATGCTTCCATCAGACACATCACAGTGTTTCTCCCACTTTGCCTGAAGATATTCGTGTCGTTTGATTCCCCCTCTGCACCCAGTTGGATTCAGATAAGGGATAGAAGTTCCTGGCTCTCTCCTCATCTGCTCAGAATTCCTCTGATAGGTTTACTTTTCAAGATAGATTTGTTCACATGTTTTGCCTCCAAATGTCTTGTTTTGCCAGAATAGGTTCAGGCTCACCCTTGTCCTGATTAGACACAAAATTCTCATTTTATTTCTGTCTCGGAATGATGCCCGAAGAACCTTGGGTTTTTGATACAGAAAGCCATCAGTAGGAGATAGACCAAAAGGTGCTTCCAGGTAGCTTAGCAGGTGCCTTCAGCACACCTTTTACTACACCCAACCAAGTGACCAAGGTGGGATCTTAGGTTTTTCAAAGCTCTCAAGATGTGCTTGGACTGACGACAGAAGAATTGGAAAAGTGAGGAAATGATCTGTCAGTACTATAAGAAGCGGTGTACACCAGGGTTAGGAACTGGACCCAATCTTGTTCAGCATCTTAATCACTGGCCTGGATGTAGAGGGTAGAGTCCTGGGTGGACTGAAGAGTTGGGCAGAGAGGAACCTGATGAAGTTTGTCAGGAGCAAATGTAGAGCCCTGCACCTGAGGAGGAAGAACTGCATGCATCAGTACTGCCTGGGGGCCGGCCTGCTGGAGGGGAGCTCTGTGGCCACATCTGGAGGACTGCATCCAGTTCTGGGCTCCCCACTTCAAAAAAGACAGGGATCTCTAAAGAGTCCTACGGAGGGCCACAAAGATGATTAGGGTCCTTGAGCTTAGGGTCCTATAAGGAAAGGCTGAGAGCCCTGGGGCTGTTCGCCTTGATAGAGGAAAGTCTGTGGGGTGTCAAATGGGTGGGGCCAGACTCTTTTCAGTGGTGAGCAGCAACAGGACAAGGGACAATGGGCAAAAACTGGAACATGAGAAGTTCCATACGGACATGAAGAAGAATACTGTGGAGGTGACAGAGTCCTGGGATGGGCTCAGAGAGGTTGTGGAGTTACCTACACGAGATAGATACTCAACAACGACCTGGATGCAGAGGGTTGGACTCCATGATCTCTTGAAGTGCCTTTCAAACCCTATAATTCTGTGATACTGTCTTTGGCAGGGAGGTGCAAGATATTTCACGCTAACACACATTTATAAACTCAGTTTTGTATGATTAGGGGTCTGTGTGTGGGAATCAGTGGACAAAAATTACGACCTGCACACTTACTGCACACTTTGAAAAGCTAGATTTGTCATCATCAAGATTTTAAGTCCTCCAGTAGTTGTTAGTGACATGTTTCTGATAATTACTGCAGTAAACCTGAGTGAGTGTTGATTGAGATGTGTAAGTTGAGTAGCAGAAGGTGCCACTGTCATTGGGAAGACTAAAGTCAGACTACGGCCTGCTGATGGTGGGGGTAACCGTGTCGAAGGTTGGTAAAGAAATTTGGCATTGAAGGGAAATCATTCTTCCCCCTCTTGCGTTATCATTTGACAATGGGTAACAGATCTTTGTATTCTCATAGCACTTTGTTAGGGGTCTGCATTTGATTCAAGTGGATCCACGGTCTTGTGGTGCCAAAACAGGCAATTTCTGCACTCATGTCTGAAGGCCAAATATATGGGTATGATTTCCTCTAGTTTACTGTTACATGCTGGATCAGTACTGTACCTTTCATAATCTGCCAGTCCAATTTTGTAGGGTCTTGGGAAATGTGTCCTCCGGGGAATGCTTACAATCACTCTTATGTTTGGGACTGACAGTGCCTGCTTTCTGGTGGACGTGTTAGCAGATCCATATGTGAGACGACAAAAACATCCTCCCATCCACCTAATAACCTTGCCTTTTGATGTGTCTGCTGCCCGTGTTTATATAAGGGGTTGAGGACCTTTTCTGCTTGACATATCCTTCAGCTCAAGAAATGCCCGCTCGCAGAAGCATGCACGTACAATGCCTTTACCTTGTGTCTTTGTGGAAGATGCAGGTCCTGCGTAGGTTTGAATAAAACAAAGACCGATAGTTCCTGAGTGCTTGGAAAAGGCACATTTACATCTTTCCAACCACTGGTTGTCTCTGCCTCAGCAGAGAGAAATGAGAGGCAAGATTTTGATGTCAGAAAGTTAATTATCTTAGCAATACCCATTACCGCCACCGCTACCACATGTTCCACCTCCCAACAGCAGTTTCTTGACAAAGTCATTATCTGTGAAGTCCTCTCTCCCACACTTTTCCCTTCTTTCTGTCTTCCTACTTAACAGGAGTAGAAAATTAAAATAAAAAAAAAAAAAGAGAGAAAAAAAAGTTGGATTTAGGAAATGCAGTCTCCACAGCCTGTTCTTTCTGCAGCTCTGAACTGTTTCCATTGCAGGTGTGTTGGTGTTTCTGCCAGATCACCTGGCACTTTACTACAGATTCTGGGAACTTCAAAGCTGGATGTTCTTATGTGAAATTTCTCATTCAGTGATCGCTGTTTTCGCTTTCCTTGTAATCTGTTTATTGCTGGGAAAGAACAAGAGTAACCAGCTTCAACAGATATCCTAACATCTAGAGATTCCCTGAGTCTGACTTTTTATTTATTTATTTGTTCTTAAAAATGCATCTAGAACGTCACCACTGAGGAGAAAGGCTTTTGGGTAGGACTCACCAATAGCCCTCTCAAACCAGAAGAGAATACCAACAGACCCAACTGTTAGTTCTTTATTTAAAGAGGAAAATCCTATTTAAGGAAGTGTGAAAACGTGAGGCTTTTAGTTCCAGTGCATAAGGTTTTCTTGGTATCCCAGAAGCAAAATCTCCATCACCAGAGTACATTCCTTGCAGCCGCATTTTGGTGTCTCCTACTTTCCCGCATGAGATGGAACAAGAGGACATATTTCAGCTATTCTCACTTGAGTCAGGTTTTCATTTCTTTCTCAGAAAAGAGGAAAATTGGGATTATCCTAACCCTAAGCCGTTGATGATCTGCCCACTGCAGCAGGACCAGCTCAGTGCACAGCACTGCCAGTAGGATAAGAAATGAGATTTGCAAGTTCATGAGTTGTAAAAACAAAAACAGAAGAGAAGCGGCATCTCCAAAGAAAAAGTGATGTTTTGCAAGATGCATATTTGGGCTGATTATTTTGGCCCATCATCTTCAGAAGTATCTGTAATAAACTTGCTGGGTCCTTTGTGGTTATATATGGTTTTATTTATTTTTTTGATGATGTCGGCTCGATTCCAAGTTTCTTTTTGTTCCAATAGCAATGTATATCTCACTTTGTGGCACGGGGTTTATGTGCAGGGAGGATTAGTGTCAAAAAGTGAGATGAAAGGAGCAAAGAATTTGATCTTGTTCTTTTTTTACCCTGCATTTTTTACTGCATGTTAATTAGAGAAGATGCTAACGGAGTAGCTAAATGTCCAGGCCCCTTAAAGCCCCAGCTGCACACCCCTGCAGGGACAAAGCAACGTGTCACCCTTCAGAAGGAGCTGGGACTAATTGCGGTCTCATTACGAGAACCCCGAGGCCACAGCACAGCGTTCAGCTTCCAAGAAATGACAAATGTCCCCATGGTAGGTGGCCCAGCAGGGCTGCTCCAGGCACGTTCCTTGCTCTTCCTCACTGTCCATGTGCATGCACAGAGGACAGAGGTGGGTGCTGTGGAGCTCAGCATGGAGCGGGATCTGTGCAAAGGGTAACCCTGTGCTTTTAGTGTCCTCTCTTTAAAAAAGAGTGAGCATCCCAGTGCTTCAGAAGTGCCCAGTCCTGGGGCACTCCAGCCATGACTCCCAAGGTCACTATGGCACCAGTTGGAGCAGGCAGTAAATGGGACTTCGAGCCTAAGCTGAGAGTCACTAGGATGGGACAAGAGCCACTGGGACGGGACAAGGGAGACAAGGCCAAAGTTGAATATTAACAGTGGAAATTGTTAGGCAATCCTGATGTAGAGAGTTGCTATGAGCTCCTCCTATAATTAAAGGAAATTCTGTGTCAAAGCTTCAAGTTTCCTCTTGATCTCTAGCTTCCAGTCTGATTAACTGAGCCCCTACCTAACTCTTGACCTGATTCAAGGCAGCGATGACAGGCTGCATTCCTGGTCTCTTGTGCTTTTCATAAAAAATCAGGTTTGTTCTGGTGACGGAAACCAAAATGTCCTTTACTTGAACTATTGTGCAGTGTGCTATGCACGTATCCGTTGGTTGTTCTTGGAAGCTCTTTGGGATGAGAGTTGGTATGTAAATGCCAAATATCATTAGAACGGTGGCTGCTCACTCATTGAAAGCAGAGCCCCGGTTCCACAAGTAAATCTGTTTATGAACTAAATGTGCTACGTCGTCTTCAGAAACAGCCAAGGGATTCAGGAAGGACCGGCTTACTGTAGGGAGCTCTGATTTTCCATTTGTTGAGCACCGGACCTTTAGGATGTTTTGGAGATTGTAAAATAGGAGTAAAAGATTGTAAAAATAAGATCGAAAGATTGTAAAATATGATTAGCGGCCACCAGCAGAAAACTTGAAGGATCAGTAACACAAACCACCGCTTATATAAAAGAAAGATGGTCCACGTTATCAGGGAACGTAGGCTGGAGGCCGAGTTTCTAATCCCGACTGCCACGCTGAATGATTATGTTCCTTTGAACAATTGCATTTCTATACCTCGATTTTCTTCTTTACGTGACAGGGGAAGTTTTCTTGTCTGCCCGTTTCACGGCTTCCTCAGCCATGGGACAAGTTCTGGTGGAGAGGCCCAGAGTGACGATTCGTGTCCCACTTTAGGACCACTTAAGCCCTTGGACGGGATTTGGAGCAGTGCAGAGGGCTCGTGTCAGGGCTTTGACCAGAGTGGAATTTCTCTCTTATGTTTAGGAAGCATTTTGAGGCCCAGAGGGGAAGCACTGTGGAAGTGCCAAGCAATATAACTGATGGTTAAAATAGCATCAAGTATATATACCTTCCTATACTGTTTTAAATTCACTGTTATACGTGAATGAGGCTTGCTGCAGCCAAAAGAGGTTTTGGAAAAGTGGCAAAGGAAATCTGTTTTAACAACCGGTTCCTGAAAATATCCTTACGCCACTTCTTTCTTTATCGTTTGACTTTTCTCCTTGTTACACTGGTTCGGCTTGTAGAGCCTGGAAAAACATCAGGGTAACCAGGGCAGAGGGAATATCAGATGGAGATGAGGGATGGATAAGAGACAAATTACAGCACATTTCTCATGGGTCATTTGGCTTTAGGCTTGAAAAGGAGAGAGAGAAAAATCCCAAAGTAGTAAAAGAAAGAGGCAATCAAAACAAATAAACCTGCCAGTGTTGCTGATTTCAAAGGCCTGTGAAATGTGCATGTATGCTTCATAATGCTTTGCTATTTTAAAGATACGTTTCTTGAGATGTTCCATGCTTTAATCCTACTCACTGTCTCAGAAGTTGATTGTACAGTAAGATCACAATTCTCTTTGCCAAGGCTTTCCCTTTGTTTTCTTTCTTTCTCCCTGCAAGTTGGCTGGCCGGCAGCTCTTTCCCTACTTCTGTGGAGTTGGTTAGGTTAATTATTTTTTATGGTTGTTTGAGGAAACAGGGTTTTTTGGTTCTTGCTGCATGAGTGAACTCAAATGTTCCTCTGTTCTTGGATGTAAACCTTGCAAAGGAAGAAGGCTCAGTGATCACATATTTATGGTCTGTAGCACTGCAACTCTGTATAACCCTATAAAAAGGTTATATAAAGATGGGGTCTCCGGTATAAGCAGTGGGCAGTGCAACCAGGGAGGATGAAAGAGAGAGGGGGGGGGGATGAATCATCTTCTGAGCATTAACAGCCACCCCAAACTTTTGCCCAGAGCTCAGACAGAACATGTTTGACATTTGAAAATTATTTTTGCATCATCTTTTTTCCCCATTCTTTTTCCCTCAGCCTCTGCTCTTTCTTCTCCTGGCCAGAACCAGCAGCAAAAAGTGCCGGGAAAAAAAAAAAAAAAAACAGAATCTGTTTTCACTGTATTTCTGAATCGGAGCCCAGGTTTGTGAAGGATTTGGCAAGGATTTACAAACCTTTGAGAGAATCCGTGTGGAGATCTGAGGAAACCCGCCTCCCTCCTTAAAAAAGCAAGTTGCGTTGGCCAGAAATTGGGCAAAAATTGGTTGTTTCAACTGAGGTTTCCTTTGAGATTTTGGATTTGAACCTGAAGCTGCACTTTGAGAATCACATTTTGCTCTGACTGACTCTAGATTTACTGGAACAAATACATCACCTTCAGAGCTGGTACTGTGGAGCTGGCTCCCAGTGCGAGCTCGCGTGAACCAAAACAGAAGAGGACTGAGACTGAGGTGCAGAGTAGTCCAGGTTTACTCCAACCTGTTGCTGTGGTTCAGCTCATTAAGCAAATTTACTTTCACGTTTACAGCATCCAGGGGGTTACCTACAGGCGGTGGTGTGAGATGCAGCTATGTTTATTAGTGGTCTCTTTGTGAGAAGGTCTGCTTAGGGCTGAGCAGGGGTGCAGCATTAGGGTGCTATTGCTGATAGTATTGACTTGTGAATTTAGCAGCAAATTATGTCCTTTGTGTATGGGCTTGTTTTCCCTGCAGTCCTATGGATTTATAATGCTGAATGCTACAGTAGAAATGTGCTTATTTCTAGGATTGTCTAGAAGTGCTGTTGGAAAGCCAGCATTTGAAGGCAAATGAAACGAAACTGATGACTTCACAATTGTAAAAAAAAAAGCCCTACTTTAGACGGAGGAGCTGCTCTCAGTCTCTGTTCCAGGATAAAGAAAAGCCAGACACAAATGAGTCCCATATTTAACATAATAAAAATCTTTTTTTTTTTTTTTTTTTTCATGGGGTGTGTAAAGCCTGAGTCACCAGCATAATGGGAGAATTAATTCAGGACATCCTAGGATCATGAAACACCCAGGCTTTTGTAGCCCATGAACTTTTATTTTGTACCATGTGTTACTTAGGGCTGGTCTTCACTGTAGGACACCCAGACCAGCATTAGCCAGCACACATGGATGCACTGAAGCTGGATCTGTTTGAGCACTTGTGCTAAGTGTCTTTTCTTGGATTCTAAACATTTTTATTTTTCTTCTCCATAAACACCCTCTTTCTTGTAGTGGGAGATCGGGCTTGGGGGCTGTAGAGGATGTTTTGCTGAAGTAGATAAACCAAAATTCTTTAAAAGCTGCCAAGCCTACATGTGCTGACAGTGCTCACGATTTATGCTTGTGGACATGACCTAGTGGCTGCCTGGTTTGGAAGCGGTCAGAGCTGCAGTTAGACACTTGGATGTCAGTGCGGATGCAGGCAGTGATCTGGATCTAAACCGGGACCAAAATCCTTTCACTTGTAATGTTCTGGCTCTACTCTATTTCAGGCTCTTTCCCAATCACTGAAAGATTTATACCTTTATCAATAAATTATCGTGACTTTTACTACACTTACACCAGTGTCTTAAATTAACACTAAACTAAATGTAGATGAGGCACACTTCCTGCCTCACATGATTTATGGCAGTCCGTCTGAAATGAGGAGTAAAATTAAATTTGCCAACAAAGGCAGATCTTTAACATGAGGTCAGACAAAAATTTTATTGCAAGTTGACTGCTAAGGAGGGTTTGTAGCTGTCCTTTTTTGTTCAGGTTTTTGATAGACCAGGAGCACTTTAGACAAAGAAGAAGAAAAACCAGTAGGAACATTTGCAGGTCTGAAAGCTCTGCTGTGTATTTTATGTCAGGACAGAGTTGAATGTAGCAGTTATATGACACTGATAATCTCTCAGCTTGAGGACTGTGTCTACCTTTAATGACCAGCCTTTAGGAAAGATACAGAATGTAGATGAGAGCATCAAAAATGACCAGAGGTCTTCAAAATATCACCAGCGGGGACAGATTGAAGAAATAAGGTAGTTTTAACCCCCCAAAGGAGATTATTTCCAGGGGATATTGTAAGCTTTGAAATAGGCAATAGATTAGTTAAAGCAGAAGAGAATCATCTAACCTCCCTGTCTGTGGGGAATGGCACAAGTGGTCATCGCTTCTGTTGCAGCAAAAAGCACTCAGGTAGACCTTATGAAAAGCTTCCTGACAGTAAAGGAATCAAAACATGGAATGCTGGCTGCTGGGGCAATTGCAGAGTCCTTGTCATCCGTGGTAATAAGTTTGAGCTAGAGAACCATTTCATAGAATTATAGGGTCACAGAATCATTAAGGTTGGAAAGACCTCTAAGATCCCCAAGTTCAACCCCAACCCATCCCACCGTGCCACTGACCACAGACCTCAGTGCTACACCAGCGGAGCAACTCCAGGACAGTGAGTCCACCACTCCTGGACAGCTGGTGCCAGTACCTCACTGTTACCTCATTTGTTTGGTACAGCACATCGGGATGCTCCCGCTGTGGGTGGAGCAGTGGTGTTCTCTGGACATCCTGTCCAGACTTGTTTTTCTGTGATTCCGTGATGTGAGACAAAAGGCAGCTTAAATCAATACTGCATCTCCAAAAGAAGAGTTCTGCGTCCAACCACACAGAGGAAGAGCTGAATTGTGACTGTGTGTGACTGCCAGTTGACAGCATTTCAAGGTCAGCTTTCAGTGCTGTGAAGCCATGCATCTTGCCATTAGCTTCAGGAAGAGCATTTATCTCAGAACTATCCTAGCTGTTCACTGCAGGTGTTTAGAAGTCTCTAGGTGCACCCTAACACCTTGGGTCAGCAATGCTGGACAGATGAGCTGGGCTTTCTCTGTGCCTCCTAAATTGTCTGCCATAGTTCAGGCTGGGCTGCCAAATGGCAGCACCAAATGAAACCACAGGCAAGTGCTCTTGGGAAAGAGAATGATATTCAGTCCCTATGGATCCACCAGATTTGCTCTTCCCTGCCATATGCTGAGCCCAGTTGGTAAGAGGCAGGACACTATGTCACAAGGCAAAGAGGGAGACTTTTGAGGCTGACTTCCCAAGACAATGCTGGTTTGCTGTTTTGTTTTGTTTTGTTTGTTTGTTTGTCTTTGTTTTAGATGGTGAAATGCAGTGTCTTTTATTCCTAACCAACCCATCAGACAGTTGGAGTCTGTCCTCCATAGTGAGCAGATAGCTAAGTTCCTATTCTTTGTTTGTGTGGGGTCTTGCAAATAATACCCTAAGTGCCCTGTTTGTTTTCTTGCTGCAAAGTGACATTTATCTTTGAAGGAAAACAAAAAAACAACAAAAAAAATCCAAAACACACAAAACAGAACAAAGACAAATAGAGAATAACTCAGAGCAAACAGTAGAAAACATTTCCTAACAGTGAGGGCTGGAAGACTCTGTCTTCCATGCAAAAAACAACATCAAGAGCAAGAGCTGCACCTTGGCTGTGTTAAGGAAACACGGGCTGCTCTCTGCCTCTGCACCAGGAGGAAAACAGAGCAGGAGGAAGAGCTTCCAAGCCTCTTACAAAAGCGGATTAAATATGATTGGATCTGATACCTGAGACGTCCAAGTGCAAGAGCCCTTGTCAGCTGTGCGTGTAGCCAAGAGCAGGGGTCTGGCAGTGGAGCTGAGGACCCGCAGCAGGCAGCTTTGCACAGCAGCCCCAGATGGGCTCTGGGGTGGGGGTCCAAGCGGAGCCCAAACAGAGAGGAAATGGGCTTGGCAGATGAGGCAGGCATGGGGCTAATGGCTCTGTGACGGATGGGGCAGGCTGCCGTGTGCTGAAGACCCATTAGACTGAAACTGGAGCAGTGAAGAGGATGCATCTCTCTGATTGAGGTCTGGGCTCACTGGGTAAGAGCAAGCTGCTGTACAGCACAGTTTTCAGAGTGGATGAAAAAAAAAAGCAACAAGAAAAAAACAAACCAAAGACTTGCGTTGCACAGATAGTTCAGAGAAAAGACCTGGGTGGGAACGTGCTTGTTGCCTGATAGGATTTGGTGTCCCAAATGGCCTGAAGCAGACCATACAGTTTCTATGTCTAAAACAGATTCCAGCAAAAGAGACTTTTTATGATGCACTAATAGGCTCATTAAGATTTCTTGAGCTAGGCATGCTCACGGCATCGTATGTTGTTTCCATTACAGGAATTACATGTGTTTTGTTGTGCTTTGGGTTTTGTTTTGTTTTCCACCTAGACTTGCCCTGACAGTTCCCCCCCATTCAGGTTTATATTGGAGGTACCATCTCGAGCCAATGAATTTTATGAAATATGTTGCTGGCACTCACAGAGAGATGCATAAAGGAAATATTCTAATGACAGTTAGAAAGGCTTTGATCCCCTTCCAAGACTGCACTCATGTCTTTGAAATGCAAGTTTGGCAGTGCTGGAAAGGCTGGGCTCTTTGGCTCTCTTTGGCACAAGCCCATGTGACAGACATTATGTCCTCTATCAGGGGACCCACGTAACCTTGAGAAGTGTAAGCAGTGCTCGCACATTGCGTTGGGTCAGATAGTCTGGGCTGATAACAAAGCAGCCACGGCAGCGGGGGGGAGTCAGCCCAGTCCAACACAATAACTGAAAGCTGTTTTGACCTGGTAACTGTTGGGTCTGCTGCCTGCGGCTGCAAAGTTGGACATGAACTGCAAAAGTAGTTAATTTATGCCTCCTTGAGTGTAGGAATGTGGCGATGATGGATAGGGATGGGAGGTTATTAGAAACATGGGGAGGAAGGAGAAGATGGAATTCCAGCTCATGTTTTTATCTCTTACACACACACACACACACGTTCCTCTGCATACATATCCTTGGCTGGCTTACATGTGTGCACAGTCCAAAGCCTTGCTTCCACTCACACCTCCGTTCATGCACGCACATGCAGGCACATGTTCACACGCTTGCAAGGGATTTGCCTGAGCTAAGTGCTTTAGCATGTTTACGTGCTGGGGGTTGTGGTGTGCTGTTGCAGAGGGGTTTACATTTACTTTCTCCCAAACGTGGGCTGTTTACGCTTACTTCTGTGCAGCACCTTTGCTAAAATCCTCCTGGCATTCTGCTCTTAGCCCACTGGTGTACATGCTGCTCCTCTGCAGCCTTTCGTTGGCTCGCAGAGAAGTTGTGGCCAGAGAAGTACTCGAAAGATAAGTCCGACTGACTTATTGCAGTGGATTTACGTAGAGCATGAATTCAGTCTCGGTGATGCACTGACATCACTGGCCAATTAGTTAAACGCTGTCCGCAGTAATAATCCATATACAGAACAGCCCTAGATGGTGAAGCACATAGCCTGCATGCACCTAACTGAGCGTGATTGTGGCCATGCGTCGAGGATATAGATGGGGAATGGATTGTGTAAACACCAAGAAAAAGGCAGCTGAGAATAAAGAACGATCAGCTTAAATAATTTGAAGCCATTAGAGAAGAATGAGAATAAAGCTGGTAATCTCAGGAGGGGAGTTTGATTATAGTAACTGCTACAGGGATTTGCACAGGCAATAAAGTGTCTGCATCCAGAGTCAACAACTGCAGTCTCAAATACATACAGTGGGCCTTTCCTTCCCACAGTGATACAAAACACAAACATTTTTCTGCTCAGGGGTATGCAGTGCTTCTGTTCCTGTCCTTTACTCTCTTGCCCAGAGTATCACATCACTCCCACATTCTCTCTTACACTTTTACTCGCTGCCTTCGACTGATGCTATCAGCTGTGCAGACATACACATTGTCCCCTCCAAACGCACACATCTCCCATCACGTTTTCCCACTAATACATTTTCATTTGGAAATGCTCACTGGCTCTCATGTGTAATTTCAGACTTACTGCTCGTGGACACGTTTTACTGTGAGGCCATGTTTGGAAAAGATGTTTTCAAAGGCATGAGTGAGATCCTGGAAATAGATTAAGCACAGGCCCAGATCACTGAGCAGATAGATGCAGAACAAGCTTGAGGAGCTCAGGGAATGATCTGTGTATTTTAGGAAGATGTGTTGGGAACAGCGGAGAGATGAGGAATGTGTAAAGGGTCACAGCGCTGACCTGTCCTTCAGGATGTCATCCGCATTGATTGGAAGATAAACACTGTATGGAATGGAAACATACCCTTCCATCGGTGTCCCCAAAGAGTACGTCTTCCTCCGTGAGTCAGCGAGGGCCTGGGGACACCCAGCCACGAGCTATTTTGGAGGCGATGACTTCAGCAAGTGGCAGGGGAAGCTATTGTGGAAATAAGAATGTGTTTTCCATTGGGGAGTCCTCCAGGGAAGGACAGAAAGATCTTGGTGCTGAGCCAGCTCCCCTGTTTTGTTTTTTTTTTTTTTCACCCCTCTGGGAATGAAAGCCTTGTAAGATATGCAAGGAACCCTGCTTACTGAACGGGAGCGAGTTTGGTTTGTGAAGCTACACCGATCTGTACATACCACGTACGTATGGGAATGGATTGTAAGCAAGAAGGAATAAACCGATCAAGACCATAACGGTGTCTTTCCTAACAAGCTGATAGGAACAATTAGCTGATAGTCAACAATGTTTGGCTCTGCATGCCCTCCCCTTCCATTATTTCCACCTGTCAGGTGTGCACAGCAGAATTCACCATGTTTCATGTCACAGCACTTAGTATCAAGAGGCAACGTGAGCTGGAGACAGAAGAACACATGGGTTTACTCTTATGCTTCAGCTCTGCTCTGAGTTGGAGCATGGCAGTGCTGCTGGTGCCAGTGTGACACCATGGGATGCACTTGGGCTGGCAGTTCCTCCTGTGTTCCAGTATCAACAAAATCTACTTCTTCCAAGGGGTTCCAAAAGGAGCCTCAAGTGATTGATTGATTCACATTATTATTTGGTGAGCTCTGAATACAGCAGATAAAACTTTGTTTATTCCCTTCTACTTGTCACAGCTTTCCTTTCTGGAAATAGCAATTCCCAACCAGCCATCCCATGTCAGGGTGCACTAGGCTGAGTGCATCTCAGCAGGAATGATGCCTCTGGTGTTAAAGGAGTAATGCTGGGAGCTGGTGCCAGGCTGGAGGCATGGAGCTTCTTGCCGTGGGGGAGAATAGTAGTTAGAAACACCAAACAACTTAGAGAAAATGTGCAAGGTCACTGCTGATACAGGAAGATTTACTGACCGTAGTACATGGTTAATTGCATTCATAATAAAAAGATTCCTATACTTATCTTGGGAATACAGACAGCTTTATGTATTTACTTTGGGTTTTGTGGCCATAGTTAAGAAATGGCTGGAAGTCCTCTGATGAGATTCACTACATGAATGCGAAGTAATTGAAGTTTGGGAGTGAGTTATTAAAATATTTCAGGTAACTGATATGCAGGATATTGTAAGATCTTTGCCTGGATTGCAGTACTTCTTCAATACTTTGTTGCTTTTGGTGCCACTTTTAGGGAAAAAAAAAAAAAAAAAAAGGATTTCTTTCTTTTTTTTTTAAACAGAGCGTACTTAGATGTCAATGAACTGAAGAACATACTCAAACTGGATGGATCCACACACCTCAACATCTTCTTTGCCAACTCCTCCGAGGAAGAGCTGGCTGGAGTGGCAACTTGGCCCTGGGACAAGGAGGCCTTGATGCATCTAGGTGAGTGATAAAGATGTTTCTTCTTTGTAAAGCATTCTTCTGAGGCGCTAAGAAGGCAAGACAAATATGCACTAAGCTCTGGTCTGATTTCTTATCATTCCTCTAATATATAGTCAGGGGAAAAAAAGTATTTCACGATTCCCAGATACTGGCTCACAACCAGGAAAATATTAGGTTATAAACCCAAAGCATATTATGGTATTTGTAGATGATGTCAATCTGAAAGTATTTCACCTTTTAAGTGAAGCTACTTTACAGGGCATTTGCTCCATGAGAGCACTTTGCAGAGAGGGCTGGGGGAGATAGGTGAGGGAATGCTAGGCAGACGTGAATTTTTAACCTTAACCTGTTAGGTTATGATCCTTACTTCGTAAGCGTCCCATTAATTCTCCTCACAGATGACGTTTGGTTGCTATTTTTTTCCAACACCATGCAAAAGAGCAAACTGATGGCAGATTGTGCTTCTAATGTTTGTTTGAGTGGAACAGGGAAGAGTTTGCTGCCCTGTAGATGGGCCTGCACACTTCGTAGCTGATTTACTGCCCATAGCTGGTGCAGCCCAGGGCTCCAGACAAAGCTGAGCAACCTACCAGGTGAATCATGGCCTTGACAGCTCAAGTGCCACTGGAGCCATGCTCTTTGCAAAACATCATGCAGACCTCTCAAGTTGCAGAAGGCACGGTGTGAGTCTGTGTGTGCTTACCTTAGCTGTGGAAACCTCCCTCAGGCTGCAGACCTGATCTGGTCATCTCTACAAGAGCAAACATTTGTACAAGCTTTTCAGATACTTTCTCCAGCCTGGCTAAGCCTCTCTAGGCAGATGAAGCCATTTCAGCCATGTTCATTCAGCTTTATGAAAGGCTATTTCAGCCTTTTTCATTATTATTATTTTCATTATCCAAGCCCACAATGAGCAAAACATAAAAAAAGATGGGCAAATGTAAAGCCCAGAAGAAGACAGCAAATATGATTTTGGTTACTCTTAAGCATGCTAAACATACATCCTTTAGGTGTGAGAGCTGAACTACAACCTCACTCAGAACTACATTACTTCAAATTTCAATGTTATCAGCTCTCTATAGTGACCAGTCTTTGTCTGAGGGGGACCATGGTCAGACCAAGCAGTAGGAGCTGGCTGCCCCACTGCCATCACCAGCATTTCATTGCAACTCTCAGCTCCACAGCTGCTCTGGAAGAATGATGAGCAAGGTGAGCAAGGTTAGCAAGCTTCCCTCCCCAGGAACCAGCACTGAGACACATCCAGACACCCCCTCCTCCTTAGCAAGGCTGGAAATGAAGCCACTTCCACTGACCTGCCTCCAGCCCTATCTCTGCAGGCTCCAGCTGGGAGCACCTGAAACAGAAGAGCCTTCCCCATGGCTACGTCTTCTGGCAAAAACAAAGAAATGTATTAACCCCGGGCTCCTCTTTCCCCTGTGCTGCCGAGATTTCTCTTTTTGCAGTATCACAACCTCTACTCCTTCATCAACCCACAGCAGTTCTGGTTGCTGTTAGGAAACACCACCCCTAATGTTTCTGCTGGAGTGAAACAACGCTGGCGCAGATCTGCCCCTCAATGAGTATTTTCATAGTTTCCTTTGGTGTTGCCATGGGAGGGAGTAGAGAACAAGGAAATTGCTCCAGAAGGCAGAGAAGAACCTTCTGCGAGTGGGCTGGGGCTTGCCCAAAGCCCTGATGAGTTCCTCTGTCACTTCGTTAAGCTAATTGCCAACATCATGCCTGAGCAAAACAATTTAAATGCAGCTCCTACAGTGTACTGGCAAAATACAGTGATGAAAAAGAGAACTTGAAAGAAAGGAAGAAAGGAAGAAAGAAAGAAAGAAAGGAAGAAAGAGACAGAAGAAAGAAAAAAAGACATAGCCAACAGTTTAAAGTTAACTTGCAGTGGAAAAAAGTAAAAATAAATAAATAATGGCCATAATTTCCTGTCATAATAGCCCTCCCAGACCTGTGCTTGGTCTGTAAGAATTCATCTTTAATCTTTTTTACTCTCTTCTATAAATCCAATATGTACTTAATAAAAAATATGAAATATGTCCTGTGGTGCAGATCTAAAGGCTGGGATAGAGATTGTCTGGGTGCAGGAGTTTATCTTTTCTGTAAAACTGCAATTGATTTAGATTCTTGACAGCTGTGAAAAATATAAATTTTCAACAAAGGCAAAAATAAAATCTCCCTCTCCAGCTGCCTCAGGGCTGCCCAGTGCCAGAACCATTTGGCCAGCCTTCGTTATGAAGGCACGCTGCGCTGGGGAATTTCACCAATACTCCCACCATTGGAAAACAAACTCTGGAAGTACCTCTGAGAAAGAGAGCAACTGAACAGTGCACCAAGGTGTCCTCTGGGTGTGAATGGATCCATCTGAGTGGAGCCGAGCACTGGAGAAATCAGAGTGTGTGTCATAAAGGGAAAGAGAAGGATGCCAGGAGCATGGTGATGGCAGTAGCTGTGCACGTCACTCTTGTGGTGAACTAGTGTAAGGACCAGCTCAGGGTTGTGGAAGGGATGTGCAGACTCTGAATTGGCCACAATAGGTGTGATGTTGCAGTATGATAAGTTTTGTTCCCTCTTTAATGTTTGTGTTTAAATTTGCTGTCGAGTTTTTTTGTGCTTAATGTATTTATGCATGCACGTGTGACTCCACGGTGTGCAGATATTCATGTATGCCAGTGCACAGAGTGAAGTCTTTTTTTCTCTGCTAGCTGTCCTTGCGAGGTGTACAGAGCATTCCTCTGTTCAGCATTGATATTAAAGTTGGAACACTGCATTGGATCTGGGCACTGTGTTTGGAGGAAAACATGAGACAACTGGGTAAAGCAAAGAAGAATGGTCAGGGAGGTCTAGAAGAGGAATTGAGCTACACGGAACTGTTGGATGGATTATGGCTATTCAGACTAAAGGAGAAGAGCCTGAAGTTGGGATGATGACAAACTCATAAAAGTTGATGAAAGGAGAGGAGAATCTTCTGCTCTTTGAGCCTGTGTGAGGCAGGACTTCAAGTAATGAACTTAAATTGCCAAAAATCAGTTCAGATTAGAAATGAGGTAAATCCTTGCAGCCATGAGGATGATGACTGCTGAAGCTGATTGCTGGGGCGGTCACATCAGCGAAGGTTGTAAGGAGACATCAGGACTATGGGCATGAGGGATGTAATTGGTCCCGTGTTGTTCTGAGAACTTGATTAAATGACTTCTTGAGATCTCCTCAGTCTTATTTCCCTGTAATTCCATGGTTATTACAACAAAAGTCTCCAGGCAGATGAGAATGAACAGTCTACAGTGCATCAGAACCTGGTGATCTCATCTTCCCTGTGTTACAGTCACTGATAAAACTCCTCCTGCCAAAATCTTTTCTCTCCTCATTGTCACTGAATTATTGGTGTACCATATCCAAGATTTATTTTCCCACTATTACTTTTATAAAGCAGACTCCCGTTCTCTTGGTAGGTAATATACACAAACAGTTTTAAATAAAAGGCTTGGAAAAGTTGAGGTCAACAAGCTAAATAAAGAAAATATGATGCATATCATAAATCCAAAGGTACATCTAGCTGAGCTAAAAATATAATGCTTATGATTAATTCAATATATTGTCAAGCCTCACAAATTTACTATTTGCTCATCTACACGTCCCATAATTCACACAACAGCAAAAAATCACCACTGCTTGTCTTTGCCCATGTTTAACAACCACACGGTTCTTCCAGAATTATCACGTTCCAGGATTTAATATTTTTTTGACACATTGGACTGATGCATATTCATCAGCGGGCTGCGTAGCTCAGACCAAACGAGGTTCATCTGAATATCTGAACAGAGTGTATTTCTCACCGTTACTTCAGAGCTGTCTATGGGATCAGAGCACACCCCACAAATATCTCCCTCTTTCCAGCAATGAGTGCGTTCTGTTTTCTTCGCCCAGGTGTTTGTTTGCAAATATTGGTTCACCCTACTGCAATTTTTAGTGCATTTCAGAAGTTACTGCGTTTGTGTTATATTTTCACCCTGTGGAATAATGTACTGGGGGCTCCAGGTATGTTTTGTTCGACTCTCAGTGTCAGATGCATTGCTTATGCTTGTCTGGGCAGAATCGTTCCATCCAAGCACATGAAATGATCTGAAATCGCACAGTATGAAGTAATTGCACGTAGGAATTTCTTTTCTTCTGAGTTAAAAACAGCCAAACTGAATTGAGCATATTCAGTGGAAAGGCCACTTGTCACTGTGGCTTTGGTACTTCAGGACTTTGTCCCACAATTCCTCATCCTTAGGAGTCCCACGTTACAGTGAGATTAGACCATGCTGTGCTCGTGATGTTCCCAGTTGTGCAAATACAGTCTGCGTTATAGAGGATCCAGTGAACCACTGCTGGATCTTTCTCTTGCTGTTCTGAGGACAAATACAGAAGCTCTTTTCTTTTCCCCTTGCAGGTGGTATTGTGCTGAATCCTTCCTTCTATGGCATTCCCGGCCACACACACACAATGATCCACGAAATCGGGCACAGCCTGGGGCTCTACCACGTGTTCCGGGGGATCTCAGAGATCCTGTCCTGCAGTGATCCATGCATGGAAACGGAGCCCTCCTTTGAGACCGGGGACCTCTGCAGCGACACCAACCCTGCTCCTAAGCACAAGCTGTGTGGGGATCCTGGACCTGGCAACGACACGTGTGGCTTTCACAGCTTCTTAAACACACCGTTCAGTAACTTCATGAGCTATGCAGGTACCTGGGCTTCCTCAGTTTGCTGCTGGGCTCTGTGGTTGGGTGGGAGTGGAGAGCAGCAATTTAATCTTTGATTTCTGCAGTGCTTTTCACTTGGGGCTTTATGCTGACATGCATCAGGTCTAGGTTTAGACGTGACAAGTCTGGGCTCAGTCTTGATGAGGTCTGAATTTGATGGCCTCAGGGATTCCTTCCACATCTCTGGTTCTTCCCAGTTTTCCCAAACTGTACGTAGTTTGATGTGGTGTCTGGGTAGGTCATCACATGGGGGAGAAAGAAATGTATTGAGCATTAAGAAAACAGCACCGAAAAGCTCTTCAGCAAAACTAACAATAGTGACTGAGATCTGGAGGTCTGATCTAGGAATTCTTCTCTGAAAAACTCAAATTCAGCAATTGTTTACACTCTCTCCAGGAGACTGCAAATGTCAGATGAATATTGACACCACCAAAGCTGTGGGATGAGCCCATGATAGGCATCTAATGACACATTGCTCATGCCTCTGTGCAGCCGTTGAAATACCATGTTTGTTGTTTGATTTAGGTTCTCTGCAGTTCAGTTACAGTCACTCACATCAGCAGCAGTGTGTGAATACTTGGGGAGCGCCTGGATCAGGAGCACTCCTGTGGTCAGGGGCCCTCAGCACATTGTGCTGCTTTGTGCTGGGAGTGCCAGTCCTCGCTCCACTCCTGGAAGTTCAAGGGGAGCTGAAGGATGCTGTGTTATTTCTCAAAAAGAGCATGTCAGGGCTTGTATTTTCTTATTTCAGGCCTTGGGGTCTAGCTGTGCTGAAGGTCTATAACACCAAGCTGGCAGCATCCACAACACTTTAAAGGTGACCAATACAAGCAGAGACACTGAAGGGCACCTTAACAGCACAGGCAGAAACACAGATTGCCCACTCAAAAGGTCATAAGAGTGCTTATTCTGTAATAAAACTGTAGGAAAGCAAAATGCTTAATGTCATCTGGGGCACAGATTGAAATGATTTATAACATAAATGCTTGCTTGCCCTTTGTGGCACTAGCTAAATGTGGTGCTTAGTTTCCTCTTGATTTTTCTGTTCATTTAGAGGGTGTTTTCAGGGGCAACATACAAGCACGGTGTCAGGTCCTAAATGTGTTATGCGCTTCTGAGCATGTGGTAGGGCAGAAAGTCTTAATGTCTCATGCAGTCTTCTGGGTATTTCACACGAATAAATCAGTAGCTCTTTGGATTTACAGTATCCCTCCACCAAATCTGCTTGTGGGTATATGAAGAGGGGTGATGCATGCATGTTTCAAAACCCTGAGGTCTCATCTTCCAAAGAGAACTTGCCTTGCCAGCTGTGTCAAGAGAGGAGACAGAGCACAGCGATACCTATCTGCTGTTGGGAGCTACGTGTGTGCTGGTGTTCTGAGCAGAAACCTTGTTTTTTTCTTGAAAAATTAAGTGAAGCGACATGATAGGTATCTCTAGAGCTCATGCATGAATCTGTTTGCTTTTCTGTTGTTGCCAGTGGAATAAAAATCGTATCAGGATATTAAATCACTGTGGAAATACCTTTGAAACACGTAGGTTGAGGTCACGCAGCTCTAAACATCGCCTTGTCTTTTTTCTCTTGCTGCCTGCATTCAACTGGATCACATCATGTTTATCTATCTATCATCCATCTGTCCAGTCACCCCCAAGTTTGTAGCAAAGCAGCAGAAACTCGGCTTCTCGTCCCCCAAAATAGCGGGTTAACAAAATCTATAAGATCAAGAAGTGTGAGGAATGCTTTTGTTATTTTTAAACGCCCAACTAGCTGTGGTGTTCCTAGATAAAAATATAGGTTAATCTTTTAGACCACTCTCCACCAAGTCAGCGGGAATTCTGCCTCTGAATTCTGTTGGAATAATCATCCCAGCAAAGTGCATTGAATTTCTCTAATTATAATTTCATTTGAGGCTCTTCAACCCTTCTTGAAATTGAGTGATCAAGTGAAACATCTCTGCCCTCGCCTTCTCCCTCCCCCAGGACACAGCCTGTGCTGCTGTTTAAACAGATTGAAAATGCAGGTCATCTTTCTCCTGTGCCATTGTCTCACTGCTTTGTCCTATATATATTTTATTGTTCCTTTATGATGGCTATTAAGGGCCTTTTGTCTCCTTCTGGGCTTCCGTGAAGAGTATTTATGGCTTTTACAGCATGCTCAGGGATAGACCATCGACAATTATTGAGGAAATCTAGAGATGTCATATTAAAGCAGCTTTTTGCATCACCACAGGGATTTGTAGAGACTCTCAGGCTGGTGGTGTCTGTCAGCCTACTGTGCCTGTTTGATCAGGGGAGGGTCACAGCTCGGAGGAATCAGGAGGGAGACGAGAGGATGTGTAATCTGAGGTGTCCTGACCGAATCCGTGGCAGCAGGGCTGCACGTGGGGCTGGAATTTGAGCAGGATCCCAACCAAAGCCTTCTTTTCCTTGTGTTTCAGGGAAGATGCGGTGAGGTTTTAAATTAGCCAGCAGATTCACACTTCTCTTCAGAACAGACTCGTATTTTGTGAGTTTCACAGGGCATGGACTCGAAGACATGGGAGCATCTCGTAACGCTGTTGCAGTATCAAATTGCCAACTTGCGTGCACACGGGCGATGCTCCAAACAGCCTTTGGTGACCTGCATCTTCCCCAAAAAGTGTACTACGTGACCTGTGCAAAACTGTCATTGTTTGTATCGTGGCAGCGTGCAGAGGTCCCATCTGGGCCTGAGATTTACTGGGCTGGGAACTCTGCAGGCATACGTGAAGAAACACTCAGGGTTTTCAAGAGCTGTTCATCTGATGGGAAGAGTACCAGGAAAATGGTTGAAGTGCTAGCACCAAGGTCTTCAGCACAGCTTTTCTGGGTGGCTTTGCACAATGCAGTTACTCCTCCTGTGATCTGCCCAATGGAGAATTGGTAATTTTCTGCTTCTCCGGGGCATTGGAGTTGTAAAACTGTATGATGTTCAGATAGTACCAGACGTGTTCTTGTTGCCAAATCGTGTTTGTGAAATACAGATTAAATAAGAAATGAGAAATGGGTATTTATGGGAAGTTATCCAGCAAATTATTTCTCCATGTTGAATGAAATAGAACTTTGAAATATTAAAAGTGTTTCTGAGAAGTACAGAAAGAGATGAGAATCATACTGGTGATGGGGGAAGGTTTTAGAAGAAGTAAAGCTATTCTGCTGCACCAAAAAATACCCATTTTTAATCAGTGTAAACTACTTCTTAAAACAGAACATTTTCATTTGTGCATTAGGAAATTTAAGAACTTGTAGAAAATTAACTGCTCTTTAAATTCTGTTTTCTTTTAGTTAAGAAAACTGTCACACTCCATTGCACACAGTTTCCATGACTGCAGTCAGTGATTTATCCTAACGCTCACTGTCCTTTGCCCTTTCATCCTTTCTGAGATGTTCTCATAGACACAAAGTTCTTCCATATCCAGTGGTCTGCTGGCTCTGACAGAAGGTGCTACACTGTGCCTTCAGCTCCACCTTCGTGTCTTCTTGTGGGATGAAGCTTCACATGCATCCCAGATGAGAGGGACGGAATGTTTATCTCTTTCCCTTTTTAACTTCTGTTTCCTTTCACCCACATCCACAATTGGTGTCCGCGTTAATTTCATCACGGACCATTAATTTCTGAGTGCTGCAAGACCCCATCCTGTCCCACCCAGGAGCTCCTCTTCACCAGTTTGTAATTCTCCCATCATCTCTTTGTGGCTGATATGGAGTCTGCTTCTGTTTCAGACGATGACTGCACCGACTCCTTCACGCCCAACCAAGTGGCCAGGATGCACTGCTACTTGGACCTTGTCTACCAGAGCTGGCAGCCCGCGAAGAAACCCGCTCCTGTTGCCATTGCCCCCCAGATCGTGGCTCGGACCCCCACCTCCATCACCCTGGAGTGGTTTCCCCCCATCGATGGGCACTTCTTTGAAAGGTGACCACGCGCTGCTCAGTTCTCTTGTGCTCGGTTGGGTGGGCAGGGGACGGGGAAGCAGCCTCAACATGTGCTGCACTCCACCTGGGCTAAGGCTCCTTCCTAAATTGGTTTGTACTGAGGGGATTATTGATCTGTTTTCTGCTCTTCCCTTCTCCGCCTGTAGCACTCTGTTGAGAGCCATTGATTTGCCATATAAAGGGCAAATCTTTTTCCGTATGCTACGGGAGGAATTCTCAATCAGCGGTTCTGGCTTTGTGATTCCTGCTTATTGCTGCTCACAAATACCTGTTGGCTCCGCCCGCACGTTCCCCCTCCTCCTCCCCTCGCATGTTTCCTCTGCAAGGTCAAGGGGAATCTTGTTCCTCCTGCCGTGGTAGCACAGGGCTCGTGGGCAGTGGTGGTTCCCAGGGGGAGGAGGTGGCAGCATCCAGCACAGAGCTTGGAAGGGCTGCAGGAGAACTTCCTAAATAACTGAGCTCACGTTGCCATTAGCTCACCTTCTGTGCTTGCATCTCCTCTCCCCTTCTTGCTTTAATACTTTGCAGAAAACAAACTTTGAGTGTCCTTCAGGACTGGAGCAGTATGTATTGCAGCAGGCCAAATTTACAGGCATATTAGCACCCAAAGAGCTGTCTCAGCACTGCTTTGTTCAGCGAGAACACCTTGAAAGCCACCGTCTTCAGCATGGGAGGAACTCCTTCCAGCACTGTAAGGACAATGTGGCCGTTTCAGTGTCCAGCTTGCACTTAATTTGAGTGCTCAGAGATGTTCCCTTTTTTATTGCAGGTTAATATGGGGGACAAGGGAATCAAATTATATTAGGAGTTGATGAAGAAAGACAGAACTCATGCTCTGAGCAGTATTTGTTTTAATTGCGATTCTGCAACTGAGTCCACTTATTCCCTACGTGTGAAAAGGACTTACGTGAAGTTTTGAGAATTAATTCGGAATTTTTTGGCCCACGATCATTTTTAAATAAATTAAGTTTCTCCAATTTAATTTAGATTTCAGAAGATACTGTCTGTACGTTAAATAAATACCATCTGCCTCTTAAAACACGCTGGTGCGGAGTTAATTGTTATGTAACCAAATCTGCCTTTATTACATATTTCTTATAACTCGATCAATATGTTCTTAATAACCTCTAGTTAGTTGCTTCTTAAATGACATGCAGTGGATCGCTTGCTAAATCTGAAATTTCATAACAGAGTTACGTTCAATAGTGATTTTCTAGAGAAAATACCCTTTGGGTTTTTAAATCCGCGTGCCCCGTTTTACTGAAGAGATTTAAAGAGGCAGTTTCAAATGCAAACGCAAGGCCAGGTCCTTCCTGAAATGAGATTCCCACTTCTAATGGATACGGAGATGTTGCTGCGACTGTTTTAAAACCTCACTGAAATAGATCAGTGAGCATGCCTGTGCCAGCCCATACTTGTGATATATTCGTCAAGATGATGACAGCAGTGTTGTGGTGATGGACTCTGGAAGAGCTCTGTGCCGAGCTCTCAGTGCCCGTGTGTCCAGCGCTGCTTGCTTAGGGATGCTTGCCTGTGTCAGCTCCTAAAATGGGGTCACTGTGCAAGACGTGTAGGAGGCAGAATTGGCCAAGTATAATCTTATCTGTGTGTGGGAATACTGTAAATCTTCGCAGATATTTTTACACAAAGTGCCCACCATGGCCCAAATTTTACTTGCCTCAATTGAATGAATAAACTCATTCACTTCAATGGCACTATTCATGTAAAAAACAGAAGACTGATACTCAGCTGCTGAGTGCCTTGGGCCTGGTTTCTAATGCACGGAGGCCCCTTCCATGCTGTTTTGACAGTGTAAAAGGGCCTTAAAAGGATGAATGGCTCTGGCTACATTAGCAAGCATTGTGGCCCAATATAATTAGATCTCTAGTGCAAAACATTTGTTAATGAAGACCTGCCATCAGCTCTGTGGGGCTGTCAGGGTCCTTGCTGCAGCCTGATCCATGGCTAGGATGACAAGAGCTCTGGGGCACATCAGTGTGGTCCTGATTCACAGCTTCCTCTCTGTCCTGCAGGCTCTTCCACTCTTAGAAACACCTTTGCCACAGGTGTTTTTCTCTGAAGTTCTAGAAATCATGTGCTTAATGTTGTAAGCCTGCGGACAGAGAGCAGTGCTAACTCATCATCGTGGATGCGAGGCTGGCCATCCTGTGTCACAGAATCACAGAGTCATTAAGGTTGGAAAAAGCAGCTAAGATCATCTAGCCCATCCATCCAACCACGTCCTCACACCTTGGCAAGCGTAGCTGCACGAGCTGAGCAAAAGGTGATGTCTTTCTGACAGACCCTCCTCACCTCGGTGCTGTAAGCAATTGAAGGGCACTGGGTTGTGGAGTCATTTACCTGCACAGAAATTTGCCAACAGCAGTCAGTTGATAATCCAAATATATAAGAACCCAGCATTTCTTCTTGCAGCTGCCACACGTGGCATTGGGATACTCGCCCTTCTCCATGCTGCCTCAAAAAAAAAGCATGAGAATGTGGCATGCGCATATCATGATGTGTAATACTGAGATAATAACAGAGCCAACAAAACAAGGGAAAACAAGCGAAAAGAAGAAAACTCTATTCATTTCCTGACTGCATCTATGAGACGCCTTCATCTGCTGTCGCTGAGCATCCGTTCATGCGCGTCCTGTTTGATATGCGGACGTGGGATGTAAACAGTTATTGTCACAGAGCTCCGCAGCTAATTCTGCTTGGACAGAAAACTTAGAGCACATCTGCTCCTCCAACTTTTCATTGAGGTGACTGTATTAATTTCCATGAGTCTGATGCTATCTCATTCTTAGCAAGCAAATATTTTGGCCAGTATGGTTCCCAGGTCTAGATGACTGGGCTCGATAACTGCTTGCTGGAAAGTTTCAGTGCCATCAGTGATACTGAATTCCAGTCAGGTATTACACCAAGCAGGTATCATTTAGACTGAAAACAGGCACTTGTTCCTGAAGGGAACAACAGATTTTTAATGGCTTTGGATTGCTCCTAAGCTGGTGCCAGCCCTGATGAGAATTGTCTTTCGCTTGTATTCTTTATATTTTGAATCTGCTTCACTGGAATATTATGCAGTAGGAATGAAACCCTCCTGTGCTCTGAACCTCACAAGCTGGAATTTGCCCAGTGCTTTCTTTATTAGAAAACAGCAAAGTCTAGAGTGTTCATTACCCTGCGCTTTCAGGAATCACGTGCCCGGTGTATGAGGTGTCAGATATACTATCATTCCCACTTAATGGTGTTTTGAACCATTTTATGCTCATTTTGTCTTGATGTCAGATGCTGCATAAGGTGTAAGGGTCTGGCTTGGGTTTTCATAAGCCTTTACATGCAGCTCCATAATTAGTTTTGACATCCATGGCTGTTTGCAGGATTTGTGCTCAAGAGGCTTCAGATGAAAATCCTTAACCCAGGAGTCATCATCCCCTGTGTAACTCCTCTCAGCCGGTGGAGTTACATCAGGGTTGAGTTTGGCTCCCAAACTGGAAAAGTAAAAAGAGAAAGTTTGCTCATAGCCTTTCCCACATGATGCTCCTTGTGATTCCTCCTACCTCCAAGTCCTTGCTGGTAAAAGGAAATGTTTGTCCATAAGCCTACAGTTTTTTTCCACCATGGCAGCCTGTGATGAAATTGTATAGCTGCTAATTTGAGTAGAAAGCAGTCCTAATTGTGGAAAGTTGGCTCACAATTCCCTGTCCTCATCCAGGACTGAACAGCAATGCAGGAGTTTCTTTGTAGAGAAACTGAAAGATGATTATTGCAGGGATTTCTCTCCTTACTGTTGGTGGATGTTTCTTAAAAATACAATACAAAACAAAACAAAAAAGCCTTCACAACAGTAATTATGTATTTTAATTTCTCAATCCTATTTTTTCCAGATTCTTGACTATTATTGTTTTTTGTTACATAGATTATTTGGGCAAGCTGAATTAAGCACTTAAACCACTGCTAAGTAGTCCATTGAGAGATGAAATTAGCAGGTAGTATCATAACAATAACACAAGTGGGTGAAGTGAGACAGAGAGCGAAGACGTGATGAGCAACGAGCCCGAATGTATTTGGCACAGAATGTGCAGGGAAGGGGAGAGCACCTCTGCTTCCCATTTCTCTGCTCTTCCCAGTTGCCACGCTTTATTTCTTCAAGAGCTCCCAGCAGGTGCATCCCTCCCTGTGATGTCTGCGAGCTCGGTCGTTTGCTGTCTCTTTGCAGGGTGGCAGTGGGCCATACTGAAATGGATATGAGTTTTGCCACTGATTTCGTTCCAAGTCCCCCCCGTTGACAATCCCTGCTTCCGCCTAATTAAGCCAACAGAAAGCCGACTTTCATACAGATCCCTGTCAACAAATAGGAGATGCTAAGCCAGAGAGCAGCTGAGAGAGTGTAGTCCCTAGCACCAAATGGAAACGGGGACAGCCTAGGGAGGGCTGGGAGAGCAGCTCCTCTCTTCCAGGGTCCTCTTCTCACACTGTGCTTTGCAGAGCAGGCTGAAATCAATCTCACTGTGGGAGATGGTTGAAATTTTCATTGCTGGTGGTAATAATGGGTGGCTTAATCTGCACTTTGGGTGTTCAGAGGGTGCACTGTGTTGTGCACAGCATTCCTTGCCTGAAATTTCTGTCCTGTCCTAAGTGCATTTCTTCACTTATGATCAAGAATTCTTCCTTTCATTTTGGGAGTCATCACTCCTTAAAGCTGAATTGTGGATAATGAGCAAGTTTAGGGGATCAATAACCATACATTCTGGGTCATACATGGTTCCAGATTGTATGACTACGATGGAATGTTAGGGATGAACTGTGGGAGCCACATCGTCTGTAGATATAAATCAATTCAATGTTATAGAAGACATTAGAGCTACACCGGCTTAGAAAGCCTCGTGAATGTGTTTGCACAGATGCTTGGGAAGCAGTGTTTAACTGGGCTTTCCTGTTCAACAGCTTCTGCTGACGGTGCCGTAGTGGCAGTAGCTGGTGTTAGGCTTATTGTCTAGGTGAAGCAATCTGACGTTGGGCAGCAGAGTGCTTTTCTCAGTGCCCTGTCATGCCATCCGATGGCGTGGGGCCAGAAGGGTTTCAGTTCAGAAAGAGCCATCTGCTGGTGCCGAGGCTGCCAGGTACTGGATCCAGTTTCCCTTGTGGAAAGGATTAAGGGCATGTTCCTTGCTGTATAAACATGGCCCGCCCCAGACTTCTAGTGATCTGGGCAGTGATCCACCTCCAAAAGCAGGTCCTTACACACATAACTGAGCCGTGCTTCTCAGAGCAGCTCTCTGATGTTTGGAGATCCGGGACTTTACTCTGTCTCTAATTAAAGTCCTGAAGATGCTGTGAGTTCATGCAATAAACACATAGTGGGAGTAGAAATAGGTCTGACATCTTCTTAGGCCTATTCCTCTGCTCCAACCTCTAAACAGCACACTTTTTCATTTGTGTGGGCTTGATCTAGCTGTGGTGTGAGGGCAGAAAAAACAAAAACCAGACAGCCTTACAGCTGAGTGTAGTTTCCAGGTTGCTATTATTTTGTGGCTCACACTGATGCCATCTTCACGGCCGTTAGCCCAAACCTGCCAACGCCAGGGCCAGAAAACACTCTTGTCCATGCTGCAAGAAAAGAGGATTAAGTGGAACTGAATTCTAAATCTCACTGTTTTTAATATAGTTGACTAAGCAGCTCATTCAGCTGTTACTAAGGTGGTGTGTTTTCCTGTTTTCCTGGCCTCCTAGAGAAGTGGGATCAGCATGTGATCTGTGCATGGAGGGAAGAGTCCTGGTGCAGTATGCCTTCAGCGCCTCGTCCCCAATGCCCTGCGATCCCTCGGGGCACTGGAGCCCACGGGAAGCAGAAGGTAAGCACGGGGCTGGGGCAGAGCTGTGGCATGGCAGAGGTTGGGCCGGAGCAAAAGGAGCAGCTGGGGACCTCTGGAGAAGGGTGACTGGGTGTACCTAGGCATAGCACGTACAAAACTAGAGGATGGATGGATGCACTGTGTTCCTGAAGTAATGCCCCTGGCTGAAATACCTGTGTTTTGGTCCCTGTGTCCTGACCCTACCCATGAGTTTAATGAATTTCGGGAGCTGAACTTGAACTTCAGAAAGCAGCAGAGTGCCAAGAAACACTGACCATTCACATCTGCCAGATGAATTCCTCAGGGGAGCAGTTTACTCCTTCTGCTCTGACTCCAAAAGTGAAGAATTGCATGTTATTTCTTTGGGCTTGATTTCTGCTGCCTTCACTTACACTGAATTAGTAACAGGCTGCACCAGCAGTCACACTGGGAGCAGCAGGGACTGCCTTTTGGGCAAGGACTCTTCAGGTGACTACATCACGTTCAGTCTAGTGCAGGGAGTTCTGCACGCTGGGCCTATGGCTCCTCTAGAGCATGCTGGAGGAAAAGTGGTCTGCAGAGACAGTTATACATTGTCATTAAGTTGACATCATTAACTCTATTCCATATATAGAGGCATAGGATCATTAAGTTTGGAAAGACACAAAGATCATGAAGTCCAACCATCAACCCATCCACACCACGCCCTCTAAACCATGCTCTTCAGTGCCACATCTGTCCTTTTTCTGAACACCTGAACACCTCCAGGGACAGTGACTCCACCACCTTCCTGGGCGACCAGTTCTAATGCTACACCACTCTTTCTGAGAAGAAATTTTTCCTAATATCCATACCTCCCATTATATAGTAGTTGGATGTAGTGAAGTATATATGTGATTATACCAGGGTAGTGGTTAGTAATCACAGGTTACAGTGTGAGAAGAGCAGGATATTATTTGAGTCTGTCCATCATGAACTATTCCTTCAGGTACAGCACAGTCTGAGCCCAAACATGCAGGCAGCTCATTGAACTCAAGGGTACACGCTTGGAATTTGCAGACTCTTTGTACAGATATCTTCTTGTATTAAGGGATTCTATGTCCTTCAGCTACAATACATGAGAGTTAATCTACAAAGAAGGTTATCTATTATTTAATATGGAGAAACATTTAATGTTGGCACCAGGAGCCCTCCCTTAGTCCTCAGGTCTGTGTGTGCAGTGCATTGTTTCCCGGCTGTGTGATGGGACAAGATGAGTAAAGAAAGTGTCAATTGCCCTAATATGCCCATACCCCAGGTGGGGGCCCACTGGGGGCTGTGATTCACCCCAACCCATCAAAAATTTGGACATCCAAGGCTGCCAAGCCCAGCACAGAGTGCACCTGCCCCTTCCTTGGAGGTTGCACTGGAGCCCCATCCTGGGAAGCAGTGTTCCAGCCACAGGTGCGACCTGATTGTCAAGTAAACAGGATTAGCAGAATTTGGAGCGCTTGCAGTTGTAGTGCAGGGTGGAAGAGTGGATTTCCACTTTGCCAACTTTCAGAAGACTTTGAAACCTGGTTTTGTTTGGAACAAAATCTGAAACTTATGAAATTCGCCATGAAGGAAAATTAAAAACAAAAAGTGTTTGAGGCTGGCCAGAATGTTTTATTTAGCTTATGTAATTTCTCTTTCATGAACTTCAGTTCAATTATGACATTTGAAAGTGGCTCCTCTTAGTATATAATCTAGGGCAAAAGCAGCTTTTAATATCAAAGTGAAAAGTGTTTGAAAGTGCAAAAGCTGAATGAATTCTTCCAGAAATGTCATAACACAATGTTCTATTATTGTTAGAACTTTCTTCCCATTTTCTCTTCCAGGGTAAAATTTCGGCCAAATAAATCCAATTTTGTGAACTGTTTTGATTTTGAAAGAACTGTGTATTCCATTGAGATGCTCAGTTCCATCAAAATTTCTCCAACAAGCTCTGATTCGAAAACTTCTAGATCTCGCACGTCTTGCCAGCGGCATCATTCCTAGAGAAACTAAGCTACTCTAAGATTTATTACTCAGCTGCATTTTGCATTTAATTTCCTCTTTGTACAGTGTGTTCCTGCATATTCTTAACTATGAAGGGTGAAGTCTGATCCTTATCTGTCTCATTCAATTGCTGTTTTGCCATTGCTCTGGAAAGAAAATCTGGGAATCCTATCTTTTTACTACATTAACAAGTTGTCTTCGCTTTAGGGCAGAAAATACACCAAGTGTATGGTATTTGTTGCTCTCTTATTTTCTGTCATCGCTACCTATGTCCCTGACATTCAGGATTTCTGCCTGTTTGCACTTGGTCTGAGTTACAGTTAGCACAGTTCGGTCATTGTCTGTCATCTTTAATTGTCTATCTGTGAGTTCTCAAGCGTGCGAGCATTACATTCACTTTCTACGAACGTTCATATATGTAAATCTCCACAGTTCATGGAAAGTGAGTACAAAAGAGCCACAAGCATGGCAAACACGAGCTCATTTTAAAATCTGAGATGATGCTTATGGAAAAGGACTTAAAGTACTCACAGAATCATAGAATTATTCAGGTTGGAAAAGACCACAAAGATCAGCAAGTCCAACTGCTGGCCACTGAACCACGTCCCATGTCCCTACACATCCAGCTTCGTACCAGCACACCACCATTCCCACATGTCCCAGAAGCAGCTCTGGACCTGGTTGGTCCAACAGCTTTTTGCTGAGCTCTCATAACATTGTTATGCTGCTCAGGTACACACTCTGGTTAGGACCACATGTGAGCCGTGACTAGAGGTCACTTTGTCTTGATCAGATTGGAAAAGTCAGTGGTGTGTTTGTAGTTGAGACAACAGCAGCTGATCCCAACTCACCTCCCTGTGCAAGAGTCTCACGTCTGTCCGTGTTGAGGGACAACGAGGGAACACAGGTGTCTGTTCCCATTTCATGATGAAGGCTTGCACTGACACACCAGGCTGTGTTTATAGCCCATGTTTTGGGTGAAACCTCCCTCCCTGCCTCCCATCCCGTGGGAGACGGGACTCACCACATCCTCACAAACACCACATTCACATTTTACTCATGTTTGGCCAGATGGGAGGCCACACAAAATGTTGTTTGATGATTAATCTTGCTGACGTTCTCATAAGCTAAAGGGTTTTTAGAACTTGAGAACACAGGCGCACAATGATCACTCCATGATTTCATTTGATATATCATTATTCATAATTTTCATAGCATGCACTCATGTCTAGAAATCTGGATACACGGGACAGAGTTTTGACGCTGTCCCACAATTAAATGAGCATTTCAAGTCTAAGTGTCTAATAATTTTCAAGGAAGGGACTATTTATCTGCACTTCAGTACTTCATTTCAGTTTTCAGTCTATGCCAGACTATGGTCAAGCTCCCATTCTTGCCAGGCAGAGCTGTTCTCACTCTGTAGGCAGCAGTGATCCGCTTTCAGCTCCCTGCAGTGCACACTGAGTTTGATTCAGCTGAACACAGTGGGTCACTCCCTGTTCTACCAGAGCATGTAGGTTTATTCTCTACGTCTTACAGAGATTTCAAACTTATAGAGGTGAATTTGCAGGAACGCAAGGGGAGTGACATTGAAATGCATGCTAGGCTGTGAGCCATTAG
Organism: Callipepla californica brunnescens; assembly: GCA_023055505.1. NCBI lineage: Eukaryota > Metazoa > Chordata > Aves > Galliformes > Odontophoridae > Callipepla > Callipepla californica. Next base: position 6,936,879 of record JALIRH010000028.1, on the reverse strand, counting down.
TCCATTCCATTTTCCTATTGGCTAGAGTTACTACAACTGTTTCCAAAGCATGTGAGATACTGGGGTTAAAACTCACCTTTTTAGGGCTGCAGTAAGAGGTTCACTGTGAAAGCTGGAATGCCATTTGTTGGCCCAGCCAAGCAATGTGGATGGCAGCAAGCATTGTGGGGTGGTGCGAGTTGAGTGGGGTTCTCTCTGCTCACAGAGATTGCACACTGAGTATTTGTGAGCTTGGCAGAGGGAACGTTTGAGGGTAGTCACTGGAATTCTGGCTTCCTGCACGGTGGATGGATGCTTTGGTCTGAGAGATACTGGGTTAGTGGCAGGAGAGGGATATGGGGCAGGGCATCGTGTTGGTTTCCTGAGAGGCCTGCTGAGATACGAGGAAATTGTTCTGTGTCTGGGTTCATTTGGTATGAACGGGAGAACTCCCTGGGCTGCATATCCTTGGCAGAAAAGGCACATTTCTATCACTTCATTGGATCACAGACAATAAGAATAACCTTCACACATTGCCCTTTTCTCTTTAAATTAGCAGTGATGTCCTGTTTGTTCATGTTTGCCCAGTGCTTTATCTCACTTTCTTCCTTGGTTGCCAACAGCTGTGCTCTCCCGCTCTCATTTTCCTCTGCCATCTGCATTTCTCTCCTCTTGTTACCTTTCTTTATCTTTTCTTTTTTCTTTCTTCTTTCCCATACTCAGTCTTCTCTCTGTCCTGCTTTCTCTTTTTTTTTTTTTTTTTTTGTGTGTGTGTGTGTGTGTGATTATTTGGGAAGGAAGAGGGAATTTATAGCACTCACTGGATTCTGTTACCAACTGTTCCACCCATCTGACCTCTCTGGATCTTGCAGTCCATGACTCTGTGCCAAATTGTAATGTTACCGTAGTATTTGGGATCCCAGCAAGCTCTGTGGCTTTCATTAGTTCTTGGTAATACCTCCCATGTAGTTGGACATAGCCAATGGTGAGACATGTAATAGCACAAGTGCCTATTGTTTCATCATGACGAGTGCAAAGAGCCAACTCAAACCTGTGCTCCGTGTGCTTCCAAAAAAGGGATCTTACACAACGTACAAGATGATCCTCTAAAGGGCATAGGAGTGAACTGAGTATTTTGCCTCTCAGCAGCACAGTGCGATGACTTCATGGAACCAGCAGAAGCTCTTTCCTTTGTCTTTGCTAAAGACAAGATGAAAAGGTAGCATTTTAGAGTAACAGACAGGGGTGTGAGAGGAGCACTAGGGTGAAAGGAAAGCAAAGTGAATCTGTTTACCAGATAAAGTACCAGGTGGAAGGGATAGAAAATATCATAGTTTGGCACAGGGGAATGTATCATAGGAAGTGCGGGACCAGGCGCACTGGCACAGTGTGTACTGTGTGGTGTCTGCTCTGGGTGCTTCAGGTGGGTTTGTGTCTCCTCCAGCCATGAGGCGTAGGCATTAAACTCCTCTCCATGCCAGCCGTGCCTGTCCTGTGCAGGCAAGTAATGAGCTCCCAGGATGGATATGCTCTCCTGTCACCAGTTTCTTTTTCAGAACTGTTGCCAGTGATAAGCCATGTTCTCTGCTTTCTTTTATGCACTTTCTTTGTTTCATTCTTTCTTTCCAGGGCACCCTGACGTTGAGCAGCCTTGTAAGTCCAGCGTCCGGACGTGGAGCCCCAACTCAGCCGTCAACCAGCACACGGTGCCGCCCGCCTGCCCCGAGCCCCAGGGCTGCTACCTGCAGCTGGAGTTCCGTTACCCCCTGACCCCAGAGTCCCTCACAGTGTGGGTGACGTTTGTTTCCCCCGACTGGGACTCCAGCGGAGCGGTGAATGACGTCAAGTTGCTCACAGTCAGTGGGAAGAACATCTCTCTTGGGCCACAGAACGTCTTCTGTGACATCCCGCTGACCATCAAACTGGACGCAGGGCAGGTGGGCGAGGAGGTGTACGGCATCCAGATCTACACTCTGGATGAGCACTTGGAAATCGATGCTGCCATGCTGAGCTCCATCCCCCACAGCACGCTGTGCACGGACTGCAAACCCATCCAGTACAAAGTGGTTCGGGACCCTCCTTTCCAGTCCGGATCTCCCGTTGTCATCTCGAACCTGAGCAGAAGACTCGTCGACGTGTAAGTACTGCTGTGCAGAGATGTGATCAGAGAAGGGTTATAGCCTCTTCTCCTCAGCCTCCTGATGTCTAGTGTTGCTGTTGAGCACTGAACTTTGAAAGCAGGTAGATGCATCAATTATCACTGAGTGAGGGTGTTCTTTGTTTCTTTCTGGAACTCAGGGTCATTACAGGCAGGTGAAATCACCAGATACTCATGCAGAAATGTGAAATTCCATCTTTCTTTGAGCTGAAGGGTTGTTGCAAACTACTTGAGCTTTGATGAGTTAATATTTAAGATAACCTGAGAGAGGACCTCAGAAGTATCGTGGTCATTGTTTCCTTAGAATTTTCTTCACAGTAATATTTCGGTGAAGGGGGCAGAGTTGCTCTCAGTGCCAGAGTAACTTCTAATTAACTGCTCGAGAGAGAACGCAGAAAGTAAAATTGCGTGTTCAGGTATGGAAATGTGTTTCAGCTGCTTTCATTTTCTGCTTTCATGTGTCACTGACACAGGCTGCACTGCACGGTAAACACATCAAATGTGCCAGTTTGTTGCAGGGAGTGAATTTCATCCTAGCTGTAGTTACGCTCATCTGTTGAAGGAATGTATGATGGTTGAGGAAAGCTCAACTTCAAAATATTTAATGATTTCGAGGAGATCCATGATCTACCCACAGGCATTCTCTAGAAGCAAGAAAAACATCTTTTGCATAACATGATTCCCTGGAAGTGATTCACTCATCTGTGGGAACAACATGAAGCTCTTTTGAAAATGAACACCAGATAAAAGGAAACCTGCTAAGAAAACTGCACTCTAATTTAGAAAATATGATCTAATTAGTACAGCTAATATCAAGGAAGCATACATCATTATGGTCTTCTGAAGCATGTTTAAATATAATAAAAATGATTAATTAACAATTCGGTAATCATGAGCTGCCATCCCTTTCATGGTGCAATTATGCAGCTCAGAAGATGCAAATTGTCCCTATGGGTTTGAAAATTCAAGGTAGCTACCAGTAGTGGATATGAAAGCAAACCCCTGAACCTCGTGCTGAAAGTTAGGCGTGTACATAAGCGCTTTCCTGGGTTGTAGCCTTGTTCCAACGACTGCTGGCACTTCACAGGAGATGAATATTGGCATATTGGAAACGTGGAAAAGTGGTGAATTTTCCCATGGATTTGCTGTGAAAGCATCTTTGCCTGAAACCTGGCCCACTCACACTGGAAAATGGGACTGGTTTGGTTTGAAATATTTGCATACCTTAGCATAAGTTCCCACAGAAGCAGGTCCAGTTTTGAGTTCATAATAAGGCGTGAAAAAAAACAAAAGTCCAAAACATGACTTGTATTCTGATTTCTATTCCTGTATCTTAGGGTATAATTTTAGGGGTGACTTCTAAGTTAACACCCATCCAAAGTGGGAAGGTGCTCTGACGATTTCATAGGTAGCCAGGGATTAATACCAATTTTCCTGTGTGGCACTGAATAAATTACAGTGGGTAACACTGCTGTACCTGTCTGCCTGTCTCACCTAGTTACGGAGTCAGCTGAAAACCAGGCAGGAAATAGAAGGTTGTCTTTCTGCCATCAGGAGACAGGAACAGCTGCTCACGGAGGCTGGCGCAGCCAACCCAACCAAGGCCTCTCGTCTGGCTGGCTCCGGGCGCTGGGTCCTTCGAGGGTCTGCAGGGAAAATGCAGACAGAGAGCTTTGAGAGGCACTTGGAAAGCTAAAATGAAGCCTTTAGTCACTGGGTGAGGAGTCAAAGATGCAGATTGCTTAGCGCTCGCGGTTGGTTTTTTTTAATGCAACGCTTTGGCGTGCGTTTGAAATCTTGAAGAAGATTTTTTTATATCCTAATATGCATACGTGCATAGCACTGTTTCATACCCTCCGGTGCTGAGGGGTTCTGCAGCTCCACAGCACAGAACGGCCGCAGCCCTTACGCTCTGTGAGCAGGAGGATGTGTCTGAAAGTCGGGGACAGCGGTGCTGGGCAGCGCTCCGTATAGACGTGGAGGGGTAAATGCAGTATCTCAGCCCTTCCTCATCTGCCTGTCTCGTTCTGAGCTGCTGGAATTCAGCATATCTGCACAACCAGACGGCTGCAACCCCTTCATCTCTCTGTTAGCCCCAAGCCAGTTCCCCCTCCTTTTTATGCTTTTGCATGTTTTCCGTATTAAATAAAATGACACCCCCACACGTTCCGTGGAAGGTTATTTTGAAGGCAGTCTCCTGTCTGTACTCCTGCCTCCTCTGACCTTGATCTTCACTTTCTCTTTTTCTCCCAAAGAAAATATTTGCTTGCGCTGTTATCTGTGAGCAAGATCCTTTCCCCAGGTGTGGCGATGCTGAAAGAGAAATTAATTTCTCCTACCTTCTTCCCGTCAAAGAGAGGGAACTTCTCTTTAAGCCTTTAATGGATAGCCCTTGCCTAGTCAGCACTGGGTGCTCCACAACAGAGAGGAAATAACTGCAGCAGTGGAAACCTTTTATTAAGAAATGCAAAATAATGCCAGACCTTCTGTTCTCAAGCTGAATTTTAATCTCAGCTCTTGGCTCAATCGTTTCTAAGGGACAGGACCTTATCCTTGGACCTCCCAGAAGCAAGGCGAGATGCGCTTGCTTCCACCAAGTGCAATTGGCCAGAATTGCTGTAATCTGCAATACAGAATGAGGCTCGGTGCCTAGGAAGGGAGCAGCAAGCTGAATAAATCAATGGGGAAAAAAAAGGTCGGGCCAGGTGCAGCACGGAACTGCTGAGTCTTCACGCCGCAGTCAGCGATAAGGATGGAGCCACATCTGCAAATCTCAACGTCTCGGCTCATGGTTTAATCCAAAGTTCGGGTTGTGCTCTTACGTTTCGCCCTGGCTGTTCCCTGGGAATAACCCGCGAGGTAGTGGGGATGGTGATGGTGGTAATTGTTTTGCCCTCGCCTTGGCCTTGCTGTAGCGCTTTTACGCTCACATAGGCACTCGTGCAATCGTTTGTGGCAACCACTGATTACTCTTATCAGCTCAGTAAGAGGAGTGTCCCCAGTGGAAGCTCTCCTGAGGGTGTCAGGGTGCAGCTGGAGGCCAGTCCTTGCGGGGTACCGTGAGCAGGGCAGGTGGTGGCGAGCAGCCCATGCTCCTTAGCTCTCTCCTGCTCCTGTCTGAGCTCGCCCCTGGGGTGTGCCAAGCCAAGAGGTGCTGAGGTTAGTTCTGGAAAGTTGGAATAGCTGAAAAAGTTTCTGAGAATTGGAATTTTTTCCAACTTTTCTGCCACGGACTTCATAGGAAAGCTCAGAACATGGTGGACTGTGATGGAATGGATCATCTTTGTAACCTTCTTCTTTGTTAACCTGTAGGATTTTTCACGACAAAGGCACTGACTAAAATAGCCTTAGAAAGAATCCCAGCACAAAGCCCTGCTATGAGGTTTGATTTTGCAGAGTTGAACATCACTGAGCAGCAAGTATGCTTTCCTGTGATATCTCCGTCTGAGTTATTCCCGCACTGACTAGTGCTTTAGTTCCTAAGTGACACCTAGAGATACTGCATTCATACTTCAAAATAAAAGAAAAAGAGACTGAGAGAGAAACCTGCATTTTCTCATATAGAGAATGTATTTTTCTTGTCACACTTAGCTTTTTTCCACCTACTTTCTGAGGCTACGCCTTTTCTGTTGCTTGGTAATAGAGGGGACTGCTTGTCATCTATTGTTTAAGCAAGTACAGTATTCTAAAATATTTTGCTAAGAGTCAGGAGTTCCATTCAATGCTAAGCTTACAAGCTCAATTTCAGCTGCAGTGTTTTAAATGAGCACCTTAGAGAGCGGGATCCAGATCTCAGCAGGGCTTCTTGAAGTGACTGTGAAGGACTGAGGTATTACATCATTGAGACTGCGGGTATTTGGAGATGTTGCTGTGGTGCCGTTCATGGTTTCCTGGCACTTTGCAGGCTGTATCCGAAAGGTTTTGCTTCAAAATGTGTGTTATCAATGGCGTTTGTGTTTGTTGGTATGCAGTCATGAAAGCCGTGCACGTGATTTGTCAGGAACCCTTGGTGATGCGTTGTTGAAGGAGATGGAAAGCACTTCTTAATCTGAATGCCTATGAAATACTTAGTGAACTCATTCAAACACAGTAAGCAGAGAGGCCAGAGAATCAGCAGTGGCTTTTGGAGGTGAGCAGGAGCTCAGTGCCCCTGAGCTCCATCGGAAGGCAGGCCCAGCTCAACAGGGCCCTGAAAAAATACAAATATCACCATGAAGGTATGTAACACTAAGGCCCTGTTGAATACAACACTAAAATTTCATGGCAACATCTGTCCTTGTTATGGCATTCCTTCCTTCGCATTCATCTTGAAGATCTATTTCTCTATTTTCTGAAGCTCTACCAGCCAAAGGAATGTATGATCTAAAGCAGCTGAAATGAATTGCCAGATCCATCTGTCACGAAGATAATTAACACCATATTTCCACCCAAACAAGATACAGATCACTGGGTGGATGTTCTCCTGATACCAAAAGCTGAAGCCTATATTATCAACAACTTCTGCCCCCCCGTCCTCCACAGTTGCCATGCCAAATCTCTCTTGATATGCCATGAAATACTGGGGAGTATCTAAGATAGGACTGAAATGTTAAGAAAGCACTTTACATGCCCAGATTTATCTACAAAAGCTGCTAAGCTGTCTGTGTGATATTGGCATGCTACACATCTGGATTCCCAACAGGCTTTAGGACAGTATCTGGTGTTCCAGATGTCCTTGTGCAACACCATGAATACTTACCAGCAAGCCTAGAAATGCTTTGGTTTAATGTGTGCAAGGACCTCATGTACTTCTTTTGTAGATGTTTCCCACTGATGGTTCATAGTTGCGTTCCCATTGAATGAATGCAACCAGTTATTGCTTGCCTTCTCATTTGTGGTGTAGTTCTAAGCTTATTTGGAATTTCTTGGTCCCCTTGTACCAACGTAAGCCCCATTTTGAGACATCGAGTCCTGTAATCTGGCAATTCCAGCATTCTAACTCCATCCTTCTCTGCATTTGCCAGGTTTATATACCAGTTCCATCTTCAACAAACATTTCATTCCTGCCTCAAAGCGTTAACTGAAGGACAAATGTACATTTCACTTCAGTGTTTCTTACAGTCCAACCAACTTCAGCTACCATAAGTAGGTGCAAAACACTGTCATCTCTTGTTGAGTCCATACATATTTGATTTCTTCCATCACCTCTAGCAGAGCCTGAGACCTGTCCTTATTAAAAGTGCTTGCTCTGGGTGATTTCTTTCCCACAATTACCCTTATTTTTTCTCTCCAGTAGTGTATTAAAAAGATCCCTGTCTGCACCCTTGTCAAGCTTTACTGCTTATCTCCAGTGAAAACACTCTTACCAAACTTCCATGTGAACAGATTCACTTTTACTCTTTTTTTTGCTCATTCCTTCACAGCTTCTGTACCATTGCTGCCCAGCTCTGTGTGAACGAGCTACCTCGAGCTTTCCCAAGCAGCAAACACCCTTCTGTCCCCGTGTCCCACCAGGTTTCTCTTATTGCTATAGTATTGAGACTCAGGTATGTCTGCTCCTGCATCCTTCCTTCACCCATGTGAAGGAAACTCAGGCTCCGTGTGCCTGCTGGGCTGTGACAGCTGGAAGCCACATTCTGATGGCTTTCCTTACATCTTTCTGTCTTCACCTAGATGCCACGTTATCTCTGCAAATGAATCCAACCTACTTCCTGATCCCACACGCAGAGCAAGACAGCAACTCTTCCCTACCACCCTGTGCCAAATTGCCTTAACCCTGCCCCAGAGGGGAGAAAGAACAATCTGGTGGGCCGTGCCCGTTCAGCAGGCAGCTTTTCTGCTCAGCCTGTGCCGAGGTGCCAGCTGTAGTGATAGATTTGTGGTTCTCTGCTGTTGCGGTTTCTTATGTAATGCTGTAGCTATAGCTGGCACTTGGCAGAACCGTAGCTCCTGTTCTGGCTCAGCTGCATATGATGCAAGAATAAGGTAGGAAGGGCGGGTTCATCTCTTCATAGTTCTGTGATGCTGTGACGGAGCAGCCAGAGTGATTTTTCAGCCTGGGTTTAACTCTGAACTGGGACGTCACTCTGAATGACGCCCAGTTGCCTCTCTCAAAGAAATGACTCAAGAGCATGGGAACAGCCAGAAAACAGTGTCTGCCCCATTCCAGGAGCAGCACTTTGCTTCAGGAGGGACGTGGAGCAGCTCTGCTCCCACCAGGGACTCACCACACGCTGCTGCTGCTGTGTTGAATGGATGTCCCCAGCATCCCACCACACAGTCTGCAACACAGCCATGTGCCAGCATCCCTCGAACAATGAGCCTTCACTGCCGTCCTCCTATTAAGCGGATAGATACCATTAGAAATGGATATATTTAATCACTCCCAGCCAGGCTGGAATTTGAACTCCCGACCTAGGAGTAGTAGCAGAGTTTTCAGCTGCAGGAAAAGAAAAAAATGAAGGTCAAACGAGACTTTTCCTGCTGGGTGAAATAATTTATTGCAGGTGAAACACTCTCAGAGACATGGTAATTTAGGGTGTGCGTTATCTTGTAATTTCTCTCTGATGTTTGCCTTCCTGCGTGCATCTTTATTTTGGGCTCTCAATAAGATAAGGAGTGACAGAAATCTCCCAGGAATAACAAATGTTTTAGTTGTTTTAGTGTTTTTCTTTTTTTTTTCTTTCTTTTTTTTTTTTTTTTTTGCATGACCAGGGAAAGAAGTATTGGGCAGACGTGTTATGCAACAACTTAAAAATAACTCTCTTGTAAAAGTTGGAGTGTGCCTCAGCAGCAGTGATGTGCTACCTGCCTCTTTATCAGCAGTGTCAACTAGCATGGATTCTTCTTCCTGCTCCTATTGGCCCCATTGCTTCCCGGGCATTTCATTTCAATATGTTTTCCTACAAAATAGACATCAAGTTTCTGTTAAATTTGGAGCTGTCTTCATATAGGGAGTGATGCTGTGCTGTCCTTAGTACCTGATCGGATAGCACAGCAGCAGCCAAAGTAGAAACCCTTTAAGTGCATCACTGCTCATCACTGTGAGCCCAAAGCCTTCCATCACTTCCCCCAGACTTGCTCTATCTGGCCAGGGTCTTCTGAAACACGTGCTGCCATGGGCCTCTCCATGCTGCCACCACCATTCCATCACTTTCCTGCATCTTGTTGCAAGAGGAAGGCGAAGTGGAAGTAGCAAGTTGTGCCCTACTGAGGATGAGTGGGTTTGGGCACCCCAAGTTATCGACCGCTGCTGTCAGTGCTGTGTTCGGAGCTCAGTGCAGAGCGTTTCCTCACAGCGGTGCAGATCTTTTTTTTTTTTAAATGTAAGACCAGTTGCAGATGTAATGACAATAGAGGAAATTAGCTCATGATGGGATTTTAGAAAGAGGCTAGTGGAAATATGTTCAGTAATGTTCAGTTATTAAACCATTACAGATCCCACTGGAGACCAGCTAGTAGGATTTCTCATAATCTGAAGTGGCTTAAAGCAAAACACAGAGCCCCTGAGGGGGGAAATGACAAAATGTTCCTCTGGAGGAGTCACCTCCTCTCCTCGCACACCCCTGTGTGCTCCATGTGTGGGACTGCACATCCATCTTTCCTGTGTGCACCTATGAGTTCGGGATGCTCCCTCTCCCCTCATTGCATCACCGTGGGCCCAGCAGAGCCCCAATGCCCATCCCCTTCCTGCAGAGCCCCGGTGAGGAGCAGTGGTGGAGGTGGAAGCTGAGGAAAGTGCAAACATCTGTGTGCTCGGGGCCTGGCTGAAGCCTGGCTGAAAATAGACACAGCTTCCCCCGGCTCCAGGAGCAGTCAGATCGGGCTCACGTGGCTCTGTTTACCCTTTCTGGGGACTGCACAGACACAGGAGGGAATAAAGTTCTGAAAATCAGGTCCTGGCTCTGTTGAAACAAAATGCTAGAGGTCAGGACTGGAGGTGGGGAAGCTGAAGAGCATCCCCCTGCCACATCACTGACCCCTGGCTGGGAAGAGTGTTCCTACTTCAGTCAGAGCCCTATGGTACAGCCCGGGCTGCCAGGACACCCCAAAGCTGGCCATGGATAGCAGGGTGCTCCAGCACACCCCAAAGCTGGCCGTGGATAGCAGGGTGCTGCAGGGTGGCTGCCAGGTTGGAGCTGCGGGTGCTGCAGGCACAGCCAGGACATCATTAGCGATGTGAGTAATCACACACTGCTCATCCAGGGGCACGAAGCAACAGGCAGAGAGGTTCTTTGGTGACGACGATGGCCTTTTAGCAGCCAACCCGCCCCAGCCTGCTACCAGCCATGATGCTGTTTTCTCCCCGCTCCCGTGCACCGCAGCACTGTGTCCTCAGGCGCTGGTTGCTGGCACTGGTCCCTGGGAATGAATGGAGATGCACCGATTCCCTCCGGCTGCAAGTGAGGCTTGCTGTGGGTCAGGGCCCAGAGCTTTCCTTTCTCAGCTCAGGGCTGATTGGAGCAGCAAAGAACCGAGCAAAACAGATTTCCCCCCCTCCTGCCCTGCTTCTAATAGCAACCAGGTGCTCCAACACTTAACCTGTGTACCGGCGTGAAATTGCCTGTCTAGTGCAAACACCCGCGTGAGGCCCTGGGCCCCTCGCATTTCCACTGCTCTGGTAATTGTAACCCAGTCTCATGTAGATGCTGCGTCTGTATCTTCCACTCTAAATGTTCACGTGGTTGTTTGTGCTGCTGTTGTTCGACCAGGAAAGTAGAAAATTGCCTGTTGGTGTTTGATTTTCCTTTTTAAGAGGAAAAAGAACCAACAAGAATTATCTTTCAGTCTTTGGTTGTTTTGTTGTTGTTGTTGTTTTAATTAAATGTGCTACTGTGTTTTGAAACCAGGACAAATACTTGGAGGATTGTATCAAAGTCTGCTGGAGTTAATCAGTTGCGTATATAAGTTTGCTACTTTAAAAAGTTATGATCCTTGAATGAAGGACAGAAATCTTTCTTTCTGGAAGGAGAATCTGTCTTGCCACGTGGGAGGTGATGGAGTCACTATCGTGGGGGACTCCAAAGCTGTGGAGATGTAGCCCTGAGGGACACGGCCAGTGGGCATGGTGGGATGGGTTGGGTTTGGTGATCTTGGAAGTCTTTTCCAACCTTAGTGATACTATGATTCTGAGAGAGAATTCTCTCTGAAGACAAATACTTGACATGCTCAAGGTCCTGAGCCGAGCAGACATGCAGCTCGGAGACAAGGGCTGCAGCGGGGCTGCTGTGGTTGGAACCTGGGTGTTTCACTGAGACCTCTGAAGCTGTTTCACACTTACAGTTGTGTGAACAAGTGACACACTAATTGACCATTTGGGTTTTGCTGTAACTTGGAGAGATGGTGACGACTTTTGTTTGTGGATGGTTATCGTGGAACAAAGAATGTTTTCCTTTTTCTAATAGATTTGATTGCTCAACCTTTGACTTCAACCTCTGACTTCAACCTCAGGTACATGAAGTCTTTCTGGTACTGCACAAGGTGTTTATGGGAGGTGTCACTGGAAATACCTTGCTGATACAGTCGTGTTGAGTTTGGGCACTGGATAGTGAGGCTGGACTGCAGGTAGCTAAGCCACTCCTAGAACAAAATGTACCCCAAAAGTGTTCATCTGAACAGACCATAATCCAGCCTCCAATCCCCACCCATCCCACACATGAGCTGTCATTCCACTCCCCTGTTGAGGACGAGGGGAACAGAGCAAACCCACTGCCCCCATTGGGACCTTGTTATCATGGGCAGAGGGAGAAGCTACTCCAAGGCTGCTCCCCAGGTATTTTTGCCTTCTGAGTCACCTCTCTGGCCAGGAGAGGGGCAGAGATTTCTTCTGAGGCCTTTGCACCTGCCATGTCGCTGGGCTTATCCAAACAGCCTGAGACTGGGTTGCAGCTGAAAAAACAGCCCAGATTTTTGACGTCCTTTTGTTTACAGAATCCCACCCCTCCTCTCTCCCAACTGCAGAGCCAGGCAGGAATTCTCTTCATTATCTTCTGCCGTGCTTCTCATGCCATTTTTATTAAAAAAAAAAAAAAAAGAAAAAGGCAAGGGGAGTGCATGTGAGAGAGGAGAAGTTAGAAGAAGAGAGAGAATGATCTTATGCCGACAATGCAAATGGCAATGCAGAAAAAAGGAGGGGAGTTGGGGACAGCATCTATCCAGGCTGTCCTAAAATGACCTTGTCCCCTGTGTTTATCAATTGCTTTTGGAGAACTTGGGGTGCCTGCAAACGTTGAGCATTTTGTAGGGGTATGGGGACATTGCTCATAGAGTGGGGGTCATTCTGGGATGCAGAAAGCTGTTCAAGAAGTGCTCCATTTGGGCTCAAGACTTGGTGACTAATGGAAGCCAAAGCAAGACGGGTCCTTTGTGGGGTGCTTGAGGTGCAGGATATGTCTGTTTCACTTAACTGTACCCCTGACAGCCATAATTTTAACTGGAAATGCCTAAGACCTTGACATTTTGTCCTTAAATAACAGGAACACTGTCTGATTTCATTGCTTTATGGCCATTTCTGTTCTCATAGGGCAAAAACTGGGATAAACCTTCTGGATATTTTCAGTTTTCTTGAAAACAGGAATTTGTTGTGTTCAAAAAAGAAAACCTTCTGCTATTATTTGTAACAGGGAAAACAGGCATGCCATGGTATTGGGAAGAGGGGATCAGGTTGCTGCTTTCCCTCAGTGCTTTCGGGCACCATGCCCCTAGTGAGGGAGTGGTACAGGTTACTTGGAGAGGTGGTGGACACCCCATCCCTGGAGACGTTTCAGGTCAGGAAGGATGGGGTTCTGAGCACCTAATAGAGCTGTTGGTGTCACTGCTCATTGCAGGGGTTTGGACCTTTAAGGTCCCTTCCAACTTAGCTGATTCTAACATTCTACACCTCCCATCTGCAGCTCAGCAGTGGGCATCAAGCAAGGTGTGTCTGGGGCACAGCTGGGCACCTGTAAATTTGGTGATCCTTCAGAACCACCTTGGTCTGGGTAGAAAACTGCTTCCCAGTGTTGTTCTTCCTGTAAGCTGTAGAGAAATACAGAGAGCAATCCATTGCCCACGGGACACTTCAGGATCATCATGACTGCCCACCCTCCCCAGGAAGACCAGGAGAAGGGAGAGAGGGCTGAATATCTCCGACCCTGGATCTGTTGCTTTCACTGGCAGACGGGTGAGGAGCCCTGGTGGTGTTCCGCACGGCATGCTCCAATTCCCCCTCTGAGCAGAGCACTTGAGTCATTGCTTTTTAATACGAGTGCCTCCCCACGGGCGGAAGCCGCAGCGATCAATGCAGCTCGCTCAGTTCTCGAAAAGGTCATTAAAAGACCATAGATATAAATTTAAATGAGTGTTTGTTCACGTCCTCAGTGTTAAGGACGCTCTTCTGTCTCACCTCCCGAAGCGGCGTGGCATGGGGCTGGCGGCACTGGAAGGAGCACTGTCACCATCAGTGCTACTGGTGACCAGGGGGAGCGGACAGCCCCAGTCCTGCTTTTATCCCTGCTTGGAGCAGCACTTGTCTCGCAGGTGACAGCACGGAGCAGCAGTGCTGCTGGTGCCTGACGTCAGCGCTCCCTGACGTGCTCAGGATGCTTTCCGCATACGGAACGTTGCATTCGCAGTCAGTATAATTAAATACACCAGAGCTCTCCCCACGTTAATAACTTTTCGTTTCCAGTTTTCTGCCTTATTCACCCACGTACGCATTTCATCTCCCGTCGCCTAATAATTCATAAACACCGTATTCTCTCTCCTGTGCTTAATTTAGTACCGTGCCTTCTTCCATCATGTTTTGCCAACTTCCCACCCTGTGCATAAACAAATGTGAACTTTGCCTCGATTTTGCTTTGCTGCCGTGTGCACACCAGCACACACAAACACTCCCACGTGTGCAGGCACACTTGCACGGGTGCACTTCCACTGTTGGCTGGATGCCTGTCCATCACCTGTCGGTGGAAATCGTGTGTGAAGTCAGAACTTGAAGGCTTCTGTCAGTGTTTCACGCTTGTGTATGTGATTTCAGCACATGGGAAAACACTGTTGATGTGTTTATTTCGTAGCTGTTGCAGCTGCCTGGACGGTTCATTGATAGCAAGTCTTTTCTAAGAGCTGAACATTTTTGTGGTTGACAGATATCCAGAGGCAAAACCTAAATTTCTACAAATATCCTTGTTAATCTTAAATATTTTATGAATGGTTTTGAGAAACAGCTTGAGAAATAACCTCCCTTTAATAATCAAAGCTTGCCTCTACTCCCATTTCGTCAGTGTATATCGGCAGCTTCCCATCTTCAGGATGGATACGAGGAGGAATTTCTTCTCAGAAAGAGTGGTGATGCATTGACACAGGATGCCCAGGGGGTGGTGGGGTCACTGTCCCTGGAGGTCTTAAAGAAAAGAGTTGACATGGCACTGAGGTACGTGGTTTAGTCTGCATGGTGCAGGAGGATGCATGCTGGATGCATGCTGGACTTCGTCATCCTAGTGTTCATTCCGACCTTAACGACTGCATGATTCTATGATCTTAATCTGTGGATTTATCCAGGAGGGAAAACTTGAGTGTTACACATCAGGTTGTGTTTGGCCATTGAAGTTATTGCATGTAGTCTACTTCTGCTTGGCTCACACGACAGCTTTCTACTGGCTATTACTAGAATTTTTGTTCTAACTAAGCAAACATACTGATATCTAGGTAAATATCTCCCCAGCGTAGACAAATTGAGATTTAGCCAATAGGTCCTGCAGGCTATCGCCAATAGGAATCAGTAAGAAAACACTTGGGATGTGTTTTGGTTCCACCGAGTTTCATCCACAATTTAAAGTGTGGTAGCAAAGAATCAAACCCCAGTGTTGTAAGCATGTGCTTTGTTCAGTGGTAATTATTTTGCAGGCACGTCCATGAGAAGCAGCTTTGTTGTAAAACATGATGTGTGCTATTGGAGTTAAAGTCATGCTTGTTGATGTAATGGGTGTTGTTAGGAGATAGTTATGTCACCAACTTGGACCTCAGTCCATTGGTGCCTGTTTCAATGGCTTGGTGCTCTGTGTGGAGGATAAACATCTCCCATGCTCCTGGCTTTGCAGATCAGCACAATGAGGGTAATGGTAACAAGTTTCTTTGTGGAACGTCTTAAGTTCTGCTGATATAAAAGATGCTGTAAAAGCATTCATATTAGTTTTATGGTTTTTCTGTATTGTATATAAAAAAATCATGTTTACAGATTCACAGGATTTAAGCAGTTAAGACTTTGTATATGGAACAGTTTAGTAATTGTTTTTGTGACTGTTTAGATGCTAATTCCATGATCCAGGACAATGGTTTGGATCCTATTTTTCACACTCTACTGGAAAGGAAGAAAACTTCCCTTTAACTCTTCCCTTTTAGTACCTGTACATAGAGTAGGTAAAATTTCTCTATCAGAAAAACAGCCCCAGTCCAATTCTGTCTGAGATCAACAAGTAAATTCCCACTGGCTGCAACTGCAGTTGGACTGAGCTGTCGAGAAAGTAACTGGTGTTCGCAGAGTATTTTGAGTTCCTTGCATGATCTGTGCCAGGAGCTGCAGGTAGTGCTGTCCCAGGGCTGCTTCCTCAGGTGCCAGCAGTGCTGGGACAGCTCAGCACTGTGCATGGTTGGGGTCAGTGCCAACGCAGTGCCACCTCTGCAGCAGGCATGGACCTCAGCAGCAACATGCAAGTAGTTCAGCTGACAAACAGGGGAGGTTCAGGTTGGACGATAGGAAAAATTTCTTCTCCAAAAGAGTAGTCAGGCATTGGCACAGGCTGCCCGGGGAGCTGTGGAGTTGCCGTCCTTGGAGGTGTTCAAGAAACATGGACATATAGGACTGAGGAATATGGTTAGTGGGCGTGGTGGGGTTGGATTGGGGTTGGACTTGGTGATCTCAGTGGTCTTTCCCAGAACCTTAATGATTCTGTGATTCCATAATCAAGAGCTGCACCTGGATGTGCTCAGAGCTGTGCATAAGCCAAGCATGGACATACGAGGCTCACAAGAAAGAAGCAGACAAGCAAGAATTATTCCCATCCAAACAAAGAAATGTTCTGAGCACCCAACGGAACCAGGACTTGCTTTCTGTTGAGCAGCCCTCGTGGCACTAGTTCCTTCTCTGCCCTTTGTCATTGCCTTTGATGTGCTGTCACTCAGTATTTCCTCTTGTGTTGCAGGGAGCTGAGTGACAGCACCACATACACATACCAGGTCATCGTTGTTTCCGGGGCGGAGGAGAGCGAGCCCTCCCCAGCACTTGTCTACGTCTCTGGGAGTGGGTACTGTGGAGATGGAGTTATCCAAACGTAAGTGTGGAAGAGCAAACAGATAAACCTGAGCACATCTACCCAGCCACAAACTGAGCGTAGAAAGAAAGTGATGACCTCTGATGTCTCCTTAGCTTAGGCTAGCTCTCATCTGCAGATAATGACTCATGTGCTTGATGATTACCAGGACGATGACATTTAATTGGAACTTAGGCCCTTCTATCCTGGCAGCAGTAGATACAGACAGAGATACAGATAGTGGAGTCCAGACAGCGGGATCGATACAAAGCATGCTGTTTGTGCTGTTTGCTATGTGTGCATGTAGATGACATTTCCTACACAGAGCTGCAGTGCTGGAAAAATCCCCACTGTCTTTGATGCCGTCCTTCCACACGAAGCCCCATGTGCCTGGCAGCTGGCGGATGGGGTAGAGCCCTATGTGGCCAGCTGGGTTCCTGATGTATCCTCCTGTTGGCCTGGGGTGCACTTGGAGGTGTTGGACTTGGTGCTGGGGATTGCACGCTTTGAGTCAGCCTCTCCCTCTCAGCAGCTGCCAGCCCCCAGACTGCTGGAAGTGTAAAACAGTCATTCACAAGTGCTTTGGGGTTTACTCTTTTACTGTGTTGGACTTTAAGGACACCTGCTTCCAAGCTTCATGGTGTAAGATTATTTAATTACGATTACAGAAGTAACAACAAACATATGCCCGATGCAGGCAGTACTGTTGTCTTGAAATGTTATTGATCAGCAGTCACCAGTACGACCCTGTCAGACAATATACCTGGCAGCAAGTATTTGCAGGATGAGGCCCAACAGGCAGGAAAATCAAACCAAGCAGCCAATTGACTGATGAATCCAGGCCAGTCTTGGAGAGAGAGGTGGAGAAAGACAGATTAATTTTGCTTTCCATAACTTTTCTCCTACTGTTATGTTTGCACATTCCTCAAACATCACTTGTGGCTTTGCAGCAAGCGTCGAACAATAGCTGAGCTGCCTCACGAGCGAGCAGGAACCAGACTGTGTCACAGAGTGCTTGGTTGTGTCCCCACTAGCAGCTGTGGAGCCTCTTTCTCATCTGGTT
This sequence comes from Callipepla californica brunnescens, assembly GCA_023055505.1. Lineage (NCBI taxonomy): Eukaryota > Metazoa > Chordata > Aves > Galliformes > Odontophoridae > Callipepla > Callipepla californica. Next base: position 6,919,418 of record JALIRH010000028.1, on the reverse strand, counting down.
CACACTTCACAAACAAGCAACAGTGTGGGCTGGAGCAAGGCAGGACCCCATCCCTGACACCACCCACTGCCTGCAGGCCTCTATCACCTGGAATAGCCCCGCACTGGGCTTTGTACCTTGTTGTTCCTATGCTGAGGTCATAGACTGGCCTTTCCAGATTTAATACAAAGGGTTTCAGAGATTCCTGTTCTCTTTCTCCCCACCTGCTGAGCTGCAGCCGCACCAGCTATGAAGGAAGTTGCTCATATCCTCATCAGAGAACAGCAAGTGGTATCCACATGTGGAGGAGAGAAGTGGCCAGGCGAGTCTGTGAAGCAGGAATGATGAAAGTCAGAGCTGAAGGAAGAAGGGAGAGGAGTGTCCAGGGTTGGAACGCAGTGCCACTCTATGGGATGTCAGGGCTTTGGGGTGCTGAAGATCGTTGGGATGATGCCATTTGCCATCTGACTCTTTTTTCTTGTTTGTGCCCTGCCTGTAGAGACCTGGGGGAAGAATGCGATGACATGAATAAGATCAATGGTGACGGCTGCTCCCTGTTCTGCCTGCAGGAGTTATCCTTTAATTGCATCGGTAAGTCTGGCTCAGAGCCTTTCCACTCATGGTGGGCAACAGCTCTACATAAGGCACAAGGAGAAAATCAACAGCATTTTCAGCATTTCCAGCTGAAGAGTTGTCATGGAAGAGGGAAAAAAGTTGGAATTTGTAGGTTTGAAAGGCGAACATATCTTCCCAGCTTCTGGTCATTTTGATGGGAAATTGGTTCTGCTGGCTTTGAAACAACCTAGGACTTAGGGCTAAGTCAGCCATTGTGGGACAGATCCAAAGCCCATTGAAGTCAGTGGGTGGCTTTCCACTGGCTTCAATAGGCTTTAGATCTGGCTACGTGAGAAGACATGAACTGATTTTTTTCTGGTAAACAGGAGGAGGAGTGAAAGGGGAAGGGGCTGAGACCAGAAGCAAGTCCAGCTGAGGTCACACCTCCTTTGAGTTGCAAATCAGTATCTGAAGATCAAAGGTCTGGCTAATCCCCTTTTTGAGAGGTGAAAACTACTTAATCAGATTTCATTTGCAAGCCTGGTTTGCTCTGATTAGCAAAACCTGTAAGCACAATGGCCGGAAGATGCTCGGGCTATCTGGGATAGCAGGGCTGCGTTTGAGCTTTACATATTTATTAAACTCTCGAGGAATGCTGGGGACAGAGAAGAGAAAAGACCAATTCTCCCTGTACCTTGTGCTGGGCAGCTCTGAATTGGGGGATTGCATTTCCCAAGCAGGACTTGGTGAGATCCGGGAAAGGATGAAACACACAGATCTTCTGAAAACAAAGTTAATGTTTATAAGGGATCGGTCTCTTCTCAAGAAGTTTATGGGATTCCTTATCTGGACTAAGCAAGCAAATGCTCTGTCTGTCCCATCTAGTGATCCCATGCCTTCAGCTCAGGGCATCAGTCCTCAGCAGTTAATATAATGTTGGCAAGGCTGAAATTTGCTCTTTTTGGCAATCTGATGATTATCTCTTGTGGCTGGAATGATATATGAAGGACCTCACAGGCAACATGTTTCCCTTGGGTGGTAAGCTGGGGACTGCTTGTCTCATCCACCACATTTTTACTTCAGCATCCCACGCAGTCATACTTGAGGCCTGATTTGGTGATGTACTTATTTCCTTATTTACATATGTAAATAGCTCTATTGAAATTTGAGAATATTTATGGCCAGGGCTAATTGTGACTATTGGTGGTCTTGAAGTGACATTTGGGTTTCAAGCCACTTGCTGAATTCGACCTCAAGCACTGAAAGATATTAGTCATAATATTTTGAAAGCGAAATAAACACTTATGCAAACGCTTTGGGTTTTCTGGAAGTCAGGCGTAGTCCAAGGTTGGTTCCAGCAAGGGTTGGAGCTGTGCACCCTCGTCGGGTCTGAGTTCCCTGCTCCAGGTTGGTGCTTTGGCTGTACCCCAGCGTGGACACGACCATGGGTCCTTTGCCTTTAGCCAAACAAAAGTCTCCTTTTGAAAGCAGATGGAGTTTTTTATTGGAAGATACAGACCACTTGGGTTCCCTGTTTGAGGAGCAGAAGAAAATGAGGTGTAATTTCTTTCTGTGTTTATGAGGCTAATACACGTTAGAATCTTGTAGGACAGCAACAAATCATTTCACTGTTGTTTCTGCAGTGATGTGCTTGCGTTCTCTGCAGCTTTATAGAGCTCAGAATCACAGAATGGTTTGGGTTGGGAGGGACCTTAAAGCCCATCGAGTTCCAACCCCTACCACAGACAGGGACACCTCCCAGCACTGCAGGTGCCCAAAGCCCCATCCCTCCTGGCCATAGCACTCGTGGGGTACCCACTGCTTTTCTAGGCAGCCCACACCAGCACTGTCCATCACTCCTCCTCACCAAAGATCTCAGTGGGCCTCCAGTCATGTAGGGAGGCTTTGCAGAGTCAGGGCCATAGGGTTAGGTCTTGTGAACATTTCCTCCCAGGCAGTGGAGGCTGCAGGGAGCCCCTGGAGGCCTCTGGTCCGTGCAGGGCCAACTTACAAGTTGGCCACAGCCTCAGTGCTGACATCCAGCTGTGCTGATGTCCCCACGGATGGAGGCAGCCCGTTTGCAGGTGTCCCTCTCTCTCCTTTGCTCCCTCTGCCTTTTAGGATCACAATGTTAATGTTGTGGGTTTTCTTTGTTGGTCCAACTTTCCTTCGAATAAATGGCACAGGACACTTTGTGCCTGTAATAAAATTAGGCTTTTTTTTTTTTTTTTCTTTCTTTCTTTTTTTTTTCCTTCCTTCTTCTCGGTTTTGTTTTCCCTCCTCCTCTCCTCTCTAATCAGATAACAGCGGATCAATCTGCTCTGTTGGGAGGAGGGGCGCGGGGGGAGGAGGGAGGGAGACAGGGACAAAACTGTGTGGTCTTTGCTGTCAGGTTGTCCTGGCCTTCTCTGCACACAAAGCCGACTGAAAGAAAACAGATAAGATTAATAGCATCTTCTCCCTGCAACATGCTGGAGAGCGACAGTGAGATTAATTAATTAATTAATGGGAGCATCTGGCAGCGCTGCTTTGTTTTTAAGTTCTGCTCTACGCTCGCCCATCCTCGTGCTGAAATTTATCACCTGGATTTTTTTTTTCTTCCCCTCTCGGGGTGGGTTTTGCATATTATATCTGCTCTACACAGGGTCCCACAGGGAAAGCCTCACTTTGCCTTTTGGTTCAAGGAAGAGGAGTGAAGCACGGGGACTGACGTACCCCTCTCCTCCTCCAGGCTGCTTCTGCTTTCACCTTGCTTGTGACTTCGCCCAGGGCACCTGGCTTTTGGCACTGCAAAATCCCATGCAAAACAGGCCCCGCTTGGAAGAGTTACGATTTGCAGTTGTGTGAACCCAGAGCCTTTTAGCACTCGATCCGTTCCCACCGGGCTGTTGGGAAATGGGTGTCTAATAAGCAGCTGAGCACCCCGTCCTTGGTGTGCACTCTCCCACAAACATCGTGCACATGCTTCCAGATATATGTGCGTACATTGAAAAAGAGCTCTGCTTTCATTTGCATTCCTTTTGTTGAGTGTGATGTGCATTATGCATTGATTTAGCTCTCCCGTGCTGAAGAAAGAGAAGGATATAATAGAAAAGATGCAGAGATCAATAAAAAAGAAGGGAGGGGGAGAGAGAGTAATATGAAAAGAGATGAGTAAAGACTGATAGACACATTGCAACCCAGCTGGAAAGTGGCTGCAGAACTTTTATCTAGCTGTAAGTTTGCTTGGTAATTTATGGGGTTTTCAACCACGTCTTACTGGTGTTATTATTGCTGCACTTTATCTCCTTTGCTTCCATCCTCACTAAAGCCTTTGTACAGCAGCGAGGGGCAGCACTTCTGCTGCCATAGATGGGAGAGTGTGGGGTCAGGCACATGGCTCCGTGGGCACTGGGCTGGGGTGTGAAACACAACGAGACAGCAGAGAGTGGAAGAAAACAGAAAATAAATGGATCTAGCTCTCGAGTTTGCTGCCGATTTCTGGCATGCTTGCAGCATTAGTCACAGTGGCTGTTCGGAGAGAAGTATGATTTTAATTTGTCAGCGATCCGTTAACACCTTTCCTTTTGCTTCTGCGTGGCCCCAAGAACTTGTTCGGTCCCTCACAAATCTGGATCTGCCCTCCTCCTCCTGGAGGCCTCTCCCTCCAGCTGTGAGCCCTACCTTTGTGGGAGCTCTGTCCTTTACCTCTCCCATTATCCATAAATTAAGCATAGCACTTTCCCCTAATCTTATTGTTTGGAGGGCTGCATTGCATTCAGGGAAATGATTAATATTCATGAGCTTGCTATCTCCGTTTGGTGCATAATCCTCTGGGGAAATTGCAGTGTTAAATGAGTGACACAAACTTAATTTTATATGTCTTTTCTTTCCTTTCTTTCTTTTTCCCCATTTTTTTTTCCCCCTTTCTGACAGAGAAGTAATGTGCTTAAAATACATTGATGGATGACCATCCATATTCATTGTGGGCATGCTTTGAGAGCTCCGTCCCCTCCCCTCCTGTCCCCTGCACAGGAACATGGTGATGCTGCAGCTTAATGGGGATTTCTCCCACACACAGCACTCAGGGTCCGGTGTTACCCCACCGAGGGCTCTCAGCAGGGCAGAGCATGAGAGAAGCAGAGTTGCCTCTCAGGAGAAAGTCAGCATCTCGCAGGGCATCGATAGGAGTAAGGCACTGAGCAAGCAGCTTGCCATCAATAAAGAAGCTGAGGATCTATAACAGAATTTCATAGCAGATAGCAATTAATTTACTGACTGGAGCTGTTCAGATAGTATTTGTGTGAATCCTTCAGCTTAAGGCAAATACTTTGAAGCTGACTGTTTCCTGCGGCTCATGGGAGTGTGGCTACATGTTCCAAAATGTCTAAGCACTCATTTGGCAAGTTAGTAATAACAACATCGTCATAAAGTCTCTGAAAGTGATTTTCAGACTGTCATCATTAATAGTGCTGTCTTAGCAGGGCCAGCTGAACCACAGCACACAGGCATCTCAGGCAGCAAAGCACAAAGGACAGATGCTTTCTTGTGGGGGAGCGTGTGGGCTGGAGTGGCATTTGCCTGCATTTTTCTCTTGGCCAGTGACTCCAGCCCAGCTCAATCCAGCTTTGGAGTCCAGGACACAGCTACAGAGAGAGCCCAGCGGAGGATTTCTCCTCTGCTTGCTGCGTCCCTCGTGCATCGCTCTCCTGGTGGATCAAAGAGGCTTCAGCAGCCGGTCATGCTTCCTTCCCCAGAGCACCCTGCGTGACTCAACAGCAGCTTGCTGTGCTCAGGGGGTGATGCCGGGCACAAGACCTCCCTTTGCAATAACATCCAACCACACGCACAAACAAGCTGTTTGTTTTCCTTAGTGAGTGGCAGCAACGATTTCCCTCCTGGGCTCCTTCCCAGGCTCTCAGCAAGCAGCCAGGTGTCAGTGGGAGCAGTTGCTGCCTCGTGTGACAGAAATCTCAAGATTTGCAGTTGAACGTGCTCCAAGTGCAGCTAATAAGTCTGTGTAAGGAAATCTTAAAGTATTACCAGCACAGCTTTCGCGATTTACCCAAACAGCCAAAGAGGGAAACAGGGTTGGGTGGAAGAGGATTGCAGGTGGGCTGGCTTCAGGATTCAGAACAATCGTGGGGCTGTTGTGTGTTGCAGCAGCAAAGTGCTGTGAGCTCCAGCTATCCTTGCTTCTTAAGGTATTGTAGTGCTCTCCTAGAATGGGGGGAAGGCCGTAGTGGCTCCTGTTGGCACAGAGCATATAGGGTCTTCCTGCCACTGCCAGCAGCACAAAATATCCCTTCGCTGAAGTGTCAGAGCTCGGTGTTCTTGGAGGTGAATATCAAGTTTCTGAGCTGGGCTCTGCAAGGAAGCCAGAACTGCATCTGTCTGCAGTGCACAGATCAATCGCACCATTGCTGCACTCCGACCACTCTTCCATCCCAGCGTGCTCCATCAGAGACCCAACCCAGGAAAAATGGCCCCACAAAGCAGCTGCATTGCCAGGAGCTGCATGTGCCCAGCCATCGTCGTCCCGTTGTGCAGAGGCCCCTGGATGTCCTGCAGTACACTGCAGCACCGCCTTCACTTCATTTCCGAGGTGTCTGCTTTATTTCATCAGAGGAAAATGTCACCGTGTATCCATAGGCGACTTGATTTGGAAAGGTCTGCCCGAGCTTTACGTGGTGATGTTGTGTCTTTTCCGAGCAGAATATCCAGGAAGGAAAATAACCCTCGAATATTTTGCTGCAGCAGGAAATATCTCTGCCTCTGGCTTCTTCAGTACTAAAGAAGAGATTAGCAGATATCCTGGAAGCAGCCACATCGCTCACCCTGCTCCGGCTGCAGCCAAAGGTGAAGCTGTCAGAAATAAATGGGGCAGGTTCTGTGCTCGCTCAGCCCCCAGCCTTGTAGATCTGCTTTTGTGCTGGAAAGCCCTGGATATGTTTCTCCTCATCCGTGGACACAAAAAGCAATGCTGGAGGTGCCGTTCAGTGACACAGGTCAGATCACACTCCCGCAGGAGCTGCTGAATTGCAGCGAGGTCCAAGCAGACCTTCCGGGGGTTAACATGTGCAGCTCGCTCCGTTCCAAGAATGTGTAACTCTGAGACAATGCTTCTGCATTTTTGTGTCCCCCATTTTTTCCCTTTTTCTTTTCCTTTTTTATTTTTTTCCCCTTTTTTTTTTTTAAACTCGGACAAATAGTTATGTGGCGTGCGGCTTGTTGTAGTTGGAAGCATCCCTAAGTAAACAGCTGAGCTTAAAAATACTTCTTTTATTATTAGTAGTATTAGTATTAGTATTCTGTCTGGCCTTTAAAAAAAAAATAGTAGTTATACACAAAAGAAGACTGTGCTGAAGGCAGTCACTGCATCCTGGCTGAAAACAGGAAGCCACCCCGAGTGTCTGTCCCCGGCACATTGGCCGTGCAGCTCGGACATTAAAAGCCTCATCAGAGGATGTGCCCTCTGCTATGAAGTGGGTCTCTTTATCTCTCTTTTTCTTTTTTTTTTTTTTTTTTTTTTTGTTTTAATGAGGTGGAAGGCTGCCTATCACAGATAAGTGTACATCCTGCATGTCTGCTTCCTGATGCGTGCCAGACTTGGTTCGTGTCGTTTTTCTGCCCTCGCTTTGAGCAGGTGGCTGTGGTGGGGAGGAGGCACTGCCCTGCGCCCTACCTGCTGCATCCTTTTGTCTGTGAACCCGGGAAGGGGAGCTGTATGAAACACTGTGTGCTGCGCTGTGCTTGGGCACCTTAAGACACAAGAGCTCATGTTGTTTTTCTGGTGCAGCACACAATAGGTGCACAGTTGTTCCAGGTCTTGAAGTCCAATTGCAGTAGGCAAGTTCTAGGAAGCACATCAGCTTTGCTAATCTGTTTCTCTGACAAATCCTGCTTCCCGGATGTCACAGAAATCTTCAGTAAATGGAAGATTTTGTTGTCCCACCGGCCCGAATCAAGGGACTTGTGTTGCATGCCCCATCCCTGGAGATGCCCAAGGTCAGGCTGTTGGGGCTGTGAGCTCTGATGGAGCTGTGGGTGTCCCTGTTCATTGAAGGGATTGGGATCAGATGGTCTTTAAGGGTCCTTTCCAACTCCGACCATTCTGTGATTCTGTGACTGTGATTCTCACTCTGATATTTTGGTGTCCTCGGTGCAGCTCTGACTGCCTGAACGAGCACATGCTCCCCGAGTTCAGCTCAGGATCCTTGAGCATCTGCTGTCATCCCCCAGAGCCGCTGTCTCCTGCTGCCAGGTGCTACGCCTGCAGATATTTTGCTGTTCTAGGTTTAAGTTGGATTTCCAGGCAACTGCTTTTTAATTTTTTGAAGTCATTTTTTCCTTGAGGACAAATCTGATTTACTTCATGTTCTCCTCCCCCATATATTATTTGAATCAGATTCCACACTGAAGTGAGAGGCCCCTGGTGTTGATGAATGCAGTCCATGGCTCGGGTCCTCTTTAGCCAACATATCCCCGTGACCTTCATCTGGGCTTTGCAGCCTGCAGACCTTTGTGGAGCCAAAAATTAGATAATATTATCAAGGTCCTGGATGAATTTCAGGTAATAGCAGCCAAGAACAGATCGGAAAAGGCATTCTGCACCTCTACAGAAACAAAGATGTTTGCTGCTGCCTACTAGAAACACACATCCTGATGCTGCTCTCCTGGGCTTTGAGCCTGTAGGTCTCTGGATTTAAGCAGGCAACGTTCAGACACGGTGGCAAGGGAAGAAGCCTGTTGGTTTTGATTTTGTGAGGCCAATCGTGGGAAGAAACAATGTGGTCATTTTCCAGTTTGCTTCTGGAAAGGTAAAGCCCAACCTCAAACCTGCTGAGCACCACAAGAGCGTGCTGAGAATCTTCCTCAGAAGAAAAATAAGGCCATGAAGCCTATTTCCCTCATCGTTTTCACAGCACATCAATGCGAGTGGGTCCTGCTGGCAGGGGACATGTGCTGCAGAGGGGCTGGTGACAGTGCAGCTCAGTCAGACTTTGTTAATCATTCAGGCAGTCTCCATTTAATTCAGACATCGCAGTCTCTGCATTCGGTTCCTCCCTCGGGTGTTGCAGGCTCCGAGCAGACAGATTTATTGGGGTCTTAAGCATAATCAAGAACAAATTAGCCTCTGTTAGGATCACACACTGGCCTGGATCACAGCTATTCAAGGGCTGCCTTCCCATCCATGTGAGCATGAATTAAGTCATCTGATTGGAGTAGGTCTTCAGTATTCTTTTATCCCAAACACATGATCTTATCAGAAGCCCATTACGTTTATCATCGCATTACGAGGGAACATTTGGAGCCAGTGCAGGACTACGTTGGCTTTATAAATGTTGTGCTTATTTCAGTGCTTGTCGTGAAAAGAAGTCCGAGCTTCAGGGAGGCAAGGGAAGCGTGTGTGCCTAAAAGCAGGCTGTGAGTTTCTGGCTGTGTTTGCACTGCTGGGTGTGTTAAAGGTGCGTGCATGTGTCATCACTGATGTCAATGTGGGCGTGCAGCAGGATGAATTTGGGTGCCAGTGTGCCATTGTAAGTGTGCATCTGACTGTTCACAGGCTGAGGGTTGGGTCTTTTTAATACAGTAGATCTATTCCTTTTTTATTTTTTTTTCCTTTTTAAAGAAATAAGCCTCTTTTCATTAAATGACATAGAAACTTCAAAAATAGGTATGTTCATGTGTTTGGATTTGTTTTTGAGGATTTTTGTTCGCCGACCACAGGCTTTCCAGAGCTGAGCCTTTCTCAGAGGTGTCTGCCGAGGCTCTTATTCAAACTGGGACACATTGCTCTGCAGCATGCGAGCTGCTTTGCTTTATCCTGCAGTTCTGGAGCATGGCAGAGATCTGTTCTATGCCTTGACATGTCTCTGCAGAGCAGGAGATGCAGATACAGTCAGGGAAGCAGATCTCCATTATATAGAGCTCTACCCCTTCCTTGGGCTGACCAGGAACACACCAAGTGTCTCCCCCACCACGTGGAAGAATAAGGTGTGACACAGCTGGGACCCTCAGGGCCCTTGAGCAGTTCAAGCCCACATTCCCAGCTGGGTTGGTACCAGATGATGGGGAGCAGGGCCCTGCTGGCATTGGGGCCCCTGGGCAATGTGGGAGGAAGGGCTGCAGGCCATTTGAGCACTGCTGAGTTGCATTAGGGCCCATCTGCACATCCACCCCAGCCCTCTCCTGCCATGGTGTAATGGCACACCCTGGGGAGCCTTTGTCATCCTCTTTCTGCGAAGAACTGCTCCTCCAAACCCTTCAAGGTGTGTGGTACCTGCTCCGTGGCTGCCAGCCATGTGAAGATTTTAAGATGTGATCTGTTAGGTCAAGAACTTTGGCCACCCCTGGAATGTTACCTCAGACACAGAGCTGCGGTCACACTGCTGAACAGCTTCCAGGTTCACTTTTGCCAGCTCCGAGTGCTGGCCCAGCAAATGACACACTTCCCCACGCTTGTCCACGTACACAAGTTGGCTGCAGAGGTTGTGATGAAATGAAACTACAGTGACATGGTTCTCCGATAGGTTTCTCCATTCCTTCAAATCCACACTCTCTAAAGGACATGGAATTTTGCACAGAGGATTGGGAGGAAGGGAGGGGAAAAGGAGAGAAAGTCATTAAATAATTGAATCGCCATAAACTGATTTTTTTTTTCTGGCTCACGATAGTATTTCACTGAGTAAACTAGGAGGAAAAATAAACAGGGGATTTCGTAGCTTGGAAGTAGCTCAAAATTGAGCAGCCGTTGGATTTTCTGACACCTAGCTCGAGATAGTCCAACGCTACCGACAGGGCTCTCCTTAGGGATCCTTTCCATCAGTCCAGCTTGCAGCTCTGGCTAATTTCCTACCGTTTTTTCAGCAGTCTTATTTGCCAGACAAAAATACAACAGGCTGTCAGAACTGGATACCTCTGGGGACTGGCAATGATAATACAATACAAAATAGGATACCAACAGGTCAAAGGTTTCCATTTCACAGAGTACTCTAATGACTGAAAGTCATTATTGCTATGCAGTCTGTTTGAAAAGAGTAGATGGATCTCAGTTCAGTTTTTAATGGGCCGGTGTTAGAGAAACAACCTCAAAAATTTGGCATCTTTGTTGGTAGTCTCATTAGAGAAGCCACAGAATAAATGGACGAGGATAATAAAGTCTCCTGCTGCTTTTGATCCTTTCAGGTCAGATCTGAAGTTACGTTGGTTGAAGATGTGTGCGTATATGGCAAGCTTGCCCTCACACTATGCATACTCTATCTGCTCTTTGGATAAACAGTGCACTGTGGCTGTGAACTTGGCTGTTTTTGCCATTTCTAAATCCACAGATGCTGTTGTTGTTGTTTTTCATATATCTTTTAAGAACAGAAAGGGAAGCATTGAAGACCAGACCTCTGAGGGCTTTTTTCCGTCCAGGTCAGTGATATGATGCCAATACCCACATTCTCTTCCTATATGTTTTTGATGTTTACTTTCTTCTGTCTCCGCCCTTTTAAATGGAGATAGACAAAACTAAGCAGAAAATTCGTTATGTTAGAGAATATTTTGAGGGTTTTGCTCAATAGCAAAATTAACTGTTCTTGATGGGGTTCCTTAAAATCACCTTCTATTGGCCAGAAGAGAGCAATGCTTTCACTTCCCAGTGCTCTGGACCAGCAGATGCACCATTACTGATGTCACCAGATCCTAGCAACTAGGCCACAAACACGTAACCGTTTTATGATGTCTCCTCTTTGGTTTCTCCTGGCAGATGAACCCAGCAGGTGTTATTTCCACGATGGTGATGGAGTGTGTGAGGAATTTGAGCAAATGACCAGCATCAAAGACTGTGGTGTTTACACTCCCCAAGGCTTCCTGGATCAGTGGGCTTCCAACGTCTCCGTCTCCCACCACAGCGACCAGCAGTGCCCAGGCTGGGTGGTCATCGGTCAGCCAGCAGCAACCCAGGTAAGGGAAGCAGACTCTGTTACCTTCCCTTGAAAGTGCAGTCCATCGAGGACATTTATGAATGTACCAAGATGGTCAGCACTCATGGGTGGTGTTACCTCTGTCAGCTAACTTAGTGCTTCACCGAGGAAGATGACAACCATTGCCCTCTCTCTGAGTGCAGTTCAGTAGTGGTGGAGATGTATTTCACTTCCAGTCGTCCACCTGAAAACTGGCTGAACTGAACTGACAAAAAGTTGTGCTTGGCGTGGTTCAGTAAGCTGTGTAGCAGTCACCTCTAGCAAACTATCACCACCCAGAAGACTACGCAGGCTCTTAGCTGCCAGCACAGGGTTCCATCCTGTGGCAGTGAGTTCTGAAGGCTAATGCAGAATAATACAAAAGAGTGTTCTTTCTTTTTTAATAGTTTTGTGTTTTCTGCCTCCCGGTTTCATAAAAGCACCCTATTGTTCTATTCTGAGAAAGGTCCTTTCCATTCCCAAAGCCATTCATTAGCTTTAACCCCTTTCTTACATGTCTCCTTTGTAACATAAATAGCTCCAGTTACCATAACTTTACCTTTTGTCTCCCTGAGAGAATTAGATCCAAATGAGTTCAAAAAGACATTAGATAAATGCCTAGAAAACAGAGCTATACACGATACAGATGCTACAGTCCAGATGCAACCCTCTGATTCAAGAAAGCTGACATTGCTAGTTAGTTGGGTTTTTCTGAGAAGACAAGAAGAAAAGGATCATCACATACAAGAGCTACTTTGTATATCCTCCCTTTAGCATCCACCATTGTCCCCTGCTAGGCAGAACAGTGAATCAGATGGACTTTGGGTTCGATGCAGTCAAGTTGTTCTTGCGCTCTAGTTATCTGGGAGGTGTCCTGAGTGGGCAGTGCAGAGAGGAGTGCAGTGTCACAGACACGACAGGCGGGTTTCTCTGTGAACAGTAAATGCTAAACATTTCCCCTTGGCTTGCAAGAGAAAAAATCTTTATCCAAGAGACTTGGCCTTGTTCACATTGCACGAGTCTGTTAGAAATTAATGACCAGGTCAGTTCTAGGCGTCTGAAGCATGGTTAGCTGGCGCGGTACCAAGGCAGAATCTCGAGCCCAGTATTGCCTTTTTGTCGTGGTCTCATTTATTATTTCACACTGGAAATTGAACTTTCTTCTGGACCCCTATATATGCCTTCATAACTTCGTTCTGATTGGAGCTCCGCGGGCTGCAGTACCAAAGTCTGCTGTCTCCAGCTCAGGTGCTGCTGAATGCACATGTCCCCGAGCCCTCTGTCCCCATCCCGCTGTGATTTCCTGCCCTCATTTTCTCCTCATGTGCTGGTAGGAATGCCACCGCTGTGCAGTGGGCAGCGTACGGTCACGCGGTGGAGAAAGCACCACCATGCACACACACACAGCAGAAAGCCCTGCTGGGCCACCGCAGCTCAGGCGTGTTTGTTGTACCCAGAAGAGATGAAGTTGTCACAGCCTTGTTAAGAAAAAAAAGCAACGAAACTAAGCTGTCGTATTTATAGGCAGAGCACTAGCATATCTCACACACTGGCGGAGTGAATGGCAACATGCCTCCTGTTATTGGCTGGCCCCTGGGGAGATAACAGTGTGCTATTTACTTCCAGCAAAAGGAATTTTTTGCTTTAGCTCAGCTGGTTGTGTTACACCAGCGCAGGCACATGGGGTTCATTGACCTTTTTAATCATATATATGTTGGGAAAGTCTTTGTTTTCTGCAGGAACAAGGCAGACCCGAAGCTTGTGGAGGAGCACCTGACTTGTGGGGAGGTTGGGTGGGGCAGCAGGTCATCACTCTGTTAGCTAACGGGGTGCTTGAGATGAAAATTAACCCGAGATCTCCTCTAATCACCACGTGTAATGATCACTGGTGTGTAAACATGTTTGGCTTCATTATCTGCGCAAGCACTGAGCCCTAGGGGGTTTTGTATTGATGAAAGGAGCACCTCTCTTTACCCAGATATCTTTCTGTGTAGGTTGTGTGCTTGCTGGTGTTGTGCAAACTTTTCATGTTGTTGCTGGGTAGTTTCCTGATTAATCAGAGTGGCATTTGCGTTGGCTTCTCATCAGGAATGCCATGAAAGATATGTTTGAGTGCAGCACACAGTAATGTACAGAATACATAAGCTGCTTGTTTGTTAGCCATCCCTGTTCCTCATAATTGCCTGGCACTCTCAAAGTGCTTGAAAGCATTTTAAGGGTGTATTTCCCAATTTAAAATGTTTTCTCATCCTCCCCCATCTCGAGACCCATTACTTTGCATGACTGTATTTCTTAGTTTTGCTCAGCCCGTTTGTGAGCACCGCGTTGCTCTCTGTGGTGCATCTCAGCCGTATCTACTTATTTACTCTTATTTACTCCTGGAGGGTTGTTTATAAGCAAAAGCTGGAGTGCACTTTTGTGATATCACAGGGTTCCTTTTGCAGATGGAGCACTCCAGGCCTGTTTGCATAGCTCCTGAAGACGCTGCCTGTTTCTTGCTGTTTAGAAACAGGACGTGTGCCTTTGCTGGGTGTTCTGAGCTGGCTGTTAGGCACAGCTTCGTTACTTGTAAGTACGAGGCTGCTGAATGGCAGTGTACTGAGGGAGGAGAAAAAAGTTCACGGGATAAGATTTGTTTTGAACAACAAAATGCTCGCAAAAGAATGACACGCTCTTGGCAAACAGACACACGCTTGAAAAATGGAAAGGTCAAAGAGCCCCCCCCCTTCAAACGATCGTTCTTTCTGCAGAAGCAAGGCTGATAGACGGCCACTTCTACTTTCCTGGCAGCCTCTCTTCAGTGCAGATTAAGAAATATTCTCAGTACTGACAGCATCATATTTAAAGCCAGAGAGGACTACTCAGCAACATCACACCAGCACAGAAATGCAAGCACCAGTGCAGGGTGTTTTTACAGCTTGATTTCTAATCTGGCATCCTCTGCAGATCCTCGTTACCTGTTATCAGCTGCAGGAGGCATTCAGCAATAAGGGCTATGCACGCTCCTGGGCCACTCTTTTCCCTCCTGCTCTTGCTGTGAGTTTGTAAACAGCCTCTCCCTGCCATCCGCCGTGCATGAAATATTATCGGTGTTGATGGACTGGTTGTGTGGGGTTTTCTGCAGCTCTGTTTATTTCTCAGGGCTTTTCTTGTGCTAAAGATTATTGATGCTAGCATTAAGTCATCAGCTGGTGTACGCTGGCAAGGACTACAAAAAGGCAGTAGCTCTGGGCAGATTTGTACTAGCTGAAGGACAGATCCAGTCGGCATAAATAGCCAGACAAAGGGCGCTCTGACTGATCTGTTTTGTGAATAGCTGCCACTACTGGAAGTCCCCTGAGACTTGTTTCCCCAACCAGTTCCTACCCAGACAGGGTCAGGCTTCTTGTCACCAGCAGGAGGGGGAGGACATGGCCCCCCAACACCAAGTAGAGCACTCCTGAGCCAGGCAGAGTGTGAGCTTGGAAAGCCAGCCATTGGTCTGCGTGGACAGTCCCTTACTGGTGAAGCTGCATCAGCGAGGACTGTTAAGTAGGAATGTGTGGTGTGTGGGCACTGTGATAGGATGGCTGTCC
Source organism: Callipepla californica brunnescens (assembly GCA_023055505.1). Classification (NCBI taxonomy): domain Eukaryota; kingdom Metazoa; phylum Chordata; class Aves; order Galliformes; family Odontophoridae; genus Callipepla; species Callipepla californica. The sequence goes on along the minus strand of JALIRH010000028.1, from coordinate 6,904,381 downwards.
TGTAGAACTCCAGAAATCAGGATCTTGCTGTGGCCTTGGTGGATTCAATCTCCATGCCCTCACTGCTCACTGGTTGTAGTGGCCATGGTTGGAGAGACCTGGGAAGTGATGCTGTTGCTCCTTTCCTCTAGTTGGTGGCTCTCTGCCTCTGGAGAATGGCTTATCTGTAGTTTCTCTATGGCCTTTATAGTAGAGGAGCATAGGAAGGGACTGATGGATCTTTAGGTGGCTCACTGTTGACCTTGCTGTGCTCAAGACTTGAAACTTGGTGTTTATATTGGTGATTCTGAGGAGCAGTCCCCCAGCAGCTTTGTCTTTCATGGTGTTTCCTCCCAGTTGCATAGAAGCAACTGTTCAGTTCAAGTCACCATATATGCGTATAATGTATTTCTACCTGTGCCGTTTTCAGTACTGGCTTTTCCCCTGCACAGGGAGAACTGCACATCTTAGGCACAGCTCATGAAAATGAGGCTGTTTTCTGAGGCTGCTGGGTGCACAGATCCCGGGATTCATTTTTCTTCCCACACTAACACACCCTGTTCTCCCCCTGGGTACCCCACAGGGGCTGCTATGGAGTAAGAAGCTGTGGAATAGGATTCCTATTACATCTTTCCCACAAACAGAGGCCCCCTCCTGCCCCTATTGCAGTTCCCACAATCGCACTCATCCAGACTCACTGCAACAAACACAGTCTTCAGCTGTCCATGGAAAGATGTCTAGAGTTGCAGTATACCGGAACTTTCCAACAGAAAACAAAGCCAAGAGCACAGAAATATTTTGAATACTGGAAGGAGTAGCATGGCAGAGTGAAAGCTTCAAGTCTGGTAAGAAAATACTGTGACAAAATTGAAGAGGAAAATGATGAAGTTCTCTGCCACACAGTTTTACTTTGGCTAATAAATATAACTCTGAAGATAATTCCCCAAAGATCCCGTAAAGCCAGCAAGTAGGGCAATGTTGAACAGGAGTTGGGGAGAGAGGAAACCTGCAACTTTTAATGGAGAAGCCATTCCTTTCCTTTGGGGTGAGCTTGCTGAGAAGAGGGAGGGTGTCTGTCTGTCGGCTCTGCAAGTGGCCCTTTTTGAACTTCCCCATTCACAGCCAAGTCCTGTTGCTCTTCAATGGCAAGAGTTTTATTGTGGTTGGTGGAAGACAAAAAAAAAAAAAAAAAATCCTCGTTTTTAATAAGATGATTTGCTTTGCAAATGTCTTTGTTATTTATAGCTGAGCCAGGCTTTGAACTGCTGATCTCTGGAGGTTGAGTACAAAATCCGCTAAGAAAAACCATTAATGGAGGAACCATGAGCGATCAGAGACCAGTTCTGGAAAAAGATGAACTGGACACTGCGCAGGCTGTTGCAAGAGGAATGTAGCTTTGCTGTTCTTGTCTGAGCATATTTCCAGTGCTGGCTGATGCACCGTAGTTTAGAGAATTTCCAAGTCAAAAATTTGTTCAAGGGAACCCAAGACTTAGTCTTCCTTTCAGCCTTCCCCCAGATGCTACGGAGCCTCCTCCTTCACCAGGAGCTGGGCAGCACACTCCAAGCCTGGACCAAAAATCAGATGAGTTCAGGCAGGGGAGCTCTGGGGAGCACACCAGCCTTGTCTTGAGTTATGGTATATTTCATATCTTTTCAGTGAATAGGGTTTGATTAAGCTTTTTCACAGCCACATTCTCTGCTTTCCAATCCATTTAATAGAGGTGAAAACCAGGGAACGGAAACGTAAGGCTGCTGTTTGAGTATTGAACCTTGCTTTCCCTAAGAGACATTGCGGGCACTGGGCATTGTTAGGCCCAGGTGTCCCCAGGCTCAAAAATTTCAGAAGATCTTGAAAGGGCAATATTTGTATCTTGGATAAGAAGAAAACTGCTCAGGGCCAGCTGACAGCCTGTGTCTGGGAACACAGACCTGAAGAGGTTCTGGGGTCAATACATCCACCGTATTTTAGCTCATTCAGCCACTCCACTTCATACTGTTTGTGAGTTAACCAGATTTTATCCTCACAGTTTGGCCTTTTGTTCCCATTACAAAACTACTGTTCCACCAACTTCTTGCTCTAATAGCTAGAAGCCTTGTTTCCCACATTTATTACTGGAAAAGCTGCAACTTTTTTGCCAGACTAGATGATGTTCTTTGCCTGGGGAACTCCACTGGTCCTTCTTCATGTTTGCATTGCTGCTTTACCTCGTTGGAGGATGCGGGCCATGCAGAGGTGAGGTGCTCACACCTGTGCTATGGATTCTGCTCAGAAATAATCCCAGTTTTCTGAAGAAGGGAGGGAAAAAAGAGAGAAAAATGGGATAGCTTGACAGAAGACTCAGTTACAGAGAGATGGCTGAGAAAGGACATTACCCTTAAACGTGATGCAGAGCTGGCAGGAGAATGGGTGCTGCCCAGCACCTGGCTGCCTGTTTCCTGCTGCAATGGACAGTGGATCCCTCCCTCACACCTCTGCATCCCATCTTCCAGTGCTCCTCTGCTCACAGCAGTAGTACCAGCAGACCCCATGCCCGATGTCGTAGCCTCTGACTGATTTGTGTAAGGGGAGGACAGAGAGAACACAATGAGATGTCAGAGGAGATTCCAAGCAATTTTGCCAAACACTCAGGGGATTTTTTTTTTCTTTCCAGTCCCCTCCCCCACTAGTTTTTAGAATAATTTTTCAAGAGCACATATGCAAGTCATCTAAGGGGAAAGAACAGTGAGTACCAGGGGCTGGTACACTGTGTTCCCTTTGTGTACAGTACAGAAAATAGATAAAAGAAACAAAGGATGATACAGAGAGCAGAGCAGGGATCAGTACTCTCCGAGAGGTTCGGTCTGACCTTTTCAGAGATGAAGGTCAAACCAAAAATCCTCAGGTGCCAGAAATTGGTGCTGTCTCTTCCCAGGACGAGGAAACGTGTACCATTAACTAAAGGAGAGCAGAATTCCATCCCATTTGTTGTTGCTAGAGGCGAGGAGAAGAAAGGCAAGAAAGGAATATTGTCCTGGATAATAGTAAGGATTATGTGCTTCTTTAGGAAGTAACTTAGCGTTTTATGATCATATCTGCTGTACACCCAGCCACCCACCCAGATTACACGCTGTAATTGAAAACAGCTCGGACCCCCCGGCATCAGCGAGCTGGAAAGCCGGACCCCTCAACCACGGCGGTGCTCGTTAGCATGCACTGCTCTGAAAGGAGACCCCCCTCCTCGGCCCTTGCCCCTCAACCTGCCAGTCTCTCTGTCTGCTGCTGCTGCTCACCATCCTTTAGATGCAGAGCATGTCCAGCCATAAGCGTGGGATAGCTCTCCTGCATCCCATCCGGGTTGTTTGTCTTGGGTCCCTCTCCATTCAGAGCAGAATGATTTTGCATAAATGCATCGACACGTCTGCTTTGTTCATGCATGAAGGGTTCTCGGCATTTCTCATCCCACCCCCGCCCTGGCCGTCTTCTCCCTACCCCCCCTGGCATGTAGCTTCTCCAGCTTTTCCATGATTTCCCTGTGCTACAGCAAACAAACCTGCGTGAAGGACTGCCAGTCAATCGAGTGCAGTTAAAAATATGCAGTCAATTATTTTGGATGGAATTAAAACATGATCGGAAGGAGAGGATGGAAAAGCGTGCAGGAGTGAAACCGTAACGTCCTTTACTATGTAATTTGGTTTCATGTTCTGCACAAGAAAACATGTAAAATATGTAAACAGAGCTCTCCAAGATTGTAATGTAGCTACAAAGCCACAGATAGACAGGCAGGCAGGGTGCTATTCTTCAGCAGAACGGAATGCCATCCTCAAAACCACACGATCATTTCTTTAAGCCTGAAAGTAAACTTTCTCATGCCAGTAGCAGGGAATTTATTTTTTCTTTTAAATGGAGGATTGTCTGCACTACTTGTTCAGAGTTCTGTAGGCATTTTCACCCACGTTGTCATAAGAAACCTCATATTTCGAATGCCACTCAATTTTGGGGTGTTCATCTCAAGATGTCTCTAAAAGGCATGATTTTCGGAGGACAATGCTTACCCACCCCTGTCCTGAAGGCATGCCATATTAGAAAGTCCCTCAAGCCAATCCCTCTGTCCCCACCTGAAAATAAATGGCTTTTGAAATTAAAAAAAATACCCCTAAGCTGGGGCCCCCTTGGATAAACTCCTGGGTTGCTTCCATTGTGTGGGTCACACTGCCTTAGCTGGGGCTATAGTTGTTGAAGAACCCCAAATGAATGCTCTTTTTTTGGGGAGGAAATATTGCCTGGAACATTTAAGGATATCTGTTTCCTCTGAGGCCTTTTCAGTGGTGGCTCTGGTGAGCAGACACAATTTGGCCACCTCGTACATGGCTGTTTCCATGATCAGTGCACACGTGTACCTACTCCCTGGGAGAAGCCCTCATTTCAGAACTCTGCCAACCACATTGGTCATTGCTTCTTCTTAGCATTTGAGGCAGAGGATCGTGTTGTCCCATGTTTTGATAATTAACCCTTGCATCAGAAGAGTCCCTCTTCTGACAGAGAAGCTGAAGCATGACTTGGGGATAGCTTAGTCAAGGTTGCACAGGAGATACTAGGCAGGTTTGATCCTCTGTGACCACGTGTCACTTGCCCACAGCCATAGCCAGCCCTTGGCTCGGCCCCTCTTGTCCTGGTGGAGTGGTACTTTTGTGCATATTATCTTCTTTAAAAATCATTATAATGGAGATCCTATGAAGGCAATCAAGGCCAAATTCCAAGGTGCATTTGGGCATTTAGTTGGGAAAGCCTTGGTTTAGTATTTATGGAGATGCCTTAGCACCTATCTCCCTCTGGATTCCTGATGAGCCAGGTGCTTTTGAAGGCCCCATTTAACCCTTCTCCTCACCTTTCTCCATCCATATATCTTTGTAAACCACCTTCTGGCAAAGCAGACCTTTTTGTGGGGCACTGCACTGTGTTCACACTGTGACCTTCACCCCCTGGAAGAGGAAGGCATCACTGTATGGAAGCTTTTGTTTGTCCTAGTGGTTGTTTCTAGTGGGAAAGTCTGTGTTTTCCTGATGGGTGGTGAGCTTCCCATGCATCTGATGCTCGTCCTTCAGTCCCCATGGCAGTATGAAAGCAATGGGGACACAAGTGGTCTCCTGGTTTGATCTGTTGGAGCTTGGGGTTCCTCAGAGCAACCAGGTCTGCGTTGGAGTTGCAGGGAGATGGTGGGCTTCCCCAGACACCTGCACCCACAGCTCTGCATGGCTGCAGGTGTGCATGGACTGGAGGGCCCAGCTCACCCTGAGGAATTGGACTGTGTTGCAGCAGCTCCGTGACCTCAGCTTTCCAATGGGAAAAGCTCAGGGAAGCAATTAGGGACCCTGTGATTTGCATACAACAGGCTGTGCCTCCAGGTATTAAGCAAAAAAAAAAGCTTCATACTAGTTTAATCTCAACTAATGAATGCACACTGAGGTGGAGCTGAGGAGATAGGCAGGGAACCAAGGGGCTGGCTGGAGTGTAGGTGCAGCCAGCTCGCTGTGCTGACACAGCCTGGGAGCCCTGCTGTTGTCTTCCCCTTGCTGCTCTGCTTGGAGCCTCTTCCCAATGCATCATCTCCCAAGATGTGACCAATTAAAGCCTGCTGACAGGCAGGAGCAGACCTCTACCCCTGGGACTGGAGGCATATGGATGTCTTCAGATAGGGGAGGCCAGCGACTGGGTGTCTGGGAGCGCAGCGAGGACAGCTGATCTGCACTGAGAGAGAAAAGGGGATGGGGATGGGGGGCTTGGCACCCCCACTTCTCCTTGCCTGGGGAAGTGCTGCATTGTGAAGGTTACGTGCGGTTTGTGCGGCGTGTTTACATGTCCCTAACCCTAAACAAAGCTGAAAAGCGTGACTTTTAACTCTGGAAATAAAAAGCGCTGGAAACCCCTGGTTTTCTGCACATGAGAAAGTTTTGTTCTTTAAACACACAGATGTTTTCTAATGAAAAACCACTCTTTTGACCTTTCCTGAATGCGATCATGTGGTCGGAGCTGACATTAACCACTGCTGGGCTGCTCGCTGTGGCTGCAGGAGCTCAGCAGTGTCCTTGTTGCTCCGGTGGCACCTGTCCTGCACCTCATGGCAGCTGCCACCTTGGGTTTTGATCCTATTTGTCTATCTTCGTATCAGAAGCGCTGCCCAAGTGCTTCTAAGCATCTCTGTGCGCCCACACTGTGAACAGGTGAAGCTGAAGTTCTTCAGGATTTGTTGTTGTTGCTTTTGGGGCTTTGTCCAGCAACCTGTGTGCTTCCTTCGTCCGAGTACATTTATGGGACCCGCTGTGGGTAGGAAGGAGGGGATGTTGTGGAGCGGACCGTGACAAGCTCGGTCCTGCTTTGCCTTGCAGGAGTGCCAAGCTAGCAAAACCACAATGGACCCAGTGAGTCGAATCCACCAATACAACAATAAAAAACTACATTTAAGATCCTCCCAATACGTGGCACGCATTCGGCCTTTAACAGCTTGATTTCCTGGTGCCAGCTGCTCTCAAATGAAATGCTCCAGTCAAAGGGGAATAAAAAAAAAGAAAAAAAAAAAGAAAAAAAAAGAAGGAAAGCCTTTTGCTCAGTGGTAAAAGCGTATGGGATGGGATTGTTTTCCTTCACTGCAGCCCCCCCATGGGCAGCCTTGGCCCGCAGTGCAGTGCAGCCCTTGAGGCAGTGGACCGGGCTGGTTCAAGTTAGAGACAGGCAGTTCTGGAGCCTGAGCACGCAGCCAACAATAACGTTCTGGCTACTGTATTTGTTTAACCTCTCTCTCCAGTGGATGGATATACAGTCTGCTAAAGCACTTATCAGTCTATAATGCCTTCACACGTTGGTGAGCAGCAATGTGGAAGTTGTAGGCAGAGCTTTCGCTGCAGGTTGGAAGTGTCAATTAACTTTAATGAGGCTGATGTTTGCAGAAGTGGAGTATGAGGTCTTGTTTGTTTGCTGTTTCTTCATGCTGTTTGTCCAGCAGGTCGTGCTTGGCTGCTGTTTCTAACGGTGAACCTAAGAGTGCAAGTCAGGGCTGATTCTAAGAATTAATCCTTCCAGGTGAAACCCTGTCTGGCAGCACTGGGAGCAAGGTGCTGCTGTTTGAGAGCAGCACCTGTGTGTCCTGCCACTGTGCTGAAGGAGGAGCAAGCTGCTGGTATGAATAAACAGGAGCACATGGCAGGAGAATGGTTGGTTCCATGTTCATGTGCCTGGTATAAGACTGTGCTCTGTGTTGCTGTGCACTTTGACTTATGCCTTTGCACCCATTCAGAGTGCATTGCTGAATAGCAAAGGAGGCAGGAGCAAGTGCTAATTGCCCCCTTGAGCTCCAAGTGGTAGCGTATACTTCTGAGCCTGTGCAAACGATGAGTTGATGATTTAATCCCCTTCTTTTTCTCGCTCTTTTTCTATTGTTTCTGGCCCCGGATCAACTGATGTCTTTGGGGTGATCTTTTGAACCACGCAGAGATCATCTGGTTGGGGTTTTGTTGTAAAGTTAAAACTTCATATTGTTTTTTCCACAGGTCCAGCTAGCATCCTATGTATTTTGATTACACCTGGCTAGATGTCAAAGCCAGCGTGGGTTTGGGAGAGGGCCAGTCAGAGCTGACTTACAGTTTTTTTCAGGTATACCATGTGAAGTTTATGGTACTGTGTGATTTTGATTTTAACTCACTTGTTTTAAATGAAGTTTGCTTTGAATTTGGAGATAACAGAAATTCAAAGGAAAGCTGAAAGAATGCAGGTCTGCATGATTTAAAAACTGAAGGGTATCGCTTATATGGACTCTTTGGAAGTGAAATAACTGCATTCTTTGAGGGAGCTGAAGTTAATAACACACGTTGGATACACATGCAATCTGGGCCATCATCTCATGGAAATCCCTGCAGCTCTTGCTTGCTTTCCTGAAATTAAGTCAACTTACAGGACAAAATAAAATAGCCCTTGCATCTCCCACTCATTTCTGAATGGGAGCCCTGTGTTACATCCAGTACTCTACCCTGAGAAATTTCCTTTTGGTAATGAACACTATCATTTTTTACTGTGTAAGTAGAGGAATTTATCATCCTGTCATACTGCAAGCAAACTACAGATGCCAGCATTGGTATTTCCACGCACTTAAAGGTCATTTCTCAATTAATAAAAAATCTAGCCAAACCTTCAGCTGAAAATTGTGGTTCTTTGTTAAGAAAACTGTAGAACAGGCTAATTGAATGCCAGGTCTGCGAGTTCCAGACACCATCAGCTGCTCCCAATTCAAATGGGAAGGGGCTGTGCTGAAACTGGACACAGCAACTGGCAGTGGGGCTTTATTCCATCCTTATTTATTCCACAGTCTGCCTCCCAGTCCCACTGCCAAATCCTGTTCTTCATTACACAGGTAAAATTGACAGAAGTGATTTCCTCTTATTTCTGAGCCAACTGAATCTGGGAGTAATACAGCATCAATGTGTTACCCCAGGAGTTTTGAGCTTCCAGTTGATAAAGCTTTTCTGTTGATCACCTGCCTGCATGTCCTAGAGAAAAACAACCGTGCTACAGTTACGTATCTTTTGCCTTCAGACCTGTAAGTAACCTAGAGAAAACAGGCAAGAGCTCGAAAATTACTCGGACTGCATTTTCAAACACATTCATTACCACTCTAAAAGCACCGGTGCTGAACAATTGTACAAATCAGACACAGAGGACCAGGAGAGGTTTGAAGTTGAAGCTGCAGTTTATAAATATTGGAGGTAAGGGAGAGTTGCTGTTTAGGACGAGGAAGAAGATTAGAGGGCAAGAAGGCTCCTGAAAGAGAGAGGACACAAATCCCATTATCGTGTGCTTGTAACGAGTGCTACTGAATCTGTTTTGGTTTTCTTTCTTGCTTTTACAACAGCAGAGCGTTGTAAATCCATGGTGTCTGCACTGAAAAATAATGCATATATACCAGTTTCGACAGAGTAACTTTGAATGTTTTCCTTAAATTTAGGAGGCCAGCATGAAATGACCCAGTCCTGACTGGAGCTGGTGAAGTCACCATTGCTGGAGGGCAATGTGGAAGGGCAGATGTTGCACTGTGACATGGTCAGAGCAGTCACAGACATGGGTTGGAGTTGGACTAGCCGATCTTATTGGTTTTTCCACCCTCAATGATTCTGTGATTTTCTGAGTTGGTCAGCCAGCTGCTGACTTGATTCTTCTGACAGGACAAGTCCACGAAGGTGGAAATATCATATCCAAAATGCTAGCGAGGAGATTTGTCCTACAATATGTCTGATTAGGACCTAGAAGAAAACCCAGAGCAAAATATCTGAGGTCCCATAGCTGAGGCTGTTTGTGTACAAATTCCATCGGAGCCCTGTGAGCTCTAGAGGTTTGAAATGGTCTTAGAAGTTGGCTGATTTTTGTGGTGTTTGTTGGCACCCAAATGGTGGCCTTTGTAATGGTCCTGTGCTCATTAATATGGACAGTTTCTTTTTTATCTTCTGTAGCTCCAACCCATTTCCCAGCCGAAATGAGAAGAGCAGTGCAACAGCTTTCAGAACAGATTGGAGGTCTGTGCTGCAGTAGGCAAACTGGGTGGTGTCCATGTGGCAATCAAGCTGCCTTCTAATATTGGGCAATGGACAGGCAGGAACCTTTCTGATATTTAGCAACTGCACCATCAGTGGGAAAAACTGATGTTAGGTCTTCACGAATAATAGCATACTGAAGAATAAGATGTCTGTGTAATGGTCAGCCCCCATTTCTGGCAGCAGAGAGAGGAGGTTTTCATGTGTTAAAAACGATGCATGTGTCATGGTTGGGATGCTCTGGTATTTGTTGAGTTAAATATAAATAACATTCTGTCGAGCAGAATGCTAAAAATTAGAGGTTAATTAGGGTTCATTAGTACAGTTGAAATCTGTTCTTCAGCTGGATCTTCAAACAACACGATGTCCTGTTTGTGCCTGCACGGATCTGTCGGTGTGTGAGTGTTTCCATGTGCTTATACAGCCTCACTTGGGATGATCTGTGCTCCACAAATAGATGCTACTGTGCGTTTTATCAGCGGATCCTCCTCCTGTTTGTTTTGGGGTTACTATCTTGCAGATGGGACAGGGCTTTGTCCCAGAAACCCACAGCGTTGTCTCAGTGCAGAAGTGGCAGGGATAAGGAGGGAGAGGCGTGGTGTTTGGGATGTGATAGCCACTTCTCTGCTGTCTGATGGACAAACACTTGTGATGGCCATTCCCAGCCATTCATAGCCTGCAGACACGGTCTGGAGAAAGCCCTGCCATGGGGAACAGATGGGTTTGGGGAACAGACAGATTTGCTGTGTGCAGGCGCCTGCGGGCACGCAGACAGGCACGTCCGCTCCCACCGCGGGTGCCAGCGCTGAGCAGGGCAGTGTCCCAGTTTGAATAGCAGCTTTGCCTGTCTGCATTTAGGATTATTTTGATACAACGATGTGAGAGTTGAGAACTACCAGTGTCTGCATAGCCTGTGGTGCTGGGCTGTGCTTGTTCAATGGGAAGGACAGGGCCGGGCGTCATCGATGCGTGTTTAACCCACTGCTGTGGAAGACGTCTCCTTCACATGTATGCATCTCTTTGTAACATCTCAGCACCTTTTTTGTGGCTATCATGAAATTACAGAATGGCTTAGGTTGGAGGGGTCCTTAAAGATCATCTAGTTCCAGCCCTCTGGCATGGGTAGGGTTGCCAACCACTAGGTCAGGCTGCCCAGAGCCCCATCCAACCTGGTCCTGAATGTTTCCAGAGATGGGGCAATGGCATTTACCCTCAGGATACCTTTGTGACATGGGGCAGTATCATTCTCACCTTACCGACATGGGCTAGAGAAGCCCAGTGATGGGACCACGTGCCCAGACCTCAGGAACAGTGATCCTTAACTTGTGGTGTGCTGGCAGTAGATCCCTCCAACACAACACAGCATTTCTCAGCAGCAATACAATGAGAGGTAGTAGCCTTAAGTTGTATCTGAGAAGGTTCTGGTTGGATGTTAGGGAAAATTTCCTCACCTAAAGAGCGACCAAGTACTTGAGTCTGCCCATGGAAGACGTGGAGTCACTGTCCCCAGAGGTGGGAGATGTGGCACTGAGAGTCAGTGGGCATGGTGAGAGTGGGTTGGGCTTGGACTTGGTCACCTTAGAAGTCTTTTCCAACCTTAATGATCCTATGATGATTCTGTGATGACTCTAGGAGACCAAAGATGGACACCATTGCTCCAGTCATGGTATGGACTTACAGTGGAACATCCTCCCGTGCTGTCTGCAGTCTACCTGTTACTCATGGGATGGCGGGCCAACATTCACAAGGCTGCCTTCCAAAATCTGGTCTTCAACAGATTTTCCCACATTACCTGGAGGGAAAAAATGCTATGAGGAAATGGAGCTGGTTGCAATACTAAATGTTTCTTAGATGTGGCAATGAACTGAGCACTCTTGATAGATCACTTTTCCCTTCCTGCTGACACATTCTTTGGTCCCCTTGAGTGAGAGAAGGAAAACAGGAGAGGCGGTTTGAAGAACATGCTGTCCCTGTGATTGACAGGGGGCTGCGTAAATCAGTCAAAGGGAATCCTCCAGGCATTCCCTCTTGTGAGAAGATCCCACAGTGCTATGTGGCCACGCTCTGCCTTTCAGTGTTTGTGTACAAAATGTGTGGGTGGGAGACGAGCTGGATTAGAACCTCTGAAAGGAACAGACATAAACTTTTTTAATTGAAAGCAGCTTTCTAGGGAGGGGTATGGCATGGGCTTCCAGTAAGTAGACACAAATAGTCCCCAAATACTTTGGAACAGAGGCTGGACTCCTATGGTTCCCATTGCTGTGTGGGGCTGAGAACCTGGATAAGCCCCAGTGAGTGAAGTTTTGAGTCTTGCCTGATTCCGTCATTCTTCAAAGCAAATACTTCAGTGTTTGGTAACACCCTGAAATGAAAAGTACGTCTATCCCTTCTTCCCTCCGCAGCTGTCAGGTGCTTTAGCTGCTGTTTTTCATCATTGTAGCGAACAGGAGGATGTTAAGAAATAATTTATTTCTCCTAAGCATGAATCTGTAGCCATGAGGAGTGGTGATGCTGTCTTCCAGGCCACTGAAATGCACTGAGATACCATTTTCTAATCTTTTTGTCTCCTTGTGCTCCTTTCTTATGTGTCCTCCACTTTCCCCTGCATGCAGCTGTCCCATACTGCTCAGCTGTGTCTTAGGCATGATGGCATTTCAGTAATAGATGCCTTCACAATGCTGACATCTTCTAGGGATGCCCTGGAGGCAGAGGTGTGAAGGGCTGTCCAAGCAAGTGGTACTGACTTTGCAATTGTTGGATGACACTCCGTTGCTTGTTAGAATTGAAAAAGGGATATATTTGCCATGAGTAGGCTATTGGAATCATTTATCCAGTCGGGTTGTTACTAAAAATATGTTAGCACCAGGTGGATTTGCTAGATAGCAGCTAGTTTAGGAGCGGCTCTCGAAGTCACTCCTGATGTCACGTCTGTTGGACATTCCCTGTACTTGCCAGTCATGTTTTTCTAGTGGGAGAACATTTTACCCTGGTGCTGTTTTGAATCCCTTGGCTGAGGAGCAATGGGTAAGCCTCAGCAGGAGGGAGCCTGGCTAACCTGCTGGAACCAGAGCACCCCACTCCAGCAGCACGGCCTCGAACACAGGCTCTTTATGCAAGGTTCAGGTTTTTGCTGATAGTCTCAGGCAGAACCAGAGTGCTGGAGTTCACACAGGCACACAAATCAAATAAGGCATTTAAAAGTTATCAGAGATTTCCAGTCCACCTCAGCAGGGGTTTATTTTGGGTTTGATTCAAACTTTTGGGGAAGGTCCGGGTGAGTTTTCAATACCGGTTTTCACTCATCCATCAAGTGGCACTTAAAACACACTGAACGTCAGGAATCTTGTTTGTTTCAACCACCTTTTTGGAGCAGTAGAGCTGGAGGAGATATAACAACAAAATCACATAAAAGTAATGAGACCTTTGTTCATGTCAAAGAGCTCTCTGACCATATAAATTGCAGATGTGGGTAAGATCAATTCCCTGGCTGGAGAGGTATTAAAATAAAAACCACGCTCCCAACAAGAGACAGGCTGCTGAAAATGCAAGAAGGGAGAATTGCGAAATGGTACATGTCGAATTGCTGGACTGGATTTCAGATGCCAAAGATAGTTTATGTAAAGCCTTGCTCTGCTGTAAAATGTAACACTATCCACTGGCTAGCCTCAATGAAGCTTGGTCACAGTTGTTTTAAAAAATAAATAAACTAAAAATCTTCTTCCAGCCCATTAAAGCTGATTTATGTTTTGCCCATAGATTCCTCTGTGCTGGATCTTGAGGGACTCAGATTATAGAAGTGATTACCTCACTCTTGGCCAATCTGGTTTCTCGTTCCCAGGCATCCCAGGCTCTCTTTGTATTGCACTGACTTTGCCTGTTGAGACCGAGAGGTCTCACACAGCTACCAAGCAGGCATAGGACTTTGAAAGATTAAAAGCACCTCCATTAATACTTCAAGGTTTTCTTTTTGTTTGAATAATCAGGAAAATTGCTTATGGGAACGGCTGTACTGGCAGCACGTCACCATCAGGTTGCTCAGTTAATTCTCTGGCCTTGGAAAGAAATCTCATCATGTCCCCAGAAGTGCATGGCTTCACTTAGCACCTGATGCAAGTGCCTGTGCTCCGCGCTCCCCACATTGCTGCTTGGACCCCCTGGGTTGCACAGCTCTGCTGCCATCACACTGCATGGCCACGAGGAGTTGTCTCCCTCCCCGTGAGTTACCCAAGTGCTGTGGATGTCAGCAGGTACTCTTCTGATGGAAGCAACCCTTAGAGTGCAGCTGTTGCCGTTTGGATTGTGCATCTTCCCTTTCTTCTTCTTCCTTGGGGAACTAAGGCTACATGAAGGCAATGATCATGCATATTCCTTCTTGTTTTGTTTTGTGTTTTTTTGTTCTTTTTTTTATGAAGCAGTTTCACTGTGTTGTGTGGTTTCAGTGTAAATCCTGCCGTTTCTTGCAGCTTTGGTTCTACGTACTGATGGCACTGCAAGACTGTGGTACTTAAATTCAGGCATTCTCTCATTTGGGCTTTTCATCTGTGCCAGCATTTGGGATTCATCTACTTGTTCTTTACTGAAAAGAGAAATAATAATCCCATTGCTGCCTGCCATGGAAAGTGCTGTAGATATAAGAAGGAGATGATTCAAATTACAGAAACCAGTGAACAAAAAGAGAAACGAGTTCGCTGAAATTGGGTTGTACAGACAGGACTTTCCTGGCTACGCCTCTTTCCAAGGTTATATGGCCATCTGCGGCTTCCCTGGGGTTACAGCAACATGCAGGTTTAAATAGGACATTGCTTGAGTACTGTGGAGAGCATCTGCAGACTGTCTGTGCTCGGAGTTGGCATGTTCAAAAGCGATCGTCACTTCGACTCCAGAGGGAAGAGCTGCGGTCTGTTTGGGTGGGAGCAGAGCTGGGCTGCACGCTGTCAAGGCCCTTGTTGCACCAAATTAAGAGGAAACTGTTGGCTGCCATCCGGCTGCTGTGAGTCTCGAGCTACTTCTTTTTGTGTTTTGGTTTTTCTCATTGAGGTGGAAGACCTGGAAACTTCACTTGTGAATAATCTCACGGTATTTAGAAATGTCACTAGCGTGGTTTATTTTATCCTAGCAGTGCACCTGGACCTTTTCCCCTGCTTTAAATAGTCACAATCCTTTCCTGCTGACACCAACATCTGTTTGGATGTTTCTTTTTTCTCCCTCAGACGTGTCGCACTAAGGTGATTGACTTGAACGACGGTGTGTCCCAGTATGCCTGGTACCCCTGCACAGCCAACTTCCAGTACTCCCACATGGCACAGACCATTTTCTGGCTAAAGGTAAGAAGTGCACGTGTTGTTCACAACTCTTCTCATTGCCTGTTTGTGTGAAGTTCCTCCAGTAGAGAAAATAGCATGGGACTGCTTTCCCAGGGCCAAGCAGCAACTTTCTTTGAAGCCTGTTTAGTGGGAAATGGCAAACCAAAGTCTCCGAACACCATCAAGAGAGCCAGAGGTGAAGTCCATTGCTGTGGCTGGTCTAGTGAGTTTCTTAGAGGTTTCAGCTCCAGCTGCAGAGCTTTTTAACTCAAGTTTAAGCTATTCTGTGTAGGAGAGATTGGAATAGAAAACATCTTCGTGACCTGGAATGTTCAGCACAATCTGCACTTTTCTGCATCTCAACCCATGTGGGGCTTTTGTTTTCCCAGGCTTATTTTTCCACGCCGATGGTTGCTGCAGCAGTCCTTGTCCACTTGGTCACTGATGGGACCTACTACCTGGATCAGAAGCAGGAGACCATTGGTGTGCAGCTGTTTGACACCAAAGAACAAAGCCACGATCTCGGTGAGATTGTACTGAATTGAAGACCGTCTTTATTGCTCGTGTAATGGTAGCCCCAGTCACAAACTATGACCTGTACTCCTACTTAGTTTTTTCAAGGTCAAAAAGAGTGGTTGCTTAATGCCCCAAGACCTGAGTTTGACTGGAGTCTGTTGAAAGCAATGGAACATTTTTGCCCAGACATTTCTCCACACTTCTTCTCCAATTTTCAGAAGCGTTTAGTTCCCATTTAGTCATTAGAATAAGATCATGTTAGTGCTTCATGCAGAGACCCCCCCCAGAGGGACATTTACAGTGATACAGATGAATTGCTGGTAGCAGAGAGTGAGACATTAACCCCATTCTGTGGCAGCTGGAGCAGCAAATGCTTCTGTTTCACAAGGTGTTTTTGGTTGGATTGCCCAGTCAGAGGGGGCTGCATCTAGCCTTGCTCACAGGGAGGTTTCCACAGCTGTTTAATGGCCTGGAAACTGCATCGTCTGAAGCTGCATTGTAATGCCTCCCATAAGCTCTGGAGGGGCTCCAGGGATGGCTGCTGAGCCAGCTGTGTGAAGGCCATTTGCTGGTGCCATTGTCCGGCGTAAGAAAATCATCATCAAGATGCTTTGATGCCTTACAATGAGAAAGCTTTATTACTCTCACAGATTCCTTTCTTTCTGGGGTAACAAGGTCTTCATGAGAAGCCTCAGCTCATCTAGACCAAAGGTTTCCATGCAAAGTGTGCCACGTTTGATGAAGGTCCAACCCCAGGGCCCACATGAGCTGGATGGAAGATGCAGTGCCTCAGGCCTATCCTGACAGAAGCTATGGACCTGCTGGTCATGGTGAAGTCCCTGAATAAACCATTTGTGCCTCTACTCTGTGCACAAGTACCTGGGAAAGTTGTGCCTTGTGCTCTGCAGCTGCATTTAAGCTCCAGGACCATGGATCTCTTCCTGTCTTTAGGCAAGGTGTTAGGGCAGGGCTGGCATAGTTCTTTTCCAGCCTTCCTTTGCCCTTTTATCCACCAGAAAGAAAGCTGACAATGCCATCTCAAAAGCAGTTTCTAAGGAAACACAGCCCCCTCCCCCAGCTTTCTGTGTGACCTGAACTTTGGGGTTTCAACAAGCGCAGGTTCCATTGAACTTCCTCCTAGTGACAAGAAGAAGGGACACACACAAGTGGAAGGTGCTGGATGACTGTCCAGTGTTATATGTAGTGCTGGTGGGATGCAGAACAAGAGAAAGACAGTGTGTGTGGTGTCTGGTCAGAGAACAAACAGAAATTCAGAGTCATTGTGCAGGTTGAGTCAGAGTAGCTCCCAGTTGGCCAGAACCCTGGATTGATTTTATCCTCCATTTGCAAAACAGTGGCACATAACTCTTTCCCTCTGAGAAATAAATGATGGAGACACGAGCGTGCCAACAAATACTTAATGCGATATTTTGTAAAGAGACAGACAGATTATGAGAGAGAGAGAACAAGAAAGAGGAGCAAAGAGGAAACTGAGGGTGAGGTTTTGAAATCCTGGATGAAGTTGCAACATGGCTTTGGCACGGTTCAAACCGATGCTTGCAGATCTCCACAGATGAGATGCTCCCTAATGGACAATCCCTTCTGACCTTCTCAGGGAGGCTCTCCTGGAGCAGAGCAGAGGTGTAGGTAGGTTACCCAGCACTTCTCACTCACGCAGAGCTCCCATTGCTGCTTTCACTCGGTGCAGCATGAAGCCCTTTTCCTGAATGTGTCGTTTGGTATTTTGGAATTATCACACTGGCAAGCTGGAAGCTGCAGCTGAGATGCAAACTTTGGCATGCACTGGAAGCAAGACTGACTTCGGACAGTTGGCCAGCCCTAAGCAGAGGCAAATGACAAGTACAGCCAGAAGGTAGAAGCAGTGATTTGAGGCTTGGTCAGTCCTCAGCACTCTAAGGCTCACATCCGTGAGTAGAGTGCACTGTATCCAGAAGTGCTGTTTCCTCGCTGACCAGAACAGGGTTGTTTTTTTGTTTTTTTTTTTCCATGTGGACTCCCAGAAAATAATGAGAAACTTCTTTTGAGCCTTGGTAGGAGACGGAGAGGCTGGAATGCCGAACGCCAGCACTGTTAATTCAGAGCATTTGTAGATACTGAGGTTCAGCTGCTGGGTGCATTGCAAGAGGCACTGGGGTGGGCACAGAGCTATGGGGCAAACATGGGGACAGCTCTCTCCCCCCTACCATAGGCTCATGTGCTGTCTTGAGTGATTGTTTTTTGCTGATGAAGCCAGGTTGATTAAATGAACCTGACTTGTTAAGTCCCCATTTAAGTTGTTGGGATCAGAAAACACCAGCAACTGCAGCACAGCCTTGAGGTCTGGTTTGTTGTGGACACCACCTGAGTGCAAGGAATGAAACTGAAGTGAATAAACAGCCTCATACCATAAGGTCTTTTTTGGCTTTCCATCAGAGAAGGCAGAAACTTCCAAGGAATTTGGGAACTCGGGATTTCAAGTATTAACTGCACCTGTTTGTAAGTGAGAAACGTGCACCGTTCCACAAGGAGCTGATATCAAAAGACTTGTGGGAGGCAAGTAGACAGGGAGGTTATTTCAGGGTCAGATAAAGACCAAAACAAAGAGAGGTTGGCTTTTTTCTTTAGATTTTATTTTTTATTACAGGAAGATTGTTTTAAAGCAGAGGGTGGGAGATAGATGTTTAAAGAGAGTGGTCAGAAGTCTGTCTTAATTCACAGGAAATCACTTTCTAAGGAGAGAAGAAAAAAATAAAAATGAAAACCCTTTTGAACCAAGAAACCTGAACTGGAAAAAAATAATAACAGTAATAATAGAGATCCCCGAGCCAGTTAAACATGCAAATAGGATTTGTTTTATTTCAAAGTCGGGAGTGTATCGGGGTAGCCAAAGGGCCTGGGCCAAAGCCGTTGCTGGGGCAGCTCCAGCGACGCGCGTGGAGCCGAAGCCAAGCGGATCCTCGGAGCGATGCCACGGAGCTGCCGGGGCAGGGCTGTGCCGTCAGCCACCCAGCAGGGCCTGCAGGCAGGGATTGGAGGCCAGGACGTGGCTGTCTGTCCTCCCAGCTGCCCTTGGGTGGGTTGGGCCAGTGGGAACTCATGTCGCGTCTGCTGGCGGGTGGGGATTTCATCCTTATGGCCATCAAGCACCTCCTCTGCTGGAGAAAGGGGTCTGCAGAGTCCCCTTGGTGCCTCCTTGGTGCTGCTGAGCACTTCCATCTCGAGACACTTGTTTTTTCTGAGGCATGATTCTTCTCACCTGTACAATCCTCTGTGGGTCCGTTGCCCTCTCTTCTCGCTTCAGGATCATCTCTGCCTTTTTTAGGAAGGAGCAAGGTATCCCAAGACTGAAACCCATTTATGAAATGCAAAACTGAGCACGTCTGGCGTAGAGGTCACACAGGAAAAAAAAGGGAAGAGTTTTACGTTGGGCGCTAATGACATGCACAGCTACAAACAAGCCACTGGTGCACTGCCATGGTGCACAAAGCCACCCAGCCTGCCGGCCCCGTTTGATGCACGGGATAAAGGCTCCAACTGTCCCCTCCAACTGGTTTCACAATAGCTCAACTCCGCTTCCTCCGTGATGGTTGCTCCTGATTTAACAGAGCACAATAGAAATGTGGCTGTGGTCTAAAGAGCCAGCTCTGAGAGCCTGCCGCGCTCGCAGAGAGAATGGCAGCCTTTCTTCAGCTGTCTGCAGGGATATACTTCTGCGCTAAGCTCTCCGGAGCGATTTGGGAAGCCCCTCCAGGCAGCTTACCATAACTTTTCAGCTCTATAGGGCCATTCCTATGGGTGAAATGCTTCTGAAGTGCTCACAGCTTCGGGAAGTGATTGTGCTCGGTCTGACCCTTCCTCTGATCTTGTGTCTCCTCTGGCAGGTGTCCACGTCCTGAGCTGCAGGAACAATCCCCTGATTATCCCCGTCATCCATGACCTCAGTCACCCTTTTTATCACACCCAGGCTGTCCTCATTAGCTTCAGCTCCCAGTTTGTGGCCATCTCCGGGGTGGCCCTGCGTTCCTTCCACAACTTCGACCCCATCACCGTCAGCAGCTGCCAGCGAGGACAGACGTACAGCCCGGCGGAGCAGAGGTGAGCCGCCGGCCCGCGCCCTCGCCCCCACCCACCGCCCTACACCGGGCGAGGGAGGGCAGGGGGCACCGCGCCTGAACCCTGCTGACCCCTTTGTGCTGCCGCTGAGAAACCGGCGCTGTTCTTATTGAGCAGGATGGATGGGACATTTAACCCGCATAGGATACCGCTAGTGAATGATTTCCTCTTCCTTTCTCCTCCCTCCTTTATCCCGGGCTCGGAATTGGGGCCAGTTAACACCCCGCGCATCCCCCCCGCTTCCAGCCGCTCACACGTAGGCCCGGATCTGGCCGGCTTTGTGCTGCTGAAGTGCTGGTGGACCTCCCATGGAAGCGTCCGTGCGGGCACAAAGTGACGCCCCGCATCCTGCCGGGTGCTCAGCCCCGCGCTCCCGGCCCTCGCGGTGCTCCCACGGCTGCGGCGGTGCCCTCCGCACCTCTCCGGATCCTTCTCGCCTTCTGAAAAGCTCAGTGGGACCCCCCAGGATGAAAGGTTTATGGCTGCCGTTTTATTCTTGTTGTTATTGCAGACACATCAATAGATCACCACCAACCCCTCTCGGGCTCTGCTTTACAGCATCCCACAGAGATGGTGACCTTTCGTGGCCTCTGGTGCGGCAGCTTTGCGGAGCCTTTTCAGCGAAGCGGTGAAAAGAAGAGGGGAGAATTTAGCAAAACCCCTGAAAGAATCATTTTTTTTTCCCCGCTGTGAATTCCAAGTTGTGAGCGGTCGTCATAGCGTAGCGGCAGCAATAGTAAAACAAGTCGCACATCCCAGCAAAGCTCTGCTCAGCCTCCTAAGCAGGCTGTCAGGTTTTTTGATAATGTTCTGGCGTGCTTTTAGGAGCTGCTTTGATTCCAGGAAAAAGGGGGGGGGGGGGGGGGAAGGGTGAGAAAGGGGAGAGGGAAGGGAAAATAATAATAAAGAAAAAAAAAAAGGAAGAAAGAAAGAGTATATCTATAGCTAAATCAATCCAGTCAGTGCGTTCTGACCTAGATTCAAGGAGTCTGATCGTTCTGTGCAATTGGTTGTATAAATCGAGAGGCCCGAAGACAGCAGCTCTGAGTTGCAGATGAGAAGTGCAGTTTGTGCAAGTCTGGCCAAAGCCCAGCACAGGAGGGACAAAGAGGGAGAAGGACCCATGGAAGGAGACGGTGCAAAGCACGGGGAGCACGTGTGGGCTCCGGCACAGGACCGCATTCCTTCCTCTTGAGTTTGCAGTAGGGGCTGAACCATTTGTTCACTGGTGAAATTAGAAGTGCTCTGCATTTAGAGAGTTATTTCCTTCATAAAAAAATGCCATCCCCTTAGGCAGAGCTTCTGAGAGCCTCTGCAGCGCAGCACCGCGGCCTTTAGAAGTCTCTTGAAGAGAGGGATCACCCTCTCTTCCATTCTTTGTTGTTTTTTTTTTTTTCCTTTTCTTTCCCCTGATTATTTGGCATTTTGCTTTACCCACGCATTGAACATCCCAGCACCTTGCTCTCTAACACGTCAGTCACAGACTCGCTCCTTTGGGGGAGGTAGGTTGGTTGTAAGTCTTACACCTTGTGGTGCTGGGTTGGACATTGAGCTGCCCATGTCAGTCAAGGAACGAGAGCCTGAAAGAGAGCCCTGATCCAAAGCCAGTTGAAATCAGTGGGATTTTTTTCCGCTGACTGCAGCAATCTAGTGGAAGATATCCAACTGGCCCTGCAAGTGGGATCGTTTGGGGTGATGGTGTGTGCTGTCTTCTGTACAGTGAGCTCTGAGCAGTTCGGGTACCTGGGATGTTGTGTGTTGAGCTGTGCAGGATACAGGTGAGCATCAAGGCCCTTTGCTCTCCTTCTGCTTCGTTGTTGTCCCCAATCCAGGAACAACAGAGCAACTCTTTGCATTTAATCTCAACCATGTTAGGAGCTGGGTGCTCCCCTCCTACCACTCATGTTCTTTGCCAGACCCCATTTGAGCCTGGTCCCACGCAGCCCACACTTCCTACTCCTGTTTCCCCAGTGGTTGCATGTGCCTGATACAATTTCTTTTTATGTAGTTATTTTTTAGAGGAACTTTCCCATCTTATGCACAGGCATTGACTTCACCGCTTTCATTTTCCTTAGGTAAACATGGATATTTTTGCCTGCTTTTTGGCTTCTCTCTTCGAGAGATATTATTTCTCTCTCTTCAAGGAGAATTATTTTGGTTGGAGAGGATTTATAGGCAGATACAGGCACTTCTAGGCAAGGGTGCAGATTTTAAATATGTGAGGGAAAAGAAATATATTGGCCCTTAAATGTTAACACCATTTTTATTTTGAGGATGAATGGATCTCTCCCATGAGTTAAGGGCAACCTAATAAACGATAATAAAACATGTGCTCATTCTTTTATTATTTTTGCTTAGAATATGCATTACAGTTCGTATTTTAAAAGAGAAAAAGGAGCTTGAATGTGAAAATCCCATTCACTTTATTGGTAGCTATCCTTAGTCATCCTTATTCCATCCTTCTGAAGATATTTATAGAAGGTTTAAAACATTTCTCCGTCCTTTCCAGTTGTGTTTTTCCAGTTGTTGTTGTCTTTTCTGCCGCATGAGCTCTTTTTCTTTCAGCAAAAGTTTGCCCAACTGCTGGGGATGGGCTGCAAAAGCAACATGC
This sequence comes from Callipepla californica brunnescens, assembly GCA_023055505.1. NCBI lineage: Eukaryota > Metazoa > Chordata > Aves > Galliformes > Odontophoridae > Callipepla > Callipepla californica. The sequence goes on along the minus strand of JALIRH010000028.1, from coordinate 6,882,305 downwards.
TTTATTTTCACCCTACACCTTTAGACCAGATATGACCAGTTCTCTAGCACTGGTTTTGTACTTACATAGCTCAAATGATTGCACTTGTATTATTTCATGTTTAGCCTCACGGAGCACACGTAGGTTAGTGGGCATTGTTTGCAATGGGTTGATGTTGGAGTAGATGATCTTAGTGGTCCTTTCCAGCCTTAACGATTCTATGATTCTCTAACAGTGAAATGCAGTGTTCAGAAGTGGTCATATAAGTCCCCCCAGCGTGGCCATTTGAACACCATGGAAGCCTGTGCATTGGGCTGCCTTTGGCAGTGGTTCCTCAGCAATCAGGACTTGGATTTAGTCACCATGCAGGAGACACGAGCAGTGGGTTGTCCATCCCTGGAAGGCATTCCCTGTCAAGTGCTGTTTTTCCTGGGCAGCATTTCTCCTTCATCCTACCTGGTCCCCAAGAAGCAGGAAACTACTTCATCCCCTTCACTTTGTCTTGTTCTCTCCTGCTGTCAGCTCCTCCAACAAGAAATGAAGAGAAATCTTCAGCAGTGTAGCAAAATTGCCCTTTATAACTGTAGCTATACTTTTCCTTTTTATACCGAAAGAACAGGTCTCCTCATCTCTGTTTTTGTTATTTAATGCAGTTTTCTATTTACCGTGTTGGCAGCCTTTCCCCTGCCCCTTTCCCCTGCCCTGCGTTCTGTCATTAAGCACAATCTCTGTCAGCTTGGTTCTGGTGAAATTAATGAATTTCTCACAAAACTGTTAATCATAGGAGCTTTGGTCCGTGACATGTGTTATAATTCAGTGGGTTTTTAACCTTCGCCCCATTTTGGTAATTGGCAAACGGCATCATTTGGCTTTTATTAAAGTGGAACACGATGCCATTTCTTTGTTTGCGGGGAGCCAGCAGGGCTGTTAGTGCACAGGCACCCAATCCTGCCCCGGTGTGGGGGGCCCTGAGTGCGTTATGGGCTCCATGGTGCCCCCAGGCAGCACAGCTCACGCTATGGGGTGCACCAAGCCCATCCCTGGGGTCATTGCCCCATCAGCTGTGGGGACAGCCGTGCCCCGCCTCTGCCTCCCCCACAGCTCACTTGGGGCTGGATTGAGTGTTTTCAGTAAATCCCAGTGTTGGTGTGCATTCCTGACCCCCCCTCTTTGTGTTTCTGGGTTTGTTGGGATTGCTATTGGGGTCGGACTGTGACTGTGCTGTCAGTCACCCTCATGGGCCAGATGTGATGCAAGCATGCAGACAGGGCTGCATCACTGACAGAGGCATGATCAGCACAGGCTTGCCCGTCCCCATCTTGCCCCGAGGATTCAGGTAGATTTCTTTCAGTTTTGGTGTTCATACAAGGAGATCCATTTGTTTCCTCTGAAATCCAAAGAAGATAAGCTCATTGCCATCCTTGCAGTTCATACCTTTTTCACTTCTGAAGCTACAGCAAAGAAGGTGAAGGCAACCTTGGCTTCTCCAAATGGCGCATCTGTTTGGATCAGAGAGGGATCTTTAGAGGGATCTGTACAGAGAGAGAAGACAAACCTGGTGTAGCAATAAATCTTTACAGAAGCACCCTCAGAAGGCCACATGGGCATGAGGTGTATGCGTGGTGCTACAGAACAAAACCTCAGGATGCTCCAGGTCTGCAGCCTCAGTTGGCCTGGGCTGAGGAATAGGGATGTTTTCCTCTGTAAGCAGGATGATGGTTGGAGTTTTCTCAAACACAACTGTGTACTATATGCTTTTATGCTCACCCATGCATATATATATATACATGTGTGTCAGAGCTGTCTCTAAGGAAACAAATAATTTGGGCACTGTGTTAAGATGAGTTTTTGGAGAAGTGCTTGACCTCAGGGTTAAGGAAAAAAACATTTGTCTGCTGTAAGCTTTTCGAAGGAGGAAGTGCTGGTTTGTTTTTATGTGAGGAAGGAAGAGTTCCACTTAATTGTTAAAATTTTCTATAAACATGTTAAAATACAAATGTTTCTAGGATTGTGTCACCAAGACCCCAATTTAGCAAAGCCTTAAGCTGTTTGCTTACATCCCCCTGTAGTCAAATCTATCAGTGGGACTTAACCATGCTTTTGAAGTTAAGCACATATTTAAGTGCCTTGCTGAACTGGGGCCAATATTGGCACAGAGAAATGAAGATTTAGAGGCTAATGACTGAGCTCATTTAGATTAGGGATGGGCAGAATGGATTCGAGTAAAGCAAGAGCTGGCTCAGAACTTCAGCCTACATGTGAAACTAACTCAGCTCAGGGCTTTTTACGTCATTGAAATGGGTTGTCGTGATCTGTGTTTTTAACACGCTGCGGGCAGTGGAAACTGCAGAAAATCCTTGCACTCAGCTTGTCCCAAAAATACTGTTTTAAGACAGGAACAGGTGAATCATGAGGAGGATCTAGTAAAACACACGATATCAGAGAATAATCCAGGCACCAGTGTTTGATTCTTATTTATATCAAAATGTGGAGTGGTCCTTGGGTCACTCTCCTAGCTTTTGTCCAGTACTGTTGCAAGCAATTTGCAGATGCATTTGGGGAGTCAGTATAGATCAGGGATGACGTGGAATAGGCAGTGTTGATGAAGTCACCCAATTCTGATTGCAAGAAAATGGGTTGAGCCAGAGAGCAATATGAGTTACATTAGAAGTGATTTAATGTTCAGATACTCTATATTGTTTCTTTCCAGAGTAATACACAGTTTCTGGAACATGTGATGATTAACCACTGTTAAATGGCAGTACCCAAGCAAGAGCTTCTGTAACCCACAGTTCTGTAATACGGATGTGATGGGTTCTTTGTCTAAATTTCCTACTTAAAGATATTCTTTTCTTCTTTATTCCGCATTTGCAGAACTCAATTCAAGATCGTGACTTCAAAATTCATTGGGATTTATGGCTGACAGTAGCTGATACCAAATTGGAACCAGTAGCTAGAGAACCAGAAATATTTAAATTAGAAACATTTGGTGGCAGTGGTTGTTTTTTTACAAAAAGTGAATGGTTGTATTGTTTGTCACTGAAGTCATTCATATAGAGTTACAGACAGAGAGAGCTGCCCAGATGATCTGCTAACCGAGGCATAATCTGGAGCCTGGAGGGGGTGGCTAAAAATGTTCCCTGGCCAGTTAAGAAGACCACAAGGGGACTTGTAAACAGAAAGAAGAACATCACAATAAGTGTTTCTTAATGCCTTTGTCTGTGGTGTTTCAGTTCTGTAGGACTTCTAAGCCCAGGCTTGCTCATCTGGTGTCCTGATCTGAACTCAAGAAACTGGATTCTTTCTCTCCTTTACATTGATGGAAATGAAAAGCAATGCCACTTTTTGTGGTGGTGTTGCTCCAGATTTCCCTTTGTGCAAGTTGCAGAAGTTTTCTTAGGCTCATCCTTCCCTTGGAAGCCATTCAGGGCTGAATTCAGTTCTACATCAGTGCACTGAACGTTGGTTCACATGAGACATTAAATGAAATAGGTCTTCTGTTATTTTATTCCTCCAAGTTTTGTGCAAAAATGTTTTCAGATTTTGCGTGTTTTGCAATGGGCATGAAGGTTTGCAATATCGTGCTTCTGAGAATGGTTTGGCAGTGGTGTTCGTTTTTTTCCTCAATGAGTCAACTTCCCTGTCTCTAGAGTCTTGGCGTGGAAGGAACTCATACGGCAGCTTCACTGCCTGAAAAATGGAAGGGAATGAAATAATGCTTAGACGTCACATGTAGGTGAACTGGGACGTGTACTGAGGATTCAACAAGGCATCATTCATCGATTACACTCTCTCAGCGTCCATGTTCAGACATTCTTCTGATTAACTGGTGATGTACTCAACTGGTGACTACCCAGCTGCCCTGGGCAGCCTCACGTGCTGCGGTTCACACTCTTGGCTGATTCATATTGGGCACTGTCTATTCTCACCTCGTTTCCCTTCAGGAGAAGGCTACCTGGGCACTAGGATGAAGCATCCAGTTGTTCTTCTCCTGTCTCATGCACAGCCCTACTGATCTGTGAAGAGTGAAATCGGTGGCAGTTTAAATTTGTAGGTCAGGCGGTGAGTAACAGTGAGTGGAAAACATGCACGAAACCCTTGGTAGGTTGGAATCCTACTGAAGGCAGGGTCGTCATGCTCTGTGATGAACGTCACCATACTGCTAGCAGACAGTGTGCTATGTTTTGTGTGTGAGTGCACCAAGTTGGCCAGTGTAGAGGCAGAATTGTTCTTCCTCATTCCCATCAATGGCAATACTTTGTGCAGGATGAGAAAATAAGATCTGTTTGAATGTAGAAATGGTTTATAGCCCATCACACTGCAGGGAAGGTCTGCCACTGAACAAGCAACCTTAAATTATAGGCCTCGAGCACTTCTCATATAGCACTAGTCTGGGACAGAGAAATGAGTTCTGGCAGTGATTAATACTGTCATTTCACCTGACACAGAGCTCAGCAGAGACACGTGCAGATGTGCTTCTCCATTGCTAATGTGGGCATAACAACACCAGCCCAGGTGTCTCACACGGGTGTCGTGAAAATCAATTAGGCAGTGTCTGCACAATGCTTTGAACACAGCAAAATGTCATGGATGTGCTAAGCCCTGTGCTTAGTGAGGTGGACGGCTTTTTGGTGGCTCTGAACCTTTCCTCTAAGAGATAGGGACATCTCACTTGAAATCAGTTTCAAAATGTGTGTTGATGCATTACTTCCTTCTATAACCTCTGGTGTTTGGGGTTCTTCACCCATTAAAGTTGGTGAATTATGTCAAGATTTTCCCTCCTCAGAATTCAGCTGTATTTAAATTGCTTTGTAAGGATCTTTAACCCCAGAAACTTGGTCACTTATCCAACAGAATATCTTTGCACGTGGTTTAGGACTCTCAACACTTGCATTGCCCTGGAGCTGAGGGTCTGTCCCCACACTCCATTTGGTGATATGCTAAAATGTTTGCCTCAGGTCATCAGAAATGGTAAAAAATTCGATGTCTGCTGTACACCTCCATGTATACAAGAATAAAACAAAATGCTCTTCTTACACGATATGCTGAATGTTAGAATAATCCACTGCAGGGAAGGCAGTGAGTTTCCATCTGGGGAAACATTTTATGGATGGCAGGACAGCAACCGGAGAGATCTGAAATGACAGCATGCTGCTGAGCTTGATAAGAGCTTATCAACACAGCTACACAACTGATATTTGGTGTTTCCCGTGAAGTGGAATAAAATGAATGTGTTGATTGCTATCGAGTTTTGCAGAGATAAGAGAAACCCTTCCTCACACACACACGCATGCACACTTATCACTAGCAGTATCAGGCACTCCTGAATTCAGCAGAGGCTCTAACTCAGGGCACAAGCACTGCTCTCGGAGAGAGATTGCTCACATGGGATGTGCAGATGCATGTTGGTACAGCAGCAGGACGGCTGTGGTGCTGCTGTTTGCGTTGTTTCTCTCTGTGAATGCTGCTGAACAGAAAGTCATTCTGCAGACTTGGCAGAGCCTTCTCTTCTGCCACAAGACCCGTAATTTGCTCTCCTTGTCATCACCATTCCCACTGCCCCAGTCCCTCAGAAGATAGAGCTGAAGGGTGTGCTCGTTGGTCAGGAGCACTTTACTGGATGGGTCCGGCGTGCAGTCCTGGCACACGATGAGTTTGTCAGTCAGACAAGCTCGCTTTTTTTGGAACGAACTAAAGGAACCGAATGCAAATGCCACTTCTTGTCTCCCCACAGCTGTATCCATTACTCCTGCGAAGCCACTGACTGCCAGAAGCTGGAGATTGACAACGCTTTGCTGAACTGCACTGGGGGTGGGTGGTACAACGGAGCCCAGTGCAACGTGAGCTGCAGGACAGGCTACATTCTGCAAGTCCAGAGAGATGACGATCTCAGCAAGAGCCAGGTTTGTTCTGCTGCTTTTGTGTGAGCCGCAAAAAAGGGATGAGCAAATGGGTGTGGAGGAGTTGAGAAATAACCCAAAATCTCAGCTCGGCCTTGGGACAGGACCTTATCCAAATAGTTTTTCTCCAAGTAGGAGCCATCTGACTGTGTGAAGAGGTACTGACAGTGAGCAAATCTCAGATGTTGCCCAGTTCTAGAGATTTTCAGCTCAAAATGTTGAAATGTGTGCATGGGCCTCCGCTGATCTCACTGGCTCTACTTAACCAAACAGTTTCTTGGGTTGTTTTCTGGGGGAGTGGGGTGTTTGTTTTTTATCACTTTCTGGGCAGGGTTTCTTATTTTGTTCCTAGTGTTGGGGCTAACAGTGCCTTAACTCCTTTGCAGCATTTCAGTCCACCTGCTTCCCACCACTCTGAAATCGAGGGGTGGGAAGCATCAAAACCTTTTTGCTTCCAACCAAAGCATTGAAAACTCACCCCAGTGGTTTGGGCTGTGTTTTGCCATCTTCTGAAGTAATCCAATCTCACAGATGCAGCATGGCCCGATGCAGAGCATGGGGCATTCAGGAGAATTGCCAGTTCCTTTAAGTATTGGGAACATGCACGTATACATTATATGGGGGGGCAGGAAAATGTGCATTGGGATAGAGGGGAGTGCTGGAGGCACCCCAATGTGTGCTTTTTTTCTCTAGCAGTGCCAGGTCCTGTTGTGATGGGGTGGTGGTAGCCTCCATTGGCACCTTCCAGCCTGATGTGGGGACAGCGTGCACATCTGGGGCTGGGGGCAAGCAGCTGCTCTCGGCAGCACGTCTGTATTTGTGAACTATCATGTTCTTCACGGGCTCCCAGAGAGGGGAGACAGAGTGGAGGGGAATGAGTCAGCCCTTTCAACTCAATTACAAAATAAATACAGGACCCCGCGAGTTGGGCCTCTTCCATCCTAATTGGCATCAGCACCAGAACCCCAGCTCCAGCTGAGCAGTTTTACAGAACAGAAAACAAGTTCTCAAACGAGCCTGAATGGCTGAACCAGGAAATAGTTGGAAGGGATCTGTACACTGAGCACACAGGAATCCAAAACCAAACAAAACAGCCTAAACATGTTTCACCAGCGCTGCGTTATTTAAATGCAGAATGTACCTTTTGGGGAGGCTCAGCCAGCTGTATATGGTTTTGCTCTGAGAAGTTTGGTTTCGGAGCCTTGATCAGATTCATATGACAGGAGTGGAGGCTTTTAGCACCCTTAGCTAATGTGATTCACTGCCTATTACAACATTCTTCCTCTGACTCTGCTCTGCTATTGCGCTTTGTGTCTTTTTTCCACTGATACAATCTGAGAGGCCTATGGATCTGTTTGCTCTGTGCTGCACAGGGATGGAGTGAAGCATCTTAGGGATGTCCCTGAGCAGCAGAGCACTATCAGCACATGCTTTGGAAGGTAATCCACGTGCTTCAGAGATCTGTTGAATAGGAACAGACAGTTTCTTTCCCCATCATCTTGTTTTATTTCTTTGTGTAAGGTGCTTTAAGCCAGAATTTGTGGAACGTGCATGCAAGAAATGAACTATCAGAGCAACTCCGGAATCCGTGGTTTGGACTCCTCAGATTGTGTTGTATTGAATTGCATGGTACTCCTTCCACAAATCTATCCCAGCTTTGGTTCTTCTTCTGATCACAAGCGTTTGGAGATGAGATGATAGGATGTGTGTCATGTTATCTCTACCCAGAGGGACTTCATGCTTTTCAGTAATGCTGTTGTTTATTTCACTGTGGTCATTCAGTTGGGTGTGTGTCTTGGTTGACTGATTGGAGGGATGGTACCTCACTGACAGTGTGGAGGGCTGCACAAGGAGAGGGAGGGATAGTAGTTTTACACATGCTGATACTTCTTTCTTGGGTAGGAAAGAGACTGAGGAGAGGTGCAGTGTCTCACAGGACAGTCCAAACATCGGTGGCCCACGACTGATGTGTGCTGATGTTGACTGGCACACGAGTGAGGACACTCTGGTTTAGCATCTGAACCACAATTCCTCTTCCGTATTTCACCGAAAAGCGGGAGCAGAAAATAAAAATAAAAATAAAAGGATGAACAGAGAATTAAAAGCAAAGTTTTCAAAAGCACCTCGGAGATGGAAGGGCACAAGTCACATTTCAAATCAATCTTTCACATCTAAAGGTTTTTTGAAAATCATCCGAACAGTTCCTGCACTTTCTGGCCTCTGTGCCTTCTTGAAGCCACCATTTTAATAAGTCTTAGGGAAAAAACTTCATTCATCTTTGCTCTCTGAGAAGTTCCTGTTCCCAAACCCCGTAAAACTCCATAAAATCACCAAACCCTGAAAACATCAGCACTGCGTGCAGCAGAAACCATTTGCTGTTGTTAAAACGAAACAAAACAAAACCCGAGCTGTTTTCTTTCTCTTGGGCTCTCTCTCATCTTCACTGAAGGATTTCAACAACAACAAAAAAATGAGCTTGCATACTGATGGAGGCAAAGCCATCACGTATCTTTTTCACAAAGAAGATCCCGGGATGTTTTCATTTTCCCCCAATGTCCTCCCACCCCCCTGACAACTCCATCGCTCTTTCTTCTTCTCTCTCCCGCTTCCCCCTTTGTCTTTCACTGCCTTCCTCCCCCTTGTCCTTCACTGAAAGCCCCGCTCATTCAGTTCCTTGTTGTCATCTCTCCTTGAAGCTACCACCACTGCTGCTCTGGTCAAGAGGTGTTATTTAAAACCCAGCAGCTCCCTAATGTTGTGCAAAGGCATCATCAATCATGCCAGGAAAAGAAAGCACGGCTCATGTGGGTTCAATTAGAGGCACAGTAGTGGGCAGAAGTGGAAGAATACTTAGAGGGGAGGGCACAGCTGTTCATTTTTAAGGAGAGGAAACTTCACACGTGAAGCATCGCTTGAAGAAGGAGCCAGCTGGGATCTCGGGCAGCAGGAAGGAGACACGAATTCTCCCAAGCTCTTAAAAGTCCCAAGAAACAAATCTTTCTGACACCAGATTTGTTTAAATTTGCATCCTCTCCACTGTATTTCACTCTGTATCCTTTTTTTTTCTTTCTTTCTTTCTTTCTTCTTTTCTCCTTCTCTCTCTGCCTTCTCTCCTTGCCTAAGCCTCTTTTGGAAGGCAGGCCATGAAGGGAAGCGGTTACTGCGATGCCAGTCAAAGCAGCACCAAGTGCCCAAAGTGACAGCTAATAAACCAGATGAGAAAACCAAGTGCTTCGCGCGGACTGCTGCGCGCCGGGTGACCTTGTCAGAGCAGACAGGCGAAACAGGCACATGCCCACTCAGGCGTCAGGTGGGAGATCTGCAAAGGCAGGAGCAGATGCTGCCACGAAGACCTGAAGCTGGATCGGAAGGCAGCAGTGCTGTGTGCAAATAGCCCGAGGTGCTTCCTTCTGAGGTCCTGCACGTGGGTGCTGCAGTGATCCCTCCCTCGGGTGGCATGTTGGGAAGGAGGAGCTCGAAGCCAGTGGGTGCCAGCTGCAGTGTTTTCTGCGGTAGCGTTGTCCTTCTGCACTTTCAGTCAGAGCCATGACCCTGCTGCGTGGTGGGGAGAGGGCTCTGTTGTGTTCTGCTACAGAAATGCGTGCCCCCCCCCATCACTTGGAGTTGTGCTGCTTAGTGATAGATGTGCCCCGAAGTATTTCATTATTACATCTGACCTTGGAAACCTCAGCTTCCGTCATACATAGCGTGGAATAAATTGCTGGAAGAAGATGAGAAGTACGGGTCCTACCCACATGGGCTTTTCTGCATAGGAATGGCCCTGCGAGTGTGCCAGGAAGAGGAAAAGGCAAAAGGGTCTGCGAGGAGATGACTCTTCCAGACTGGTTAGTGGGTTTGTTGGGAAAGTACTATGGAGTTGGAAACGCGAAGAAGTCCGATCTTTGGTCACATCAAGTTCTAGAAGGCAGAAATAAAGCACAGTGAGGTGTAGGTGTACCGGGGGATCACTTCCAAGGAAGGCTGGCCCCAGGGGTGCTGCATTTCCAGAAGGCTTAAGTGTCCTGCAGCCTTCAGCTAGCTAAGACCATGCCCTCACGAGTGCTAGCTTGGGCAAAACATTCTTGCTCATTTTTTGTAAGGTGTGACTGTTGTGCACAGATACTGCATCTGTTTCTGTTTTTGTGTTATATTCTGCAATTGGAACTCTTTATTTGGTGTTCTGCACAGCAGCATCTGATGTGTAGTTCTGTCACTGGAGAAACTCCCTGTGCACCACACTGTGTTTTAACAGCAGGTATCAGCTAGAAGAAGCAATCTTTTATTCTCAAACTAGATCACACCAAGACTAAGCAGTGAATTCTTGGAGTTGAAGCTCCCTCATTGATAGAGCTTCCCTGTGCTCAGTGTGGAGCTAGCATCCAGCAGAACACAGTCCCAGATCCATGTCTTTTCCTTTATTTTTGGGTTTGTGTTTTAGCCTCCTGATGTTCAGGTGCCCTGCAGCCACAGTGCTAGAGCATTACTTGATAATATCATGTGCTAAGGGGGTACAGGCTTTGCTGTGTCCTGGAGCTGCCCAGCTTGGAGCACAAGTGTGGTGATGCTGCTGCTGTGCACGTGCATTATGAAGACACGTGAATATGCTGTCATCCCTTCTCCTGTGGGGATCAGATTTACACAGCAACCTCCTGAAAGCACAGGCATCTTCAAGTCATCATCTGGCTACAGAATATATATATATATATTTAATAGTGCAAACAATCCACTGGACAATAAAGAATTAAGAGCCACTGGGGAGCAAAATGACTGGAATGAGAACACAGAGTGTCATTTCACCTGAGCGTTCCACGAATCCCCAAATGTGCTACTCTAAATGTGTAGAAAAGGCATTTTTTTTCTATCAGCAGTGCTCCCTGTTTAAATAAACTGCATGGTCTAGAAAAGGGGTTTTGTGCCCACTTGGGAAGTGTCCAGTTTCTCAGCTCTGGGACTGCTTTTTCCATTCTGAATGCAACCATATATCAAAGAGAGACAGGTCTGAACTTCTGCTGAAACCATTAGGGTGTTTTTGCAAAAAGGGAATCCAGGTCTCTTTGATGTGTGCTAGAAAAATTTCCCTTCCTTTTATAAAGCCAGATCAATGGCTGGCGGTGCAAATCTCCTGCAAGCGTACCAGCCTGAATAAAATATTCCCCAGGGACAAAGGAGCGCTGCCATACGGCTTGGTCAGATTCCTCACTGGTATCTTCCCCTTCCACACTATCTTGTGTTTTTGTTTCTCATGTTTCTCTTTCTCCTGTCCCTCTCTTTATTCTGGTATGGGGGGAAGAGTCAAGCTTTCAAAGTCATCACCTCTAATCTGTAATCATTTTCCTTTATTAGATAGACCTTTATTAGATAGACCTTTATTAGAAGGCAGATGTGTTGTTTTTTTCTGTTCTTAGGATTTGGGTCTGTTGCTCTGTTGAATTATTCCTCAAATACATAAAAGTGTATGCTTGGTATAGGTGTTGACAGTACAGTGGTTTTAGGGAAGCCAGAGCACAGACACTAACTCTGTTCGACCTTTCTCGTTGGGAGTTTCTGGACCATGTGCCAAGCAGATGTGTGGGCAAGATGCTCTTGGGTCTGTCCATTGCAAAATCCTGCAGGAGTCTATCTGTCAAGTGTGCATGGCCCTGGTGCCCCAAGCCACTCAAGTGACTTGTTTTTACTCATGAGACACAAAATCAATGGTTGTTACTAGGCTTTATACAGCTTTGATCTCTCCTTTGCTGGTTGTGATGGCTGTAGTCATGTTCCTTCTTCCAGACGGAGTCCAGCATCACCATGACCTGCACGGATGGGAAGTGGAACAAGCAAGTGACCTGCGAGCCCGTGGACTGCGGTGTACCAGACCAGTACCACGTCTACCCAGCCACGTTCAACTGCAGCGAGGGGACCACCTTTGGCAAGAAGTGCTCCTTCACGTGCCGACCTCCTGCTCTTCTGAAAGGTAACAGAGGGTACCGAGCTGGGAATAACTTCCCAGCTAGCACAGCCTGCTGCGAGTAAGATATGTTACTTTCTCTGTTTTTTAGAATTCTTTATGATACTTTTAAGTATGAAGAATTATGAGAGTCTAGGGAAAGTTTATTTATATTAGAAGCTAAGTTCCTTTGCATCTCTCTATTACCTTCCTTTGACCTTTGCTTGATCACGGCTGGCCGGGCAGGAGCGACGCTAAATATTACTTCCATACAACCAAAACACAAAAAAGTCATGGGGATCAATCAAATTGAACTCTCATCTTTTCCCATGCCTTTGCTTTTTTCTGTGCCTGTCTCCCTTCTATGCCTCCTCCACATGCTTGGAAAGGAGGGAGAAGACTGAAAAATTCCACGTCCCAGTGGCACAGTCCCCCATCATTGCTTTTCCTGATCCAGCTCTCTCTTTTTTGATCACTTATCTTGCTCTGCTTCTGAGCTTTCTCTTTTCTTCATGTTTGAGAATCTCTTCAAGTTCTCATTCTTAAAAATAACATTCTCTGCTGCATTCTCTCTTTTTCTCCCCTGCCTTCCCTGCTTTGTTGGTAGCGTCCCCATCCTGCTTAGCACCATCCTCTCTTTTGCTCACTGTCAGTTCACCTTTCTGATCTGGTTCTGAAGAAACAAGAAAATTTATCATTGCTAATTTGAAGGAACATTATAGCCCAATAAACATGTCACCTTGCACTAAAGTAATCTTAACTGCTGTTGTTGACTCAGGTACAATTGCTGTATAAGCTCTTTTTGTACACACGGTGTCACCTCCTCTGCTAGGATTCACTGCACATTCCAGGAGAGGCGTGTGAAGCAGTCCTGTTTTCAGGGAGATAATATGTTTGTTGATTTCTTTGTACATAACCAAATTACTTGGTTCTTTGAATTCAGACTTGGGAAGGTAACCACAAGAAGCCAACTCACAGTGAAAGTTAAGGCTCAAGGGGGAGACTTATCAAATAATTCCTGTTTTCCATTCACATATTCAGAGGATTATTTGCAACGAGGAGTGTTTTTTTCACTGAAAATTCTAGGAGTTTTTTTTTGAGGGAGAGTGTGAAAACAATGTTCCTGGAATCATAGAATCGTAGAGTGGTTTGGGTTGGAAGGAACCTTAAAGATCATCTCATTCCAACCCCCCTGCCATGAGCACAGAAACCTTCCATTAATTGAACTGAAGTTAATCAGCTTGGAGGAATGTAAAATTACCTCAAGCATCCGACTGGCATGTTTTCACGCTGAGCATCAGGGAGTAGAAGTTATGACCAGCAAGAGTTGGTGTCTCTGGCAGGGGTAGCTGCAGAACCCGTAGCTCTCCCTGGGTCAGGGAGTGCCGCTGTGGTTTTTAGCATCACTTCTCTTTTGTCCAGACACTCTGTGAGTTGTAAGTTAATGGCACCACTTGGTGTACAGCCATCAGTGATGACTAATAGATATTGCCACTAAACTTCTGGAGAATGGCGTTCAAATGACTCATGCCTAATTCAATCACTGACGTCATGACAGCCACCGTCGGTAATGTCACAGCTTATCACATTGCAGTGGTAGTATGATATCACCATGACTGGTCTGCAGAGCTGCTGCATGAGTCAGAGCAGAGGAGCATGCTGGTGCTCCAGAAAAGAGCTTTCTTCTGTTCAAAATACCTCTGCAATCATCTGCAGCTGGGGAGGGGAGCGAGAACGCCAGGGCTGATTTAATGAAACCTCTCTTATCTTTGTGGAAAGGGCAGGAGGGCTCCTCCACATAACTTCCTGAGCCCTCCAGAGCCTTTTGTTTTCTTCTTTGAATTCCAGCATCGTGCCCAGGCTCTCTTCCTTTCCTCTCAAAGAGGAGGCATTGCTCTGGGCTTCACAGTTTGTCAGTATTATTTTGGATAACGCCGAAGTTGGCTGACTGCTGAAAATATGCCTTGTGGGTTGAGAAGAGTTCCTGCAGCAATGCTCAAGGATTTCAATAGAGTATTAGGGATTTTTGAAGGGTTAGTGGCTCATAGCTGTGTTTTGTTTCTTAGGAAAAGCTTATTCCTTTTTAACATAGAGAATGAAATAACAAAGAATGTAAAGTGCCCTGAGACAAAGCTACTCTTAGCTTAACCTTCTGAAGTCAAGTAGGTCACAGCAGAGGAAAAGAGATCTATCATACCTTTCACCTGTGAGGTGCTGGCTAGGAAAGCTTCCTAAGGAAAACAAGTCTCTAATGAGTATTATGAATCATATTTATCACAGTTGTCCCCAAGGACTGAGAGTCCTCAGCTGAGAATGGCTCCTCAGTGTGCTGGAGCAGTGGCTGTAATGCTAACAAACAGATGCTACTCCAAAAGGCTCAAAATTGAAACAAAAAGAGCTGATTCAGGGAACAGGTAGAACGCAGAAGAAGAATGAAATGGCACTGAGTGCTGCCTTAACGTGGATATCTCCGTGGCTTTGGAGAGGAGGGAGCTGGTGTACGATGCAGGCTGTCATTCAGAGAACAAAATGAGGAAGAGAAATACAGAAGGATGCAAAGCCAGCGAGGCTTCACCTGTGCTATAGCATTTCCTGAAATGAGCACTGTCCGCTTGTTGTCTCCTGAAAACAGAGTCCTTAATGATTTAAAAGTGTCATGCAGAAAGAGAAGATGCATAGGACAGTTGAATGTGCCAAGCCAGCTGAGGTGGCAGTTGATACATTATGGGTATAACGACATTTGGGAAATAAAGCACTCCTGCTGATCGTTGTTAACTTCACTTTCTGTCCTTCTCAGGGAACAACAGCAACTTGACCTGCATGGAGGATGGGCTGTGGTCCTTTCCAGAGGCTCTGTGTGAACTGATGTGTCGAGCCCCCTCCATTGTCCCTAATGCAGATCTGCAGACGACTCGTTGCCTAGAAGATAAGCACAAAGTGGGCTCATTTTGCAAGTACAAATGCAAACCAGGTTACCATGTCCCTGGATCCTCCAGAAAAGCAAGAAAGTACGTAAAATAGTAATGCCACACAGCCAGCATGATTCAGAAAGCCATAGGTCAAAAAGATTTTGGAAAAGAGATGAGTTATTTCTAGCAGGGTGCTGTAGGGAGCACCACTGAACACTTCCTTTGTGAAGAGCATTGTGCACTCTCAAGGGGGCATCTGGCCCCTAACTCCATTGGGCTTCTCTGCAAATCTTTGCCATCTTCAAAAGCAGACCTTACCTTAGAGATACCTTTTGATGTGCAGACTGAGGAGTCCCCTTTGAAACTCTGTGGGAAAGAGTTGTGCTGTTGTGTCCTTCTGACTCGGCACAAACCCAGATCAAACCAACCACAGCCTACAAGGAGTTTTTTGGGAGATACGTTCAAGGCCAGAAGAGCAGCTTGGGCTGATTGGCTGAATGTTGGCTTTGCAAATTATCCTTATTTTCACTCGGAGACCTCGTGATTCAGATCACAACTTGTTACCCAAATGTCAAAAGCTCAAGCACGGTCATCCCCTGCACCTGCTAGCAGAACTCAGAGGCTCTAAAGGCTTTTAGCTGACTCAGCTGCTCACTAAATGGTCTCATTTTATGTTTTTTTTCCGTATGGGAAGGCGGGCCTTTAAGATCCAGTGCACCCAGGATGGCACGTGGCTGCCCGGTGCTTGCGTGCCTGTCACATGCGACCCTCCTCCTTCCAAGTTCCATGGGCTCTACCAGTGCTCCAACGGCTTCCAGTTCAACAGTGAGTGCAGGATCAAGTGTGAAGATGATGACAGTCAGCCGGTGAGTCTCTCTTACCCTCACCCTCTTAGACTGTGCAAGTGAGTTTTTATCTCATGGTCCCTAAGGATTCTGATCTTGGAGGGACTGAGTGCCAAACCTCCCTTGAGGTCATTTGAGACCAGAGGCAGAGAGATAGAGGAGGAAAATATGTAATTAAAGTAGAAGAAGGGAGCTACTTTAAAGAGCCTGGAAATATTTTTAAGGCTGTAGTAATGGTATTTATTAACTGTTAACTGTGGAGGAGTAGTAATGAGTGACTCGCTGGACAAGTAATCGGTTGGAAAATCTGCTTTAGTGGCTCTGTGATGTAGGTAGGCATAATCAAATATGGTTGCTGGTATCACATTAATACAGGAGGAAAGAAGTAGTAATGAGTGAGTACGAGGTGCGTGCGCTCATCCTGTCTGATCATTCTGTTTTACTTTGCTTTTCAATCTAGTTCTCTTTCCTGATATCATTATGTATATGTCATATGGTGATTTATAGGAATTATCACTGTTCAGGTGAAGTGTCTAAACTTCTGTGGGTGCGAGGTGTCATTAGTTGTCAGGGTCAGATCCTCATCTGGCACAGATCAGCATGTTGCCTTTGATTTCCTAGGAACTGCATTCACCGATAAAGAAGGTCTGCCCTTTAATATCATGTTAAACTCTGGTGAGGAAAACTAAGCATTTCGGTTACAGTTGTGAGATAAGTAACTGCTCCCAGAAGTGCTGCTGCCACTTCATATGCTGAGGAAGCTGAAGTGGGGATGTAGAAGCTGCTGTTCCTGTAGGCACTGCAAAGAGCACAGTGCTCTGACAAAAGCCTCGTAAAATCACTCCTGAGGATGTATGAAAAGGGGATCAGCCCTGCCATGACATCACTGATCCAAAACACAACTCTGATACCTGCTCCAAATGTTAAAGCTCACAGCTGCAGAAGAAACAGCAGTGAGGTTCCTGAGGCTGGAAAACTGCACTTGTTCCCTGCAAAAGTTATCCTGTCCACTTCATGGGGATAAAAGGCAGAGCTTAGGGTTGTGTAAAAGAGCATCCTAAAGAAGTTTGGTTTGGCTGCTGTGAATTTTTGAGACATAGGAAATGCACAGATGGTTGCAGTTTGCATGGGAAGCTCTGGGATACTGTACCTTTGTGCATCTCTGCTTGCTCAGAGTGACTGCACCAGGGCACTAACAAATGGTATGAGGGCCTTATGGCTGCTTTGGAAGGAGCTAGACGTGAAGAGAGGCAGGGATTGGGGTCAGGGTTACATCAACAAATGAGCTGTGGAAAGTGAGAGATACAGCTACATCTCTGTTCAGTGTAAGGAAGATTGTAGTGACTGTTTAGATGCAAAAGCACCTTGAGCAAAGAAGCAGATAACATCCTAAGAAAGGGATTTGCAGAGAAAGGTATTTCCAGATATCCCAGAAAACAGACAACAGAAGAAGAGGGAGGACTCCTGGCACAAGCCAGAACCACTTGAGAGGTGTTAATTATTTAAGGATTAAACCCCACTAAGTCTCTCTCAGCTATATAAGGTGATAATGCACATTGCATCCAAGCAAGAAACCCAGCAGGGATTTTCACAAGAGATTTTGCAGGTCAGGGAATGATGGACAGGATGTTACTATAGCAATGGATATCCTGGGATCTCTGAGCACACTGCAGAAACTACACAATAGTACCCCAGAGCACAGCCAACTCTAGGAACGTAAATCAGGTTTCATGGCTCACCTTTAGAAACCACAGTTGAACCCTGGCATGCAGACTGCCACGGAAGTGCAACACACTTGCTAAAACAGCACATTGCGCTCAATTATCACTTAGCCATCGCTTCCTGAATTCGTCACCATGCTGAAAGGTCATTACTCAGCTCTGCAGATGGCATCTCCTAATCACCAGGAGCGTAGTGGTCATTTAAACAGGTACATCCCCTGGCACCCAGAGCAAGGGTCTTCTGTTTCTGAACATTGCACAAGTCATGCAAGTGGTCAGATCTAAATTAATTGCACTCTGCAGAACTGGCCCTTAGGTGGGAGTCACCAAACTGGATCACATCCTGAGTCCATCTGCTCTGTTATGCTCTCATAAGATTTTCTATTACGTCTGGCCAGATGCCTGGAGAAGGGAAGGCAGCTCCCATGCAGCAGTCTGCCAATGAGACCAGTTTGCACCTCACTAAACATTGTTTTCAAAAACAAAGCTGAGCAAAAAAGCCTTAGGATATCAAACACAAGACCAACACTAAATGCAGTGCAACTTCCATATCTGTACAAGGGACTTGTGCAGATCTCTGTGCAACAAGGGGCATGGGACATGGGGAAAAGCTCCAAAGGCAAGTTCAGCATGCCTGGTGGATCTGGGATCCCAGTATAGACAGCACGGTAAGGCATCCCCAGAGATATCCAGCCCTATCTCCAAGAGCAGGGTGAATAGACTGAAGGCAACAATGCAAGGAGAAGCAGCGATCCTTTTTGGTTCTTGCACTGTGGGAGGCTTGGAGCCCAGCCCCAGCATCCTCCTGTTGGATGTCCCCACTGCCCTGTGGCACTTGGGCTCACGGCTCCTGCAGAACAGCTTGTGCAGAAATTCCCAATGCCACGTGGATAGATCTGACAAAAGATTGCCATGCGCATTCCTCTGTTGTTTCTAAAGGGCATGATATTTCTCCCTGGACTTTGGTATTCATTCTTCAGAATCTTTTCTATAAGAGAAATGTCATATTCCATTCCTTGCCCATTCCCACACCAGAGGATTTGTTTCTCCTTTACACCTGCCTCTGTGCATGTCTGTCTCAGCCTCTTCACTCGCTGTCATTCAAGGCAGCCAAGCTCTAAAGAGCACGTTCTGCCCTGCTAAGCATCCCTCTCATGTCCTGCTTCCCTTCCTCCTTCAGATGGCCGTTGGGGATTCTTTCTTTCTCGAGACAAATATGATGCAACTAGTTAGAAAATGGAAGAGGGAAAAGGTTGTCTGCAGTCAACACGAACCTCTCAGCAAGAGGAGAGAGGGCAGATGGGGTGAATGCACCTTTTTGCAGCTAGAGTGGATCCGTTTTAATGTAGAGACCTTGCAAAGACCTTGTAAAGACATAACACCGCGTAGAGGAGGCGTGTGTGTGCTTTTGTGTGCAGTGCAGCCTTCCTTTTATTTGCTGTCCATCAGAAAACTCTTTCCTTGCCCCCCAGAACTGGCAGTCCCACCTGGAGCTCTCTCAGCTCCAGAGCTTTGCTCCCAGGCTCGGCTCTGCCTGCTTCTTCCCTCTCACCCTGAGTCTGCTGTCCTTGCTGTTGTTTTTGTGACCGCCCTTGTTATCTCCTTGTCTCGTTCCCAGGGCCGTGGAAGCAATGTGATTCACTGCCGGAAGGATGGCACCTGGAGTGGCTCCTTTCATCTCTGCAGGGAGATGCAGGGCCAGTGTGCTCTGCCCACACAGCTCAACAGCCACCTGAAGCTGCAGTGCTCCGGCGGCTATGGCATAGGTCTGTGGGCATGAGGGGCGAGGAAGAGGATAGGACTGAGGGGGAGGGAGGAAGGAGTCTGCAGCCCTTGGGGTCACTTTTTGCTGTGGAGCCATTTACCTGAGGGAGAGGCTGCTGTGGGATGCTGCTTTGAGGGGACAGGCATGATGTAATGTGCTGTCTGCCTGCTCCTTCCAGCGTTCCCAGTTTGATCATGTCCCTTCTCGGCCAGCTGGTCACCTAGCAAGCCAAGCTGTGTCAGAGACAGATCCAGCCCTCAGAATAAGGGGAGAGGTGGGAGCTGCACTTAACCCTGTCAGTTTTGTGATGTCCTTCACACACACACGTGCACTTTGATGCCAAAAAGCAGGGTGCTGGCAGGGAAGCACAGCAGCAGGAGTGTTCAGCCCTCTCCAGAGGGAATGAGAGCAGCTGAGCATCCCCTTTAGTATGACAGTTGTTCAGGAGCTCATGTGAGGATGTTGCCCCTTCCTTCCAGGGTCACTCCGCAACGACTTTTGAGCTTTGAGGGACATTCTGAGCTTGGCTTTGTGTCACCCAGGCATACATTCCATCCTGAAAATACACCGTATTGTACTTTCAACCCCTGCTGCCCGGGTTGCAAGGGGAGCAGCCCCGCGAGGCCCCTTCTACAGCCCCACACCAGCCCCCCCTCCCCTGCCCGTCCCTTTGAACTTGGAGAAATTTCCTCGTTTTGCAGCTCCCTCATTATATCTCAGCCGCGTGAGGGACCGCGAGCCGCCTTGTGTTCCCTCCCCGGGGAGGAGAACACGACCTGGATGAGATCATCGCTCTGTAATGATGCCAATTACAGATCATATATCAAAACAATTCAGACCCGCTCCTCTCCGTAAGTGTAAATAGTGCGGCGGTGAGCGGGGCTGCGGCAGCTCTTAATGTGGCGAGGTGTTTTACCCTTGAGATGAGGTTACCCACCAGGGTTTTGCAAAGAGAGAAATTCAGATTTCTGGTCTGGAGTGGAGGGGGGAGGGAGCTCCTGGGGGCTGGGAACAGGAGTGCCCCCAGCTGTCCTCCATCCCCTGGCAGCCCCGCCGGCTTGGCCACCAGTGCTGTGCCTTGATGTGGGGTCTGGTGGTCCCAGTCCTGGGGCCCTGCAGCCCTCCTGGAGGTTGGGAGGTGGGTGTGATCCACGTGGAGACGTGAGGAGCAGCTCTCAGAGGGCACAACGGCCGTTGGCTCTTATCCTCAGCAGATGGAGACATACCACACGCTTTGCTAGGCTTGTCCAGCATCACCTTTCGGGAGCAGGTTGTTGGGATTTTGATGGGGTTTAGCCCCACAGGCAGCTCAGCACCACATAGCCACTCGCTTGCTCTCCCCCAGTGGGATGGGGAAGAGAATCAGAAAGGGAAAAGTGCAAGAACTCAAGAGCTGACATAAAGACAGCTCACAAGGTAAAGCAAAAGCTACGTGCATAAGCAAAACAAAGCGAGGAATCCGTTCACTGCTTCCTATCAGCAAACAGATGTTCAGCCACTTCCAGGAAAGCAGGGCTCGTCACACACAGTGATTTATTGGGAAGACAAATGCCATCATTCCCAGCATTTCCCCTCCACACTTTCTCTTCCTTTACCCCAGTTCTGTTGCTGAGTGTGATGCCATATGGTATGGGACAACCCTTTGGCCAGTCTGGGGCAGCTGTCCTGGCTGTGTCCCCCCAGCTTCTTGCACAGCCACGGCCTCACTGCCAGCTGGAGAAGCAGAAAAGTCCTTGGCTGCGTGTAAGCACTGCTCTGCAACAGCTAAAAACATCAGTGCGTTATCAGCGCTGCTTTAATCAGAAATCTGGAAAACAGCACCATATGAGCTTCTACAAAGAGGATTAACTTCATTCCAGCCAAACCCACAACAGGTTTTTTTCACCTATTTTGGGGTTTTTTGGAAGCCTTCTGAGAAGTCGTGCTCCTTCTGCTCTCGTGCAGTCAGGTTGGTGTCTGTGGGCACTTACACAGCAGACCATGGAGCTGCTGCTGCCTGTGCTAGGAAAGCAAAACAAACCCCAAGTGCTTCCCAGGCCTCCCTGGCTGAACAAGGTCTGACTCCTCCGTGAGGGAGGATGTGAGAAGGCAGAAGCAGGTGGGGAAAATAATAGCATCCAGTCATGGTCACTCTGAATCCCACACACCTTTGGTAATTCCTCAGACACCTAATCTGCCCTTCCAGGCTGAGGTGTGTGTTCAGCCAAAGGTTCAGCTCTCCAAACCAGTGCAGAGATTAATTCCTCCCCCAGCGCTGATTGGAGTGCAGAAATCCTAATGACATGTTTGCAGCAGCTGTGCCATTCAAGAGTGATTTTCCAGGGGGGAAATGGTAATGGTCCAACACACTACGGCTTATGGTTGTGTCACCACAGGGCTCTGGGATATTGCTGCAGAGGATCGCAGCATGTTTTAATAAAGAAAGGACAGGATTCCCACTGGGTATGACAGTTAATCAGAGAAAAAGCAGGTTTATGTGTGAAGAAAGCCATCATTACCTCTCTGTGTTCTTCTTATCAAGTATGAGACTTAGGTGATAGCTTGCCTGTGGTACCATTAGGCTTGGACACATCTGAAGGACTGTTACTGAAGGTCCATAAATCTGACAGTTCAGGTGATGGGATTATGTCATGTCACAGGTGAGATGAGTTCGGCAGCCTTACCTTAGTCAGCCCTATTGCTTGAAGGAGCTGTCAGAATAGAAGAAACGCCACATTTCTTGATGACCTGAAAAAACAAAACCTGATCCCTTCCCTGGCGTTAATAGCCAGAGAAATACCTAGATAGGCAGCTCATACAAGAAGGCCCTGGTGTGTTTGCCACCCCCACAGTGTGCTGAGATGCAGGGTTGTACTCAGCATTTTGCATGTGGCTACAAGATATGTGATAGTTACGGCTGACTGCTAATTGCAATTTAGGAAAAATGAGCCCTAATCCCGTCCTTCAGCTGGAAGGATGCTGGAAGGGTAAGGAGCCGCATGCTTTGTCCTGTAGCTTTATCATCTCCTTTTTTGTGCAGGCGCAGAGTGTACCACCTCGTGCCTGGACCACAGCCATGAGCCCATCCTCCTGCGCATGAACGAGACCGTGCAGGACATCCAGCACTGGATGAACCCTCAGAGAGTGAAGGTCAGTGCCTGGCAGCTGTGCTAACTACATCCCATTGTGAGCAGGGAACAAACTGTTGGCTAACCGTGGTTCGTCCAGAGAGGGGGAACGTATGGGAGAGGACTTCTGCCCTCTAGAAATCAGTTCCTGGTTTTGGTGGTGTCTTTGCATATTGTTCTAGCGATGTGGTGCCGTTCTCTCCAAGTTGTTTTCACTCTGTGATTTCCTAGTGAAAATCCATTCAAGGTAGAGACCCCCAACCATGGTGCTCAGATCCACCGTGGACCTCCAAGGGGCTGATGTAGGAACTGCAATTCATTCTACATGAGCGTGTGGTGGAAAATGAAAGAATGGGCACCCACTAGGTTTTATTCTCTCTCTCCTCTTCGGTGTTTCTCTCACTTTGAGTGGCAGGGCTGGATTTTTCTGCACTGACAGAAGAAGCTGATACAGGGGGTATTTCATTTCCCAAAGCAACAGAGCTGGCTAGGTCCTGCCCACCCCCTCCTTCACCCGCATGTGAGAGCTGCCAGCTCAGCACAGCCCCTTCCAGAGGTCACTGCTGCAAAAGCACAGCAGTGTTAACCACTTGCGGCGTGCTGTCCTGGGTGCCCTCCAGCCCAGGGGTCAGCCCATAGAAGGGCACACACACCTATACATAGAGCTTTACACACAGGCTCAGCCGTGCATAGGCAGCAAATAGCTGCTCGCTGTCGCATGGCAGTCAGTGGGAGACACACACACACGTGCTGTGGCTGCAGTTAGGGAGCTGCTCTGAAAATCTCTGCTGCTTTGTATTTCCCTATCTCACACGAGGCCGTACAGAGCAATGGAGTAAATCCTGGAGAGGGATGAGGAACGTAAGTCCACAGAATACAACAAGCTCACAGCGTCTGTCCCCGCTTCCCACTCCCTCCAGACAGCGAGATTATATTACTGCCTAAGCCCGGGCCTTGCCAAGTTTCTGGCACAGAACATAAAGAAAACCCCTATCTGTATTAGGGGCAATTTCTCACTGGCCCTTCCCCGAGTGCTAGACTTTAAAGTGGTTTTGTAATTCATGGTGAAATAAAGTGACAGCTTCCCTCCCGTTCTCTGCTGTGCTCCCTCGTTTATTGATGCGGGTGCGCAGAGGGAGCTGTAACGAGTTTTATGCCTTCAGGTCTCTGGAGGGCTCATTAGGCAGCAGGGAAAACACAGAGTAGTAAAGGGGGGATGAGGGGAGCGAGGGATGGAGGCAAAATTGCAGTTTGCCAGAGTACAGTGGTAAATAAGACTTTGTTTGGTTGAGGACCTTACAATCAGAAAGTGGATACAGGTTTGACCCATTAACACTCTGTAGATAGAAGGTGAGATCTAGGCAACTAAACATGCTGACAGCGGTGGGGAGGCTTTCGAGGCATGCAGAGGAAGGAGCTCCACTCTCACGTCTCCTTGGAGCACAGAGCCGTGTCCTGCCAGCCCCATTGGGTTGCACAGGGTGCAGCCTTGTCAAGCAGCAGTCGTGTGTGCATGGGGCTGAAATGGGACACGTAGGGCAGGCAGCTGCTGGGGCGATGCTGTGAGACATCCATCAAGTGCTGCTCCCCAGATAAGAGGACGTCACCCACAGCGAGCCGTGCCTCGCAGGGAGCCCACACTACTGCCAGTGGAGACCCTGGAGAGATGGGTTTGGGATGCTTTAGGTCCCCATGGCCATGTGCTATATATCATTAATAATACGTGCCTCTGTTGACATTCACTGTCAGCTCGACGTTGTGTGGTACGAAGCGACCAGCTGCTTGTGTTTACACACGTCTTCGTTGAGCTCAAAGCACTCCAATGACACAAAGGCAACACTTTCTGTTACTTAACATCAGTAATGTGCGGATCAGTGCGGTACGAGCAGCAGATAAAGGTAGAACCAATTTGCGGGGCTTGAGTTTGAGAGGACGTGCACGGATGGAACAGCAAGAAAGAGATTCGTTTGTGTGCGGCTGCTCAAGCAACAGCTGTTATGGAAGCAAAGCGGGAAGAGGGAACCATCCCTCCTCCGGGAGTTGTTCAGAGCAGAGCTGTGCAAATCACTCCATTTTTCGGTTCGCTGGAAGTTCTGTCAAATTAAAACAGGGGGGAAAAAAATGTTTTCTCTTAACCGGAGAGAGATTTGCGTTGTTGCGATTTTTGGTGAACCAAAAGATTGGGGAAAAGCCATGCTGGGTTTGAACATAACGTAGTATTAACTTCCAAGTATTATTTTTTTTTTTTGTCATGTAAGAAAAATGAGTATTTTTATAGTTTTCTTTTTTTGCTTAAGCAGAATAAGCTTGGAAATGAAGTGTCTTCTCACAGGAACAACAACGAGTGGCATCCTATTAATGTGCTCTTTCAGAATCGGTTGAGGCTGAGTCGCTTTGCTTAGCCCGAAACTGATTGCTGAAATCAGTGCAAATTTGCACCATCTTCCACATCGCTTTCAGCAGGAACAAAAAGCCACCTGCAATCTTCTGTGTGCCTGCTGTTCCGCGGCAGACATTCCGGGGCAATCATTGCTCTTCCCGTGATTTCCCATTTGCCACATGTGTGCAAGGGGCAGCGAGCTGTCGAAGACACCTATAGATAGAGCTGCCAAGGCTGACTACAAGGCAGCGAAGAGAAAAAAGTAAAGTGCCTCAGAAAGACAGCTTGACAGTTCTTCCCCAGTGAGTGCCGACACCTAATTTCCTAGGTTGTCTGAATTTGGGTGCTTGCCTTTGTGCCAGATACCGTGTGAATGCATGGGAGAGCCTCAAAGGGGTCGGCTGGCAGTGGGGCTGAGCGAGTGGGGATGCTGCCCCAGTACTGGTGATGCCTTTCCCCCTATCCTTGCACCTGAATTCCGCAAGGCCTGTGATTTTGGGTGCTCAGAAGATATGAAAAGCGACACGAGCAACCAGCATCTCTCTCTTCATATAGGATTTGCAGCTTGGCTCCTTTCTTCCCTTGCAACAAGTGTCAGGCTCATTTTGCAGGCAGGGAAACTGAGTCACAGCTTAGGGCAACGTGGGGGCTGAGCCGTCTGCAGCTGTGGGAGGCCATGGCCACACTGAGCCACATCTCCCTGCCCTGTCAGCAGCACTGATCCCCTCGCCAGCCCTCGTGGTTAATTGCCATGCTCATTTAGTGCCTGAGCAGAGGGTTTGCTGAGACCGGTGGATGCCAGTCCCCGTGCTCAGGCTCTGGGGGACACTTGACCCATCGAAGGTGGAGGAGAGCTCTCCCAGGCCCCTCCTGGGGTAACCTAATCCCCTCTGCGGGCTGCAAATGGTTGACATCATTGTGTTAGTCCCACAATGGGGAGGGAAGCGCCGTGACCGGAGGCTCTAGGTCTTCCCTCACAAGGAGAAAATGACAGCTTGATTTGCTTTCTTGGCTCTTTGTTACCTACTGTGGGAGCGCATCCCGGCTTCCTCTCTGTTTGCAGCAGATGGAGTCACAGCCACCAAACCGCAGCTGGAACTGAACGGCGTTTCTGGGATGGGGACAGGCCAGGAGGGAGGGCAGCTGTGCTGCAGGAGGGGATGCAGGGGATGGCAGCTGGGCCATCAGGCAGCCACGTGTCGCCGCAGTGACCCAGGGAGGGGTGAGGCTTGCTCCATAGTATGTGGGCTTCCTCAGCACCGCCTGGCATGTGAGGGATGTGGTCCTGCTGTCACCTCGTGGTGACCTTCCTGTCTGTGTGCGCTGATGCCACCCTGGTAGCATTAACAAGGCTCCTGCAGTGCTGTCTGCACCCCTTCTTGCTTTCCATCCACCTCATTGCCCCATACTGCAGCAAGCTGAGGGCACAGCCAGGTGTGAATCTTGCTTTGGAAAGCCAGCAAGGGAGCCCACAGTTGTGATGGAGGGCTTTTCCCAAGTGTACCCTTCTTTCAGCTCAGGACTGAACGCAGTTGGAGTAGTTCTAATAGTCTCTGCAAGCAATGAGTCATCCAAAGAGAAGGCAAAGTTAACTGGGACTAAGCCATTGGCACACATTCCTGCACAGGACTGTCCATCTGAATCCTTTTGGCACATCCTGGCTGCTGCTGTGTTTTGTGGTGAAAAGCTCTGGTTATCTGCTGGGACCCAAAGCCTTTCCCAGCTGCAGTATGAGTGTCCCACTGACCCAGTGATGGATGTCACACAGGGTCAGCTGGCTCTCCTGCACTGCAGCCCGGAGCTGCACACCCTTTCCTGGAGACTGGCCAGCCAAAAGTTGTTCTAGCCACTGGGATTCAAGGCAGCCTAAGTGAGAGCAGAGATCTGTGCTTGAGGAGACTTCACCTTCCATCTCTTCCTCTAAGGGGAGCAACATAATTCAGTAGCTGCTGGATTTTTAAAACTGGGAGGGTCTGGAAAACAGTGCATCTTCTGCAAGGGAACAGTCTCACTTGGAAACCTCCTTCCTTAAGAGTCTGTTTCAGGGCTAGTTGGCTCCTTTAGATAGCTCCACGTGCTTGCATGCATCCACACATACAAGAGGTTGTGTAGATGCTGTATCTTCTTACCAGGAATGTGAGGTGCTCAATGGAAGCACGCTTTTTCTCTTTATTGGCTGGCCTCAGATACAGGAGGCATATGGCTGAGTTTTTCTATCTCAGTTTTTGGTTCAAAGGCTCTTGAACTGCTTCCTTTACTCCCCCCCTCTGCACCCCCCCTTCCAGTTTGTTGACTGGTCTTGTTTATTTTGAAACCTGGAAAAGTTTCCTTTCTTTTCCCTCTGAAGTGCAATAAACAGCAGTGTGGAAAAAAAAAAAAAAAAGAGAAAAAAACATCTCACCATTTGTGGCAGGCAACAGGCTGGAAATGTCCCAGCTGCCTGTCAGGAGCACACTGGGGGAGCGTCTGACACCGCAGGGCCCCCGCACCTTGCGGGCTCCCCGCCTTGCCCCGCTCACACAGACAGGCCCTGTTGCGAGGCAGGTGGGGCGAGCTGGGCTTGACTAATAGTGGAAAATCCGAGAGCATCGGAAAGATAAACAGCCCCAGTCCGATAGTATAAAAGTCCTTTTTCCAGCACGCGCCAGGTAAGCCTCAAATGACAGAAACTGTAAAAACACGCTGAGGTTCCCCTGCAGATGGATTAAATTAGCCCTTGGATAAACAGGGGGAGGGATGGCTTGTGCGTCAGGTCTTCCCAAATGTTAATCCCTTCCTTCCCCAGGCCTCCGTCCAACCCCAGCCCCTGTCCTTTGATGAGTACCCACGTGTTCATGTTGGCCATTGTTTCATCCGTGGAAGGTAACCCAAAATGATCCTTGTCCTGGTGAATGTTGTGGAGAATGGATGGGAGTCCCATCACCTGGACCTCCATGGTGCTGAACCACCACCTCCACTGACTGGCCAAGCCTCTTATTCTTTAAAATCTAAGTTTCCACACATCTAGAGGCAAACAATGACTGTCCTTGATGTTTCTTTGAGTAGGCTGCTGTCTCGTTTATTTTTTTTTCTCCAGAACTTAGCACTCCAACTTTTTCTTACAGAAAACCTATAAACGTAGTCAGTACCAAAATTATTATAAAGCTCATAAAGTGCAACAGATGATGCTGTCCTTTTGGGGGATTATTTTGAAGGTGTGTAGTGGGAGGTGCTTCTATTTGAGATCTAAAGGATGGTGTGAAAATGTTTCTGAAAGTCCACCTTTAGCTGTTTGCATCTCCAGGAAGCACAGATATGTGAAACTGAGCAATGCACCAAAGAAATCCTTAAGTGAATTCCTAAAGTGCCTCCCCACTACCCAAGGGCTGGACAGAGGACCCCATTCCTTTGCCTTTTTTCTGCCACGTTCCCCCACCATGAGTGAAATATTGGACGTGACGTTTTAGGGAAAATGTTAAATATTATTTTACTCTCAAATGTTCTGTTATTGCAAGTGTCAAGTCCAACACTTCTTGTAAATACCTGGAGGAGAGCCAGGTCCTGAGAACACAAGAGGTGTTAGGAACTAAACTTCATTGCTTAAGTACAGTAGGGCCACAAGAGCCAGCACGCTGCCTTTCTGTACACTGATCTCCTTGTCTTAACTTAATGTTGTGTTTTTTTTTTCTTCTCTCCTCCAGAGCGTTGTCTGCACAGCGGGACTCAAGTGGTACCCTCACCCTTCCCTGATCCATTGTGTCAAAGGCTGTGAGGTGAGCATTTGCATTAGCTCAGATGGGCTCTGCTTACTCTCCTACCCATGTAATGGTGACACTCCTTGCAGCCATGTGGGCTGGAAGCGTTTTTCCAGTGGGGAAAACAAGCTTTTGCCCTGGCTGTCTTGGCAATTAAACAGAGATCTCCTGCACCAGTTCTGTCACTCGGAGGTGAAACTGGTGATTTTCCAAGAACTGATGGTTGGGTGACTCTTGCAGGAGCAAAATGATCAAATGGGCTCAGTAAAATCGGTCAACCTTTGGGATTTCCCGGGATGTGGGACTTTCTGGAGACTGCAAAAAGCTTCATTTGTTTCTCACATCTTACTAGAGGACCACTTCTTTCTGAGTCCAGCTAGACTTTGATCTGTGATGTGGATATTGAGATAGCCAGAGGAAGGAATGATGCCACTGGCTGGGCAGCACAGCTGAAAAGTGAGCAAATCATGCATCCCTCTACTGTGCACCTCCATCTGAACAAGAAAAAAAAGTCAGAAACAAACAGTTGCATTTTCAGCAATGGTACGTTTTGACAGTCTTACATTGTGTTTGCAATAAGCAATCATTTTGAAGAACGATGTTTCTGTTGGCAGCAATCTCTGTAAAGTCTGAGAAGTCTTAAAATGTTGCCAGTGCATAAGTGGAGCTGGATCACATCTCTCTGGGTCATGCGGTTTCCATCATGCCAGCACTTGAGTGTCTCACCAGGACTGACGTGAAGAAGTCAACCCTTGTGGTACCTCTGTGAGGCTGGGAAGCTTCATGCCCATTTTGGAAATGGAATAACACACAGGCAGAAGCTTTGGCTGCGTGGACGTGCTCTGGAAGAGCTGTCTCGAACCCAGATCTTTGGACTTTCTGCAGCACCAGCTGCGCTCCTGGCACTCAGAAACCCAGTTTTACAGGCGCATTGAAGTTGTTTGCCCGCAGTGGTAGACCATGGCACAGAACTCCTAAATCTGACACAGAACACTAGACCACACTGCTGCGCGGCACGATTTCTCTTGAAGTGAAAGACAGGTTTCCTTCGCATACAAATGTTGAGCCCAAGAGGGTAATAACTCTCCAACAATGTAATACTTTCTGTCTAGTTGTTCCCTAAATGAAAAGCATTCTGCTGTCAGTGCTTTGAATGTCATAAGCCATCTCCCGCATTACATTCATGCAGGCTGGCTAGACGCCCCTATTCTCCAAAGAGAGCTAAAATAACATCCAGCAGCCATTAAGAAATGCCATTCAGGTGCTGATGCGCCATTGGGTATCCATTCTCCTGCTGTTTAAGGATAGCTGTTACTGACGCAAACTTTGCAATGATGTAATAATTTACCAGAAGCCATTATTGCTTGACATGCTTTTTCTCCACATTTTCTTTCCTTCCATCCTTGTTAATTGCCAGATCCCTCTACATCAATAGAAACTTCCTTCTTTTCATCATTCATTCAGCAGTGTCACTGCATCGCAATCTGTCATCGTGGGAGGCTTTGCCCAGACAATTGATAATGGCCTCTAGCATCATTTTTAGAGCGTGATGCTTCCAGGATCCAAGAATGGGCCAGAGCTTGTTCCCTGGCAGTAAAATTTCAGAAGAAATGCTGTCTTCACCAAGCCTTTCTTCATGGCTATGGGAACAGGAAATAATAAGCCAGTAGGTCAATAATACTGGGCCATTAGTCTGATACAATCCTTAATGTATTAATATCCTTAGCATTAGGGAGGGTTCCCTGAATAGAAGGCTGTAAGCAGGGCATTATTTCACTCTTGGCAGTCAGAGCGGTGACCCAGACTGCTGCAGTGTGATTTTTTGTCGCTCCCTAGTGGCTGGAATAGAGGTTTATGAGTCAGCCACATACCTGGAGGCAGCTAACTTAGATGTGAAAACTACTCCCCCCACCCCCTACCTATATAGTTGGTGGAGAAAACAAAGCTCCTCCAAAATCGTGGGAGCACTAAGATATGCATGGAGACCTCTACAAACTTCAGCAACCATCCCTCCAAGGCTTCCCAAATGAGGATTTGGGTACCAAATCAGAATAGGGGTTATTTGTCCCATTGTTTTCCTCCAGAGGATGGTCTTTCCTACTCTGCCAGTGTAAGTAAAAGGCAAATTCTTCTACAAGTTCTTGTTAGTAATTTTTCAGTGTTCATAGGTACAGATATAGGCATAGGAAATTAAAGCAAAGCCTTTCTTAACAAGCAGGCACAGCCAGGCAATGCAAGGAAAGCACTGAGAAGTCGATCAAGATGTCTTGAGAGGTTGAACAAAGTTCACTGTTTTTAATATGACCAGATTGGCATAAAAATCTCTCTCCATCGATTTATAAATCTTTTCCATGTAACTCATGTTATATTAATTAAATTGGAAGGGCTTTTGCAAGTCAAGGCCATTGTATAAGTGAGTCAATCTCTATGGATGTCAGTGGAATTCAGCCAGTCTGAACAGGTTGGGATCTCACATTGTAATTCTGCTTTCCTTACTGGCATTTGCAGTATTTGCTTATAGCTGAAGAAGTGATGCTCAATTGGTCACTTGCTCTGGTCCAGTATTGCCATTAAGGCCTGGAGTTCCTATATCTGATAGAAATATGTAAACTCACAAAACAGCAGCATGAAGACTTGCATATTTACCACTCCACAGAGTGTGTCTCAATATGGATGGCCATGACCATGGCCTTTCTGGTAAGCTCCTGTTGTCAGGAAAATGTGGGTACTGCAGCTGCTGTGAAATCCTCCCCACCTGCTCTGTGGAGATGACTTCTTGTAGGAAACTCTGTGGTGTGTTTTTCTCAGTGCAGAGCAAATTAGTTTTCCAAAGAGCAAATAAAATGTGGTGGCCCCGTGAGCCTGTGAGTGTAAGAAGTGGTATGGAGATGTGACTGTGCTCTCTGCTCAGCATCCCTTTGTCTGAGCTTTCAGAGCTGCCTGGGTTCCTCATACCTTGCACAGTCGCCTTTTAACATGTGGCACAGTTTTGATTTCCAAGAAAGGCTGTCATACTTAATGACCAAGAAGGCTCCAAGGTGTAATGAAGAACCAGACCCCAAACCTTTTCTTCAGAACAGCGATTGTTATTCAGGTCCTGTGCAGTGCATAGTCCACATTTTCTTTTTCAAGGTGATTTATGAATTTTGCTTAATAGCTCTCCTCAGCGTCCCTCTGAATAATTTCCATTATCCCAGCTCTGAGCTGTGGAGCAGAGGAAGATGAGGTGTCATGGCCAAGATCACATGCAGTAAGCTCTGACTGGGGAATGGACCCCGTGCCCAGCTCAGACCACTTCTCCTTGAGATGCATTTCATACCCTCCTTGCTGACACTTGTTGCATAGTTAGGAGAACTGTGGTTGAAAGTACAACTATTAAAAGCAAGCCAGTTTTGTTGCTATACATAACCTTCTTCTTATCCCACATAGTTTCAGAAGGTTAGCTTAGCACCATTTTTTGTGAAAAGGTGACACAATTTTAGGCAGCCTTGATGCTGTCTCTGGGCCTAGCCAAATTAATATTCCTGAAGCATCGTCTTATGTGGGATGTGAAGAGCCAACAAGGGCTCTAGTGTCCTTCTTTTTTCTGTCTGCTTTGAAGGGAGAGGGGAATAATTATCTTTGCTTTTCAGGGCAGTTGGTAATGTTACAAACTACATGGCTCCTTCAAGGCTTCATCTTCTCCTTCTGACAACTGTTATTGTTAATCCATGTCCATGTCCTTATTATCTGCTCTTTTATTTTCCAGCCTTTCATGGGAGACAACTACTGTGATTCCATCAACAACCGAGCCTTCTGCAACTATGATGGTGGGGACTGCTGTGCCTCAACAGTCAAGACCAAAAAGGTAGGGATGTCCCTTCCTGTTTTCCTTGGGAATTCCTCATGGAGTGTTGTTTTGTGTTTCTTTTTATCCAGGGAGATTTTATTTTGACTAGAAGAGCAGATCCAAGGTCTCAGAAGGAATTTGAGTGTATGCACCAGCTCCCTATGGATGCTTGGTTCTTAGTTCATTTTGCAGTTCTCTCTTGGTAGGCATGTGCATTTCTTATCATAACCTGCCTTATACCTGTGCAAGATATGTCCAGTTAAGGGCAATCATTCATTCCTGTTGCAAATGAACCCTTACTGCTCTGTAGGCAAAGGCTGTCTCCCTCCGGAACACTGGGGCATGTTCATCAGAAGAGCTGCTGGTCATCCATTTTGCACACAGTGCTCAGGAGATCTTCCATCGAGCACACTGAAAAGGGTGCATTTGCCTGTCCTGATATCCAACCTCAGTGCTCAAAAGGGAAACTGGAAGTTAGGATTCATTAAGAGGAGAGCAGAGAGCAAAACAAACGCATCACTAAGTCTGAACTTCGACCCATTCGCACAGTGTGTATTTGAATGATGGGATGCATTCCCACGGAACATCATTAACAACAGAATATATTTGAATTCAGAACAAGAGTAGGCACATTCATGGACGTTTAGCCCATCAGTGGCTATTAAACACAGTGATCTGGATGCAGTTTCTGGCACAGGAATATCTAAAATGTGGACTGCTTGAGCAAGGGAGGGATCTCTCTGTACATCCCCATATTTGTTATGCTTCTCTTAATACTCATTTCTGGCCAGTGTTAGAGACAGGAGAGTGATGAAGCTTGTGGTTTGAAGCACTTCAACGTTTCATATATTTCTAACATTGATAGATTTTGAATTTTTTTTTCCCAAAGAAAGGAAAGAAAATCATAGCCTCTGGCATGTAAGATTTTTACCTTGTCTTGAAGATTTGAGCACAGATCAGAATGGAGGAAATCCAGCTATGTGAAGTATCTGATGTACAGTAATAAATTCGAAAGCTTGAGACTAGGCAAGGGAAGCGTGGGTTTAGGGGATGAGATGATGCATTTTACCAGTCTGAGGAAGAAGCTTCTCTGCATACAGCAGCTGAGGGATTGAAGGCCGCTTTGTAGGGAGCAGTCCTTTCTAACGCAGCTTTTGCTGGAGGTTTCTTTTCCTCAGCTCAGTCAAAAACTTCATGGCAGTGCAGTGACCCACCTGGGAATGCTGAGGGATGTGTCTTGTCACGCAGGAGGGGTTATTTTCCTCACTGTACAGGAGCTGAGGGAAAAGATAGTTTTCCTAACCCCAGGAGCCACCAAAGGACCAGCAGGGAAGTGGTCAGGAGAGGACTGATCCAAACCAGCCCCACTGGGACAGGAATGAAGGGCACAGCATCGTTCCCGGGCAAAGACAGGACTGGGACATAGAGAGTGTAGGGCTGAACTGAGGGGGGGGGGGAGTGATCAGGAGTAAGGTTTGGGAGCAGAATTTATGGCTTCTCCAAGCCTTGACTCTCTCCCAAAACCCCACCGTTGACCCAGGGGCAGAATAGGGCACTTGGAAGTGAGAAAACTGCTTTCTCCTTTGGACCTTGGCAGGTCAGAGCCGTGTCCCAGTTTATTATATTTATCAGGTGAAGAGGGGATAACAGCCCTGCAAGGCAGGCTGGGACACCTGCAGCAGCGGCGGCGTGGCCCTGTGAGTTATTTTCCTGTCTGAGGTCTTCGACTGGAGAGCAGATTTTGGGCAAGGCTGTTCAAACACAGCCCTGCCTTTGAAGGACTTTATGAGTAGAGCGTTACAGGAGATATTCCAAGGGGAAAAACAATGAAAGGTGTGAGAAAAGGGAGCTGAATAAAAATACTCCGCATACCAAGTCCTTCCAGCACAATTTGCCACCTACTTAAACAGGCACAGTTTTAAAATACACATTGGGTGTAAAAGCCAAAAACCTGGAGGAGATGCAGGGAGGGGTGAGTCCAGCTCTGTTAATTCCAATACCAGATGAGGATGTATTTTCATACAGTTGTAGAAAGAGCGAGACACACGCGAGCGCCTGCTTTGCTCCTTTTCTTTCGGGGTTACAGACTATGTGGCAGATGTGTCAGTC
The DNA here is from genome assembly GCA_023055505.1 of Callipepla californica brunnescens. Classification (NCBI taxonomy): domain Eukaryota; kingdom Metazoa; phylum Chordata; class Aves; order Galliformes; family Odontophoridae; genus Callipepla; species Callipepla californica. The sequence goes on along the minus strand of JALIRH010000028.1, from coordinate 6,848,098 downwards.
TTTCAAAGCCCCTGCAAGTTTACCCATAAATGTCTAACATTTATGCAACACCTGTTTTTCTCCCAAAATGTCACAGGACATTTTACAAGCTTTAGATTTACCATCTTTTTGCCGTCGCAGCCACTGCTGAGGTGACACATGGTTCACATTTAACAGAACATAGCAGCTCCGCACGTTATTTTAGGAAAGGGCTGAAGATTAGCATTGCATCATGTGAAGATTCAGGAGCTAACAGGCAAGTAAGAGCTGACTTCAGATCTTTAATGTCCGCAAACTGTCAAGACTTAAGTTTCACTGCATTCCCACTCCCCAGCCCTAAAACACTTTCAGCTGCACACAATGCTGTGAACTGGGTTGCCTGAAAACACAAGGATTCAACCCGTATTCGCTTTGATCCACAGTCCTCTGACTTAATGTCTGATTCTGCACACTCCTGTTTTATTAGCCTGAAAAAACACAGGAGGCTTCCATGTGCCATTCCATCAGGGCATGTTTTTGCTTTGCATTTCAGCATTAGCAGCAAATGACCTTGTGCATTTCAGCAGAGAGAGGGGAGCAGGGCGGTGTGGCTTATCTGGCCAACCACCGACTAATCAGTGCTGCTGCTTAGATAGGAAATAATGAGTATTTGCCCTCCACTACTCACAATCAGTCCAGGGAGCTTAAAAGAAATCATTAAAGACCTCTTTTGAATGCTGCAAATGGCGACGAATAAATTCGGTCATACTCTAGGCATAAATTTGAGGGAACTGCAGTCAGCAAGTGGGAAAAAGAGGCATTCATCGACTTAATTATTTGTTAGGTGCTAATTGATCGGCATGCCCATGCAGCAGGAGGGAAGCCGGGGCTGTGCAGCAGCACCCAGGGCAGCAGGGACGCCCATCTGCAGGGCATGGGGAGCAGCACGGAGGCATTGGCAGAGGATGGGGCTGCACAGCTTGCCCTGTGCATGACCCAGGAGCAGCTTGGAGAGACAGGAAGGCCATTGCCAGCCAGCCTCCAAGAGAGAGGAGGCTTCTGTTGTGTATCTGGAGGGGATAAAGTCTTCCGTGAAGGACAAAACAAAAGCCCGTCTCCTTTTCATCTTCCTCTCCTCCTGACCCAGCGCAGGTTGCCAGCTCCCTTCCGCCTGGCTGCTCCAGGAAGCTGCTTCTTGCTTTGTGTCCCGCCACAGATGAAAGAAGATATTATTTTTTTAAAGCATTCGATGTATGACAGCACTTAAAGTGGGGAAAATAAATAACCTGGGCATAGCTGGCTGCCTCCGGGCTGGCGGAGGCTGCGTGGAGCTCCTGGGGCGTGCGGTGTGCCAGGGAGAGCTGATGGCTCTTTCTTTCCAGTTCGTTTCAGGAAATCTTCTCTCCAGTCACTGCTCCCCTTCGCTTCTCTTTCCCTTCCCTTCTGCAAATTCTCCCATACAGGGCTGTCTAGAAAGGCCTCACAGAAATCAGAGACGTTTTTCTTTAGGCTGCTTGCATATTTTGTTCCAGTCTCAAACAGCAGATTTTCTTATTGAAATCCCTGCAGTCTGATCTCTGTGGATTTAAGTGCAGGGAATTTTGCCACTCTAAATTTACCCCAACCTAAACCATCTGAAAGGGGAAACTTTCATCTGTCTTTCCTCTCTGCCTTTCCTTTTCATCACGTAAGGGGTAGAACTACAGCCCCCATGAGAAAAACCTGTCTCGTTTGGTTATCTCTCGGGTTTTCCCTCAACCCTTTTGCCCCAGAGCCCTGAGAAAAGAAAAAGAAAAGTCAACCTGGCAAAAAACTCCCATCTCAAATGCCGCCCCTTCAGCCTCTTGACATTGCTGTCCAACACCTTGGAGAGGAAAACCAGCAAGTGCCTTGGCGGAAAACAAATGAGGACTTGTGGTAGATAGAGAACCGCGTGGGATTCATCCAAAGCTTTGCTTATCTACGAGATATGCAACTTATCAAAACCTCTTCAGAGACTTTATGGCCAAGAATTCAAGGCCTAAAGAAAGGAGCTTTGAACTGAAGGGCTGCTGCTGGCTCCAGGAGGGATTTTCCAAGACTGTCCCTGTCTCCCTAGAAAGGGGGGTCTGCCCTCTCCCACTCCTAAGAAAGCAGAAATAGTCGTTTCTTGGTATTTTGGAGAAATAAGTGCCTTCTCTCTGCTCTCTCCTCTACATGGAACTGTCCTGGGGAATTGCAGGTCTCGCTCCTTTTGCAGAACATGGTTTTGAGGCAGTGTGCACAATTAGCAGCCTGAGTGACCACCCCGGCTGAGGAAATTCTACTTATCCAGAAGAATCGATGGCCGTGACACGGTGCTGCTCCCAACAGCTTGAATGTCCCCAGCCGGGTGTGTTTGTCAGCTCTATAATTAGCTGGCGAGATACAATGAATGGCGGGTGAGCACGGAGGAAGGCCGGACACAATGAGGAGCATTGCTTCACGCTGCTGCGTGCTCCGAGCACGCTGCTTCACCCAGGCCTTTGGGTGAACCCACTTCCCCAGGAGCTTTTGATGGCAGTGTAAGTGGCTGTAGCTGCTTGCCATGTGAGGAGCGCTTCCAGTCATGGTTGGTTGGGACGGGAGCTTATTTTGGGGCTCAGGGCCGGTTTCATAATCGTTCGAGGGAGGCTTTCCAGGCGGCGATAAATTAAAAGCAGGGATGGTAGTAGCACATGTTGCCTATCCTGAGAGAACATTCTTGGCTTCAAGGGACGTGGGGCTTCCCACAACATACAGCGTTCCCAGGGGAAGTGCTCGTGGAGGGTGTTTGCTTTGCTATCCGACCTCACTTCATTAGCAAGTGTTACAAAAACCAGCGAACAAACCTTCCCTGCTGCACCGCCAGCTATTTGGCCTCTGGGTGGTCTGGCTGCTATTAAATCTTTGGTGATTATTTAGACTAATTACATTCATGTTTGCACAATCAGTAGCACAAGGGTAGGAAGCGCAGCTGATGTCTGAGCGGCTGAGCTCCGTGTGGTTTGGCACGAGGGCTCCCTCGCGTAGCTCAGCCTCACGAGTGCTGGAGCTTGGTGAGGATGTGGGCATTGGGCACCCGGTGCCACCAGGGTTTTCCCGACCATCCCAGCTGGCTTTGGGCCATTCTGGGTCCACCAGTGGGGCTGCCCTTTGCTGGGACACGCTGGACATTGTTGAGGGTCGGTTGGGTTTAGGTGGGCTGTGTCTTTTTACATCGGATTTGCTGGCTTTGATGGGGGAAAGTCCAGTTTAAAGAGGTGCAAATAAGAGAAATTCAGGATGTTCCCTGCAGGCTTCATCTTCGCCTTTCCCAGGCCCCCTTGAGAGGTGCCCTAGGTGTGAACCTGCATACCAGCCCCCAGAGTTAAAAGAGGACTCTTTTTTTTTTGCTCCGTAATCTCCAAACAGCCCTTGTGACCTAAATGCCAAAAACCACTGGGAAGAACATTACAAGATGCATTTTTCTCCCACGAGGGCTTTGACAGGGAACAAAATACACCCCAGCGTTCAAGCCGTGAGGGTCTCGGGGCCGCGACACTCAGCAGTGCCTGCCACGCTTATCTCAATGTGCCGCGTTCACCGGAGAGGCACTGCGTGCAGCGGGGTCCTCATAGTTCCCATTCATCCTGTCTGGGACATTTTGCAAACACTTCAGAGCTGAAGTCTAACAACAGGCAATTTCCCAACACTTTCCATGCCTCCTCCTGTGCTTCCCCCTACCTCGAGCCCAGTGTTGCCCACCCTGGATGGGAGACGGAGCTGGGTTGGTGTGATATGAGTGTGTGCTAGGGGTAAGCTGCGACCCTCTGCAGAAGTGTTTCCCACCCCTCCCTGTACCTGTCGGCTGTTTCTGCTGTCACTGTTTCCACACTGGGCTTTCTCAGCAGGAATCTGTCTTGGGATATCACCGGCCTCTTTAGATAGGATTTATGGCTCTTGACTCATTTCATGACCTGGGTCCCATTTCTGCACCGTTGTCTTTGCTCCCATAGTCTGGAACGTGACATCGAGGGCAAATGCAGCCCTGCTTCCAAGAGCAGCGTGAGTGCTGGCCATGGTCTCATCACCTGGCATGGCAGGGGATAACCTGGGAGACAATAACTCCATGCCTTCATGGAGGACAGAAGTATGGGTTCATGCACTGGCCACGTTGTGCTGAGTTGGGAGTTGGGTTGTGTCACGCCCCAGCCACATAGAACTCCACCACCAGTACATTAGATCCAGGCATGGCATCTCATCACCTGCAGCAGTGAGGCCAGAACTCCTTGAGCTCACTGGGAAAAACAGTGGAGCAGGGCAGTCCATGCTGTACTGTGCATGCTGCCAAGGTGACAGACATGACTTAGGCTGTGCACGTTCTATCTGGAAAACAGGCTTGTGGCCCTCTGTGTGGCCCACATTCCCCTGAGTGCTGCTGATCCAAGCCATGGCTTTGTTTCTGGATCACCTCCAGGAGATGTGTGCCTGTGTAGGGGGGAGCGCGTAGGTGTGCAGAGCTGTGTTCTTCATTTCTGTCTCTCTCAGATTATTTTAGGTAGCCTTTGGAGACAGTATCCTGCAGTACTTCTTCGAGTAGCGAGCCAGGCCCTAAGCTTGATTTTCAGCTTTTCTTCCATGCTCTCCTAGATATTAGCCAGATTTCCTATGTGAGGAGATGTAGGGGAACAGAGGACTTGGCAGGTGGAAGGAAGGGGATACAGTTCTTTAATACTGTTTTACAATGGATATACATCCCAAAATTTCAGTGCAAATCATATATGTTGTTAATGAGTTGGGCTTTCCCCAGTCTATTTAAAAAGAAAGACAGCAGTTTGTCCTGGAGTACGTGGATCTGGGCTCCACACCTAAACAAGCTATCATTCAGAAAAACGCTCAGTGTTTATTATTTGTAACGCATCCAACAGCTTTGTTCTTGGATCTGTGCTCCACAGGGCTGTCACAGAACAAGCCCAGGACAAAATACAGTCCTCATTCTATGGTGTTTTCAGGTTTCTCTGCACTGGGCACTTCTGACGATCTCAGTAGATGCCATGTGTGAGCGTGATTCCCTGAAACACCTCTGGAAATCAGGTCCTTGAGGAAATCAAATGCTTAATTGTTGTAGATGATATTTAAAGTGGAAATCCCGCATCACTGTTTAGTGTTTGGCAAATTTTGTCCTGTCTCATTTGGCTGTGGATGTGCTCACTGCCCATAAAAATCTTTGCCGGTTCACATAATAGAAAACTGATCTCTGGAGCTCACTGCCGTAAGACAAAACTATTCATCTCTCTGGACAATAGCACTGTAAAAATTAAATGGCATAAAAAATCTGTAAAGGTCATAAAGTGAATGAGGCTAATCTGATCAGGAGGAAAGCCTCTTCCAGTCAGGCTCCCCACTGCTGCGACTGCTGCTGGGCCATGGCAGAGCCCCAGAGGGACAGCTGCTGTTCTTCTGTCCATGACCACTGAGAGAAGACCGGAGGGTTTCTAGAGGACAGCACACAGGAGGACACTTCCCTGATGACTTCTTCTTCCCAGATACTCATTGCAGTGGAGTAATGGTCTATTCTTTTAGGTGGAGCTTTTATTCAGGTAGGGGGGAGATGGGATGCAGGAGGGAGAGCACTCCAATGCAGCACCAAACTCACGCCAGCTTGGGTTCCTAAGACACAGTTTCGGCACAGCCCACAAAGTAAGCTAGGGGAGTGAAAGCCAGCAGTTCAGAGGCACAGTCATGCAGGGCTTTCACTCTTGGCTCTTATTCCTCCAAGGGAAGTGTTAGCATTTACAGGATATCTGTGCCAGTGAGAGATGGTGCAGTCCTGCTCGTGAGTGGAGAGAGTGGAGACAAAGAGCAACAAGATGAATGTATGAAATGCTTGTGTTTGGTGTTCCCCTGTTCAGTGCAGAATGTGTATCCACCTTTTCTGGGAGCCTGTCTTTCTCCATTGAATGCAGGGGCTACTGAATTGCCTTTGTTAGGCTGTTGCAGACAAATGTAGTGAATCTAGGCCAGGGAGAGGAAAAAGCTTGATCAAGACAAATGAAAGAACCAGGAGCCCAGATCTCGCCTCCAACCAGTAGCTCTGTTGTACAACAGGAAGGATTTTTTAAGTCAAAATCATTGCCAAATCCAGGCTGAACTGAATGATTCAGGGTAAAAAATAAAAGTAAGGGAAAACTCCAGACATATCTGCATGCTTTGTTTGAGCATTTTCTAAGTGAACTAAGTTTTCCTTCCAAGACATAAATTTTGCTCTGAATAGCCTTTTTTATTTTCGTGTCTTGTAAGGAAAGGTCGAACCTGAACTGCAGCAGATAATCTAAACCAAAATGTTTCCCTCTGTGTTGAACAAAATAAGTCAATTCCTTTCATGTGTCATTTTATTCTCTGCAGTATTTTAATTCAGCCGTTAAACAGTCCCTCTGCAGCCTTCTTCCCAAGCCCCATTGTTTATAGACCTCTCCATTTTCCTATCTGAGAATATTCATAACCCTGTGATATGGAACAGTCCTACTGTGGCTGGCTTCTGTTGGATCAAGTGACCCTTAAGCTCCTATTGTTTTCTGCAGTTTCTAAAGCTCCTTTAGTATCCGGTTACTTGAATCCATTTGTTTTTAACCTTTTGGACTCTCTCTCCTTTGCAGCCTCCACATTTACACATCGGGTTATTCACGGCTTGGTTCTTCACCTCATAAGTCACCAAGGCCATAGGTTGGTGAGGAAGGTCACGTCTTCTGGGAATGGAAGTCAAAAGCAACAGGAGGAGGCTCTTTGAAGCCTGATGTAGTGATGAGTGTTGGCTATTTAATGTCTCTGCCAGCGTGTCCCCGCTGCAGGCTCCCCAGTTGTGAAATAAAGACCCACACCCCTCTATCCTGTTCTCATATGTCAGGAGAAAAGCACGCTGTGATGGACGTGCAGGGACACGTACGGAAGGTCTTTGGGAAACGACAGCTGTGCGCTCACGCACAGTGCTTGGTCTGCATTCCTAGATGTGCTGCTGCTGATGGGAACGGGCATGGCCTGGAGAAATGCATTTGTGAAAGAGAGAGCAAACCCGTGGCTGCAAAGCCACGCACAGCAGACGTCAGGAGCACTGAGCAGGTTGTGGCACTGCCTGGGAAGGAGTGCTAAGGAGGGGAATGAAGTCATTTGCTGTCTGTGCAGATGAGAGAAGTTTTTGGGAATTCACTTCAGGACAGGCAAGACACTGTTCCGTTGGCATCCCCTTTTCTTCTTGTAAATGCGATGATGCAATATGCCAAAATCAACGTCTGCTAGCCAGGCACTGCAGTCTTGTTTCAGCTCCTTCCCACACTTCTGCAGAGATCACGGTCAGATTTTATCTGCACGTAGCAGCGACTCACTTGTGTCCCTTTGCTGATTCTCAGTGCCCGTTAGCTGCATCTTTTGCCCTGAAACACACAGGTATTTAGCGAATTCAGTTTGCCAGGTTGCACTTTCACTGCTACTGCTAGGTAGCGATCGGTTCTGCTCCTGCCTGGAGGAACTGAAACCAAAAACACTCATAATTGAACGCACAAATATACTTAGACATGGAAACAAGACCGAAGTCATAGGACCCTACTGTTACATGGTGCCTAACAGAGAGGAGGTTGTGGCTCAGGAGCAGGGCTCACCAAATCCCCAGGCTGGAAGTGGTTGGAAATGCTGATCTGGGAACCACTGGGCACAATGTTTGGTGAGATTCTGAAGCAGTCATGTGCAATGGGAGTTTGGTGGCTTTGCTGTCATCTAGTGTTTGTAGGCTTTGGGGGAAGGATGGCCCTTTAGAAGAGGTGGCAGCCTGATGTAGTCCCAGTGTTTTGGCAACTTCTCCGAAAGCCTCAGGGTTGCTCAATCAGTACATGTCTCCTCAGACAGCTGTCCACGTGCCTCACTTGAGCTGTTATGGGAGGATCTGCTGACCAGAAGCTGCACGAGCTGAATAGGCTCTTCTTTATGCTTTTCACACCCTGTCTTAGAAACAAGGGGCTCATGTGAGGCCTCAGTGTGCCGCTGAAATAAGTCACTGTAAGAAATCATGCAGCTGCAGACTCCAGCTGATCTCTGAAGATATCTCTCCAGAGCTCTTGTTTGTTCTCCACGGTGCTGTGTATTCCCTCCTTCACGTGCCTGTACTTCCTTCCCCAGGTTACTCCCTTCCCTATGTCCTGTGACCTACAAGGAGAGTGTGCTTGCCGGGACCCCAACGCCCAAGAGCACAATCAGAAAGATCTCCGTGGATTCAGTCTTGGGTAACGCCAAGCGACGTGGAATGGAGGACCACACTGCTCAAGGCAGGCTAGGAAAGACACCACATCCCTTTTGGTATCATTTTTAACATTTAGCTGCTCAACTGGATGGCATTTCTGCACCAGAGACCCTTAGAATTCAACCAGTCTGCCTTTAATTTTTTGTCCAAGGAGAACTCAAAGTAGGGGTTTATGTATTAACTATATCTTAAATAGTGATGACAAGAAACAACCAAGAGTCAAGTCGAGAAGACTTTCATGTATCAAAACAGCATGTTATGCCCACCTAATTTGAACAGTTCGTATCTAGATTTAAGGCGAGAAACAAGCTATTTATGTACACATATTTATAGAAATAAGTAGAGAAAGAGAGAAAGAGTGAGAGATTATGATCAACGCAAAAACACTTTCCCCTCTCCAGCACTCACAACTCAGACCATTCGTGGAAGAGGCTGTGCTCTTGGAGGACTCCGGGCTGAGCCTTTTCTGATGCTGAATGCCAAGGTATCTCATGCTCGGGGCACTGACGTTGGGGTGGGGTCTCCACAGGGCTGTGCCTCTTGGCAAGTGACTTGCCAGGCACACAGTCAGCTCGAGACATGGGACGTGTCTGCTCCTCACAAGAACGCTACTTCCAGCCAGAGAGCTCAGCAGACTGCAGTGACCTTTCTGTACAGCTCCTCCTTTCTCCCCCCTACCCTCAAAAAGCAAACAAAAAGCCCCCTTGTCGCCTGGCCAGAAGCCACAGGGCTGCTGGGATGTTTCTCTGCGGAGGTGGGCAAGTGGCCCCACAGCGGAGCCAGGGAGTGGGGAGTGAAGGCTGGCATCGAGGAATGTGGATGATTGCTTCTGAGGAGCAGAGAGGGTAACTCGCCCCCGCACTTGTCATTTGAGCATGTCTGCTGCTGCTACTCCTGCTGCTATGTCCCATACAACTAGTTTCCTTACTGTGTCAGGACAGGGTGAAAACAACCCCATGCAACCAAACAGTCTGCCTTAAAGCTTACCTATAACCTGCCTTTCAAACCCTCTGGTCTCTTCCTCAGCATTGAGGGCAAGAAAACAGGACACCAGCCAGCCAAAGGAATCTGCTTTTTGGTCTCCATCCACCCCAGGGGTTCTCTAAACCTCCTCTGCCCCACTCTTATGGCTGTGTATATCTTAACAACTGCTTCATGCTCTTGTTTTCCTAGGAGAGGGGAAGAGGAGGAACTATGTGCTGTGGGGAGACAGTATTAGAACTTCAGCCATATTTGTCAGTATTAAGCCTCCAGGCCTGTAGGTCAGACGTGTGAAAGACCAGGAGCTTAGCTGCTTGTAATCTTCCAGCAGGAAGGACATTAGCTGCAGCAGCCCTCAACATTCCCTTTCATATAGCTCCACCCTCCTGTTGTGCCAGACTTCTGGGGGCTCATTTTGTTATAGGGTTCATCATCACATTGAGTCACTGAGATGCCCAGTGCATCTTAGTGCTGTTGCTGCTGTTAAAACCGTCCCACATAAAGCCTAGAGATGTCTTCATTGTGGCCTGGGCTTGTCTCCTGCTGCTTTGGGTTCCTGCTGCAAGAAGCACACATCCGAAAGAGCATCTTCCCAAGTGTTAATTCTTCCTGTTCCTTGGGACTCTCCTGCTTTGTACAACCTACTCGGAAAAGGCAAGTTGGAAAGATTTTTTTTTCCTACTCCTGCTTTTTGGAATATTCAAGTAGTACAGCGAGGCAGAAATGTTAAAGGGAATCATTTAGCTCACGGAGATGGATGTAAAGATAGGTAGGAAAACTAGAAATGGAAAATTGACAGAGTTGTAAGTAAGTGCAAAAAGTCAGGCTGTTCTCACCCACCACTGGGGGTTGTCTCTGTGGGAATAAAACAGAAAATGATCTCAAGACCTAATATCTGGAGGCCTGGAGAGCAGGTGAGCATAAGGTGAGGAGCTGTCTGTTGGGAAGCTCCTGGAGAGGGCCTGGCCATGGGAGCCATGTGAATTGCTCTGTACCCACCATGCAGGGTGCAGGGGAAAGGGAGATGCAGTGGGATCAGGGATCCTTCAATGGAGCCAGGCTGAACGGCTGCCAACGTAGAGAGCATTAGCAGAAACTGGGCCTGGGCAAACTTCCACTTGTGCTTTTTGCCACCTAATTAACAACGGAAATAAGTAACTGGGAGAAGGTTGCTTCCTTCTTGGTCATTCATCCTCCTTCTTAAGTTTGGTTCATGTGCCATCCAGCCCATCAAAGGAGCACGGCACCTCCAAACCCTTTCAGGCAGCCAGCACATAGCACCTGAGGCATCTTGGCAGCATCTCTCCCATCCACACCACCCAGATTTCACCTTCGCAGGAAACCCCACTTCAGGCCCTATGCGTGTCCTGATGGCAGACCAGTTTGCAAAACTCCTTTATCAGTTCTGCAGCTCAGCGTGGAGGAGATTTTCCATCTCCTTTTCCCACCTTAGGAACTGCCCAAGAGAGACGGGTCTGTGTTAGCATTATCGCCATTTGCTGCTGTGGGCTCCGGGCCCTCTGAGTGACTCTGTCCAGGCAGGGCCAGCCTCTGCTCGCAGCAGTCTGGGGACAGCCAGGTCCCTTCCCCGCACGGAGGCCTTCCATGCTGCTATTTGATATATATATTTTTCCATTTTGGCACTGTCCATCTCCTCCAGTGGGGGCTGAGAGTACCGCGAGCAGAGGTGCTGCTCTGAGTCATGTTAACGCGTGTTCAGAACGCTTCATTTTAGTTTTTCATGGGGATCAGATTGCATTAAGGGGAACAAGGAGAGGGGACCTGTGGGGTGTGGGTGCCTGTCCAACTGGATGGCCTTGCAGCATCTACCACTGTAGATGCTTACTACTGTAAGGTCCTTGGTTGCCTGGTAGAGTCCTGGGGGACGAGCCTTTGTGATGGTGATGGACATCCAGTGGGAAATCAGAGGGTGACACAGGGCAAAATCAAACAAGAAAATCGGGAGAATAGGAGAGGGTGCTCATGCTGATAAAATTTAGCTGCTTATGAAGTCCAGGTCACATCGGTGCCAAGAGCATCTCTGTCACAGACTGTGAGCCAAGGCTGCACCCAGAGGGCCACCAGTGGTCTCCATGGCCAGCAGGAGGGCAAGCTGGAGCAGAAAGAGTGAACGGTGCGGGGTGGGGGTGGGAAACTCCTATCAGCTGCTACCCCGCTCCCTCCCCACCCTCCCGCAGATGGGCTGAGCTGGTGTCATCCCGCTTTTCTTGCATCTCCTGCTGTCCCCTCCCAGGCTGAGAAAGGAGGATGGCACCAGAGGACTCTTGGAGTCGGGTTCCAGCTACCTCCCTTCCGGTTTCGGTTTCACTTGGTTGTAACTGTCGGTTTGTTCTAGGTTTTACCTGTGTTTAAGAAAAAAAAAAAAGAAAAAAAAAGAAAAAGGAAAAAAAAAAAAAGAAAAAAAAAAGAAAAAAAAAGAAAAAAGAGAGAAAAAGAAAGCCGATAGCCAACAAAAGTTTCTTGCTACAAAAGATTCAAGTGGGAAAAATAAAAAAAAAAAATAACAAAAATAGGAGAAAGAAAACCCGCATAATCCAAATCCAAGAAGAGCAAAGCCTATTTTTGTGTTCGAAAGGAAAACACTGATTCTGCCAGCTGAGTAGAGCTAGATACTTAAGTGTAGATTTCCCTAGAAGTACTGTGAGGTTTTATAACATTGCCTGGTTTTGTTTTCCTTGTGCTTTGTGATAAGTTCAGGAACTAAGGCTAAGGTATTTTTTTCCCCTGGTATATTGTTGTTTTGGGGGGGGAGGGGGGGGAGTTGTTTTATCTTTTTTTGTTTCGTTTTGTTTTTTCCCAGATTTTTTTTTTTTTTGAGTATTTGTGCTTATTTTTGCATTATCCAACTGTACATACACATTTAACCAGTATTTCACTGTGCTCTAATTACTGCACTCAGAAGCACTGCACAGTCTGAATCCCGCAGAGTTGCAAGAGTTGGGGGATGAGCAAGAGGGGAAGGGAGTGCTGCTCCGCGAGCAGAGAGGTGATCCCGCTGGTGGAAGCGGGGTGCTGATGTCCCCTTCCTGCACTCCCACCCCATCATTCCCACTAAGAGGCCAAGCTAGAAAACAGGAGGTGTTGAGGTGAGGTCAGGCGAGGCTGGGATGCCCAAGGGGGTTTCAGTGCTGGAGATTTGTCCTTCTAATTTTTCTGGATACCGTGGAAATCTCCACCCCTTTGGCCTCGTCTTGACCTCCCCTGCTCCGTGCTTCAGTGACGTTCAAGTGGGCACGTTTGTGTCACTGGGAGGAGACCCTCTGCCCAGCTTAGACGTCCAACTCTCTCCATGCCTTCATGGTTGTGATCTCAGTGGTCCCATGTAAGTCTCAGTGGTGCGATGAAGGCGATTTCCTTCACGTTTGTTCCGTGCCATCCCATCCTCTGGCTGTGGCCGTCTCCCTGTAGTGGACAGCTGTCCTGCTGTGTTGTGCACCCTGAAGCCCAGGGACCTGTCCCCTTGCCACTGGAGGTCCCCGACCACTGAGGTCAATGGGAGCGTGACTGAAGCTCTGGTGACCAAGGCTCCAGCAGGCCCAGGTGGCCCAAGATGTGTTTTCTTGGAGCTGCATCTAATTTGGGCAATCAGAGTTTGTGTTGGGCTGTTCCCACCAACTGAGGAACCAGTGTTCAAAGCCCATGGTTGTGTCAGCAGGAGCCAAGTGGGGCCTAGGGTTTCGTTTCAGTCTTAGCCGAATTTTTCCCCTTTTCACCTGATCTACACATCCAAGATTCATTAAGAATAAATAATCACTTCTTCAGAGGCCAGAACCAAGAGCTTGCGTTGGCTTCATGTGACAGACGAGGAGTCTTGGTGCTACGTGTTGGTGTTGTTAGTCCTGTTAGGTCGAGATGCAGAGCTAATGAGTCCAAGTTGTCTTTGGTTCCCATTCTGGCTTGGGTTGGTCTTGTGTTTTTTCATTCGTTCGGTGAGGCCACAATTCAGCCACCAGTTTCCATCTTCTGAGTGTAAAGAACCAGGGCTTTAATGAAACATTTCACCAGCAATTAAAGAGGGAATTGGAACCATTGTGGAGTTTGCATTGTACGGCCTCTGTAATTACGTACCTGTCTGCAGATGATAGGCTGAATTTTGCTTCCACCAAGTCAACGGGGGTTTTTGTTGTTGTTGTTGTTGTTGTTGTTGACTTCACTGGGAGCAGGATTGAGCCGTACTATATATATAAATATATATATATAAATATATATATGATATATATATAATATTATATGTGTAATATTATATATATATATCAGTGTAATATTTACAAATAAAACTGTGATCTCGTCTAGAGAAAAATGTATTCATATTACCAACTGCTCTTCCATATTTATGTATCATATTGTATCTTTTTATTATTGTTATAATTATTATGTTTATTATGGTTATTATTATTATTATTATTATTATGGAATCTTTCTTGGCACCTTTTGGAAGCGACGTCAACCAATACTCCAATGAAGTGCTGAGGATCTATTTTCACAAGAATTCTACTGGTCTACTGTATAAAAGAGAAAAAAAAAAAAAGAAAAAAAAAGAAAAAAAAAAGAAAAAAAAAGAAACAAGCAAAATACAGTTCAACCCTTAATTCTGTACCTCACGCCTGTACGTTTGCTGCTCCGATTTTGGGTTTTGTTTTGCGTTCGTTTGTTTTTAACGGATCTAATTTAAGTCTCCAAGCAATATATAAAGATGTAAATAGTAAAGCTTATTTATTAAGATTGTCATCTTTTTTTAATTTATATTTACACAGTTGTTCATCTAATTTATTTTTTGTTTTTGGTTTTCTTTTTTCTCAATACGGTTTTTAACAGTTGTCCTTTTTTTTTTTCTTTTCTTTTTTGGTTCATGAGGTTTGTTTTTTTTTCTAATCATTTTCACAGGATTTCTTTATACAGGTTTTTCTCCTTTCTTTCAATAAGCAACAGCTTCCTCTGGTCTTTCCAAAACAGGTCATGTTTCACTCAAAACAAAACAAAACAACAACAAAAAAAGTTTTGTCAGATTCATCAGAAATATTTTGCCATTGTTGATTCCTATACCCTAAAGTTCTATATTATATAAATATATAATACCTTGTATGCTTAAATATTTAACTGTGTGATTTTGTATATATCTTCATACACATGCTCACACACATATGAGGGTTAATGTCCCCAGATGCTGGGAGAACAGAGAATCAGAAACACAAACAATATAAGCTTGTATTAAAGAGTTCTGAACTGGACCGCTTGCTTTTGCCGCGTCTTTGCTTTCGGTCGAGCTGTCCCCGGGCATCACCAGGGATGGGGGGGCTGAGCCTGGTCCCACATCTGGATGCACAGCTGTATAGGATGTAATGCCCACGTGCTCCTGTGCCTTGGGCAGGGTCTGAGGCACTCACAGTGCTCTGGTGGAGGTGGCAGAGGTGGGTGGAGGGAGGCAGCCCCCCCGGGTGCTGTGCGGTGCCCTCCCAATGGGTCTGGTTCCGCCATCAGACCCTGAGGCAGTGGGATCTGTCCTGAGGAATTCCGCTTCTGTCTCAATCGAGAAACCTTTTATGAGAACATTCAGGCCCGTAAGCGTGCCTAAATAGCGCTGTCATCGCTTGGAAAAGAGTGCTCACACGTAAAGGCATGATGCTGTTGGCCTCAGTGACATCTGGGGCTGTGCCAGGCTGCAGCTCGGCGCTGCCATGACCTGTCTGCCACCGAGCACGTCACCTCCCCCAAGAACAAGGTGCTCTGTCCCTGCCCTCTGCTGCTTACGTTCTCCATCAGCTACAGAGCGCTGTCATCAGGAAGATGAGTCCCAACAGGAACTCACCATGACTCAGGGGTATGACCTAAGCGGGGAGGAAGGCTGAAAGCCATCCACAAGCACCCAGGGGCTGAGTGTGCCAGATGCAGCACCCTGTGGGCACTGTGGAATGAGGCTCTGTGTTCCCACTGACATCATCTTGCTCAGCAGGATGATAGACGGGGCTCAGATTGATGCCCACCCCATAGCAGGACCCTGTTAGACAGTGTGGGGGCCGTGGTGCAGACCCCAACCCACCTCCCAGCTCAGAGTTGCTGCAGCAGGCAGGGGAGGGACGTCTGCTCTGCTGTAGCTGGGAAATGTGTATCGACTCAGCATTTACAATGTGAATTGATTCAGCATCGACGTCTCCAAAGTGGGGACGTGCACGCTGTCAGGATAGGTGCCATTCAGCCCTGACAGTTATTGACTCCCTGATCCTGAAGAGGGTCATTGTTAACCCAGTTAACTCTCAGCCTCATTGATGATTTAACTCCCTAGGGAAGCCCAGACAGGACAGGCAGGCTGGAAAGGACATGGGGCATGTGGGCAAGAGCCTTAATGCCAGCTGTGCTGTGCCACTCATAGATCCTTTTGCTTTTATTGCCATTGGACTATAACGGCAGACAGCTCTGTTGTCACAGTGTACGTGCAGTACTGAAAAGCAACACTTCGCCCACTTCTAGAAGCGTGGCAGTGATACTGTTGTGTGTAAAGAGGCTGAGGGCTGAACAACAAATGAATTCCACACTGCACAGTCTATGGAGCGCTTGGGGGCAATAGAACGAAGAGCAGCAATAAATTGTTGGGTTTTTTTTACGCTGACATAAGTGAGTCAGTAAAAAAGATGTTTTGCATTTCAACTGTCAAAATCCACTGCAATATATTGAGCGAGGAGAGAGGGAGAGCCCATGGTGCTTCCACACCATCCCTGTCAGTGGTCAATGCATTATTAATGGGTATAAGCACATCGGACAGTCCTGTCAATAGAACACACTGTAGCTAAAAAGGCCTATAAATGCTGTATTAAATGGTTTGTGTCTATAGCAATACATAAATCAATTAGCTGAGCATTGAAGGATCTATTAAGCATTAATACAGACTTTAAAGACAGGAGCAACCTACGGAGGTGGCTCCTGCTGGGCTGGGCTGCATCTGCTGAGCGATGCTCATCTCCACTCCTCACATGTGCACAACCACACGAGCACAGCCAATTGCAGTGTGCAGCCAAAGCCAAACATTTCTATGTCCAGTTTATGTGCCTGTCTGGAAATTAATCGCTAAAGAGTGGGAGAGGGGGAAAAACAGCAGTGTGTGCACTGAGAGAGGGCTGAAGGCACTGCTCAAAGAGTGGGTGATAGGGCTGCAGCCACCAGAAGATGTTAAAGGTGGGGGAGGGTGAGCAAGGAACGTCACAATCCCATCAGCCCCAAGCTGACACAACAGCCAGCCTGTGCCACCAGGCACCGTGGTGGCTGCGGACACTCGTGCCACCCACCGTGGTTCCTATCGGCTGCTGTAAATGGAAGGAGCTGACAGCATTCATTGCATGTGACAGCCATGGAAATTGCTCTGGGTTCATACATCCGAGTCATCTCCCGGCTGAAAGCCACAGCTTCTTCACCAAGTGTGGCACTGGGAACTGCGGGGATGGGAAAACGCAGCCGTTGGCAATGTGGAACAGTTTGGATAAAAGGATGTAGAGGCTTCATGGAAGGCTTCCAAACAGAGACCGGGGTATAAGGAAAGCTTCCCCATGTAGGGAAGGCACCTGAAGATGAGATGAGCATCCTGCTGTGCGTGCTGGAGGATGGGTGCCCAACTTGTGTTCATAACTGCACCCACAGCAGTGCCATGTGCTCCCTGAGCTGCCCACACACATCCTTGGGTGCCAGGCCTCTTCCACGCCAACACCTGGCCCAAAGGGCTGCTGATAAACAGCAGCCAAAGGGTCCTAAAAACATTACTTTCATGAGAGGCAAAGCCATGTCAAAATAGTTCTGAATCCTCCAGGCGACACAGGCCCAGGGAGAAACACCCGTGGTGAAAAAGCTTGGTGTTTGTTTTTTTGGAGATACAAAGTCATCAGCAGTCAGTTACTCACAGCTTTTTGATCATTTTGCTTACAGAGAATGAAGAACTGCTGCTGACAGCCACCCCACCCCCTTCCTATGACGATATTACCTGCCAGCTTACCACTACGAAAGCTTCCCCCCTGCCCCACAGTTGTACATTTAATTTCAAGATGCATGAAAGCTTCCCATCTGCGTGGGAACTGTTGAATCAAGGCCTGAACCACTGATGGATCACCTGAAGTGAGCACTGAGTCAGCTGCAGGAGCACAGGTGAAGGCAATGCACCTGTATGACCAGAAGGGGTGGAGTCTGTCTCCACCTCTCCCAGACCTCATTTAAGGGCTGACCACCACTGGGAATGGATCTCCTGTTGGAGCTCCCTCTGAGCCTCTATCCTTCAAGACAGGTGGAGACAGGAGAGCACTTTTCTTTATCTTGATTATCTCTTTTCCATCCTGATAATCTTTCTAATTACACCATCTATAACATATATTTGCTAACAGCGCCAGTTGGTATTATTCATTTTGTGAACTTCACCCCTTGCACCATCTTACCTGATGTTCCTGTGGGGAATTTTGTTAGTGTTCTTAAAAAACAAAACCTAAGGCTGGAGAAGATGGGTATGGCAGGAGTGTGAGCGTATGGAGGGCATATGGGTGAGCAGAGGAAGCAAGATGAGATAGGCAAGATGAGCTGCACTGGGGCTCATCAGACCTGGGCAAGGAAACGCAAAGCTGAGGTCGTCCCCTCCATCCCCACAAACACTGCATCAGAAAAAGGGATTTTAGCTAAAAAATAAAAAATAAAAGGGGGGCTCCTGGGCAACTTGTGGTGCTCTTGCTCCAGCAGGATGCTGACCAGGTGCTGGAGGGCTTCCCAACCTGCTGCATCCACGTGGCTCAAGGCAAATGAAGAGACAGGACCAAAGGAGAAAGGGGAAAACGAGCAATGTGGATATCAGAAGCAGCCAAAGCAGGCAAATAGGTTTTTCTTAAGATTAAGTCTCTGGCTGAACTTCCTTCACATCAAATCCTGCACCTTTGTTTTGTTTTAAAACACGTCCATTCTGAAACCCACCTCCTGCTTGTTTTCTTTTACTTTAAAGAGTTAAATAACCTGGAAAAGAAAACAAACAACTATTTGCTTTGAGCTGACTGAACTGATTCATCCAGCCTGCAGTGTTTCATTTTCCCCCCTCCAGGTTTGTTGTTCTGCTTTGAAAAAGAAAAAACAACAGCTCTGGGCTGCTCTGATTTTTGTTTTCTTTTCCTCTCACCCTCCTGCACTTATTGGTTTGGCGACCAGACTGAAAAATCCATTACCCACACAGATCCCGGGCCAGCCTAACCCACATCTGACAGTAAAAGAAACCAGATTCTCCGTGTCTTTTTAGCCCCTGGCTTCCTTCTTGGGCTTTCCCACACATCTGCAGCTCCCAGCGGGGCTGGGATGGGTGCTGGGCAGAGCCAGGACCCTACACAGAGGCTGCACTTTCCCCTCCTCTCCCAGTGCCCGCTCTCGGGGTCAGCGCCGGTCTCTGGTCATTGGGGTTGGCCACTGGGGATGTCCTCTCCTCCGAGTTGAAGCAGTAGCGAGACAGCATCAGGAAGAAACACCAAGGAGGCACGAAGACGGACTTAATATGAACCTTTAATGCACAGAACGAGCTGCCGGGAACCTTGCGAACGAAGGCACGGAGCCATTCTGCCACCTCAGAGTGGTAAAAAACCCCCAGTGTGTCCTCAACATCCTGCCATCTACCTGGCATCCACCTCCAGGCCACGTGCTCGTAGCTGGGATGCTCCCGGCGTCCTTGGCCAACGTGGCACCAGAGGTCCCTGGCCCCACAGCTCCGGGTGGGCAGGGCAGGGGGATCCCCAGGCCCAGCAGTTCCCCTCCGCAGGCTCTCGGCTCCAGGGGGTATCTCCTCCTCCCAGCGTTTCGGAGTGTGTAGTCCAGGAAATTCAGTAAGAAAAGATTAAAAAGGAGACACTTTTACGCTGAGTCAAATCAGGTGTTGGGTTTTGGTTGGTTGGTTGCTTTTTTGTTTGTTTCCTCTGGAAAAAAAAAAATTAAAAAATGAAAGGAAAGGAAATTAAAGTCCAACTTGCAGATCTCGTGTTTTTCTGCCATTGATGTGAGGAAGTCCTGCTTGGCCTCGCTGTCCCCTTTTCACCCCTCCGAACACCTCCCGTCCCCAAACCCCAACAGCACTCAGCACGTCACGAGTCCTCGACTCGTCGGAGTCCCTCTGCCTCCCACAGCTCCAGGCCTGCACCGTCCCTCACCGCCCCTTGGACTCCCCGTAGGTGTTGCGCAGCATGGAGACCATCTTCTCCTCGCACGTGACTTTGGTGTCCTTTAGGATGCTGTACCACACCATGCCGGGCGGCCGCACCTCCTCACTGCGGCAGAACAGGTAGGGCATGGTCTCGGTGCGGCTCTGGATGTAGGCGCTGCGGAGCAGTGTTGAGCAGTGACTGCTGACTTTCTCCAGCCTCCGCAGGATCAGGTGTGCCTTCCTGGAGGGAAGAACCAGAGATAGAGGCAGAGGAGTCCCCACGACCACACCTGGCTTCCACCACTGGCTGCGTCTCATGGCAAGAAGCACAGAGCCATAGAGTGGTTGGGTTGGAAGGGACCCTACAGCCCCCCAGCCCCATCCCACTGCTGTGGGCTGGCTGCCCCATCCAGCTCAGGTTGCCCAGGGCCCCATCCATGGCCTCAAGCACCTCCAGGGATGGGGCACCCACGCATCTCCAGGCAGCAGTGCTGGTACCTCACTGCCCTCTGGGTAAAGAATTTCCCGCTCACATCTGACCTAAATCTCCTCTTTTAGTTTAAAGCCATTGCCCCTTTTGTCCCATCGTTATCTGCCCATGTGAAAGAGTCACTCTCCCTCCTGCTTATAAGCTCCCTTCAAGAAGGTCACAGTGAGATCTCCCCAGGCTGAACACCCCCAGCTCTGAGCCCGTCCCCATAGCAGAGCTGCTCCAACCCCTGAGCATTTTCATGGCTGGCTCATGCCCAGCTTTTATCCACCAAGCCCTCCCTGGGGCGGCTCTTACTGAGTTCTCTCGATCTGTGCATGTACCTGGGATTACACCCACCCAAGCACAACACCCCACAATAGGCCTTGCCGAACCTCATTAGGTTCCATGGATGAGACCCACGGCCTGAGACACTGCCTTGCCTGTTTTAGGTGGAGAGCAGCTCTGTTTTGTGTCAACAGCCACAGCACATCCACTGTGCACAGGGCTGAAAGGACCTCAGGTCTGAGCAGCAGAGCAGCTCAGGTGCCCTGGGAACACTAGAGTGCCACACGCCCCAGTCTGTCCCATAGCACACAGTGGGGACCCCCAGCACTGCCAGCCCATGAGCGCTGCCCTCCCCGCTCTGTTTTCCCAAGTCTCTAGGAGGCAAATGGCCCAAACAGCCTGACACCAGAAGAGCGAGGAGAAAAAGCACAACACATTAAGACAAAACAAAATAAACCCGTTAGAAACCAAGAATCCCCCTGTGGGAGCCTGCAAAGTGCTAAATCAAACAAAGGGAGGGGAAGAGGGTTTACTTCAGTGGTCTGAAAGTCTCAAGATCACAGATTATTTCCTCTCCCTCTGGTGCCACAGGAAAGCTCTGGATTTGGGGTTAGGGGATTTCACAGTTCCTGAAGGAATGTAAATTCCCGATAATGATATGTCGGAGGCAGCGCTGTCAGTCAGCGAGGCATAAACACGGGGATTATTTGATTATGGAAGCTCAGCTTGGGCTGAGAGCTCCCAGCGAGGAGCAGCACCAGCAGCACCCATTATGGGATGTCGGGAAGGAGGGCAGATGAGGCACGAGGATACATGGACACCACCTGCTGGCCGCCACTGATCCCCCATTTCACACGCTCGGTGGCATTGGATGCTCTCAGCGAAGACTCGTTGATCAAAGCTCAGCTCAGCAGCAAACGGAGCTCCGTAGTGACTGGTACAAGGACAACAGCCTTCACCAGATCACTTCTGCTGCTGGTGGAAGGGACCACAGCGGATTATCTGAGCCACTGCCTTGCCTGCCTGATCAGCGTCCAACCTGTTCTTAAAGGCAGAGAACTGTCTGTTTCCCCCAGCAGTCCTTCAGTTTACCCATTCTAACAATGAGAAATTGTCTCATAACATCTGCACGGGCTCTCTCTTCCTTTCAGGGGGGGTTGGCCACATGCAGGGCCCACACACACCATGTAAGATGGATGTTTCTGTGAGCAGTCCGTGATCGGGAGCAGAGCTCTGAACCAGACCTGCCTCTCCCTCAAAGGGATAACTATCATCTTTCCAGGCCTGTAGCTCTGTGGTGACCCTTACTTGACATCTTTACTGCCAAAAGTGGGCTCTGCCCCTTTCCCAGCTTGCCCCTGCCATTGGCTTGTGGCGGGGCAGGTGTCCATTGGGGTGAATGCTACTCTGACAAGGAGAAGTTGCCCAAGCACGGCCCCAATGGGTTTTCCCCTTGTCCAGTTCAACACGAGGCCTTCTCAGACCTGCACAAGAGAGCAGCAAGAAGCCCGGGGCTGAACCATGCAGACCTGCTGGTCTCTCGTTTCCTTCTTGGGTTGGTGCAATCAGCCCCAGGAAAGGGATGCAGCACACGATGAGCTGAGAATGCACAGCAATGAGGACCAGGTGATGGGGAGGGAACCAGCTCCCTCGCTTTTGGGTTCTGGTACCAAAACCCCAGTTTTGTTGGGTTTTGCTGCTTCAAGACTGAGTCACTTATTTTAGTGGGGTAATGAAGTCATGTGTAAATATTAGATTTAGCTTTTGGCTGTCAGCTGTTCCCTCTTAAAAAAAAAATAAATAAATAAGGAGCAAGAGAGACAGAGCGGGTGAGGGGAGGGGTGAGAAAGGGAGAGAAGCTTTCTGGTGAAGGCTGGGTAATAAATTACAGGAGCAGCTCTTGGGCTGCCAATTTAACTCCATAAATCAAGCCCTGGGTATTACCCAAGTGCTCCCTGTGGAGGGCTGTTGGGTCAGAACGACCACCTTTTCAAATACTGGAAATGAAATCTTCCTAAATGCTGACCAACCTCATCCCTGCCAGAAACAATAATTTATTGCCTTATTAAAGGGCAGGAATCAGGAGGGGACAGCAGGAGAGCGAGGCAGGGGTCATTTTCACGGCCAGCTCTCAGCTCTCAGCCCTCCAAGGGATGAAGTAGCCCCTTTTTGCCCCCCTCTCCCCCACAGCCCAGCTCCATCGCAGTGTGTCCCCATTCTGGCTGTCCCCAGGGGCTGCTTTGTCAGTGATGGATTTAGGAGGTCATTGCTCACATCATAAATGGTGGAAGAGAGGGATTCAAATAGTGATGACTCCGCAAGGCTGCTCCCCTCTCGGTGTGGGGAGAAGGGTGGGTGGAGGACAGGGGGCTGCCAAGGAAGGTGCCAAGAGAGTGGGAGGACGAGCTTCCTGCGTCTGCTATGGGAGAGGGTGGCTGCCTGTCTGCTCTGCTCCCATATGGGGCGATTTTGTCATTAAGTCAGATTTTTCCACTCTACTGAGAACTGACCCAGGTCTGTCAGACCCTCATCTGAGAGGATAATGAGTCCGGGACTCGATGGCCTCTTATCACAGCCTCCCATCGGTACATTGCATTCCCCTCGGTACCAGAAGGCAGCTGCTCTGGGGATGCACTGATCTCCTACGGCCGTCCCAGCTGCTGCCTGGGGACGTGCCCCAGGGAAGGAGAGCTGCAAGCCCCACATCCTGACCTTGCTGTTCCTGGTAGCCACAAGCAGGGGCATAGAAGGAAGATCTTAATTCTTTCTCCCACCTCCTCCTAAAAGCCAGGCTCTGTCTGCAGCAATCACAAGGATTGTCCAAAAATACAATATGAGAAAATAATAAAGAAATCTCCCTGTTGCCATGTCAGGAAGCGCTCTCGCTGCACCGATCCAGAGGTCTGAATGCACAGTAGCATGAAACCTTCACTGCTTTAGACAGATTCCTCTGTTTTGTTGGAACAAATTAACTCTGCGAGGCTCATTTGGTGTTCGGAAGAAGAATGGGGGGAGCAGGAAAAGGGTTGTTGTTGCTGAAGGAGACGAGCAGGACGAAGCAAGCCAGGTGCCAAGATGCTGCTGACCACAGAAAGTCCTGGTTTAGGGCCACCTATGAGCTAAGTTTTTAATGTCTCCTTAATGTAAACCGTCTGGTTGGGACATCTGGCTGTCAGCGTGTCTTCTCGCGAGCAGCTGTTTGCAGTAACCTGTGGCTTTCATGGAAACTGGGCTCACGAGGACTCCAGTGTGATGTATTTATTACACGGAGGCAATCAACTTCCCTCTTGTCGCTCAGTTTTATGAGCGAACATTTACTGCGAATCTGAGGCTCATCTGATAAACATTTCAAGGTATGAAAATGAACGTCCCCCTGGGAAGGAGAACAGCCCGTCAATTAAAATCGTGTTACGAGATGGCCTCCCTTGGCAAATCCTCATCAGTGCCTCCGCTTCTGTCCCGGCTCCCGGCGCTGCGGGGCGGGATGCAGAGCTCCGCTCTTGTCACGGTCTGGCATCGGCTGCCGCCGCATTTAGAGATGCTTCCCCTTGGCTGCAAGTCACACATTGCTCAAGGAGGGAGCGGGGGCACACGAGCTCTGCTAGGGATCATCTGCCTGGCGAGGAAGGCAGGCAGCGGCCGAATCGACCGCTGGCTCCAGATGTAGCTTGGTATGGAGTGGAACAGTGAGGGCAGTTTAAATGTCACCTTGCAGAACCAGCAGCTCAGTGCAGGTATCAGGGTAGCTAACGTGCTGCAGTAAGTCGGATCTCAAGTGACAAGGGAAATAAGAAGAGTAAGAAGAGTGTAAGAAGAGGCTGATGGCCCCCAGGGGCTCACAGAGAGCAATTGGAAAGGACAAACAAGTCTGCAGTGTCATCAGAGAAGGAGGAAGGCGGTGGAAAGGAAGAGTGGCTCCATGTCAGGCACTAATGAGCTATCAAGGAAATTATGAGCAAGGTCATAATTCTGTAGGAGGGCAAGAACCAGGCCAGCCTGGATTTATGTCTGGGAGAGAGAAGAAGCTGTTGTGAAGTGCTGTCATGTCCAACAGGAGACAAGGAGAAAGACATGGACAGCCTGACCCCACTCTTCCATCCTTCCCTGCTCTGGTTTGTCAGAGAACAACAAAGTATCACAGAATGGCTTGGGCTGGAAGGGATCTAGTTCCAAAGGATGCCAACCCAGGGCTCCATCCAAGGTTAGATGACGATGATTCAAGAGCAGTGTGTACAAAAGCTTCAAGGCTACTCGAATTCTATAAGAGATCTTAAGCTGTCCACAGGGCTACACTACTTCCAAACACTTCTTGCTGAGTGTTTCCCAAGGGCTACATTCCAGCATAAGGCTTACATAGGTAATAGGTGAGGCTCTGTGCACCCGTGGCATCCTTGCATGGTGCCAGGGGCACCACAGGAGTGAAATTCAGGAGGACCTTCTTAGCACCTACATCAAGAAACTGAATTATTGTTATGGGAGAGTGAAGGTAGAAAAGGGAACCTTGGTAATATTTACAGTTTGTACAGCAAGCATATGCCACAGTGAGGATAAAGTTGTGTCAGGTCTGATAGAGAGAGAAAAGAGTAGAAGGAAAAGTCCACGAAAAATACTACCTAGTAGAGCCAATTTTACTCCTTGGACGTGGTTGTTGATCCCCTCTGATAATATCCAAGTCCCAATTTACACACAGGCCATGCACTATCCCTAATTAAGATCCTCTGCTCTCCCCATGGTGTTCCCAGTACCACACAGCTCAGGCTGCTTTTCCACCCAGCTCCTAGATGTCCCACAATCATTTATCACAGACCAAGCAGGGTCTGCTCAACACCATTGGATGGCAAACAACAGGAGGGGACCTCTCTCAGCTGTGAGGAAGCAGTGGGGCCAGGAGGACACAGGATAAGGGTGGGTACCTGGGCCCCAGCTCATCCTCACTGCGCCAGACGAAGTCTCCAAACTTCTCGTAGTGGGAGTTGTAGTGGTGCTGGACTCGGAACAGCATGGAAGCAGAAACCTCCATCAGCGTGTTGTAGGCTGTCTGCTGCTCCTTCCCGCTGGTGTAGCCATTGTAGAGGTTGTAGATTTTGTCAGCTATCTCTGGAAGGAAGCAGGGGACAGGATTTAATGAGCAGAGGGAAAAGGGATGAGCAGAGCCATGGGCAGGGCTGCCAGGAGGTGCTGGGATGGCTGCAAGTCAGCTTGATTTATGGAACAAGAAGGTGCATTTTCTGCTGTAGAAAAGAATGTATTTTCAGAAATGAAAAATGCACAAAACCCCATTTCTTTCCTTTTTTCTATAGTCTCTCATTTGCTCTTGTTTTGCTGTTGTTTCTTTGTTTTGTTTTGTTTTTTGGAAGTGCTTATCAATAACACTAAACAAAGCATTAATCAAAACTTTCTCTCGTGTGCTTTCCGAAACATGTACCGTGCCCTTTTGTTTTTTTTATTTTTTTAAGACACATCTTTTAAAACTCAAAAGCAGCAAAATGCTTCGGGAATGAGAGAACAAATGGAATGGGTTTCAAATCTGGAGAATGAAACTGTGCAAGTGGTTGGTGCCTCCGTTTCAGAACTGATCCAGCTACCACTGATGTCCCACTGAAGACCCAGAGCTGGCCATGCCAGGGCTGCCCCTCGCTTTGCAGGAAGCAATCTCTCTTTTCCAGGGTGTTGTCAGGTCAAGGGGACAGACACGGTGGCACAGGACCACCACAACAAGGCACTTGCAATCTGTCATCCATCCCAGTTTAGCATCCCCATGCCCAGAGCTCATTTATGGGAGCTGGCACTCTGGAAGAGGAGACTGGAGAGGGCTGCAGGTGTGCAATGGATACAGGAAAAGCAAAATAAACAGGAAATGGCTTCTGTCCTGGGAAACGAGGTGCCTGAGCACTGACCTTCTGCCTTGCTGTCATCTACCAGTGGGCAGGCTGTCCTCAGGGTGACCGTGCTCAGCTCCGAGTGTCTCCCTCGCGTGTCCACCGCGTACAGCGTGAACCTGGAAAGCAGGAAGGGAAAGAAAAACGTCTTTAGCTCGTGGTCTGATGCAGCAGGGTTGTTATGGGAGCTGACTCCACGAGAGAAGTGAAAAATGTGGTCCTCGCTCCCATCAGTCACTTTTGGCATCTCAAGGGGATGCTAGATGTCTCTGGCTTAGAACAAGAAAGCAAACAGCAAGAGGAGCCAGGCGGGTTGCAGCATCCCCATGCACCAGGGACAGGCTGCACACACCTCCACGAGCCTGGGGAAGGATGCACCCATGCAACGGAGTAATGCTGCAGCACCTCCTCACACTAATTCTGCCCTAAGTGGGCTCTGTGCTGACAAGTGACAGCTCGCACACATCCTGCAAATGGCCCTTGAAGTTGTTTTCTAGATCATTTCCTCACCAGGGTGGGGCTGGTAAAAGGGTGGGAATGATAATTTCACACTTGAAGCTAATGGAGAGCATCTGACAGTAAAATACAGCTTTTGTGCTGGATGGAGCATTGAATAAACAGGCTGTGGCTGCATGGGACGTCCCACGATGCTGAGCTCAGAGCCCTGCTCACAATATCAAAGCTCCAAAATGAGAACGCTTCTTTGCAGCAGGGGTGATGATCTTCATCCACTCTCCCAGAAGGGTTCGGTTTGTATTTACCCAACCTGAGCCAGGAATGGAAAGCAAAGCTGCCTCTGACATGGGGCAGGAGCTGGGCACACAGGTCGCTGAAATAACACAGCTCTGCAGCTGGAAGGAGATTGAGACCCCCAGGTTTTCTTAAGGGGTGGTCCCAACTCTCAGCATCCTCACTGGGGACAGCAGTGACTGCTCCTCGCTCCCAACCCCTGTGCTGCTCCCACGTCCCACCAGCAGCCGATAAGAGCTGACGTCTGCACGGTAGCAATTCCCAGCACAGGACATGCTCTCTCTGAGCAATTAGCATTAGCTCTGTAACAATACTTGCTGACTGAAAAGACACCAGCAGACTGCCAAGGAACCCACTTGTGCACAGGGACAAAGCTGGGGCGGGCAGGAGACGCACACACGGCGCTCGCCCAAGGAGATGCTATTTAATTCTTTGGCATGACATCATTTTCCTTAATTTACAGGGAACGTGGCTCAGAGTGGGAGCATCTCAGGAAGGATGTCCGTGCTGTGCAACTTCACAAGTACCACACACAGGCTGTTCTCCCGCTATAATTAAGGGACAGCAGCAGAGCAATAGGGGAATTCGAATTCAGGTCAGGAGTGTGACTGCCAGGCTCTGCAGAGCTGCTGTCTCTACTCGTCCTCCTGAGCAAGGAGTCTCCTGTGGGCAACTTGGCAGCACAAACCCCTCTCTCTGGATCCATAAAGCAGCAGTAATTGGGGCACCCAGTGTCAAGAAGGGCACAGGAGTCCTGCAGTCCATCCCAGCACCCATCAGTAGGCAATGCTTCACTTAGAATAAAAGAATAGAAACATTAAGGTTGGAAAAGACCTCTGAGATCACCAAGTCCAACCCCAGCCCATCCCACTGATTGTGGCCCTCAGTACCACATCTCCAATGGAACACCTCCAGGGACAGTGACACCACCACCTCCCTGGGCAGCCCATGCCACTGCATTATCACTCCATCAGAGACGTTTCCTAATACCCAGCCTGAACCTCCCCTGGCACAATGTGAGGCCGCCAACTCTCGTACTATCACTGCTACCAGGGAGCAGAGCCTGAGCCTTCTCTTCTCTGGACTGACCCATCCCTGGACACACTTCATGGCATCAGTGTCTTTCTTGTAGCAAGGGGCAAGCCAGTGCGAGCATGGCAAGCACTCAGGAGGCTCAACAGGTGGGTTTTTGATGTGAGCTGACCTCTGTTCCCATCCTGGGTCACTTGGTTTAGCTGTGCTGGTTGTGTTTTCCTTCATAAATGTGTGAGCACAGCTAATGTGCAACCTCTGCTCTGCCTGTGGCGGCTCCATCAAGAAGGCTCCATTATCTGCGAGGTAATCAGTGCCAGAGCACTTCCCTTGAAAACAGCAGACTTTGATCATAACAATGGTAATAGTCAGCAATTAGTGCCCACATCACCTATTCCACCACCAGTGGGGTCAGCAGGACACGGCTGCGTGGCAGGGGTCAGGGTGCATCCCCCATCTGCCCGGGGGAAAGGACCCCTTGGGCTGTGCTTCTGTCCTCTGCCAACACCAACAGGACAAAGTCATCAGCTGCCAAGAGTGACAGCATCCATAATGGTCCAAGCTGGATTAAAAAACAGATCTGCACGCAGGGCCTTCATTTCATCATGCGCTCAGATGAGATTGAAGAAGAAAAAATAATAATAATAAAAAAAGCTTAAATGGGAAATCATCAGAAGCAAAGCGATTCTGACCTGGTCAGAAGAGAATGCTTGAACTCACATGAAACCAGTCCTTTCAGAGCTTCTAGAAGAAGGGTTTTCTGCTTCATTCCCTTTGGTGGTGAGGCAGTGGCACAGACTGCACAGCAGCGGTGGTGCCCCATCGCTGCAGGTCACTTTGGACAGGGCTCTGAGCACCCAGCTGTTCAGTGCACGGAGTCGGACAAGATGGTCTTTAAGGTCCCTTCCAACTCACACAACTCTGACTCTATGATACACCCTCAAGGAGAGCTGTTCTGCCCTGGTGGCAGCTGGCAGCCCCAGCAGCATGCAGTCCCTCTCAAGTTCCTCCCAGCAGCTGATCTCAGAAGGCTTTGCCATTAACGATGGTCCACGAGATCACTCTGAAGCACTACTGAAATGGCAGCTCTGTTTTAGTGATGGAAAACACACATGTAAGGGGTGAAGAATCTCAATCAGGAGAGCCTCAGCCGCATGGGCAGACTGCAGAAGTGGGAGACGATGCTTTCCCATCTCCTCCTCAACCACTTGACCACCCAACCTCTCTGCAGCAGAACGCTTTTAGAGCAGTTAACAGCACTGCACAGCATGCTGGTTATTTTTGTTTTCCTTTTTTTTTTCCCCCACAGAAATTGACAATTAAGAAGAAAAGAGAGCGCAGAGAGCTGAGGCTCTTGCTCTCCGTGTCCAAGCAACACTCACAGCAGGTGTGGGCAAGGGGCAAGGTGGGGATGGGACATCCCCAGTGTACATGGATGCTGCCTTTAGACCAATACTGAGATATGTTTTGCCCAGAGAGATTCCAAGCAGCGTTTCACCACTGAAGCACATACACTTTTGGCAGAGAGCAATCCACCATGCCTGGAAACGCAGCCACCTCTGCAGAGAAACAGCACATCAAGGCCTATAAAATAACGCTGCTTAAATGTTTACTACGACACTGAAACCTAGTGGGACCAGAAGGAACTTTTACAGAGAGATAGAAAGCAATTAACATGTGGCCTCATGAAATGTCAGCAACACCTTCCTTGTAGATACCCCACCCAAAGTTGGCTAAAGCTGGGATTTTATCACTAGGCTCAAGATAGTTCTTGGGGGAGGAAGAGAAAGCAGAGGGGGGGGGGGGGGTTAAAGCTTCAGTTCCTGGAATCTGATGACTGTGGAAGATTGTCAATTGCACTCAAAAAAAAAAAAAAAAAAAAAAAAAAAAAAAAAGAACAATATGTTTCTTGCCTTTCTCAATGCAGAGAAAAAAAAAAAAAGCACAAAATACAAAATTCTAAAGGCACAAAACCGCAAAAGCTGAGAATGAAACCCCAGAACGTGTTATTTATTTATAGACAACAACGCCGGCTCATCATTCTTTAACTCCATCTCATGATGCTCGCGATGTTTGAGTGCTTTACTCATGATCCTCATTTGTGGGAAGGGAGATAAGGACTTCTGCGCTGACCTTCCCGGGCTCAGCGGTTGATTTCTTCCCATCCTAAAGAGATAACACAGATGTTTCTGCCATCCTGGGCAGCTCTGTGAGATGCTGAACCACAACGAGCTGCCCGGGCTGCAGGGAAAAGGGTCCAACAGAGTCCGATAAACACTCCTGCATCTGCCAAACACCCGTGCGAAGCTCTTGAGTGCCTACAAGCTGCTGGCTGCACGCACACGGCAGCTGTGCAGAAGCCCAGCTGTGCCACGTAAATGGGGGACAGGGCAGGGTGCCGCTCCAGGGCAGACAATCACAGAATCATTAAGGTTGGAAAAGACCTCTAAGATCACCAAGTCCAACTCCATCCCATCCAACCACACCCACTGACCACATCTCTCAGTGCCACATCTCCATGGTTCTGCAACACCTCCAGCAACGATGACCCCACCACCCCCTGGGAAGACCTGTTGCGATGCATTACCACTCCTTTTAGAAGCACTTCCTAACACCACACCTGAACCTCCCCCGGCACAACTGAAGGCAGTTACCACTCATCCCAAAGCCAGCACGCAATGAGAAGAGAGAGCTTTCATGGAAAGAATGGACTTCCCTGTCCATTGCTGTTCCCATTTTAGGCTAACCCCTCACACTGTGCCCATCTGTGGTGTCTGCAGGCAAGGTGGGCTCATACCTCAACCAGGAGTTAAAGTGAAGCTTTACAAGGCACTGGGTGATCTCTGCTGCATCCTTCCACCGATGCCTCCCAACAATATCAGAGCGCAGCTAGCAGATGAAGCAAAATATATGCCCCTCAGGTGTCAGGTACTGTTTGGAAGTGCATAGAGCAGAGCCCATCAGGTGCTGGAGGTCTAGGAGAGGTGGAGTCAGACTTCCCCCCTTCTGGTCACACAGGTGCATTGCCTTCACCCGCGCTCCCATGTCTGACTCAGGGCTTGCCTCAGGTGATCAATCTGTGGTTCAGGCTGTGATTCAGCAATTCCCATACGGGGCTTTACACCACGGATGGAGGCAGAGCAAAGTAAGTCCCATGGAGAGAAGTGCTGCTGTGCTGGACAAAGCTGCTGGTGGGGATGAAACGTGGATGAGAGAACAGCTCCTTGGCACTGGAGCAGGACAGCACACCCAAAGCAGCAGCTCTGACATGAAGTTATATTCATGCAGCCAATGACCCTTGGGCTTTTGCTCCCATGCTCACACCAAGCAGACTTGGTCTTTTATTATCGTGAAGCTGCACAGGGGACCCCCAAGGGATGGCTCCCAAACTCCAGGGATGAAATGATGGCAGAAAAAGCAGGATCACTGGGGAACTGTCATCTCTGGAAAGAAATGGAGAGGGGGTGTCCGGGATCTGGATTTCTTGGCAGTTCTGTACTTGCTTTTGTCCTGCTGGCTGTGGAGATGAGGATTAGCAGATGTGCTCACAGAGGCAGTACAGCAAGAAGCAGCCAGGATCTTCACAATTCCACTGCCAGCCCCAGGGCTTGGGTGACGTGTCCCACTCCACCTGGCAAGGTCCCAGATGGCCCCAGCTCACCCAGGAAGGGAATCCCAGTGTCCTTTGGTGGACATTGGTGCTTTTGTCTCTAGTGAAGCACAAGCAGCTTGCATTCATCTGCCTAACGCCAGGTGCCTGTTCTGCTGGAACTCACCCTGAGATCCCATGCAAAGCCCCCAACACCCCACAGCCTCCTGCCGTGGCTCCATGAGGGTTACATGTTTGGGGAAAGCCATCACTCAGAGGTTTTGCTCTTTTTCTTCACACAGATCCTGAAAGGCTGGGTGCCTTTCAGCTCATCCGAAAGCATTAGCACGTGAGTCCTGCACACCAGGTGAGCCTCCAGAGGGACACTGCTTCGGGTTCCTGCACCTCGCGCTGTGCTAGGAGCACAGCCCTCCTCCTCCTCCCAGCAGGGCTGCAGCTCAGGACATGACAAGGCTGCTCAGAAGGAGAGGGGGAATAAATCAAACTCTTCCTCCTATTGTGCCAGGGAAAAAGGAGAGAGAAGAGAGGCCCTGGACCCCTGTGACGAGCTCCACAATGGAAATGTTCGCAGCTCACCATCCCAGCCACTTAACCTACAACTGCTCTGCAAAGCTTGGCCATGGCTGGCCCAGGGGATATGGGGGGAAGAGGGAGGTGGTGACCCTTGGCAAATTGGGAAACGTTTGCCCCTCCCAACCTCACAGTCCTTCTAAACAAGAACCAGACACTCCACAGCTCAATACCCCAGGAGTTCCCCTTGGTGGGGCTTGTTCTCATCCTCCTGGGGGCTTGGCTTCCATCTGGACCGCTGGTTGAAATCCAGCCCAGACTGGTAGCGACTTCAAAAGCCAGTGTCATCTGAGGAGTGGTGGGTGGTCTATGTCAAACGAGTTGATGGCTCTCTGTTCTTATATAAGCCACCACAATAGGGCCTCCTGGTCGAGAGCCCGAGAAGAAAGGCGATGGGTCGCACCGACTGCCACTGGTCAGCATGGGGAGGCCGTGTGCTCCCCACCAGCAGAGCCCATCTCCACTGGGTCTGTACCCCAGCATCGCCTGCCCTCAGCATCAAACAAAGCCCAGCCTGCCAACAATAAAGGCACACAATGGGGCTGGGAGGTGGGGGACGCCTCTGCTCCCAAAACCCAAGGCAGATCCAAGCACGGGGAGGCTGCGCCCAAAGCCACCCATGTGCGCCCAGCTGAAGACAGAGGGATGCCAGTCCGGTCCCAGTCCCCACTGGCTGGAGGGGATGAAGTTCTCACAGCTCCGGTGGAGCCAGGGTGGTGGTGGGGGAGAGAAACAAATAATAAAAACAAAATCCCAGTAAGTACGTTAGAATTCGTTTGAAGTGCAAGGGAGCTTTCAGGCAGGGTTATGTACATCTCCCAGCCCGGCGTGATTTACACATTCCTTGCGAGCAGAGGAATCTTACCCGATTTGAAGTAAAACAGATGTTTTGGGTTTTTCTACACCCCCCCCCCCAACCCCTTTTAATCATTTCTTTATTGAGACGGTGGCTATATGGCCAAATGGCCCTGAGAGGAAGCTCTGCTACCCCCAGATGGCCTCCGAGGGGTCAGACCCTGCTCCCACAGCACTGAGCCACCTCAGTCCTGAGGCACAGCATGGAACAAGCTGGGTCAGCGAGTGGAGGTGATGCTCCAGAGGCATCATCTCTTCTGCATGCCTCCTCTCCTGCTTTGTGCTGCAGGAGCAAGGACTGCAGCTCCCAGCAGCTGTTCTGAGCTGATACCCAGCTCCCCCATCCTACCCATGAGCCCAAGTGAGGGCTCCAGCACTGCTTCCATCAGCCCCAGGGGACTCACTGTGCACAATGCCCCCACACCCTAAAACCACAACTCACCGTGGTTGGGATCAATCCCAAGAATGATCTTGCAGAAGCAAAGTCTGGATGATGCCCAGCATGGTCAATGGGAGGGAAGCACAGGAGCCGTGATGCTCTTGCTTCCCAAGTGAAACAGCCCAGCAGAGGATGGAGCGTCTTTCTCGGTTTGAGCACTATGTCATCTCAGCCAAGTCACTTTGCCCCTATTTTCGTCCCTTTTTTTTTCTCTCACCCAGTAAAGTCATATGGGGAAGCAACTTTGTCTTCCCAGGAGGATGCCATGCACTGAGGGCAATGGGGGCTTCTGAGCGCTGGCTGACACTGCAAAATACTACTGCAGCCATGCCCTCAAATTGACACTCGTAATAACCCATGGCTGGTAGCAAACCCATCCAGCTTCCCCATCTCTTCTCTCTTTTCTTCCCTCCCCCCCCCGCCATTTTCTTTCAGATCCTGTTGTTATTTCTCAGCACTTCGTTGGTGGCAGGGTGGGAAGGCTTTCTGTGACACATTCACGCACCATTGGGACTCACTCCCATTCCCGTCTGGTACACGCGATTGCACAAGAGAGAGAAACAAACGGGGATGAGGAAATCCATGTTTATGAGAGGCAGCGCTGTCATCGTGAGTAAGGGACCCCCCACAAGAGAGCCGGCCTGGGAGCTGCTTGAGAGTTTCCATTCTCTCCTCTAACACTCCATTCATGCCTCGTTTCATACCTCCCCAGGGCTGCACGACTGGCTGCAGTCCCACTGCATGGCACAGGGCTCTCCCCCCACTTCTGGGAGATTCGCTGCAAGTGGGGAGAGAGAAGCTGTTGTCTCATAAAGATAATGAATTGAGAAAGAGCAGCGCCCTGTGCTGGTGCTTGAGCTCCTTGTTCTCCTTCTGCAGTGGAATGAGCTCTCCTGCAGCATCCTCCAAGCCCACTCCTCACAGTATAGAATTATTAAGGCTGGAAAAGACCTCTAAAGTCATGAACTACAACCCATCTCCACCATTCCTGAGCATCTCCAGGAACAGTGACTCCACCACCTCCCCGGGCAGCCTACCTTGACTGCAGCAATCCAAAAGAGTGAGGGATCCTCAATAAGTGCTATTAATGATTTAGGGCTGTGCATAGTTGGTGGGTGACACAGAGATGTCCCATCCTTTGTTAACCCTAGGACAGTCCCGCATGCCACTAGGACAGCCACCACCCAAGGCTGGGACATGCTCCCTTCCCAGCACGTGCTGCGGAGCTCCCAGCAATACGGCTGGATCCCTCTCCCCAAACAGGTGGGTATTAATGAAAACAAAAGCAATCGTCCATGCACGCATACTACAGCCCACTTGGGTCCCACTCCCTTCTGCTCCCATATCCCCCTGCCTCTCCACACACCTCAGTTTCATTATCTCTGATCTCAAGCTGCCTATTACATGCTTTCTGCCAACATAAATATTTAAACCCCACACACTGCACAGAAAGGCCCTTGTGGAGTTGATGCTTCACCTCGTGTTTCCACTTGGAAAACAATCCTGCGTACAGCAGGTACAAAGTGTGGGCAGGGCTGAAAGCCAGAGGGGGTCTGCAAGGGCTGGGGGCTGCATGGTGGTTTCATGTGGTATGGGGTTGTGCTAAGCTATGTGTTTCTGCTACTGGTACAGAAAAGCTCCCAGAGAAGAGGTGTCCCATTTCCAAGCTGATACACGGGATGGACAGACACACCACCAGTCCTTGTCACACATCTCCACGCACGTTGGCCTGGGGGCTGATGGATGCCGTGACCCAAGGGGACACAACACTGTGAGTTTTACACAAACCCTAGGGGCTCCCAACAGTTTCCCACATGTTGCCTTGATGGACATGAGGCAAGCTGGGCCAGTGGAGAAGAGACAGAGCCCTGCTTCTGTCTCAATTTACTTTATGGGCATAAAAACAGGGAGAGCAGCACTGATGCGACTCTTGGGCAGCATCCCAGCCTTGCTCTGGGACAGCTAAGATCACAATTAGGCAAGAAGTTGCAGCTATGGAGACAGCAACTGGCACCAGAGAGCAGTCTGCCTGCACTGGGACACACCTCAGCCCTTGGCTGTGCATGACGGATGCTCCAGCAGGAAGGGAAATGCTGCGCAGGGCAGGAGCACAACTTGTGGCAGCCCAAATGGCTCGGAACGCTTTCCCTCACGCCTTTGGTGACGTGCTGAGGGGCACTGAAGAAGTGTTCTGGTTCAGGGTGCTCGCTCCTGCCCATCACTTCCTGGGGAGTGCGTGCGAGGTACACCCCAGCATCCCAGCTCCGCGGCAAGCACAGAGCTGACACAGAAGGGCTGGATGGCTGTGATGTCGCAATGACGCAAACCAGACAGAAAAAAAAAAATATGTGGAAGCATCCCAGCCCAGCAGCGGGCTCCTCTGCTCGGGGTTGTGCAACAAGATTAAGAGCTGGGGCTGTTTCCATAACTGCAGGGTGGCGGGAGATGCTCAGAAGGAAGAAGACGATGCCAGGGGTTGGTGTGTGCAGATGTCGCTCAGCTCTCTGCCCTGTGCACAGCCCTGGGGTTTCCCCAGCAGAAATCAAGAGCAGGAAATGAAGGAAAGCAACGCGCCCTGATTCAAAGGTTGAACATCCCAGAAGGTCTACAGCCCAATGTATCAGCACCAAGCTGCCCAGCCAATGGTCTCAGCCATTTGGGCAAACATCTGCCAGCGACCCAGCTCTCTGGATTTGGGCACAACTCCTCAGGGCAGCATATCTCCACGCTTATCAGCTCTACCAGGGACAAGAGGACTCCTGCCCTACTGTGCCTTCCAGCTGTCACTCCCTGAACAAAGAGCAGCCCTCGCTCTCTATGTCTTTTTCAAGAGACATTTAAATTATGACATAAGCTCTGGCTCCGAGGGCTTTCGGTGAAAGCCAGGGTATTTTCTTTCCTCTTTTCATAACAGAAACCATATTGCTGTATAATCAAATTTATCAGTCCTGATGAGCAGAGGGAAATGTGAGTGTGTGTGTGTGTGAGAGGTAACCAGCAGTGATGAGGACATGTGTACTTGAGGACACCGCTCCTCAAGACAATATACCTGTCCTTGGCAGTACAAGGTGGCACTGGACTGGTAGTAGGCAGCCAAGATCTGCCAAGTTCAGACAGAGAACAGAAAGCCAAGAAGTAGCATCCCTCGTGAATCAGATCCTCACCTTCTGCTGCCACATTGAGCTTCATAGCTTGGGCTGCAAGGGCATCATCTGGATAATGAGAGGAATGGTTTGGATACAGCGACAGGGAGACGATGAATGATGTCACTGTGCCCAAAGTGAGATGCTCCAGACAGTGTATTTCATCTCCCCAAGCTCTCTGGCAACAGCCATTGAGGCAACCTTTCCGACACTTAGCAAAGGATGCAGCTCAGCTTTAACACCTCTCTTCTACAGGTGGAAAAGCTCAGGAAATAGCAGCTACTTCCAGGGTACTCACTGAACTCGAGAGTCTCCATTTTATGCCAACCAACTCCATCACAAATTCAGCAGAAGTCAATGGGAGCTTTGAGGATGATGATCCCAAAACAGTCCTGGTTATTTTGGCAAACCTAGTTTCTGCAGCAGGGATTTGGCCACTTGAGCACTAACTCAGCCTGAGACAGGTAATGAGCTCTGAACCTGAGCAGCAGATTCCTGTTGTCTCAGTACATACAAGTGAAAGATCTCCCAAAACGTGGGCTCCTTGGGCACACCTGCTTTTAAGCAAGAGTTAAGCAGCATCAGCTGAGGGATTGCAGGCTGTGCCCTCTGACATTCCAGCTCCATCATCTGAACCCAAGGCTAACCACTGCCTCAGGAAAAACTACATCCTCAGGAAAAACCTACTGCAGTAGGTTCTGGATCAGGCCCCACCAGCCTGGAAACACCCAGGTGCACTCAGCACCTTCAATATTCTGTGCTATGGAGCTGAAGAAAGGAAAAGCTGAAGGAGAAAAATACAAACAAACTCCTTGGTGTGAAACTATCAGCAAACCCAAGGAATAAGCCAAAGGCCACTCAAGACCTACTGGGAATGATCTGGTAGGTAATGGCACCCCAACAGCCTCTAGAGAGTGGAGAGAATGATGGACATGTAGGACACTTGGATCAGCACTGCCCTTTATGCCTGTCATCCCCAGCTTCTGGGAGCTGAGTCCCTCCTGAAGCCTGCCGGAGCTGATTTACTCCAGGTACAGCTCTGGCTTCAGATCTGCCCTGTGGGTGCTGTTGTACCTAAACAGCTAGGTCTCAGAGCAGCCTGTCACATCCTTCCCGTGGTGTATTTATGGGTAAAGCTGAGCTGCTTTTTGCTGCTCCTAAGGCTGGAGTTAGGCTATAAAAAGCTTGAATTATCTGCAGAGCTCAGGCTGAGCTGCCACTGGGGCCACTGAGCCCTGGCTGCAGCTGGCAAAGTGGCACTGCCACTGCGCGAAAAGGTCACCCTGCTATCAGATTGGCTCTGCTAGGGAAAAAGAAATACACTGAGGGTAAGAACAAGACAAAGAGGAGAGTGTGAGACACCAAGTAAGTCTGCAGCATTTTCACGGGCATGTCTCAACTTCCTTGATGTCAGCTCTCAGATCTACAGCCCAGACCACCCAAGGACGTTAAGAAGATGAGGCCCCACTTTTGTGTATGATATATTGCACAGCCTCTGGATAAAGAAACAAGGCCCTGAAGTGGGGCTTAGGTGAAGTGTGAGTGAGGGCACGCTGTGACTCTCCGTTCAGCTCCAGCCCAAGGCACACTGCTGCTTCCTGCCTCAGTTTCCCCAGCCAGGAAATGGTCAACGAGAACAAAAGCACTCAGCCATCTCCTGACTCGCTCCTCCTGTACAATCTAAAAGAAACATGCACTGCCAGAAGTGAATTCCTCGTGTCCTGGAAGGGAAATGGGTCCAAACCCCAACACTGCTGTAAGAATCAAATCAACACTGTCCTCAGCTTTCCAGTCTTAAGAAAAAAGGTGCTGTGCAACATGGAGTACTGAAGAACAAAACAAAGGACTCCAACACAGCAGCACAGTGCAACTTTTGCTAGCTTAGAGGCAAATCAAAGCCAGCAGTATCTGTGCTGGTATTTATATGGCATCTCTTGAACTTGCTCTGCCATTAGTCAATGAGATAAGAATTGGACCGATCTATGTTAGTGGCATTAGGTTTCTGCACACAAAGAGATAAAAATACTCTCCAAGCCCATAACTGTAAGGAGTGAGCAAATCTGCGATGGGGAAGAGGTGTAACTGCAGAGGTCCACTTGTCTACCAGCAGACCAAAAGGCCAAATCCCTCCTCTCCACCCCACTGCCACTTCCAGGAAGAACCCCCCATCCACACACACCTCCAGCCGCAATCCCCTACCAACCACCCGGCCGTCACTCCTCCTCCTCACTCCCACCACCCTCCTTCCTCCCATCACCCAAGAGGAGCAATGCAACGGGGCCTGGACCCAGCCAGGGCTGGAGCTCGGGTGCCAGGAGATTTCAGAACAAAACCACCAAGAATGTTATTTCAATTCGGATGTCCTGAGGAAAGGGTGGGGAGGAGCTGGCTGCGGGAGGCAACAAAGGCTGTTCTGTTTCTCTTTGTGGCACGAGGTGGGAGCAGAAGCAGAGAATTTGGGAAGGATTGTTTAGCTCTTCCAACAAAAAGTCATGACATGCTCATGTGCTTGGTAGGTCCCAGGGAGAAGGCTCCACAAAGGTAGGTGGAAAGGCAGCTCCCGATGCCAGATCTGTCCCAGATGGCTGGATACTGTTAGGAGATGGATGTAAAGGAGGACTGAGACACAAACCCAACTTTTAGAATGGTGATGGCAAGTGTTGGAATAGACATAGTGAAGTAGCACCTGGAGGCCCTGCTCTGAGTCAGCCAGACTGGGCTGGACACAGACACAGAGTCACAGAACTGACTGAGTTGGAAGGGACCATTAAAGGCCATCTAGTTCAGCTATCCTGCAATGAACATCTCCAGCTCAATCAGGGTGCTCAGAGACCTGTCCATAGTAAGAGGCAGCTTCTAACCTGAGCTCACGGCCCAAGGGAACAGACAAACAGAAAAACAGATGGAGGTGAGACAAGGGGATCTGCTCACATCACCCAGCAGAGCAAATGGCAAAGTTGGGAAGAGCCTCCTGCACCTTGTCTGACACAATGGAAGCAGGAATGTCTTTCACATGGCTTCCATACAGGGTATGCTTCCACTCAGGGTGCTAACAAAAGGAGCCAATGTTGGAAACTTCAACAAGAGTCCAATACGCATGGGATGTCATTGACATAAGCAGAGAGACAGCCTCCTCTCTGTGATGAGCCTCTGTCCCAGGGGCCAATCTTCCTCCACTGTAGGGATCTGCATAAAGTCCAGATGGGCTCAGACTGCTCAACAAAACCGACCACACACCCAAAGCAACATGTGGGCAGCCTGGTTCTGAAGCAGCCCTGGTCTGCTGAGAAAGGAAGAGCCAGAAGTCAGAGGCCAGGATTTAGCAAGCACTTGTTCAACTCCTGACTTGCCTTGCTGGAGTTTCTGCAAGCCAGGAATGCCTGAGAAGAAACTACAGCCATACATTGCTCAACTTCAGGAAGCTGGAAAGCATGTGGAATAGAAGAGGTGGATTCAATGAAGCAGCACAGCTCCTGTGCACACGAGGGACTCAGCCAAGGGCCGTAACAGATGTGTTTTAACCCATGCCACTGAGCTATTTGGGATCTGTCTCCGATTTCTCCAGCACTCATTCATGTGTCTTCCTGACGGAAGACCAACAATAACAATTAGTATCATATAAGGAGCGGCAGACTGCTGCCAGCATTAGCAGACACTTGAGCACCAAGGGTTTCCATTCCACTTTTTATCCCAGCTCTGCATACGGCAGAGGTCAGTCAGCATTAATCAGTCTTGTTCGGAGCCAGCTCCTCCAGCGCGTTCAGCTTTGCTGCACTGCAATCGCCGTCTCTCGGTGCTACAGAAGGTTCCCAACACTCAACCACTTTGCCTCCTTCCTCAAGCCCATCCAAAAGAAGTGTTTTCACTGCATGATGACAGGCTAAGCCCAGTCATGCTGGAGGAGGCCTCCAGGCCAACAGGCATCCGTGCTGGCTGAGTGGGGCACGTGGGACTTGGCCGTGGCCAGGAGCCTTGAGCTGTTGCTCTGAGCTCTAAATCCACTTCCATCCCATTGAAGGCCCTGACCTTCATCCACCTTCCCAATATTTCTGAGACTCGCTCTCCCAGACCCTTTGGCTGGTTTGGGATCACTCTGGGGAAAGCCCATGTGGGCCAGCAGAGGGAAGGTAAATTTGAGCTCCTTGTCAGCACATGAACACACTTCCTAAGAAAGGCTCTGGGAGGGATCCTGATGACTTCCATATTATTTCCAGTAAATTTTGTGCTGATTCTTGGCACAAACACCGGAAATGAATAGGCTAGGTCAGGAATGTAAATAAAGCGAAACATTGGGATTTAATCTAATCTATAATTATAGTATCTGTGGCGCAGGGAAGAGGTTGGTGTATTTGCACTGCAGCTCCATAGAGGAGCTGGAGGGAGTTTTCATTTCCCTTTCCAAATGTTCCCTTTCTGGCTCCCACGTCCTGGTGTATCCCCAAGTACATGAAACAATTGTGCTGGGCTGGCAGGGCTGCAGGAAAGGTACAGCTCAGTAAAGAGGCATCCTCAGGCACTCGGGGGATGGTGAGGTGAGAAGCTGAGATAGCTGAGCTAGGCTCAAGGCTCAGGGAGGCTGTGGGACACACGAGCGAAGCTTCTATCTCAGCAGCAAAGAGTGCTGTTGGGTCAGTAGGGCTAAGCCATGTGAGGGCCACGAGCTATGTAAGGTTGGTCTTCCAGGCAGAATTTAGCCTCCATGTGTGGGCACCCACATCAGCCAACGGAGCACACTGCTGAAGTAGACTACTTTCCTTCATCTCAACCCAAACGTACTACAGGCAGAGGAAAGAAGGGGGCTGACAGGAAACATATTTTCACCAGTCTGAAACTGCAAAGGACAAAGAAATCAGTTCTCCTTTTGTTAGTGCGTGTTTTGAAATTACAGGAGTCTCAGAAGCAGAAGAATCAATCTGACTCTGTTTGCTTGTTTGCAGAGCATTTCTTTTGTATTTGTTTTTCGTGCACAAGCTCAGCTTTGATCTCAGGGTGGGAATACACCCAACGAGTGGCCAACAGCAGTGAAAACGCCGTAGGTACCACAGAACAAACAGGACAGGACATCAGATGCATTTACAAAGCAGAAGAGACTCCCATGATCTCACAGCCCCCTGTCTCAGCGATACCCTCAGACTACTGAACAAGCAAAAGCGTTTGCTTCTGAAGAGCTCCGATGCTGCAGGATCTGTGTGCTCACCTACCAGCCTGGAGAAAAGCACAGAGCCCTGCCGAGCTGCTATAATCAGGATTAATACCAGCTTGGAGCCTTCCAACAAAGCTTTTTTTCTTTCTTTTTTTTTTTTTTTCTTTTTCACAAAAACAAATGAAACAAGCAGAAGAAATTCAATTTAAAAAGTGACCCCGTGCCCGTGTTTCTGTTGTTGTTATGTCCGTGCGGGCTCAGAACAGAGTGTTAGCCTCACATTTCACTGTTCTGGCTTTCTTCACGCTGTGTCGCAACTG
This sequence comes from Callipepla californica brunnescens, assembly GCA_023055505.1. NCBI lineage: Eukaryota > Metazoa > Chordata > Aves > Galliformes > Odontophoridae > Callipepla > Callipepla californica. The sequence continues at coordinate 6,806,239 of JALIRH010000028.1, read as the reverse complement.
TATGGACATCTGAACAGAGGAATATTTAATGTGTGTACTTATGTATCTGAGGATGCACAGATGCTAAGTAAACACGTGCCGGTCGGGTCCCAGGATGGAGTGTGTGCACTGGATGTGTGTGCACAGTAGTGTTTACAAACACACTGAGCACAGGAGTGTTGGTCCACGCAGGTGTCCTGGTGCACACAGCAGCAGATGCTGAGCAAAGCGGGGGCTGTGGTGTGTGTGCACATGTTTTTTGGGATGGTCAACACACATGTGTGTCTGTAACGTGTGCATGTGAGTGTGCACAGTGCTGAAAGCTGGAGCCCTGGTGAGCACGAGACAACGCATCTGTGTGCCACTCTGTCCTGTCCCAGCATCTCTGCCCTGTCTCTGTAGAAGCAATGGGGGCAAAGCCTCCTGGTGCCAGGGGTCTGATGTCTGCTGGCTCCTTGTGCAGAGCTGCTGTCCCTCCCCATGGGACACCTGCCAGGAGCAACCCCGGGACACAGGGCATCGCCAAGCCCTGCTCCCCCCACTGCAGCGGTGTGACGCAAGACCTTGAAGCAGAAGCCTGGCTTTGTCCAAAAGGATGACACAACCCTAAACAAAGCCTTCCACCTCCCACCCAAGGCTCTCCCAGCCCTCTACAGCCATCAGGAATTAGATCACAGAGCCCCCGAAGAGACGAGTGAGCGCAATTATCCCTGCCCAGCAGATGGGGAAGATGATCTGGCAGTGCAGGCTGCCAAGCAGCCAGACCTCCTGGCTCCCAACCCCGTGCCCCCCCATCCAACCCAGCAGCTCGTCCCGCGCCCGGCGCTCTGGCAGCTGCAATTGCTGATAGCTCACAACCAATTTTATGGGCAGTGGGTCATTAGCGAGCTCTGCACTTGTTCCAGGCTGTCCCTGGCACCTTTTCACAGCGGCCCAGTTCCCAGTGATATTAATAATTATATTTATCCATTATAGATATTTAACAAGAAAAACATTTAAAATGACGACACGGCGTCCGCTCCTGGACGCCACTCTGCTTGAGAGATGCAAAAAAAAAACCTTTGCTGTCTTTGGAGGCTGTCAACATACTTAACTGGGGGGTGGCGGAGGGGGAGGCAAAGGGAAAGTATTAATCAAGATCTTAAAAAGTTCTCGCTGACAGACCATTTGCCAGCTCTTGCTTTAACTGCTTTTGTGGTCCCATAAAAAGTTTCATTACTCACTACAAAATGCGTTTTAATTATTACAGTCGCTCTGACATTAAGCTCTGGGTGTTTCTCTCTTGCTTACTCTGTCTCTCCTTCATCTCCTTGCCTCTTTTTTTATTCCTCTTTTTCTTTTTTCACTCCTGCCATCCCCCACACGACAGAGGATGCCATGGCTAGAGAGTGCTAGGAAAAGAAGAGTATGAAGATCTCATCTCCCCAATGGGAGAGAGCTGCCTGAATCCCTTGGCATCATCCTTCCCAATGACTTCTGTATTCTGGGGCCTCTTGGATAGAATCATAATAACAGAATCATAGAATGGCTTGGACTGGAAGAGACCTCAAAGATCATACAGTTCCAACAACCCTGACCCGGTGGAACTGGCAGCAGAACTCCTCAGGACCCCAAGGATGCTATGGCTGCAGCAATGGGGACAGGGAAACAACGGTGTTCTCAAATGCAGCACGCACCTGCTGAGCATCCTCTGCCCCATTCTGGTGGGAATATAAATATAATAGGGAGCATGCTGCTGTGCCTGCCCCATGGCTCTGCTCTGCCTCCTCCATGCCTTCAGGTCCCTGCCTTCAATTCATCTCCTTGTGCTCTCTTATGAGAGAAAGTTATGCTTTCTTATGGGAACTCACTCTTACTTTCCTGGCCAGACCCCCTTCAAACTACAGTAAAAGAGAAGTTAGTGCTTGGCTGCTGAAATTATCCCCTTGCTTTGGACATGAGTTACTTCGCAAGATTCAAACAAAACTAGTCTCGTGTTCTTCAGATGTGTCATCTCAGAAGAGCCAAGTGATTAAGACCATCAGCACAGATGTGTCCACGCATCCCTAAAGAAGTGCTTGGATGGTGGACAGGTGAACGTGATACCTCTCTGATCTGGTAAATGTTTCATACTGAGACAAACAGCAACTGATGTGAACAGCTCCTCTCACAACCTTGACATCTTGCCCCCTCAGCCCATCAGGAATGTGGCCAGGGTGTGCAACATCAGCTTGGTTTGTACACGCAAGACAAACTCATTCTGCTGGAAATCAAAGTGGAGTCTCCCATAGGCTCCCAGGGCCTCCAGCACTATACTGGCAGACATAGGTTTCCCATTTCACTGGTTGAGCCTGACACCCAAAGCAACAGCCTCACTGTTTGTCCAACATCTGGTGTAACACTGTGCTGACCAAAATGGATAATAACCATCATGTAATCCCATTGGAGATCCCCCCTTGCCCCCAGGACCTCCCCGCATGCCTCTCCTTACTTGTACAGACCATCTGGTTCCAGGCACTTGAAAATAACTGAATAGAGGCTGGTTTCAGGGACATCTCCATGGCTCCGACCCGCTGCCACACAGGATGTTGCAAGGCCAGAAAGCAAATCATCTGCAAAGCTTAAGGATTCTCCTGGAGAACAAAGAGATGAGAAGGACCAAAACATCAATACAGGTACAAATCATCACTGTACACTGACAAAGTAATGCAGGAAACACCTCTACAGAGCACAACTTGAGAGGAGGAAACAACATCCAGCTGGAAGGAATGGCCCCACATCTATATGGACCAGCTGTAACTAGGATCCACAGCAGAAACTGTGCCCATTGCTAAGTCAGAGCTTGGAAAAGCGTTCACAGAGCACACTGGCAACACGTGACCACCAAAAAGAGGGCCCCAGGTCCCCGGGACAGCTGAGACAGCCACACTCCATAGGTCTCTCCTGCCCTGAGAGCACTTCCAGTTCTCAAAAAGGGACATGGCCTTTTTCAAAAATTCCCTGTCACTGGGAACTATGTTTCTGCTATGTGAGATTATCAAGCATGGGGACGTTTATAGAGCTTGGACGTAATTGCTTCCAATGTGCTGTTTATTTTTTTATCCATCCAGTGGAAATCAGTAGCTTTGCGCTCCCTTTCATGTGCGCTCCACCAGCTCCTGGAGCTGATTGCTGCAGCACTCTGCTGAAGGACATTCTCCCCATTACAAGCATTCAAAGAAAAATAATAACAATTAAAAAACTGCTGAAAGACTTTTTTTTTTTTTGTCTTCTGGTTTATAAAGCTTATTATACGCTCAGATCACGACCCAGCTGAAACTGAAAATGTCCCATTTATTAAGCTCTTTGGACCTGATTATTCACTGCTGTGCAAGCTGGCTCCTTGCACTGAGGACGCTGAGCATTCCATTCCCATTTTGCATCGGTGTAACTGAAAGCTCGAGGTACCCAGCCGTACAAAACCTGAGCAGCTGCCCTGGTTGTGCCCTCAGAGAATCAGAGAAGGGGCGGCCGAGTGGTGCTGGGATCAGCAGAGCTGGGCAGCAGCACTGGGTACTCATGCACGTGGAAATGTCAAAGCACCGCAGCAGAGGTTGGAGAATTCCCTTCTCAGCACATTTCTTCCTTTATTCTTCTGTAAGCAAAATTAAGTGAGGACTACTGAAGTGAAGCACAAGTCCAGTTTCTCGGTATGGACTGTAAGAAATGTATACCCAGCCCAGAATGCCTCACTGTGTGGCCAGATTACCCAGGTAGAATTAAAAACCCCATCCTCCTCAGCCCCCCCAGGCTGCGTTTGCATCGTCTCAAGATACACAATTCAGTAACAAATGTCCCCCTTGGCTAGAGAAAAGAGCAGCAATAAATACTTTTCCTCCCTAAAGGAATCCAAGCCTTAATTATTCATTTTAATGCTCCCAGCACGACTTGTTCTTTCCAAACGTTTTTCAGGCAGCTGTCACCAGGCTCTGGAGTTTACCCTGGCTACCAGAGCCGGGGCTGTACCACGGCCCAGGTCAACTCAGCGGGCAGGTTGGGTTGGCAGCCCAAAAGTCACTGCCTGGAAGTTGCACAGCCTTCAGCAAGTCCCTCAGCGCTGGGGTGATGGTTTAAACAAACAAACAACGTTCTACTGCACATTTCCAATTTTCATTTCTATCCTTTCCCGTATGACATCGGGTTGGATTGGGGAACTCCCTGTCACCAGAAGTCACCGAGGACACTGCCACAATGGATGAATCACTGACACGTAATGAAAAAGCAGCACCAGATTGTGCTGCTGAACTATGGAAAGACCTTTTGGTCCTCTTCAGACCTCAAACGACCTCTGTTTGGATGAGGAAGAAACTTCATGGAGGGCAGACAGTCCCATGGGTGTCTCCATGGGCATCTCACACCTTTCTCTGGAGCACTCAGTGCAGTCTACCCAGCCCCTGGATCAAGCCCATCTGGCAGCTCCCGTGGCATTACTAAAGATGTTGGTGTTTGTTTCATTTTATTGAGTTTTCATTGCTGCACTTTCTTCATTTCATTTCCTGCTTCCCTTGGACCTTGCTCTTTGCAGGCTGGCTATTTATCTGACCCAGTCACTGCACTACCCTGGGACCAGAAACCAAGTCGTTCCCTCGATGCAGACCAGGAGCTTGTCAGCTGCGTATAACTAAGGCAGCACGTGTGTTCGCTGGCATTGCAAGACAGACCATGAACTCTAGCAAGGGAAAGTGGGCCTGGGGTGCTGCAGCAACAGAGCAGTACCCACCTGGCTGCACAAAGCCCTGACAAGGGCTCAGCAGGAGGGTACCGCGTCGCATTGCTCCGCCGTGCTCATGAACAAGGCATAGGAAGAGAGGAGGCTTCACACGGAGAGAACAAAAGGCACAAGTTTACTGTACAAGCAGAGACATAAAAAGACCAGGAAGAGATACACGGCTCTGTGAATGCATCGACAGGGCAGGCACTCAGATGGAAACTAAATATTTAGGCTAATGGGCAGTAATGGCACAAGAAAGTAAATTGGATGTGAATAGATGGTCTACTCCTGAGAAGGACAAATAACCTAACTATCTCTTCAGATGGGGTTTGATCATTTTATAAAGGGGATTATGTGGATAAGTAGCTTGTGATGGAAAGCAATGGGGCTTCTCTTTCCCGTCTGGACCTGTGTTCTCGCACACCCCGCCAGCAAATATAAAGAAGGATTTCAGCCTCCCAGAGCAGCCCTGGAGCGCAGTCCTTCTAGACTGCTGTAGTAGCTTTGCTTGCATTATTAAATTTCAGTAAGAATTCAGAAAGATTCTCTGCAGAGTAAATGATAGCTAAGTAGATCATCTCTGTGGAGGAGGAGATATTTTATTGACCAGACAGACATCTGTGTCCTTCATTAATAGTAATAAATAATTGATGTCACACTAAATAAAGCAATGAGCTGTTACAGATATCAAGGACAAATGACCAGCTCCTGTGAGGACGCCTCACCTGCGTTCACTTCTCAATGGCAAGAAACCCAAACCAGAGCTCAGTGTCGCTATGGTACGTGCTGCTCACAGAGCCAAAGGAGGTACTTCACACACTGATTAGAGGCAGTGGAGATACAGTGCTCAGCACTGGCACCAGCTCCATGCCAGACTCCCTTCCTTCTCATTTCCATGCCACTGCCTTCCCAAGACAGGTCAGCCCCAGTGCACCCAATTCCATAGGCAGCTTTTGAAAAGCAATCTCAGCTCTGTTAATGACTGTCAGAAAGATGCAGCTCTCTGCAGGTGGCATTTTCCTTCTCTCCATTACAACTCCTCACTGTGGCCTCATCCTCTTCTACAGACAGGCCTGTGGAGTTTGGCAAACTTCCTCTTTTCTGTTTTGTAAACATGAATCTTCCACTAGCTGTGGTGTCATGGTGAGTCGGCGTTCTCCCTAAAACAGAGGGAAATAACAGTACGCTTGGAACTCGCTGCGAGTTAGCTCCCCTGTGTGAAGCTTTGCAGTCTAATGGCCTAAAGCTGCTCACACCAAGGCATGCTGTAGGACAAGCCACCAGTGATGGCCCTGGGAAGGACTTCAAGGAACCCAAACGGACGTCTGCTTTTGTGGACAGTACCCTGGATTCCATCCAATGCAACCTGTCCCAGCGGGCCAGCAGCCTTGGACAGCGTGCGGGGTGAATTGCTCACCGGCCATCCCATTGAAGGCAATGGGGTTATGGCACTGAGCTCCACCCCACTAAACAAGAGAGAAGGGCCAGGAGTCTTGGTGAGGTTGGAGGAGCAAAAGGGACCTTCAGAGATGCTCCCACACCTCCAAGGAGGTGTATCCAAGTGGAAGAGCAGAAGAGAGGAGGCCTCTGCTGAGACTGACCCTGGAGATTCCTAGAAAGATCATGAAGGGGAAAAAGGAAAGGCACCAAGGGCTCTGTCTCGACAGCTTCTTTACCAGACTGGACTGAACCAACCCTGCAACGTTACCAGTCACTTTCTTCTGATTGTGGTTTTCTCTCTCTCTCTTTCTGCCTTTTGTTTTTTTTTCAACCTGTTTTCAATTTACTCTTGTGGCATCTCTGACTGTGACCTCATTCTGGTACTCAGGGAAAAAAAAAAAAAAAAAAAAGAAAAAGAGAGTGTCCTTTAGAAAAGAAATGAAAGAAATCATATTTTATTTAGCTTGGTTGGTTTTGAAGCTTTAGCAGAAGAAAGATTAACCTTTTCTGCCTAACTTAATGAAAACAAGGAGAAAGCCTGTATGGATAAATAAATATCTGTGTGGGTATGGAGCAGGCACGATCGTGTTACAGCCCCGGTGGAGCTGTAATAGGGAACAGGCGCGTTCCTGCACAGCGGCTCCCAATTCCCTATCCATTTTCAAGGAAAGAAAAACAGAGTAGAATGTCAGAGGCCCAAGTGGGCATGAACGAGGAAGCCCAGGGAAGGCGGATGGGGCCCTGCGAGGACTTCTGTCCCCAGTAGTGACCTCCAGAGCGAGGCCAGGAAAGCAGATGGAAAAAAAGGCCCTACTCCACTTTGCTCTTGCCAGGTTTTGTTTCCTGAAATGAGGAAACAAATGGCACGCTGAGCCCTCCAAATTTGTCATGTTTCAGGGAAGCTCGTCACACCCTCTTCTTCCTCCAGGGCTCTACCCCTGAAGAGAGGAGGATCCCAGGAGGTCTGTGAGCAGAAGGCCTGGGGCAGTGTGGGGATGCGAGGATGGGGAGCAGGGCTGCTCCTTCCCAACAGGCCATACCTGGGCTGAATGAGCTCCGGGCCTGGCACCTGGTGGGAGAAAGCATTGAGAAGAGGTTCATCTTGGAGGCAAAGGGCTGATTTAAATTAGCGTGACATAACTTCAGGCACTGGAGTTGCTCCGATTTACATCAGCAGATGGCCTGTCTCTCTGCCTAGGAGAACATTCAAAGCGAACCGTCCCCAGTGATACTGGTGGGAGGATGTCAAAATCTCCTTCCCTGCAAGGTGTGCCAGATTATAAATTAGTTATGACTGAAAAATCTTCTGCCCCCATTCTGGGAGCACCCACACTCGCTGGCCTCTTGTGTTGCACTGAGTGCGCCTAAACCCCCATGCCCAAAAATCCAACAAGTCCTCTCTTTCTTGTGACTTCTCCCACTTTCTCTGGCTCCACACAAGGTGTGTGTACTGAAATGGAAAAGCTAGTGATTATTTGGTGCAACTTCGGGCCCAATTTGTGCCTCACCTGCTAACAATGGCACAAATTGCAGCACTTCTCTGAACGACCTCACCTTGCCGAAGTTATGAATTCGGGCAAACTTCCTTCACACATCTGTGCATTACTAGATACATCAAGAATGATGAAAGGCTCTCCTCTGGGCTTCCCAGTTCTTTTGCTGATGCTACATTTGTAGATGGCTGAACTTAAGGAGCAATGTTTTAGCTGAGCTAAGAGTGAAAATTGCATTCTTGTGCCGCAACAATCCCATGAATGGTTTGCTGGTTCTCTCCAGGGCCACAAGTTACTGCATGAGGAGCAACCACGTGGAACTGAAGGATGGGCTGTCTTGCACTGTTCTTATCAAGAGCAGCCAGTTGCACAGAAAGAAAATGGTCTTAATTTGGATGAGCTGCAATCTTCTAAAAACATCATGCACAAAGCTAATCAGGAGCGTATTCTTCCTTTAGGGTCATCACTAGGATTCACTGCTCTTTCACCTGAGCTCTCCGCAGACACTGTTTATCACAGTTCCTTCCCAGTCAGTTCCTAAGACCTTGGAAAAACTCCTTCAACTCATGTAAAAATGCACTGTCTCCTCCATCTCCCCCAAGGCAGTACACTGTTGGAGGAGAATGGGAATTAATGCATTTCATTCTGTGCTGTGAGCCCTCCAGTATTTCTCAGGGTTCACTGGGCTGCTAAGGGTCAACCACAGCCAGACACAAGCAGACTCTGCTATGCTTGGAGCCATCCAGACATAAGCCAGTTCCAATCTCAAAGCCATGTATTCACATTAGCATGGTGGAGAGTCCAAGAGAATGTACATATTCCCTTGGAGTTAGTTTTGGACTCTGAAACACGTTAAAAGTTACTTGATTTCAAGGCAAATTGGGAACCCATTTGTGCTGAGAGTTGTGCAGACACAAAGAAAAGACATGATGAGCTTTGTCTACACACACTTCCTTTCTGGGAGATTTCATCCACCACCACAGATCTAGTTCCCATCCTCACTCTTGCCTTCCTTTCATTTTTAGCTTCTTTTTAATTAGAGGTTTCTCAACAGCAGACCAGTGGCCCAGAGTCCCCAAGGCCCATGGTCAGCAGTCTGCAGATCATCTAGGGACTGCATGGAGCCTTATGTCCAACAGGAAACCCACCCGCCCTGCTACAGCCCCAGAGCTACTCTTCTACCACACAAACAGGTCTTTCAGATAGTTGGCAGACAGCAATAAACGCTGTATCATAACATCTCAACACAAGTCAGCAACGTGCCTCGCAGTCAAGAGGGCAAACTACATTTTTGGGTGCATTAGTCTGGAAGGCATGTCCCATGAGGAACGGCTGAGGACATTCAGGCTGCCTGGTCAGGAAGAGAGGAGGGCAAGAGGTAACCAAATGGCTCACTACAACCTCCTGAGGAGGGGAACAGAAAAGAGGGTGAGATGATGAGATGATGAGATGATGAGATGGATCTGCCCAGTCTAAGTGGCCCTAGTGATATTCAGACATTATATCTTACATACAAACTTGCCTACTCCACTGTCATCCTATCTTGCCTGGTATATTATGGTTTATGGAGAAAGCAGGGGATATCTGCCAAACAGCAAAGGCTGCTCCAGATCTGCTGAGCAATCCCATATCTTTATTTTCAATTCTTTATGACCAAATGCTCCATTAATACACACTGGCTGACTTGTGTCTACTGGAGATGAAGCCTTTACAGAGGCTGCACATACATACATGCACACACAGAGATACTCCACCAGTCTTAAATACCAGACTAGCAGGAGAGGTAAGAACATTTCCTGGAAAGAAATTCATGGTGCAATTAACCTCTACGAATAAGACTATCTTGGGTGACCTCTCAAATCAAATTATTGTAAGCCTATGCTGAAAAGCCATCGTCCAGACTGGGCTTCAATGCATCTTGCACTTTTTGGACTTGTGAGTCCAGCAGATTCCTTCCATATCATCACTGTTTCCTGTACTTCCTCCTGGTCCCTTCCTACACTTTGGTGCTGGGAAATGGACCAAACCATGCACCAAAGTTCAGTGCCTAAAGTGGCAATCGATTTGAAGAAACTATTCTTCATTTAGACCCAGTTATTCTAAACAGAGGCAACCTGCACAGATGCAGATGTTCACAGAGAATCGGTGCTAAGACTTTGGACCAGTATATTCAGAAGGGCTCAGCACACACAACTTCAGCCAGATCTGCAGCTTGTTAGCCAACGAACACTTACAGAAATTGGTCCTGATGGAGAGACCTGCATGGAAGCAGACCTCTTACTTGGCCCTGATGTTCACTTTTCAACATTTGAGAATGTGGGGGCAGATACTCAGTTCATAAAATCTCCTGTAGCTCCCTTGAAGTCAATGGAACAATAACAATTTACACTAGCTGAGTTTCTGCATCCTGGCTGTGAGCTATTTGGAACAACTACACCATAATGATTATTACAGATATTTCAGATCGCTTGTGTGAGATGGATAGGAGAACACCGCTGCACAGGAAAATAGAGTTGGTTTGCTATGATTTCCAAAGAATTATGGACCCATATCTTGCAAACATTTACACATGTTTAGCTTTATTCATGTGAGTTGTTCCATTACACTCGTGAGCCAGATAAACTAATGTACATGTCTGCAGGACCGAGGTTAAACCTTGTGAAAACACAAGTGAGTTCTAAATATTTTTGTAGATACGCTTGGTTGCCTCACGTGCAGCCTGGAAGGCATGTCACTTTACCGTGCTTCTTTTCATAACTCTCCATTTATCCAAGCAGGTATCACAGGAGAAGCCAAACACGGTATCATGATAAAACTCAGGAAGAAGCGATGATCTGAACAAACTCTGAGTCTAGAAAACACCCACTCCTTTGGGTCTAATGTATCCAAGAGTTGACATCTGCTCATGAACAAGGAATTACCTGGGTAACTAACATCTTTTCACAAAGATGATGCAAAGGCAGCAGCCCTGGGGCTAGAACCCTGACATCCAGTACAGATCTGCAATGCCTGGGCTTTCACCTCTGAAAGACCATGAACCCCTTTCTATGACTAAAGAGAATCTGAGCACTGAGGATGCCTGCCACAAGCACGCAGCAGGGCACTGGCACAGAAGGAAGGAATTCTGCTCTGAATTTTAAGTCACAATTCCTAGAAACCAAGAAGAATCATCCTGGCATCCACAGGGAGCTGCTGGTAGCCAGGACAGCCCTGATGGATGACGTCTCCAGGAACCCATCTCACCATAGGCCTGCTCCGGTGGGAAAAATGCTCTGCCTCCTACATGCCCTTGGCAAAGCCAGGTATTAGGCACGCTCCCCTTCCCCAGAAGTGCCAGGTCTGTGGGAGACACGTCATCACCAGCAACTGTGCAACATCTTTCAACTCAGAGGACAAAAGACAGATTCCCTGAATAAGCAGAGAAGGATTAAGCCAAGTGGTAAATGGATTCCAGGGCTGCTCCAAGATCTGTGCTGATGAGGAAAGCCAGTGCCAAATAGCCAACCCAGAGCTTGTATGGAGAGGTTATCACTTCTCTCTTTTCTTCAAAACTGTAAATAGAACCCAAACATTGCTTGGGCCATGCTAGGAAGATAAGGTGAATCTCTCCCATCCCGTGCACATCCTGAAATAGAAGCCTCACTGCTCCCCATCCTGAGCATCAGGCATAACATGCTGACATTTAGCAGTAGGGAAAATTACCCAAACAACAAACCATCTCCGTCTCTTTTCCTCCCTCCCTTCCCCTGAACCCCTGGAAAATACTCATAAAGTGAAGTGGAAAACAAAACAAAACAACAACAACAAAAAAACAACTAACACCCAAACCCCAGCAACCAAAACCCAACCCTCCTTGGGCTGTGGAAAGAACATGTAGAGCAGAACAGTGAGTCAGGCTCTGCTAACCGCACGGTGCCACCAGTCCTGAAGTGGTGATGATTCACCAAAGCAACGAGAGCTAGAAGGTAAAAGAGACCAAAGAGAGCTTGGGGAAAGCAAGCTGCATCCAAGAAGGGGAGGAAATAAATGAAACAGTTCCGGGTGGCATGCACCTTGCTCTTCATCATACAGCACTCAGTTGGAACTGACTCCGGACGATTCACTTGATAATGGCAAAATTATTCCCTTGGTGCTCTGTCCAGCCCTTTTTTTTAAGAGGAGGATGGCAGAACAGCTGTAAGACTTCAGTCCATCCCCATTCCCTGCCCCTCTCTCTCTGCAGATGCTCCATGCAGCCTCCCCTCCCCGCTGCCTCTGCGTCCACCGCTCCGTTCCCGCACCTGTCCCCTGGAACTGCGGCAGCAGGATTCTGTTTTCCCCATAAAAGATGCCTTCGAGGAGATGAGAAAAGCAGGACCTGCCGAGGAGCACGGCATGCCGTAGGGAGGCCCTCCTGGATGCCACTGGCACAGAAAGCACGCAGTCAGGGAAGATGGAAGGAAGATGCCTGGGGGGCTCTACCTGCCAGAACGCTCTCCTGCTATCGTCCCTCCATCCTTCCTCCTCAATTGTCCCCTCTCTTTTTATCTAACATTCAGCGACAAAAAGCTCGCTCTGAAAACAACAACAACACAGATATAAATAAATAAATAAAAAAGAACCCAAAAAACCTCCCTCTCGAGCTCACAATGAGAGCTGTAAAACCTTTTTCAGCTTGGAAAATTCTCCCGGTCAGTTTTTCCTACTGTTTAATCCCCGCTTTGAGTTACGCAGAATGAGTAAACACATTTTATAAGGTTCTAATTCATACCTAACCCATACAGTTTATAGCTTAACATAGTAAAATATACAGAGACACACACTTTTTATACATATATATATACATGCTCACACACATGTGCATAAAACAGCGTCAGTCCCAGTCCTGTGAGCCACCCAGCAGCAGGTCTGATTGCTCCGACATGTGCTGGGCTCTGGAAGCAGCCCGGTGTGCTAAGGTGTGAGCATGCTGGCCTGGGAAGCCACATCTGCTCCGGATTCCTGCAGTCACCTTTGCAACAAATAATTAGTCTGTCTCATTAAGGGATGGATGGGAATCACCACTCTGCCTGTGGAGAGCTAAGGAATGCCACCACATGGCATCCCAGGGACAGCAGATGTGGACCCATTGTCTTTGTCACTTGGCTGTCACCTGAAGGCAGGAGATCTTTACTAATATTGGTTGAAGAGTTTCCTCTTGCATTGCTCTGAAGAAGGTGGCTTCTCTTGAGCTTTTGCATTCCTAATGAACACAAAATGAAGCAATGCATGGCAGCTGGGAAGCTCAAGGTCATCCCCCAAATCTTTGAGCATGAAGATGGCACCACCAACAGCTTCCAACAGCAGTTTGCTGGCAATGAAGGCTACAGTTGGCTGAACCCAGGGGAATAATGCTGTGACCATCCCTGTTTTTATTCCTTCTATTCTCCTTATTCTTCCAGCTTGCTGTTGCTGTCAGAACCAAGCTTTCAATTTTTCAAGTGCAGATGTTGGTTTCAAGACTCAGATTATTCTGGGAGCTTTTCAGCTACGCAGTCTTTCCAAAGGTGTGGAAAAACACTGCAGGTCCTCGAGGTGAAATCATCAGCATAATTCAGACCCACCCCTCTCAGTTCACTGATAGCCTGCATCACATGAAGGCAAAGACAAAAGCCATTGTTCAAGTGAGTGGTTGGAAGCTGCTTCCAGGCACACCAAGTGTGAGATGTGGGCTCCGGGCCCCACCACGCTATTCTCATTTTCCTCTTCCTCTGAGAAAATAAAATGAATGTTTATTTCCTGAAAGTTCTGCTCCTGAAAGGGCAAAACTTTCCTCTGGGAGCCAAGCAGCTGGAAAGGGATGGCAGAGGCAAATATTTGCTGAATTTGTCAATGAGCTCTTATTCCATTTCTCTTATTAATATTTATTTAGACATAATGTGAGGGGAAACCTGCTCAGACCACAGCAATGTGGGAGATTCTCCTGTTATTCTGCTCATGCCAGCTTCTGGTGGGGAGGGGGAGAGAAGGAAAAATGGAGAAAAAGAGAGAGTGTCAGGGGGCTCAAGTGCATTCAGAGAAAGCCATGAGCTGCTGTGTTACTTAGCAGAAGATTGGATGCCCCAGGAAAGTCAATGCATCTCCAGACCACGTGATGGAGCAAAGAGGTTGAACAGCATGGCCCTCTGTGCTGATATTCAAGGCACAGGTGTAGCTTTGAGAGAGGAATGATCTCATTACAGATCGTTTTTCTTCTGCAGTGAGGAATCACTAATGACATGGAGACAAGCAGAATAAACTGCAACCCCAGGTTGAGCAAATTGTGTGTGACGAACCTGATGTATTTCTTCAATGAGACAGTTCATTCCCCAGACACGGGGAGCGTGGTACCATTTAATTTATCTGGGTATCAAGAGGCACCAGCCACGACACGACATGGATAGTTATTAGCTAAGCTTGAAAAGATGGGAATTAACAGAAGAATTATGCGTTGGGTGAGGAACTGAGCAATGGACAGCCAAAAACAGGTTCTGCAGAGAAGAGAGTGATAGGAACTGAGTTATAAGGAGTGGAGCTCCTCAATGATCAGCTTGGTAATCAGTCTTGTTTCTCACTGCAAATACAACAAGGATTTTAGCACCAATGAAGTGGAATGTGTTATCCCTGCACAACAGATCAGAGCGTCAGCCAAGAGAAATTAAAAGATCCTGAGGATTCAGTAATAAAAGTTGAATGAATTTTAATATTCACAAATGCTAATTAGCTTGCAGATGGACATTAATATAGTTGTTTCATTACTAAGAAGCTCTGCAGAGAGGAAGAGGAGACACTCCTGGATGAACTGGTTGATCACAATAAAGCCAGGTGTCGCTGGCCGAGAGCTTGAGGAAAGGAAAGTGTTGGTTCTATCAAGCAAGGACCTTCCAGTTGAAATAAAGAACCAAATCCTTCGGTAGCAAAAGGTTAAATGTGGTAGCCCAATATCTGCACTGCAGTCAGAGGATCATGAAGTCCCCAGTCCCACCCCCCCTTCACAGCAAGGCCAACCTATGAAGCAGGTTGTTCAAAGTGCCTGAGAATCAACATGGTCTCCTATCCAAGAATGCTGATGTACAAATTATCACTGCCTGGTAACAGAAACCCCATCTGACTGCAGAGTCCGAGATGAAATCCTTGGGTGCAGCTCCACACAGACCTACTTCTGCCAGCTCCCAGGCTGGAGAGCTGTGGCTGTAAGCACATCCCCTGTTGCCCTCCACTGGATAGAGAGAGAATGCCATGATGCCGTGTCATGTCTGGGGACATCACACCCTAGAAGCGTCTCTCCCCTTTCAGCCCACGGATTGGTCTGTGCTCTGGGAATAGAGCAGATGAACTTGAGCTCTGCTTTTGCTCTGACTGTGTCTCGCGTAGCAACAGCTGGGGGACATAGGTTTGCTCAAACCACAGCCAGACGATTGGAAATAAAAATGATATTCATATATTAATTAACATCTGCTTGCCTAATTACATGATACAATGTGCATGCGATTTTTGTTCCCTTCACATTTTATGCATTGAATGAAAACTAAACAAATGTTGGAAAAGCAACACTGCTGCAGCAAATAAACAAAGGCTGCCCGAGTTTGCACTTCTGACATGTAGTGACACATCGGCTCAATTAGCATGTAAGGAAGGGGACATGGCTAAGCCATGACAACAAAGATGGCAGTGACACTAAGTTGGGACTGTCGCTTGATCCAACCTGCCCCTTTCTCCTTAAACTGGGTTCCCTCTACATATATTCTTTAAAAAAAGAAGTCATAATCTGTAAAACTGAGTGGCTCAGGTCCTGATTCATGAGGCAAGGGTCACCAGGTGAATCAGGAGAAGTCAGCACTTGGATTGCCTGGCGTTAGCACGCTGCCCCACATGACCACATGTGGCTGTCCCCAAGTTGGTGGCACAAATGGAAGAGGCACGTGTCATGGCCACCAGGGAGGTGACATTGCCTCCTCCCAGCAAAGGGACACCTGTGGAAGCAGCCCCACAGGCAGACGGTGTTGGCAGACGGTCCCACGCGCTCTGCTGAAAGGCCCATATGTTTTGCTCCGACAGCGCTGCCAAACCTGAACCATTTGGGCTGAAATTTTCCACGCTGGGTATCTGCCTCAGGATGAATGTTTGGTTTTTTTTTTTTGGAAAGTTTCAGATCAAACAAGTCCAGGCAATTCCAAGAAGGTAGCTTGGGAAAAATACAGTTTTCCTTCTGCAAAAAAACAAAAACAAAAACTACATAAAAAACTCAAACAACTTACAACGTTGGTTGTGAAGCCTCAGCACCTCTGTTGAGAGCAGGGACTCAGCGTTTGTCTGAGCGCTCACTGTGTGGAAGATATGGCTTTGTCAACCTTGTAGAAGATGTATTAGAATGGGTGTCGTTACAAGGCCCCATCACTGCTCCACCTGTGGGCACTCATCAGCGGTACCTCAGCTGTGCTTCCCAGAGATGCCCCAGTCCCTGCAGCTCCAGCAGCTCCAGCACTGGCCCATCCCACCAACATATTCACCCCATGGGGTGTCTCAGCCAAAAGCAGCCACAAGGCTCCATCACTCCCTGCTCAGAACCAAAACATATCAGGCTCTGTTGCTTCATGCAGTGATTTGGACATGCAAGGGACACGGTTTAGTGATGGGACTTTTTAGGCCATGCTTATGGTTGGACTTGACGATCTTGAAGGTCTTTTTCAACCTACATGATTCTGTGCAGGTGAAGTCAACATGTTAGTGTGTGCAGGCCTACTGCTACAGCTAAAGCAGCTCATCGTGAGACCATTCTATTGTATTCATGGTCATGGAATTACAATTGAAATGTGGACAGGACTGAGCTTCAGGGAGGAGCATGAGATGCCATCCCAGGTCCACATTTCCATTTA
Organism: Callipepla californica brunnescens; assembly: GCA_023055505.1. Classification (NCBI taxonomy): domain Eukaryota; kingdom Metazoa; phylum Chordata; class Aves; order Galliformes; family Odontophoridae; genus Callipepla; species Callipepla californica. Next base: position 6,789,725 of record JALIRH010000028.1, on the reverse strand, counting down.
ACCATCTTTAACTAAACAGGACAAAACAGCAAAACATCAGCACATCTCCCTCAGAGCCTCAGGGGGATCAGGACGGAGCATTACGGGTAAGAGCCCATGGCTCAGCTGTGGGCACCAACAGGGCTGGAAAGAGCGTGCACTACTGATGCTTGAGAAGCCATAGCTCCAACACAGAAGTGTTTGTTGAGAAAACAGTTCATAAAGCACTACAAAATAATGATGGAACAAAATCTCAGGTAGAGCTCTTAGTTACATGTTCATCTGCTGGACAGTGAGCTCCATTTCCCTCCACCATCATCTTTTAATACTTTTCTAGCACTGAGAGAAGCTTAAATCTCACTCTCTATGTTGGGGTGGGACCCTTGGCAGATAGGAGCTTGTCCTGTATCTCTATCCGCTCTGTGGTTCAACAGATGACCCCGGTCTTCAGGGCTACTATGTGATCCTCCGCCAACAGCAGGAAACGCGTTGGGAGGAAGAACAGAGAGAAACCCTGAAATTTTGCTGTGACCAACATTCCCAAGGAGACAACAGTCATGTGAACCTCCCGAGGATGGCGCAACTGGTTGCACGTCGTCGGGGCTTTGGGAAGGGGCAGTGGGAGCTGGCAGGGTGGGCGGCTGCTCAAAGGAAACCACAGAGGACTGCCTTGAAGGATTCCACGCATACCTCCGAGATACGCCGGTGTGGTTACAAAATCCTTGCCTGGCACCCGGGGTGGTGGGGGAAGAAAGAAGAAAGGGAAAAACAAAACCCCAAACAACTGTTCGTGGGACACACAGAGGGCTGCAAGTCCTGAGCTTTAACGAGACGCCGTAGGCATTGCTGCCTTGGAATCTGGGCTATGCTTGCGGTCCGCGAGGCGACTTGCTGAAGCCTTTGGTCACATTAAGCAACATTGCATGATAATGCTGCAGCACTTTCAGGCTGAGGGAGAAGGAAAACAAAACAGATGACTCTGGATGGAAAGGCACTGCTGTAAACCTGGGAGGGAGAAGAACATTCCTTCGGATACTTTTTTTGGCTGGTTGTGTCCTCTCCTCCCTGCCTCCCACCTCTCTCCTTTCCCCTGCTCTTCCTCTTGGGGAATTGGTGACAGCGAATTTTTGTTGTTGTTGTTATTGCTTTTAATATGGTTCCATTTTAAATAGAAAGGAAGAGTGTGAAAGGCCATGCAGAGTGGTGGCAGCTAGACAGTGGAATCTGTAACTGAAGGGTGGAGCGCAAGCACTGGAGAGGTGCCGGTTATTTATAGGGTATGAGAGAACACAAAAAAATGTCTGGCCCCTTTAAGGCCCCTTAATCCAAACAACCAATGGAAAGAAAAAAGAAAAAAAAAAGGGGGGGGAAAGGAAGAGAAAAGACAAAAAAAAAAAAAAAAAAAAGGGAGAAAAGTCATCTCTGAACCCATCATGGGAACGTGGGCTGGAAATTCACACTGTTTGGACAACATCTGTAGAGCAACCAGGGATCTTTGCACAGCCATCCTTGCAGAAGAGCCTGAGACATGCTGCCCTCAGACTCTCTTGGGCATGCACAAGCCGGAGGGTCCTCTAAGACACGAGGAGACCTCAGTGCAACGACGTGCCTCACAAAGCCACTGCAGTTTGGCTCTTTGAACAAAACTCCTTTTTTCTTTGTTTCCAGAAGAAATGCATGAGGTTATGCCTACCTCCTCTAAGCAGTCATAAGGGAATTGCAAAGAGGTCCTGGAGGACACTCAGCACTTTGGTGATTTAGTGTACAACTAAGTGGATAAGTCATCAACTTCAGTGAGTGTACACCTGGAACCAGAGAAACCAAAGACAGACAATTCTTTGGACAGAAATGGGTTAGTAAAGAGATTCAAGAGCTCGGGTGGATGACAGTGACACTAAATCCTCAGGTCTTTTCACAACCCCAGCTCTTATTCCCTAGGATCCTGTTGAACCCATGAGCGTCCACTAATAGGTTTCATTCTTCTCTGCCAGTATCAAATAACAAATGTCAGATCTCATATGGGAACCACTAACAACATAAAAATAAGATTTATATGGAAAGATGGAGTTCAAAAGAGCAGTTACAAAATACAGAAAGCTTTTGTTTGTACCCAATGACAAACAAATAAAATCAAGTTCAAAACACTCCTGGTCAGGACTGGGCTCACCATTGCTCATGACCTTCTCCCACCATCATTGCAATTTGAAGTGCTGGACTCTAGCTACAAATTAATTTGCTGACACTGAGGAAAATCCTTCCCTGATGTGAAAATAAGAAAAGACTCGACAGCATTAGCTAATCCCAGACTTCAACCGATCGCTTTTGATTCAAACTCTATGCTAATACTCCCTCTAGCTCTCCTCTCAACAAAGACAAGAGCTCCAAAGTTTTAAACCTGCTCACCTTCCAACCTCGTGTGAAAGATGACGGTGTAATAATCAGTGTTATAATGTCAACTGTCAGCTGGTGCTGGTTTTGTGGGATTTTTTTTGGTTGTTGGTTTGTTTTAGAAAAGCCTAAAGCATCTCAGATCTGGAAAAATGGAGGAACGGTAACAAGACTTGGCCACAGAGGGAGAAGCAAATCCTCCAGAGGTGTAAATCACTACAGCTCTTTGGATGGGAGGCTGGACCAGCACCAAGCGCAGCAGCAAGGAAGAGGTGGGCTGAGCCTCTTCCTGCTTGTCCCAATGTGAGTCCAGGAAACCCGCACCCCGGCTCTCCTCCTGCTCTGGACTTCAGCCACCGGCTCATCCTGCTCGGAGAATCTGTCAGCACACCTCAACCCTAGAAAACTGGGGCTCGAGCCAAGGCCCTCAAAAGGGAGCAAAGGAAACATGGGAGACAGAGTCCAAAAGCGTCTTTCCGCTCTAAAGGTGAGCCCTTTGGAACAAGCTGGAGTCATGTTGGCTTTGCATGGGGATGGCCTTCCAGGGGCCGTTTGATATGTGGAGTGAATGAAAACGTTACCCCCACATGATGATGTTCCAGCACCTTTCAGCACCAACTTGCCTTTTCCTTTATCTCTTTTTGTTTTAAACACAGACTCTCGGGAAAGCAACTTAACAGACCAAGCTGCAAAGCAGAGACAGAATAGAATTGTCTTTTCTTTGGCTCCCAATACAAGAATGCAAAGCATTGTCTCTCTGGGAGGAGAATTAAGTATGGGCAAGTGTTTTGGCAAGAGAGCCACAGAGGAGAATGGAAGGCGAGGATGAGGCGGGGGAAGAGGAGGGGAGGGAGAGCTGGGGGTCAGATGGATGGTTTGGTCTTTTATAAATCTTGGATGGGGAAGAGGCACACAGATGGCTTTGTGTTTTAAAATTATTCTAATAAATCAACTCCATAATCATAATCAAAATGCCCTTGTCTCCTTCTTCCCCCTCTTCCGTGTATCACAGCTGAGCAGCGAGGCTGGAGTGTGCGTCTGGAGAGGGAACGGTGAATGCTCGGGACAAAACCAGGCTCCGGGGAACTGGCAAGGGGCAGCGTGCAAGTAGGTGTGCAAAAACATGCATGGAAACGTGTGTGCAAATGTATACGCACAGGACCTGTCCGAAGGACCTCATGACATCAGCATGAGAGCAAGCAAAAGGCAATGTGCAGGGAAGAAGGAGCACCAGGGGCCATGGAGCAATGGGTGAATCATTTTCAGGTCTAGGACAGGCACATCCCTGCAGTCCTGGGACCGCTTCTAAGCAGGAACACACAAACATGTGTAGGAAGAAGGCTTGAGCGTGAGAGCAAGCCTGCAACCATCCGCAAAGCAGGGAGCTATGCCGATGGCGGGGGAAGGAATGGGAAAAGACAAGGTCTCGTCTCTCCCAGGTGGGAGCGGACGTGCCGGGGAGGAATGCAGCGTCCCCGTTCCAGTGCTCGGCTTGGCTGCGAGGAAGGAGCAGCCTCTCCTCCTCCAGCAGGAGCCACTGGGCCTGGGCCGCGGGGGGAGCGGAGGCTCCCACTGTCCGGGTTTTCCATTCGGAGCTCCACGTGGCACAAAATCCCGTCGGTTTCCCTGCCAGAGGGAGCCAGGTGGAGAGAACAATAAAAAGCAGAAGGCGCGGGGCGGGGCGGGATGGTCCAGAGCGGATGCAGAGGATGGAATTAATCAGCTGTCCGGGAGGAATATTAGAGCTCTTCGGCTTGTCGTCAACGCCTTCTCCTCCTTCCCAAAGACAGACACAATGAGAGACCAAGGAACATTTCCTATTGTTACAGGGGATTTGTCCACAAGGTCCAGCCCCATGTGGAAGTCATTACCGGCTGGGAGTGGTAGGTATCTTGCACAGAACATGCAGCGAGATGGGATGGGGGAGGGCAATGGGGAAAAGTGGAGAGACTAGAGATGTTGTGTCCCTGTCTGCTTGATTTAGGCATCTCGAGGGAGACTGTCACCATAGCAGCCTGGCTCCCAGTCCAGAGATTGCTGTGGGCTGAGGTACGAAGTGTTTTGCTCCATGTCACCCCTCGGGCCAAGCCAAAACCCTGAGCACTCCTACAAGAAGCCATCAAGGGTAGCTCCGCGCCAACGGGAACAGATCGCCGATTTCACTGCTGCTACCGAACAGGGAAGGGAGGGACAGTTACGTCAAGGTTCTCCTTTCCCTGCCTCCAACCCTCCCCAGACAGAACAGCGAAGAGTGGCTGCGGCAACAGATGTACGAAGCATGAGGTGAGGAGCGGACCGCTGCCCACCTGCACGTCCTCCCGCTCCAGCAGAACTTGGCCTTCGAGATCATCCGTGAAAGAACGTAATTATCCGTGGGTGAAAGCCCAGAACTGAGTGATCAGAGGGAGCTGACACCTCCATGCTCCCGCGGGAAGCAGATCTTTTTAGACACATGTTACATCTAAGCTCGGTTGTTTCACACTAAATCATACTTAAAGTCAACAGCATCTCCAGAAGTGGTGATGTAACGCCCTCTGGACAGCCAGCACCATGCTCGGAGGATGGGGTACCTCGGAAATCATGGGAAATCAACATCTAGGCAACACACAGCCTGCCACGGGACAAAGCTGCCTCTCCAGGCCTCCCAGATTCACTCATAGCTTTCCCAGCCACCAAAGAGCAGATAGAGTCGGTCATAACAATAATCCCACTAAGCCTAGGTTGGCCATCTGGCCTGACAGAAACCACATAACATACTGCAAAGGGAACCGAGAGCTGGGGGCCAGGAATGTTCGTCCCAGGGACCTCGAACAACACTGAACAGTGCTCAGCCTGCCAGGGAAGGGAGGTACCACTTTTACCTGGACGACACCTGGGGCACTCATACAACTTCTTTAAATGCTTGCCTTTCCTGAATCAGGCTCCCCAAAACCATTCAACATCCAGATATGCAAGCAAGGAGCAGTCCCAATCCTGAAAGTTGTCTCTTGATAACATAACCAGTTGCTTTACACCGTTTTTTCTCTTTCACATGGCTGACTCTTATCAGGTTTTCACTGCCAAGGACAACTGTCTCCCCAGAGCCTCCTTTGCAGGAGGGATTAAGCAGATTTCTTTCTCCAAACCCCAGTTCCAGCCCAACCCAACACACCACTACTTGCCTGTGTCAAGTTTGGCACACACAGAAACCCTCCCAGAAATCAGTGCCACAATGCTGGGCTGCTCTTTTCAATAAATAAATATGTAGAAATACTGGTTGTACTTCCATGGAAGACGAACACAGGGAGGATCAGCACACTCAGCTCGTTTATCTCTAAGAAATTTCTTCTTAATTGAGCTGGGTGTCCCTCCCCGCAGGACAGCGCTCAGCTGGGCACTTTTACAAGTACGAACACTGCAGCTTTTTCTTGTAAATGGTGTGAATGTTCTCCTCTATTTATGTCCTACAAGAACTCATTTTTACCAACATTTATGCATCATAACACATCACTCTGATCCTGCAAAATCCCTACACGGGCACAGCTTTGTGTATGCCTGAGATCTCCCTGGCTCCACTGAGCTATTCATCTGCAGCTTGCTGAAGAGGCTGAAGTTGTACTTATGTTTTATGTATGTGGAAAAATTACTACATAGTGATAGGGTTCAAACAAGAGCCCCCAGATTCATCAGATGTCTGACTGCAGCCTAAAATGGAAATAGGGGATGGGAAATACAATAAGATGCAATAAAAAAAGGTCCTCAAACATTTAAGATTATTAAAAAGTCTCTGTAAGCTCTGCAACTTAAAATCATGACCACATACTCTTATGAAGTTAGGCTTAAAAGTAGCTCATATTTAATTTAAAATTGCATCGTCCCAATTATATCTACAAAACACACACAACATATACATGTACAAAAGGTACTATTACACTGTAAAATGTATATTTACATTATTTAAATCAAATTTAAAATTAAAGACATACTAAGACTAAATGCTCTCGTTTGCCATATGTCTTGGTAGGATGTGCTGTGCCCATTCCTTAAGACCAAAGGACATACAAATGAAGAATAAGCATTGAACTTCTGCAGATCTTTTTTTTTTTTAACTTTTTTTTCCCCCTTTTGAAGTTCTCAGGCAACCTTTTTAGTGCTATGCACTCATTCACTATGGCGGAACCAAAGACGTTATGAAAGCAGAGGACAGCCCCATGAGGACAGCTTGCCACCCTGTGCACGAGGTGTGAACCATGAAGGTCCAAAGCTGCTGGGATGCACCAAGGCAGCTCCAGGACGGCTTGGATGCTCCATGCTGCAACCTCAGTGCTCTGCACGTGCATCTCCTCCTATGACACCAATAAGGCCATGTGGGAAGGGCAGGCACCAGGTCCCCATTGGCACCCGGACACGAGGCCACGCTTCACCCCATGCAAATGCCACTGGGATGCAGCCTGTCCCCAGCCCCGAATGCCCCCCACCTTCCTCCCTTGTGCTCCCCCCACACACCGAGTTTTCCTCTCTGTTGCCTCTCTCTCTCTTTCACTCTCCTACCACAGCTGGTTAAAATTACGCTGGAATTTTGTTTTTCTGTCAAGTGAATTTGGACCTGGTAAATCCCTCCCAGCCATTCCAGTGGCCTCCCAGCGAACATCGAGGCTGCATGTAATATACATGATTTAAGAAAGGTGCTGCTGGAGCTATTTCCGAGCACGTTCATGATCGAGGGCCTGGGGCAGCCAAAGGGGCTCCTGCTCTTGCAGACACCCAGGGCCCGTGAGGGACTGTGGGGTTTTTGCATTCAGAGTGGGTGGGGGCAGGAGGGGAGGGATGCAGGCATGTCATGTCAGCTGGAGCGGCTCACCTTGCAAGGACGATGCATGGAATCACAGCAAAACAAAACAGAAACATCCCAGGCTTGGAGAAATCCCAGCGCTTTTGTCTTGAGAGACCACAGGAGCAAACATGAAAACCCTCCGGTGAGCCAAGCCAATGGGGAGCTGTGGTACAGCAGGAGCAGGACGCGTTCTTGGCTGACCGGGGAAGAAAAGCTCTTTCAAAACCATATAATAATAAATCAAGGGTAGTTGTGCACGTAGGAGTGCACGTGCACCTGTGCACGTGCTGGGCACAAGACCTTGGTTCGCTCTGTCCTCAGTGGTGCTGGAGCTGCCCTGGACCCAAGGCAGCAGAGCAGAGCGCACAAAGCTTGGCTGGTGTTGGGCAGCAGTGGCCCAGGGATGTGCTCCAGGCACCCCACTGCACCCCTCAGCTGTTTGGTGGGGCACCAAAGGGTCCCAGGACTGGTGGCCCTCCACCAACGAAAGGCGTGGGCCACCCTCATTGAACTACAGCAGTTCCCGAAAGACCAGGCTGCAATTATGAGCAGAACTGGTTGGGAATATTAGGTCAAAACCAGTTCTCCAGCAAAACAAACCCCCTTCTGGTTAAAAATAACAGGTTTAGAAGTAGTGTAGAGTTCAATGAAATCTTGGTTCGAGGGAAACAAAGCACAGCAATGTCTTTGATAGTGTTGAAACTGCCCCATTACAACATCTTTGGAATGGAACAATGCAATTTTAGCCTTCAAAGTTGAGTCCTTTTAAACAAAAATCACCAATCGTTAAAAACACTAGGTTTTAAAAAGGTCAGGAAGAGAAACACTTCTCCTTTTGCTCAACTGAATTAACCCTAAGCGGATTTTACTGGGGTGCGGGGAGAGGAGGTAAGAGGCTATAAACAGGAGATTTAATTTAATTGAATATTTCAAGTGACTACAGTAAGGAAAGAAGGGGAAGTGCTCCTTTTTGGTGTAAATAAATACACACACTTTCTGTATATAGATCAGACGCGCTGGAGGTTTTATCAAGGACAGGGCGGATGTGGCACTGAGTGACGTGATACGGTGGGGATGGGTTGATGGTTGGACTTGGTGACCGTAGAGCTCTTTCCAGCCTTAATGATTCTGTGATTCTCTTTCCCTCACAGCAAATACCCAGCTCCCCCAGGATTCACTAACCATGCTGGGCACTCAGACAGAAACTGGGCAAACCAATGGGCAAAAGAGGATCTAAGGGCAAAGCACCTCGCTGCAAGTCCCACAAAGGGTCAGCAGCAAATCTGCAACCAGCATCAGCTCTATGCATCACTGCAAATACGGGAAGGAAAAGGCATTTATAAGGTGATGAGTGAACAAAGAGCTGTCTACACTGGGCTGGGCTGGATGTGAGAACGAGAGAGAAGAGAGAGCCTGCATGTGTGTGCACATACACACACCCCTACCCTCCTCCCGGGTGGGGTGAGCAACCATCAATGAAACTACCCAGAAGTGTAATGGAAAAAAAAACAAAAGAAAAACAAAGAAAAACAAAGACTGAACCTCGTTAGCAGCCTGTGTTTCTTCTCCCTGCCCCAAACACAGCAATAAAAATAGTGAATGAACTTTGAGATATTTTTTTCCTCTCTGTCTAGTATAAGCTTCGGATGATATGAGAGGCTTTTATATATAATCTAGATTTATGGCTTTTTTGTTTTGCAGCTGAAACGTTGGGTTATGAAAGGAAAGGAAGTTGTGTTTCGGTCGTAAATAGGAAACATGCAAACAGAAAATCATTTAGATATTAGTTTTGCAAATTCGATCCACGCGTTTCTGTATATATCTATATAAAACTACTCACCTCCACTCCGAGGCAGAGAAATAAACCCCACGCTTGTACATCACCTTTCTACAATATATCTATGCATACTTAGAGAGAATCCACTTACTGGCTCTATTTGGTTTGACAACCCGCCAGTAAAAAGCCAAAATGTCAGTAAACACGGTGGATGCCGTCACTGTTTTCTCTTTGCAGGTTGGTTTCCCTGGTGTACAAAGGTCAGCTCCAGCTCCGACATAAATTACTGCTGCCTATTTGACTCATAATAACATATCCAAATAATAGCCAACACATGCTGGATGCTTTATGGATGAATAATTCCGATCCCAAAGAACTAGCAATTCAGAGCATTCAGATGCAGAAAAAAAATGGGAGAAAAGTGTCCTTGCCCGGGTTGTGTAGAATAAACAGTTTGCACAAGGCAGCACAGCACGAACGGCCCCATGGCACGGAGAAGGATTGGTGCATGGAGGGCACAACATCTGCTCAACCCCTGGATGCTTCCCCATCCTGAGGACGCCGGGTGGGTGCCACATATGGCTACACACCCCGCCTAGGGTGAAGCTGCTCCCACAGAGCTTCTATCTGCACTGTTTTCTATATTCTGCATGTTATCAGCAAGTCTGAAATCTCCTGCCTGCCCTGCAGGGCTCGCTGCCGCCGAGCTGCCCCGCATCCCTTCTGCACGTGCTGTGCTCAGCCCTGCACTGTCCCACAGCCTGCCTGCCTGTCCTCCACGCTCTCTGGCTCCAGCCTGGACATGTAAATAATGACAGACCATTTCCACGGCTTTCCAGCCTATTACACCGCTCTTTGGACCTTGCCTCCGATCCCAACAGCAAACCTGTGTCCCTGCGTGACCCCCCTGGCGCAGCCAAAGCAAACCAACGTGCTATATTTGTTTTCCAAGCTCGGGCCAGGAACGATTCCCGTAAGGCTCAGCCTGGCTTAATGGAGTTGTGTCTGTGCTGTGCCTCTAAGCCTCCATTTGGCAGCTGGGCTGCCTGGCTGGGGCGGGACGCGGCCGTGTTTGCCGAAGGTAACACCGAGGCGAGAAGAAGCAGCGGTGGCGGTGGGGAGGGGAGGAAGGAGAAACAGAGGGAGATGAAGGAAAACCAGGAGGAGGAGGAGGGGCAGCCAGAGGGTGCTCCCGATCTTCCCAACGTATCACGGCTGTTGAGTGACAACACTTGGCTGTACAGCAGGTTTCTGGAGGACAGCTGGGGCTGCAGCCCGGTGCGGGAGCTCCTCGCCCGCCTGCATCACACCGCCGTGCTCACCCCGACGGCCTCTTGCTCAACGCCCGTGGCAGATGGGATGCTGCCCTTGGCTGTGCCCAAATGGGGCAGGGTGGTGATGCCCCTCAGAGGAGTGGGTCAGGTTCTGCTCCCTGGGATCCTCTGCGTGCCCGCTGCCATGGCAGTGTGTCACTGTGGTGTGTTGAAGCCTCGCAGAGCTCTGCTGCGTGGCCCCAACGGCCCTTTCCCCATCGGTTGCACTCTTGAGGTCTTGGCTATCTGCCCTCTTTGCAGTGCACCCCCAGCCATCCAGAAAGCACTTCTGGGTCCTTCTTCATGCAGCCAGGTAGCACAAGTCCCTCCTTACCCCTGCTCCAAAGATCAATGAATGAAAGCCTGCCCTAAGATACACAAGATCCTGAGATTTTTTCCCATCATTGTCCCTGCACCGTTCTGAAGCCTCCTGTCCGACACAAGCTTTAGCACAAAGGTCTTCAGTTCGCAGTACAAGAAGCCCTGGGTACCACCAGAAAGCTACAAACAAGGACCCCCACACTGATGCCCCCAACACCCGGGCACGGAGGCAATCTCTGCTCAAAGGTGTCTTTTCCCAGCACGATTTCCCCACTGCCAGCGCTCAGCAGAGGAACACACGGGTTGGTCACATCAACACACGAGTGCAAGGTCACAGCCTGCAGCAGGAGGCACCAACTAGTTTCACAGCAAGTCCCACTAATTGCAGCACTAAGGTGCACAGACAGACGGACACTTGCTGCTCTGTGCCTCCCGGGAAAACCTACGGGAGGGTGAGGAGAGCATGGCTATTGGGAAGGTCCTACTGATGGTTGAAATGGGGCCAGAGCGAAGCAGAAGTAAAGAGACACTGAATCTGCAGTGTTTGGCTCAAGCCAGAGCAGAAGCTGAGCCTGCTCAAAGTTTGGATGGATTTGGCTTGGGAAAAGATTCAACTTAATAGGAAGAGAGTGGCCATGAAATTTGGACCTAGAACTAAAGTGCTATTGATACGTACTGTTTGAATTCCAAGTTTTGCTGGACAAGTTGGTGGAGCTGCCCCTGTCCTCTGAGAAAGGCTCACAGAGCTGCTCCCATGTGGACCCTGAGCAGTCGTGCCCCAGGGGAAGGAGAGAAGCTCCCAGCCATGCCTCTGGGACACAGGGATGTCCCACCACTGCCCAGTGCCAGCGATGCCCTGCATGCCCCAAACCAGACCCCACCAAGCCTGGAAAACCTCATCAAGGCTGGCTACGAACAGGATGAGGCATATCCTCAGTGACAGTCCTCAACGACAGTAAGCAAGCTCCCTCCAAAAAACACCAAAGAACGACATCCCAGAGGTCCGGATGCATCGCCACAATGCAGCGTGCCCCACTCAGGATGGGGGATATGCCCTATGTCACCACTTGGACACCTCCACAGCAGAGCTGGTGGCTCACGGAGCACTTTCTGTGCAGCGTGGCACCTCCCGTGACCCCTACAGGACGCTGGGGTGCAGCTCCCCACCCCGGATGGGCACAGGATGGGCACAATCTCATCCACCCACTGTCAGCTCTGGGGAAGGAGGGAGGGACTCGATGGTCCCGGAGTCGTTCGGCGCTGCACGGCTGCAAATGGCAGCGCTGGGGCTGCTGAGTTCAGAGCGACCCAGACGGGGCCCCTTCGGCTTCCCGGCCAAGGCAGGACGCAGCAGCCCAGCTGCTCAGGCTTGGCTTCTCCTTGCATGGCAGCTGGGGGGGAGAGCCAAGCGTGGGGAGGGACGGGGAGCGTGCACTGGGGGGGCTGCAGGCAGTGCCCCCTCCCCAGGTTGGGAATAAATAAGAATGGAAGGAAGAGTGAGAAACGAGAAGGTGAAAGCAGGACGTAAAAGGAGCAGAAAATCATCTCAGAGGGTCGCTTTTTCTTTTTCTTTTTTTTTTTTTTTTTTAACAAAAAAAGGTTTCACCAAGATTTTTGCTTTACCCCAGGGTGTCCTTTGCAAATCAGGCCTCACTGCGAAGGCTATTGGATACGACTCTGACGTCAGCAGGGAAAAGGTCCCCAGACTCTCATTAGAAAGGGGAAGAAAAAAAGAAAAAAGACTATCTTTTTTTTTTTTCCTTTTCCCTGACCAATTTAACCTTTTCAGAACAACAAACGGGCTGGTGGCAGGAGGAGACCCGAGGAGCAGGGCTGAGCATGGGGCTCAGCACCACAGCTCAGCACTGGGCTCCCTACAGCGACTGGTTTGCATTTAACCCATCACCAAGCGGTGCAGAGCTGTCCTGCACCCAGAACCCCATCCCCAGCACCAACACTGCAGCCCTGAGTGCTGGGAGGAGATGGGTGAAGGGAAGCGGCTGAGAGCACCCAGCAGCAGTGCCCTGAATCCCCACACAGACCTCCCACCCATTTCAGGAGGTGCCTGGGTGTTTGGCTGAAGCCTCACAAGGAGGTGCTGTTTGGGAGGAGCACACAGTTATCAGCAGCCATGTGAGCTGGCAAGGCGCAGCTCCTCATGGCAAGCTGAGGGTGCCCCATCCCTGGAGGTGCCCATGGTCAGGCTGGATGGGGACTTGATGTGGTGGGGGACAACCAGCCCACAGCAGGGAACTGGAAGTAGATGATTTTTGAGGTTCCTTCCAACCCAACCGCTCTGTGAGTCTATGAAAGCAACAGCATCTGGTTTCCAACCTTAACTATTCCATGATTTTATTCCAGTTGGATATTAGGAAAAACTTTCTCACTGCAAGAGTGGTCAGGCTTTGGAAGAGGCTGTCAAGGGAAGGGATGGAGTCACCATCCCTGCAAGTGTTCCACAACGGTGGAGATGTGGCACTGCCGGGTGCAGTCATCGGGCATGGTGGGATGGGTTGGGGTTGGACTTGGTGATCTTAGAGGTCTTTTCCAACCTTAATGATCCCATGATTCGTTTAGAGCCCTGGATTGTCACGAGGCCCTAAGAAGGTTGCACAGGCTCGGTCAGTAAGATTGCACAGACCGTGCCCAAGCACAATAACAAATTTAACTTTCAAGATGGTGCAGGGTCACACCTCAAGGAAGTGGGTTTTTTTCTGAATCAGAAAGATAAGACTCAGCCTGCGACAGCAACAACCCACAGCTGCCCATCGCTGACTATCTGGGGCCACCAATGGGCAGCTCACAGACAGAAAGCTGCTGAGAGCACAGAGCTGGCCAATGCAGATGGACGCAGAAAGGGCTAGGCTGCAGTCCCACTCCATCTGCCACCCATGGCTGGGCTGAAGAAGCACACAGCTCCCTCCATCCCTCCTGTGCACCCTGCGTGCCTCTCTCCTCTTTCTACTCTAGTTGCCCCCGCTCAGCTGTGCTGGCAAGTGAGGATGGAGACTTAGCCAGGTCCCACCCCACTGCATCCCTCCCCACCCACCTACTGCAGGGCGGAGGTGGAGGAAGCCAAGAGGCCGCCGGTGCCGAGCTCGGCTGGGTGTGTGCAAGCAGAGCTCTGCGCTTCTCCTTCCCTTCTGTGGTGGAGCAAAGCCTTGCTGTGCTTTCTGCCTCCCCAGCACCACGACATCGGCACTATAGCACTGCTACCAATGCTCAGCCCTTCCCTGATGTGCGTGGGGCCCTACTGGGCTGTGAGGACCTCATGAACACATTCATTTGGGGCCACGGCTAAGCCTGGCTCGGACGTCACCTTGGTTTTACCCCCATCGAGGCACACCGAGGGGCTTTGTGCTGCCAGGGGTAATCCTGGGGGGGCGATAAAGATCTCCTCATCTCCATGGAAATTGAGCCATGCTCCCCACATACCTCCACTAATTCAATTTCACACAGTGTGAACAGACCTGCCAAGCCTTTATTATTCTTTCTCTTGCAGAAGTTCACTGCGGAGGGGAGGGTGGGCGGCCCCGGTGTGTCCCCTCTCCCTGTCCCACTCCCTGCCACCAGCAGCTACGCTCAGGCAGGTTTCACACTGCTCTCCTTTCCAGCCACCGGGCTGAGTACAGAAGGCAGGAGAGGTCTGGAGCACAGATGTGATTGCTTAGGAACACAGAGGGCAGAAGGTTACCTCCAAATGGCAGGACCTACATATGCTGTGTAGGTGCAGTATGCAACAGGACAAGAGGCAATAGCCTCCAGTTGCAACAGGGGAGGTTCAGGCTGGGTATCAGGACACATAACTTCTCCCAAGGAATAGTCAAGCACTGAACAGGCAGCACTGGAACTGGTGGGGCCACTGTTGCTGCAGGTGTTCAAAAAACGTGGTGATGTGGTACATCAGAACAAGGTTCAGTGGGCAAAATTGGTGGCAAGTGAACAGTGGGACCGGATGATTTTGGAGGTCTTTTCCAACACTGGTGATTCGGTGATTCCATTCTATGACTTGTAACTTATCCTGGCTATTTGAAATGCAAAACAGTGAGCTGAAGTGGCTTACTATTCACAATCAATAGGCTGGGCTTTTTTTCCTTCTCTTTGCCCTTTGTTTCTAATTTTCTTGTGAGATTACCCACTAGTTTTTCTTTTAAACCTAAAATTACTCTTCTCCATTCTCTACATTAGCTCTACCCTGAAGCTATTTGTTTGGGATTAGTTATACTTACCTGGCTGGAGGGGTGCTGGGAGGATTACTCGGAGTTTGCAAAGGGAAAATGGAAAGCACTATCTAAATGCTAAGTGTTACGAAGACAGATGAGCTATTTACTGATCCCAATTGGTAATACCCCCCAACTCCAATTTGGGCTCAGAAATTGAAAGAGCAGAATCCTTTTTCTGGAGAGACAAATAGTGGGAGAAGGCCAAGACAAGGTCAACAAATAAAAGAAATCCTGAAGCATCACTTAAGGTCAAAAATGGGAGGGCTGGCTTTATTCCCACTGCGAGAGCCGATGACACTGAAGGACCTGGAGAACAGGTGGGTGCAGGAAGGAAAATCATCCCAACTCCTATCAGTTCCCATTGTTTCCTACACACACCGGTCTGGCTTGTCTGGCAATAGCACACAGCCTCCTAGGCAGAGATTTGAGCTCCTCTTATTTACACAGATGAGTTCTAGTGATGCAACGTGACATTTTACCGTGCAACAGTACTTGACCGTTTCATCTTACAGCAGCACCTCGAGGTCCTCGGAGAGGTCAGGGTCATGTGGTGTGGGGTTTTGTACAACATCAACAGACAACAACTGCTTCAGATACGGTCACCATCACTGTCCTGCATTGGCCCTGTACAGACACAGATGGGAAGATGGACAAAATACCCACAAACCCAGCCATCAGCCCTTGTTATCAGGAATTCTCTTTCACTTACACCCTGCAGCCCTCCCCAGATCGTGCCAGAAGGAGCAATGTGTGAGAGAAGCATGGGGTGCAAGCAGGCTGGGGAAGCTCTGGGGCCAACACGATGAGGGGATGGGAACACTGCAAGGATCCTTTTCTACCAGTCTATTAAATAGGTGACAAAAACTGTGATTTAAAGTGGTGAGGAGAAACTCAACATGATTAGGATTATATTAGAGTTAACAGCAAAGCTAAGAAGTGATTCCTGATGCTTTAGGTTCGAATATGGGCTCTGGGGTGGGATTCTTCAGCCTCCATGGGGACACCATGCCGGGACAGCTGTGCTGTGCAGGGTGACAAGAGGCAGATGAAGACCACTCACTTTTGCCCTTCATCCTCACAGAATCACTGAGGCTGGAAAAGACCTGTAAGATCCCCAAGCCCAATCCATCCCACCACGTGCACTGACCGCGTCCCTCAGTGCCACATCTCCATGGTTCTGGAGCACCTTTATGGAGGGTAACTCCACCACTCCTTGAGCAGTTGTGCCAATGCTTGAGCACTCTTTCAAACTAGAAACTTTTCCTGATATCCAACTTGTACCTCTCCTGGCACAACTTGAGGCCATCACCTCCCATCCTATCATTAGTTACCCAGGAGAAGAAGCTGAACTCCACCTAGCCACAGCCTCATGAGCTGCACGCCCCAAAAAGCAGTGTTCTTTGCCCTGTTTCCTTCTCCCACCAGTTGGTTTAAGATGCCACCTCTCCTAACAAACCTCATCTTACTACATATTTACACAAAGTGGAGCTGAGCAAAAAAGAGCACAGGAGCACTGCTGAGAGCATCCTTGGCCACAGCCAGTGAAAGAACAGGAGACAGCATCCTCAGCCCCCACGTGTTGCCCAGCAGGGACCCAACTCCTCTGCACTGCTCTTTTCCCTGGCCAAAGCTATTCCGCCAGTGCAACCTTCGCTTTGTAACACCTTGAGGGTGATAAATGTGGCACTTCTGATGTTTGTGGGGAAGAAACAAAACAAAAACATGTGGAGGAGAAAATAAATGAGCAAACACCTGGCGTCAGAGCGTGCTGGGAGGTGGTGTGGCTGACGTTCCCAGCACTGGGCTGACACACTGGGACACCACGGGGTGCCCACAATGCAGACATCACCAGGGGGACACCGAGATGCAGGATGGGCAACTCTTCCCTGCAGGTAATCGTGGCAGTGGGACGTGTCCACCTGGTGATGCTATTGGAAGTGCATGGGGCAAGAGCTGGGGTCAGCTGGGAATTCCCTCAGCAGAGCTGCAGCCCAACCTCGGGTACCTCTCTGTGCCCCACTCCGTTCAGTTCCCCCCAGCTCACACCTCAACACATGCCATGCTCGGCCCCACAGCACTTCACCCCGGCCCTACAGACCCACAAAGCTCAGCAGAGGCCCCTGGCAAGCGCTCACTTAATTATTTATGAATGAAGATGAGAATGTTAATTGGGAAAAGAAAGCCTCTGTAGAGATTGGGTGCACGTGCTGCCAATTGCTCCTAAGAGCAGAGGGGAAGGGTGAGCTCCTCTCCTCCCCAGGCTCTGTGAGCACACAGAACAGCGTTGGCGAGATAATTTGGTGGTCACAGAGGATTGGCTTTTATTCCTGAACTGAAAACTGGCTATTAAACATCATTTAAAGAACAAAATAAAAATAAAACAGCAATTTCTTTTTTTATTCTCTCCCTGCTATCATCATTAACCTTCTTTCTGCATAATATCCCTCTGCCAAGGATCTCCAACGGGGTAATAAAATTTTAGTACATAAACCTTATCAGTGCTCTGGAAGGGCGTATTCTTCCCATTTCAGACGGGGAAACCAAGGCAGAGGGAACCGAGGTGAGCTGCTCAGAGTCACACTGAGCATCATTAGCAGCTAGGATCTGATCCCATGAGTGTGGAGTCCCCGGGATGCAGTGCCCACCGGTACAGCCCAATTAGCTTTTATGGAATCGTTTAAGGAAACATTTCCTTTCAGAGACTCTGCCTGCTAATTTACTCCCAGGCTTTGGCATCCGTGAGCGACGGCGGATTATTCCTTGTAGGCTGTGTCACGGCACAGCTCAGAGAGGCTTCTCCCTCTCAGAGACACTGCAGAGCATCCCACAACACGCTGGGTACAAACGGGCTCAGGGACTGCGCTCACGGCTGTTAATTACATCTGATTGCAGAGGCTTCAGCAGAGCAGAGGGCTCTGCATGGAGCTGCAGTGCTCAGAGCTGTGCTTCCCAGCACGCTGCTGCTCCAGGTCTGCTCCCATCCCTGGGGCTGAGCCATCCGTCAACTCAATGCCCAATGCTGTTCTCCAGGTTCTGCCTCTGCAGGAGCCAGGGGAGAAGAGTGGGCAGAAGAGGAGAAGGGCAGAAAGGATGGGAGTGGGAGAGCGAAGTACACCCTTGTTTGCTTTCCGCTGAGAAACAGTTAATAGGTTGCAAGGTTTCCACCCTTCCAGGACGGAGCCTTTTCCTCCCCTTTCGAGTGCCCCCTGCCTTCCTCCTCCAGTGCCTGGGAAGCTGTGACTGCTCTACACCGCTGACACCTCGGCTGCTCTGGAAACCCATGAACTGTTTGAGAAAGGTCAGCTGGCAGCCTGCAGCCCGCAATGCCTGCAGCCCGGCCGGCCTCGGGCAGTGCAGGAGCCCCCTCTGTAGGCAAAGACCCTCACTAACCAGCAGCCCCCGCTGCCTGACACGCTTTTTGGTGACATTTCTTTCTGGTCACCCTCATCCAAGCCCCACAGTGCAGAAAGAGTGGAGTAGGGGCTCCAAGCCAAGCAGGGACCAACTGCTCTGCCACTCATCCCTGTTCCTGGTGATGTTAATCCAGGTGCACCTAGGCACAGCGCCCTGCAGGACAGATGTGCCATCAACACAGCTGTCTTCTTGCCAGCTCGATGCTGGTAAAGTAAAATAAGCATGTTTCTGTACAGCTCCAAAATTCCATGTCTGGAGCTGCCCTCTCACCAGCCTCTCTAAGCAGCCACCTCCTTTTCTTCTGAGCTCAGCGATGTCCACGAGCACAAAGGAAATCATCCACCTCGCTCCCGCAGCTCACACTGTACATCTCTGAGCTGAGACCTCCCCAGCACTGCCACGCTCCCCCCAAGCACACAGCTCCTGCCCAAGTGACTCCATTTCACTGAGTCACAGAATCTTTGAGATGCAAAGGACCTTAAAGGCCATCTGGTCCCACTCCCTGCAGTGAGCAGGGACACCCACAGCTCCATCAGTGCTCACAGCCCCAACAGCCTGACCTTGGGCATCTCTGTGTTTGGATGGCTTCTAGCTGGGACATCCACCAGCCCCTCTATGCAACGCCCCAAGGCCTCATATTGCTCATTCAGACATCTGCCCCATGACAAATGGGAGGGAACACTAGGAAGAAAGACACTGGGGATCTAAAGCCAATTTGTAGGCACCCTGAAATAACTTCATTTCTCTGGTGTCCCAGGAGAACTTCTGTCTGAGACGTAACATTATTCATTCCCATTTGGAGAAGTTTCAGGACGCAACGAAAATATCTCAGGCTCAGTAATGAGGCAAGAAATCATGCTTACGTAGCTGAGCAAGTAACATCACTCAACTTCCCTGCCCTTGCGGTGGAAGAAAAATGATTGGAGAATAAATTAATCCTAATAAATGTAGGATTCTGATCAGGCACATACAAGCAGCCGTGCGTCTGCAGGATGAGCAATTGATGAAGTCATTGCTTCAAAGGTGCCTTGATGCAATTAGTCACTTGTAAAACACGTAGCAGAGGAGAAAATCCCGCTCCTTTTGTTAAGGAGCATGAAAACGCACCGCGCGTCGGAGTGATTTATGGGTTACAGTGCAGCAGAATTAAAGAGAGCCGCAATTAGGGGCGTTCTCATTAACTACAGGGATGAAAGGCAGAGGGGAGATGAGCGAGAGGACGGACAAGAGGCAGAAGGTCCGGATGAAGGCAAGGCACCAATGCCACAGTTCTGTGCTGTTGTTTTTTTCACAGAGATTATTTCCCCTTTGCACAAACCATTGCAGGGGGGAAGGGGCTTCACACATCAAACCAGTGCCACCAGAGATGAATCAGGCCATTAATCACAAGTGTGACTATCTGTAATTAGAGCTGCAGGGGCTAGAGTCAAAGGCTCTAGCGGGATTATGGACAGAACTGGACTGTTTTATGACTAATATCAGCAGATAAAGGGAAACTATCACGTGCCTGGGGAGAGCAGCTGAGGAGAGCTGGGGTGCAGGGAGGAAGGAATTTCCCATTTCCAACTTCAGCTCTGCTGCGCAGCACTGAGCCTCACCCCTCACTGCAACATCACCATCCTGGGGGGGTACCCCAAAAGGAGCAGACCCAGGATGCAGGATCAGCCCACGGCTGAGAGCCAGAGCAGGGGCAGTGCTGCTGCAGCTCAGGTTGCTCCCAAGGAACACGGCAGCTGCTCGTGACTGCAGGACACAGCAGATGCTGAGCAGCCGACCCTGGCTGGGGCAAGCAGAGCACGTCTTCGTGGCTGCCTGAAGCCCAGCTGTGCTTGGAGCACACAGGTGACCTTCTTATATCCCCTGCAGCTCACACACTGCTCTCCTGCACTGCCCCCAACAAGTTCTGGCGTTAGGATGCAACAGAGTATGTGGGGCCGGACAGAGCAGGTACCAGGAGTGCTCCCCAAATCCTAGGGAGAGGAGCATGCAGCTGGATGCCCGCACTATCAGCACAGTGCCACACCTACCCTTTTCTTGTAAGCCTCCAGGGATGGTGACTCCACCACTTCCCTGGGCAGCCTATTCTGACACTAGATCATTCTTCTAGAGAGGAATTTTCCTAATTTCCATAATGGCTTTGTCCCAAGATGGCCAATGAGCCCAGCTGTACTGTCAGACCCTGTCCAAGAGCTCTGGCAGGGGAGACTCCATCAGCTGCAGTGCTGTAGAAAGACCTCAGGTGAAGCCAGGACACCAGGGGGCACAGTCCCCATGGTTACTGCACGTTGTCCCATCAGGGGCCATAAGAGTGGCCCTCTCCCACCCACAACCTTGGGCTGTGTTGGTCACAGCAGGACGTGCACACTTATCTGGTCTCAGTGTGCTCCATGAGCCAAAACAGCACTGATGCTGCCTGAAGGAACTGGAAATTGAGATCTGAAAACAGCCTGAAGCCAAACGTGAGCTTCTGTGGCTTGAGAGGAAAAATCACATTGAGTATTACCTGCACATGACTTAACACCACTCGCTCTTAACTGGCTCTTCTGGATCCACAAACACCTCAATTTCCCAGGCTGCACAGTGAGATTCACTGATACCCACAGATGACAGAGGATAGAAGAAAGCCAAGCACTGTCTGTGGCTGTGTGGTGCCATGCATCTCTGAGGCTGAGGTTCAGTTCAGGTGAGTGGAATGCTCAGGTGGGGGAGGGCACCCAAGGACAGCTGCAGGAGCTGTGCTGCACACAGGAAGAGGATCCGAAACCAGGATCCAAGGAGGTATTTCTGTATCTCCCATCCCAGTGTTACCCTGTTTCATCACAGTAAGTTATCAAACAGCCACAGAGATAGTCAGGATTTCTCTTCAACAGTCTCAACTGGAAGTTTCCTTTGTCAAATCAGTGGCCATGCCATGTCTGCCATTCCCTGCTAACAGGAGAACTGCAGGCTGGAAGCAGTGCAGCATTCCTGATCAGTACAGCTCTGACTGGACTAACATGGCATCCCTCATCACTTAGCTCTCACAGAGGACACATAAAAGCACGCACTTAAATGCTCACAGCTCTTAACGACTCTCTCTGGAGTGTATCAAACCCTACACTCCAATCAGCACGACACGAGCTAATGAGGAGGAAGATCTCACTCGGTCCAAATGACACAGCTCAGTATATGAAGCTGTCTCTATCCCAGGGTTTCTCATACCACAGCACCCACTTGCAAAGAGATGTTTTCTTCTAGTGAGCCACAGCAGCAGGTCATCCCTGCCCGCCCCTCCCCATGGCAAAGCAGAGGTCATGGTCCCAGTGTCTGGGAGAGCAGGATTACAGGGGTGGAAAGAGTTCAGAGGCAGTCGCTCTCAGCAAAGACCAAACCAACCTGATGCTGAGATAAGACTGCTCCTTGACCCTCCATGCAGCTCCATCAGTGGGAACCCAGCAGGGGAATGCTGCAGAATATCCACTATATCCCTCAAAAACCCTACTAGCCATAGCAGAATTTCCTATTTTGTCTCCATAACCTAATCTGACCTCCTCTGGGGTCTCCAGATTAATATCTGAGAAAGCTCACAAGTCCAATCACCCAATTATGAGGAGGAAAGGTTTATCCTATCTAAACAGCATGAAATGTAACATAGACCCAGCTGCCCCCTCCCTCCCGAGAGCTAGATCTCAATCCCCAGCAAGCTGAACAAACTGGGAAGGGGGTCACAGGGGAGATGGGGAGGGTCTCTCCCTACTCCTGTATCATAGGAAACCTGCAGGAGGAGCAGCTATTTTAATTGGCAAATCCCCCGACTCAAGGTTTAATCCCTCTCCATTTTTGCTCAACTTCCCTCATGCCAAAGCAACACAGGAAATAGATGAAGCGCTCCACCTGGAGCCACAGCTCAACAGGAGCAACCCCCAGGACCTTGGTAAGCAGGGAGGCAGGGGGCAGTGGGGCTCAGGTTGTGCACAGCGAGATGGAGGGCCAAAGGCTGGATGCCACCTAGCACAGACCCACCTGGGGAGAGATGTGGACTGCACTGCTGTGGCAGAGCGGGATCACAGCTCAGAATGACTGCAGTCTCCAAGTCAAGGCTGACTTATCGTCCCTGCTCCTGGGGCAGTCCCCAGAGTACTTCCTCAGACTCCAACAGGACTGACATGCCTAGACAGCCTTTGTGTCTCCTCATATCCCTTTCCTATCCTGATTTCTTTCCAGAAAGCATGGGGGGATGCCACCTAACTTTTGGGATTGCATTTCAGCAAGAAACTGAACGCGTACATGGGAGATCTCAACAGCAGCCAGAGGACTGGAAAGCAGATCCGCCATCCCATTCAGGATCTCATCTCAGGCTCTGCTTGGAAAGGGAGGCAAACAAAACCGTCAGGAAAATCCCAGCCTGGCAAGGAGCACCAGTTTGGGTGTAACTCTGAGCCCATCCAAAGGGAAGATCTCTCTGTGGAACAGCAACACACCCAGAGCGGGGCCACGTTGCATCCACAGGTGCCCACAGCCCCGATTTTCCACGTTTCTCCGGCCTGCACAGCCAAGCATCAGCTCTGCAAACACAGGCTGAGCCTCCCTCCAAATTTCAGGCACAATTTATTGACTAGACAGGCTTTTCTAATCAATAACGGCTCCTGTGAACAAGTTCCAGTGCAGTGCATTGACGTGCCACCATCAGCAGCCCTCTCTCATCTGACGCTTTCCGACAAAGACGGATTGGTGGCCTTGACTTTTCCAGATCAAGAGAAAGTTTATCCTAGGGGCTCAAGTTACACACCAGTAAAACACTCCATCCCCGGCCTCATTAACTGCCATTTAAGATGCTCAGAGCCTCCTTGGCTAGCAGGGAGCATCCCCAGCTGTCCTTTGCACAGAGGGCGAGGTAGCTGCAGCAGACAGCACACAGCTCTTGGCACACACCGTGCTCTCCATGTATGTGCCATGCTCGTGGCACCACCCAGGCTGCTCTGTGGTCAGCAGGAGCTGCAGGCAGTTCCAGCTCTCCACCTATGAAACGATTTCGGGAGAAAGCAAAGATAGTGCCCAGTTCTGTCCAAAAGGTGTCTGGGCAGATAAAAATAGACGCCTGGAACAACCATATGGAAATGTGAATTAATGAAATATTTCAGCAACTGACTCAACTCTAATTGAGAGCTGAGAACCCTCCACCTCCTTTCTGCTTTCCAGGATACAAAAATGACACTGGTAGGTGGAAATAACTACAGCTGTCCCAGTGGGAGAGAAATCAGTGCTTCACAGTGAGCATAATGGCCAAAATTAAGCTCTAGCTCGGTGTTATTACACAACACATCCCAGGAAGCAGCTTCCAAAAACTTGACCTTCTCTTCAAAGGCTTCTTTTTGAATCAACTTTCCTGTTGCTAACAAGTGAAGTGGATGCAGCACTTGAGTAAGGTCCTCTGGGGTGGAGAACTGCTTTGTCCATGCGCTGGTTACTGGGAGGCAGCAGCAATGACATGCTCATGCAGCAGCCCTGCCCTGGCCAGGCTCCTGCACGCAGCCAAAGCTCTGCTGCATTTCCAACCCCAGTGCATAAACACCAAGGGGCAGTTGGAGTCTGTCAAGCACCTGCCCACCCTGAAACCCACAGCGATCCACCACAAGGAACAAGCAGGCAGGGACAACTGAGCACTGAGGATGAGGTAGGTTCAGCTCCCACCCACCATCACATCCTCCTCCACACCAGTGATGTTTCAGAACCCTTTCTGAATCCCAGTCCAACACACATGTGACCCCTGAAAGCTGAAGCTCCCTGAAACCAGCAGAGCCTTGGCTTCTTGCTCCAGCCTCAGCTCATGCTGCAGAGCCTGCATCCCCTGGGCCAACACCAACACCAAAAATTCATCTACAAGCACAGCACCTACATCGATACACAGAGCTTGATCTCCAAAGGCACACAGAGCCGGTCAATATCATCACCCATGCTCAATGTCATCAGCATCTTTCACAGCAACTGGTTTAACCACTGAGACCTTAACATCTGCTATACTTGCTGGCTTTGGATACAAACACCCCTACTGACCTCAACTCCTACAACCTCACAAGGGCAGTATCACCTCCTTGGTGCCCAGGCTGTGTGGAAGTCAGAACCCTAAAGCCTATTTTAAGGCACATAATGTGAGTGCAACTCGGTCATATGGGCTCCTTCTGACAGGCCCAGGATTTGTTTTGGCCAAATAGGTTTTTCTCCCCTTCCTCCAGTGTGGCTGCCTTCCACATGACTAGCAGCACAGCTTGCACACAGAGGGTGTGCAAGGGATGGTTACCATAGCTGTCTCTATCCAGCCCCAGCCATCCAGGCACATCAGAACTATGCTTGAAGAGTACTGTCAAAGCGTTATAAATAAGAGACTCTTGAGCCTATATTTGGAGAGCAACTTGCAAGTGTGCAAAACGCTACAGCTTCTGGTTTGACCTATTTCACTTTCTTTTACAGGCACGATACAGAGCCAGAGAGTCCTCTGCAGAACAGCAGTGCTCTGGAGGAGCCTGCAGCAGCAGCACAGGCTTTGGATAACCACACCTCTGGTGTCTGCAGGTCTGCAGAGCCTGTCTGCAACTCAAACAGCTCAAGCCTGTGTTCTCCTGCTCCAAGGTCGATGTGAGCTCCAATGAGCTCATTCTGCAGCCTGTATTTCATTTCCCCTCCTTTCTAGGGCTACAAGATGCTCTGGATGAAGGATCTCTTCCTGCAACTGCAATCAATGTGTCTTGCAGCAGAAGCCACAGTCCCAAGGGTGACCCTCTGACCAGAGGGGAAACACTCATTGGAAAGGCCCCATTTGTTCTGCTTCCTTTTGCAGGAGCTCCCTCTGGAAGCAGAGGAGCAGGACATGTCAGCACCACCTGCTGCTGGCACCTAGCTCACAAGTCAACCTGCTCACATGGGGGAGGTCAGCTTTCATTCAACAGGAGGAAAACTGGTGGGAGAGGGCTGTGAGATGGAGCGAGCACCCTTGGCCCCTCTGGGAAAAGCTGCAACCCGTGGGAATACATTAACAGCTTCTCTGTTGAACTAGTCCTTCAATTTCCATGTTGCAGACATGCGGAGGGGCTGCAGGATGGGTCTCTGAAGGCAGTGCTGGGAGCAGAGGATGCTGCTGTGGGCTGCTCTGGTGCTGGGGACCAGAAAGTTTGAGCACAGGGCTCTTTGGGTGGAGGCAGTCAGAGAAATTGCAAAGGAACACTGGGAAAGGGACCAAAGAGCTCCACAGCATCATAGCAGCAACACGTGCCACAAGAGCATCACGAACCCCACTCATCTCCCACCAATGCCCAAGGGTTTGACCCTTTGCTGTCTGGATTTATTTTGGGGCAGGATGCACTGGGAGATGCGCACTGACTGGAGGTGAGGAGAAGGAGAGCCACAGGACCAACCCCTGCCACACTTTGCCTCCATCAGCTGAGGCTCTCAACAGAGGGATTCAAGGCATGGTGATGGGAACGGTCAGCAGCCAGCCCCCCGGCCCTAAAAGCAGGGCAGGCAGCTTTCTGTCCTGCCCACCCCAATGGGGGATGCAGTGCTCCATCTGCCACAGCACCTTACACAGAGGGCTCAGCTCTCTCAGGGACCTTCAACAAGCACTGGTGACACCCAGGTCCTTGTCTGACACCGGCAGGGACAGCCTGGCAATGGAAACCAGGATGGGGAAATAAAAAGCACTTTGCACAGCGGTCACGTTATCCCCACATCCCTCCCCCTCGTCCCCTTTGGAGCTTCTTAACTTCAGAAACCTTCCTCCAGAGGAGTGTTGGAGTGACAGAAAACATTTTCCAAGCCTAATATCAGTTCCAGATGTTCACAGCCATTTCAGTTTGTACCTCACCCTGTAAAACACATTTCTCCCTCTCCCTCTCTCCAGCGCAGCGCCTGCTTCGGCCATGACATCATGCGCTGGCGGCTGGGCCGCGCACACACACGCGCTCGCACCCTCTTCGAGAGCCTCATGTTCAAACAAAGAGCATCACTCAACTACAAAGCCATCGCACACATGGAGTTATGAGTAATTTCCACAAGTTTTAATAAACAGTTTGGGATGTAATTGCTCTCTGTCTTCTCCGCTGGCTCCCGAGCGGAGAGCCGCTCTCTCCCCGCTCTGGTGTTGAAAGTGTGGTTTGTTTCGCGCACAAGTTCACCTCGGGAACTGCTCCTATTCACATCAGCTGGGCCGAGGGCTGTGCGTTTCCAGGCACCAGCAAGAAGCCTCTTTACAAACCACGTCCAGCCAGGGGGCAGACAACCCACAGAGGCTGCCGGCCCCTTCCACCCCACAGCAGGAGCAGAGGACACGTGTTAAACCAGCCCCAAACTCACTCCTGACTTAACTCCAAGAAGAAGAGGAGAAAATATTTTCTAGCTCAAGGGAATGGCTGCATCCTCCAGTCACAAAGCAAGGAGAGGCCGTGCAGTTTTGCAAGTAGGAGGTTTTTGCAGGGGGCAGAAGGGAGACAGAAGGCAGGGCTGGGTAACATCTAGAACTGAAGCTTGCCACAGGGCTGGAGGGCACGTTGGCACAACCACAGGCGAGGGTCACAATCAGAAGTGGCTGAAAGCATAACAAGATGCAACACCCCCTGTTATGGCTTCCCCTTTTGGAGTTGAATTATTTTTAAATGTTTTCCTTGTGCGTGCTGCCCAGATGGGATGGAGACAGGATGGCAGCACAGGGATACCCACGGTGAGATTTTTTGGCCAGGTGAAGCACAGCACCAAGCAAAGCCTTTGAGAGCTATAGCATCTCCGTAAACCTATGCAAGGTACAAGTGAGAACCAAGT
The DNA here is from genome assembly GCA_023055505.1 of Callipepla californica brunnescens. Taxonomy (NCBI): domain Eukaryota; kingdom Metazoa; phylum Chordata; class Aves; order Galliformes; family Odontophoridae; genus Callipepla; species Callipepla californica. Next base: position 6,762,710 of record JALIRH010000028.1, on the reverse strand, counting down.
CATCTGGCATCAGAGGCCTGCAGGGTAAGAAAGGAATGAAGGAAGGAATGTTGTTTGGTTATAAACAATGCAGGAAAATAAAGGAGAGTTTCAGGATTGGCTTTTCTCTTTAATTGTTAATGGGGTCATTGTGTCCTGAACGGTCCCCCAGAGCGGGGAGAGGGGAGGGCAGCTCCTCACAGTGAATTCAATGGCCTGTCAAACACATGGCAGTCATAAAAAGAAATAATAATAATAATCTGTGTTTCCTACTCTGGCTGCCAGGCAGAGCTCCAGACACTTCAAAGGAGCAACCCCACATTCCCCTGGTCTGGCCTCACCTGACCAACGTGTGAGCAATCTGGAATCCCCATCCCAAACACAGTGCTTCAGTGGCTTGTTTTCTTTCCCTGTTATTGGAGTTCACTCCTCTGAGATGAAGAGCAAACCTTCCAGGCCAGGAAACTCAAAACACAATGCTGGGGCTGCAGCTGCACTGGGCAGCTCTGTAAGCAGATGCTGACAGGGAAGCTGCAGGAGAAAGCTCCACTTTTAACCAAATGAGGTTTTAATCACAATAGCTATTGGCCTTTGCAAACTCTCACACCAACCACAGGTGGAAATGTTCTCCTAATTCTCCCTCACCAGAGATGGGTGGAATTTGGTACTGCCAGTACCTGGGGCCCTTTGCAAAAAGGCAGATCTCTGCTTCCATCAATAACCAGCTGCCCCTGGCTGTTCAAATGAACCACTTGAACGTGCTGAACCCAAAGTCCTTGAGTGAGAAGCAGTAGGAGACTGCCTGGTTTTCTAACCAGCAGTAGCAACTCTCAAGGCCTCCAACAACACTTTCTGAAATAAATCATTGATTCACTGAAATCCATCCCATCCTTCACACCCTCCACCTCACCCAGCAGCCCCTGAAGCACGGCCGAACCGCTGACAAAGCCTTTGCAGGGCACAGAGCTCTCAGCCCTGCCCAGAGCTGGAAACTGAGCTCCAGCCCAGGGAAGTTTCAGGTTTCCCTGTGCTGCTTAAGTGAACCCTCTAAAAATTGCAGGCTTCACGTTGCTTTGCTAGCTGTGCAAGGTAACTCCAAGTGTCTTGCCAAAGGCTGGAATGCAATCCCCACTCACTGGGAGGGACCAGCACAGCCCTTGAGCTGCTGCACGGTGACCTTTCCCTGTGCCTGCCATCCTGAAGCATTTCACATTGATCAGAGCAAACACCAGCTTAACTCAAGACCTCTAGCTCGCAGCTCTCCAACCCAAAAAGTGCAGATCAGTTCAGTCCACCGCATAGTGCTTTTGTTTTTCCCCTTCCCATCCTACACTCACCTCCGCAGAAACCTTCTGAAACCTCTCCAAGAGACTTCAGCACCACCCAACACCTGCTCTCTTTGCACCTTTCTGCACAGAAGCAGCAGCTCTGAAGATGCCTAGCACAGCTCAGCGCAGCACACACCTCCAGAGGGCACAGTCACCCCACAGCATCACCCACCTGTGTAGAGGTCCGTGTCTGTGTACTCATCCACCTTCTTGTGGTGCAGGACGTAGTCGGATACCTTCGTCCCGATGGCAGGCTGCACGTCCAGCCACTCCAGGGAGACCACAGTGCTGGAGGGCTCCACGCTGGGGGACAGCCGCAGGCTAGGGAGGGCAGAAACCAAAGAAGACATCAGCTTCAGCTCCTTTGCCATGAGGAATTCCCTCTATAAGCAGCACAAGCCCTGGATTGCCCACTTCCATGCAGAGGAACATGCATACAGAACACAAAAGAGGCTTCCAGTTGGGTACAGCCTATTTGGGTAGGTGTCCTCACCTCCTGGCTCCCAGCAGAGCTAAGATCCTGCAGTCCTAAATATCCCATCCATCTCCCAGGCTTTGCCTCCTGGGAGAGCTGCTGGAGCTCAGCAGCTCCTCCGTGGGGAGCTGAGGACTGCGTGCCCAGGAGCAGGAGAGGACCCTGCTTAACTCCAGGCAGCCCAGTGGGGCTGAATTTACACAAAAGGAAGCTCTGGACCGTGCTGTAAGAAGCAGCAGGTGTGGCTGAGAACTTACCCAGCTGCAAATGAACAAGTTCTGACGGGTGTGAGCAAAAATAATAGGAAAAGCTGGGCAGTGAAACCCTGCCTGGGATGGATACTGTGTGGGTATGGGTGCAGCAGAGCAGCCCCAGGCTCTGTGCTAACACAAAGGCACTGCTCTGCACTGGGGCAAACAGCAGTGCAACACGGGGCTAGGGAGAGTCCAGCTCCACATGTATGAGTGTGTTTGTTGAACTCAGAATGGGAAATGAATCCCCCTCGGAGAACACTGGCTCGCTCAGGTGTCCTCGTGGAGCTCTGGAGCCAGTCTTCCTGCTTTCTCAGCTAATTCCCCATCAGCTTGCTCCTGATTTGCTCGTGCTCTGACAAGCCACAATGAATTGCACCATAATTCCATTTCTTTCAGCATTTGAAATCCCCTTCTACGAGCCCTGCTAATCAGGTGATGAAAATCTGGAAGGAAACCTTCCAGGGCCACAGCCAGAGCCAGGATCTCCTATAGGCAGCAGCCAGGCAGCAAGGCACCCTGGACAACAGCAATGTGCTCATTGACACGCAGCAGGAGCTGTCCCTGTGCCCGCGGGGTGGGGACCGGCACCGGGGAGTACGGGGAGTATGGGGATACGGGGATACGTACACAGGTTGTGGGAGGGGGCTGCAGTTCGGGAGCCCGTTCTCATCGAAGGCGTTGAGGTCACACCTGCACCAGTCCTCAATCACGTCGCCTTTCCCCGAGCACCAATATGAGCTCATCAGCGCGCCCTTGAAAGCCTGCCGTGAGAACGGAGAGTGTGAGGATGTGGGGCCGGTGGCCAGCAGGCTGGCTCACAAACATGAGCCCCTGGGTGACACAAGACTCTGTGTCTGGGTGCTTTACAGTTGCAGGGAAACTTTTCCACATGTCTGTTCCACAAGACCCAACGAAGCACAAAGCGATTCCACACTATTCCTACAAATCACAGAATCATTAAGGCTGGAAATGAGCTGTAAGATCCCCAAGTCCAACCCCGCCCCATCCCAACTTGCCCACTGACCATGTCCCTCAGTGTCACATCTCCATGGGTCTGGAACACCTCCGGGGACGGTGACTCCCTCACTCCTTGGTCAGCCTGTTTAGTGTTTGACTCCAGGAGAAATAATTTTTCCCAGTAGCCAATCTGAACCTCCCCTGACACAACTTAAAGCCATTCCCTCTCATCCTATCGCTGTTACCTGGGAGCAGAGGCCAACCCCACCTCATCATGTTCTCCTTTCACGCAGTTGTAGAGAGCAGTGTGATCTCCCCTGAACCTCCTTTTCCCCAGACCGACCCACCCCAGTTCCCAATTCCACTCCCATCCCTCTCCTGTGGCATTATTCGTGCTGCCCTCCTGCAAGCCAATCAGTGCTTGACCCACTTGTGTAAGGAGCACTCACAAGAACAAACTGTGGTATATCAGGAAGAAATCCAGCACGCCAAGTCCTGCAGGTGCTCCCCAGCTGGGGAATACGCTCAGGACTGCTCCCATCACATCAACTGGTCCCCCAGCAGCAGCCCCACCTCCCCCCAGCTGCCACCTGGGGCTGAAATGCACTGCAATCCCTCTATCCGACCCAGGGAGCTCAGCATCACCGCAGCAGCTCCTCCTGCACACAAACACAGCCAGAGGCACAACTGACTGCAACAACAGCCACACGGCAGCCCACGGAACAAACCTCTCGGTGACACTGGAGCATTTTGGGGCCATGGTGCCCTCTCTGCCCTGCCCATACCCGGCTGCCTGTGCTCAGCCCACACCCCACAGCTCACAGCCTGCGGATGCCTGGCCGCAGCGATACCGCCCGCGCCCGGCTCACGTCTCCAAGATAAAACTTGCCCTCAGAGGGGACGGGGACAGCTGCAGAGCTGTGGCATTTAGCAGAGAACTGTAGGAAAAGCGCTGTCCCGGGGACATTAGTGAAAAGAGGAGGTATAAATAGAGCCTGACGTCAGGCTGCTATTGTTTGGGGCTGCATCACTCTCCCCAAACACAGCAGCACCTTCAGCGAGGAGCCTGCCTCTGCAATCCTTCTGCTTGCAGACATTTACAGAACGGCACTGTTCCAGAAGGGGGCAAAAGAAAAGAAGGAAAAAAACACCGAAAGAGAAAATGTGACCTGATTTTGTTCTTTAGAATGCAATTACGGTGCTGAGAGGGAAAGGGCACCTTCGGTGTAACACAGAGGAGCTTATCGGACACACGGATAAATGTGGGTGCGTACCTGCAGGCATTGCTGGGGCTGTGCAGGACGGAGCACTGCAGCCCCCCCACGCTCTGTTGGGGGCTGACTGAAGCCCTTCCACCCAACCCAACAGCCAGTGCTCTCCTGTTTTCTATTTCTGTGATGCAGAGCGCAGTGCCAGATGAGCAATGCCCTCTGCTGCGCCTGCCCGGCCTTACCCCACGTTAATTAGATCCTGCAGGTACGCAGCCGTCATCTGCCTTGTGTCAACCTTTGTGCAAACGAGGTTAGCAGATGGATGCGTCCTTCAATTGAGCTTGTTAGGGCCGCACACCTACGCACAGGAGCGGGGCTGCAGCGTCCCACTGCCCCATGTGTGACATGGGAGGAGCACACGAAGCCTCCCCCACCGCTCTGAGCAAGGAGACTGGGCAGAAGGTATGGGACTTTCCTGTGTAGAAAGGGGGGGAAAGCAGCAGGAGAAATAGGTAAGGTCATGAAGATCACAGAACGGTTTGAGTTGGAAGGAAGCCTTAAAGGCTGTCTGGCCCCACTCTGCAATGAACAGGGGCACCCGCAGCTCCACCACTGCTCACAGTCCCACCCAACCTGACCTTGGCTGTCTGCTGGGATGGGGCATGGCCACCTCTCTGAGCAGGATGGTGGCCACACCAAGGCAGCCAGCAGTGGCAAACCATTGGGCTCTGTGGGTAGGAAGGGCTCCCCAGCACCACCAGGGCCCACTGGAGGTGACAGTGGCCATGCCCCGCTCCTGCCCACTGCTCCCTGGCCCCTCACTGCCCCCCATGCCCTACAGTGATTCTATCTTTCATTTACAAGTATCCAAATTGTATTGTTTCCCTGTGAGTCAGCCCATTTAGTTTATGTCCTTCAGTGCCAGAGGGGAAATTTATGAGATGAGAAACTGGCTCGAAACATTTATTTTCTAGATGACGAGTCATGCCATTAGATATATAGCATTATGAATCATAGGAACAGCATCTAATTTGCTCTTAAAGGTATAATAGGTCTGACTCCCCACACCCATACACACACATATACTGGATTGATAGTTCCCCCATAGGATGGCTAGTTCATTTGTTTTGACACGAGCAAGACTTACAGGACCATAAAGTCCCATCTTACCATAAGCTAAGCCTATTCATAAAAAAAATATTAAGGAAATGAATGATCAGCTAAGCACATTTATCCCACACTCGATTGCATATGGATCTTTCTCCTGTTGTTATTTGTGCTCAGGGGGAGGCCATTTGGCCCCGTTTTATAGCTCAGACGCTCTGCAGCGAACAGAGAAGAACATTTCCTCTTTGTCCTCTGTTAGACCTGGCTGATGGAGGGAGAAGCATCGAGTCCTTCCTGACCGTGGGTTTTCTGTTGACATCCCCAGAGAGAACAATGAGCAGGACATGAAGGAACGCTGCGGAGCAGCATGTGCAGCCATCAGCACTGCTGCTCCCGGGTGGGGCACTGCGAAGGGCGCTGAGTCTGCTTTGGAGATCCGCTCATGTCCGTGGCTGATGGGGCAATGAGCACCCGGCCCGGCTGTGCTGAGTGCCAAGGGGTGGATGCAGGCACAATGGGATGCTGTGACGAGAGGGTGGCTGGAAGAAAAAGCTTTCCAGTGCCCTTATGCTGAGGCTTAATGCTGCTCACAGGAGATAAATGCCGCTCCTTAGCAGTCTAGACATCTCCGTGAGGAGGAAAAAAACAAAAAGGAGGAGGAAAATGAAGGATTTCCCAGGCCAGAGACTCTTTCCAGGATCACGCAGCTCGCGTCTGAATGTCTGCTCCGGGTTCGCAGTGAAGGAGGATGAAGTTTCCCCACTGCTGCTGTTGGCAGCTGATCTCATCCGCGCCGCTCCCACCCCGCTGCCTGTCCCGGGGGAGCAGCATCACCTCATCCCAGGAAGCGTCCGCCGGAAAGGCCGGGGCGCTGGCAGGGACCCAGGGCGGGCAGCATCCTGGTTTCTGTTATTTATGGGAAGCGAGAGAGCAGCGGAGGACACTGAGAGCTGGCGGAGAGGGAGATGAGAGCCCTCGTAGCGCAGGGAGCGTCCCGGCCTGCAGAGCTCTGCTTTCACACCTCAGCTCCAAAGCTCCCCGTGAGTGGTTACAATGCCTCTATTCTTCCCCTGCTAACGTGAGTCGGATGTGGGCTACGGCTGCACCGCGATGCGCAGCGCTGGGCTACGGCATGAGGAGGAGGACGGCCCACGAACAGATAGGAAAACGAAGCAACACCAACAAAATCCAGAGCAAAGCAAGGAAAAAATAAACCGCACCTCCACAGTTCCAACGCTGTCCCTGCTCGCTCTGGCTCCCTTACAGATTTGGCAGTGGAAAAAGCGATCAGTGGCACCAGTTCCCCACGCTGCTCCGGGGAAAGGCAGGGAAGGACCGCATCCCTGTGCCGCCAGGGCTCTGTCCCCACAACAGGGACGTGCAGAAAGATCCTTGCTCAGGGCCCGAGAAAAAGCACTGCATCAATCAGAGCAGGCTTCCCTCAGCCATGGTGGTGGGTGGTGACACAGGGACAAAGGGACATTTCACCACGTCATGTGCTCTTAGCTCGTCCTGGTCGTTCGGTGCTGGATGAAGCGCATAGAAGTGCTCCTAGTGCGTGGGCCCATCACACACCATCACACACCACAGCAGGTGGAAGGTAACCCTGAGCCTGAGATCTGAGCACAGATAACCAAACCGTCTGTGCTTAGCAGTGCTGCTGAGGCACAACCAACGCAGCAAAGAGTGCCTCCAGTAAGAGCACAAAGGGAACTGGGACACTGCTCTCCACAGTGCTCTGGAACTACTGCCACCCCATCGCCGCTGCTCCTGTTCTGGGCAGTTTGCTGTCTCTGGGCTGGGCATGCTGTGGGGAGGCCATGCCTGCAGATTAATGATGAGATGACACCATTTCCAGATTAAAAAAAGGTCCTAGGGGTCTTCTAAAATCCAAGCTCGATGTCTATTTGTCTCCTTGCATAACAAGCAATGGGGTTTCAAGCCCATTTCCCACGAGGGGTGGGATTAATCTCTCCTGCCTGCCACCCTCTAAGCACTTCTGCAGCTGCTCTGTGTGAGCTGTGGGGCTTTTGTGTTTGTTTCAGAGGGGGAGGGAGGGGGGAGAACAGTGCGCTCTCCACCTCCCCCTCTTCAGTGTGCTGCTCTGGGGGCAAGACTCACCGGGCAGGAAGAATGTGCCTTCCCCGTCCCATGGGGTGAGGTATGCAGAGAGGTTTTGATGGGGCAGCAAGGAGGAAGGCCACCATCACACATGGTGATGTGCAGCTCTGCTCTGCTCTCCTCTGGCTTCAGAACGATCACTAGGAGGAAATCACACAGCCATGGATATGAGTTTACATTTCCTCCACAATCCTGTAGTGAAAAATCTCCTTTAACTTCATCTGGATGTAGTAGCTCAGGGATCACTGCTCTACCACACACTGGTGCCCACACTGCTACAGAGCACAAGTGAGACATGGGCTGAGAGCATCCATCAGCTGAAATACAATGCAGGATCCAGAGACCTCAGGTGCAGCCACCGCCGAGGTCTCCTTGGGCATTTCACACCTCCTGAGCTCACGTCAGAACGAAGGGAGCGGTTCTGCAACAGCTATGGTGCCAGAACCCAATGTGTGTTCAAAGCATCTCACCATCCGAGGCCCTCCTGAAGGTACCTGGACTTGTGCATTCATCTCCTTGACCCATGCCTCTACTTGCCTCCCTCCCCAAAAGCTCTGAGCTCCTGGAAGGGGGAAGTTGAGATCGTCCTAGAAAACATTTGTGAGAGAAGAAATGCCCTATGTGCCAGGATGGCGGGAGCAGCCTGGGCCATCCCTGCTCCAGCACCAGCACAGCCCCTGGGTATACCCAGTGACCTCAGCAGCTCTCACTAACACTGTTAAACCACAGAGGCGAACAGGGGCACTCCCTCGTGGAGGCTCAGTCTGTAAAGCTTTCACTGCACACCCGGAGGAAAAGAGGGGCTGTCATACAACGCTCTGCCTGGGACCCCCAGCACGCCCATCCCTCCTGTGCTGGGAGCAGTGCTCAGCCAGGACCACTTGCAGCAGCACTGGGCACTCGTGGAGCTACTCATGCACATTTACGCTGCTGGGGGCTGATGAGAGGCTCTGAACAGCACTGCAGCCATAAACCAAAACTCCTGCTGAGCATCCACAGCTGGGAGCTTACAGCACAAACAGCCTTGGACAAACGTTCCCTGGGCAGCAAAGGGCAAAACCTGACTTCTGGATCTCTGCTAAATTCCAAGTCCTTGCTTTGAGATGGGAAGAAAACAGCCAGTCTCAGTGACACGGAAATAAGTTTTCCAACTGATTTCATATGGGCAAAGCAATATATTTTCACCTAATCTCTCTCTTGCAAACGGTCAGTTTTAGCTGAAACCAAACATACACACATACAGAACTCACAAATCAGCCCAAGGCAGACAGACATTTTGCCTGGAAACATAAACCCAGCACTTAAAAGTATGGCAAGGTCATCAGAAACTGAGAACAAGGATTGCCCGTGAGGTAGCTGCAGATATTAAAAACTATGCAGCCCCCTTTATCGAGGCAGATGAAAAGACACCTCCTAGAAACTGTGGACAAAATTTCCTTACCTATATCTTACCTATATTTTTGCTGCTAGGCCCATAATGGAAAGCTTCCAGGGAACTGGATAGATGTTAGCATCCGTGTTATTAATGGCCTTACCTTCCCTCTGTACTCATATGTAGTTAGCTATATATACACATATGCAAAGGGAAAGGTCTTCACTGTGTATCATTTTCTCTTAACACTCTGAGGGAATTGGGGTCTGCTTGCAGTCCCCATGCAGTCAGCATTTGCTCCGTGGGTTATTATATGCAGGAACGGGGGCAGCAGGCAGGGGAGCAGCTGCTGTACTTGGTGGGTAAGGGAGGGAGGTGGCTGTGCGGGCCATGTCCCCAGACTGCCACCACGACAGCCACCTCCCTAGACAAAGGGATCTTCCCCTGCCCCAAACTGCAGTGTCCAAGTGCTCATCCCAGACATTTCCAAATCTTGTTTATGCCACAGGCAAATATCACTCTCCTAGTGCCTGGGACCACCCCCAGCCTCCAAACTGATGCTGAAAAAGGACGTTTCACCATTCAGACCGTGCATTGGGTGCTGCTTGCAGCACACACCCCGTGAGCATCTATTCCCAGGCACAGACCAAGGAAGGAATTTAATGAACAGCTTTACATCGTGTTGGTACTATACAGCTGGTGGCCTCTGACTGCACACAGCCTCCCAGCCTCTCCTGAGCTCTCTGTTTACAGACGTGACCACTCTCAGTTCCACCTCTGTCACCGAGCACAGCGAGGCTCTGCCCATGGCACAGCCCTAGCTAGGAAGGCTCTGTGCAGGCACTGGAGCTTTGCACAGCAGCTCCTCCTGCAGCCATGGACAGCAGCCCCGGGGCTAGCACGGCCCTCTAGAAGATGGCCAGGGCTTCCCTTGCTTGGCTGTGTATTCAGGGTTTTGTTTGTTCGCCTGTTTGTTTGTTTTTTTTTCCCAGCGCCTCAGCAGAAAGCACAATGCGGGCTGTCCTCCAGCTGCAGCTGATGGGAGCAGCCCTCCAGTGAGCCAGGGCAGGAGGAGGAGGCTGCTGCTGGGGACAGGCAGCTCCGGCTCCCCAGGATGAGGAGAATACCTTCCAGCCACAGCAGGGTGGCAATGCCATTTGGGAGTGGGGCTGGGAAGAGGAGCTGGCAGTGAAAGCGGTCAGAGTGAGTGCTCTGACTGCAGAAATACCTGTTCTGCTTGCAAGGAGAAAGGGATGACCCTGTCCTTGCTGTGGATACAGCCATGCCAGGCAGGCAAGATACGGCTGCAGGGAGAACTGGAGGTGCACACCAGTGTGGCCATGGCCAGGGAGCAGGGGGACCAGTCCCAAGCAGGCTGTGAAGACCTCAAGCGAAAGTGGAACAAAGAAAAGCAGAAGGCAGAAGTGGGAAAAACATGAGGAGAGTGGGAGAAAGGGTGTCTGGGGAATACTCAAATGAGGGAGGAACAGAAACAGGCGTGGCTGTACGAAAGAAGCAGGAGGGATGGAAGAGTAGGAATGAGATCAAGGGGTAGACAAGAAATGACAGTCCCCATAAGAGACTTGGGTGCCAGGAAAAGAATGGGGACTCTTTTGCCTGTGGAACTGTGGGGGGATATGGAGGGGAAGTATAATTCCTGGTGGTCACACCTCCATTTGCCAGGATTGTTTCCAGACCTGCAGCCCTCTCTGTCCCACCCACAGCTGCTGCACGCTGGCTCACTCCAAGCATCTTAATCAAGTGCAGGCTTAGTGCTAATAAGTGACTTTAAGCAGGTCTGTCGTTTCTGGGTTTGGGGTTAGGGGGCTGCAGAGAGGAGGGGGGGGTTGCAGGGAATAGAGAAAGTGGGAAATAAATCTACAAATAGATTAACGCTGGAGCTCTCTCTGGAGGGAAAGGAGCAGAGCCCCAAGGGTCACCTCCAGCTCTGCTGGTCCCTCCTGGAGTAACAGTGACCTCCTGTGGCTGCGGGCCTGTCCCGAGGGGCTGCTTATCCCTCTGCACTTGTGCTGTGCAGAGCCTGGCAGGGCTTTGCCCCCCTGACATAACACTCCCCAGGGGAAACAGGGGCGTGAGGCCCAGCTGCTGAGACCTGAGGGGCACGAGGAACAGCCATAGCACCAGCTCACAGCATTGCTACTGCTGCAGTGCAGGCACAGAGATACACGTTTGTGAGGGCTGGGGGTAGCAGGCACGAGGACGTCGGCTCTAGCACTATCCCTGATATTGCTCCAAAAGCCCTCTCTGTGAAGAAATGTTTCCTAATATCCAATCTAAACTCTCCTGGTGCAACTTGAGGCCATTTCCTCTCATCATATCATCACAGAATCATAGAACCATTAAGGCTGGAGAAGACCTCTAAGATCATCTCGTCCAACTTTCCACCAACCACCAATATTATCCACTAAATTATGTCCCTAAGTGCTACATCTACCCTCTCCTTGAACACCTCCAGGGACAGTGAATCCACCACCTCCATGGGCAGCCTATTCCAATGCATTGCTGCTCTTTCTGAGAAGATCTTCTTCCTAATATCCAATCTGAGCCTCTCCTGGCACAGCTTAAGGCCATTGCCTCTCATCCTACTGCTGTTAGATGGGAGCAGAGGACAACTCCACCTTGTCACAAACTTCTTTCAGGTTTTGTAGAGAGCAAAAAGGTCTCCCATGACCCATCTCAGTTCCCTCAGCTGCTCCCATAAGACCCCATTGTGCTCCAGATGCCTCAAAGCTCCATTGCCCATCTCTGGACACACTCCAGGGTCTCAGTGTCTTTCTTGCAGTGAGGGGACCAAATCTGAGCAGAGCACTCGAAGCATGGCCTCACCATACAAAGGGATGATTCCATCCTGCTCCTGTAGGCTGCATTGCTGCTGACACAAGCCAGGATGCTGTTGGCCTTCTTGGCTACCTGGGCACACTGCTGGCCCACATTCAGTGAACACTGACCAACACCCCCATGTCCTTTTCCTTCACACAGCTTTCTAGACACTGCCCCAAGCCTGTAGCACTGCATGGGGTTGTTGCTGAATTGCAGAACCCAATGTTTGTTCTTGTTGCACTTCATCTCATTGGCCTCAGCCCAGCAATCCAGCCTGCCCAGATCCCTTTGTAGTGTCATCCTGCTCCCAGGCAGACTGACACTTCACCTCAGCTTGGTATCAACTGCAGACGTACTGAGATTGCACTTAACTCCCTCATCCCTCATCATTAACAATATTAAATAGGATGGGCCCCAATACCGACCCCTGGTTGTTATGGCATGTCACCAGTGGGATGTCACTCCATCACCACCACTCTCTGGGCCCGGCCATCCAGCCAGCTCTTTACCAGCAAGAGTACACCTGTCCAAGCCATGAGCTGCAGCTTCTCCAGGAGAATGCTGCAGGAGACAGAGTAAAAGGCTTTGCTGAAGTGCAGGTACACTATCCAACAGCCTTTCCCTCATCCACCAAGTGGATCACACAGTCATAGAAGTAGGTGCCCAAGCATTTGTTGCTTGGGAGAGGAGACCAAACCCCACCTCAGCACAACCTCCTTTCAGACAGTTGTAGAGGAGATGAGGTCTCCCCTGAGTCTCATCCAGCTGAACAATCCCAGTTCCCTCAGCTGTTCCCCGTAGGACTTGTTCTCTAGGCCCATCATCAGCTTCTTGAGACATGGCCCAGCACCTCAATGTCTTCCATGCAGCAAGGAAAACAAAACTCAACACTACTTCAGGTACGGCCTCAACAGAGCCTTACTGAACCTCAACAGCAGGTCCTGGCTCACTGAGACCAAGAAAGGCAGGCTGAAGAGGTGGAAGGCTCACAGTGGTCCCCCACCAGCTCACTCACCTCCCTGGTGTCGTTGTCCTGGATCAGGGCATACAGGGGCACCACACGGTTGATCTCCAGCAGGACTGGTGTAGGGCTGAGCTGCTCCTTGCCTGGACGTCGGCACAAGTGGCACGTGGATGGGCAGCGTCCTTTCTCCTCGCAGTGGATCTCCACACCTGAGATGAGGTGGTCATCAGAAAGCATCTGTGCTGTCAGCAAGCCCGAGAGATAGGTGATGAATGGCATGGATTTCAATTCCTTCTTGTTCCCCAGCTCAGTTGTTTCTGGTTTAGAAAGAAAATAAACAGCATTAAACAAATCTCAGTGCAGTTATTTCGCCCAAAACCAAACTTCACTGCAGCCAGGGTAAATGCAGCTGCTGAGGGTACACGCCAGGTGGAAGCAGGAAACCCAAAAGGTCAAGGAGAGAAGGAGAAAAACAGGACTTGCAGGTGGGTAGAAAGTGGGAGCATTTGGGAGCATTTCCAGCCAAACACTTCTAGAGTGATAGAACTGACCATGATCTCTTTCCTTTTTTTTGTGACTTGTGTCTTCATTTTCTGCACTTGGAAATGAAACAAAACCACCCAAGAGTATCTTTCCGGACAAAGAGAACCTTCTCCAAAGGGGACAGGACAGGGAGCCAAGTGTCCTCACCCTGCCCTAGCATCAGTTCCCTCCTGTGCCTGCGGTCCTTTGCTCCCTTGTTTGGGTGACATATTAGCCAGAAGCAGACTGGCAAATGGACCCAGCGTAGGATGAAACCCATGGCAGAGAGGTGTGTGACAGAAGGGAACAGTCTCACTGCAGGAGGAACAGCTAGAGGCATTTCCAACACCAAGGTGTGAAGGTGCTGCTTCTGGGAAGTATTCAGGACTTGGAAACCCATTGTGAAACTTACTGGTGGTCCAAACCACAAGGAGACAAACCCAAAGCCCAACTTTTCTCTGCCTTGGCTTGAATGCTTGCTAAGGTCCAGGAAGCATTGCACCTGGTGGTGCATGTCAGAGGAGTCAAGATTCCCACCTCAGTGCTGTACACTGCTACTGAAACTTTAATTGTAGAATCTCCTCTTGGGTTGACCCAGGAAGGAGAGCTGACTTTCAAAGCCTGGAGATGGGCCTACGGAAGAGGAATCTTGTTCATCCCGTGCCCAAATAACACTCCCAACACCATGCATTGGCCAAGGAGACAGCTGTCCCCTTCAGCAACAACTTCTCCATCCCAAGAAGGAGCTGCACAGGAATGAGCTTTGTCTTAATACCCTTGGCTTGCAGTGACATGCAGCTGATCTGGCAAGGCACTTGTCAATTAGAAATACAAACAAACACAGTATTCATTCATTATTCTTGAAGCCCTTCAGGCGAGGGACGGCCCTTCCCCTTCTGTCTGGCTGTCAGAGAACACTTACATGCACAGGATCAAAGCTGTCACGGGAAGAGGGAGTAAATTCCAACCAACTCATCTTCAGTGGAATTAGAGGGGGACAGTTGCTAAGATAAACGAAAACAAAGCTGTGAAGGAGGTGTCTCAGTATCTAGGGAGACACTGGTGTACACAGGCATGGAAAAAGAGCCTCAGAGCCGGTTCGTGGACAGATTATTTTCTGGGAGATTGGCTGCAGGCAAATTCAAGCCTCGCAAGGGAAAGCCATCAAACTGTGCTCAACTGGGTGGCTCCTGAAGAGGGAAGCAATAAGGAGAAGCCATGAGCCTCCCCCTGCTTCTGGATAACGCTAACACTGCTTTTAACACAGCTACTCAACCACACTTTGAAGAAGGAGATGACAGTGACTACCCTGGACTCCAAGGCTGATGCACCAGAGGTCAGGCAGTTATTTCAGAGATCTTCCAGGTGAAGAAATTTTGAAACACGCTCTAAGGAAGAACATGATAACACAATGGAAGAGAAAGTGGAATCGCTTATCTCTTGACTGGCAATAGGATATCAAACCTTCCTTCCTTCCTGAATTATTATCTCAACAGGTAAGAAGTGCAGACCGTTGGCATCTATTGGCTGGCCATGTAGCACGGCCAAGCTGCTGGAGCAGCTCATGGGAATGCCTTATTTGAGCTGCCTACGCTCCCTGCTCTGTGCTTCACAGCCTGTGTCTCCTCTGCTTCCAAGCACAGGGCACACGATGCATTAGCACGTGTTGCTTCTGCTCTCAGGTGCCCTGTGAGTACAAAGCAAGAGCATGGGTTGGAGAAGCAGGAGAAGCAGCATCCTTCTGACCTCCCCAGCTGCCTGCTGCACCTGGAATGAGCAAGCAGAGCTGAGTACAGACCAAACAACCCTGAGCAAGGAGAGAGTAAACTCCAGGGGAACCCAGCTTCAATGTGAGCTCGTCCAGCGTATCCTGCACCTCCAGATTCCTTCTTTCTCCACTGCTCCCAGGAAAAGGTGCTGGTGTCAGGGTGGTGGAGGTGGTGGCTTAAAGAGCTCGTCAAAGAGACTGGCAGGAAGGTGAGGGCTCCTCATCCCTCCCAATGCAAACCCAGGTTGAGTAAAGCTGTCTTGGGAGCAGCAGTCACCAAATGGAGCTGCATGGTGGGCAAGAGCAGAGGTCTGCAAATAAAAGAAGGTAGAAAGCCAGTGGCTGAGCAGGGAGCTGTGTGCACAGTGCAGCTCCCCTCGCAGAGCAGCCATGCTCTCAGCCACAGAAGATTGATCGTGGAGCCAGGTGACTCGTGGCAGACTTGTCAGCGCTGCAGACTTCATAGGTAAGGTGGAAACAGGTGTCTGCACTTAATCCCCTTTATTACAGTTGAAGCTCCAGTCACTAAGGGGAAAAGGAGTGCTTTGTAGATTGGGTTCTTGGGGACATAAGGGGTTACTGCAGCTAAGTTAGCAGTTCAGTGTGCTGGGAACTAATTCATAGCGCTCCCTTGTACCGAAAAGGCTCTGGGTACAACTCCAAATAAGGAAAATGAAATAGGACATGGCTCAGCTCAAGGAAAGGGCTTCACTGCCAAATCACCAGCTCCCATCCAGACAAGTCTTGGAAGTCATCAACACTGGAGAGCAGTTCTTGGTAGCTTTTGTGGAATGAGCTTTAAGGGCTTAAGTACAGTCCTAACAAAATTAAGTTACTGAAATCTGGGAGATATTTTCCCCTCGAACACACGAGATTATTCCTGGACCTGCCACTGCTACTTAAACCAAGGAAGAGCTGAAGGGTCCCTGTGCCTCCCTCTCCTGTCCCTCCGAGGTGGGTTTGAGGTGTCTGCCTGGCTGCTTGCGTGCACGGACCCGCTCCCACAAAGAAACCCAACGGGGAGATGCAGAAGCCCCACACACCACTGGAGGATTGCCCTGGGTTTGACTGCCTTGCTGCCAACACCCAGCTTGCTGGCTTCTTGGACTCAAAAACCTACAGCCCAATTCTACACCTGGTGAAGTCAAGGGGAGTTTCTGTCATTGGATTAGAGAGAAACAGAATCAGACTCCAAAACATAACACTAAAAATGCCATCCCCAGTTGTCAGTGAAGCCTACAGAAACGCTCCCATTGTCCTCACTGCAAGCTGAGCTAAACCTCTGAGTAAGTTCGTACACCTTCATTGCTCAGATCCACACTGCACAAGCCCCGTGCATGACAGGGTGACCTCCTGGAGCTCTCAGATCACTCTCCCAAAGCCTTGTACCCACGGACAGCCCCTGCAGGGCACTGCGGATTTACTGCCCAGATGCAGCCTGCAGCACGGCACGGCTCAGCCGTGGTGCTGCAGTGCAGGGGATGGATGGCAGGGGGACTCCTTATCAGCCCCTGCATCTGAACATGCTTTTGCTAAAGCTGCTGGCGGCTCAGGGAGTCCTGGCAACATCTGTTTGGAAGCACAGTGCCGCGGATGTGGTTAGACGCATCACGGCAACTTGTGGGAGCTATTAGTTTGTTTGTTTGCCTGAAATATGTATTTAGAAAAAATAGGGGAAAAAAAACAACAAACCAGCAACACAACAAATAAAATAGCCTTCCACTCAGTGTCAAACCTTGTGTAAGCAAGGAGGACGAGCAGCACAGAGCGTGCAGAGCTCTGACTGCCTGCCCCAGTGCACAGCTCTGCCTCTGCGCTCCACCAGCACTCAGCTACAGATGTGGGGAAGTGCTGTCAGCATTAACAGCAGCACCTCCTAGTGCCTAGACCAGAGGGAAGCACAATAACACTACTACCAGAGCAATAACCAAACACAACACGGAACTCTTTAGTACTGAAGTGATGCTTCACCTCGAGAGCTCCCAAGAGGTGCAGGTTTTGCTAGTGGTCCAGCATTTTATGCTGCGCTCTTCCCAAAGATCCCAGATCATTCCAAAGCTGGGATGCACTGGGCTTCCCTCAAGAACACAGCCTCATCAGGAGAAGGATGTGGCAGCTCCTCAGCAACAGAAAAGCTCAGAACAAGCTGAAGCTGTAAAGAGAATTCAGGGAGCAGATCTGGGTAGGGATACCTCCAGGTTAACCCCTCTGGCACCAGCAGGATGCTCTGCCAGGACTAAGCTGGTACACAGGCTTTGTATTTCCCAACAAGGATGAGTTATTCCTGCTCCACCTGTCCCTTCTGCCTTCCCCTGGCTGGGCAGGCCTTGCTGCCACGGGCAGGGTGCTGGGATTTATGGTTGATACAGATTCACTGGCACAGCCTGCTGGTTTGTTACTGGATAGAAAAACAACCTGTTTGTCGGCAAATCCATCGAAAGGGAGCTAGAAGGAAAATCAATAGCTGTGTTTGCCTGGGAATTTCTCTTGCAGTGAGATATTGTCTGTGCAGGAACCAACAGGTTCTGCGAGGAGCTCGGACAGCTTTATGGCTGCCCAGTGCCAGCGATGGGCACTGCGAGGAGGGCGTGGGTGCGATGTCAGGGGATGCAGCACCGTGCTGCTGCGTGCAAGGAGCACAGTGCCAGCCCCTGTACACTGTAACAGCCGAACCCCAAGCAGACAGCAGTGCCTGCGTGCACTGAGCACATGCACGGGCTGCGAGGAGCAGGGCTCCCCCAGAAACCGCTCCCCATCTTATGGGAACTGCTCCTCATCTTTCAGTCCATGCAGCCGCCCCGTGGCACGGCATCCTGCAGCTCAGCTCTGGGCATCACCGCAGTGCGTCCAGCAGGGAAGCAGCACGCGTGTGCCGCCCCTCTGCCGCTGGCGAGCGCCCGTGGGAACCCCACGGCGCGGGGCTGCGTGTCCCAGTCCCCGCGGGGCAGCGGTGGCCGGAGCTCCGCGAGGACCTGCTGCCCTCTGGTGGCACCGCGCAGGACGGCAGGCAGCGGCCCGTGGGGAGACCCACGCGTGGGGATCACACCGTCACCCCACGAGGAGCTTTCTCGACTGGCAGAGCGTGTTACCGCGGTGCTCTGTGACCGCACCTCATCGCCCCAGCAGTGCTGGCTGCCCACCCACCTCTGCTCCTCACATCCCTCTGTGAGCACCAAGCTCTGACCGCTGCTCGCAGCCAACGGACTGCTCCTTTAGCACCGATGCAAGCCCAGTGTCCGGCTGCTCTTCCAGACCACGGGGTTGAACGATCCTCACCTGCTGCATCTCACAAAGGTCCGGACAGCACTTGCTGCACACAGACCCACAACTGCATCCAATCTGCCCCCAGCTGCACGGCCATGCAGCCCCAGGAGGTGGGAGCAAACCCCACGTCCCTTCTCCACGCTCAGCTCGCCCCAGGGATTCAGAGGTTTGCCAACAAGGGCCTGCAGCACAGCACGAAAGCATGAAAACATAAATCTCATTCATTTCCCTTTGCGAGTCAAGTTCAGGTTTGCATCTGCTCTGCTACAAGCGCGTTTGCTGCCTGCATTGCTACCATCCCTGCTGTTTCCCAGTTGCTGCTCGGGTGAATGAAGTACACTATGGTTTCCAGTGCAAGGGCCGGGCAGGGCTGCTGCCCATCCTCCCCACTCACAGGGAGGCTGCAAACAGCACTCACGGCACACAGTTAAGCTGAAGGCTGGCTTCTCCCACAGATGGAATTTCTCCATGCCACAGCTCTCCACCTGCGCTCACGCAGAGGATGCCCCAAGCCCAGACATTTCCCACCAGCTACAGTTGGGTTGCTAAATCCCACCTCTGAGTACAGCCAGCAGAACCCGTCAGATGGGGGAAGAGAGGCCAGACAGAAAGGTCAGAGGGATGGCAAGGAGGAGGGAAGAGGCAGGAGGAAAACGACTGATGATATGATTAACGACTTTGTTCATTAGTCCTGTGCCTGTGTGATAGAGCCATCCCCCTCTACTCCCAGGCATGAGCAGCAGGCAAGGATAGATCTGGGCAAACACACGCACTGTGAGCACATTAAAATCTGTAGAGCAAACCTTTCCTTCCCCACTACTGCAGCTGCACTACTCCCAGCCACCACCCCCAGGATCCGGGCTCTGAATGCCAAGCAGGACGTGCCCTGCGCGAGCCCTTCAATGAGCCACCGCAGCTGCACACCTATTCACTGGCGATATTTGCGTGCGCCGCCCAATCAACTGATTGCATTTGCCATTCTGCATCTAAAAATAGGCGGTTTTGTGCTGGGAGCCCGCGGGCTGCTTCAAAGCAAAGAAAAACAGATCTGTGGCGTGACGCAACACACGGCATGCGAGCAAACCCTGACCCTGGCACTGGGCTTCCCCAGCATGAGATGGGACTGAAGGGAAGCTGCGGCCCCACACTGCCACAGTGGGCCATGACAGCACCCTGCAGCCCCTCATGGTGGCCCTACAGCCCCTCTTGGCATCCTAAAGCCCTTCATAGCACCCTGCAGCCCCTCATGGCATCCTGCAGCTTCTTATAGCACCCTGCAGCTTCTCATAGCACCCTGCATCTCCTCATGACATCCTAAAGTCCCTCATGGCATCCTAAAGTCCCTCATAGCATCCTAAAGCCCATCATGATGTCCTTCAGCTCCTCAGAGCATCCTGCAGCCCCTCATGGCATCCTGGAGCCACTCATGTTGTCCTGCAGCCCCTCATGGTAGCCTACAGCCCTCATGGCATCCTGTAGCCCCATAGAATCCTGCAGCCCCTCATGTTGTCCTGAAGACCCTCATGGAATCATACAGCCCTTCATAGTATCCTGTGGCTTCTCATAGCACGCTGCAGCCCCTTATGGCATCCTGCAGCCCCGCACTGCTGACAATCAAATGGCCATGACAGTGGCCCTGCAGCCCCTCATGGTGGCCCTGCAGCCTCTCATAGCATCCTGAAGCTTCTCATGGCATCCTACAGCCCTTTGTGGTATCCTGGAGCAACTTGTGTTGTTCTGCAGCCCCTCGTGGCATCATGCAGCCCTTCAAGGCAGCCTACAGCCCCTCATAGCATCCTGCAGCTACTCATGGTTGCCCTACTGCCCCTCATGATTTCCTGCAGCCCCTCATGGCATCCTGCAGCCCCTCATGGCATCCTGGAGCCCCTCATGGCATCCTGGAGCCCCTCATGGCATCCTGGAGCTCCTCATGGCATCCTGCAGCCCCTCATGGCATCCTGCAGCCCCTCATGGCATCCTGCAGCCTCTCATGGCATCCTGCAGCCCCTCATGTTGTCCTGCAGCCCCTCATGGCATCCTGCAGCCCCTCATGGCATCCTGCAGCCCCTCATGTTGTCCTGCAGCCCCTCATGGCACCCTGCATCTCCCCACAGGGATGGAGCAGCCGCACTGAGCTGTGCTCTGTGCTGTGTCAGTGTCAGAGGGGCCGGCACGGAGCTGCAGCAGAGGAGGGCCGGGTGGTGTTGGTGTGGGGCAGTGCCCCATAGGGCGGTGGGCACGGCCCGGGGCCGTGCTTTGGGCGGCTGCCGTGCGTGGGGTCCTTTCCCACTCGAGATCGTTCCACGCTTCTGTGACATTGGTTCTGCGATTCTACGACCCGCGTAGGAACCTCAGCACGAAACGACGCAGAAAACGTCGGGGCAAAATTAAAAAAGAGAAATAAAAACGGAACTGATTTTCCCTGACAGAACCGGCTTCCCTGACAGAACCACCCCCCCCCCCCCTCAGGACTCCACCTCCCAGATTGCCGCGCGGCGCCGCTCACGTGACCGCGGCGCGGGGCATGCCGGGGAGCGGCGCGCGGCCCGGGAGCGGCGAGCGGGTAAGGCGCGGAGCGGGCCCCGCCGGGAGCGGCGCCCCCTGCAGGCGGGGCGGGGACGGGCGGGCACCCGCGGCGCCGCTCCGAGCACCGGGGCCTCCCCAGCGCCGCACCGGGGCCGGGGCCGGGGCCGGGGCCGGGGCCGGGGCCGGGGCCGGGAGGGGTGGGGGGAGGCAGCGGTGCGGGGCCGCTTTGAGCCGGGGCTCCGCAGCCATTGGAGGGCTGAGCGCGTTCAGACGGCCCCGCACAGCGCCGGAGATCGGTTAAAGCCGAAGCGAACCGCGCCGTCCATTTTAGCTCGGTGAAACCTCCCGGCACCGCCAGGCACGAATGTACACCTCGCGTGGAAGCGCAGCTCTCCGTCCGTCGGAGCAGCGCGGTTCATCTGCACAGCCCGAGCCGGGCCCTGAAGCGTGGCCTCAGAAGGCTGATCAGTGCCATCTTTCTGTTGTTGCTCTCCGTGTGAACGTAAAGGACCTCTCTTCGTTACAGCCGTCTCCTTCCACTGGAGCAAACGCTTCTCTGAAACACAGCGAACCCGAGGGCGACGCCGGAGAACGCAGCGGGGAAGAGCAGTGCTGCTGCACGCAGCCATTACTGGAAGAAAGCTTTCTGCTCTGTGGCCAGCTCTTCATTTTAAAGACTAACCACTTCCTTCCCTTCCTCTCCCCCTAGGAGAAGCGTTTTCTCCCCGTTTCTTTTAATAACGGCTAAGCAATGCGATAGCAAAGGTATTGAAACTCGGTCTGCTGAATGATAGCTTAATGATGTGAGCCCTGCTCTGTTCCTTCTGAATGGATGGCTGCTTCAGCGAGGGAGCCTGGGATCTGCTCCCCGCTGTGTGGGATGGGAGGATGAAGGAAGCTGAAGTCGAATGGCAGCCACAGCGGTACAAAACTGAACCAGAATACAAGAATGAAGCCAGTGCTGCGAGATGATGGAGCACACAGAAATTATACGCAGTTAAGCTGAGCTCAAGATCTGAGAGTGAACACGTGCAGTCTGTACCATCAAGCATTTGGAGCTGTCTGGCAGCTCCCTTGCTGCTGATGCGTGATAGAGCACTGCTGCATCAAGCTGTATTTATCTGCATGCTGAAGCATGATGCAGCATGGCAGAGGTTAATGAAGTACACTGGTTTCAAGATGTCAGCGCGTGTTTCCACTATAAACAGTCACAGAGCGAGTGGAAGCTGACAAATCTTTCCTTCCAGGATTACCTCCTGGCAAACATATGAAACCTTGAAAATTTATTTTGGCTTTCTAGAAAAGCAGTTTAAACCAACCACATTTATTTTGTTCGTGTCTGATGTCTTATCTGAATGCAGGTCTCCAGAGGTGATATATTAATGTCCTAAAGCGTTGCACCATCTGGTTCCTCTTTTGATGCACAACATTTGAACGCTTGGTTTAATCTCTCTGGATTTCAGAGTAAATTATGTAAACTGGCAGGCTTGGCAGCAGGAGATGGGCACCATGAGGAGATGATTCAGTCATCAATATATATTGGGCTTCCTTACTGCTGCCATTACACTTCTTTCAGTTCTACTTATAAATTTTGCAAGTGAATAATTCATTGCACTAGAAGCTGCGAGTTAGTTTTAGGATTTGCCCACTCTGAGATTAGCAGTGATAAATCTACCCCTTTTCACATGTGGAAAAGCCAACTGGGTTTTTGTTTTCCAGGCCTGGGAGATAAATCAGAAATAAACTGCACGTATATGTAACTGCTGTTGGTGGCATAAATAACTTTTTTTTTTTTTTTCTTTCTGGACAGAACTGGAGCACCTTGGAATCCATGCAAGTACCAGACTCTGCACTGCCTAAAGCTGCCTGTGGAAAGCCATGGCTTCTGCCCCTCAGCTCAACTCTGACGCGCTCCGAGAGGTCCTGGAGTGCCCCATTTGCATGGAGTCCTTTACTGAGGAGCACCTGAGACCCAAGCTGTTACACTGTGGGCACACCATCTGCAAACAGTGCTTGGAGAAACTCCTAGCAACCAGCATTAATGGGATACGCTGCCCTTTTTGCAGCAAAATCACTCGGATCAAAAACTTAGCTCAGCTGACTGACAATCTTACTGTACTGAAGATCATAGACACCACAGGGCTGGGGGAAGTGGTTGGTCTCCTCATGTGCAAAGTCTGTGGGAGAAGGTTGCCGAGACACTTCTGCAAGAGCTGTGGCTTGGTTTTATGTGAGCCGTGCAAGGAGACATCACACGTGCCCCAAGGGCACAATGTCATTGCTATCAAAGAGGCTGCTGAAGAGCGTAGGAGGGAATTTGGGACAAGGCTTGCCAGACTTCGGGAGCTCATGGATGATCTGCAGAAAAGAAAAGCATCTCTGGAGGGTGTTTCGAGTGACCTGCAATCTAGATACAGAGCAGTTCTGCAAGATTACAGCAAGGAAGAACGCAAGATCCAGGAAGAACTGGCCAGGTCACGCAAGTTCTTCACCACCTCTTTGTCTGAAGTGGAGAAGGTAAACAATCAGGTGATGGAGGAGCAAGCATACCTGCTGAACTTAGCAGAAGTGCAGATACTGTCTCGCTGTGATTATTTCCTTGCCAAAATAAAGCAAGGAGATATCGCTCTCTTGGAGGAGGCAGCAGATGAGGAAGAACCGGAGCTGACAAACAATCTCCCCAGAGAGCTGATTCTTCACGAGGTTGAACTCCTTAAAGTCAGCCATGTGGGACCACTGCAGATCGGGCAGGTGGTGAAGAAACCCCGGACTGTTAACTTGGAAGACTCGCTTATGGAAACTGCAGCATCCTCATCGGCATCATTTCGAGAGCCTGACGTGGTGCAGGAAGAAGCCAGCTGCACGCCGAATTCCTCCCCGGCCAAGCCGAGGATGCCCGAAGCAGCTGCAAGCGTCCAGCAGTGTTACTTCATCAAGAAGATGGGCTCCAAGGGCAGCCTGCCCGGGATGTTCAATCTGCCCATCAGCCTCTACGTCACCCTCCAAGGAGAGGTGCTTGTGGCGGACCGAGGCAATTTTCGAATCCAGGTTTTCACCCGCAAGGGCTTTCTAAAGGAGATCCGCCGGAGCCCGAGCGGAATCGACAGCTTTGTACTGAGCTTCCTCGGAGCAGACTTGCCCAATTTGACCCCCCTTTCTGTCACCATGAACTGCCACGGCCTGATAGGTGTGACCGACAGCTACGATAACTCCGTGAAGGTGTACACCATGGACGGCCACTGCGTGGCATGTCACAGGAGCCAGCTAAGCAAGCCCTGGGGCATCGCAGCTCTGCCCTCTGGGCAGTTTGTGGTGACTGATGTGGAAGGGGGGAAGCTCTGGTGCTTCACTGTGGACCGCGGCGTGGGGGTGGTGAAGTACACGTGCTTGTGCAGTGCGGTGCGCCCTAAGTTTGTCACCTGTGACGCTGAAGGGACCATATACTTCACTCAGGGGCTGGGGCTCAACTTGGAAAACCGACAGTACGAACACCACTTAGAAGGAGGCTTCTCTATCGGCTCTGTCGGCCCGGACGGGCAGCTGGGACGCCAGATCAGCCACTTCTTCTCTGAGAATGAGGATTTCAGATGCATTGCTGGTATGTGCGTAGATGCCAGGGGTGACCTCATTGTTGCTGACAGCAGCCGTAAGGAGATCCTGCATTTTCCTAAAGGAGGTGGCTATAATATCTTAATCCGGGAAGGACTCACCTGCCCGGTTGGTATTGCCATTACTCCCAAAGGGCAGCTGTTGGTGCTGGACTGTTGGGATCACTGCATTAAGATCTACAGTTACCATCTGAGAAGATATTCCACCCCTTAAGGGCATTTCTCTGGGGAAAGCCCCTGTCATTAGCAGAGATTCTTCCAGCCTCATTGCAACCTGACAGAAACCAGTGCCAAACGTTGAGAAAACTGCACCACAGCCCAACAAGGTTTGGCACAGAGGCCATCACATCTTTTGTTCACGACGTGGTGGTGGTCTGCTTTTTCCTCTTTTTGAATCCGTACAATAAGAAAGAAAAAACATGAAGGAAGAGATCCTTCTGGAACATTGGTTCTTTGCTAAATGACCAGTCCCTCCTTAACCCTTCTCACCTCCTCGTTCTGCATTGACTATGTCTTCAACCACTACCATTTTTTTGGTGCCGTAAGCACTAACTGACTGCCCTAAATCACCTTCCTTTAAGGAACGAGGGAGGCAATCCTCTTCTCGCCATGGTACTCGCGAGGAACTCGGTAGCAGTTGTCTGGGCAACTACCAGAGAAAGCAATTTCTGATTGCAGCACTGCATAAAACAAAATAGCCCTCTTAAACTGCACGGAGATGGAGCTTTACTTCCAAACTGAGGAGCGAGGGTTTTCTCTCTCCTCTTTTCTGGTATTCAGGAGATGGCCCCTGTCGTGCCGTTTGTGAACCGTGTCTGTTCAATGTGAAGTGAGTACAGTGCAATCATGGGAGACCGAGCTGAGCCAGAAAAATGCCCCCTGATGGCAACAGGGTTTTTATTACTGATAAGGATTCTGCTGGGGAGGAGGGGGGAAGGGGGGGAAGAAGGGGGAGGGAGGGTTTGGAGGAAACAGATCAGGGGAAATCTGTTGGTATTGGGAAGTGTGCTGTTATTAAATGTATCTTGGGAACTTTCTCTGGGAGGTGTGTCTGGTACCTTCATCTGGGGGGAGGGAAAGGCTGAGGGAGTAAGACTGGGAGATGGGAATAGAAATGAAATCCCACGCAGCCCTGTGCCCCACCTGCACCTCACACTGCCCGCACCTTCAGAAACAGGTTTCCACGTGTCTGTGCTTTGTGTCCCACGCTGAGGGCTGGGGGGAGGGGGGGGGATTGCTTTGTTTTTATTCCCTTAGCATTCGGAAGCACATCCATTGGTGCGTCGCCTCTTTCTCCTTGCACAGCACATCACGACATTCCTCGGCTTTTTCATGGCACCAGCAGGCACCAGAGTTCATGTTCATCACGGCTTTGGGCCAAATGAAGCACAAAACTGCAGCTGTGTGAACCAAGCCCCCACAGTGCTACTCTCCTCACTGATAAATGTGTACCTCAGTGTGGTGCTGCTTGCCTGGAATAGTTTATTGAAGGAGAGACGCATTTAAATAGGGCACAGTGGTAGCATGTTAATCTGCCACAGATAATAGTTACGCTGCAGTGCATTTATTTGTTGCTATCAACAACATAGTTGCAAATTTGGGGGCATGGCAGACAATATAAAAGCCGATTTTATGGTGGCTGCCATTCGACAGCAAATAGTTTGCTGCTTGTCCTACAACATGTGTGCAACAGGTGATTTTATTACGCTCCCATATACTTTTCCCTGGTGAAGCAGTGAAGTAAAGCAGCCTTCAGAGCAGCTGCTGCTGCAGCCCACTGGGCAGCAATGGGCTTTCTAGAAGCAGCTCTGGGAGCAGAACCCCTTGGCAGAGTTGGATTTTTCCCTCTCCCTGTTGTGCTCAGGCACAGCACGGAGCAGGGCCAGCACAACCAGAGCTGTGTGATGGAGCTGCCCCTGAGCAGGACTACATCCTGTTCTCCTCACTATAATCTGCTGTAGAAAGATCTCAGAGAGGAGGGTAGGAGCTCAGAGGGATGATAGCAGGGTAGGTGATGGAAGGCTCTGAAGGAGCCCAAGGGAATTTAACCCCCCCCCACCCCCAACACTGCTCTGTATTTGCTGAGGCTATCGATATGCTCACAACTATTTACATTCTCTGCTTCTCTTTTAGGGTGGGGGTGGGGGGGCAGTTGCCTGAGGTAGGTAACAGCAATTTGGGGAGCTGATCTCATCTTGCATGTATGTGTTTGGGAGATGACTACTATTACTGGCACCTTCTGCACTTAATTACACTGTAACTCAAGGCGGTTTTCCCAGTATTATGGTAATGTCAGTTCCTCTCCTACTGATCTCTTTTAAACATCTCTCCTGTTTCTAAGAACTGCTCCAAGCAGGAAGCTACTGTGGACCTGAATAATTGAAGCAATATTATCTATGATAATATGTACCTCTGTCATTTTCTGTTCCAATGGAATTTTTTTTTTTCTTTTCTTTGCAATAAACATCACACTACCAGCAAGAATGTTTCCCTGTGTGCTTAAAGAGACAGAAAAGCTCGTGCAGCACATGGACTGAGCTGCTGGTTACCCCGGCCTGTTGCTGGGCTCACTGCTCAGAGCATCTGTCCTCTGCTTCTGGCTCACAGACCTGGGAAAAATAACACTGCTGTGCCATGCATGGGTGGGACAGGGCAGGGCGAGGGGTGCAGGGCTGTGTTTTGCCTGCAGCTCTTTGGGGCTTGTGTTTGAGGCAAGGAAAAAGGAAATGCGTTGTCCTGCCACAACCCGGCTGACTGCGAGCTGTGAGCTGATGCTGCAGGGCTGGATTTCTTGCTGTGGTGCAATGTTGTGATTGTCTGCCAAAGGAGATGACACGGGGCAGCTGAAGACCACGATGAACGAGTTCTGCTCTTCACCTGGAGAAAGAGCTCGTCCGCTCCTACGTATGCGTTGGGCTTTTAAAGTCGGTGCAATAAAGGAAAAATGGATCCAATTAAAAGCGCACTGCAAGCGGCTCGGTTTGTTATTCAGCACCAGTCCTTCTCCTCCCTTCGGTGGCAGATCCGCATTTCGTGGCCGGTGGGAATCGGACTCACTGCCACAATGACTGCACGACCCCTTTTACGCTGTCACAGTGGGGAGGATGCATCTGATGTCCTGGGCAGGTCTCACGTCAGCTCATCTAATGCTTCTCTCTGCGTGCCAGCAGCACGTGCGGGCTCTCCTCTGCCACACAGCACAGCTCGCTCACCTGGGAGAGGCCGTTTCGACTCCTGCTCATCTCAGATGGTAAGGAGCAGCACTTGGACGGCGACGAGCTGCTGGTTTATCAAAGCACGCAGCCCTTGCAGTGCTGTGCTGCCAGGCTCACCCCGGTGCTCCAGGAGAAGCTACAGTTTCTCAGGGCATGGACAGACAAGGTTTTGAAAAGGGGACGAGCAGGAGAGTGCTTCTTAATCAAAGGGGGCAGAGCTACAGAAGTAGAACTGCAGCCAGATGCTGTGAGTTGTTGCCATTGTGTAGCTTAAGTGATTTTTCTGGGTCATTACTCAATGCGGGGATTTAAAGTTATTTCATTCGGCACAACTAATTACTCGCCTGGTAATTTCGGATTACAATGAGCGGTGCATAAGGTCGCCCAGCAGACTGAGGCACAGCGCATACTTCGGTCTAAACTAAATTTCATGGCAACCAGCTAGATTGTGTTTTCCTCCTCTGAACGAAATGTCAAAATCTGAGGGCTTGGAACAAACATAATGATCTAAACCGCAGGCGGGGAGTGTTACAAAGGTAACAGAGTGGTGCTTTGTAGGAGCTATCTTAAGGAAGGGGACATTTTAAGTGCTTTACTTCTGACCAGTATAATGTAAGGCCATTATCACCTTTAAAAGGTGCAGAGCTCACCCTTCCTCATGCACCTGATCATGTCTAGGAATTGAAAGCTAAAGGTTCCCATGGCAGTACCAGACCTGAAGGGAAAGGATTCAGACTGTGCAAGGAGTGGAGGGACCCCCAGCCCCTACTCAGGGATACAACTGCAATTCCAGCAGAGCCCTGGGCTGCATCCTACGCCTTATGTTTCATGAAGATCTCTGTCTGAAATGCTCAGATCACAAGAAAGCACGAGAGCTGTAACCTCTTACAGGGAAACACATCCAGCGACACACGATCCGAGGGAGATAAGCATGCAGAGGGTGATGGATGGTCAGGAGGCCTTAGTGAATGTGACAGCGGCTGTCAGCACAGCCCCTCCTGCCTTAGCAAGTGATCAGCTGCCGAGAGCGAGCATCTTTCAGACCTTACACAGCAGTGTAACAGTTTGGTACTGAAAACCTCTACATCTCCACACATGCATGCCCTGAGCACACCAGCCCTGCTCCCAGGTCCCTATGGCACGGGAGAGGTGAGCTCTTCCCAGCTGGAGAACACACATCTCCCACGCTGAGGCTCAGCTCGTCTGCAAGGTGCAAAGGAAAAGAGTTGTCATTCAAATGCCTGACAAGACGAGACCCTGCGCATTACAGCTGATAATGTCTCCATTTTCTCTAAGTGCCAGAGCACTTACAGACATTTGTTCTGCATTTTGTGTATCGCAGTGGGAGCAAGCAAGCTAGAACGGTGCTAGGAATTCCCACTGGAGCTGTCAGATGGTGCTGCTGGGGCAGCTCTGCCCTTTTCCTAGCCAAGCTCTGCTCCTCATCCAGCTAGGGAGCAAGCAGGTCCATGGCACATCTGTGCTGGTGAACAGAGCAGCCCCACAGGTGTACTGGCTGAGTGAAGGGACCCCTTTCTTCTGTGCCCATCCACAGCCTTGGGCACCTCCAGGGATGGGCACCCACAGCTCCGAGCAGCGGTGCTGGGGCCTCACCACCCTCTGAGTAAAACATTTCTTCTGAAATCTAAGCAGAATCTCCCCTCCCAGCCTCTTGCACAGCCCCAGCCTGCACATGGGGACCAGGAAAGCCCTGACACTGTGTGAGCACTGCTCAGCCCCAGCCAGAGCACTGTGCACAGGCACAGCCACACAGGGGCTGCTATGAATCTGGTTTGCCCCGTCCCAGGCAGACCTGGCCCAGTCTTAAACACACCATGGGATGGCCTGTGTTGTCACACCGGCCTCAGCTGCCGAATTAAGATGTTCTCACAACTGGTGAGAACTTAATGAGGTACCGTCAGCATTAAGCACTGCCTTCAATGACAGGAAAAATGGATGTAGGCTCCTGTGGCACAGATCGATGGCCGGGTCGATCTGCAAGTCCCTGCTTGGAAGCCAAAGCACTGCTTGGTTGCACAGAGCTCAGGCAAACAGGCCCTGAAAACACGATTTTAATTGCTCGGCATGAAATGAAATTCGGGTTCAGTTTGGTTTGGTTTGCTCACGCAGTTCCTAGGGGACAGCCTGGGGAAGTGTCTGAGTTTGCCTGAGCAGCGGCTGCGTGGGCAGCAGCCCCAGCCTCCCCACCTCTCCTGTTTGCAGGATTCACTCCTGCTCACCCTTGGGACGTGGCAGGCATCTCCACAACAGGGCTCTGCCCCCCAGGAATCCCCACAAATGACCCAAGCAGGGCAGCGTGGTGCCACCCTCCCTGTCCCTGTCTCCATCCCTGTCCCCAGACTGCTCCCGCTGCCCCAGGAGGAAGCTTGCTCCCAGGCTGATTGAATACTGTTCCTATTTCCACAGGTGGAGCAGCCCACAAATGCTGGCAGCACCTGCAGCTCGCTTGTCCCGAAGGCACAAACCCTCTGCCAGCCCTGCAAGAGCTGCATCCCTTTCTCCTCCACAGTGCTGCAGAAATGGATGCCCAGATGCTGAGCCATGTCACTGGCCATGTTTTCTTCCGTGAGGTCTCTACACACTGATCATGCCCCTTCCTGGTAGCAGCCTCTTCCCAGGGCCTATGAGTTGATTTATGAAGTTGATTACAGCATTAAAATAATTCTGTACGATGCTGTGAGCATGCCACAGCATGCATTCTGATCATATCTGGTGCTGTTTCAATTAGCTCAAGCCACTCCTCTCCCCCTGCTTTGCTTGCTAACAAATTGCACTCACCCTGGCCTTGCTGTTGTATCTCCAGGAGATGACGTGCACACACTTGGAGCAGTGCTGGAAGGAGCAGTGTGAGCCCAGCAGGCCAGAGCTGTTTCTGAGCTGAGAATGCACCCAGAACCATCCAGCTGGGGCTATTTATCAAGACCCTCCCTACAACACTGCTACAATGAGCGTAAGTCAGGGGAGAAGCTGGGGATAAAATCCATCTACCATCACTGCTGAGCTCTGCCTCTTTGCTGCCATTTCTCCAGGAGAGAGCCCTGGGCTCCCCACGATGCTCTGCTCATGGAGCAGCATCCCTGGTACATCTGCAAGAGCCCTGAGCATCCTCACTCTGTCCCCAGGAGCCTTTCCTGCCCATCAAGCAGCCAATTACAGAACATGTTCCTTCCACTGTAGCAACGGCCCCAGAGATGAAGCTCACCAATCCTGCTGGCTGCCAAAGCCCCATGTCACAGACAGAGAACAGCATCAGTGCCAGCACCCGGCGCCTAAATAACACAGCACAGCCAGAGATTAAATGCTCGCGTGCAGAACGGGACCGTCGTCCATCCCCCCCTGCATCCTGCGGGGTCTGGAGCTGCTCGGGGTCTGCTCCCCACAGACACATCTGCAGAGCACATCAGTGCATGGCAGTGCTGCAGCAGCACACCTCCACAATGCTCCCTCGCGCTGAACGGGGGCAGGAACTACTTTGGCAAACTCCATTTATCACTCTTGAAAAACAAAACAAACGAGTACGGGATGTTACCAACACGCACACACAGGAGCGCCGCGCTGGGAAGACGGAGGGAAAACGAACAAGAACGCACTGCAGGAGCCGGGCTGCACTGACTGCAGCAGCACGCAGGATGGGATGGAAGCAACAGAAGAGATGGAAGCCACTGTCAGCTCCCGAGCCCCGCAGCGTGCCCCGAGGAACACTGCAGACATTTTTCAAGAGAAAAACATCAGGAATATCCCATGCTCCCTGGAGGAGGGAGATGGATTGGCAAACGGAAGGCTACAGTGATAAGGGAGTTTTTATAAACATCACCTAATTGTATTACTTCAAAGTCCTGAAGTTTATTGCCCTGTTTAATGATGTGTCTCGTTATTTATAGTGTAGCACAATGAGTCTGCTATTGATTTAATACACTTCCTTAAAGACTGTCATTGTCACAAGCAATAAAACGAAGCTGTTCTCAGACAGCTCAATTATGTCACATCTCCATAAACCCACCCGCACCCACGGCTCGGGGCATGGCAGCAGGGGCTGGGGGTGAACCGTGGTAAAGAGCAATGGAAGCACGTGGAGCTCAGGGCACTGCCCTCCTCACCTTTCTGGTACTGGAGCCACAGCTGCTGCTGCACCTTCTTGCTGGGGAAGTGGATGGTGCAGCTGAACTCGGAGCCGTACAGAGCCTCGGCGATGTAGTGGGAGCCAAACTGCTGGATGAAGGAGAGCAGCTCCTCCCGACTGCTGTCCTTGCTCAGGATCTTCAGGATGTTGGCAAAGCCTGCAGGAGCAAAGCATGGGATGGATGGGGGAACCGTGGCACACAGCCCCCATGGGGCACAGGGCTGTTCCCCCCTGAACTGCTCTGGTTTGCATCAGCTGCTGTGCTCTGCCATCCTGCAATGATTCCTCTCCCTGAGGGATTTCTCGAGCAGATTTCAAAGGACGCACACGTGTGTGCACACAAGCCCTCCCGTGAGCCCAGGCCATGCTGTAGGACGCAGAGACATCAGGCAGTGCTCTCCCCAGGGATGTGCACGGCCTTTGCAGAAATCATAACCACAGGTGTTGTCTTGGTGCAAGGATGGATTTATCAGAGGGCACGGCAGGCCATCCCCAGCACAAATGCCCTGCACAACCACTCATTAGGGGTTAGAAAAGCTGGGGAGAGCTCAGGGACCCCTGGAGTACGGCTGTGGCAGCTCTGCACCAAGGCAGTGCCTCCTGCAAAGCCACACAGACAGCTGGGACATGCCCCAGGGCAGTGACAGCACCCTGAGTGCCCTGCAGAGATCACAGAGGCACTGCTGGAGAGGGCCCCTATCATTGCTACGGCTCAGAGGAGGAACTGGAAACACAGCAAGGAAATATGTCACATCTGTCACCCAAACGAGGTTATCTGCCTGGCTGGTTGATTGAAGGAGAAGGGTGGTGGAAGGAAAAAGCTGGAAGAATTCATTGTGAGCTGACCCCAAAGACTTGCTTCAGCTCCGAGCAGGTTGCTTCGTTTGGGGCTGTGCAGTCTGGCTGGGCTAGATCCTTTCTTTTTTTTGGGTGGGTTGTGCTGTTTTCTTCCCATTTAAAAATAGGTTGATTTCTTAAATAAAAAATGCTGTTTTGAAATGAAACAGCGAAACATTTCAGGTCACAGCAAAACGTTTCAGCGTTTCTGAAACAAAATGAGTAGTTAGGAAAACGTGGAAGTGAAATGTTTTGACGGCTGCAGGATCCTCCCGCCTGCCCCTTCCTCATCTGCCACTCTCTGCGTGACAGGGCCTGCATTCACAAGCAGTTTGGGTCCCTGTAAAACCACAATTGTGCTTTCTGTCATGCAGGTGTGCACTTATAGGAATCCCCCCGTGGTGCTGCTCAGCAGCTCATGCTGGATCTGACTGAAGCCCTGCGTGCACTCCCCTCCCTGCCTCAGTTTCCCTCCTGGAAAAATAAGGCAGGACACTGCGCAGGGCCACGGTGGGGTCCCCATCCCTCAGAGGGACGTGGGCTGCAGGTGGGCTGCATGGGGTAGGCTGATGGCTGGCAGTGGACCTTCCAACCCAAATGGTTGTGTGATTCTCTATCCCTCGTGCACCGAGCATCGCTCACCTGAAGAGAGAGTGATGGAGCTGAGCTTCACGCGGTACAGGTTGCTCCTGACCCGCCAGTGCTGCACCATGGGGTAGCCCATCGCCTCGTCGTACTTGATGTCTCCTGCAAAGGAACAGCCGCCGTTCAGCCCCCACGGCCGCCTATGGGGGAATGCTCTTTGGCCACGGGGGCGGGCTCGTACCCGTGAGGAGCTGGAGGTCGGGCAGGGGCTCGGAGAGCACTCCACGGCACTGCTCCTCCACAGGCAGCGGGATCACCAGCAGCCCATCCGCCAGCTGCGGGAAGTCCTTGATGAAGTTGTTCTCCCTGCGGAGAGAAAAAGACAACTGCAAAGCAAGGATGCAGGCTGCGGCCGGGCAGCACAGCCGAGGGACACCTTCAGGTGGGTTCCTGGGAGCAGTCCTAGCAGGGATGGGGTTCCCTCTCTGCCCCATCCATAGGCTGCGAGGTGATGCTTAACGAGCTCCCCAGGGCCGCAGCTCTCTGCTTCCAGCAGAACCTGGGGACCTGCTTGCTGCTTCTGGCCTGGATTCCCAAAGTGTGCTGCGGGAGAGATGGCAGGCAGCACTGAGAGGAAAGCAGCCTCATTTGCTCACATCTCTCCGCGTGCAGCTTCGTGCTGGTCACCCAGCAGTGCCACGGGCACGGCTCTGCTGCAGGGCGAATGGGGACAAAAAAAGGTCCACGTAGAGGCAGATGCCAGAAAAAGCCAAATTTGCAGCTCAGGCTGGAAATTCACCGTGTGGGGGATCTTTCCTAACCTTGGCAGGTGTAACATTGTATAATAGGCCCCTAATGAATTGTTTCTAGAACAACTATAGCAGAGAAATTATTTGAAATGGTGAGCAGACAGGGATGCGAGACGAGCCCTCCTGGCAAGCCCTGCACTCACACAGGGAACACAGGAGGGGAGATGTTCAATATTGATCTTGGAGACAGAATATAGGCCAGGAGGCTGTGCGTCCTCCCAGAGCCACGACGAAACGAGGAGGTTCCTGCAGAACCAGGTCAGCCCTCAGGCTGGCACTGCATGCCCTCTCTCTGAGCTGATTTTCTCCCATCTGCTCCAGCTTCGGCCCCCACCGGCCTTATTTCCCCCCCTCCTGCACCCATCCACACTCAGGGGATGCTGTGACATGCTGCCTGGAGGGGCACAGTTGCCTCCACGGATGCTGGTGTGGTGTGATGCTGCTCCAGGTTGGATGCAGCCACTACAACACATAGGGATACAGGAGGAGAGCAGGGGATGCATCTCCTCGCCCTGCATCTCAAAGCTTCCAGCACCTGATGGAGTCTCAGGAGCTTCACTTTAGGCACTGCCAGGGAAAAAAAAAAAAGTGTTTTATTTGTCTGCAGGGAAAATCCTCTCGCTCACACGTACGCTCACAAATCTCCCATTGATCACACATGGGATCCCCAGTGGCGGAGCAGTGATTTGCTGTTCTAAGCCCTTTGCTGCCTGAGCAATGCAAATGGGGAACTGCAATCCCAACGTGTTCCCTACACCCGGGTGAGAAGAGATGCTCCGTGCGGGACACAGCTGAGCCTGCAGCGTGGCAGGATGTCACCCACAAGTGACATCAAGGGACAGCGAGCAGAGGCATGCCCAGCCTCGTGTGCTGCCTCCAGGAGGAGGGGACACTGGGGACACCATCCCAGTGGAGACAGGGGCTGTGCTGAGGCAGCAGGAGCAGTGCCCGCGGAGCGAGGCCGATCTGTATGCGCGGCTGCTGGTCACGGCTGACGCCTCTGTAAAAAGGTATTTACCAAAAAGCCATGCTCTGCAGTGCTGCCTGCTGTAATGCCATTTGCTTTAACTGCTCTGCAGTCGAAAGGTTGGGGAAAAACAAGGGCCAAGTGCAAGCGGGTCCTGCGCATACAGACGTGGGCGCGCACGTGCTCACAGCAGCGTTCAAAGCCCCAACTGCAGCAGTGCAATGGCACTTCTCTGCATCCCCTCCCTCCCTGACCCAAAGCTGCTGCTCTTCCAGGGTGCAGCTCCACCGCACGCATCCTGCTGCGTGCCACCACTGCGACCACGCCGGGTGATGGCAGCCACTGCAGAGCCACCGTGCTGCCACCTCACCCACCGTGCTGGGGAGGGCTGATGGGGGAAAAAGCAAACCCACAGCAAGCCGGGCAGTGTGCTGAGGGCCAGCAGCCGGCAGAGGGCTGCAGCTCCTCTTCCTCTCCTTATTAATAACCCTGCGGTTACCTTCGCCCTCCATCCACAAAGTGAGAGTTTCTGCCGGCTTACTGCGCCCACTGGAAGCACGGAGCAGAACCACGGCACTCTGAGCTCTGACAGAACCACATCCCACCTCACATCCCATCCTCTCACCCCACCTGCAGCACCTCACACCACGACCTCTCAGGAACGCACACGGACCCAACGCATCAGCTCACGGCACTCCTGCAAGGAAGGTGCACTGGGTCTGCTGACAGATCCTGGGTCACTGCAGAGAGAAAGATCTCTCCCCTGCTGCCCCAGTCCCCACAGCATGCAGCCCAGAGTGCTTCCCCACTGCATCTTCTGAAACTGCATCCACGTGCTGGGGAATTTTGGGGGGAATGTGACCTTAAACAGCCCCAAGGTCACGCGATAAATCCGTGATGAAATGGAGTGCAGCCCTGCAGCCATCACCACCAGGGACCACCACCAGCATCCCATGGGCTCCCACGGATCTGCAGTGTCCCTGGGGGGCAGTGGGGGTCCTCTGGCTGTCCTGGATGTCCCACAGCAGCCATGAGCTGAGGAGCCGACAGCGGACACACACAGCACATCGTGGTGGATGGGCAAAGAAATTCAGGAAGGGGCAAAAAAGAAAAAAGAGAAGAGGTTAAAAGTAAAAAAAAAAAAAAAAAAAAAAATGACCCCGCGAGTGATTAGCTGATGCCCTGAAGCGTGAGATTTAATTACCCTTATCTAAGCCGGCACAGCTACAAATGTTAATCACATTATCATCCAGGGCGGCTATGTTCAGCACAGCACTGGTGCGAGGACCGTGCTTCCTGCACGGCTCTGCTGGGGAAGTCGGGGAGGACTCCTTCCCCTGCATGAAGAATTTGTTCATCTCCCTTCCGAGCTGCCATGGCACAGGGAGGATGCAGTGGATCTGAGGCTGCATGATGCCAACTTCTGGCCCAGTGTCCCTTCAGAGCAGAGTTTTGCAGCTGTGAGCTCACCAGAGCCCAGCTTGATCCAGGGATGGTTGGAAAGGGCTCCTACTTTCCCACTTGTAATCACACGAAGTGTGATCTATGGAGCCGCTATGAGACAGACATGAGGGTGTTGTGTTTCCACAGCCACTCTGGGGAAGGTAAGCACGCCGTAAATCTCCCCACGTTTCTCCCCGACCTCAGGCACCAGTGATTTATAAACCATGCTCAGTGCTCTCCTTACTCCAAACACAGCTCATTATGGCAGCGAGCCCCCGCTCCCGTTAACGAGGTGGGACACAGCGGGCACCCAGGAGGCTCTGCCAGGCCTGGGGGTCTCCTCCAGCTCCCAGACTTGGCTGATGGGGCTGGGGGAGCACACTGCTATTCCTCCTGGCCACACGGAGTGCACAGTAACCACCCAACACCATGCACCAGCTGCTGCGCCCCTCAGCACGGGAGAATTAGCATTTAAATTGAGGTGTTGCAGGGAGGTAAATCACGGCGTGCTGCTTTGTGGCTGCCAGGGGGCACACATGTGGTGCTGCCTGTCCTCGGGCACAGTGCTGTGCTCAGCACCATGCTCTGCCTTGCAGCATCCCCTCGGAGCACCAGAGCTATCCTGTGGGGGATTTGGACCAGCAAGGACTGGTGGTGGGCATGTGGGCACTTAGACGTAGCGTGGGGATGGGAATCAACCAGCAAATGATGTCTGGATATGGGACTTGAGGAAGGCAGGAACACTGACATCACTTCATGGTAAGCCAGGCCCTGGCTCTGTGGGTGTTAGTGCTGCTGCTGGACCAAGAAATGGATTCTCCACACTGCCCGTGCCAAGCCAGGGTCAGCAGCATTGCATCTCTCCATCACCCTACAGCCATGTGCCTGCACTGCCAACAGCCACCTCAACCCCATCCTCCTGCAGGTGTCCCCAAACCATGAACACCAATCTGTCCCCTCCTCAGGTCCAGTGACCCCACAATGGATGACACCACCAAACGTCCCCAACCCCCAGACCCCACCACCACCACCACGTCTTCGCACCCATTTGTTACCTATTATTCCCCCTCCTCTGCCCACTCCCCCTTTCCCTTTGCTCCCCATTACACACCTATTTATTTATCCCACTAAAACACATCTCCTGGGGGTGAGATCTCGCTGCAGGCTGTGCATCTTTCTCCCTCTGGAGCTCCTGTTGGGAATGTGCTGAAATGTTGCAGAGTGGAAACAAACTCGGAAAGTTGTGGTTCCCACAGCAACGCACTGTGCCTACAGAGCAGGCAGAGTGAAGGTGTATGTATGCCTTAGTGATGGAACTGCAAAGCGTTCCTGTGCTGAGGTCCTGTGGGTGCCAGGCCACCCTCGCTCCATGGGAAGGTCCTGGGGACGTCCAGCAGCTGCTGTGGTTGATGAGGAAGGAGCCCATTGGCAGAGGGCTGACAGGAGGATGTTCTGCTGCACGGATCTGCTGCTCCAGGTGTCCTCCGTGGGCTCAGTGGTGGCTCAGAGCCGCAGGGCTCACCCTGTAGGCTCCACAGCTTGGCCAGTTGTTGATGTGAATGGGTTGGGAAGGTGTTGTGGGGTCAGACAGACGGACACACGGCCGTACTGTCGTGGAAGCAGCGTGCCATGAGCTGGGTGTTGGCATGCCTTGCAGCTCCCCTCCCGCAGTTTGGGTTTGGGTGCTGTTTGCAATCATTTCCCGAGTGTTGCTCAAGCAGCTCCAAGCCTGCAGCTTTCATTAGGCTTATTTGTAACGAGGCAACAAGTAACAAAACTCCCACTGACTTCACAGGAGCCAGGACTGCACGCTGGCATTTCCCGAGGAGCCGGCACGAGGCAGGTGCCCAATGCACACACACAGTGCCTGCAGGACTGGGGCAGAGCCAGAGCAGCCCCCACCAGCCCTGCACTGCTGCACCCTGCCAGGAGCCACGCTCACTGCCTTCCCAAATCCCTCTGCCTTTCCAGTGTGACTGCAGCCCCAGTGCACGCATACCATTTCTATAACAATTGATCTTAAGCGTTTTTTGTTGTTTTTTTTTTTTCTCCTAAGCTTCATCATTAACCTTTAAGATGGAGATAAGGCGTAAGTGCTCAGAAAGGAATCAGAAGGGCCCCTGGACTTGAGCCAGGAGTGGTGCTGAGCCCGGGCAGCACATCCCATCTCCTCGGCTCTTCTTTTCCCCTAGGCTGATTCGGACCGCTCTTGACTACCGCCGCGGTATTACAAACTCTAATGAGGTTTGGAAAATAAGAAACCCACTGCAGCGTGGGAGAAACTAATAGAAATTGTTTTGTCTTCTCTCTATTAGTCATTAGAAGCGGAGGAAAAACAGCCACAGGCAGCGGCGGGGCCGTAATATCACCGTGCGTTGCATATGCTGGCACTCTGACAAAGGCATTTCAGTGCAGCTCAGCCGCCTGCGTTCTCTCCACGCAATGCCTGCTGTGTGCCAGTGCAGATCCACGCGTGGGTGCCCACGGGAGCCCCATCCCCGTGGGACAGCCCTGGGTGCAGGACGTGGCCCTGAGCAGTGCCTCCCTGGCTGTACCGGGCAGCCGAGGCCGTACGGTTAATGAGCTGAAATCTGCGACCGCATCTGCAAAGTTGCATCGCTGCAAAGTTAATTACTGCCTCCACCGGGTTGGGTTCTGTGTCTCATCCTCCCACAACAACAGAGCACAGCCCTGCGCCAGGCTCCAGGGGCACCTTTTGCCCCTCTTCCCTTCTCCCAGCTCCTCCGTGCCATCGCACCTAATGACAAGTGGCAGTGCTGTCACATTTGCCAGCTGTTGGCTGCTGCCCTCCAGTAACGCTGCAGCTGCCGAGCAGTGCAGCCCCAGCGCAGGGCTGTGGGCACGGAGCTGCACTTCATGCTGCTCTGCATGCATCAGCTGCCTCCTCCGCTCCTCCAGCCCGCACTGGAGCAACGAGCTGGCACTAATACCCCGAGCCCCCATCTCAAGGAAATGGTTACAGAGCCCAGCAGCCCACAGGAGGCTCCATGCACACACACAAGCATCACTGGAGGCCGGGGATGAGCAGCTGGGTCCACTGTGCTGCTGGCTGGAAGCAGGCATGGCTTGGCTCAGATACCCCTGTGCCACCACGAGCACTGCCTCAGCCAGGGCAGCACTGGGATGATGCAGTCCCCGGGTGGTGCCGGTGAAGAATAGAGGTACAGCTGCAGCAGTGTCCATGGTGCAAGCAGGAGCCTGCTCTGGGACGGGTCTCAGTCATAGCCTGTGCTGCTGGTGAGCTATCACAGCTCAAAGCTGTGTGTCTGCCCAGGAGCAGCTGCGTCCTGTGTCAGAGCAGGGAGGAGAGGAGCTATTCCTCTCCGCACTGCTGTAAGGCCATAAAGCCAGCAAGGACCCCCTGGGACACACTGCACTCTACGAATCCGAGCTGTTATTATTATAAAACCAATCTCCACCCCATCTCTTAAGAACACAGATTAACTACGCAATAACGCCAGCTATAATTAGCATCATAAAAGTCAGTGATGGGAAAGCCAACAGGTCAGCAAGGGCCGTCCCCAGGGCTGCTCCCCTCTACCCCGTGGGGCAGCTCAGGATGGCAGTGCCAGCAGCAGGAAGGTGCCCTGAGGTCCCTTTGCTCCCGTATGGGTTTGTGCCCCTTCTCTCCCATTGTGACCCTTTCCTCACACAGCCCCTCTCCTGGAGCTGCCGTGGGCAGGGGCAGTGGGAGGGCTCCTGCTCAATTAGCGCTGCCGGCTGACGGGCTCCGCTCAGC
Source organism: Callipepla californica brunnescens (assembly GCA_023055505.1). Lineage (NCBI taxonomy): Eukaryota > Metazoa > Chordata > Aves > Galliformes > Odontophoridae > Callipepla > Callipepla californica. The sequence goes on along the minus strand of JALIRH010000028.1, from coordinate 6,722,656 downwards.
GCTGCGTGATGATTAGCGGTGAAAATGCAAATCCCAGCTTCCTTCGCCGCGGCAGCTAACAAGATAATGAATATTTTCATCGGCTGCAGAGAATACAAACATCTGCGCAGACACAGACGTGCTGCAGGGGCCGAGGGGAGCGGGGTGGCAGCAGCTCCCTGGCACCCCTCCCAGGGCAGCCAGGAGCGAGCTGCAGCACGGGCCCCACCAGCAATGGCCAAGCAGCAGATGGGTGCTGAGCTGCTGCTGGCACAGCGTGGGACACGGCACAGCAGCTCAGGGACGTGCCCAGAGAGGCAATGTGACAGCAGGAGCTGTGTCGGCCGTGCCCGTGCTCCCCACGTTGAGCCGTCCCTCTGCTCGAGTCGCATTCTCACCGGGTGCAGGAGGAGTCTGAATGCCGCACACGCTGCACCTATGGCTGACATCTCAATCAGAACTGTTTTAAAAACGCGTGACTCCGTCCCACCCAGCCCCCCTGCGTTGTCCGTAGGGTATCATTTGCACGGGGCTTGCTTTTGTTTTGCTATAATAATAAAGAAACCGCTAACAACCCCGTGCGAAAGCATGTGGCTGCAGACTGCTGGAAACACCGGCTCCAAGCGGCACAATCTGTTCTTCTGCTCTGTGGGATGCAAACTTTGAAATGGAGTGGGGCTGATGCACGCAGGATGCAATAGTAAGCTAACTGACGGGGTGCTGTGCTAATTGCATTAGTCATTTACATCCTGAACTTGACTAAACCTCAGTGCTTACCCTCTGGAGTGCAGACGCACTCAAAATACGTAAGATGTGCCTACGTGCTACCATCACAGGCTCTGAAAAGGGATGGTGAACACAGGAAGGCAGCCGGGATATCGCTGATAGGGTGAGGGGTGGAAAATAAGAGCCTGATGGGGGTGGCAATGCCCTCACCCGTGGCAGTGAGTGGCACAGTGACAAGCAGGGATGCTCCTGCAGCAGGTCCCATGCACAGGACCACACAATCATTAAAGATGGAAACGATCTCTCAGATCCCCATCTCCAGCCCCACCCCACTGTGCCCACTGACCCTCAGTGCCACAACAACTTGGTTCTGAACAGCTCCAGTGACAGTGGCCCCATCACCTCCCAGATCCTCTGCCCAGTTACTGCAGTCCTACGGGCAACAGGAGCAGGCAATGGGGCAGAGCATCCCACCTCAACCCCACAAAGCTGCCGAAGCCCTACAGCCCCGCTGCCTGCTCTGCTGGCACAGCGTGGTTCAGCTCCGTGGGAGCGAGGCCTGAGGCATTAACCTGCCTCGGAGAGGCATCGTTGCTTCCAACCAGCATGTCTCAGGCTTCAGAGTGTGAACAGGTAATGGAATTGCAGCAACAAATAATAAAAAGAGGAATGAAATGGGAGGCAGCCACTGGAAAAGAGATCTATCCGTTATCCCGGCCTGAAGGGTAATAGGTAAACACGGCGCTCAGGCAGTGCCTGGCACACAGCTTGCCAGCACGGGAATAATAAACAGCGCAATTATAACTGCTGCACTCCGAGGTTTCAAAGAGGAGAAAAAGAAATCAATAGCGTTAATTTAACTAGTTATACACTTAATGTCTGTGGTGCTGCAGGGCAGCAGGATGGCCTCGCCGGGGCTGCCGGGGGATCCCAAGGGGCCGTGCCAGCACAGCCCCTGCACGGCCACGGTGCTGTGCAAGGGTGAGCACCCAACTGGTCCCACAGCACCCATGGGTGTGCACTGGGCGAGCCCTGGCTCGGGGATGTCTCCAAAAGCAGCTCCTGGTGGGGCTGCCAGCACGGCCTGCTGGTTTATGAAGGGCTGAGAAGCGGAGAGGGGAAGGAGCGACAGATTTAAAATTAACTTGCCAACCTGCCATCAATATTATGACAATTCCCTGCACCGGTTCAGCAGCCCGGCGTGCTGCCTGGCAGCGGGGCTCTGCAGCAGGGCTGGCAGCACACAGGCACAGGCACTCACCCCTCTGCAGCCCCCAGGCAGCCCCTCGTGTCCCTGCCAGCACAGTGCAGGCTGCGGTTCTCTGCCCCTTCTCCATAGAGCAGTGAGGAAGTGCAGCCCTGTTTTCCATGCGGGGTTCCTGCTGGCTACAAGGTTGGGTCTGCAGAGGGAATGGAGCTGCAGGAAGCTGCCTGGCATGGCACAGCGGCCCTGCATCCCCAAAAGCCACCCCCTCTGCCTATGAAGAACTGAAAGCACTCAGTGTTTAGGATTTCTTTTTGCATCAAGCAGCATGGGAGCACTGCCACCAAACCTTACCCCACCTGCACTCTCCCCCTCCCCCCAGGAGCCACTTCAGGCACTTCTCTGCCCCATCATCTAGGAACCTCAATGCATCAAAGCTTTGGGGGGCTCAGTGGGGGACCCCCATGGCACGACAGGCAGACAGGAGCTGCTCCTCGCTTTGCAGGGCAATGCCCTAAGGCAAGAGCTATAGGGCTGCAACAGGCAGGAAACAGGGTGAGGTGCGTGGGCTCCAGCATCCCATTTGCCACGCAGCAATAAGCTAGCGAGCTCTGCGGGTAGTAATTTGGGTTTTCTACATATTAATGGCATAAAAGCAACAGTCTGAAACTGCAAACATCTCTTAAACAAAAATCTCTATTCCCCCGTGGCAAAGAGATGGCACAAAGCAGATAAGGAAGTAACAAACAATCCATTTGGAAAATCGTCCCCCGGTGATTCGGGCACCGTGTGGAGTTCAGGCTCTGCCCCACTGTGAGGCAAAGGGGGGAAAATCACTCTAATCTTGTCTTTAGTGAGTTGGAGCCAGTGCTGAGCTCCTGGCTAAACCCAGAGGTGTGACTGGAATAGATCGGCTCTGATCCTGTGTAGTTATGAACACCGCACAGCACTTGGCCAAAGAGAAGAAAATGCTAAAAACAGAAAAGGGTGCCCAGAAAACAGAAGTGGCTGCAATAAAACAGCAACAGCAGCAGCGATGTGGAGAACTCCTCCAAGCAGAAACCTCTACTCCTGCTTCTCCAACACGTCTGCAGAGCAACTCAACCACCACGGACAAAACAACAGCCGTCAGCACTCCTCCAGCTCAGGGGGTTAGAACATGATGCTCTGTAAGGTCCTATCCAACTCAAGCCATTCTGTGCTTCTGTGATCTCTGTGGGCTGCTGGGTGGCTGAGGGACCACCCAGCCCCGATGGGATGGATGTGCTGCTGTAACTGAGAGGCACTGCTGCTTCCAGCACAAAGCCCCCCATGCTGACACGCTGGGCGGATCCAGAATATCCTATTTATTAAAGACACTGAAGATGGAGCAACACGGGAAGCAGACACCATTCAGAGGACTGTCACATCTGCATAGCTAAAGGATCCCGGCGGTTATAAATCCTTCTAAAATACTCAGCCCCTTGTTCTGATAGCAGGTTCTTGCTCCTACTTTGCAGAAACAGGCTTTTAATCCCTGGTATTAGGCAGCTTCCTGCTATGTTTCAAATGCACCAAATTAAGGGCTTCTCTAACAGCTGGTGTCTTAATGCTCAGAGAGGTTCTTGAATATCTATGAAAATCAGAGGCAAATTACATCTTTTAGTTAATAATTTCTTCTCCATTAACCTCCTTCTCTTCCCTTGTTAGGAGATGATGTAATGGTGCTCCTACTGCAGAGCCCTCCGGCACGCCGGGCCGTGGGCAGTGCGGGTGTGCAGGCAGGCGAGCCCTTCTCATTGTCCCCAAAGAGCTGAAAGCCCTTTGAAGCAAGACTTGTGGCCTCAGAAACGAGGATGCCTCTCCAGGAGCCCTTTACCTGTATGCTAGAGCCATAGGTCACTGCACAAGCAGGGCTGGGGGGGATCCCATCTATGTTGGGTAGCTCCCTGATTTGGGGAGTTTACGGACTCCTCACACCCGCTTGACTTTTGAGCTCATGGAACATTTCAGCTCCGCAGACCTCTGCTCTGAAGGACCCACAGAGCTGCAGCACTAGAGAAAGAAGGAACGCAGAGAGGAGCCTGCAGGGAAAATTGCCTTCGCGTGTTGTCAATTCTCACTTCCAGCAAAGGCTGCGGCTCCGTTGGCTCCGAGCACTGTGCTGGCTGCCGCTTTCTGCACGCCTCGCTGCCGGTGGAGCCTGTAATTCATCTGCCATCCCTGGAGCAAAAGGCCAGAGTTCAGTGTGAATTCATAGCTACGAAGACTTTCACACTCAGCAGGGGAAGAAGTACCCAGCAAAGCAGCAAGGCCAGAGGCGGTGAGCACCCACAACTCAGCTGAAATCACAGGCAGCAACGAGGTCTCAGTGACTGAATAAGGATAAAGCCTTGGTGTGCTGCAGATGCTGCATGAGGAAGAGCGGTGTCTGGGTGGAATATGGGCTGAGCGCTCCCAGATGTGTCCTCTCCTGACACTGCTCAGCATGGGTGCTATGAAATTCATAGGTCCACCTAGGTTTGCACCCACTCAGAATGTGGCTACGTTTAGTAGAAGTGAAGAAAACCACACGGCAGCCCTGTGCTGCTCTTTGACATGCAGGACCATAGAACCATTGTATGGGAACTGCTGAACCACAGATTGATCACCTGAGGCGAGCACTGAGTCAGCCATGGGAGCACAGGTGAAGGCAATGCACCTGTGTGACCAGAAGGAGCCTGGCATCCTCTCCTAGACCTCACTTAAGGGCTGACTGCCACTGAGGAAGGATTTTTTTCTAGAGATTGCTTCCTTTGGAGTTTTTCTACTGCAAGCTTGGGACACGAGTGAGCGTTCCATCTCTTTTTGATTATTCCTGTCCACTGTGATAGTCTTTCTCGTTATACAACTTGGCTACCATACTATTTGAGTTGTTTACTTGTTAACCATCCATCCATATAAAAACTATTTGAGCTCCTTATTCTGTTAACTATACATCTGTTAACTATACATCCATTAAGGTTGAAAAAGACCTCTGAGATCACCAAGTCTAATCCCGACCCACCCCATCCTCACCAACATCTCCACTGTTCTTGAAGTCCTCCAGGACACCCTATGATATGTGACACTCATCTCACTTCACTTAGTCAGCACTGTTTCTTGCCATTGACACAGCTTCTCCCAGTGTTATACCTGGGGTGCTGAATAGAATTCAGTCCCGTAAGGCTGAAAACACACAAGAGGCAATACTTTCTCATGGTGCATGCAACTATGTGGCAGACCTCATTGCAAGATGTGGTAGAGATGGAATATATCAACGCTAATGGGACAAGAAGGCAGAGAGAAGTCCATCAAAGCATTCAGCCAAAGTGACATCCACCAGTACAGGAGGACCCTATGCATGAAGGATGAACAAATTGGAAAATCGTGGAAGCTTGCTGCCCTTGTGTTCTCTTCCCCATATATCTGCTGGCCGATGTGTCAGAGCTGCTGCCCCCACACCACTGAGCCTCAGTCCCATCTGCCCACCTTGATGTTCCCCATATGGAGTGGAGTGGGGCCGTACCTGAACGTCATCTGGAACACCTGGCCCTGGTTGACGTGTTGGCTCCTGTTGTTGTAGCCGTGCAGCATCTCCCCAAAGAGTGTGTCGTTGAACTTAGCATCTGACTTCAGGCACTTGGGGCCCTCGCAGATGTCGGACAGCATGAGGCAGGACTTGCCATCGGGGGCCAGCTTGTACTCCTCCACACACCTGCAGGACCACGAACTGCATCAGGAGAGACCCTGACCCCATCCAAACCCCTCATCCTTGCCTGGATATCAACCCTGAGCCCTGAGAGCTGTCCAAAGCTGCAGAGCTGAGCGCACCTCTCTGTCCCACAGCCCCCCAGTGCCCCCTGATGCTGCCCCAGTGCACTGATGCTCCCCAGCCAAGAGCAACACCAAATCTGGAGCCACTTCCCCTTTTTCCTCACATCAGTGCCCTCCTGCAAGGATGCAGCTCTGCTGTGGCTGCTCTCTTGTCCCTACTACAGACACCTTCCTCTGAGCAGGGATTGTGCAAAAACAAGGGAAAAGGTCTCTGTCCTTGGGGACAGATGAACAAAGTGCAGCTCTGCCCTGGTGCCCACTGCAGGCTCGCACCAGAGCCCACTCCCAGGCTCCCCGACCCCACAGAGGTGGTGCCCATATGTCTTTCCAGCCCCCTCACAGGCACAGAAGAGACAACAAGCTCTCTGTTGGTGACTCAGCTCTGTCTGCTGCTAAACAACATTAATAAAAAAGATAAAAACAAAGGGGAAAAATAATCCAAAACCCAAACAGCAGCTTTCTGACATGGCCAGCTCCTCCCTGGGGAGCTGTGCTGCACCCACAGGTTACCATCACCTTCCCATTCTTCTCCGTGCTTCTGTCCCACTCTCCCATGGGAAACTCCTTCCCATGAAATCCCTTTCCCTCTCCCTCACCCCAACCCCTCCCATGAAGACAAGGAGGAGGCTGCTGCCAGGTGCCAGCACAGGGATGGATGCTCAGCCCAGGAAGGCTGCGGAGCACCACGCTGCCTTCAGAGCATCCTGCAGCCGGGGAGATTTTGCTGAGAGCAAACGCCAAATTGTGTAGGATTATAGGATCGCGGCCAAAATCAGGGATGAAGCTCTATTTTAAGACAGTCACAAGAGCAAGGGGAAAAAAAATAAAAAAGAAAACGAGTCCTCCACCTCTCTCCCCCCCCCCCCGCAACACGCAATGTACAACTTCTGAGTACGTTTGCAGTGAGTCACACATCCAACCGTTCTGTCACCAGACGAGAGGGTGCATCTGCTCGCCCCACTGCCACCACTCCTCGTGTTTGCTTTCCCCTGCAGGAGGAGCAGGTGCCTGAAGGAAGGGAGCTCTGCAAGGAGCCCTCCTCTGCTGGGCACCCATCCCCTCAGAGCACCCGCACAAGAAATGGGAGCGTGGCACGGGGGACTCACCCACAGAACATGAAGATGGTGCTGGATGTGGGGTCGTGGGGCAGGGGGAGGGTTTGCTGCAGGCAGAGCTGCTCGCAGCCGCCGTTGAAGCCGTCTGAGCAGTCGATGCCTTTGGAGAAGTCGTAGCAGCCCGTGCCATCCTTCATGGGCCGGAGGTCCTCGGGGCACTGCGGGGAGAAGGGATGCGTTGAGGTTACCCCCAGATCCCATGTTCATGTGATCCATCTGTGATGAGGAGCAGGGAGGATGAGACCGCAGCCCCGGTGAGCCAGAAGGGCAGGGAGAGTGCTGATTCACACCAGCAGGGATCTGGCTCTGGGTTTTAATTTCAGCTCCCCAGCTGGCTTTCCTTGTCCCAGAAGATAAAAGCCAGCGGGCAGCAAATGCCATCAATAAATTGTCACCCAGATTAAAGCGCTCTTCTGTTCCGCTCCCGTTATTTATCCCTTTTCACCAAACGTGCGGGCACACAAACAACAACAGAAAGGCCACCAGTCCTTGAGAAAATACATAAATCTTGCCGAGGGACGGCTCGCAATTAAAAATGCATTATGGAATTTCTTGAGGATGAGTTAGACTGGAGCTTGTACAGGTAGTGATGAAGGCGGGTTATAAATGGCTTCTGTCGAGCAGAAGAAAGGTTATAAAACCGCTATGCTTCGTGCTTAAAAAAGAAAATCAATTTTCCATGTGAGCAAAACGCTGTACATATTAATAAAAGTTCAGGAGCCCCTGCACCCCGTGTTTGCTGACATGGGAAGGGACAGTGGCTGCCCAGCCTGGCTCCCACTGCTGGCATGGGGTGTGGGGGGAGCGAGCTGGGGAGGAGGAGGCAGCTCCTGTCCTCTCTGAACGCCCACATCGCTCCCCCAAGAGATGGGAGCAGGATCTGTCTGCTGCGTACACGGAATGGATATGAAGGAGGAGAGGATACTCGGAACAATCTGTGCTTTTTGCTGCTGAGCTGCCTGGGAAGCGGGATGGAGAGAAGCGTGGCTGTGACTCCGTGTACGTCACACTTATCTACTGCATTCTCCTCCGCATCTGCGGCCCCAGAGTACAACGAGAGCTGTGCAAAGCAGAGGGGACACATCTCCCCGAGGACACGTGGCACAGTGGCCATGTCCCTACTCCCAGGCCCGGTGTGTCAGCTCTCAAGGATGCTGCAGGGAGCTGCCAGGAGCTGAAGTCAGCAGGAGCAACAGGACTGCAGTGAGGAACTCGTGCTCTGTGCCCTGCCCAGCCTGCAGGGCAAAGCCATGGCTCTTTCCCTGGGACTGGGTTAGTGGGTCATCTGGGCCCTCCCTGCCTCACCCTGCTCTGCTCAAGGAGACCCCTCGGGATACCCCAGTTTCACTAGGAATCACACTTGGCTTCTGTCTGTAATTGTGCATCCTAATAGGCATTAATTATGGCACACAAATAGCTCAGCACGAAATGTGCAAACGAAAGCATCCCTGCATCCGTCCCCATCCAGCAGCTCCCTAGGGACAGAAAGCTGTGCTCCTCTTTGGGGACAAGGAAATGGGGGCAGCAAGCAAACCAACAGGGCACGGGGTTTTCTCCTGCGGGATGTCAGCAGCTCCAGCAGAAAGTAGGGATTTGCAGGTGGATGGAGAGGAGCTGGCACAAGGAAACTTCCTGCAGGTCTGCCTGTCCACTGAGCGGAGCATTTGCAATCAGGATGTCCTGCTGTTTGGTGGGTGCCTTTCTGCTCTTGCCCATAGACTGAGAGAGTCAGAGTGATGCAGAAGAGCAGTGCATGCACCAATCTGGCCTTTGTGGCCACGCTGTGCCCCTTACAAAAACAGCATTTGCTCTGCGTGTTCCGGGCTTTTATAAAGGACCGTATCTATTATTGCTGACATTGATTTGTCTGGCTTGGGCAGCAGAGAACCAATAATTACTGAGAGTTTTAATCAATCCCACATCAATTCAGCTGCAGTTCAATTTGTGATCTGCCTTGGCAGTGACACAGGATGGGGGGCTGTGTCTGAAAATGATTAGAAAATCAATAAGTAACTCAGCCAATAATTCTGTCTGTGCGCTCGGGGATGACACGTCCTACCCTGCTCCACTGGGAAATCCAGCATGGAAATCGGATTTTCTGTTGGCTCCAGGGAGATAAAGGGCTCCCAGCACCCACAAGCTCCAGGGATTCCCTTGTTACATCAGCTTGGCTCGTGACACAGGCACTGAGCAACCTGATCTCGCTGTGCCCCTGCTCACTGCAGGGAGTTGGACCAGATGGCTTTTAAAGGCCTCTTCCAACTCAAATGATTCCGTGGTTATGCTAGAACCAAGGGATCTTGCTCCAGCCTGTCAGCCCATGCTGCACAGGGGGATATGAGCAGCAACAACAGGAACCCCACAGCGATGCTTGGTCTGTGCTGCAGAGGGGAAAGAGGACATGGGGAAGGACTCCAGCCTGCCACTGCCACGGAAAGCCACAAAGACATCACTGTGCCATGTAATTCCATGTCCTGCAGACACTGTGGGCCTCTCCAGGAATCACAGAGCCATTTAGATTGGAAAAGATCTTTGAGATACACAACACATGAATACATTGGTTTCTGTGGTGATGCTTCACCCTCAAAATTGCTCTCGGGATTGGGTAGAAAGCAGAGCTTCTTGTTTTCTTGTACACTCTCACAGATAACACACATCCTGCAGACAGAACAGCACAGACACAAAGCTGCAGCCCAGCTCCTGCCTGGTCTGGGAAGGCAGAGCTGAGGTCAGCTCGGTGCATGCTCTGCTGACGATGCGGATGGACATCAGCTCATCGTCCTTGTTCGCACCGGGCACAGCCCGAGGTCCTGCTCTCTATCACTGCCGTCAGCAAAACGGACTCCAAGCACACACAAGGAGCAGAGATGCTGAATAAGAACACTCTATTTTTACCTGGTTTTCAGGGCAGTGTGCTTTGTTCCCTTTGAAATGATGTCACCAGAGTGCCATGGAGCGGCAGTGGGTGTAGGAACATGTGTGCTTGGAGGCCCTAAGCCACCACACTGCTGGCTCAAACCAAAGGGGACCCACCTGCCCCACGCTGTCACCTCAGCAGGACCTCACTGCATGACAGGACATCACTGTGTGACACCACGGAACCACCTCCTGGCAGCCCACAGCCCCCATCCTCAGCCAAGCCAGGGCACACGCACTGCAAGGCAGCCCCTTCCCACTGCAATCTATACAAGAGCGTTGCTTAGGAAAACATCCATTTGGATTGTTTGTGTTGGTGAGCAAAGGCCCTTTTTTTCTTTCTCTTTTACTAAGATCATTAGCAGCGAGACAGGTGAAGGGGTCACTGGAAACAAAACACGTGCCTCATTACCAACACGGTTCCTCCTGAGAGGAGCCAGCTCTGCCCCAGCACTGCCTGCTCACAGCTCTTCTGTGTTACTTAAAAAAAAAAAAGAGTATTTAATAAAGTGTTTTGGTCGAGAGCAAAGTGTGCTTTTCACTATTCTGCTCTGTTTTCTCAATAATCGCAGCCTTTGTGTCAGGCACTTCTCCCACACAGGCTCCTGCTTCTGCCCAACGTGAGCTGGGTACCCAGTACCCGAGGAGTGGAGGTGAGGACCCAGCCCTGCACCCATGGAGGTGGTGGGGTCACTGGGAGCTTCGTGTGCAGTGCCAAACCCATCCGCAACAGGCACAGGAGCCCCAATGGAACAGCTCCTCCGTGCTGGATGGACACACAGACAGGCAGTGCACCAAACCATCTTCCCGAGGTCACAGCTTTCCCTCCTACCCCCAGAGCAGTGTGGGGCTCCAGCACTGGGTGTGAAAGAGTCCAACGGCGCTAATGAACTCACCTTCGTTAGAGACATTCTTCCTCAGCACCGAAGAACCTCCCCAGTGGGAAATAAAGCCATTAATCTGAGGTACTGCTGAGGAACCAGCAAGTGCCAGTGTTTTAATGAGCTCTGAACTATGCGCCGGCATGTATTTTATTTGCTTGTTGGAGCTCAGAAATGACACAAAACACATTACATTCCTTTGTGTCCATATATATATATATTTAGAAAGCTTTGGCTTGGCACTGCCTCCACTTCCCTGGATCTGAAGGCCTTTTGGGGCTCTGCATGTCCCCTTCTCTCCAGGGCCATCCTTCCATCACCTCCATGGGCAGCCATGTCCTCACCCTCCCATAACCCCACTGCAGGGAACATCCTTCCCAGAGGGCAACATTACAACCGTTTGCTGAAATAACAGTCATTATCTTCCTACTCTTTTCTCCCTGCTCCGTTTTCCATCTCAAGATCATCAGTCATTATTTTAGCTTCAGAAAATCAGCCCCATCTGTTTTGCAGGTTCCAAAGCATGTGCAGCAGTAGCTCACATCCTCGGTGTGTCCCCAGGACACCCTGCCAGCACGTTTTGGAGCACGCTACCAGCTCCTGCCCACTGAAGCACTTGCTTCCCATGACACAGAGGAGCCTGGCACCACCAGCACCCTTTGGGAGACCACAAATTCAACTACAGATTCGTCTGACCTCAGGGAACAGCCTGGGGACATGCCAAAGTCAAGGACTGAAACCAAAGCCCAGGAACCAAACCAAAGCCCAGGATCCAAACCAAAGCCAAGTATTCAAACCAAAACCCAGGACCCAAACCAAAGCTCAGGACTCAAACCAAAGCCCAGGACCCAAACCAAGTGTGATGTGACCAGAACACACAACAACCCAGTCTGATGTGGTCAGAGGGAAGAGGCACCAACTGGGACCTCTGTGGGATGCCATTGCAAAAGCCAACACTAAAGATAGGATTTTATCATCTCAGTCACCTCCTTTCAACACAGAGACCTCCAGCTCACCTCAGTGCCTCCATCTCAATAGCACCAGGGGCTCCTGCTTCCACCCAACACGCATAAGTAGTAATCTTCTGCTTCAAGGAGCCAGCTACACTTTGATGGGATTAGAAGAGAACGGTTTCCTCCTCATCTCCCTCCCCTTCGTGCTGTGCATCTCCACGTAATTAGCTAGGTGCCTCTTAAGGCAGGGACGGATGAGTTTTTATTTTTCGATGAACAATTGTCTGTCGGAAAATGCAGATTTGATGAAGCTTAAGTGCTTTATGGGATTCCATCAATTACATCTCAAAATTCACTGGGAAATTAGGAAAGCATTTAATTTTGACAAGGTTGAAATGTTTTGGTTTCCACTGCTTAATTTTGTTTTTATTTCAGGCTGTACACTGGGATAATGTGACATATGACATAAAACTCCAGATGATAATGTTGGAACGAAACATTTCCCCCTCCTTCACAGGGCAGAGATGTTTTGAACCAACACAGTCTGGAATTTACACATATGAGGCATTTCTGCAACTGTTTTTTGGGGCTGGAACTCTCAACACCCAATGTCCCAAAGGAACATCAGTCCTCAGCTTCATTTCTAAGTGTTCCCGTGCTCGCCTTGGTCTCAAGAAGCCCCAGGATGACTTGGGCTGGCAGCAGGAGACCAGAGAGGCCACTGGTCTTCTCTCCCTTCTAATCCCACTTCCCTGTGAAATGAATACCCTTTTAAATTGAACCATTTCTCTGCAGTGGCTCAGGAGCAGCTCGTCATTTTGATGTGGGAAGGAGCAAAAGGGGAGGATTAGCTCCAGACAGGCTGAGCTCAGGCTTACACATCTTTGTGGACCGTGCTAAATTCTCTTCCTTCTGTGTCTGAACAGGCCAGGACAGGCACAGCACAGGTGTCACAGTGAGGGCTGCAATGTAATTAAGAAACCATCTCCCTTCTGCATGCTGTGGAGCCAAATGTTCTCCTAGATGATGGGCTGACCCCATAACCATGAAGAAGAGCAGTTTATATTGTGCTCGCAGCCAAATTGCTTATATTAGAAACACCTCTGTGCTAGCAGGACCTCAGCCTGAAAGGAAGCTTGATGAGCTGTGGTGCAGGAACCACACACACCAACACGCTCACCTTGCTGGATGGCAGAGATGAGCCACGGGAGCGTCAGCGGCTGTGAGCAAACCCCAGCCAAGCGACAGGTGGGGAAACCTCAGTTTTAGCCACACTACAGGTGTTCCCTACGTTCCCTCAGGTCCAATTCACAGCTTTAAACAAGCAGCACATGAGGGTCAAGCCTCTTCCCTCCTCCAGCATCCTTTCCCTCCTGGCTGAGCAGAAGGAGGGATCAGCAATATATATTCCTCTATCAGCAACAAATAACCTGTCTCGTTCCTCCCCTATGCCTCCTCCTGGTTTGCTGTGATCCTGGCAGCTTGCACAGTGCAAGGCAGCACGCAACACACAGACCACCTGGGTTTAGAGATGCTCGCTGTGGTTTTGCTTTCCTGGGAAGTGTTTCTGTCTTCTCCTGACTGACAGCAGCTCCGGGGCACAGCAAGAAGCAGGATGGGAACAGGCACGGTTTGGGGTTGCTCTTATTTTGCAAGGTAGGGCTGAGAGGCAAGTTCCAAACGGAGGTCACAGCAAGGTGGCAAGCCAGCTTCTCATAACCAACAAAGCCATAAAAAGCCTCCGACTAGTAAAGAACTGCAGAAAACCATTATGCACGAATGCCACCTACTGGGTGCAAGGCAAAACAACAGAAAAAAACCACGAGGAAGGTGAAAAGAGCCCCGAGGGAACTGCACTCAGAAGCTCAGGTCCGGGGCTTTAATGGAGCGATGTGCTTGGGTCTCACTCAGAAGCCCAAAGAGCCCTAACCAACATCTGCAGGCAACTGCCCCAACACTCAGCCACGTGAAGGCCAAGCAATGAGGTAATGGCAGCGAGTGCACTGCTAAGAGCCCCAAGATAAATGCATCCTCCATCCATGCAGAATTACTGGAAGCTGTGCTAAGGGCACGAAGCAACTGGTAACAGATGACGATTATAAATAAAAGGAGTAAGAAATCTTTGAGATTTGCACTGTTCCCTGGTTGAGCTGCAAGGCTCCAGCTCTGGTGTGTATTAATTGCTTACAAGCCCACATGTATATTTCATGCTCGGTACCTGCCTGGAACATTTGTTGGATTTAGCCTTGATTGATGAACCACTGATTATATACTTCTGTGGTCCTCAGCAAATTAATAAACTGTTGACTGGTAAAGATTAACAACATGTCATGATTTGAGAAACAGTGTCCAGGGTAAAGCCGAAGAAAACCTAGCGCTAAAATTAGCAGGCGAGCGCTCCCTGAACTCTATAAAAAGGGGATAGTTTAATTAAATTACATCCCAATATTGCCCATAGCACTCACCAAATTGGCAAATTGAGTTCACGGCAGTTCAGCTTTAAAACTAACTGACATTCCTGCAGATGTACAGCGAACGAGCCCATCCCTCCCGACGCTGGGAGCCAGCTCGTGCCCGCAGCCTTGGAGAGAGGTTGTCACCAAGTGACTGCGGCCATGGGGTCAGCTCAGCTCCATCACCTGCAGCCCCACCCCGTGATGGGTGGAATCACTGCTTTGTGCTTTATTCTTTTCCCCCAGGAAATGGCCACGTTTCCTCGCAGCGCTGCGACAACTCCCAGCCTCCTGGGGAGCAGGATGGGCCTCGAGGTGATGCCTGCTGGATGTGTTTTGTTCCCTTGAAAACCAGCTTCATTTAGCCCTTACAAAAGCCGGAGGGGGGGGCTGCTTTCCCTGAGTGACGTGGTTTTCAATTCCTGCCGCCGCCGTGGTGAACGCTGGGCCTGTAATTTATTGACAATTTCTATCTTAATATGTCCTGACTTTTAAAAAGAGGCGTCTCTTCCCAGAGGCACAGGGCAATCAGAGCCCCGATTGTTTCTGACAGTGTCTGCGAGGCGCATTAGTTTTCAGAGCACGATGATGGCGAACAAAAAGAAAAAGGGGGAAAAAAAAGATAAAAAAAAATAAATAAAATAAATAAAAATAAAACAGATACGCCAGAAACCGAGCCCCTTCCTGGCAAGGGGCAGAACAAAAGGAAACAGTGATGGGGAAAGAAAGAGGAAAAGGGAGAGGGATAGGAAGGAGACAGCGGGCACTGCGGGGCCGGGCGCTGCCGGTGACACATCAGGCTGTCGTGTTAAATGGCCTTAACAAGCAATTGGAGAAGGGGATAATGAAAATGCCGCCCCGGAGACGGCACCACTCCAGCCTGACCTTTCCAGGCTGCTGCCGTGTATAAACATCTTCAATAAATAAAGAGACACTTAACTCCTGCCTCGGTGGCAGCAGGGGGACGGGCTCAGCCTGCAGAGCTGGGGCAGCAGGTGATGTCCCCTCAGCTCCAGGCACAGCAGACAGCCCCACAGACACCTCCCCACCAGACACTAATTCCTCATCCCTTCGGCTTTCAAACATCCGAGCCCCAATTCCCCTTCCCCAAAGTCCCCGAGGCAAACTTTCCCACCCGGCATTCACTGCCAAGAGGGGATGGGGCAGTGAGGGCCCCACGCTTCCCCCTGAGGCCATTCCTGCAGCTGGTGTGCCCCCACATCCCGGCCCAGCCATACGTACCACGCAGCCCGTCGAATCCACCTTGCGATCCGAAACGCACTTGAAGTTGCGGGTGCAGCCGCCGTTGTTGCGGGAGCAGTCCCGGACCGGCCCGAAAGAGGACAGCAAGTCATTGATGGTTTCAAAGTAGGTGGACAGCATTGCTTCTTCCCTTGGAGAGAAAAGGCACCGTTAGAGCGGCAGCACGCAGCCGGATCGCATCCACTGAGGTGAAATCATGGTGCTGTCGTGATGGAAACCTGCCTGGAGGACGTCAAGAAAACGAGTTTATGGTCTTGCTGTATGTACACTCCGTAACTTTGACATCTGTGATATAAACCAACACGCTCGGAGTTTGCAAAGCACCTGCACCACTTGTGTGCAAACAAGAGGCCTCATTGGCAGCACTGCTGTGAGCCCAACCCCACGCTAAACAGTGGTGAACCCACAACGCTGAAACTCCTCCTGGCTCTGCTACACCCGAGCCACACACCTCACCCAGCACGTGGGGCTGACCCTAAGGAATTAAGGCCACACAAACTCAGCACTGCCTCTGCTGGGATGTGGCCAAGGACGCTTGTGCCGGTGGGGCCAGGGATCCGGCTGCAGCTCTATCCCAGGGCTGTGGGCTGCAGCTCTGTGCTGCACACCCCAGGCACGGCCATGCTCTCCCTCAGCACAAACGCCAACCAATTCAGTGACTGCTTAAAGACCCGAGGAGCTCCCAGCCCTGCCTCTCGGCGCTGCTCACACAGCAGATTTTGTCTGTGACAAAGCACTCGGGCACTTTCTTTCTGCCGGGTTCCGGCAAAGGGAGTGCAGATGCACGTTGAGAGCTTTGAGCATCTCCGAGGTATTTTTCATCTTCAGAGCACGCTGTATACATTAACAGATTGCTGCAACGCAGCAACAGATCTGGTTACTCTCTTACCAGCAGCACGGACAGACAGGAGACAAAGCATTCCCCCAAGGTCACGGGACAAAGCAGCGATGGAGATGGACTCGACCTCCACAGGGCATTTATGACATCGTTATACACAGAAGGCTGCGAATAAACACTGACCCTCGTGGCCTCAAAGCACCCACGAGGCAGTGCCAGCAGCTGCACGACGCTCTGAGCTTCCCCTGCAGCATCCCCCAGCAGCACCTGAAAGCCACGCAGTGACTCAGTGCCCCACACCACTCTCTGGATTTGGGGTTTCAGTGCGAAAACCCAGCGACAAAACAGCAGAGGAAGAACACCCAGCAGTCCTCTAGCTCCTGGTGGAGGGAGGCACGCAGCCCCACCGACACCACGCCTTCAGAAACCCACCAGTCAGGCATGGAAAACACATGGTAATGAGATTGGCAGAAAAATGAGGAGGTTTTAAAAATAAATCAATCATTAGTAGGGCTCTTCTTTTTTTTCCTTCTTATTCTTTTCTTACTTTGGCTTCTGCTTTCTGAACTTTAACCAAGCTTCATCCTGAAAACACGAGGGCTAGAAATTATCCAAAGGGAAACCCAACATAACGAAGCCCTACACAGTTTTCAGGTCAGATTTTCAGATTTCCTATCGCCTTGGATTCTACAAGCTGGGACTCACCGTATGTGCTGCCCACTTTCACCCCAATTAATGTTTCCCAATTAACTTTTCCCTCTCAACGATCACGTTTCCCATATTCCCCCTCTCTTGGCCCATCTCCTAGATTTTGCAGCATATTTGGAGCTGAATCTCCCTCTGTACTTTTCTTGGTCATGTTTCAAATATCTTTAGAGGCCCTTTTCTATTAGCACTCTGTTCCCACTAGAATTTGCAGCTCCTCCAAAGCGAGGGAGTGAGAAAGGCAGAATATATTAGTTCAGGGTACGTATATCTGCGGGAGAAAAAAGGGGAACAGAAAGGCTGTATTATTCAGTAACCAAAAACGCTGCTTGTAAACGTAGAGAGACCTTTTCTTTTTTAAATAAATACAGAACCCATGACGACTCTCCCTCCACCCACCTGGAAAACTCAACCCCATTTGGGGCCAGATGCTCAGCCCGTGCTGATCAGTTGCATAATGCCAAGCTGGAAGCCCAAACCAACGGCTGCTCGTGCCCTGCAGCAGTGGGGATCTGCTCCCTGACATGGGGCCTGGCACAGCAGACCCCCACCAGGAGAGCTTGAATGCATTACACATCCTAACATATCAGCTGCCCAAGGAGGTAGGGAAGCACAGCTGGAGGTGCATGCTGCAATGTCTCCATGCTCTTCTACCTCTCCCAGCCCCATCCTCGGTGCTGCTTGGATCTCCATCTGGGTGCTGTAGCTGCACATAGGGGAAAACAGGCGAGTTTTGCAAGCAGCTTGAGCTGGAGGACTGCTGGGAAGAGGATGGGGCTCCTCCCCACCAGCCTGAAGGAGACGTGAAGTCCTCTAGAAAAGGGCACTTAGGAGTGAGTGAGCCCACTCCTGATGCCACGCACACTCCTGCTGTAACTCCCCAGCCCTCCCAAACAACACAGCCCAGCGAAACGTGCTCTGCTCTCCCCCACATCCCGCTGCTCACACACCGTGCTGTGCTAAAACCCACTCTTCAGACAACTTGTATCGCAGGCAGTGGTCCACGCGATGCTCAGCAGCTCTGCTCCCCACCCCGTGCCGCTTCCCATCACCTACACCTCGCCTCACTTGGAAGAGCTTTTGTCTTCAACCTCGTCACGGCTCTCCGTCCTTCCCCTTTGTTCCAGGACCTCATTAATGAAGCAGATGCAGCGACAAATATCGCTGTGGGTTATTTATTCATGAAATATCAACACCATGCAATTCTCAAAGCCTCCAAAGTACGCAACTCGGAATAAGCTCCTGAGCATCACGGTGGCTCTTCTCTCCAGCTCATTCTGGAAGGGGATTAGTGGGTGTTATTCAACTTAGCTGCCCCTTTTTAGTGCCTGCTGATGGTTAAAGGCTTCAGCATCTTACAAGGTTAACTACAGCTGAGAAAAACAAGAAAGAAAAAGATGCAAGCCAGTAGGAACTAAGCTAGCGTTGCTCTGCCATCATTCAGGCTTTGCCCCTTTTTCCCTTTAATCTCTCATTCCTTCTGCCTTCCCCCCTTCCTCTCTGCACATGGGGCATCTCACCTAAGGATGGATTCACCCAGAGCAGCAACTGAAGTCCCAGCTGGGCCAGGGGACTTTATTCCCCTCATGCAAAACACTATCTCAGGACCCCGTGTGCTCTCAGCCCACCCCTGTCCTCTCTGCTCCTTTCCTCTTTCTCTTTTCCCTCTGCTAAAGCAGCCATGCAGTTCCCCTGGGGGCTTCTCTGCTCTGCAGCCACCCCTAAGGACCCCAAAGCCTCACCCACATCACTGTGTTTTGCAGCTCTGCCCACAGCCCCAGGTTTTCTCTTCTTCACGCTCAAGCTGAGGAACCAAGGCAACAAGAAATGGAGATTAAAGGTGCTCGCCACTGCTGGGTGGCCAACTTGAGACGCCTGCAGTTATTTTTAGTGCTCGTAGCACTTCAGACACTCACAGACCATTCCATTTGGGCTGCCTCGTAGCACGGGCTCAGCTGTTTTTATAAAGAGCTGTGCTGTTAAGCACCCAAATTACAACAAATGTGCAATAAATAATCACCTGCTCCCCAAGCCGGCCCCACACCAGGTACTGCCCCACAGTGGTAGAGCTGAACTGCACTGGGAAGCCATACACAGTGCTGGGATGCCAAAAGGCAGTGGTAGCTTTGACCTTATGGACTTGTGGTCCAGCAACATGCAGATGCTGCGCTGAGGGACACGGTCTCGTGGGAAATATTGGTAATCCAGCTGGACTGGATGGCCTTGGAGGTCTTTTCCAACCTTGGTGGTTCTGTGGTTCTGTGACTTTGCAGTTTCAGTCTTCGAGTGCCGCGTTTCCCAACGTGGTGCACGACGTGTGGGTACGGAGCTGATTTATTATTTTATGTAAAGAGATCAGTTTCTCAAATCTGCCCGGCGTACCCGCAGGCATTTTTCAGTCGTTCTAACAGTGGTGGGAGGTTTGAAGACAAGCTGTCATCCAGGCTAGGTCCTAAACTGGGAGAACTCCTCCTTCCTTGGGTGGCACCGCAGACGGCACTCGGTGGAGCTACCTGTCACACACTGCTGAGGAGCTGCTTACTATCAATCTTCCCGATAGCACACTTCTTGTGGTAGAGCTATAATAAACACTTGCAAAAAAAAAGAAAAAAGAAAAAAAAAAAACAGCTCTCCAAAAAAACCTTGAGGTTGAAAGTGTGAAGCATTTCCTACCACGCTTCAATAACTTGCTAGAGAGTCAATAAAACCGGCGCTCCGTCGGAGTGTTTTGAAGCACGCCTTGGCAACCAGAAGGGCCAGAAATTTAATTAAAGCAAAACAAAAACAAACAGCACAAAACAAAAGCAAGCTGACAAAGCCCATCCTGCAGTGCACGCATCCCAGGGGCACTGGGCCATGTCCCAGCAGGTCGCAGGGCTCAGCCCCTACATGCTGGGCACACATCCCTGCTGGCTGTACACCTTCCACAGGCTCCTCATTAGCTTCACCAGGTGCTAATTACTCAAGGCAGAGAGATAACTTTCCCTGTTTTGAAGGTGTCCAACGCTTATGGAAATATTTTCTTCCTTTCACTCAAACACAGAGACCCAGATCCTGGCGATATCGGTACAATTGCTCCTAAAACCTCAGCTAGTGCTCTCAGCTGACTGTTTCAAATTACTTTCAGGCGATCTGCTTTCCTCTGCTGACTGTATCAGCAGCCAGAGACAGACATAGCTAATTTAGTTGTATTAGCTTTTGTCATTAACTACGAGGGCACCACAATTATCCAAGATGAGACTGACCCATTTCTTTCTTTTTTTTTCCTTCCCTTTTCCCTTTTCCCTTTTCCCTTTTCCCTTTTCCCTTTTCCCTTTTCCCTTTTCCCTTTTCCCTTTTCCCTTTTCCCTTTTCCCTTTTCCCTTTTCCCTTTTCCCTTTTCCCTTTTCCCTTTTCCCTTTTCCCTCTCCTCTCCTCTCCTCTCCTCTCCTCTCCTCTCCTCTCCTCTCCTCTCCTCTCCTCTCCTCTCCTCTCCTCTCCTCTCCTCTCCTCTCCTCTCCTCTCCTCTCCTCTCCTCTCCTCTCCTCTCCTCTCCTCTCCTCTCCTCTCCTCTCCTCTCCTCTCCTCTCCTCTTCTCTCCTCTCCCCTCCCCTCCCCTCCCCACCCCTCCCCTCCCCTCCCCTCCCCTCCCCTCCCCTCCCCTCCCTCTCCTCTCCTCCTCTCTCCACTCCACTCCACTCCACTCCACTCCACTCCACTCCACTCCACTCCACTCCACTCCACTCCACTCCACTCCACTCCACTCCACTCCACTCCACTCCACTCCACTCTCCTTCTCCTTCTCCTTCTCCTTCTCCTTCTCCTTCTCTTGTCCTTCTTTCTCCTTCTTTTCTCTTTCCCTCTCCCTCCCTCTCCCTCTCTCTCCCTCTCTTTCCTTCCCCTTTTCACCCCTTTCCTCCCATTCCCCTTCCCCTTCCCTTTCCCCTTCCCCTCTTCTCCCCTTTTTCCTCTCCTATCCTACCCTTCCCATTCCCCTTTCCCATCCCCCATCCCCCTTTTTTTACAGCACTACTCCAAATTTCACTTGCAAAGAAAAAAAACTTTCCACCACGATTCCTAACAGTTCAAAAAGCTGCAGGACATCAGGACATGAAAAGCACAGTTTCAGCATCCAAGAAATCAAACAACAGGAAATGGTCACACTGGTGCACCAGGACCAGAAAGCCACAGGCACAACGAGGAGTGCTGGGGACATCCAGGTCCCCCAGCCCTGCAGGGACCCCACACAGAGGGGTTCTGAACAACTCCCAGCACTGAAAAATGGGATGATTAGCAGCGGCACAATCTGCCTGTTTAACACGGAATCAGTGGTAGTAATACGTAGTAATTGATAGTAATTGAACACTAATTAACTCCCAAAGTAAAATGTTTATCTAGCAAAATGGATCACACTAATGGTGCGGGGTTATCAGTCATGGAAGCAATGCATAATTAAAAAAAATACATAAATGAAAATTATCAAATGATTCCTCTATGCTAATTAATATTTTTATTAGCTCCGTTCTCCCAGCAATTCCTTCCGTCCCATCCCCTCCGCAGACTCGTTTCAAACTTGTGAGCTTGTAAACACAGGTCTGGCTGGTATTTCCAACCGAGACCCACGTGCACAGTGAAGGGATCCTGCCCTGCTGCCGAAGGGGACGGTGCTGAGCAGTACTGGGGTGTCTGTAGTGGCTGTGAGTGCAGCACTGGGCATCCCCAAACCCACCCAGGCTGCAGTGAACACCCGCCTGCTTCTCAGCTCCACTGGCAGCTCCCTGGTGCCTTGCCTCCTCCTCGCTGGAGGACACACAGCTCACTGTGTGCAATTACTCAGCTCCTCTCAGGTGCTCATCCCTCGCTCAACACCAGAAAGCAGCAGTATTTCACCACCAATAAAGTGATTAAGCTCCCAATCTTGCAGTTATCATCCCCATTTTACAGACGGGGAGCCAGGACCCAGGAATGGAAATGCAAAAAATATCCACTACATTACACGCACCAAATTTGCGACATTTAGACTTGATTCTTTTTTTTTTTTTTTTTCCAGAGTACTTAGCATTAAATGACACTTCCCCCGCTCGCAGCGCAGCTTTCATTGACTTGGGTGGAAGTTTTTACTGCTCCACATTAATGCAGATCATTCCCAGAGCAGGTTCATTGCCTGTGCTGAACGAGGCAAAGGTGAAAAGCGAGTACATGGGCATGCCATTAAAGCAGACTTTGTAACACATCCACACCGAGGGGCTGCCTGGAGGCTGCCCTGCAAGCTGACCCCGGCACCTATTTGCTTTAGAGCTCTGCAACCTTAATAGCATTTTTTAAAGGGGAGGTCACCCACAGTTTTATTCTGGACAGGGAGGAAGGGGAAGGTGTCGCAGGTTTGTTTAGGTAGGAAAAGAGGGAATTCATCACCTGGCAGCTGCTGGATGCAGCACTGCTCGGCCCTCAGTGCCCAGGCTGCAGGAGCCCCGCTCAGCATCCTCCTCCCCTCTTGTCCCCACATCCCATCCCCACTCAGACCCCATCCTGGCGTTTCTGGGAGCTGCTGCTGTGGGGCATTGAGTGAGTGTGCTAAAAGTGAACAAGACCTCGCTCCCTGTGCAGCAATTTGAGTATTTTGGAAAAGCCTTAAAGCTGGCCAAATTAATGAAGTTTTTTTAGTTGTTTTTTTTTTTCACTTATAAGAGCTCTACACGTCATACAAACATCTGCCTCCGTCCTCTACAACAGTTTTGCCTGGAGGAGCAAAAGAAATCTTAGAAAAGCAAGCAATCGAGCAAAATCCCAGACAGAAGGCATGAGACATCTCATCCAAAATTAGTAAAGGCTGAAAACATGAGATGGGTCACCCCCCCCCCACCCCATAACCCCCCTGCCCAGAACAGTGACAGCAGCAATTTGCAAATCTCAGCCTGGGGATATCACTGAGCTTTCAATGTTTGCTTAGGCACGAATGCAGTGGTTTTTCTCCTCCCTTTGTACAGCCTTGGAGGGTATTTGGGGTAAGCTGTGTGGTCTAGTGGGCTCTTCTGGATTTGACATCGTAGGGTGACACATGAGTGTCAGTAGGGGAAGCTGGACATCGTGAGCAGGATCCCATCACCTGTGTTCACCTGCACACAGGCACTGGGACCAGCCTGCATCCCATGCTCAGATGCCCTAATGATGCGGCAGCTGTGGGTTTTTTCAAGATGCTCATGAAGTGTTTAGATGCAGTGGTGAAAAGCACTTTAGAAATGCCAATAGAATTAGATTAGATAAATAGGAAATGGCCAGGGTTGCTCGACCAGACGCTTATCCCCTGATTTTCTGCAGTTGCTGAGCACCCGACGCTCCTATTGATCTCTTAGGAAGTAATGGTGTTGAGCACTTAGAAAACAGGAACACCCCCTGCACCTCCTAAACCCAGGGCAGTGCCAGGCCCCATTCCAGTGCCCTGATCCTGCTGCAGCTGGCCACAGTGCTGCCCAGCACCCATAAGATGCAAAACCATGGCTGTTTGGAGAGCCAAAGCAGCAGGCTGCACTTAACAAAACCACTGGGTCCCTTCCTAGGGGTGTCTCTATGAATAAGTATACATATATGCATAGCTTTGCTGCTATATATAGCACCTTCTATCAGCAACACTCAATGATTTTGAAAAAGCCAGGTGAATGTCCGCAGACAGAGGAACTGAGGCACAACTAGGTTATTTAGAGCTTGTTTCCCGAAGCAGTCTTTGAAGTTGGAATCCAATTAATTTTATACCTGGGGAGAGATTTGCATAGGGATTTTCTGTCCATATGGATGGGTTTTTTCAAAGGGCCCTGGCTCTTATCTAAGGCACTCAATGCAGAACGTGGTTTGCAAGGTGCCCAATATTCATTAGCAGCTCCTGGGAGCACAGCCGGGCTTGTCACAAGGCACAGCACACACTGGGAGGCTGGCTGGTCACTCAGCCCTTCTGTGGGTCTGGTGGTCCCTGGGGCACTCTGATCTGTCACTGACTCTGGTAGGGGCCTGTCCCATTGCTGGCTGGCTGGGGGCACACAAAGAGCAAATCCTTCCTCCAAAGCAGCAAGGAAAGGGCTTTCTGCTGGTTTAATTACCTGAAGAGGTGCAGCACGGGATCAGAGATGCCACCACTGCAGTGGGAAGGAAGCAATGGGTGTCAGTGGCTGGGAGCACCAAGACCTCCCCCGTGCAGCACCAATGCCCCATCAGACCAACACAGCTGTACCCCAAAGCTGCCCACACGCTGCCAGAAGGGATCTCCTTCTTTCTACCTTCCCCACGGTCACACCACATGCTCCACACTCCTCTGACCACTACAAAAGTGAGCGCAGTCAGCACAACCCTGCTGCTTAAAAGCAGCTGTGCCCAGCTTGGGAGCTTTTGGGGTCAAAAGCTGTATTTAGACCAGTGCAAGGGACAGCTCTGTTCATCCATCAGTTTTGAACCTCTGCTGACTTGCACTCTTATGAACACCCCGGCAGAGAAGCAAACTCTCCACAGATAGCAAGCATCCTGCAGTGCAGGGCCTGCACCCCTCTGACCCAGGGAACAGCTGAAAAGTATGGCCTCCAGACTTCAGAGGAAGATGCAGAGCTCAAGATGTGCACAAAGCCCTCGGACGTGGCCGTTTCACAGCCAAACCGTGCACACTGGCAGGCAGTGGGCAGCCCGTCATGAGCAGCCCTTCAGGCATCCTCTCAGCTCTGCAGCCCCAGGGGTGATGGCTGCACACTTTTAGCCTTGCCTGCAGCTATATCCTGCAGCAAACGCTGTGGCCAGGGCCAGGTGTGTACTGAAAAAAAAAAGGATGATCAGCATTTAAAAAAACTAAGAGGTAAGCTGGCACTGAATTCTGTTGCAGCCATTTCTGTTCCTGCCGACCCAAATTGGCTGCCATCAGAGCAAATGGCAGATGAAGAAAACAATGACCTCCTGCTTGGGTCAATAAAGAAGATAAACTGAACTGAGTGCTGGAAAAAGGAACATCATCATTCACCTGAGGAGGGGAGAGGGTTAAAGGCAGGGAGCTGGAGCAGACACCGGACCTCAGGTGGGGACCAGCTGTCCTGTTCCCCAAGAGAGCCAAAACTGAGCATCCTGAAGCCCCACTCGAGTCCAGGCTCGTGCACCAACGCAGCCCCACATCTGGGTTTCCTCAGAGCTCTTCTGGATGTCCCAAACACCCGCACACATCCTGCCTTTGTGTGTGCACCTCCGTGATATCTCACTACCAAGTGCGACACGAGGAATGCGTGCACTTATTAAAAGCAGGACGGCTCACAACTGCATGAGGAGATGCTGACACATGGGATGCGGCCATCGGCACTCCTGCCTGGATGGATCTGTCAAAGCAGATCAGGAGAAGCTCGCTGGGGAAATCTGCTCTCTGGTTGCACATTTTGCAACTGGAGACCGATCACAGCGGAAGAGGGGGAGAAAAGAAAGGGAAAGAAAAACCTTCGGGTGCTGCAAGACCACTCTCTTCCTGCCCATCACGTTCCACTCACCACCTTTATTTTCATGTTTTAATGGAAGAGACTAACTGGAAATGTTTCCACGCTGATCTGAAGCCTGCTCGCAGGGACGTGAGGGGACTGCACGGAATATGATCTGCTCCCTTCACAAGATACGAGAGAGAGAGAAACCCCAGCGCCGAGGAGGCAGCAGCAGGAACCTGCTCAGTACAAAACGGGCGTTTGTACAGCACAAAACACCAGCTAAGGTCGGCAGGGTGAGGACAGAATACAAAGGAGGCTCTGAACAGAGAGACTGCGGGCGCTCAGCGAGCAGCTCCAGGCAGGGGCAGCTGCAGGGCTGAGATGTGCTGCGAGCTGGGCACTGGGAAATGCCTCCAGGGACCCATTTGGGGTCCCTGCAGCACCCAGAGCCCGTGGGGCTCCCAGGGGATGTGGGACACTCGGTGGAAAGCACTCCATCCCCGGTCACGGGGCATTGTTTTGGTTATGGCAATGCCCTGGTGCATTCTGCACATGGAGTGCTGCTGACTTGACCTCTTCCAAACAGATGCCCTTCCAAAATACTGACCACGATGCCACTTTGGTGGCACAAGGATAAAACTTTGATTTGCAGTCAGTGAGGAGCATCTCTGGGAATGGCTGCAAATGTGACCCTTGAAAAAGGAGCTCAATAACCTGAGCATTTACAAGCAAGAGAACAGCCTGAATTCGAGGTTTTTCCTTTGTCTGATTGTTCCTTACCTGAACAAGCCTACAGATGTGTATTTGCCAAAGAACAGACTGAAGAGAACTTGCCTCTCTGATTTTTTGTCTCCATGGAAGGAGGAAGGAGCCCCACAGAGCTGCAACGGCCACCGACCGCCAGCCTGGGGGTGCAGAACTTGCTTCCCTTCACATCACAGGAGCCCCCTCGGCCTCAATTCAACTCCAGCAACATCCCCCTCTCTATCTGACGCTCAGCGTAAGAAATGAAGATGACTTTCCATCTCCTAAGGGGCTGCTCCGCCAGAGGAATGAGGAGAGAACGTTCCCCAGATGCAAAGCAGAGAGCAGGAGTTGGCATTTCTGGATTTACTGCCGCTCCGACTCTGAATTACTGCACAACCACGGGCAACTCCAGCTATGTCACAGCTCCAGGCTGTGAAACAGGGACAGCAACAGTTACCTTGCTCCCACGGAGCTGTGCAGTTAATTAATGCTGCTCTGAGTCGTGCAGATGAAAAGCAGTATATAACTGCAAAATAGTGCTTTATTATTATTATGAATGAAGCTTCCTCTTGTTCCATCAGAGTGAACCTTAATGCAGTGCTATGGCAGATCCTGTGAATTGTTCCTAGCAGCTGGACGGCTGCTGGTGTTCACAGGAGCTGCAATGTGGGCTCACATGTAAGAGCTTTGAATGAGTCAGGGGAAAAAGAAGAAAGAGAGGTAGTAGGGAGAACAAACAGGGATAAATTCCACTGCGTCTTGTGCTCAGCACCCAGAGACAGCGTGTCCACCTCCTGGAGGCAGGAACAGCAAAAAATAACAGAGAGAAAAGTGCTTCCTCACCTCCCGCTCTTTGTGCTTTATATACACGGGCTGAGCGTGTCACATCGGGACAGATCGTACCTCCAGGGCCCTGGAACAGCAAATTCAGATCACCAGGACACTTTGCAACTGCACTGCCTTGCTTTGACATAGGGGAGAGCTGCAGCACCCCCAGCACGGCCCACCCAGGTCCTGCTGGTCCCTCGAGCCAGCATCCTGCCCAGTGCTGGTACCCAACACCCTGCGTGACCTCCATCCCACCCGTGCTGTCCCCTCTCCCAGCACCAAGCTCAGCTGAAGGACTCGCTGCCCGCAGTACACAGCGGCAACGCTGCTCCTCATAGCTACCTTCCATGTTTAATTCAGAGGCTAGTTTAGTTAATCTATTTTTTAATAATTCATCCCTTCCATCTTAATTTTGGTAGTTGTTGAAAATCCCTAATAAAACATTTAAGGGTTCTTTTACTGAAGCAATGGCATGATTTACTTGATGGAAGCCCGTCTTTGATGTCCTGCCTTAATTCCCTCCCTCCTGCTGTGCCTCAGCCCCGTTTATCGCCGCGCTGGAGGTAAGAGGTTCTTGTTGAGTTTTGTAGCACCACGACGCCTGGTCGGCATTAATAATTCTGCCACCCCACACGGCTCAGACAAATCATATAGCACACAAACCTCTTCCTTTTGTCAGTGTGGCATCACACTGGGACGGGGCAGGGCACCGCGGCCACCGCGCATCGGGAGCGTGAGCGAAATACCACAGGTGCCAACTCCATTGTTCAAGGAATATACACCCTTTTACAGCACTTATATTTCATTCTCTACTGCCGGAATGAAGAAACATGCTGGGTTTTTGCATCCATAATTGGGGAAGAACAGATGGTAGAGGCACAGTTGGAAGTAATACCGCCATTAAAATAATCTATACGGCTCGTAACTCTCCAACACGTGAGAAAATGCAGAGCCTGCCTTTGCCTTTGCCTTGCCCAGCCCTTCCCCAAGCTGCAACATGGCTGGGAGCGTGTTCTTGCAGTTGTTGGGGTGTCCAGGAGCTCGGGTGGTTTTGCTGCCAGATGATATGGATCCAGTGGGCCCCTTCTACCCTTGCAGCAAGGCACTATCTTCTGCAGTATTACAGAAGAATTTATTTTCCCCCAGAGCGTTCAGCTAAAGGAACCACTTGCTCTGCATTCAACTTAATGATACAAAAGAAACACAAAGCACCAAGGACTTCAGGAAGGCAGGAGTGTCTCCGTGGTCAGCTTAAATTGGGTGCGATGGGAGAAAAAAAAACGCTGCTCCCAAACCCCACTGACCGATGAAAACTGAAACTTCTGATGGGAACGTATAGACCTGGGCCTGACTTCTACCTGTTTCAAAACTCAAGACCATCTTTGCAAAATCAGACGGAGAGGAATGTACAGAACAGACCAAGCTGCTAGCTGGTATTTGGAAAAACATCTTGCTCTGCATGACTTCAGCCGTGGTTTCAGAAAGCTCTGTGCCCTCCAGAAGTCCCAGCTATGTTTGGTACCTCCTGACGGGTGAGAGTTTATCAAGGAATCACAGGATCATTTGTGCTTTGGTTATTGCTTTGAGCTGGTCTGTTTCTCCACGTGGATGTACTACAGAAGAGGTCCCACTCCTATCAACACAAAATGGAGAATACATCTGAAATCTCAGAGGAGAACAGTGGAAGGAGCAATCCTTTCCCACACAGACCCGGAGGCCAACATCCTCATCCTGATTTAGTGAGCAGAGAAGGAAAGTGAATCACAGCAGGAACTGTTCCCTAGCAGGGAACCCCAGGCCCCCTACAAACACCTCGCCAGGCAAATGCAATGATTTTCCCAGCCTGAAAACTCTTTGTTCAGCTTAAAATCTTCACTGCAATCGTGCAGGCAACTCCCCACATCCTTACCCCGTGCCCTGAACACACTGGAGCCAGCAGGACATTACCTTGACAGCTGGCTTTGCTTTATGGAGCTGTAAATACATTTTTTAATAGGCTGGCGGCAAGAAAGATGTGTTTCAGACTCAACAACATCCCAAATTAACTGAGATTCATTTCAAAAAGGGTGAAGGGGGAGAGGCAGGGGGAGCACAAGCCTGAAACCCGCAGAACATAAAGCCTTGGAAGCAACTGCCAAAAAGCCCCTGCACAGCTGCCTCTGGCTCTGCAAAGAGATTAAAACCTGGAGCAACATCAGGCTGAAGGAGGCCACTGCAGGCAGGGCACGTGCTCAGAGAGAGGAGACCGTTGGGTGTTTTGTGGGTTTGTTGGTTTTTTTCATTCTTAAATTGTGATTTTCCTGGAGAGAGAGGAGCCAGCCCACGCCCAGCACTGCGCTGCCCCATCCCCATGCTCAGGGTCCTGCTGCATCCCAGGGGCTTTTAGGGGCAAAGCCCCACACGGGGCTCGCTGAGCCCTGCACAACCCCCCAGCAGCGTGGGGAGACCCCCAGCACAAAGTGCTTGCTGCCTCCATCCCCCAGTCCTCCTCCTCTCCTCCCTGTGCTGGAGCATTAAGCTTGACATGCCTTCGTTAGCCCCAGCGCTGCTCTCTGACGCCTAATTTGACTAACCCTTTAGTGACTAATTTAATTACCCCGGCCCACAAACTGACAGACAGCTGTTAAAAATGGTTATTGCATTATTAATATGCTCCAGTAATTTCCCATTAAAACTATACTGTTAATAATTTTTTTCCCTGTATTTCTTCCCTCTTAATTAGTCTATTTAAAACTTTGAAGGAATATTCTCTTTATGGTAAATGGGAGCGTCGAGCAAATTACATTTTTGATTGAATACTTCTGTGATAGGCCAGCAAATAAGACCGTTGAGTTGTTAATTATTGTCAGAGTTTCACACGATGCCTGCTAATGAGGCAGTCAATCTTCTCTGCCATTCCCGGAATATTAATGGAAGCCTTTGGTATTGGTTTTGTCACTGGGAGGAACCAGGAAACCCTTTCTTGGATAGCTCTAGGTGCTGGGGGGTGAAAGAGCTGCCAGGTTGGATGGGTGATGGAGACCAATGGAGCAGGTTGAGCTCAGGATGATTCTGGGCATGCTAACTGGCTGGCCCAGCTTGAACACCCAGTGGGCGGGTTGCTATGGGTCAGATCACCTCTCTCTCTATGATAAGGGGCTTTTCTTTTTTCCTCTGAGCCAAGTGAAACACTTGATCTCTCAGGTATTTCCACAGGGTGATGCAGGAAAGTTATTAGCAAAGCAGCCCCAGGTTGGGATTCACACCCAACTGCAAGGTGGTGAGAGGTCACACAAAGCAACTGTGAGTTGTGCTGGACGGTGAAAGGGCAGGCTTCAGCAATATTGCTCACACTGTTCGGGGACTGATCCCACCTGATGTTTGCACTAATTGGAAAAATGAGGAGCTGGGAAGCAAAATCTGCTGGTATCAGGTCTGCAGGACATGGTGACTTCCCAGCTTGTTTCCCATTGCCTTGCCCACATTCAGAGCGCTGGTCTGGTGGGCAGAGAGAGCCATGCTCGACCGTGCCAAAGCCATCCCTGTGCCAAAAACACCTCCAGCCACACCAGGGGCAACCCTGATAAAGAAATCCTTGCGTTAGAACAGAGGAATTGAGAGAGGAGGGCTATGCTGCAGGAAGACTTCCCTGGACTGGGCTTCATACACATGCTCTCTATGCTGCCGGTGACAGCCAGAAGCAAAAGCTCCCAGCTGTTCACAAACCTGCACTCTGCTGGGTCAAAAACCCACTGAGCTGCATGCACATCCATGCAATTAAAGGATGATGCATATATCCCTCCCCCAGCCCCCAAAAAGCAAACAAGGACACACAGAAACTGCTCCCCTGCAGCACTGGGAAGCTGCTCAGTGGTGCAACCTCCTGTACCTACGCATCCTCCTCCACCTTCTGTCAGCACCTGACCCCTCCAAGGCAAAGGGAGCAGCCATTGCCAGCACAGAGCATTTCTAGGGGTGTCTGTGGGGCTCACAGAGCTCAAACAACGTAACTGGAGATACTTCCCAGCATGGATGAGGTTAACCAAGAGGCTCACAGAGCACAGACTTACCTAGCACTCCAGTTGAGAAGATGCCTGTGCCCCATTTGTGGGATAGGAGAAAAAAGATGACTGCAGACCAAAGGTAACCCATTTCTGAACGAGGATAGGTCTAAATGGATTGTGATTTCAGCTGCAGGCAGAGGACAAAGACGTGGATTTGTGCACAGCACAAGGCAGAGCAGAGACGTGCCTTCCCTAAATAGGTCGCACAGCGTTCCGCGCTCGGTTTTATTTCTGCGGATGAGCTCTGAGGAAGCGGTTGTGTGGGCGCCTGACCCAGGGATCGGCAGAATCCAAGAGACTGCAAACAGCTCCACAGATTGCTCCTCTCCCTTCTGCCTGCTTGAGCCTCCCCAGCCCCACTCCTGCCAGCAAAAGCCAGGCAAGGTGAGAGAAACCTCAAAAAGGTCAGAAAACCCCGGTGACAGCAGGCAGTGTGCCGGATTACACCAGATGGCAAAGCTGCCACCGAGAGGCCGGAGCTCAGGGACATCCCTCTGCTTATCTGCTACAGCCAAACCCACATGCTGCCCTAAAATTGTAAGGAGCAGGGAACAGACCCTAACAAATAGGGTCAGCTCGAGGTGCCTGCTCCAATCACTTGGAGCAGGTCTACACTGCTGCTAATACAACAAAGCCCTTCAGCAGGGAGATTCAGACCCAACAGAAGCCAACTACCAGCTCCTGGATAAACCACCAGCACGGATGCTTGCTGGGGCAGGTGGTGAGCTAGAACCTGCTGCTTCCCCCAAAGGAGAGCATCAGCACACAACAAGAGGAGGAACCAACACCCAACCGCACAGGGACCTCGTGCACCAGGCTCTGCCACCAGGAAACTCAGCCTTGGTGCTATGAGCCTGCAGTGACACTTGCAATGACTGCTAATAGCAGATGAAAGGCTGTCAGCGTGGGCACGCACAGAACAAACAGGGGCTGGGTTCGAGAGCCCTGCTGCAGGTTAACTCCATCCCTTTCCATGGGGTTTTCAGGGCACCCCTCTGGGGAGCTGGCACACAGCAGCTGCTCCACAGCATTTACTCAGGTAGCTGAGCCCTAGCAGATGTCAGGGCCCATTACACACGGATCAGCCCTGCGATAGATGGTTATAAGCAACGTATTTGCTTCTTGGACTCTACAGGTCAAGGGGCTCTTTATTAAACCAGCCACCGTTTCATCATTAACCCTTCACAACCTACTCAGTGAAGGCCCAAAGCTGCTTCCAATTCCAGAGCAACCACATTTCAGAGCCAACACCTTCAGCTCTGCCCATCTGTGCCTAATGCACACTAATCAAGAAAAGAAAGAAAGTGTGGACTGAACTGAATAAAGAGACTTCTTACTGCAAAATCTCAGTGCATATTTACACAGTATCCTGCCTTAATTCTCAGCTTCTTCATTTGTGTCATTTTAAGCCCTCCACAGTACCAGGGAAGTATTAGCTGGTGTTTAATTGTGTGCTTCTGGGTTAAGGGCTGCTGCAGGGAGAGTCTCCATCCACAGGTGGTCCAGGTGGCATGGCTGGGATTAGCAAGCATGCAGGTAGGCAGTGACGTGGGACATCCCATGGCCACGAGCTGGGATGAGAGCTGCCTGAGAACATCACCAAAGGGACTGCCTCAAAGGCATTAAGAGCTCTCTTCATACTAATGAAATTCACATGGCTCAGAGGCACACGGGTAGAGACAGCCTCAGTCTAGGCTAGGGAAACTGGGCACTGGCAGAGAGCTCAATAAGGAACAGGAACGTGGCCCCGCAGGGTACATCCCCCTGCACCTGGAGTCACTAAGCTGGTTGCTTAGGCTTCCTCAAGCTCCTGGAAGGACACTGCCCAGCCCAGAACAAAGGGTACATGTGAGGCAGAGGGATGCTGGCACCAAGGATGCTCTCAGTGACACACTGAGGGCACAGAAAGCAGCAGAGGGTCCCTGCCTGCATCCTAAGCCACAACAACAGGCACTTGGTTCAGCTGCCAGCACCTCGTTATATCAAAAGCACCGGAGGAAATGTATGGAGCTGAACTGATTAGCATACAGGAATTCTTCAGGCATTGAAAGCAGGGCAATTCCCAAGATGGGATTATTATTTTGCAGAGCTTCACCTAATTTTCTTGGTGTTATTTTTCCTCCTGCTCCCCAGCCCTCCTTCCCACCCTCTCCAGCTTCGCAGCACTCTTTGATTTACTCTCTCCAAACAATATTCTGCCTAATGTGCTGCAGCATGGTGCTCAGGAAAGCACCACCGCCCACCAGACCCCTGGGCTTTACATGTGTAGCAGCAAGAAAAAGTTGAGGGAGCTTTTCATTCTCCTCAGTAGCCAGCAGCCAGACCTGGGGAGGCTGAGCAACCTGTGCAGGACTTACCATCAGCTACATCACAGGTGGAGAAGTCAAGCACACAGAGAACAGGCAGATGAAAAAGGGCAATGATGCAGAACCTGGACACAGAGGAGGCAAAGGGCAGAGGGTCTGCAGCTGCAGCACAGCACAGGGAACTCCAGGATCTTCTGTGCCAGTGGGTAATACTGGACACAGGGCACTGAGTGTCTGCAACGTGCATGCTCAGCTTTCTGGGCTGAGCTGTCTCTCCCCATGGGTACCCCAAGAGACAAAGCTCCCCGAGTGTGACAGAGACATCCCGGAGCAAAGCAAAGCCTATGGGGAACGCTATGGCTGTGCAGTGGGGTCAGTGGAAACATCACTTTGAAGTTAATTAACTTCATTTGTCTTGGGATTGAGCAGCCGCTCCGCTTCACCAACTGCAGCTGCGGTTGCCCTGTGGTTGAAGCTGGCTGAGGGTTTTCCCAGGCTGTTTTGTTGGTGGGCACAATTCCTCCGCAGCCACGTGTGCATCCAGCATCCCTTAAAAAAAACTGCCAAGAAATAAAATGAACCCAGGGGTTGATTTTCACCAAAGGTCCTTTCTCCAAACCGACAAGGGATGATGCCTTCCCCGGAACAGAAGGACAAGCCTCCCCAGCTCGTGTCCACCTCCATTCCTGCTGCCTTCACTGAGGTTGTTTCTCATCCTCTGGCAGCTCCGAAGCACATCGCAGGTTGCTGGCACGCTCCCAGGAACATTTCAGCTCGGATGCATTTTATTAGTTTTGTCCTCTGAATGAAGTGATCCAACAGCAGTCACGGGAGATAAAAACCAGAAAGGAGGAGCAGAAATGGACCACATCGGGCAAGTTTATGGCATCTGAAATCTCATCAGAAGTGGCTGGTTGATGGGGCCAGTTCCTTCCAATTGCATTTTAAAAGCGCTAAAGAAGAAGTATTAATGTTTTCCCAATGTCACAGCCCCACACAGGGCTGTAGCTGCCAGTCACACAGCTGAACTGGAGGGGAGGCACACGGCCAGGTAGGAACGGGCCATCATCCCACCTGCCCCTGCTTCCAAGCACTGCAGCGCCTTAAGGACAAGTCTGCCCTAGGAGAGAGGGCACAGGCTCAGAGCATCCTTCACCAAATACACGGGGAGCCCTGGCCCTCGTGCTGCTGCCCCTGTCCTCATTCCCCAGCTGTCCTCCTGAACCCACCAAAGCCACGCTGCGCAACTTGGCTCGCGATGAGGGATGTCAACCTAGGTCATCAGGGCTGGAAACAGACAGCAAAGCTAACTGCAAATTCTGTGTTTGCTGGGGCTCGAGTGCCTGCCCCACACTTGTTGTGTCCATCCCCATGACCTGGTGTTCTCCAGAAGCACAGCATACTCCCAGCAGCAGCCATGCCCCGTGCTCTGCTCACATTCCCAGCAAGCACCTGCCACTCCTGCTGCAAACCCCCTGCATCTCCCGGTCCCCAAGCAATGCTGTGGTTTTTAGCTCATTTCTTCTTTATGTGCAATTGCCAACAAAAAGAAGCCTTCTTTGCTGCAACACCAGCTCAGCAGCCCAGGAGCACTGTGTTTCCCAGCTGCCTCCTGCCTGCCCCGGGCTGCCCTGGATGACAGAAGCACATCCTTGCGAACCCCAGGCAAGCTGCACAGCTCGATCATTCATTGCAAATGAAACAGCAAAGGTAGAAGAGGAGGAAAAGAAGGAGAAAGAGGAAGATGGAGTCTTGCATCCAAGCTGGATGCAGCTGCTGCCAGGAGGTTAGTACCTGGTCCCTCTTCTGCTTCCCAGTGCCCTGCTCAGGCAGCAGACGCTCACAAAGGACAGCTAAGAGAAGTCTGCTGATGCAGAGAAGGCAAATAATTAGAGAAAAATAGCACAGGCAGGCTGGGCAAACCAAGAAGCCATGGGGCTGTGCCGCTGTTAAACTTGCAGCTACAAGGCATGCTCCAGCCAGCGTTAAACAGGAAACAAAGGGAAGGGATGTAAAACCAAACACTGCCATCAAACAGCAACGGGAGAGCTCCTTCCACTAAGGAAATCCTAACGCCCGACTTTGCCACCTCCCATCTCTCTGAGTGCATACACCTGTGCTGTGTTTCAAAGCTACTGCCTGCCCTGCAAACCCCCTGTGCCCGGACCTTGCCTGGATGCTGGCAGGATCCTGCTGCTTAGGGCTGAGCTGCTCTGATGGACAGACAGACAGTCTCACACACACAGCTACCAGCAACTGAAGATCTGCAGCAAGGAGAAGCTGCAGAACTCAGTGCCAAATCATGCTCTGCAATGGGAGATCCCAGCTACATTAAAGGGAAGCATTCCGGGTGTGAGACAGCATGTGTGTATTTGGCAAGTGTTGGGGGTTTTAATTGTCTCAATAAATACATAAACAAAATCTGTTTGTGCATTTGTTTGCTTTTCCCTCCCGGGCTCTGTGGCACCGCTGATGAGAGGAGCAGCAATCACTCAGCTGCACAGCTCGTGGCTGCTCTGGGCGTGTGCTCTCTGCTACGGATCTGCCTATGAGCTGGGTTCAAATTTGCAGGCATTGCCCCTAAGTGGTTTGATCATTTTCTGCGTAGTTTTATGGCGCAGTGTGAAGAGCTCAGGAATTCTGCAGGATCACATAAAAAAAAAAAAAAAGGGAAAATCAGCATTACTGTAGCAGGGATTATTGCAAAGCTCACAAAGAAGGAGGGCTGAAATATCCCTCTGCCTCTGGGCAGTGCAGATCCCACTGCTGGTGGAGGATCAGAGAGATGCTCAGAGCACAGTGAGGTCTCTGCGCCCTCCCAGTGTGATGGAGGTGCTGGTGGGCACGGGTTTGGATCTGACCTAACCAACATACTCCCTGGGTGATCCCAGATTGAGTTTAATTGTTTTCCCTCATTTCCTCTCTGCTGTTCATTTCCCCGTTGCACCGCTCCTGCGATTCCTCTCTCCGTGTGCTTGCAGCTGTCAGTGGCTGCCACAAGGTTACAGCCCCATTTAGTCATCCCTTTGCCAAATGAGACAGAGCTGACTCCTCCAATCTGCTCTCGGAAATCAAACCGGGAGGCAGCGAGCAGGAAAATCCCACGAGCACCAGGACCATGTGGGATTGACACACACAGAGCAAAGGCTGGCAGCTGCCTCTCAGAGCAGCACCTGCCCCTTCCCCATGGAAGATGAGGTTGGGGGCTGCCTTTATCCCTATGTTAAGCACCAGGAGCTGCTTCTCCACCCTTTTGTGAGCCAGCAGCATGTTGGGGTGTTAAGCCCAGGTCAGAGCCACAGGGATGTGATCTCTGGAGATGGCGGTGTCTCTGCAATGTGCGCGGTAATGAATTGCCCTTCATCCAGAAATGAGTAAGTTGTGCTTGGTGATGGAATGATCAATTTGCTCCATCATCTTAAGCCGTCCATTCATCACAGCCAACTGCTGTCAGCTGCTCACGGCCGCATCACTGCAGCTTGTGGCTGCTGTTATCATCAGGGCAGGAGCTGGGAAGGCAGCAGCCTGGGTTCACTGCTCCCACTGAGAAACAGCCCCAAAAAGGGCTTCCCCTGCACAAACACATCCCAAGGCTCAGGAACAGGCAATGCTGCAGGGATGGATAGAGTGTGAAGGCAGAGAAAACAGCAGCAGTGAACCCATGAGAAGCCCTTCTGCACTAAATTGGGTGGTGATCGAGGTAAGCACAGAACCTTGCTCCCATGGGCAAGGTATGAGGCCCAGGTGTCGAGGAGATGAAATCTGCTGATGCTGAACAAAGCTGCTTCCCTTCTCCTGGCCCAGACTCCCTCTGCCTTTTTTCTCAACTTCGCCTTTCATCCTCTTCACCGGAGAGCAAGGGGAGACTCACAGTGAGGTGAAAAGTGCCCAAATTGCTGCAAAAGCTGGTGCCACACTGGTGTTACTGGTTAATAGCTGCAGCGAGACTGGGCAGCATGGTACAGAACACAGCCAGGACAGGACACATGTCAGGAGCAAAGTGCAGCTCCTGGCCCTGACACAGGCTGGCCCCTGCTCCCTGGGATGCACGGGCTCAGAGCTGGGGAGCAAAGCCAGCTCAAATGCAGTGTGTGCAGCACTGAGAGAAATGAAGATGAAATCATAATAACAGTAACAAAAAATCTCACTGATTGTACTTTGGCAAAGAACTCAGAGAGCAAAGGGGCTCGCTTGGGAGCAAAACGAAGATGAATTGACAGAGAGTTCAAGAGAATTCATTCTGCCACTGAACACTTGTCTCTCCATCAGGACATCTCAAAAGCTTGTCAAGCGAAGGCAAAGCTTTTATTTGTTTCTATGGTTGCCATAACGATAGAGCTATATGTCATGTCAGGCAGCAGCTGAGGCTCGCTCCTCCGATTTATACCCGCTCAGGAGAAATTACAAACTTTTCTGCAGGGCTGGTGGCACCGTGGGGCACGGGGTGCCACCAGCAGGCTGACAGCAGGGCAGGAGCTCCCTGCATCCCCCCCCAAGGGGGTATCCCCAGCACCAGTGCCCCCAGCAGCACTGTCACCCCGCACAGCTGGCAGGCCACCTGCAACCCAGTGCTGGGGTGAGCTGCCCATGGGCTGAACGGCCCATGCTGAACGAGCACAGCAACGTTCCATCCCACAGGACCAAAAAGAGTCCCTTTTCCTTGCTCGGTGCACACAGAGAACAGGCAGCATCCCACCTGCAGCCGTGGCAGGAGGTTGGGGGAAGGCTCAGCAGGGAACCACACAGAGAACACCATCCCTGTGAGCTGCAGCAGGGAGCCAGCACTGCTCCAGAGATCTGCTGATGGCACAGCCCCACCTGGCCTTTCTGCACTCCCCAGCGTCTTCATAAAACCACAAGGCCGTGTTCAAACCTTTAACCCTCCAAGTTGTAAAGACTTCATCACTTGTTTCCTCCAAGCCAGGCTTTCTGCAATTTTCCTCCATTAAACTCTTCACAAGGAGTGACCTCAGAGTGAAAAGGTGTCAGGCTAATGAAAGGTCTGGAGGAATGCAGTACGCTCAGTACTAAAGGTACAGAGGAAATACAGGACTGAATTACCATCACGGCGTTACAGGACAGCAAACAGGACACTGCAGGAGCTGAGACACAGCCATGCTCCAGCTGCTGTAACACAGCACGGGATGAGGAGCTGCCAGCAGGCACACACAGCAGTGTCACCACGGCCACAGGGAGCAGGGCTTGGTGACAGCAGAGGGATGACTCTTGAAGGCTGTGCTGGATGTGTTCAACCCCAATGGTAGATCCAACATTACTGGTCACCATTTGGACACACGGACCACCAGAACTGCTTTACAGTACCGTGATCATTTTGTAAAAGCAGCCCCCGAGCAGCACCAACCCTCACAGGGTGCTCAGGGACCTGAGCCACCAGCACAACCCCTTTCTGAGAAGCATTTAGGTTCTAATGCAGGAATAATAATACCTCAGTTTGGGGCTTTCACTGTATCTGTGAAATCCTCCATAATTCAGCATCAAATATTTATTATTACGTTTATTAAAGCTTTAATAATTTAGCATCTCCTGCATGTAGGATACAAGCGCCACGAACTCACCTCTTTTATTCTACCTGGGTCACTCCTGATATTTATATCAGGGATTCTCATTTGGGATTTCATTCTGGAGGAGAGCAGACAACAGCCTCCGTGTCAGAAAGTGCCCTACTGCTCCATGAGGACTCACAGTGATGGGACAGAGAAGTGGAAATCCAATATCCCATTGCTCTTGGAAAAAGAGAGAGTATGGGTTGGGGAGATGAGGATCCTTCTAGTGCCCAGGAACATGATCCATAGTACAGACAAGAAATTGCACATCAGTAAGTAAGAAGATCAATGGAGAATAACCACAGCAGATCTCTTATTGGAAGAAAGTTGATCAAACTTATTATACAAAGTAGTGAATCCCCAGTAGCAATTGAAAGACCGGCCTAGCCATCCAAGCACGAGCAAAAGAGAAACCTGCTTCCTACCTGACATCTGCTGGATCTTCCGTCACCAGAACATCTGTCTTGCAGCTGGCAAGAGGATTGATAGAGAGCTCCACAGGGGGCACCACGAAGCTCTTACTGACAGGCAGCCACAGGCCTTGTCCCAGACTATAGGTGGACCTAGAACAGGGACAAACATGTCATATAGGAATACAGAATCCACAGCGAATGGTGGACCTCCACCTGGACATCAGACAGACAAGCCAACTGCCACCCAACCCACCTGAGTATCTTCTCTGGTGCCTGCTCTCCTGTGACCAAGTCGTATCCTCTCTCAAGTGTGGTGTAGGGCCACGGCCTGGGAGACCAAGAGGGAGAGAGAAGCTGCGTCACGTCCCACGGCAAGGACAGCAGCACCGCTGGGTGCTGGGTCTCTGGTGATAACGATGAAGGTTACAAGGAAAGGAGATGGCCCGGGCACAAAGCCAGCACGCTGAGCACAGCAGCTCAGCTCCCACTCACCCCTCACTGTGTCCCCAGTCCGTGCGCACACACAGATGGCGATGCATGGGGTCTGGGGCGTAGCCTTCGTGACAGCTGCACTCCCCTGCAAGAGACCAGGGACAAGTGAGACCATCCTGAGCAGAAAGCACCACATCGGCCACCCCGATGGGAACAGCGTAGAGCTGTGTCAGCGGAGGGTCAGGCTGGGAAAAGGTTAGGAAAAGGTTCTGCATCAGAGAGAGGTGAACATGGCACAGCTCCCAGAGCAGTGGGGATGGGACTGCTCTCGTCCATAGGGTCAGGGATGGTGCTGTGTGGAGCTGGGAGCTGGGCTCGATGATCTTTACGGGTCCCTTCCAGATTGGGATGTTCTATGACTCTATGAGGTTACATGATGTGTTCCTGGAGCTGGAGGCGTGATGCAATGAAGCAAAATGTCTGTCCCCAACACATGTGCACCCCTGCATCTCCTCCCCGGGCCCAGCCAAGCTCAGCCTGCTGGCCTCTGAGAAAGCTCAGTGTGACACCGGACTCTCTCCAGGACAGCTAAAACCCACTCCATAGGTGCAGTCCCCTCTGCAACCCCCTCCAACCCACTGAGCACAAAAGAAACAACCTCCC
This sequence comes from Callipepla californica brunnescens, assembly GCA_023055505.1. Classification (NCBI taxonomy): domain Eukaryota; kingdom Metazoa; phylum Chordata; class Aves; order Galliformes; family Odontophoridae; genus Callipepla; species Callipepla californica. The sequence goes on along the minus strand of JALIRH010000028.1, from coordinate 6,682,379 downwards.
ACCCTTCCCGGCCTCCAGCCTCTACCATGCCAAGGGGCTCCAACTCCCCATTACACCCTGCTGACAGCAGGAGCACAGACCTGAGCATGGCCCAGATCGATCCTGCTTTCAGTATGAATATATAACCCGGAGCAAGAAACAGCAAAATCAAAAGATGAATTGGATTTGCACGTGGAGTTTTGTTACAAGTGTCTGTCGATTACTTTTCCCTCTCCCTCTGCCTCGCTTTGTGCTGTTCCTCATCGCTGGGCTTTAAGCCCTGGGGCAGAGCTGGGGGGGCTGCACAGAGGGGGGAGGCAGAGAAGGAGAGCCCCCAGCACCAGCATAGCTGCAGGTGAGCAGGGACTGTGTGCACCTCGGTTCCCAGCTGAGCTCAGTGTGTCTTGCAGGGATTACAGTAAAGAGCTTTATTGTCAGGAGGGAACGAAACGGGGGTGCAGCCCACGAGATTCTAAGAGATGTCTGGAAAAGGGGAGGTAGGGAAAGAGAAGGGAGGGGAGGGTTGGGGGGGGGGGGGGGGGGGGAAAGAAAGAGACAGCTAATGACGTGCTAAAATGCAACAGCACCTTCATGAAATATTCACTGCTTTAAACGCGTCTAATATTAAAGATTAAATGTCCTGGGATTTGTCCTAGCGACTTCCAAGCGCTGATTTATGATCTGTCAAAAGCTGCTAACCTCATGATTCATAACGGGAGAGGCAGGAGCATTACTTCTCCGAAGGGAAGGAGCTGGGAAGGAGACGGCGTGAGCTCCTGCTCTGGCTCCCCATGCCTCAGCCTGCCCGGCCCAGGGCGGTCTCGTGGCAAGAACTGAGTGTCCTAACAGCTCCATCAGCCAGTTAAAAAAGGAAAAAGTGATTTTTTTTTTTTTCCTCGGTTGCTTAGCACGCAAGTTCCCCCAGCCACGCCGTGGATCATTAATTCCCAGCGCTTATTGCATAACAAATATATGATCTGCAAATGAGAGACACATCTCAGAGTGCTTGCGAAGCAGAGCTGGGAGTCTTGGGGCACAGGCTCGCTTCCTGAGCCTGCCACTGAAATCAGAGCAAATAAGGGAAGGGAAAAAGAAACCCACAGAGGTTGGCATCCAACAGCCCCCATCACCGCCTCCGTTATTGATGGCTGCAGGTGCCGGGGCCGTTAACCCCTTTCCCGCAGCTCCGTGTGTTTATTTTGTCCGCCAGTTTGTTTACAGTTGAGGCAGCTCGGTGTCGGGAGGAGGAACTCTATCAACCTGCAGAAATATTGATTTTATTGACTTCAATCCTAGAGCTTCAACAGCTACAGCCAGCGCTGGAGGCTTTACCAGGAGCTTTATGGCGAGCTCTGCATTAGGAAGCAGGAGCTCAGGGATGCGGTGTAGGGCTGAGACCACCTGCACCCTCTTCCTTCAGCCCCCCCCCCAAATATCCTGTGATTTCCTCCATCCTCAGCCCTGCTGAGCACGATGCTGAGCCAGCTGCTGCCACGGGCTGTGGGTGCTCAGTGTGACGGGGGGTGGGGGTCCCAGGCCCCAGCCATGGTCAGCATCTTCTGCACCCCTGGCTTTTGGCTCAAGGCAGTCCCGTGGCTCGCTCATGCCCAAAGGAGAGGAGCCTTCCTGAAGCTTTGCTGTGCTCCTATCCTCCTGGGACAGAAGGAAAGCACACAGGAGCTTGGTGCAAAGGCCTTAAGCAGCCCTCCATCCTCATCCAAACCAGCACGATGAGGGCTTCAGCTCTTTTCTACGTATCTACATAGGAAGCTAGAATGTTTCTCCTATTTCTCTCATCACACCACATTTCTGCTCCTCCCGAAGCAGAATCATCTCCCAGCTATCTCCTTGCATATCCACAGCCAGACTGCATGATTGCTGTGCTGCCAAGCATTCCTGTGCCAGTGTGCTGGTAATCCTGTTATCCTCGTTAGGGCGAGGTGATCTGCTGTGATAATGCTGTGGGATCCCCCTAATCCTCCAGTTGGCAAGCAGCAGAGGCTCCCAGAGTCCCTGTGCTCCCAGGGAAGCTGCTCTCTGCAGCAAGCATCACTTTTACTCATGAAGTGAGGGACTGTACCTCTGCCCTGGGGATCCTGGGCACCTATCCCAACAGCACAACTTGCACTGTGGGTGCAGGCTGAAGGCTGCAGGGCTCACTCTAAGGCCCTTCTGTCTCTGCCACCACCCTCACACTCCATGTACTGCTCCCATCCCTGGTTAGCAGCCGAGATGAAGCTGATGAGCTGGCCAGGGTCAGGCATGGTGCACACGTGCACAAGGGTTGGCACAGGGTTTCTGCTAGATACAGGTGTGGATAAGAGGGAAGCTAAAAAGGCACCTCTACAAAACCCTTCTTTAAATGGGTTGCTGCAACCCTGTGGGATGGCAGAGAAAGAGATTCCGAGAAAATTCAACACAGAAAGGATAAAAATGGTCTTAATGGATCATTAAATTCCTAAATTCAATGGACAAGTGAGGGGTCCTCAGAAAGCGGCTGCTGCAGCCAGGACTGGCCCAGCTGAGGCCGTGACTCCTCAGCAGCTCCCAGCTCTGACAAGTTTCTCTTCCACCCTCATTATCTGCAGCTCCTGGCCTTTGGGGGTGGCATTTTCCAAACTGTCTCTGTTTAATCCTGTTGAGAAATTCAGTTTCACTGAAAGCTGTTCAGCTCTCGAGGAACAAGAAAGGAAAACTTTTTTCTATCAGGACAAACTTCCTTTCTCTTTGATTATTGTCTTCCTTCCTAAAGGAACATATCCACCAGGAGGCAGGATGACCAGCAGACCCCAACAAGGATGCTCCACCACAGCACACGGGCAACATCAGGCTGGTACAGACACGAGGCACAGCTCGAGGTGGCTGAGAGCAGAGGCAGAGGGCTCAGCTCTGCTATAAACGCAGAGTGAAAATGTGGCATCAGCCCGACAGACAGCCTCCTCTCCCCCCACTGCAAGCCACCTTCCTTGCCTAGATGCATCAAAGCACTTGAGAGCAAGCCTAACTTGTGAGGATTGTGTCTGGGTTTACGCTTGACACAGATATTATTATTCTCATTATCATTTGTTAAGCCCCTAAGCTGCTGCAGGAAGCTCTCTGTGGACACACAGGCACAGCTGCCACAATGTCCCAAGCATCTCCTCCTGAGCGCCCAGCCATCACCTGGGCTGACACTGCCAAGGTTGGGCCAACACAGTTGGTGGAAGGGCCAAGCAGGAGCGATGTGCTTGGGAGCACCTCCAGCCACGGCACTCCCCTCCCTTCCCTCCTCCTGCAGCCTTTAGACAAGCTCAGAAATGCCATTACAGGAACATTAGCAGCTGCAGGATTAAACACTCTAATGGCAGAAAATGAGAGCGCAAAGACAGCACAGATAACCTTAACTCAGCCCCCTCGCGGGCACACATTTTGATTGCTGTTTATGTCCCAAGCAGTTAGCTTGGGAGTTAACTGCCTCCTGCCCTGCCTGGTGCGCCCGGCAAGCTGCGCCGCCACGTGAAAAGCAATTGCACATGATGTGAGTTTTGACCAAGTTATTAAACTACATACCTTAGAGAGACAGAACCTCATCTTATGAAAGTCAAAGTCAATAAAGACACCGGGATCTTCCCGCAGCGAAAATAGCACGCGCTCGCAACAACAAACGAACACGACTTGCTGTGCACAAGAGCTGCATGATATTAAATCGAACTATTGGCGAAAATGGCTGCTTTCATAAAAACCAATACCCCCCCACCAAGGTGGGTCATCTGCTGATTTACACGTCCTGCTGTAACCTCCAACTCCCCCTCTAACAGGTGCCTTTAAAGAAAGGGTTCGTTTAACAGCAGCTTCCATGTGCTTCCCACCCGCGAGCAGCCTGTCCTGCCAGGACAGCGGCCCCAGTGACAAACTCATCCACGTGGAAGATGATGGAAACCCTTTTTTTTGTTTGTTTGGTTGGGTTTTTTTTCCTCACCACCCATTTCTAGAAGACCTTTCGCCACCACACCGAATTGGGTTCGTACAGGTGTGTGCCTGTTGTTTTGTGGGTGCCATCTATTGTGAATGCGTAGAAGACAGCTCTAACGGGTAAGAGCCTGATTTATGGACGGGGGAAAAAAATCAACGCACTTGCACCTGCTAATCAAGGTAGCGATCCATCTCGTTTATGCCAGTGCTCTGGCAAGCCTGACAGCACAGAATCAGAGGCTGTTTTCTCCTGCGTTTGGCCCTAAGGGACCAATTCTCCAGCAGGTCTCTTAAGCGATGCCCACAGAATGTGCGAATGAATCAGATTTGTGCATACAAAGCAGGTAATTGTGCTCACAAATCAGGATTTGCATATGCCACCAAAAAAGGATGCCCTCGTAAATGCTACCGGCACCGGTAAGGGAGATGAATGAAAAAACACCACTCCTCGACTGCAGGAAAAAGCAACTCAGAGTGTGGCATGTGTCCACTTATTTCCACGTCCATTGGAAAACCCAACCGAGGTGCAGCTCTGGAGTGCGTTGTCCTCACGGTGTGAGGCTGAGGACAGATCCAGGTGAGGCACCCAGCTCACCCGAAGCCACAGATGATATTCTGCTCCTGTGCAGATGTTGGTTCTCTCCCTGAGAAGCTCTGATGAGCTGGTACTTTGCAATGAGGGCTTGAAATTTGTCAGGGGCAGCAATCATTTAATTAAAGAATGAGTCACACTGCGAAGACACAAGGGAAAGCAGATCAAGGTCAGGCAAGCGAGATGTGTTTTGGCATTTCCTAGTGTTTCCAAGCCATGGTTTTCAGTGTGGATTATTACTCATACTGAAGCAGCACTTGTGGCTTCGGAGACGAATCAGCACATTGCATGGACAGACATTCCAACAAACTCCAACCCAGAAGAGATCTTCATGCCAGGGAGGAGTAAGAAGTTGAGTGTCACCAGACAGTGTGACCTGGAGGCTTCTCTCCAAACCTGTGCCAGCAGTCGCTGAGGATGAGTCCTCTCACACAGATGGAGGAGGTCTGCCTACAGATCTGAAGGGTGAAAGCTTTGGGACAAGGCTGGATACGCTGCAGGACAGAACGGCCCCCAAGGGGGACTGAAGGCAGAGTGGCTGTAAACATGCTGGAGCACCTCAAGGGTTGCCCTACTGCTCCTCATAAGGGAAATCTTCAGGGCACTCGTGCCCTGGACAGGACAAACCCTGGCCCAATCCCCCCATCCTGAGAAGATGGAGGGCAGGGAAACCCCCCGCACCCATTCCTCAGGATGCTCACAGCAATGATAAAATCCCTGACCTGGAAAGGTTGAAATCTAGAAAGGATTTATGTCCCCTAGTAAAACCACAGGTTTCTCTCTCTCTCGTGGTGATAAAAATAAATCACCCTTAAAAATAGAATGACATTAATAAATATAAATCTAAAAATACACGCTGTGCATCATGGAATTATGATCTGCTTCCATCCTGGCATGGAAACTTCTCACCAGCTGAAGGCTCAGCAGCAGCTATGACTGCAAGTGATGCTGGGAGCCATCTCCTGGGCTGGGAGTCCCATAGGTACCTCAAAGGATGCACTGCCAGTAGGTAGTTTACTGTTCAGCTCTTGGAAAGTCTGGAAGCTCGTACTTAAAATCCACAGCCCAACCCTACACCTGCAATAAAACTGACATTGACAGGAGGACAGTTTGGGACAGCTATGCTTTATGCCTTTGCAGATTCCCAAGCTGAAGGGAGAGGAAAGAAACTGCGTGTAGAGATTTCAGGTGAGGAGCCTGTTGGTTCAGTGCACAGCTGTTCTGCTCTCACCTCCATCACAGAGCTGAAGGGACAGGCTGACACTCAGACACTGCCCAATGTGCCCAGCATCAGCACCACATTACAGATTTTCTGCCTTGATTCTCCTGTTCTGAGCAGGTCACAGCCCCCTGAACCTGTTTCCTTCTCCCAGGGACATCCAGGAGACACCAAACTTCAACCACTATCAGGTAGAGTCATCGCTGCCCGATTCAGGTCAGATGGGAAGCAGGGATGGGAGCTGTAAAGCAACTGATGAGGTTAGGATCCAGCATTGTGCTGGAGCTGAGCTAAAGAGCATCATTCCCTTCCCTGCAAATGAGACCTGACATGTCGTGCTTGGGCATGGAGCATCCAGCAAGAGGGACAAGCTGCTACAGAGAGCTGGGGACACACAGGGAGCAGCAGCTGGGCTGCTGTGGGAGAACAGCCAACACCACACAGGGCCTGCATCAGTGCCAAGGGCAGCATGGGGTTGACAAGCAAAATCAGGGCTGCCTCTATACACCCTCTCCATGCTTTCTGCTGGAGGCAGGAGCTTTTCCTTCTTCCTCCCCTGGGTAGAACTGAACTCATCTTCCCTCATCTCAGAGGTGGCTGAGTGTTGCTGATGCCTCGAGTGATCATGCTGCACTGAGAAACATGGGTGAGAAGATGCTCCTGCATCACTTCCATCTGCCAGGGCCTCAGCTGCAGGTGATGCCTGGAGCTATTCAGCATGGGGAACTCAGTCACGGTGTGTATTCTGCTGTGGCTACATCTGCCACTGCCTTCACATACATGAGACTTGAAGACCAGGAGTATGAAAAAAGAATACTGTGCTGATTGGGAAAATGCATTTAAGAAACCTAGTTTAGTATTTGCTGGAGTAACACACTCATGTGTCCTGCTGCGATTCTGTTTTCTGTGTTCCCAGATCACTGCAGGTCCCCATGTATCACCTGGGAGCATGAGCCAGAACGGAAGGTGACACTTCTCCTTTCCTTGGCCCCACACAACATTAAGCCTCAGCACAGCAGGTTGCAGATCCATGTGCAAGCAGAGCAGCCAGCCAAAAGCTCACCCGTTAGGTTAGGAAAGACAGGGTGTCTGTAGCTCCACAAGAGAGGTGGAGGAGAGCTCAGCACTAGCTCACACTGGGCAGAATCACTGAAGGGAAAAGAACTGACAGGTCCACCATTTCCAATTCCCATCCTGGCACTCAGCTGCTTAATGACTTGCTAACGGAGGTCACCACTATGTACCCTGATGGCACTCAGCACTGTGCCCTGATGCCAGGCACGGCTGAGCCATGTAGGAATTGACATACACAGAGACAAACCTCCCCCACACCTCCAGCCTCTGCAAGGTCTCCCCAGGCCTCCCTTACCTGTCTCTTGGTCACACAGCTGTTCGCAGGCATCAGTGGTCCTCTGGCCACAGAGATCTCTCACCCAAGGGGACGTGGCATTGATCTGATAGTAAAGGGACAGCTTGGCTGGGTTCAGCCAGTCGGAGATGTCCAGGTAGCTCCCCTCACTCACAACGAAGCTGCTGCCTGGGAGTGGAAAGAAGTGTGTTAGGTGAGCATGAAAAGAAAATGAAAAGCTTTGTCACAAGAAGGAAAAGTTATCTGAAATAAGGTTCTGAGGAATCTGTACGTGAGACAGCAGAACTTCCAAGTTACTGCCCCACTGCTCTCCACAGCACAGCCACTGCTCCAGCACTAAGGAGAGAAGCCTTCCCTGCAAAGGCAGAGAACTGGAGCTGCAGGCTTTCTTCCCCTCTCTGATGGATCCTTCAATCTATTTGCACTCCTTTTCATGTCCATGTCATACGAACATGTCCAGTGGACGCACACATCCTGCCAGGACACTCACCTACCCATGATTATCACGAGATGCTGGATTTGATTCCTACCTCTCTGCAGAAATGTGGACAAATGCAATTATTCTGATCCATAGGATTGGAGCATCACTTCCCCAGCTCACACAGATGATGTCCACCAGACATGCAGATCCCAGGACCAGGATGGGAGAGGGCAGCACTCTGTTGGGCTGTCCCTGCTCCATGTTTCCCAGTTCAAAGTGAACTGGCCCAACGCAACTTCTATCAGAAAAACTTCCCAGCTCTCTCTCTCTGGAGAGTTAGAAGAAAATTCCTGCCAAAAAGCTTTCTCTTACAAAATCTTATGTTTCTTTATTTTGTGAAATGTATTTTTCCCCACTGGCATCTGGGAATATGCATCATCTAATTAGCCAAATAGATTTTCAGTTCAGCCCAATCATTTCCTTATCTAACATCTGAGGCCCAGCATCGCTTGGGGGATTTTGCAGGCACTGAGGTCCTCATTAACTCTGATCTTCAATTACATTGATTATAAGACTGCCTCCATAATAGTGCTGCACAGATCAGAGGGGAGCCAAAAAGCCGCTGCCATTAAGTGGTGTTTTTTCAAAAGTTACCCAAGTAAAAGCCTCTAAAAGCAGGGGAGAAGAAACCTTCAAAGAGTGGGCAAGGTGAACCGCCAGGTAGCCCAGGAGCTAGCAGGCACCCTTCCTTTAAGTGCTAGGACTGGAAATAGGGCCAAGCTTTGCAAAGCACTATCTGAAGATTCAAATCCTTCTCAGTGATTACCCAGGGATGGCAACTCTATAGATCCAGGCTGTCTTTCCTTGAAACCTGAGGACTGGTATCACTTGGAAACATCATGTCTTAAGTGCATTACTAAGCGCTGTCGAAGTTCTCAGCTCAGTGAAAGCCAGGGGATTAAAAAAGCAAACCAAAAAATACACAGCAGCAATCACCCCACGTGAACCTGCTTGAGCATCAGCTCTGAATTTCCCCTGGAATGAGAAGCACTGATGCCTCGTCAGGAAGAAATCTGCCTCAACCACATCCTGCGCTGTGTCACCCACGTGGAGCATAAAACAGCAAAACCTGAAGTCAGGTTTTTGAGTGAACAGCCCCATTTCCAGCTATCCTGAGACCACAGGACCATAAAAGTCCAGGCCCTGATTTCACACGAATTCAAATCTTTTACACTTTTACAGATCACACTGATGCATCTCTACATTCATAGTGGAGGGATGAAGCCACGCTGCTGAGAGTACATGCGAGTAACACAGAGCTCCAGCACACAGCTGCTCTGGGGAGCAGTGAGGCAGGGGATCACCAGGCTGCAGGAAACACCTCAGCCAGCCACAAAGCAACTGCACACAGCACTGTAACAGCAAGCACAAAGAAGGACCTCAGAGCTGCTTCACTTTTTCTGTTAATTATCATTCTTTTCAATCAATACGTAAAGACAGCTTTAATTACCAATGATAACTATTACTGGTTGCTGTTGTTTGTTTGTTGTTTGACCAAATGGAAATGCACCATGAACCCATTGGGAGTGTTTACATCTATTAGAGCATCAGCCTTGCTTGCTTATTTTTATAGCTTCTAAGTAATGAGCGTGGCTGGAGAAACTCATAAGTGCATTTGGAGGTTCAGTGACACATCCCTCTGTGCCCGAAGACTCAAAAGCAAAACCACCAGCTCTTGATTAAATCCTTAACGAACCCCACTCCTATTTAAAATACAGCCAAAATAAAAGGAACAGAAGGAAGTCAGACATAAAACAGTCATATAATTAGTTTTCATTAAAGACAAGGCTGACTTGAGCCAGCAGTGTCCTGGCACAGGACCTCGGTGGAGGGAATCCAGCAGGTGACAGCAGGGTGACTTTGGGGGTGGGACAGACTGATCAGCTCCAGGTGTAAATTTGGGAGGAAGAAAAGAAGCCACGAAGCCAACATAGACTTGGGAAGCTAATTTTGCCTTGTCGTATTCTATTCCGTACACAGAAGGACTTACAAACATGATAAGCAATTGTAACTGAAATGAAAAAAAAAAGCATTCTTGCATTTTCAAGATGAATTAATTTTGATTTCAGAAGGTCTTCAAGAGAAATCATCCTCAAAAATAAAAGAAAAAGGGAAAAAAGCGAAGTGAAAACACCTGAATCCAAAATCTCCAAATTCAATGTTCGGTGAAAATAATGGACACTGCTCCACCTCAGACAAAGAAAATAAAGAAACAGTCAAAGGGCAGAGACGTGGAAAGTTAACTGCAAACACATCCCTTCCTTCCTAGGAGGGGGAAGGAGGGCACTGCTTCCACCCAGGGAAGCATCTCACATCCCAGCTCAGCTGGGTACCATTTTTAGATGCATCCACAGACGCTTTCCCCATCGTCGCTCTCATTGAAAACACAAACAAAAATCCCAACCTTGATCCTCTCTGCTTCAGAAAAAGAAAAGGAACGGGAAAAGCAGTTTTACAAACATTTTGAAAGCTAAAATTCCGGAGGTTTCAAAGCCTTTTTACACAAATTTTGTTTTCAAAGAATCCGCACACATAAAACAGTTTTCACAAGACACCGCCGCCACTTATCAAAAACATCTTGAAAGGCTCAGAAGGGGCAGGCTGAACAGCAAATCCTTTCAGAAACCACCGAGAACAAACATTTTCTAAGCAAGTGTCATTTCGAACATCGTTAGCTTGTCGGAAAGACCGCCAGATCTGTCTCCTCCAACGCGTGGTCCTTCGGAAGAGGTAAATAAAAGGGGACGGCGGTGGTGACAGACAGTGCTGGTGTGATGGTGGGGGAAGCCCCAGCTCCCAGTTGTCCCCTAGAAACACCCTTTGTGGACCTGGGACCCAACCGGTTCCCCCAACCCCACAGCTCAAAGCGCTCCGTGGGCATCACAATCCACAGCCACCATCTGACCCTGCCAGCCGAAAGCTCGGCAAAATCCTCATTAAACAGAGACACTGAGGGCCTGGGGGAAAGCAACCGGGCTGAGGTGTGGAGCAGACGAGGGAACACAACAACACCAGGACCACCACCCAGGCAGCCCCGCTGTGGGCAGCAGCCCTGGAGCTGCACAGGCCGCAGGAGCCAGGCTCTGCCACTCTGCACAGCCCCAAGGGGAACCTCAGTACACGGCCACGCAGGGCTGGTGCTGCAGGAGAACGCGTTGTTTGGGTTTCTGCATGTGTTTTTTTTCCCCCTTTCCTTCTCAAATGCTGATCAAAGCCGGGCCGGCTAAGACAGCAGCAAAAGTTCATGTGTGTCATGCTGAGGTCTCCTTCAAAGTTCAGTGGGACTGCTTAAGCCGTGACAAAAGAGGCTTGAAGTTTTGACATTTCAAAAATCATTTGCCAGAACAAAACAGGATAAAACAGCTCAGAAGAGATATATAACAAGGGAAAAGAACAAAGAGCCCAAAAGGCAGCCAAAAGGGTTTGGTTTTTCCTTTCTCTCTCTCTGTGTTTTTTTTTTCGAGGGAAGAGATCAAATATTATTTTTTTTTTTTTGAAGAATTTCTGTTTCTTCCTCCCTCCACTCCTTTTTTTTCTTCTTTGGTCCATTTGTTGTATCCTGGACAACGAAACTCCTTGTCATCTAAAATTAGTATTTGGCATTAGAACCCTGCAGGAGGTCGTACGACAGGTTGCTAATAATGCATCCATCCCTATACTATCTCACAATTATAATCCTGTTACAGATTCCTTCTTTTTTTTTTTAAGACCATAGGAAGGATTATCCCCTATAGGTACAAAGAACGATTTGATTTCTTTGGAGACTTTCTTTTTTCTTGTAAAACTTGAAAGAATATTTCCCAAAGAGACAACTCCTCCCCTATCAGCTCTTCCTGTTGATCAGCTCTTGTTCTCCCATCCTTGTACTGGGGGATAAAGAATTCTGCTTCTTAATTTTCTTTCAGGAAATTGAAGAAAGAGCCAAGCAAACATTCAGTTCCCAGGACACTCATACAGTGAGCCAAGCAGCAGTACAGGGCTTGGGGCAGGACTGTACCCACAGGCTGATGCAGTGCCCAGCTTTCCAGCTCTCTGCTCAGCACAAAGCCTGGTAATTCTGGACTAATTGCAGCTCTGCCAAGTCACATCTATAATTCTTTCTTCTAAATCGAAACTGAGGGTAGCATCACAGTGGGTTCGAATCCACCTGAGCCGTTCCCTTTTGTTTATCTAATGCTTCCTCTCACACAACGCCTAAACAGAAAATTTAGTAAGCCTTTAAAACCACAAAAGCCTTCCTGGGCTGTTTATTCTCCTCTCAGCCAAACCGAAGGCAGCTCCCACCACGCAGGGCTCGGCTCCACGAGGTATTTTTGGCACCTGAGCTCTGTGCACGCCGTGGGATGCCCGGCCATCGATCGGCACCGCGTTCACCTTGGAGGAGCAGAATCAAATCAGTGACACGAACCTGTACGCAATTGCAGCAAAGACTAGAAGCATCTTCACTGTGGGAAGAGCGGGGTTACATTCTAATTGCTGAATTGCTACTTGCTTGATAATTCTGACAGATTCTTTCTTGGAGTTTTCCGGGAAATGGGTCCAGATTTCACCAGGGCTGAGCTTCTGTCAAAGAACGCACGTATTTCATTTCATACAGAAAGCGATCCCTCGGACACCTCTCCTCAAACCCACGTGGAACCCCAACGCCCATATGCAATGTGCTGTGACTTCACTCCTGCAAGACTCAGGTCCACAAGTCCAACAGCCATGGGACCCCTTTGCTCTGTGGTGTTACCATGACACCATAACCGCCTCGTGCCACGGTTGTGTCCTCAGCAGGCATCTGAGCAAGCAACAGCTGACACAGATCAGATACCCAAACACAGCTTCTCCTCCACACTCCATATCTCCCCGCTCCCTTGCTCCAGCCAGAGGCTCTTCTTCAGTGACACTCAAGATATTGGACAAGAGTTCAGGGAAATCCTGCTGAAATCTGATCGTTCCGCCACGTATCTGATGGATGAGTTATGATAAGCTTTAAGAAACATCAAGTGTGTGTGAATGGAAGAGATCTTTCAGCCAGCACGAAGACCAAACATCCCCCCCAGGCTGCAGAAAACACAGCCAAGACACAGAACATGAGAAGTCTACATGCCATAGGGCCACGGTGAGCTACCAGCTGCTCATCACGAGATTAAGCAACGGCAATGTCAGCACTTGGGAGAATTAGAACACGACACAGCGTGCTCCTGGCTATGCAGAAAATCCTATCTGCATTGCTGCACTGCTGCTGCTGCAGGTATCCCACTACTTCTGCACAAAAGCAAGCATAACTTATGTCAGGCCCCCGAGCATGACCTCAGTCAGCTCCCCAGGCCCCATCCGCAACCAGGCAGGGTCTCATCCTACAAATACAGATGCCAAGATTTGCATTTCTCCTTTCTATGGAAGGGTACAAGCTGGATGGTCAAAGGCACTACATCCTACTGCACGCTTCCCTTGCTGCCCCTCCCAGGTTAGAGGTTGAATGGCACTGGTGCAAGCTCAGCAGACACTGGGAGATGCCATCCTCCAGTGATGGACGCATTCTGCCTCTCTCAGGATATCACAACTCCCAGCAGCTCCTTGCTGACCCCAGCCAAACACCAGCACCAATTCCCCTTGATCTGCTCCTTTACATCCTGCTGAGGCCTGAGGAGGAGACATCTGCCTTCCCCTGCAAACAGAGCTGCCCCAGCACAGGGACGAGCTGAGCTCAGGATCACAGCCTGTCAGAGGCACGATAAAAACATGATGTACTTCAGCCTACAGAATCTTATTAGTTCCTCATGCAAAGAGTGTTCACGCCGTAAAACCGTCTTGGAATCCCTTTGATCCACGCTGATACAGTTTATAAATTGATGTTAATATTTAGAGTTCATGTCTGGTAACGCTGCAGCCATTTGCTCACATTTTCTTGCCAGCCAAGCAGGCGCGGGAGCGAGAGCGAGCTGTAAGGCAAGGCAGGAGATGACCCGGTGATTAAGAGCTGATGAAATTAAATGCAGTCTGCAGAGCTGCCCCAGCACAGCCACCTCGCCAGAAGATGTTAAGTCTGGGGCAGGCAGAGTGAGGTTGGGGCTGCCAGGGGATGCCGCCGCTCCTGCCCTAACACTGATCCACATCTCTGCACAGCATCTCTGCAGCAGAAAGGCTCCAGGCTGAGCAAATGGTCTGATTTCCAGGCAGCCCATTCCCCCACTGGTTTCAGGGGGGCTGGCGAGGCTGGGACCTGCTGGGGAGCACTGCAAGCCTGGCTGCTGCTGCGGGATGGAAACCTTTGAGACTGGAGCCTTTCCTCCACCCTTCTGGTGCAAAGTGAGGATGCTTCATTTGTAAATCAATGAGCATCTCCAGATTTTCCTCACTGCAAAGCAGAGCCCAGCACTGGGCCGTTCCCCCACCGCCGGCATCTCTCACACCGCTCATTTCTATGCGAGCGCATGCGCAGCACGTGCTGAGCCCACACCAGCCAGCACCAGAGGAACCAACCTAATGCCCGGTCACCTCCGAGGGCTGCACGAGATTGAGCAGGAGATGTCGAAAGCAAACAATTTAAAGCAACAAATTTAATTAAAAGCAAAATGAGAAGTTGTTGCAAGACCAACAATTGCAGTCCGCAGAGCTCCGGCGATCTTCGGGGAAAATTAGCAGGAGCTGCTAATAGCAGCATCCAATTCCAGTGGTGTCTTGAAGGAAACAGTTGTGGGGGGGAAACAAACAAATAATCTTCAGATGAAACAATTACTGATCGGGTGCGTGACAATCTCACAGTGTCCTCATTCAGGCAGGCAGATGAGGATGCATGAAGTGTGGAGAAAAAACGAAGCCACATGCACAGCTCCCTCCACCTCACCAACCCCCTGGACCCACGCGGGGTTTGTATTGAGCTGTCACATCCATGAGTGGCAATGCCCCTTTCAGGCGCTCACCTGGCTTCAATCACCCCACAGGGGCTGCACATGGGGATGCTCAGGTTACATTCCCTCCCCTCCCCTTGCAGGGAGGACATGGGGGAGGACTCAGCCTCGTTCCCCCCCAGGATGCAGCTGCAGCAGCAGCCACAGTGCTCCGAGCAGAGCTGACTGTGAGCATCACAGCTGCACAGGCGGTGCCTCTGCTCTGACCTCCATAAACCACCCTGACCTGAGCTGCATGACGTCCCAGAGGCATCGCCACATTTTCTCTGGCACACGTCTCCAACGAGGAGGGGAGATGGGCTGTAAAAGCCCTGAGATGTCTTTGAAGTGACAGAAGGCTGCTTTATGTCCTTTACTTTATTTCCACTTACAACACGAAACCCTACAAGCCCCTGGCTAAATGTAGCTCTTCCTTCCTTCCGAACGCAGCGGTGGACCTCACTTACCTCTCCCACTAAAGTATCCAGATACAAACATCCACCCACACCATATATAACCCCTTTGCAGGCTGTAAAAACGGGAAGCTTTAATTGATACTATATTTCAAACTGTTGTGCAGCAAGGACATACTCCAGGCTAAGTCCTCTAGGGTATCTTTCTCCATCCCTGCTTTCCCTGCAAGCAGCTCCCATTGCTCTCCCTCTCTATTTTTTGAATGATTACTTACAAGAAAAAAGTCCCCCTGAATGCACAGAGCTGAGTGGCTAACATATTCATAAGGGGTTTTATTGCTCAGATGGAGGGGCTCTCTTTTCTTTTTCCCCACTTTGATGCTGCTAAATGTTCCTCTAAATAATGCTTTGCATTTCCAAATCCTCATAAAAGCCACCACGAGCCTTCCTATCAATTCAAGCCTGCTCTGAAATGGGCACGGTGCCTGCTGCTGCTGGGTTCGGCCATGGGCTGCCCGAGCTGCTGCCACGGGGGGAACACGATCCCCACGGCCCAGAGCAAGGAGAGGATGCTGCAGGAGGGAGGAGAGGTTGGCTCTGGGCAGCCTGATCTGACAACTGACTGCCAACCCTGCCCTCAGCAGGGGGTTGGAGCTCAATGATCTTTAAGATCCCCTCCAACATAAGCAGTTCTATGATTCTGCAGGTGCTGCATAAGGGAGTAAATGATGCTCGAGCCATTTTAGGAGGAGAAAGAAAAGAAGCGTCCCTGCCCTTGCTGGTTTAATGCGATATCTTGCAGCGTGGAGGGCAGGGACAAAGCCAGCTCCCTCGTCAGCCCCACAGAGCAATGTGTTGCAAGAGGGGACTGCTGGGCACAGACGTTACCCAGCCTCCCCCTGCCAGCCACGGCAGCACAGAGCATGGCAGCTTGTGCCAGGCCCTTGTGTAGTTGGCTGCCCTGGAAAATGAAGACAGAGCAGCTGTACAAACCAGGCAATAATTGTTCAGAGGAGAGAGGAGAGGGGGGGAGAGCCCATCAGATGAACAAAAGCAGGAAAATGAACCAAGAGAGAGAAATAAGGGCAATAGAGACAGGCTGGTTATTAATACTGCCAGTGTTAATCTGTTCTCCCAGCCTTTGCTGCCAGTTGGCTCCTGGTCCCAGTCCTTCTCCCCTTCTCTTTCCATTAGCGACTCCAACAGGCTCGGGAGCTCCTTTTCCCACTGCTGCTCCTGGCTGCAGGGGGAGGTTCTCTCCTCAGGGGCTGCAGACGTGCTGGTGCTGCTTCCCTCCCTCCTTCCCCTTGGCTTCAAATCCTGGCACACCAGAACCGGCTCACGTCTATTTCGAATTTTCTTCAAAGCCTTCACCTACAAGGAGCAGGATAGCTTTCAGCCTGCCTTTCTTTGGCCTTTCCTGCAGAGGTGCTGGTGGCCTCCCTCTCTGCTGTGAGATTTTCCTTGGCTGCAGGCGTCTATCGAAGCACTGCCATCGAATGGGAATTAGTGGGCACCCTTCTGCCATGCAGGAACATCTCCAGAGAGCGTGCTGCCGCTCCTGCTCACTCAGCCTGCCTCACCAGCATGCAAATACAAAGGAGAAGAGATTAAGGATCCAGACTGCTTAAGAGCACGGCAGAATCTTGAGCTGCTAGGTGCAGCATGCTTCAGGCTGATCCAAGCTCCCAGCCTCACCGGGGCCACGCTCCTTCCAGCCTCACATGGTGATGCCCATACCCCCACATTTGGCAACTGGGCAAAAAGCAGCCCTACATGTTTGGAAATGAACCCAAAAAGTCACCTGGGTATTCAGAGGGGAGCACAGCCCCTGTCTGCCACCAGGACAGGACCCCCAGGGCCACGCTGCACCCCGTCACTGCAAACACAGCCAGCAGTGTTCCCCCAGGAGCTGCTACAGTCTCCAAACCAGGCTCAGCTCAGTGATGCCTTTAAATGTTTCACAGTACTTTGCTGCCAGTTTGGTGCTGCCTCTTATTCAAATAGAAGGGACAACTTTAAGAGCTTTCCCCTTCCCAGGCAGAGGACTCTGCCATCTCATCAATTGATGGGATTGCAGCAGAACCAATGGCCGCTGCACAGCGTCTTTTTGCTGCTTCTCCTGTGACTGTTCCCCATCAAAAATATTTCCGGAGTTTTTGCAGTTTGTAATTATATTTTACAGTTTCATTACAAAGCTCATTTTAATTCTTCTCCAAACCGTTCTTGCCGGTCCTCTTGCCACTTTCTCTTTAGAAAAGTCATTAAGTCAGAACTGGAGATCATCCCATTTCCCCCAGTTTTGAGGATATTAATCTGTTTTATTGGTATTTCACTGTCGTTTCCATTCAAGTGTTCTCCATCTTTGCATAATTTGCACTGCCACTCCCTTCGTGGTGACAAGCACAGGCTCAGCTTTCCATTTCAATCCTAAGCAGTCGCATTATGTCTTGTTTTATTTCAGTTTTCGAGACCACAGTGCCTTCCAAGGGCCAGAAGTGTTGTCCCAAAAGCATCCTTAAAGGCACAGACACATGGATGTGCTGCGCAGACCCCTGCGTTACAGTGCAGAGACTTCCTATAGATGCATACTAACTCCAGGAAGAAATCACCCTTAGCAAGAATGAAATCCACCTAAAAAAGACTGTAGAACTCCTCTGTGCCATGGGACGCTGCGTTAAGCCCTGCTCCTTCCACCACCAACGCACCTCTGCAAGTACACTCCTCTCCCCAGCATATTCATTCCCTGCCCTCCACCCTGACCCCAATGTGGGGCTGTGTGCCTCAGCTTTCTGGCAGGGAGAAGCTGCACCCACCCTCAGCATGCCCCGAGCAGCATGGCGAGTACAGGAGCTGAGCAATTGGAACTGACTGAATAATGGCTTTCGTTGGCTGGAAGAAAATGAAATTTGCCCTCGTCTTACTGAAAACTTGCACTTGACGCTCGCTGCACATTATAAAGAAAAGGTCAGCGAAACACAACAAATGCAAGGAGCCCAGTCAGAGAAAGCAATAAATAGTGACAGCAGCCCTTGTCTAATTTTTCAAAGCATCTCTGCCTTGGCTCAAACGCTAGCAATTCCACTCTGTGCTGCTGCAAGGGGCTGACACAAGCAGCTCAGCTGCTGCAGGACAGCAAGCCCAGAGGTAAACAGGAACATCCACCAGAGATGTACAGTGATAACAACAATAACTGTGCCACGGACAAGAGGCAAGTTTAGCCCCACGGCGCGGTTCTCCTGCTGAGTGCGTGCTTAAGGAGGCTTCAGGAGAGCTGTGAGGAGGGGTTAAGGAGTAGAGGTGCCCGTGGGCTCTCACCATCGGCGATGAAGTGCTCGGGGACGTGCAGCGTCACCTTGACGGTCAGTGGACAGGAGAGCTGCGAGCCACACACCATGGCCAAGATGCAGGAGCTGACAGCAATCAGGGTCAGGGCTGTCTTGTTGACAGGGCTTTTCATCGAACCTGGAAGGGAGAGAGAGAGAGAGGTGGGAGCCACGGGATGGATTGCCTTGTGCCTCAGCCTCAGAGCTCCCCAGCTTGCTCTGCTTCCCCCACTGCCAGGACCACAGCTTCTGGAGCCTTCCAACCCCATCTTTTGCATCACGTTCTGCTTGTGGACCTGCAGAATCCTCCAGCCCAGCCCCAGGCAGTTTTCATCAGCCTGGGTTTATGTGGCAAATTTTACCAAGTCACAAAAAAGACCCAAGCCAAACCCAAGGGCAGCCAGTACCATCACACCACTCTTCTCACCAGGAGAAATCTACGTCTGCAGATTTTACACAGCATCGGTGGGTGTTAATTATTTACCCAAATATGTATAAATATTCAGTCATCACACAGGGACTGTGATGAACAACAAAGCAATCTACAGAGCCAGCCACTTTTTCCAGGCAGCAGCTATTACAAAAGAAATCCTACTTCGTCAGTCACAGAAGCTTACGGTATCTTCAGAAACGCAGCTCACAGAAGGGCTTGCTGCAAGTGCCAGCTTCATACTTCTCAGCACAAAGAGGAGCCTCTGAAGCTGGCACCTGGATGGGATGTGGTCTCCTGTCCCCAGCTCTGAGGCCATGTGCGGGACATCAAGGCTAGGGGACACCTGCAGTGAGAAGCCATCCATGGGGACATGCCTTAACCCCTCACTGCTCTGTGTGCACCTGCACACGTGTTAGATCAGGTTGCCCAAGGAACATTCCAACCTGGCCTCAAACACCTCCAGCAGGTTTAGAGAGCAGCATTAGGAAGACTGAATCAGGTCTGCTACAGCATAGTGGGACAGACACAAGCCCAAGAGATGCAGGGGAAGGATGTGAGGCCAGGCAATGAATCCATTGATAGGAGAGACTCAGTCATCCCAGGAGATGCTTCTGCTCTGAGCGGGAGCAGATGAGTCACTCTCTGCTGATGGAAGGGACCAAGAGAAACATTCTCCAGCCAATGCTACCCACCCACAGGTGACAGCCCCAGCATCCAGGCCCCAGGGAAGCACTGACTCCTCAGATCAGCTCCTTCCCCTCCTGCCTGCATCACTGCTCAGGATTCAGGCGAGGATGCATCTTTATCTTTGGAACCCAACCCATCTCCCCCTCCTTGCTCCCTGCCCTCACTCTTTCATCAGCAAAGTGAGATTTAAAAAGCATCTGCTTGAAAATTGAACGGGAAATGCATCCAGCGAGTTAGCACTCGTGTGTTTCACCCTATAATTTGATCAAATCTGCTTAGAGATGCTGGTGCCAGAGCAAGGATCTGGTGGAGCCCAGGGCACAGGCGAGCAGCGTGCCCCCACCAAAGCCTTCCTGCTCCTGGCATTTGCAGGGCAGGAGGAGTGGCTGATCTGCTGGAAAACACCACGTATCCCTGCAACCAACAGGAACAGCAAGATGATTATTTATAAAGCATCTTTTACTTTCCTTATGCGTGCAGCATCTGAACAGCTTTCCCACTATTTCACAGCTTTATCGCCCATCTCCTGTGCCCTTCACCTTCCAGCGCCCTTTTTTCCTTCCCCATCTTTATTTGTATCATCAGCATAAATTAGCACCACCGAACTCAGCCCCTCCCAGGACATACTGTGCCTGCCACAAACCCAGCTTTTGGTTGGAGTTATGATACTCAGGCAAAAAAAAAAAAAGAAAAGATGGAGAAAAGCTGCTATCGAGATAATTGGACACAGTCAAGTATACAATAGAACGGAGAACACTGGATTTTACCATTATAAATCACCTTTCAATCCAGGGTCTTAAAGTGCTTTGCAAACATTAAATCGCAAATCCCTTACGAGTTAGGTGAGTATTATCCCCTTCTCACAGAGCCTGAACCACAGGTATACGAGGCAGCCTTCAGCACCCTGCTGCAGGAGCAGAGCTGGATTACAGCCCCATCCTCAACCCATCCCCACCCCCATGGCTGCAGAGGAAAGGAGCACAGGAGCCTGAATCAACCAAAAGCCCTTTCCACTTCCACGAGCATGAGCCTGGCTGCCCAAGGGGAGGGTCACTGCTCCGGTTCTCCTCCAGTTGCCTTCCCAGCTCCTCCACCCCCCACTTGTTTCCATCACACCGCTAATTACTGGCCCCTAGAACTGCCTGCAGTTGGCTTTCACCAACTGAACCAAGGCCCTGGGATTCTGCTCCAGCAGCAATGTGCTTTCCAGCTCAGCTCTTCATTGCTCACAGACAGTTTGCTGCCGGCTCTAAGGCAGGCTGAAGGAAAAGCAGCTCCTTCCCTCGCTCCTTCAGCAGAGGGACACTCCTGCTTTCCACCCCACCACTGATGCTCCACCACAAGCGCTCCTTCCCGGTGCTCAAACACCCACCTGGAGACAGCCAGCCGAGCGGCAGCCCTCGAGCAACACAAATGTATTCTTAACAACCCATTGCTAACGAAACAAACCTCAACAGGTTCAGCAGGGCTGCGCGCTCCGGCTTGAGATGCGAAACAAAATGAATAATTCCTCCCTTGTCCTGGGGGTGGGATCCGACGCGGCTCAGCGCTGCAGGAGAAGCTGCGCCCGGGCGCTTCCCTCCTCCCCCTGTGATCTCTGGGCTTCCAGGAAAAGTGTTTTAAATTGCAGATTTGCAAATGCACTTCCACAGAACAGGCTGGTATCAGCTGTTAGCTACAGGAGGAGGTGTGGAAGGGAATGCACAACCTCCCCAGGTGGAGGATGGGATTCGGGAGCCCCCGAAACGCTCAGCGCACGACCTCAAGTCTCAGCTTGTGGTCTAAAAAGCCCAAGACAACGACTGCTGCACTATGTCCAGGCACAGCTGAGACCAAGCTCGCTGCCCAGACTCCTAGCAGATCCTCGCTATCCTGAGATGCTCCCTATTTTTAATTAATCAGCTTTCTGCTGTGCCTTGGGTGGTTTCGGCGGCGCTCAGCCTTGGTTTTAGCCTAATTTGCAGGGGCAAAGCAACTGGGGCAGCTCCAGGAGCCCAACAGTGCCCGCACCCAAGTGGGACGTACCAGCAGGGTGGGCAAGAGGAACCCCATCCTATTAAATGTGGAGCAACAAGCTGCAAGGCTGCACGAGGGAGAGGCAGGAAAGGAAAGGGAACAGTGCTGGTGCTTGTAAAGCACACACCCCCCTCCCCAGACACTGCACCTCCTGCACGAGGAGCTTCAATTCAAAGGCACGGGTGTGAACACACCGCAAGCAGCCCCTCCAAACACACCGTGCCTCCTCTGAAATACTCTTTGCTCACGCAGTTAATTCCTCACTGCTCTGTGCACTTTCCCTTGCTCATCTACAGAACAAGGTGGGGGAAATGTGCAGCGAAACTCCGGGCTCGTTTCTGTCTCAGAGAGGCAGCGCTGCTCAAATCCAAGAAAGGAAGAAAAAAAAGAAAGGTAAGCTCAGACCACGCACAGACTTACAAGCAGCACAAATATCCCGTGCTCTCGGTAATGCGATGTTTCTAAATCAGGCTCATAAATACATACTTGGGAGATTAGTCTATAAAAAAAACCTAAACCTTAATTACCCCATCTTTACCAGTGCACAGCCCATAGTGTTAGCCACATGTGGGTGTTAAACGCCAAGTGCTTCACATCTTCCCCACCCCCCCCCCCCCGTGATAATGGCATCATACAGCAAGCTGCGGGGCCACGCGGATGTGAACATGCATTCCAGCCACCACAGAAAGGCAGGGGAAGCACAGTGACTGCTCAGCAACACGCAGCACAGCTGCCAGCACGGGCATGCCGAGCTGTGTGCCAGCATCACTGCACCCCAGTGCCCACTGCACCCCAGTGCCCAGTGCATCCCAGCACCCCAGAGCCCACCCTGGGCACAGAGCTCCGTGCGAGGCGTGCCCATGCTGTGCGCTGCTTTTTGCACGTCAGACGAGTTCAGCACTCCTAATGATGCTTCTTTATGTTCCAGCAGAGGCTCATTAATACGGTACAACAGCGTTTCCAGGACAGCCTCACACGCGGAAACATCTCAAGGTGTTTTACAAGCGGGAGATCATGTTAAATCAAATCAAATACCAATCAAGATTAGCAGCGGTGCTGGCAGGCTGCTGTCGGCACCCAGCACCCCACACTCCGGTCCCACCTCCCTGCACCTCCCTCTCCACCTCTGCCCCACACTGGGTCCCTCAGGATGCACCTCTTCCCCCAGGACCACTCTGCCTCAGTGCCCATATCCAGCAGGGGATGCACATCGCTGCAGCAAGGTTCCCAACCAGCGTCAGCAGGAGGTGTGTGCGTGTGGGGGGGGGGGGGAAGGGGTGGAGGATGAGGTGCTTCTGAATTTAGAGAGCATCTCATCTTGCTAAGAACACGCTGAATCAGATTAATGCCATTAACGATTATGAATTAACCCCTGGCAGGGTTTGGGGGCAGGGGAGGCAGCAAGGGGAGGTCGGAGCCGTGTGGATGGAGCCTGGTGAAGTCCTGGGCTCAGGGCTGAGTCTGTATCCCCCCGCTGCTGCTCGGCCCGGCAGTGCAGCGGCTGCTGATGAGCTCATGGAGTGTTAACGCTCCTGTGCTGAATAAAGGCGTCTGTTCCGTATTCATGCATTTGCTCCGTGCTTATGCAGTTTCCAGCAGTGCTCCTGCTTCGCTCTAAAAGCTGCAGCTTGCAGTGAGACGCCGCCAGCAAACGTCAGGGGTGAGGAGCAGGAGGATGAAGGGAGAAGAGGAAGGCAAAAAGAAGCCCCGCAGGCTGGCACGGACCGGGACAGCAGTGGAGAAATAGAGAGAAAAGAGAGAGGGGGCAGCCCAGGCTGAGGGCTCGGGGGGTGCCAGCAATGCCAGGCTCTCAGCGCAGCTCTATGGGCAGGATTCCTGCAGCCCCATTTGCCACTTCTCTCAGAGCACGGACAATTAAAGGCAATGAAGTCAGTTTTGCTTTCATGTTCTCAGTGCGGAATCAGTTGAGATAAAATCACATTAAAGAAGCAGTTACATGCAGAACGCCGCAGATTGCCTGCACTGGAATCTTCCTTGGCTCAGAATTAAGGCCTCGTCTCTTTCTTATTTTATTTTATTTTTTGCTATGTTTTAAACTCCAGCCCCACGTTTACACTATTTGAGCACCAACGCACATCTGAGCGGGAGGCTTCATTGCGAGGAGGAGGGAAAGCAATTTTCAATCCAGCGCAACGAAAACATATTTCCTACAGGAAGAAGGAGAAAATAATCATTATCTACTGAACAGCTCACACCAGGTCACGGCCCTGGGAGGACCGCTGCCAGCGAGCTGAGCTGGGATCACAGTGCACGTGGGGGCTGCTCCGACACCAGGGATGCAAAAAAAACACATATCCAACCCAACTCTATTTCTGGAGGGGATGCACAACACGAAGCCCAGCTCTGCAGGAGCTCCCAGGGGGTCGGGGCACGGCCGTGCCTCAGTTTCCCCAACGCAGAGCTTTTCCACTCTGCCCTCCATCCCCTCCCAATGCTCCCATTGCTCCGGGAAGGGATCTATCTCATCGTGGGCACAGTGAGAAGCAGCTCAGTTCACCACGTGCCATCCCCTCGGCCTTGCTGGACTACCTGGGGAGCAGAGCCTTGTTACCATGCGGCGGGCAACGGCGCAGCGATTAGTGAAATTTGTTACCCGCGTGCTCGGAACAAAATTAAATTAAAAGTGCCGCTTTGCTGTCACGATAAGGGCCAAGCCGGGGAGATAATTTTTCACTCTCAAACACTCAATTACCGGCGGAGGCTGCATCAGATACCGTTGGAAATAAATAAATAAAGGGAGAGGCCCGTGCCGCCTCCGGGAGCAGCTGTAACAGCGTTATCTGCGGCGCAGTCTGCGGAACTTCGAGAGCCTGAGGCTGCCGTGCCGCCTCCGCCGCTCTAATTGCCGGCCCCGTGCTTCCCGCAGTGGGTCTTCTCCCCCAGAGCTGCCCCAGCACTGCTGCTGGATGGCACCGAGCAGGGGAGGAAGGAGGGGCTGGTGGGGGTTATCTGCTGATGCAATGCCTGTGCGCTCTCTCTGCAAAATAAGCCATCATGTGAAAAGCAGCGCGCTCATTAGCTCGCTGGGAGAGCGGCATTCACAGCGTGGCTTTGGTGGCTAAGGAGGGGAAGCTTCAGCATCCTGCATCTGTCCAGCACGGGGTGGGAGGCACCGTGTGGGGCTGTGTGTGGGGTGGAGAATGCACACCGCTGCTCCGGGACCTGCAGCACCATGTGTGTGTGACATGCAGGGATGTCCTCTTCCAGGTGCTTGTCCCTGCAGCCAGCCGCACGGCCACACACAAGCCACGTGTGCACAATACATCAGCTCTGTCCCATCCTCCTGCAGCTCCGTGTTTCCTACCCTGGGAAAAAAGCCACCCCTGGGGCACAGCACAAGGCACGGGGACACGCTGATTATCCCATATACTCAGTGCAAGCACCAAAACACGTCATGTTTGCTTTATCACCTTCCATCTCCTGTCTCGACTCCTGGCAGGGCTGCAGTGGCACGGAGCAGGGATGCAGCACAGCAGGGCCAGCAGCACGCTGACACGGTGACACGCTGACACGCTGCCCTGCCACCACGGCTCAGCCCCACCGGGCCCGGCACACACCGACAGCACTACTCCAATTTCATTCTGCATTTCATTTAGTTCCCCATGAAATAATAAGTGTCTGCCGCCTCTGGAGACAGGAGAGGATCAAAGCGAAGCTTCCTCGCATGTAACAGACTCCGAATACCTAATATTCGCTTATAAAAGGCCTTGTTTTAAACACCAAATACAGAGGCAGATCAAAGCTCGGCTTCTCATTTCTCTAACAGCCCTCAGAAGACTTCACCAGCCAGCAAGGCACACACATGCATGCGCACACGCGCCTGACACCAATCCAAGGTGCATAATTGGGCTCTGCTAATTTGTGCTAATTTTCCACAGCGCTGTGTGCTATGGAAACAGTTGGACGCCTTGTTCGGGGAGACCTCACTCAAGGGCAGCCCACACCACAGTACTCAGCACATCCCACATCCCTGCAGCACCGCGGAGGACAGGAAAGTAGCACCCAGCTGGCAGCAGTGCATGGGAACTCAGTGGGATGCTTCCTCTTGGATCAGCCTGCAGCTCAAGGTGAAGCAGCCCAGGGTGCTCACCACCTGGGAGCTCAGTGCTGGATGAGTTCTGCTGTGGGGATGGAGCAGGAGATGTGCATCGGGCTCCATTTCCCTGCTTTGCTTTTTGCTGCTCATCTTTCTCTCTCACACCCAGCAGCAGGACCTGGCTGAACACATCCCATGCTGCTCCGGAGAAGGGAGGGACTGAATGTGCATCCAAGCCTGATCCCTCCCGTGTCGGGCAGCTGAGGATGTGGGTTAACATCTCTGCGAGGTGGGTGGGTTCACTGGGAGACTCCAGTTCTGATGAATGATGGCCTCAGATGCAGTCCTCCATGCACTGCAGCAATTGTCTGAGCTGGGAAGGAGCCTGGGTGCTCCCAGCTTCCTCAGGGGGAAGCAGGGGAGAGGAGGGAAGGAGAGCTCAGGAGAGCACAGAGCTGCTGGGAACAGAATCACAGAACCACGAAGGTTGGAAAAGACCTCTGAGATCACCGAGTCCGACCCCAACCCGTCCCACCATGCACACTGACCGCGTCCCTCAGTGCCACATCTCCACCGGTTGTGAACACCTCCAGGGACGGTGACTCCACCACTCCCCGGAGAGCTGTGCCAGTGCTTGTCTTGCTGAGAAGTAATTCTTCCTAATATCCAGAACTGAAGAATCCAAAGGAGTCGGGAATGAGGGACAGCGTACTGCCCCCACGTGCTGCCGGCCTCAGCGCTGCTGCTCTGTGCATTCCCATACTGAAAAGCAAATTGCTGCTGCAGAGATAGCACGCAGGCTGACAGCTCCCACAGCAGCACACCTGCCCTCCCCCAGCATCCACCTGTGGGAACGTCCCGCTCATTTACCTCGTCAAGCACACCCCTGGGCCCCATGAAACCCGCAGCTTTTCCTCTGCAGCAGACAAATTAAGCCTACGACCACTGAACCAGCTTGCTTTGGCACAGCACAGAGTCACAGCCACCCCGCACGGCGTGGAGCGGAACCTTCCCATCACACCAATCGATGACGGCGCCGGTAATTGTGCTCAGATCTGCAAAAGTGAGGAGAGGAGTCACGAGGAATTTCTCTCCTCGGACCCGATAACTATCTTGCAGCATCATCAGTGACACACGAGCATCGCAGGATCGATGCGGGAACATCACTGTACGAATTAACCGTATCTGACGACGCGTCCTTCTCTATTAGAATTATGATCTTGTCCAATTATGGATCTATGCTGAACTTGTAATTATGAGTTTGGTACTGTGACTTCCCACTAAGCTATTGCCTTCCTTCCACAAGGGAGAGAGGAGTCAATGAAAGGATAATGGAAAATTCCTTTCAAGGACGCGGCGATGGCAAAATTTAGCTAGACAGGAAGGAAAATACAACAGGGACTTCACGCAAGACAATTCCCTTGTTCAGCCATTACCTAACACAAACAAAGCTGCTTTCTGCAGCATCACTCAATCCCTAACACAGACCTAACAGCCAGCTCTGCCTCCTGAACTCCCTTCAAACTCAGCCATCAAAGCTGCTCAGGTGAACAACTCTGTATTCAAAGGAAAATGACGCGTTCTTCCTATTCATCTGCTCCTTTCTACTTGCTGTAAAGGAAGCACAAACAAACAGCCCAAACAAACACACCTCGCACCTCTCTGCAGTAGCTGTAGGGGTTTCAAGAGACTGGCGGAGCACTCGGCCTAATGGGGAAGGTGCAGAGGCAGCAGGGAAGCCAGGCTTTATTTGTTTTCCCTTAACATACATCCTTCCCCACCTTGCTTGCACACAATATCCCATTCCCATCAAAGCAAAGAGAGAAAACCCAACTTCAGCAACTTTCCCCAAGTACCCACGGGCTCGCACACGGCCCAGCGCAACGGAGGACCTCATGGAACAAAGGACTTCAGAACATTTCCCCTCTGTGCCACCGAATTTCAGCACTGTTTCTGCTGTCACTGTGTGCCACACAACCCATTTCCTCCTTGTTTTCCAGAACAGGCAGTAAGAAGCCATTTACTCTTAATCCAGCTGCATTAGCACTGCAGTGCATAGCTCAGCCTTGATTCCACCCCTGGCCTTTCATCCGAAGCTCCTTTTGAACCCAGTGGGAATTTCTTGGGGCTCAAAAGCACACAGGGAAAGATGGAATTCCCACATTTCAGCAGGAACAAATGCAGTACGCCCATGTGCATTTATTCCAGCATGCAATCATCGAGCTGACCACAGGAGCTGAGGTAATTTCACATTCACATCCACACATTGCGAGCATTTATCCACACGCCTCATCACGGAAACAAATGGAGGTGCACGTGCTGCACCAGGCACAGCCATCACTCTGGTGCTCTTTGCTCCAAGATGGAAAACAAACGGAAGGAGTGGAACCACGGCACAATGCTGAAATGGCTCCCAGTGGAGCTCTGTGGAGTGGGTGGAAGGGCAGTGTTCAGCTCCAGGACTGTGGGGTGCCCAGCCATGAGCATCCCCAGCACCAGGATGAGGGAATGGGGCTTGGGAGCAACCACCTGGGCTGCTGAAATCAGTAACTGATATCAGAAATCAACAAACTATGAACATAGACATCGCTGGGTAATGCTAACAGCTGCACCCCACAGCATCACGGAAGCACTGCATCTCAGGATGCCATCCCCATACACGCTACTCTTGTCCTTACCTGCACCCAAGGGTGCAGCCAAGGTGCTCAGTCCCTTTCGTCTCTTGTCCCCACGTGCAGCACAGGTGGCTGCTTCATTCTTACCTTTGCTTCGCCTCCTGCTGCGGTACTGCTCGGTGTAAAAGGTGAGCTGGGTTTCATCGTCTGCCTCGGAGCCCGAATTCCCTTTGGTGCGACCAAAGCCGATGCCACCTGAAGTGAGAGGGGAGAAAAAGATCAGAGAAGCACAGAATGGTTGTGTTAGAAGGGACCTCAAAGCCCCCCAGCCCCAAGCCCTGCCGTGGGCCAGTTGCCCCCCCAGCTCAGGCTGCTCAGAGCCCATCCACGGCCTTGGGCACCTCCAGGGATGGGCACCCACAGCTCAGGGCAGCAAAGCACAGTGAATCTCAATGCACAGAAAAAGCAGCAGAAATGAAAGAACAGATCCTGCACTTGGGAGCACTCAGGACCCCCTGGCGCAGGGCTGGCTCCCAAGCACTGAGGTCTGCCTGTACCCTGCACACAGCGGGGATGTGGGGGACACACAGACACCCCCGTGTGCCACCTCCTTTATGACAGGGAGGGACAGACAGCCAAGCAGGGCTGGCAGGAGGCCCGCAATCCTAACCAAGTTTCAAGCAAAGAGGCCCCTGGAGGTTGACAGTGGGCCTTTAAACTGCCATTAAAATATTTTACTGTTTTTAAAAAAGCCTTTATTCTAGGCAGCAGCACCGTTTCTTGGCAGGAGAACGGAAAACGAAAGTGCTGCCTCCTGCCCTGGGAATCTTCCATGGCTGGGAGGAGAGGTGGGTTTCGACCTGGAGCTCTGTGGGATGGGATGGGTCGTGCTGTGCCCGCTCTGTGCCCATCAGAAGCTCCCAGGGATGGAGCTGAGCAGTGCCCAGCGAGGGAAGCACCGAGGAGAAGTGGGAACGAAGGGCCCTGCGGTGATTCATGCCGCCGTAAATGCTGCCTGGTGTTTGCTGCTTTACTACCAGGTGTGATTTAGGGCCCTAAAGTGTGGCCATTAATTACCTGGTGTTACCGGGATATTTCTATTAGGGTCCTAGAAAGCAGTGGGAGGGCATTAATGCAGCACAGAGCTGACAACAGCACTGATGCCAGTGGCTGTGGGGCTGGCACCCCAGTCACAGCTGTGCCCCCAGAGCCCCAAACCCAGCACCTTGGGGTCCCCTCCATCACACCACACAAGCTGCAAACCGCAGGCCCAGCAGCTAGCAGCAGTGCTGGCAGGGCAGCAGGATGGCTGCAGCAGTGCTGCCTTGCTGCAAAAATGGCATGGAGCAAAACCCCGTGGTTTATTTTTGCAGGGCAGAGGGCCAGGTTCCACTTGGCCCAGCCCCGTGCCAGCCCACATCCCGGCCCCCAGCTGCCCCGTGTTTGCTTGCTGCCCGCGTCGCCGTGATGGATGGTGCTGACATGTTACATTACTCAGCCTGGATGTCTTCGGAGAACTGGTGACAGCGATATTGCATTTTCTGATTACCCAGAACCGTGCAGGATGTCAGAGTACAGGAGGTGGGGACCCAGCGCAGGTCCCCAGCCCACGGCGGAAACGTCTGCTCCGATCCATCAGGGCAGGGATGCTTTTATCCCTCCCAGGGGCACTGGGATTCACCTCAGTGATGGTTTTCAGGGTACATGGACGGAGCAGACCCCGATCCCGAAGCAGAATGAGGTGCTAGGCAGAGAAAAGCTGGCACAGATATAGCCCCCATGCAGCAGTACTGCAGCAGCAGGGCTGTGCTAGCGCAGCGCAACGCCAGCTCCACGGCAGTGCTGCAGAGCTGCACGGAAACTTTTTAGCAAATGGGAGCTGACACCACAATTACTTTGCAAAACATGCGCCAAAAAAAAACCCCACAAACGAACCACAAAACCTACACGACTTTGATATCCGTTATGAACAACTCCCAAACCCCACTGCTGGTGTGCCCCAGCACTGCGGATGAAGCCAGCCCCAAAGGATGGCAAAAAGGAGCTCCCGCTGCCCCGCAGCACTTGCCAGACGTCTCAATGAGGTGCTCTCAGCACTAATCCTGTTTGCAGATTGACAAGCTGGTTAATCCCCTCCAGCAGCCACAGCTCAGACCTGCGCTGGTGTGTGCCGATGCCGGGTTTCAGTCTGATGCTCATTTAGATGGGAGCGAGGCAGGGATCCAAGGCAAACATGTCCCGTGATCACATAATTAAAGATCCTATCATTAGCAGGTGCTCGCATCGCAGCCCAGCTGGGGATGTGCAGGCCCCGTAATTTGGGGATCTGGGGTGGCCAAGTACACGTGCAGAGGTCCCAGAGCTCCAGATGGTCCCACAAAGCCCATCTGGAGGCTCAGGGAGGTGGCAGTGTCCCCACAGTCCCCCTGATGTGACTGGAAAAGAAGCCATCGGGTGTGAACCGGAGGCAGGTTCTCTGAATTTTGCTTTTAGGACTGCTGTCAGAAGCTGCCAAGACCCCAACCCTCCCAGCACGGCAGCACTTTCATGGCTGAGATGTGACTACTGCCATCAGGAGCAGCCAACAGGAGCGGGATGTGATGCTGGGAGCCAGGAGATGAATGCCCTGAGTTGAGTCACAAAACGTGGGATGGGGGCACAGGGGAGGAGAGCAGCAATGGGACAGCCTGGCCAAGCTGCAGTTCTGGGGTCTGTAACAATTATGGCACAGCGGTGACCTCCAAAACGCATTAAGACACAGCCCCAATCTACACTAAATCATGCCTCAGCTTGAGCAGTCCATTAATCACACATTTATTTTAAGAGAGCAAAGCACCTACGGAGCTTTCCCACTTACAGAGCAGGCGAGGCGAGCTGTGCGCGAGCACAGGGTCTCGGCCACCAGCATCACTGCACTGCTGCATTTTGGGCACTTCTTAGGAACGCAGAGATGACTTTCACCAAAGCACCAGAGGCCACGGTGCTTTTAAGCTCCTGCCCCAGGAGAGGGCAGCAGACCCCTCTCAGATCGTACCCACCTTCTCAGGGACATCTCCACTGAGCACCCAGCATTGCTCCCATCCCTGGGGTGGCCCTGGGGGACACAGGGACAAGCAGCAGGAGGAGGAAGCACGGCAGCGGGCACGCAGCACAGTGTGCTGTCCTCCTGGCAAGTGGAGGGCTCCTGCTGCAGCCCCAGCAATGCAGAGCCCACTGTCACCTGCAGCCAGGAGCCACCTTCCTGCACCCACACCCTCACCATCCTCCTCTGCCTGTATTATTTATAAAGCTTAAACACACTCCCCTCAATAAAAGTGTCTGGGGGGAAAGGTTTGTACGGAAAAGGCATCACACTCCAAAAAAAGTTATGAGGTACTGTACGTGGAGAAGCTTTGTGCTTTCTGGTGTTTCTTTTTTTTTTTTCCCAGAGCTGTTAGGAACACTCAGCACAGATTTAATGACGAGCAATAGGCAGCAGTTTCAACACACTCAGTGTGGGGACATGAAGCAAGGAAGAGCTCAGCTGAGATTTGTTTGTGTAGGGCTGGGGCTCGGGGCTGTTTGTTTTCCACTGTGGTTTGGTTCAGCCCTCCCTTCTCTCCGTGAGACACCCGGGGCCCTTTTGGAGCCTTTCTGCAAAGGAGAAAATCCTTCGTCTGCGAGCAGCTCTTGCAGAGAGAGCCCTCCAGCTGTAGGACCCTGATGAGGTTAAGCATTAATTAAATGGAACTGCAAGAAAATAATTACACACACGCATCCGTCAGGCCAACTTGTCACTACCCCGAAACAAAGTTGGATGCAAACTCCATCAGCAGAACTGTCATGTGGCTGTTAGGAGGGAAATAAATGCATCCCAAATGGACAATTTCATTTAGAGGGAGGGAAAAAAAAAAAAAATGGATTGCAAAGGATTAATGAGGCGAAGGGTTTGTGTTTGCAATTGGATGTAAAATGCAAACATCGTAAGTTCTGATATCATCATTTAACCTTAATGCTCCAACCGCTTGCTGCCGCAGGGACAATTAAATGCGGGCTGTAAAACCCACGCTCCCAGCCCACAGCAGTGCCCAGCCACGGCCCCCAGGGAGGGCAGGAATAGGAACAGGAGGGAGAGGAGAGGATGGGGCCACTTTGGTGGAGCTGCCTTGGTTTGCAGGTGAAGAAATGTTGCTGAAGGTGTGTGGTGAGGATTCCCATGTATCTCACCCTAAAGCATAACGGGTCTCTTACATCCTCAGCAATTAAGGCCACGCAGAGCTCCCCACCATGCACAAGAGCACATGCAGCCATCAGCGTGGCTGTTCCAGGGAGCAGCAGAGTCCCAGACCAAAAATCTCAGGGTGTGGGTGTCAGCTCGCCCCGCAGCCCCATCCCAGCCCCACTGCTCTGCCTGCAGCTGGGATAGGAACCTGTAACCACAGATGTGCACCCAAAGCCCCCGAGAGGACAGCAAAAGCCAGCATCCAGCGAGGCAGGAAGATCTGCGGTCAGGAAGCTAGATTTGCTCTGCCTCCAAGGGGTCTGTGCTCTCTGCTTGCAGGTCTGCAGACAGCAGAAGAACTCCAAGGCTGGTAACTTCCTTTTTTACATCACGGGTCTCACTCCTGCTCCTGAGGATCTTCTAGAGGAGGTCCAAAAGACACCCCCACACACCTTATGGCTCTTGGGACAAGAGGACCTTCAGAAGGTCTCCACATGCCCTGGGAACGTCAAGGACTACATTTAGAATATTTCCTCCTGCTCTCATGCTCTTGAGGACTATCTGGAGGACATCCAGGCCTCCTCCTCTCCTCCTGTCCTGGGGTACTTTAGGACACTCTGGAGGATGTCCAGAAGAACTTATCCTACACTACAGACCTTCTGGAGTACATTCAAGGATTTCTTTTGCTCTGGTGTTCTTGGAGACCATCTGGAGGACATTCAGAAGACCTCCACCTCCCCTGAGGACCATTTGGAGGACGTCCAGAAGACATCTTCCTACCTTAGGGACCACCTGGGGACCTCTAGAGGGCATTCAGAAGATCTTCTCCTTTCTTGGGGCTGGTAAGAACCTTTTGGAGGACATCCAGAAGACATCCTTCAGCCTTGGGGACCTCCTGGAGTACATTCAACAAGCCTCCTCCTGCCCTGGAGACCATCTGGAGGACGTCCAGAAGACATCCTCCCACACCCCGGGGCACAAGTGAACACAGAGCAGAGGATTTGAATGGAGGCTCACTGATGGGAGATGGAGGAGATGTCTCCCAAGGATGGGAGATGGGGCACCACGCTGGCAGCTGGCATCACATCTCCTCCCAAATTCAGCTGAAAGGATTGCTACAGTTGTTCTATGAGTGATCAAAAGCCTCGTGCCTACACGTGGCTTAAAGTGAATGAAGCGAGTAAAATAAAATAAGCAAACGGAAAAAAAAAAAGAATTTGGAGCAGGAAATCAGGGAAATTTCAGCAGACAGTCACTGTGGACCCCAAAGCATCCCCCCTCGACCACACTAACATCCAGCCATACGGATTTGAATAACTACTAGAAAACATACCAAATAATTTAAACCAGTTAAAGAGTCAGAACATTTTCTTCACACTGAGTGAATAATTTATGGACAGAGCTATAAAGAAGAAAAAAAAAAGCCCTCTCCAGGCCTGTATCGGAGGAAAATGTATCCAGAATAAAAGATCACATTTCAGACTCATAAATAAATGAAAAACAAACCCAATAGTAAACAGAAAGCACAGTATTTCCTGCCCGGCTTCCCACGGAGCTCTGGGCGGACACATCTGCTCAACCCCCTAAAAGAAGAGCTCCAGAGCCTATCCTTGGGCACAGCTCTGCCATGCCCTCACCCACAGCCATCCCTCCGGCCATGGCCACATCCCAGCAGCATTTTACCTCGGGGTCGGCTGCGGCGTTTGCGTCTCCCCACAGAGGTGCTGCGCAGCGCGGGCTGGAGCTGCCCGATCTCGATGGGCGTGTTGGTGCGGAAGCTCTCCTTGAACTTCTGCATCAGGGACTCCACCGTCTCCTGAGTCACCTCCGGAGCTGCAACGCCAGCAAAGGGAGAGAGCAGTTAGAAGGGTTTGGAGGGGAAGATGTGTGAGGAGAGGTGCCTGGGTTTGTTTGGCCAGGGGAAAGGGAGACTGAAGGGAGGCACCATGCAGCCCTCCATGGCACCATGCAGCCCTCATGGCATCCTGCAGCCCCACATAGCATCTTATAGCTCC
Source organism: Callipepla californica brunnescens (assembly GCA_023055505.1). Taxonomy (NCBI): domain Eukaryota; kingdom Metazoa; phylum Chordata; class Aves; order Galliformes; family Odontophoridae; genus Callipepla; species Callipepla californica. Next base: position 6,648,147 of record JALIRH010000028.1, on the reverse strand, counting down.
TCGTGGCATCCTGCAGCCCTTCGTGGCATCCTGAAGCCCTTCATGGCATCCTGCAGCCCCACATAGCATCTTATAGCTCCTCGTGGCATCCTGCAGCCCTTCGTGGCATCCTGAAGCCCTTCATGGCATCCTGCAGCCCCACATAGCATCTTACAGCTCCTCATGGCATCCTGCAACCCTTCATGGCACTCTGCAGCCCCTCATGGCATCCTGCAGCCCCTCACAGCAAGCAGAAGGTCAGCACTGATCTCTGCTCTCTGGTGACAGCAACAGAGCCTGAGGGGATGGCAAGGAGGTGCATCAGGGGATGGTCAGGTGGAGTTTGGGAGCCCCACCGTTGAGTAAGGCCAAAAAAAAATAACTCCAAACAGAACTGCCCTATAAAACATCGCCCGCCCCACCCAGCCAGCAGGCAGAAACAATGAATGTGCTTGCAAATGTCAAAGATGAACTTTGGGATCAAAAGGTTTGCTCTCCGGAAGGCCACAGAGGTCGCCCAGGTTTAACAAATAGCTTGGCCTCTGTCAGCAACGTGAATAAACTCATTAGTGGAGCGTGACCTTTGCCTCCATCAGGAGAGTCCTGGAGCCTCAGATCAGCTCCTGGAGCTCCTCCTGCACACAGCACATCTGTGCCCATCTGAGGCTGCAGGGATTCCCTAAGTAGTACTTGCAGAGATGCATCAGCGCAGAGCAGGGACGTGGGTATGTAGGATGGGGTGCTTTTAATCCTACACGAGGATCTGGCTTAAATGAGGGGATGGAGCATCAGTTGCTGCACCTTGCAACCATTCAACAGCAGTTTTACCCCACCCAGGCATCACAAATCAGAATCCCCCCAATACCCTTCAGTAGGAGACCTCCCCTGCATCCACCACCTCCTTGTGTTTCACTACTCTTACCATACAAAAAAAAAGAACACACCCCTTTTCTTTACGTCTGACTTAAATAATATTCTCCTTTGTGGGAGGCAGGGCTGTGCTCCATCCTTTCCTCCCCCGGACTGTACAGACAGCGGGGACTGCACGATGCAGGATTTGTTGAACCTGCTGAGGTTCTCCTGGGCCCACTGCTGGAGCCTGGCTGCATCTCCTGGTTGGCCTGGCCAGGTCTCCAGAGCAGCAGCTGTGCCATGGGGCCCTCTGCCAACAGACAGCAGTCTGCATGAACCCCGGGGCTGTGCAATGCGGCACATGTGCAAGTAGAATGGGGATGGCACCAATCACACAGCTGAGGCTTATTCACTGGAAGGAGGGCAGAAGAAAGGGTGTGGAGGGAGAAGGAGTGGGGGAGGATGGTGTCTGCAGTTCCCAAGGAAGAGCAGTGAGGTCACAGCCCTTGGGTGTTCCTTGCTCAGGTGTAGCTTTGGACCGTCTGCCCTGGAGCTCTGAGGTTTGGAGCAGTGCAATAAAACACAATGCCCCACATCACTGTGGTCTCAGCAAGTGGAGTGTGACACAGACAATAGAGCAGAACCAGGACAAAGCCCTCATGGACAAATGAAAGGTAGCTGGGATGAACTGGAGGAGCACCGGGGACAAAAGGAGGACCTTTTAGGCACAACCAAAGGGAGGGAACACACACCCATGTACTGCAATGTGAGGAGACACAGTGGTAGGACACTCCTGAGCCCAGGGATGTCCATCACAGCCAGCTCAAGACACCTCCCCCCAGCTTTCCCACCCACCACACACACATACCCTGCAAACAGAGACGTCACTCTGCACACAGGCTCAGCATTCACGTCTACAGAGAGGTTTTGGTTGTTCACAAAAGGATGAGAACATCACTAGAATGGGGCAAAGCTTCCACCAGAGCAACGCCCCAGCTCTATCCTGGGATACTCAAGCCAAACACTGTGCTGCTGCTCTCCATTCTCAGCCCCATCCCCTCATCCATCCCCCATCCCCATCCCCTCCTTACAGCATCAGCCCATCAGCTTTGCTCACAAGCTGACTGCCCTCTCGTCGAGCACATCCTCCCAGATCGCCTTCCCTCCTGCATCGGTTTCCAGAGTGAATTCATCGGGACCACTGAGCTCATATTTTCATCACCACATGGGGCGTTTCTGAAGCCAAGCAGTGGTGGTGAGATCCACCCCAGACTTGGCGTGGCACCACCACTACCTCCATCCCACCCCGTCCCCATAACGCCTTGGCAGCTTAAAGCCACCGCACCACCAGGCTCACACAGAGGGAACACGAGGCTCCCCAGCCTCCACCTCCAGCTTCCATCTCCACCGGTGATTTAAGGACACAGCCGAAGGTCACCGTACCTTTGTGAAGCACATGACACGCTCCCATTGCACACCTCCTTCCTGTCCACCCCCATACACTATTTTGAAAGTGATTTGCTCTCCTTATGGCTCCCCTCTCCGTTTGCACATCTCCCACAAAACAATTGGGCTCCAGTAGCCTTTATTTCTCCCTTTCTTTTCGCTGGCACAAATTGCAGTGGGAAAATATGTTGTTTGGCTTAAAAATTACCAAGAAAAAGAAGAAAGGAAAAAAAGTCATCAACAGAACAGTACGAGCAATGTTTGGATAAAAATACTTTGCAATTGGATGAGAAGCGTTTCAGCATTTGTGGGACTTCCAGCAAGCCAGCAGAGCTGCACCCTCCTTGTCTCAAGATCTGGGGAGATAAAAACCAGCCTTAAAAGCTCCCATGGCAAGGAGATCTCCAGAACACATCCCAGCCTCCAACCAGTGCCACCCATCACGACCCAGGCCCAAGGGATGCACTGATTCCCACCTCCTCCACCACCCAAGGACGTTCTCAGAGGCAGGGAAGCAGGGATGGAGCTGGGGGAGATGGAGCACCCACAGCCCTGCAGTGTGATCAAACTGAGCCCCCACTTAAAAGCTTTTGGTTCTTGAGGCCACAACCGTCCCTGTCCTTCCTACACAATACCTGCATGGACAGCTGCAGGGAGAAGCCTGGGAAGGCAACACCAGCTCGTACTCCCCACGCCAGATACTGATATTTCAAGGTATATCACTTTCCAGGCACCCAATTTTCACCTTGCTCACTTAACTTCTGTGTGGCAGAGGGCAGTGCACTGAATTCCCAGCACTGCCCATGGATAAAACGCTGCCCGAGTTCAGGCACCACAGCAGCACAGAGCAGAAACATTTCCCAAGAACACATCAAACCCCATTAGGGATTACAGTTCGGATGCAATTAGTAATCAAGGTTGAGGGATTTTTGCCTTCGCATTCACTCTGACTTCTGCACACATTTCTGCTGGGCCCGTGGCCGTGTGTGTGATGCAGTTTCATCTCAGAGCTGACCTCTCCAGGCCCAGCTCCTTCCCACTTACCAATGGCCACCAGTATTCCCCTTCCCACTGCCTCCAGTACTTCCCCTTAGGCCAGGCACACAGAGAGATGCTCTCCAGGCACGCAGAGAGATGCTCTCCAGGCACACAGAGAGATGCTCCCCAGGCACACAGAGAGATGTTCTCCCGTGATGCTGCCTCCAAAAGCCCAACACGCCTTTACCATCACGCACGATGATGATGTACCAGATACCCAGAGCAGTTTCCCACTGTCACAACCACACCGTGCAAACCAACCCTCTGAGTTTCCGCACGCTGATTTGAATGGTTTGGGGCTCAACCTTTTGGAGACTCAGAAGTTTCCAGAGTAGATCCCACAGAGCATTTCCAAACACTGCCCTTCCTGCCCCGTCTGGGAGCGACATTTCACAGTGGAAACCCTGTTTTCCCACCAGCTCTCAATAACAGGTGTTTGTTGTTTTTCCAAGCATGAAATAAGCAACAGCGTTTGTTCTGAAACTAGGATGTGGACTGATTTTCAGCAGTGCCGCCCTCAAGGTACTGAGCTCCAGGAAGCGGAGAGCTTTACAAGCATAAAATTGGGTAATTATGCCAAAGCCTGTGTGATGAAGGTGGGAGAGATTTGTAAGACCGTTTTACACTGATTGGGAAGGAAACACGGCCGGATAGCACGGAGCTTTGTTTCAGGGGGCCGAGCAGCTCCTCCGATGCACACATCTCCTTTGCCCTTAATATACATTAATAGGTGATTATAACCATTCATAAATCACCTGCTATAAAAATAGATTTTTAGACGTAAGAAGAAAAAAAAAACAAAAAAAAAAACTAATTGTAATTGCAAATCGGAGGGGGAAAAAGGCAGAAGAAGAGATAAAACTTCCTCCGAGATGTCTCCTTTGAAGGAAACTGAACAAATGTACTTTCCTCCTTCATATATTCATGAGCTGATGCTTCCCTACCCCGTTCTCTACCACCCTCGGCTCCGGGCTCCGAGCCAGCGCTGTCCTTATCTGGTACGAGGCAGGAAGGAGTCCTGATACCATCACAAGTTTTCAGTAGTTCAGCAAATCTGGAGCGAAGTCTTCAGCGGTCGTTAACACAGCTGAGGGCAGTGGGATGCTGCAAGATGGGAGCAGCGCTGCCCACCACGGCCCCACAGTGGGCTCAGCCACGTGGGGAGCACCACACAGCCTCTTTCTCCTTTGGAAAAGCCCAAACTGGAGGAGCTCAAAGGCACCTGCGATGCACAGGGGACGGGTTGACTTTAAAACCACCTTGATGGTCACAAAGAACGCACCCCCTCCCCGCCGCCGTGTGCCCCGACCCTCCTCATCCTCTCTCCAGTCACGGCGCTCAATCACTCGCCAGCTAATTGCCTCCACTCATGTGTGCAAACTAACCGTTTACTGGAAAATGCCACGGAATGTTAATTTCATTTGGAATTGGGTAATTGCGACGCGTTCCCGTATATATATATATATATATTTTATTACACGAAATGAATAAGCAGGGTATTAATAGCATCGCTTCCAGCTCCGACCACAATCGCAGCCCCGTCGGCAGAGGCTGGGAGTTATTTGTCAGCCCTTGCTTTCCCCTCGTTCCTTCCTTCTGCCTTTCCCTTCCCCTCGTCACGCTCCTGACTTTCCATTTTGGTAATTAAGATAATGCAGTATAATTATAAACACACTGCGAAAGATCAAAGCCCGCGTGCCGCGGTCCAACAGCCCCAGCTCCGTCTGCTCCAGAACCACCATCCCAGCCCATCCCCGACCTCCCCAAGGGCTGCTTTCTCTAGAAGAAATACTGAGCTCTTCCTATGGGGCAAAGACTTCTCAAGCTCAGCCCTCCCCTGCCTCTAACACAGCATTCATCCCCTTGGCCCATTTCTCCTCCTGGTGGGACCACAGCAAAGAAGAATCCAAACATGATGCTGCCCCTCCAAGCCTGCTCCAGCTCTCTCTCAGCACCGAGAGGATCCAGGCCACCACGTGCTCTGCTTCCCACATCTCCAGCCTACTAAAACCCTTCACTTACCAATTTTATGAGACACCATAACTTTACAGCTTACGCAGCGAGCAGAGAGAGGAGCAGGAAGATGGGCAGACCCTCAGCAGCAGCTAATACTCCTCAAGTTATAAAATAATTGAAAAGTTAAATAAAAACACTCTGGAGGAAGCTTCCCCATTTGGTGCTAATGGGCACACGAAGCAGCCCAGGTTAATGTTGCGTGGCAGGAGGGAGAGCTGACGGCTCTGAGCACTGAACTCCAGCAACACTTCTTCCCTCCAGCTCCCTAAATTAATGCAGAACTGAGGGCAAGAAGAAGCTCATCCCCAGCTGCCCAAGGAAGCCACCAGCTCAGCTCCAGGGCAGGAAACAGGAGTGCTGCGGATCCCAGGCCATGGGTAGGAGGCACGGATGGGATACGTGGCATGGAAAGCATGGCTGGAAGGGAGGGGACATGCCAACAGAGCCAAGGGCTGCCACTGCAGCTCCCTTCCCAAGCCCAGACCACAGGAGCTGAGGGCACGTTTCTCCACACCAACACCACATCACAGCGGTGGGGACAGATCCCAGCTCCCAGAAACACAGTGTCCCATAAGGCAGGGCCAGCACAGAGAGCCCCAGAGGGGAGGATGTTCAGGTCTCAAAGACAATAAAAAGCCACCGCATTACTTTTTACGTTCTGCATCAGGGAAAGGAAAAAAAAACAAAACAACAAACCTCAAAACTAATCCTGGTCAACAACTGGCCTACAACCCAGCTATCCCTTTAATAATGTATCATGTTATCAAACATTCATAGTTATGCATAAAGTGATGAACAACGCGAGCCTGGCATTTATAGAAATATAGTTCCTGATGGCTTGTTTTCCTTGGACAGCCAGGACTTCACAGCTCATCTTCTGCACGCTGGTGATTCTGCCTGGATGAAAAGCACTTTGGACACCTGGGGAACTCAGAACTCCTGCACACAAAGCAGTCACGACATCTCCAGCAGCACTGAGGGGCTGAGACGGCCCCACGAAACCAACAGAACCCCAAGCTGAAGAGCTGGGGGACCGCAAGTCACCCAGATTTGGCCAGCAGAGGGGACCCCAAAGGGCCCTTCCCTTTGCACTTGGGATGTCACATCGCTGCGGGATGTCACGAAGCCACCATCCTTCTGGGATGCTCAGCAAAGTGTTGGAATATTAAAACACCCCTTTTCCTCTTTCATTCCCCACGGTGCCACCAAGAAGCTGATTTTCCATCTGCTTCTTCCCTCCTCTGTCTCATAAAATCAGTCAGTGGGATAGAGCGACAGCAAAGGGAGGGGTGGAAAAACAACACTCCCAGGAGCCTTCTGTCTTAGGGCTGTCCCATCCCTGAGGGCACACTGAGCACAGAGCAACTCAGCTGTCTGTGGGGTGAGCCCTGCTGGGAAGAACCCATCTTCGAGGCTGATCCAATCCTAGTGGCGGAGTGATCAGAACAACCTGATGGCCTGGCAGCCATCCTTAGGGTTCAAAAAGGCAATTAATACATTAATTATGACTATGTTTATCTCTCTGGAAAGCAAAGCTTTTCCCTGGCAGGTATATACATTTTCAAATTAGCATTAAGACACAGCTGGCATCACTAATGAGTCAAAAGATCCAATGGCACATTCATTGCCATCTCTGCAACTGGGGCCCTCACTGCCTCCATTTCTCTCCAGTAATCCACTCAAATCAGTTGGAATTAAGCGCATCGCACTTCAAACTCACGCTTAATTGCTCTGATAACTGGAGATGCTGGCTAAGCACGTGCCAAACCCTCTCCTGAACTGGTACCCCTTTCCTACCCCGTTGGGTTCCATGTATTCTGACTTTTTCAGAACTAGAATTTGCAGTGTTTTTTTGTTTGGCTTTTTTTTTTGCAGCCAGGAATGAGCAGACTGCAGAAAACCCTTTGCACTGCGGCCACGTAGGCTGCGTGAATATACATTTTTCAAAGGTCTCTGTAAATTACGCAAGGAGCTGGCGGGGATTAGATCTGGGAAAAGCTGATCAAATACACAGAGGGTCACGATCCCATTAGGTCACTGAAAAGAAGACTGAGCCCCAAGATGCACCAGATGCCAGCCTGACGTACCAACCCATTTTGTTCCCAGCTCCAGCTAATGACAAGCCATCATTTTATTTATCAAAGGCTCAGGAAGCCTCTGGTAGTGTCATGACTCACAGGGTCCTACAGCTGCCTGCAGGAGCAAACCTCAGCCCCCAGCCCTATGGTGGTGGGGTGGGCACCAGGGGGCAATGTGCACCATGGAGGACAATGTCCTGGTCCTGTCCATCACTTCCAGCTCAGCCCATCTTCAAACTCATCTCCAAGACCCTACAGCGCTCACCCTGGACTCAACACTCAGATTGGGTCTCTATGGATTAAGGAAGAGAAACTTGAGAGTTCTATCACATTACTGGGGCAGGTTACAGGACAGCCTAGGAGCTGCAGGTTCGGGATGGTGTCATGATCACACTGCTCGTACACCATGGCACTGAGCATCAGTGCTGCTGGCAGCCCACGCTGCCCAGTTTTCACTAAGCAGGATCTTGGGTTCTCACTGGCAGGGCAAAGTCTCCTCTCCATGCCCCATCAATGGCTTTCCTCTCCAAGGAGGGCCCAGGGAACCCAGGACAACCCCACGGCCACGCTTGCTGAGCTCTATCCACATTCATTCACTGCCATTCACTGCAGAGTACTTCACCCACACAGGGCTGGTTTGGACACGTTATCCACAAGGCACAAACCCCAAAGAGATTTCTAATTCACAGAATCACAGAACGGCTTGGGAAGGAAAGGACCTCAAGGATCACCTCGTTCCAACCCCAAATTGCCACAGACGGCCCCAAAACTGCAGGGAGACCACGGCAGCACACAGGCCTCCTTTCAGCTAATTAGAGCTGCCTATTGCCTTCTCTCTCTCTCTCTCATTTTAATATGTTAATAAAAAAAAACTACTTTCCTCCTTCCTAAACTGCCTCCGATTTTCCCTCTGTCTGAATTCATCTGGGCTCTGTGCAATGTCACGAGGTCAGTTTGTGCTCTGACTGCAATTCTAATTCTGCCAGTTTTCCATTTTCTGTGGAGTAGGGGGGGATTTTTCTCTCTACTTTATTTTATTTATTTATTTTTTTCCCCCCAAATCAAAAATGATTTTGCATAACAGCAATAACGTTAATGTCCCCGCACGGTGCATCCAGATTACAGGCTGCAGCTGGGGAGAAATAAACATCTCATCTTTGCCCTGCTGTTTATCAACCCGCTGCAGAGCCCGGTATCAGGTCAGAACCTGTAATTTCATTAACTTTATCACTCAGACACGCTTGTTGCTAGATGTCATTATTCAGCACACTGCTCCCGTGTTTGTTTGCAGCGGGCCGTGCGTCAGATGCAGGGGGACATTCGGTTCTGCACGTTTGCACTCGGGTTCACCCACACGTGGCACAAACAGAGATGTGTGCTGCAGATCTGGGTTGGGGCTCCTCGCCCATCCTGCAGGGCTAAACGCTCCTCCTCGTGGCAAGGGCAGCTGAGCCCACAGCTCACAGCGTGCAGGAATCCCGACGGATGGAAAGCACCAGCACCTGCAAATCAATCACTGCCCGGCACGTGGGAGAAGTGAGCGGCACAGGCAGGTGAGGGCGAGCCCAAGCACTCCATCTTCATTGCGTTTGCCATCCCTGGTAATTAACGTCGGGAACTGACACTTGAAAGAGTCTTTGGTGACAGCCCCGGCAACGATAGCATTTGGAGCCTGCTGACAAGTCCCAGCTGATGTCTTATCACCACGTCATGCACCACACGCAGCTTCTCCCTTGGGCACTGCCAGGCTCACAGTCGCAGCTCTGCAGCCAAACCTGCTGCGCCCACCTGAGCACAGCCCGGGGCCAAGCTCCAGCTGGGATTCCCTTAGCACATCCATCTCAAAGCCACCTGTGGAACTGCACCTCAGCAGCTCCGATTTCCCCCTGGGAATTGCTGGGCATGTGTTATCTGCTCCATCCCTCCTGCATATCCCCAGGGAAGCCCAACTGCACCCGCTGCCTGCAGGCACGTAGCACATCCACGGTATGTGCAACACCTCATGAATTCCTGCAGCTCCCAGGCACAGGTAAAGCAGCTGGAGGGCAGAGTGCAAAGCCCATAGCACATGAATAGCACCACAGAGTGGTTGGACTGGAAGAGAAATATCACCCAGACCCAAGCCCTGCCACGAGCTGGCTGCTCCCCCTCCAGCTCAGGATGCCCAGGGCCCATCCACAGCCTTGGGCACCTCCAGGGATGGGGCACCCACAGCTCTGGGCAGCAGCGTTGAGGCCTCACTGCCCTCTGAGTGCAATTCTTCCTCCTCCATCTGGTTTCAGGTCTAGGAATTCCACCTCTGGACACTTGGCCCTGGATGCTGCAGGCTCTGGACAGGAGCAAGCAGCACACACTGTGGCTAAGCAGAGCCCCATCAGAGAGGGGAAGGTGTCACGTGCTGAACCAACACGATTCTGAGGGATCAGAACAGGAAGGGCACAAACACATCTCGAGTCCAGGTGTCCTGGTGGGAGAATCCGGCACCATGAGGATGGCAGCAGCCCCAGGGCATCCCAGCTCACAGCCCTGGTTTGGGGCTTCTGCAGACAGCACAAGAATTACTTTATTGTCAGCTCCTGAAGCCCTGAGATAGTTTAATATTCTGCCCTAGATCTTGTTTACTATTATGTTTTGAAGAGCACTGAAATGCAGTTACTGCTGTCTCCCCCACTCACACAATTCTAAATAATTTATAGAAAAGCAAAACAAAGGAGATAATATGAAAGAATGAAAGAGGCAGCTCGGTTACAGTACATGAAGGCCTTCATTTGTTCGCTCTCACCGTGCTGAGGGTTGGGGAAGCCCCCACGAGCCCATGAGAGACACAGAGGAGGACGCCAGCAGGGATGCTCTGAGCAACGTGGGGGGATGGCAGGAGGACCCCGGGGTTGTCGGAGCAGTGATAACCATCGCTGCTGAGGAAGGGGGAAGGTGCATATTAAGGCTGGAAGGAGCAGACTCCGATGGGTGCAGAGCTGATTTCCAGGAGCCAAGCTTCCCTGTCCCCATCCCTGCCACCCAATGGGGATGCTCCCAAGGACGAGCAGCCAGCAGCCCCCTCCCCTCCTCCCCTCCTCCCCTCCCCACTCCCGCTGCAGTCGCTCAGCAATTAGCACCACCGTTGTTTATTCCAACGCATCTCACCGCGTTGCAGGTTAACGACATGAAACTGCTTCTAATGATATTTCAATAAGCAGAGGCGGGCGATACGCTTTCCCAGAGACAGACTTTAAAAAAGCAGGCAATCAAATGTGCATTAGCCCAGACACGCTGGGGAGAGAGCTGCTCTTCTCCAGGCAGGAGGAGCCCGTGGCACGCAGCCCCATCTGCCCGTCCTGCTGCACCCAACCCCAGCAGCACGCTGCCTTAGCCAGGGGGAAGCCCAAAGGGACCTGAGCTCCAACACATCCCAGCACCCTGGGGACTCCAGCCCCACAGATGTGTTCCATGCTGGAAGTGATGCATTACCTGACAGCGAGGCAGCGAGTGTTTCTGTGAGCTAGAGAATAAAGCCCAGGCTGATTGATGCTCATATGCCAGTGCTCACCTACAGCAAGAAGTCAGCAGGGATCCCAGCATCCCCAACCTGCTCGGGAGCCTTGGGCATAGACTGAATAGGAACAAATGCTCATCAGCTCTGCTGGAGGAGTGGGAGCAACAGTGCTGCTCCGTGAACTGTGCTGCACAAACCCGTGACTAAAGAGCAACTCCCCTTGGTAGGGAAATGCTTCTCCTTTCCAGGGGATTCCAGAAGTCACAATGTCAATGAGTGACACAGACAGTGGGATGGAGGGCGCCCTCAGCAAGTTTGCTGATGTCATCAAGCTGAGTGTGTATAATGACTGATACAACAGAAGGAAGGGATGTCATCCACAGGGACACGGTCAGCCTGAAAAGTGAGCTCAAGGGAACCTAATGAGGCCCTACAAAGCCAAGTACAGGTGCTGCACTGGGGTTGGGGCAAACCCAGATATGGGGAGACCTCACTGCAGCACTACTTGAAGGGAACGTAGAAACAGGAGGGACAGCAATGTTTTACGTGGGCAGATATAGGACAAGGAGGAATGGCTTGAAACTAAAAGAGGGAAGATTTAAGTGAGACAACAGGAGGAAATATTTTACTTAGAGGATGGAGAGGCCCTGGCACTGCTTCCCAGAGCTGTGGGTGCCCATTCCTCAAGGTGTCCAAGGCCATGGATGGGCCCTGGACACCCTGAGCTGCAGGCAGCCAGCCCAGGTGGGGCTGGGGAGGTTGTAAGGTCCCTCGCAACCCAACCATTCCATGGCTCTACGGAATCAGCTGGAAGACAAAAGCACAGGACAAAGCAGCAAATCCAGCCACAAACCTTTCTTCTCGTAGTCTGGCTTCTCCTCCCCGCCCCGGCCCAGGCTCTCCAGCGTCCGCGTCACCTGGCTGCCGAACTCGTCCTCCCTGGTGCTGGGCTCTGCCCTCTGCGGCGTCTCCTCCTCTTCCTCGTCCTCGTAGTCATCCAGGATGGGTGTCTCTCGGATGGGCACGCCGATGACCGAGTTGTGAGCCTGCAGGCGTGAGTTGCGGAAGCTCTCCCGAGCCTGCGGGCCCAGCAGCACCGAGGGGATGTAGTGGATCTCGTGGGTGGCCTCGGTGCTGGCGCTCTTCTGAGGGATGCGGCGACGTTTGTGCCATCGCCGCTGGGCGTACAGGGCCACCGTGAAGACCAAGAGCAGCAGGAGCAGCGCGATCAGCCCACCCTGCGGGACAGCAAAGGGACACATCAGCCGTGTGGGGATGGGGGAGGAGCGGCATCCGCCAGCGCACAAAATCCTTTCATCAGCACAGCCCTACCTGTGCTCCACAAACCCCATTCCTGGGGTGGAAGGCCGTGGGCAGGGTGCTGCAGGGGACCCTTAGCACTACAGTGACACCCTCAGCCCAGCTCTGCCCACTCCTCCAGGAACTCTCCTCACTGCTTTGTTCCTATAAAGCAATTGTGCGTGGGTACCGAGGCTGCCTGTCCTGCACAAGGAGATGGGAAATGATCTCCCATCTGCATCTCACCGCTTAGGAGGCAAAAAAACCATGAAGAGAACCCAGCATACAACATGGGAGCCATAACATCCCCAAAGAGACATAGCATTTTGTGGAAAGGACCATGCCCCAAATGGCACCAGGCAACTGCCACCCTCCAGGGCACAGAGAACCAAAGCCACTCATCGTTCCCAGTTCCAGCCCTCCTCCTCCCCTGGAAGCTGCAGGATGAGGCCACCCAGCTGCAGTGGCAGGCCATGGAGCAGGGCCCCTGCATGGCTCCTCTGGCTGCTCTAAGGAGCATCCCACAGCTGCATCCCACACCCAAATACTCATCTCTCCAAAACAACTGCGATCCCACCAATCATGTCAGAATTATCAGAAGACTTCCCTCTTGCTCACATGTTTTGGGGGCACCACCAGAGTCACCCTCCCAGCAGAGTGCATCCCCCCACGCCAACTGCTGTGGTTCGCCCACTTTGGGCCCCTCCATCTCTCTGCAGCACCAAAGCAATTTTACCCCAAAGCAGACGAGAAAAGCAGGGCATGTAAATCAGGAGCAGCGTGAGGAATTGGTGCTTCACGGCGTGACATGTAGCAGCCGGGGCAGGGCAGGCATCTGTTTGGCACAAAGAATGCCATAGCTGGGAACTTTACAGAGCGTGCAAGAGCGGTGTGAAGACGTGCAGATATTTCTTCTGCACACAATACAAAGCACTGCGCCGTGCAGGAGGAGGATCATCTGTAAAGAGGCAGCGTGGGAAGTGAGTTTGCTGGGGACAGAGCTCAGGGGACACAGGGGGATGGGGCCGTGGTGGCACCCTGGGGCAGGGTGCAGAGCAGGGACCTGCTGCTCTGCCCTCTGCCTTCTCATCTCTCCCCTAATCGACACTAATGGCAGCCTGGCTGGAGGATTCGGGATGACAGTGCTCAGCTTTGCTTTTCCCAACATAGCTGCCACGTGGGATGCAGTGGGGCTCAGCCCCACCACTTGCTGCTCGCTGGGTGGCACTGGGTCAGGTCTGTGTCCAAGAGCCAACCCCTGGTGTTCAGAAGCAGCTCAGTTTCACGTGCTCCCCACGTCCCTGACCCCACACCGCAGCCGCTCGTTGGAGTGCCGTGCACACGCAGGGAGAGCTTCCCAGGGAAAAAAAAAGTCAAACTTAGGAGGCATTCAAGCCAGCCTCATTTTAATCTATTTTTCATGTTAAATTATCCAACTGAGGGAACGGGAGAGAGAAAGGGGAAGGAAGGGATAATATGAGAAATGTTTTATTTGACAATGTGTCATTCGGAAACTGATTATTTCTGTCTCAGAGCTTTTTAATATTCCCAAACAATGGCCGAGCCGCGAGGGGATTTGGTATGCTAAGGCTGGATTTATAATACTCTGTTCTGCAGTGATAAGAACATGGGCCTTTAATCCTGTGAGCTGTGAACATGCATATTCTCCCACGTAATGTCCTTCCTCCCCACCGCTCTCCCAAGAGCCCCGGGCTGGCTGCAGCCGTGCCCCTCCGGACACCGTGGGGACATGGATGTGCCCCAGGTGCACAGCCACGGTGGTGGCAGAGCAGCAAAGAGGGGAATGGGGCAGGTCCTGCCAAGGATGAGCCACGAGGGAGGACGGGGTGCACAGAGCACTGCAAAACTTTGGGGTCAAGCGTGGCACGGGAGCGAAGCTCGGCTGAAGATGGAAAGCAGAGAGAGTGTGATTTACATTGTCAACGCTGAAGGAAAGCTGCTGGGGGAAGCCCTCTGCAGAATGAGCCAAGTCAGAGGATCATTAAGGCTGGAACGGACCTCCAAGATCATCCAGCCCAGCCACCAGCCCACCCCACCAATCCCCACTGACCTCATCCCACCGTGCCACATCTCCACACGTGCTGAACACCCCCAGGGACGGTGACTCCACCACATCCCCGTCCTGCTTTTACAGACGATGTGGGCTGCAGAACTGCTGACTGCAGAACTCCCATGTATGTCCCCATGGTGCTGAGCAACCCTTCCACAGTGACAGTCCCATTGCACCAACCCAACCCCTGTCCCCATGCAGGGGCTGTGCTGTGAGCAAAGCGATGGCCACGCAGTCCTTCACTGCACTGGAGTTTTTCCTTTCTTCCCTTCCTGGCAGTACAGGTAATTAAACACTAGAACAATTTACCACGGGATGCAGTGGATTATCCATCACTGTCAATTTTTATTCTTTTTTTTTTTTTTAATACCAAGGCTGGATGCTTTCAGAAAAGTTAAGCTTTACTCCAATGAGAAATAAAAGGTTTCAAGGAAGTCCTGAGGCCCAAGAAGACCCCACAGCCCCTTCTGGTCCTTCAATCCATCCCCGGAGGTGTTTGAAACCAGGATGGTTGGGGCCCTGTGCAACCTGGTGTAGCACCAGGTCCTGAGGTGGACTTGGTGATCCGTGGGGTCCCTTCCAACCCAAGCTGTTCTGTCACTCTGTGAATCCCTCACTTTGTCCTTCTTGCGTTTCATCACAAGTTTTGCAGCTCTCCAGCTCCTCATCTCTCTTCCAGACCTTTCTCCCCACTCCAGCTCCAAGCAGATGCACCAAAGTAGGGAGGATGCAGCAACACGGACCAACCTCACACCTGGATGCCCAAACCTCTCCTGTCCCACAGCTGTAACAAAGCAGCTCCGAGGAGCAGGCGCAGCAAACATTTGCATCAGGTTTTTGCCGAGCTGCAATTCCAACTAACAGATTTCTAATCAACTTAACTCAAAGTGATGGCGAGTTGTGGGATGGAGACCCTGTGAGCATCATTCCACCTGGCAGAGGCTCGTGCTCCCCCAAATCCCCCACTCCCCCCATGCTCAGTGCATGCAGCACAGCCTGGGACCACAAACTCCCCATCCCACTGGTGCCAGGGGAGGTTCACATTGGGTATCAGGAAACATCTCTGCCCACAGCATCGCTCCTCCAGCCCGTGCATCTCTGCACGCTGCTTGCTATGCCGCACATAAGCACGTAGGGCATCAATCTAGCACACACAGTCCCGCAAAGCATCGCAGAGGTACAAGAGATGAGAGTTACAGTTGCTGTGGGAACCGTAACTTTAAAATCTCTGACTCTTCCGCATTAAAAGAAAGAGTCAGAAAGAAAAAAAAAAAAGTCACATTTCCATATCTTTTATTTATTTATTTATTTTGCCCAAATCACGCTGAATTTCGTTTGGCTGTTCCAGGAACAGAAAGGAGAGGAGCTGCCACTCAGCCCTCCAGCACTGCTCAGGCACACAGGAGGTGTCCCAGGGCCG
Organism: Callipepla californica brunnescens; assembly: GCA_023055505.1. Lineage (NCBI taxonomy): Eukaryota > Metazoa > Chordata > Aves > Galliformes > Odontophoridae > Callipepla > Callipepla californica. Next base: position 6,632,455 of record JALIRH010000028.1, on the reverse strand, counting down.
GCACTGCCCCCGTGGCACCGCACACCCATCGCGCCCTGAGCCGTGCATCTCGCCTGGATAACAATTCCAAATGACTCCTAATCCATTTTTATCGTGTAAAAAAGGCATTTATTTCCAGCCAGCCGAAAGAGGAGGGCTGTAGGTGATTTTATTAAGCACCTGATTGCTGCCTCTTTCTAACACTCGAGTGCAGATTGCATAAATTGTGGTTTTAATGCGCTCTAAACGGCTCACCTAGCCGGGCTGACCTGCTAACCCGGGGCCTGCCCTCGGAGAGGGAAGATTTTAAAATGCATTAGGTCTCGTGTTTCCCTAACGCAGGCAGACTGAAAAAATGGCTGTGAAACACAAAGGCTCCGAGCTCCCCATCCCCGCAGAGCGGTGCGCACGTGCTCCTCCAGCTCGGCTCACTGAGACCTCTCCAGTGAATTGCGTTTTAGCCAGATTATAAAGCAGAGGGGAAAAGCCACTTGAGCTGAGGATCAACGGCAAAGCTTTTAAAGGAGGGACCACCGCATCCAGCGCTGAGCTGCCCTAAGGGGATGTCCAGAGGGGTTATTCCAGCACTCTGACACATGGCATGTCCCACACCCTGGCACAGCACCAGGCCCAGCCAGGGCACGCTGCTTGCTGCTCTTTGGCTGGCCTGTGCTAGCAGAGGTATGGACTGATGGAGATTTAAGGTTCAGGTTGGATGTTAGGAAACGTTTCTCCTCTGACAAAGGGATTACGCATTGGCACAGGCTGCCCAAGGAGTGGTGGGGTCACTGTTTGTGGAGATGTTCCAGAACCGTGGAGATGTGGCACTGAAGGATGTGGTCATTGGGCATGGTGGGATGGGTTGGGGTTGGACTTGGGATCTTAGAGGTCATTTCTAACCTTAAAGATTATGTGATCCCATGACTGTATGATTCCAACTCAAGCCATTCTGTGATCCTATACCTTTACTGCACCCACAGCTTCTGTCCATGCATGTGTCTTCTCATTAAAAAAAAAACAACACTGTGTTCTGGCACCTCATGGAGAGTCATAGAATCATAGGACGGCTTGGGTTGGAAGGATCCCCAAGAATCATGAAGTCCCATCCCCCCTGCCACAGTCAGGGCCACCAGATCAGGTAGTACACCAGGCTGCCCAAGGCTCCATCCAACCTGGTTTTGATGGATGGGCCATCCACAGCCACTGTTCCACCACCTCACCATTCTCTCTGTGAAGAACTTCCCCCTGGCATCCAATCTAAACTTTCCCTCCTCGAGCTTAAGGAAACCGAGCTGGCCCATCCTTCAGGAGCCATGCAGCAAACCCTGGCTGCTTCCAGCCCCAATGCACAGCCACCCCAACCCCACCATCCCCACTGCCAGCAAGTCCTACCAGCCACACTGCCATCCCCACCTGCTCCATGGCACCAACAGCAGCTCTGGATGCTGCAGGGTCCCTCCAGCAGCACAGAGTGGGGACACCCATCCAAACAAACCCCCCGGCACCGCAGCGAGCCCTCGCACGACTCGGGTTATTACAACATCTACCAGCAGAGCATTTGCTACCAAGTGATGGAATATAATTAAAAGTAAAGAACACTTGTCAGATAAATGAGTACCATGTACCAGTGCTGCAAACAGCGCCTTTTTTGTTTTTGTAATAATTGTGTTTATCCACTTCCCACTCATTTACAAAAAAAAAAAAGCGGTTAATTCTCGGTGGATCTCACAACCATTAGTGCGAATTAATACCGTTCCCACTGTATATTCTGCATATATTAAAAAAAATTAATCTAATAAGAGATGCACATCTCCGGATGAGGGAACATTAACACAACTCACATTGTGCCTCCAGCTTCCAAGTGCCTGTGAGTGGCACGTTACAACAGCTCTTCTGCTCAATTAGCCGGCGAGCTCTGCGGGGCTGCCAGCTCCTGCACACTTGTCCAGAGAAGGTGGCAAAGAAGGGGGAAAAATTCAGCATCACAGAGCGGGGTCTCAGTGGAGGACTTCTTAGGATCAGTGCTGTCTGTATCACGGGAGATCCGTTGGTGGTGATGGGGAGCTGCACTGTGCCCTGCACTTGGTGGCCCAGCACTGTGCTTTGGGTCCCCATTGCCTCCAAGTGCACTGCACTGGGGCACGCTGCCACTTTTCCCCATGCATGGGACAAAGCAAAGACACGTGGGAGGACCGAGAGGGATTCTGCTGTTTATTTATGGACATTTCCAAACTTACAGAGCTAAGAGCTGATGGGAAGGTGTTTTTGTGCGTGTTGGGAAGGAGGGAACGAGCTCCCATCGCTGCCGGTGGGGTTTGTTAAAGGTTTATGACTGAGCCAACAGCTGGCAGCTGCTCTGGGAACGATCCAGCCTATTGTGTAAATATGGTCAGGCAGTTTTCTTTAAGTGCAAATATTTCAGCGTAACGAGCATCTTTCTGAGCAGTGGCAGCACAAAGCACAGCTCCGCTCCGAGCACCACCGCCACTGCTTTCCCAGGGGTTCAGGAACAGCAGCACACACAGCATCCAACTGTGCTCTGCAACCCAGTAAAGGACAAGGCAGAAAGCACAGCTCCTGCCCACACCTTTCCCCTGCTCCTACGTGCCTCTTCCCCCTGTGGGATGCTACGGCAGCGAGATGCTGGCCAGGCACTGAGATGCTTGCACTGCAAATGGGCTGAGCACTGATTTGCTCAACAGGTTTGGATTCAGAGCTCCACCACCTGCAAACCTGATACTAGTTCTGAGCCCACAGCAAGCAAACTTGTGCTGCAGCACGGCCTGGAGGAAGGGACCTGGAGGGGCTGCTCAGAGACACCCATCCCAGCTGTGTCCCTGCTGCTGCCATCAGAAGGGACACTCTGCAGGGTGAGCTGTCACTTGTGCTCCCACGCGGTGCAGAGCAGTCTCTGCATCCAGCTCTAATTACAGCCACGTCCTTGCGATGAGGAGACAGACCTTTAATTAAGGGAAGCTGGGTTTCAGCGTGCCCAGTGTTGCCTGGGCAGACAGCAGCAGAGCAGGGAGGAGAAGAAGCAGCAGCATGGCTCAGGGACACGGTGACAGCTCTGTCCCTGCCCTGTTTGTGCTGCTGGCACAGTACTGTGCTGCTGCAGCTTTGTCCTCACTGTGCCCCAAAACCACCTCGTATCCATCCATCAGATCCCCTAGAGCAGCAGGCACACACTGAGCTCCATTCCCAGCTCCATGGCACGTGCGGCCCTACACACCTGGGGAGGATGAGAAGACAATTTGGGGGCTGCAAGCAGGCAGCCAGGCAGAGCTCTGCCCTGCAGCCTCCAAGGAAGTGGCCATTTGGAAATGGGAAAGGATTCATTTCAATTAAACCCGCCCAGAGCTCTGAATGAAAGCAATTAATTCTCCCCATCTGAAAGCTGATTAGCTGGGATATCTGGGTAAATGGATAATAAGAGGCTCGTACCCCTCCCAGCCCCACGCACACGCTGCTGGATGGTTTTGACACGATGTGGAATTGCAGTGCCTGTGAATGAAGGCAGTGCCCATTAGGCCATTAGGCAGTGGGTGAAGCAGGGTGGGATGTGATGGTGGCAACCCAGAGCATGCTGAAGCTGCTCTGAATCTTTCAAGGTGGTAATTTCATACCGCTGGTGGAGTTCACCCCTCCTTCATCACATCTGGCTGCACCTCGAGTGCTGTTTGCTCTAGGGTCCCTCACTACGAGGAAGGCAGTGAGGTCCCGCAGCGTGAACAGAGATGAACAGCAGAGCTGTGAGGGGTCTGAGCACAGTGCTTTGGGGAGCAGCTGAGGGAACAGACCAGCAACCAGGCCCAGGTGCTCCCTGCTCCTGCCCTGCAGCAGGCACGGAGCTGCCTGCACACCCGTACAAGCCCTAATGCCATTCTGCAGAAGGGCAATGGGGAAGAAGCAGATTTATCTGTCGTTTTAACATTCCCAGCATCACCTGAGGGCTCCCTTTCCAAAGGACACTTGAGATACAAATCTATGAGATGGCCAAGCAATTGCATCTGGCAATTTACTGTAATAGCCCCAGCGGCACGAGGAGAGGAGAGCCCGTCCCAAGAGCAGCAGTGGGGGAAGCTATGCCCTGGTAATGCCCAGACAGAGCAGGGCCAGGCTGCAGAGGGGGTTTCATACCCAAGGAAAGGAGGAGCACGTCTGGCTCACTCCGTGGGAGCACTGGGGACAATAAGCCCCCAGAGCAAAACGTTTAGAGGGAAAGGATCTCAATCAATCACTTCCAACCACCTGCTTATTTAAATCCATCCAAACAGTGTAAAATTCCCCTGGAATAGGAGCGAGCTCAAGCTGAATTCAGCGTGCTGGGAGGCGATGCTGTTTGTCACCGTCGGTGCAGAGCTCCTGGGGCAGCTGCAGCCCAACCCCAAACCTCCGTCAGCCCGCGGGGCCGGGGCAGCAGTGCAGAACAGGACTGGGGAACATCCATCACCACTGACAGGGGTTTATTAATCCCGCTCGGGGCAGAGGGATGGATTTAATGATGTCTCCATATCCATTCCACTGCTGAGATGCAATGGGAAAGGAATCCTCATCCAGCAAAGCCCTCCGGAGATCCATCACTCATTGGAGCGTCCCCATGGGTATCATGCCATCGATGGGTTACGTGTGCGTGTGAAGTTGGGGCACTCGGAAAGCAATTCCCTCTCTCAAAAACGATCCTTCAGTCCAAAAGTAGCAAAACCACGTCAGCACCAAGCTGAAAAACTCGCTCACAGAAGTGACTTTGAGGTGTCACCTGTGAGCTGGCATTGAGCCCTCTGCTCGGGGCTGAAGCTCCACATGCACCAGGTGCCAAACGAGGAGAGCAGAGGCATTTCTGTGGGATGGGGCAGTGCAGAGAGAGGCACTGATGGGCACAACCAGCTACGGGTTACACACTACCTGTCTGAAGGGTTTTGCACGGTCAGGATGTTCTCCAGCACAGATAATCGTTTCCACCTGAAACTCCTGCTCAGAACAGAACCATACGATTAGCAATTCCCTTACTGGTTAGGAAAGGAAGAAAGAAGCCCAAGACACGATTGAAGCCTTTGTACAACGGAAAGAGCCCACAGGATGAGCAGCAGTGCTGATGTCAGGGAGCATATGGTGGGCATGCTGGGTGCTGGACGGAGCAGGAAGACCTCAGCAGCAGCAGCCAGGTCTCCTGCTTGGAGAGGACACAAGACAACAAGGACATTTTTCTCTGCTACTAAACACGAGGCTGCAGAGCCAATCCTAGGGCTGACTGGGTCATGCATTCAGAGCCCACAGCCTTTCCCCACCACTGCTCCATCACCAGGCCCTGACACTGCAGAGCCTTTGTGCTCCCACACTGCCTATTTACAGATGGCAGATGGTCGGTCCTTTACAGCAGCTCCAGACGGAGCCCCACATGTTGCTGTAGGATGCATTTCTATTTCTGTGGCCAGACAAATGCCATCTCCCATCCCACACTGCTGCAGGGGGTTAAGAAGCCATTAGTGCTTTCCCCAGCTGCACAAATGTCCTCGTGCACCACTGGGAATGGGCAGCAAGGGAAGGGCTGGATGCCAGCACCTCAGCACGGGCATGATGATCCATCCCATCCTGTCTGCCCCGTGCAGAGGTCTGCATGGCAGCCCCAGGCACTGAAATACATCTAAAGAGCTCCCAAAGATGACATGTTATTGGTTTTTACATGAGCTGCAATCCTGCCCCAGACCTGGAACTGCTGCCCGACACAAAGGGCTGTGCCAAAGTGGAAGGGATGGGAAAGGATTTTCCCATGTTTCAAGATTCCCTCTCTCATATCTCCTTAGCAGAGCAGCAGGTCAGAGCTTGGCTCGCTGCAGCAGAACCATGCAGGTGGCTGCTCATTCCAGGAGGGGAAACTGCAGCCCCAGAACTCTGCAAAGGGGAAGGGAACCCAAAAATACGTGAAAACTCTGGTGCAGTCAGAATAACATAACAGCAAAGCTTCTCAGCTTTGAGAATGAGATGAACATGGAATAAGCTGCACCATGCTGCAACCCCTCACCTGCAAAGCAAGTAACATTCGGCTGTGGGGAGCACCAGGCTGAGTGCCTGCACACCTCTGCTCCTCCTCAAGCTTCCATCCCAATAAAGGCTTATGTTACAGCTGCAGGGAAGCAACACAGCTATAGGAAGTGTAAGGAGACAGCCTCAGCCCTGTGACATTCACCTTACATACCCAAAAAGGCAAAGGTCGCACCAACCCAGCATGAGCTCAGCAGCACCCTGACCCCAGGAGTCCAGTGAGCAAAGGAGGGAGCAGGAATACCCCAAAAACACAGGGGCTCACCCTGTGGGAAAGGAACAGCTCTGGAAATGCACAGCTCACCCATCCTTCTCCACGCTTCAAGCACTGATTCCATCACAATTCCAAATTCCAGCTGTCTAAGCAATTTTTTGCAGATATTTCCTCCTTCTCTGCAATCATTTGGCTAATAAGATGAGCAGGTTGGGCTCATTTATTTTGGACACTGTTTGTGGGTCATTAGTGGAAAGGCTAATCATTAGGTTGGCAGAGAGCACTGCTTCTGCTTCACAGCTGGCTGCAAGGCACAGAGAGGGGAGAGAGCAGGAGCCTGAGCCCTGAGAAAGAAGACAGCAGGTGCCTCTGGAAGAATTTTCCTTTCCTATTTCCTAAGTTACCACTGGGAAAGTAGGTAGAACACCGGCACCTGAGGCTGCTCCTGCTCCTTCCGTGTGCCCAGCTGATGCTCAGGGCTCCAGGGTCTCCATCCTCCCTACAGCAAAGCCACAGTCTCATATTATAGGGCCCTCCTGGGGATGGTTTGGAGCCCCAGGAAGCTCTGAGCACCCCACAGCTCTCAACAGCCACTGGGCAGCCACGTACTTCCCCTCCCATTCTCTCAGCATCGCAGCTGAGGACCTGAAGGCACTTGCCAAGGGAGTGTTGCAAAGCCATGAAGGGGGGGGCACAGCCAGGGTAGATGCTCAACGTTTGCCCCCTCCTCTCATGGGGTGCTCTGAGGGTCCTCTCTGTGTCCCCCTGCTCTCTGGGTGCAGCATCTCATGTCAGAGGTGGTGGGGAGCTGGGGGGGCTCCGCAGGGCTCTTTTAGCAGAGAAAAAGAGGAAGATTTAGGTACTAATTTAGAGCTCGTATTTCCTAAGCCCTTTCAGACACTGAGGCTATTGGCAGGCAGCGTCCCAGCCCCTGCCAGTCTCAGCAGCTCTACAATGTCCTTTCATTGGCAAGGGCAGCAGTGGGGAAAAAATAACACAGCAAAACAAGGGACATGTGATGGAGAGCTTGGCTGAGGGCTCCCTCCCCTTCGCGGCCCTGCATGCCAAGGAGGGAGAGCACAAAGGAGTGAAAAGTGGCCATTTGAAAAGGGAAAAAGCAAAGAAACAAAGCACACGGCTTGTTTTGCTGAGGGAAACGTGGCCAGCACGAGGCGACGGGGCAAGCACCTTCGAGGGTCTGCATTTCACCACAGCAGGCCCTGGGTGAGGCACCCAACCCTACAGTAGGGGCAACCCCACCCCTCCATAACCAGATCTCCACCACGGAGCTGAGAGGCACCTTGCAGCTCATTTACTCTGTGCTGTGAAGCCAGAAGAGCTCCTGGCACTAATTCGAGCTGCAGGTCGATGTATGAGCAGCTTTCGCTGCATTTCTGTTTGGTTTTGTAAGCCTTGCAGCTATCGTGCCCTTTGTTTGCAATCTGTAAGCAAGCCTTGTCTTTCCCAACCCCATGCCACAGGTGACTGTGACCAGCAGCACAGCTCCTCCATCAGTTCAGAGATCCCCCAAGGCAGCATGCAGCACCCCAGGGCTCAAAGAACAGGGCCCTAAAAGGGCATGGGAGACAGCATCCCTACAACCACACGTCCCAAAGTGCGCTTTCGCTGGAGGTGAACCACTCTCCCCAAGCTCTCCAATGTCTTCAGAACGAGCAGCATTTCACCAGCTGCCCCACGCTCCCCTTAGCAGCTGCCTCTGCAATTGCTGCCATCAGCACGATGGTTTCACCCCAAGTCCTCCAAGTCTGGTGCAGCAGGGGAAGCTGGGCTCGGGGTGGTCACAGAATCACAGAATCGTTTGTGTTGGAAGGGACTCTTAAAGGCCATCTGGTCCCACTCCCTGCAGTGAACAGGGACACCCACAGCTCCACCAGGTGCTCAGAGCCCCAACAGCCTGAGCTTGGCTGTCTGCAGGGATGGGACACCACCACCTCTCCGAGCAGCCCGTGCCACTGCCTCACTGCCCTTACCATAAACAGCTTTTCCTTTACATCCAACCCAGATGTCTCATTTTAGCCTGCAACCACATCCCCTTGTCCTGCCAGGACAGACCCTGCTGAAGAGTCATTCCCCTTCTTGCAGCCCTTTAGATACCGACAGGCTGCTCTCAGCTCTCCCCAGAGCCTTCTCTTCTCCAGGCTGAACCAGTACCCGCACCCAGCCCACGCTGCTCCCTTAGAAATCATTATTTTCCTGCGGTTTTAGGTAATTGGATTTTTAGAATAAGCACCATTAGTTTATTTTCTTTCCTGCACACCACAGAGACCTCGCGAAGGCTAAAAGAGAGCCGGGTCCTGCTGTCTGGGGGGAGGAGGGGGAGGCAGAGCGGGAGCAGGACAGGTAAAAATAACCACGCACGGCCCATGCTGCTCCCAATTACACCAGTGGGAATTGTGCCCAATTTCCTACAGCAGATCCAAACACGCACGCACGCATTTTTTTTTCCCCTCGAAGAAGTTCTCAGCTATATTAGCCCTGCGACAATCAGAAAGATCACCCATGAATGAGCTTCCTCCTCTGCTTCACATCAGCACGTTTCCGAGCATCCCTTCCCAGTGGAACCCAGGCTCAGGTTTGGGTTTATTTCCAGCCAATCCCCGGGTGATGCAGGTGCTGACGGCCGTTCATCAAACATTTTTCACCCATGGTTTAGCTGCAGTTACTCAAAAAAAAAAGAGCTTGGCAAGATGTTCTACAAATGGTTTATCTGCTCAGACAGTTTCACATCAGCTGAGACGAAAGCGTTGTGGGGAGGATATGGAAAGTGCTGAAGAGGAGAAACATTTCACTGTGACACTTTCCTGAGCACAAAGCACTCTGCCTTTTCACTTTGCAATGCTGCCTTGTGAAACTAAGTCCAATTTATTTTTAAATGGGAAAAAGAGGAAGCTCCCAATGAAAGCAAACATCATATTTCTTGGGACAAATAAGATATTGCGTTTCATCCTGTCATTAAGACTTATTCCAGGCTGCGAGATTTGCCAACAAAACATTCTGTCTTTCATACAAAAATCTCTCCCAAACATCTCAAAGCAATCCTACATCAGGTTTGTCACAGCTCACCTCCACATGAGTCGGCTCCTGATGCTGATAACATTTACCTGATAGAAACATCTCTAAGCAGCACGGCACATATATTCAAACAAGGACAACTACGAAGAGAAGGTAAAGCTGCAAGTAACACCAGGTTTGAGGAAAAGGAAAGACGAGGTATGGAGAGCCCATATGGGGCAGGGATGTGCCTTTCTCTCCCATATCTGGTAGCCCAGAGAGCAGCAAGTGACCCATCCCTGGAGGTGCCCAAGGCCATGGATGGGGCCCAGGGCAGCCTGAGCTGGTGTGGGCAGCCAGCCCATGGCAGGTGGTGGGGCTCAATGGCCTTCAAGGCCCCTTCCAACCCAAACCACTCTGTGGTTCTATGATCTGCCAAACTCCAAGAACAGCCTAGGGCACCGCACTATGAACACTCACTTGATGTTTCAGCAGCATGAAGGTGCACACAGGCAGGGTGTGAGCAGACGCACACAATGCCTTGTCTCTTGCCCATGCTTTGAGCTAACCCTACTCTTATCCTCCTCCACACCTCTGTCAAAATCCTTTTCCTTCTTTTCCTCACTTCAGCATATCCCTCCAAGCCCAAGCATCCTCTGTCTATACCAACCACCCATCTAACACAAGCACAAGCTTTTTCCCCTCTGACCATTCTCCTTTTTCAGCACGCTGAAGATGGAAAATTTCTACGGCAGCAGATGCATCCCACGCGTTCGATGCCATCTGCAAGGAGCAGCCCCTCCCGTGGATGCTTTTCCCCTAATATCGACTTGGATTGCCCTAGGGATGACATCAGAAAGTTGGTTTGCTGCTCAGCTTGGATGAACTAAGAGTGTTTATTCATCCTTACTTGATCAGAGATGCAAATCAAGCACTCCAGTTACATATTTTAACACAGGGGGTTCTGCTAGATGGAGAGTCATAAAATAATGTATTCCCAGTAACTGAAGGAGAAGAGAGAGATGAGTGAAAAATTATAAACATGCAGGTGCCTTTGTCACGAAAGTAACTTTAAAGACAAATCCCCCCCACAAAGTGAATAAATACAAGAGCACATCGCTAATTACATTCGGTTCCTATTTTATCTTGCAAAGGTGGAGCAGAGGGGAAAAGAGGAGGAAGGGCAGAGGCTGTCTCTCCCAGCCCAGAAAGAGTTGGTTCAGGGGCAGCAGACACAGCTCTGGTTCCATCAGTTCCTCAGGCAGATCAGGGGAGGGCTCAGCACCATGGACAGGGACACCACGCCGGGCTTTACCTGGGGCAGCTCCTACCAGGACCATCAGCGCTCAGCACACCATAGGCTTGGCTGTCCTGACCCACAGGGCAGGAGGTGGGGGACACAGTTCTCATACAGATATACATCCGACCTTATTCCTCTCTTCTTATTTAGGAAAAAAAAAAAAATAGCTCATTGGAGATCAATTTAGCTGCTTAATAACTTTCAGATAAGGAAATCTGCTGCTGCTGCACTTTTTTCCCTACCCTAATTAATTCCTAAACATATCACAAGCTGGAAATGCATGTTTTATGAATCCGGTTGACCTCCTGGTGCAGAAATGATGACACAGATGTTGTGCCTCTTTCACTACCTCATTACTCATGTTACACCATTTTTCTCCAAACGAGCTGGCTGCCATCAACAAGGCACTCTGAAAGAGCCAGCAAGGCTCCAGCAGCATCCTACAGCCACCAGAGTACTCAGCCCCTACACCCAACGCTCTGTGCAGCCAACCCAAAGCTGGGAGCCTAATGGGAATGGGGCCCTTCAAGGAAACACAAGCAGCACAGAGAGGCAGAGTCATCATATTTTTGATAGGTAAAGGGAGAAAAAAAATGATTTTAAGGATGGATGCACGATGGCAGCTTGAGGAAGGAGGCAGCAGCTCCTGAACCCCTCCAGCTCTTGGATACAGATGCAGTATCTCTGAACCTGAAGTGCTGACCCTGGCAATGGAAGGAAGGCATTGGGCTGCGCATCCCACTCGGCTCCACTTCAGAGCAGGATGCTCAATCAGAGGGAAGCATTTAAGAGCACACTTTATACCCATCTCAGAAGCTGACAGAGCACAGCAGAAGCAGCTGATCATTAGGGACACATCGGAATGCATACGATCAAGAAGAAAAAAGGAAACTTGTCTAAATAAAAGCTGAAAAAATCTGCTGGGAGACTAAGAAACCAGCAGCTAACTGTCTGCTGCCAGCAGAAAGTAGGAAGTAACAAAATGAAGATCAGCCTGATGATGTCTGGTCACCTTTATTCCAGGCACTCAAACAGTCCCTCGCAGGGAGGTGGGATAAGATGAAATGAGGCTTTGCTGTGTTACCATCCAAGGAAGGTGAGAGGTGGCTGTCCCCACGTGTCATCTGCCACGGGCATCAGCCCTGCATCGCCATCTCAGGGGCACAGCACAGGGCAACACAGAGTTGCTGAAGAGCTCAGCTCAGTGCAAGGTGAGATGTGCCCATCCTACCAACAGCCACAGCTCTGTGTCCTGCAACTGCACACACAGCTGCAGCAAGTACCAGAAAATGTGGCTCTGGGCCTGAGCCCATTTCGATGCTCAACAATAACTGAACAGGCACAATATGGTGGAGAAAAATATATCTTATGTTCTGTTAAATTCGGCAATTTACAAGGCTGGAATAATTAGTGGTTTAAAATGTTTTGACACAAGCGGCCCCAATAATCATGATAAATCATATCAGGCATATGCCCAGATCCTCGAAGTGACAGACGACAAACAGAGCAGTGACAAGACGCTCTATCATGCAGGGAATCATTGAGTTAATGGAAGAATTATTGCTTCTGAAATCCACTCCAGTCCTATTGTGGGGAACATTCCAATTTATCAAAGCCAAATGAACATTAATTGCTGCAGCCTGGTAAGTTTTCGAGCTGCTGTGACCTTCATTGAATTTTAATCCAAAACAGATAAGATTTACTTCCACACAAGAGGAAACAACACAATTAAACCCAAATAACAGCTAAGATTATGGGGAAAAAACACAACAGGCGTAATGACAAAAATATTGATTCCTTCCTACTTGGCACTGCACACACACAAAAAAAGAGTAAATAAAATCTAACATTTACATAAATATAATTTTATATAGAGAGAGATATAGATATATTTCCTTTCCTCCCTTTTCATCTGGGAGACAAATCTTAGTTGCTCAAGCCAAGAGGAAAGGGGTGGCAGACAGTAATGGAGACTGAATTCCCTTTAACTGCAGTAATTAATGTGTTATGTTTCACTGGGGAAAGATTAAGACAAAATGGTGAGAAAAAAAAATGAAAAAAAAAAAAGTATTATTGTGCTGTTACAGATGCCCTTGAGCTTGAGCAGAGGTGCAAAGAGGGTCACAGCTGCCCCTGGGACTTGTGGCACGATGCAGAGGAATGATGGCATGGCCATGTCAAGTGAATGACACACACAGGGATGGGGACACGGCAGGACATGGGAGGGCAGGAGCAGGGCACTCAGATGGCACACAGCACTGTGGGCTCTGCGGGATGCAATGAGTTGGGGTTGGGATGGAAGGTAAAAGCATGGGAAAGCAGCCCAGAGCTCAAGGACATGGATGACATTTAATCCAAGAAACAAAGGCTTCTGCACAGCTGTAGTTCAGTTACACAAATCCACATGGTTTTGAGGAAAACCCACAAAAGGCATTTATCTTCTGCTAGTAACTCCAGCCTTGGCTTGGGTTCACTCAAGAGATGGGCAATGCTTCCTGCTGGTGGGCAGTCCTGGCTCAGGGAGCTCTGCAGGTCCCCAGCACAGCTCCCAGTTCTGGGAGCACCAGGACTTGGAAAGAAAGTGGAATTACAGCTGCTGTGCACAAGGAACATTGGTCTCTCTCCCGTCTTCACCTCGCTCATCTAGAAGCTGTCACACCAAAGCCATGGATACTCCTATGCCATTGGCTTCAGCACTGCATGGCAAAGCCTTCCCCTGCCCACTTTGGTGCAGGGTGCCCACTGTAGCCAAGCAATCCCACATGCCTACCAGGGCTCAAGCTTTTCACACCGCAACTTGCCTTTGCTCTCTCACTTGTTTGTTAGTTTGTTTGTTTTCAGGATTATTTTCCAAGGATCCCAGCTCTACTGTTGTCCTCCCCAGTATTCCATCACACTGACACCTTCAGCAGGATCTGAGAAGCATTCCCTGCCCAATCCACTGAGCAGCAATGGCCAGCTCCTGCCCCTTCTGCCATCCTGCTATCACACTGCGCCTTACCTCACCCAGCAGCCTTAATGCAAAGCCTCTTTCTGTGTTCACTTGCACTCAGTGCCCAATCTAAAGCCTCGCTGACAAGGGTTGAGACATTCAGGAAAAAAAAAACACCAGCTTTAAGTTGTAGAAGCCAAATTGCTGCTTGTTCAAGCAGAAAGAATAAGTTGTCATGAAGTTACTTCAGCTCTTCCTTCCAAAATGGAAAAGCAGACAGCACAGAAATGGTACACAGGTTGTAAAACACAGACAGATGCACCTTGTGCAGAGGGGTGCTGCAATAGGATTCCCAGTGCTATAAAAGACCTCCTTTGTGCAAGTGACACGCAGTGCTCTGGGGATCTAACCCCTCATCTGATGATCTGGTGATCTGGGGATCATCATCTCATAAGTTAGTGAATTAAGCACCTCAGCAGGCAACAGAGCATGTACACAGTACTTCAGTGACACCCAACATCGAAGACAAGAACTGTTCAAAGCATTGGGGTCACCTTTTCACTCATCAAACTGATCCTCCGGACCAAGAGGATCATCATGCAGACCACACCTTCTCAAGACATGAAATTCTGTTTACAAAAGCTCCAAAACTTAGCAATTAACCCATGATCTTGCCTTTGCATGTGCCATTGAGGCCAAGGGGAACACCACCAATGCCCCGACAGGTGCCAGCAGAGCTCGAGGACTTCCACGTTCCTGCTGCCCTACCATCAGCTGGTTTTATTTCATTCCCATACAAGACAAGTCCCGTTTCATCTCCTGGCCCTTTCATACACACCTCTCCCTCTCTGGAGGTACAAGAGGACACAGACAAAGGACAAAGACGTGCAAACTGAACTCTCCAGCCTCTCCTTTACCACCGCTGTGCCCATGCTCTCCCACTCACCATGACGGAGATATGGAGAATGTGCATCTGCTCCTCCACGATCTCGGAAGGCTCCTGGAGGCTGGGGGGGGTTGCCCTGGAGAGCTGCTCGGCGCTGCTCATGGAGACATGGAAGTACAAGGTGCCATTTTCCAACCACTGCTGCTTCCAGTGCACCAACGAGATGTCCGCCACCGTCCCCGACATCTCTGCAGGGACAAAAACACACAACCGAAGGTCAGTTTGCTCCACAACATCAGGGCCCCACCGCACTCTGCGTAAAGAATTTCTTCCTAACATCTAAGCTACATCTCCTGCCTGGGGACTGGGAGCCAGGATGACAGCATCCCAACACACCCCAGTGCAGCAGCATCCCCACCCAACACCACCACGGTGCCACACTTGATGAATGAGGGGCTGGGACAATTTGGACACTGTGCAAACAAAAGCAAGAGCAGCTCTGCACTCAGCAGCCCCAGCAGCTCCAAGCTGCAGCTGCAGCTCCAGCCTCAGCCTGGCAGCAGCAGAACAGGAGTGCTGACAGCTCCACAGCTGCCCATCAAGTTTTTAACAGATCTCTGCAAAGAACCGATTTGTCAGTTTGGCAGCCAAACCAAAACCGAAAGAAAAAAAAAAAAATCCCAGCGCAAAATAAGCCACAATATTTCTCCTTCCACCACCTCTCTCTTTGCCTTTGTTGCTCCATTTGCAATGCAAGCAATGGGAAGGAAGTCAGGTTCCCGGCAGCAGTCCTCTGAGTCACTGCATGTGGGGTGCCAGCAATCGGTCACGTCATGGGGGACCCAAACCCCATTCCCTTCTGTTTGGGGAGAGCGACCTTGCAGCAGATTCAATGGGTCGTGACACGTTTCAGAATGTTTGGCAGTGATGTTTTCAACAAGAGCACAGGTGTGGCACTGAGGGACATGGTCAGTGGGCATGGTGGGGATGGGTTGGGGTTGGGGTTGGTGATCCTAGAGGTGTTTGCC
The DNA here is from genome assembly GCA_023055505.1 of Callipepla californica brunnescens. Lineage (NCBI taxonomy): Eukaryota > Metazoa > Chordata > Aves > Galliformes > Odontophoridae > Callipepla > Callipepla californica. The sequence continues at coordinate 6,617,062 of JALIRH010000028.1, read as the reverse complement.
AGCCTTAATGATTCTGGGGTTCTAATGGAACTGCCAGGGAGCAGCCAGGGCATTCTGCATTCTGCATTCCTGAAAGCCACTGGGCAAAAGCACCACCAGCTGTACCTTGGAGTGGAAACAATGAACTAAGGGCATCCTGAGAGCTCCCAACACCCTTTGGGTCAAGGTCTTTCAAGGTACTGGATCACTGACAGCCCCACAACACACAAGACCAGGAGCTTCCCCTTCTACAGACCCACGTGCCAACCCTTCCTGACACAACAACAAAAGGTCTATTTTTCTATTTCTGTTTTCCCAGCCCTGAAACCAGTATATTGTTCAGCACTGGGCTCCAGGCTTTGAACCACAGATTAAAGCAGAGAAGTCCCCGCCATGCCATGGGACAGCTCCATGGGGCTGCTGCCATGGGATGGCAATGCCCCACTGCTGCTGTGGGGTTTCAGTAGGACTGGGGCAGGGACAAGGTTACCCTGCTGCTGCCAGCCCCTTATTCAGCACCTCACTAATGACACTGCAGGCATGCGGCTGCCAGCTGAACCTCATCGAGGGCTGTGCTCATTAGCGCTGCCTCCCAAGCACAGCACCGGTCGTTATCCCCAATTTCTGAGCACATCTGAGCACTCAAAGGAAAAAAAACTAAACAGCTCCTGACCATGCATGAGATCCATAAAGAGCCCACGCTCACACTTCGGAAGGGATGCATGAACTCACTGTCATATCTCTGTCATTGCAACAAGATGCCTCCTAATAACCCTTTCTCTCCTTTAATATAAATAGCTGTTTGCTGGAGCAAAGCAGAACCAAGCGGAGCTGCCTGCAGTCTTTGCCCTCCAAATCAAGTCAGGTCTGTGGATCACACTTCAGGACAGGAGCTGGTGTGAGACCGCACAGTAAGGAAATGAACACGGACATCTCACCCGCAAAGAGGTGAGAGCAGAGGGCTTCTCATGGTGGTAAAAGTAAGAACAAAACGAGGGCAATATCAGGGCTCTTTAACCACAGCTGTCTTCATACCAATACTTCAAAGTTCAGCACTGAAAAGCATCTACCTCTCTAATTAAAATTGCAACGAAAGTCACACTGAGGAACAGAAGCACTAACTCAGCTCTGGGATGGATAGCTGTATGGGAACTGTTCAATCAGGCCTGAACCACTGATGGATCACCCAAGGTGAGCACTGAGTCAGCCATGGGAGCACAGCTGAAGGCAGTGCACCTGTGTGACCAGAAGGGGTGGATTCTGACTCCACCTCTCCAAGACCCCATGTAAGGGCTGACCACCACTGGGACAGGATCTCTTTCTGGAGATTGCTCTTTTAGAATTTCCCACCATGAGCCGAGAACATGGGTGAATGCTTTCCAGCTGTCAAATATCTCAGCTACAATACTATTTAGCATTATTCATTCTGCTAACCACACACCATACAATAGCACAGCCCCTCCTACTGAGACAAGGAGGGAACAGCACAGAAGCATCACGAGAGAGGACCCTGCTTATTCAAAGCCATCCTAACTTTGCTCAGAAGTACAGTCACCCATGGGACAGGGTGATCTGCAGTACTGCTTGCTGGGTATGCACACCTCACACATCCCTAAACCTTCCCAAATGGGCTCAGGATCAGAGCTGACGTTGCCCAGACCACAGCCAGGATCCAGTGTGGTGCTGCCAGGACCCTGCCACCACCACTCCCAATGATGTGTCACACTGGGGCGGCATGGGAAAAGCCTCAGGACCCAAGTCCTTCCCTTCACCACACGTTTTTGCATGGGATGTTTAAACGGATCACAGAGAACATTTCTGGGGAGCTCTGAGATCCAGGCAATTTTTTGGATTTTAGCCTAGACTGGAGATAAGCCTGTTTCATGTTCAAAAGGTCTCTTCCAAAAGTAGAAACTTCAATTTCTCATTCGTTTCACAACTTCAAGCAAAACCCAGCAGCGAGGCAATTCCTGACGAACGCCGGCTCGCCGAGCCCGGGTGCCATCTACCATACATTTCTAAATATCCAAATGCTCCCCCATCCCTGAACCTCGTGCTGCGAGAAACCTGGCCACCACTGCTCCCAGCACTGCCAGAACACCTTCCAGCAGATCTGCTGCTCGAGAAAAAAATAAGAAAGAAAAATGTTCCCGAGCCCTGTTAGCTGTTGAACCCTTCAATATCCAAATGCGGGGAAGTTTCTTGGCCTCGAGCACTTGACACGAATATTATACTGCCTGTGTTTCGCCGGACACGCATTGTCACTCCGCTATCTACACGGTAGTTACAGCAGCGATACGCCGTCCATCAGCAGGAATGCAATAGTCTGCAGCAAGATTGCCTGTTATCAGAGCTTTCAAATACTTTTGGAACAAATTAAGGGCATTCCTGCACTAAAATAGAATGAGATACAGCGAGGGTTTGAAATGGGCAGCAATGGAAAAGCACTCGTAGTCCGGAGCTATTCAACATCTCGAGCTATTCAACATTCAAGCTGGTCCTAAAAGCAATGGCCACAGCTCTGTGGGTGAAACAAGGAGAAAATGGTCAGGCTGACCCCACAGATCCAGCCCTGCTCGTGCTGGCAATGACACCGACTGCCCCCGGGTGACGGACAGCATCTGCTAACAATGCTCTGAATTTAAGAAAAAGTACACAGAGCACTTTCTCCTTCTCTGCCCTTCCTCTGGGTCCCATTAGGCTGCAGCTTCCACGTTTCCCTTGGAAATCAAACCTTCCAAAGAAAACCCTCCCACTGCTCAGGGACCAAACTGCTTGTGCCAACGGGACAGTCACCCATCCAGGTCAGGTTAGGGGAGGGAAGGGGATGGGGGACCCCAGCAGAACCTCGTTCCAATCGATTCAGTAATTCCATTTTCCTTCCACTGCCTCTACAATCCTTACACATAAACATTTTGAAGTCTTCAGCTCTTATTACAATCAAACCTAAAAGCAAGAAGGCCTAAACGCACTTGGTTGGGAACCAAGACGATTCCCATAAAAGCAGATTATGCTGACATGATGAATATAAAATGAAACAGCAGATATTAAAGTTGGAGAATTGTTACTCCGTGCCTCCCGGCTGCCGGCCGCTCTGCCTCCCCCCTCCTCCTCCTCCTCCTCCTCCCGCGCTGTCTCGCTGATGGCACGAAGTGTGCTGATAGCCTTTTCACCCCGGCCTTCTCCGAGGCAGGCTGCCAGGCTTGAAATATTCAGCAGCCCATCCCCACCCCCCATGCAACGCTCCAGCATTCATCGGTTATTCGGGAGGTTGCAGCCCTGCCTTATCTGCCACCGAGTTTCACAAAGCGTGTTTTGTATTTAATTGGCTTGTTCTCGCTAATCCACCGCGATCGCCGGCGTTTTGTTTCATCCTTGAAGGTCGATATTAAAATAACCCGCTTCGCTCAGGGCCCTTCGCCCTCTCTCTGTGCCCCAGGTTCAAATCACAGCCCAATCCCCCCCCAGTCCCACCAGGTGCACCCCCAGAAGCAGCCGGACCCCGGATCCCTCGCCCTAATGCTGAGCACCACTCCTGCCTTCAACCACGGGCTCTCCCCAGCTCGTGCTCTCCAAAGCCACCAACCGCTGCCCCAGTGCTGGTTTGCAGATTCCTCGGTGCTAGCTACCACCACTCATGCTAACGAACCAAAATTATGCAGAAAGTCATAAACAGAGATCTCCCCAGCGCCCTTGCCAGCACAGGATTGCTCTCTACAGAGCAGATTATAGCAGACTTGCTCCAGAATGACTCCAGTAATGGGGCTTCCCCCTGCTCCCCAGGGGACAATTCTGCAGTCAAACAGGCCCGAACACTTCTTAGGGTCTGGGTCTTTTGTAGGCAATGTGGTGGATTTTTTTCCTCCTCGATCATTAGCTCACTTCATTATTTCTTCCCCACTCCCTCTGCTCCATGTTTAACATGTTCCTTTCCTTCTAAACCTGCTCCCCTCACAGCACTCCCCAGGGCAACACACAAACACAGCTGCACGCCGTTAAAAGGAACAGAGAAGCTCAGAAGTTTAAGAAGGGGGGGGAGAAATAGAAAAAAAAGGGTTGACAAGATCCCTCTGATCATCTCTTTTCAAAGCATGAGATGCTCTGCAGCTGCAGGGAGCTCCACGGGTGGCTCAGGCACAGCACAACCCCAGGGCTGGGACTGGGAGCTGCTGTGCATGGAGGAGGGCAGCAGGGAAACTCAGTCCCGATGTGACCCATGGGGAACATGAGGGGTATCAGTTCAGCATCTTCTCTGCTCTGCCTGATGCTGGATGGAGCAAGGAAGAAGAGAAGAATGAGAAGCTGGGTTCACACATGACTGGGCACCTCGAGGACTGCTTAGGTATGGTAGATAGACAGCTGAGCCACCACCAAGGATCCCCCAGCAAGCTCTCCGCCATGACCAGCACACCCCCACTTTCTTAATTGCTGAAGGCCTGCACCCTAGCTTGTGGTCTTCAAGATTTACACCCATTTACAAGTAAAGCCCTCATGCTCCAAACTCAAGGCAGAAGCACACGTGCACAAAGGGCTCCCCATGCTGCCAACACGTTTCACCTTCACATGCACGTTCCTCAGCCTGGCTCGTGCTGACACCAGTGGATCTCCTCCAGTTGACGTCAGGCACAGTGAACCCAACTAGAACATCTGGATTCACCTCACCCTGCCACCAAACTCATTCATAAACATGCATGCGTGCGCCGTGCTTTTCTTTCTAAAAAGTGCATATTCTGGGCAGATGTAATTATTGTGAGGCACAGCAGGAGATCAGCACGCTGCATCACCACCCAGACAGAGCTGGGGATCAGGTCATGACATGGGACGAGCAATGAGGACAGAGCCAACCCATCCCACCATGCCCCCCAACCCCCACCTCGTGGCTCTGCAGCCCCCACGTCCCCCCAAAGGCTGCAGGGGCTGACAGAAGCCACGAGCAGGTATTGATCTGCCTTCACTGCCTACAGATCACAATCAGCCTGCGTGCACCTTAAGGAAGCTCCGTGTACGTTCCCCATTCTTACAGCTGCTTTGATTGCAATTCAGTCCCTAGTCCATTACCCTTATTTATAATGCCAGGGCTTCAGCGCGGAGCCTCGGGCGGTCTAAAATTATTACAGGGCCCTTTTGACTTTCAATTCCCTTCCATTCAATTCCATTTTTATTTGTCAGCAGAGACTCCCACTGACCAGGCGTGGAAGCCAACTGCACGCAGACAGATGGTGCAGCTACATGTTAAACCGGCCCTATGGAGACAGCTGGCACGCGGCTCAGCACAGAAGGGCACCGCTTTTTGGATGGGAATGCTGAGCCCGGAAGAGAATCATGGAATCATTAAAGTTGGAAAAGATCACTAACATCACCAACTCCAACTGCCACCATGCACAAACGCCGTTTCCTTTTTGATAACTCAACCATTGATCCCCATTAAAGACACAGGTGCACGTCTCTCCAACAGGGAAGCCTTCCTGCAGGTAACATGCACTGCCAGCAGTGCCCCACGACTGCGTTAAGGCTGGGTGACGTGAGACAAAAGGGACACACTGGGCTGGGAGTCCAGCTCTCTGCAGAGATCTGAGCACCAGAGCAGGATGCTCGGTGCCCATGGCTGCACACGGGGATGGGGCAGCTCTGTATCCTCACGCTGCTCCTCCCTGCAAGCTGCCATGGGGAGGGAAGGGCAGCAGGAGCTGCTGGGGTGACACGAAGGGCATTGCAAAGCCAGCAGGCTCCACCACAAAGCTGAGCACTGCGGTGGGCTCATGGCATCCACACGTGTGCACAGCGCATGTCGGGAGCGAGCTGCTGGAGCAGCAGAGCGGCACTCCAGGGGCCAGCATCGCCCAGAGCTTGATTACGACTAGCCAAGATCTTTATAACCTCCATGCATTTTTAAACGTCTCTCTTTGGGAAACATACCTCTTAAAATGATAAGGTAATGTGATAGCTCACGGCACTGCTCAGGCGGTGAAGCAAAGCTGTTTTTCCAGCATGGTTCCCAGACGGATCCTCCCCTCCTGGAGAGGGCTGGCACAGCCAGGTGCCCTGCAGGAGCTGCTGGGCTCACAGCACCAGGACAGGAGAGCAGCAAATGGGGATGGGGTCACCTGGAGCAGCCTGCAAAAGTCTGGGCTCACCCTTGTCCAAAAGGCAAGAAGTATTCAATGCAAGGCAGAACGTTTGCCAGAGCTCCTCCACAGATCTCAGTGATGGGGATCTCATGCTAACAGGGTCCTGCACGTGCTTACAAGGCACTTCTAGCAAGGATTAGGATTAGCTGAGCATCCTGCCCCTTCTCTGGGAGATGCTTCTGAGTTCTTGCTCCTTGCATAGTTGCTCACATACGAGGCATCGTGTTGGCTGCTCACAAATCCCTTGCCAGCAGCACATGGGCGCGTGGAAACAGAGCTATGACAGCTGCCACCTCCCCCTGAACCGAGCTGTGCTGAGACGAAGAGGACTGAGCTAAAAGGGCTAAAAGCACAGAGCAGCTGGAGGGCTCCGCAAGTGGCATCAGATGACGAGGAGACATTAAAATCCAAAATAAAGTAAAATAAAAGCAAATGAATTTATTAAGACTTCTCGGAGCCTCTGGGTAAAATAATTTTTCCACATTTAGAAGTGGATAAATCAAAACAGAGGCGAAGCAATTTGTCAGAGCTTAAAAGCACATAAGTGGCAGAGACACATGCAGCCCGGAGCAGCGATGCTCTCATGGTGACACGATTGCCACCCTGGGCTGGGCACAGCCGTGCTCCCTGCATCCACCATGGGGTTTCTCTCACAGAGAGTGCTTTCCCTGCTGCAATGAAGAGAGCAGCACGCTTATTGGAAAAGCTGATCCACGTCTCCATTCATAGCAAACTCAGTTTCCCCACCACCACTGCACCAACAAGCAGCATGGTTTCACATCTGTATCCCCATCTGCTGCCCTACAAGAGACCTGGGGAAAGTCCTACGTCTCCGCCCCAAAAGGATCACGGATAATAAGAACAGATAGAGAGCCTTTCCAGCCTTGCTCTGCATACACAGAGGTCATGGGAGAGGCAGAGGGGGATGAATCCTTGCAGCCTCATTAGACAGAAGGAAACTGTTTCTGCAAATAATAATTGATTTCTAAATTTATCCCCTAATTAAATAGGTTCCCTGGATGAATCTGCACGCAAGCTGCAAGGTGATGACTTAGAGCCCGGCTTCCTACGGGAATGCATCAACGTGTGTTTGCAAATCGTCCCTCTCACAGACCCAGAGGTGGGCGACAGTTTCCCCCCATAGCACGCAGGAGCTGGGCCCCCTCCAGCTGCATGAGCTGAGCTCTCCCTGCACAGGTTTATCAGCAGCACACCAGGGAAATGGGCACTAGCCACCTGTCTCGTGGCAGCTCCCTGAAGGGATGCTCTGACGGACCCGAGCAGGCACAACGAAGCACCCCCACCCATGCAGGAGGGGCTCTGGGTGGGCAGCAGCCATACAGCAGAACTGGGACTGTGCTGCCAGAACTCAGCACACAGCCATGGTGAGAACGAGAAACGTTATCTCCAGAACACGCTCTTGCTTCCGACATCAATTCCACGGCTGTTCCTATCTGGTCGCTTTGACTTTTTCCTACAGTCACCATCAGCTAATAAAACCTCAAGAGACGGATCCTGGGATAAAACCAGGCTACAAGCACCGCAAAAATTAAACACATTTATCACTCTTCTGCCGAGAGCTCTTTTGGAAGCCTGAGCGCGCCGATGCTCTCAGACAAGCATCAAAGGGCTCGGGACGTGAGAACACCGCGTCAGCTCCAACAGAAACCGAGCAGTGCTGGCACATTCAAGCTGGGGCTCATTAAGCACTGCTGCCCAGGATGGCTCTGCCAGCTCGGGGACACTGCTGGGCACACGTGCGAGCAGGACGTGCATCCCAGGATTTGCTTCTGGGGATGCTGCTCAGCACACGTGTGCCCTTGGGGATGCTCAGAGTCTTTTCTCCTTCTGCCCCAAATACCCTCCTGGAAGCCCAAGGAGCAGCATGGGACTCACAGCCTGTCTGTGTACAGAGCTCAGAGCTGGCTCTAAAAAAAACCCCTCCTGGGAGATGCCCACAGCAGCAGCAGCACCACATCCCATCTCCACTACATTTGGGCTCCTCGACCCTTCGGTGTTGAGGTTTTGGGATGCACAGCCACTTCCCCGTGTCCCACGTGTTGGGTTCCTTCTCTTGCCCCGCAGTGTTCTCAAGGAGCAGCCAGGAGCTCAGCCTTTATGGAACCACAGAACCACTAAGGTTGGAAAGGACCTCTAAGACCCCCAAATCCAACCCCACCCCACCATGCCCACTGACACGTCCCTCAGTGCCACATCTCCATGGTTCTGCAACACCTTTAGGGACGGTGACTCCACCACTCTCTGAGCAGACTGTGCCAATCCACTGCCATTCCTTTTGGAGAAGAAATGCTTCCTAATATCAATCTGAATCTCTCCCAGCACAACTTGAGGCCATTTCCTCCCATCCTGTTGCTGTCACCTGCTGACCCCCACCTCACTACCACCTCCTCTCAGGCAGCTGACGTTTGCTGTCCCACAGTGTTTGCTGCACAGAATGATGTATACCCACACTCCTCTTCAAAGAAATGCCAAAAGATGGCATTTCCTTCCCTCCCTGCTCCCCAAAAAGTGTTCAAAACCGGAGCATCTCCATGGTATTTTGGATTTCTCAACACTTCTGGATGAAAAGTATCTTGTTAAGTGAGTTCTCAATCAAAACTCACAGCCACAGACGGAGCTGGGGCCCTAACCTACTTCAGCACTCAAATATAAAGCAATCCATCAGGTGGCTAACTACTTTAGGAACTGCTTCTCTTCACCTCCCCACTTTGGCTCACAAATTGCCTCTGAGAGCCTCAGATCTCTTCTACAAGCAAGCAGTATTATTCACAGGATTTAAAAGAAAAATAAGAAAAAAAAAGAGAGATGCAAGAAAACAAATCAGTCCTCGTACAGAAGAGTTTGCTACACACAGCATTTAAACGAAGCCTGATTTTTGGATCACAGAGATAACATCTTCGCATTGCATCACCCGTTTTCTCTTCCAAAAGTTCATTTTTTGCTCACCTTGAGCATTTTTAAAGGCAAAGAAATTCCTTTAGGTACCAAAGCAAATTCAGATTCCAGCTCTCCACCGCTTACCAACTTGAGCACATTAAAACTCTGTTAAAAGCAGGGCAAGATGAGTCCTTGAGGCCCCGTTCCCCAAGGATGCGTGCACATAAAGCAAGGAAAATGTGTGGTTATTAGAGTTTAGCTTTATTGTTTTCATAAAACACACTGAAGATTGTGTTTATGATTCTGGAGAAAATAAAATCCTCTCTCCAATTGTTAAAATAATGAACATGGGATACTCCAGTGACTTCTAAACAATCGAACGCTTTGGACTTGCATAGCACCCTCTCAGATTTTGGGGAAGTCTTTCCAGGAATGAAAACAACGCTGCTTGGGTGCAAGAAAAATCCATTCAAAGGCATTCCTTAGGAGACAGATTTGCCAGTTGGTGTTGGGAACTGCAGGCCTGCCAGGTGAACCTCCCTGCTCAAGGTACCAACCCATCCCCATCACTTCTGCTGCTCTCCCTGCAGCCTGCAGGAAGGACAGCCCAAACAGCATCTTTCCCCCCTTCAGATATGACAGAGGCGATGTGAGGTGGTGAATTATTGAGGGAATGGAGCCGTCTCTTCGATTTAGAGACACAGTGATGGAAGGAGAGGCAGATGGCAGAGCTGTGTCCCCAGCACAGCTGCACCACGTGGGAGCCACCAGGGTCCTTACCCTGCGCCCACTGCCTCCACCTGGCCTGGCACTGCAGCAAGCAGCAAACTGCCTTGGAAGGAGGGAACACATCTTCCATGCCACTGCATGTCCCTGAATCCTTCCAAAAATCCAGGCTCAACCATGAGCACTTGGACACAGCCAATGGTTTACCTGGGCTGGGAGGGGTGAATGGAAAAAGCCATTGAAGACGCTGAGATGGCGATGCGGAGGCACTGGCAGAGCGTGAGGTTCAGCTACTTTTGCACACAGTTGCTGGAAGGTATTATTGCCAGCTCTAAACCAACCTATTAGTATGAGCCTTTGGGGCTTGTAATAAAAACCAAGATGTTTTTCCCGGAGCCAGGTTAGATAGAAGGCGTCTGAAAATTAAAGCAGTGACCTAAAAAAAGATTCCAATTCCGTCCTTCCCATTACATATATTTATTTGCAGGGTCCTTGGAGACAGAGGTCAGCTCTAGAGCACGGAGCCTGAGCTGCGTTTATTCTCAGAACCAGCACTGCCTGCTCCTCAGACCCACCTGGGCAGTGAGTACAGTGGGGTTGGGTTGGACTTTTGGATCTTAGAGGACTTTTCCAGCCTTAATCATTCTACTATCCTTTGCACATTGCGTCCCAGCAACAATCCCTACTGTCAATGAAAGTAGTTTCCAGTCACACTCGTCCATCTCCTGCAAACTTCTTCTGGACACAAAACAATGCACTGGCTTGGAAGATCCGAATTTTAAGAACCAAAGCCCTTCCACTGGAAAAAAAGCTGAACATCAAGTTTTTTTTCTGCAAGAGATTTGCCACCGTTGGCTGCCCTTGATCATCGCATCACACTCAATATTGCCACCTGTGTTAAGATGCTCATTTAAAGAGCAGAAATGACAACTGGTGCCTAGCCAGGGAAGCGTGCAGGACTCCTGCCAGGTCCAGCCCTGCCCCTGCAGCACACAGCCTCCCCCTGCTCGGCTCAGGAATCCTCTTTTTTGCTATAGATGTTAATGGAAAGAAAGCTCTGGATCCATGTGAAATGAATTATACTCCAGTAATTGCAGCTGCTCTAGGGCAGCATTAGGTCAAACTGCCCTCTTTTTGTGCTGCATCTCCAGCACTGGCAATGATGAATGGGCTCATTTGCGGCGAAGGCGCTGCTCCAGCTCCAGGTGGACCCACACTCACCGCCTCGATGCCGCCCCACCACTGCTCCCTGCTCTGAACAGCTCATGCCACGCAAACACAGACGCTGCACGCTCCTCCTGGTCACCGTCCTGCACACACCTCGTGCCACCCCACTGCAGACAGCGTTTGACTGCTTGAAAAATCAGCATTACTCTGCACTCAAAGAGGACCTTCCCAGCCCAAAACAGCAATTTTTCCCCCCACCACCCCACCCCCGCTATTCAAAATCTCTGTTAATTATTAAGATAGGGTGGGATTCAAGGGACTAATTACCACTGTGAAGTTATGCTCCTGAAGGCTGATAAGAGAAGTAATTAGGATGGACAAGCATGGATTACAGAGCTCTAAATCTCTCTCTCTTGACAAGATAAGGATGCTGCCCAACCTCAAAACCGACAAATGAGGCCATTGGCAGTCATGGGACTGACAAGAGGGAAACGGAGGTTGCCACATAACCCCAGTACCTCCTCAAGCCCCACATTTTCCAAGTCAACACGCACATCCTTCCCCTGTGGGTGCTGGACTTCTGTCCACTTGGCATCGAATCACAGAATCATAAAGTCTGAAAAAGACCTCTAAGATCACGGAGTCCAACTCCAACCCATCCCCACCGTGCCCACTGACATGCCCTTCAGCGCCACATCTCCAAGGAGCCCGAACACCTCCAGGGGCAGTGGCAGGGAGGAGGAGAGTCCAGGGACATGGACTCGCCCACAACTTCAGCGAGGACTATCCTACACAACCTTGCATGAGCCACTTTAAGCTTCACAGCAACCAACACACCGCACCTGCACACCCCTCCAACTTTCTGCCGTTGCAGCAGCTCCCATGGCCACATCCCCACACACCCTACGTACCCACAGATTCTTTTCCTCCAACAATTTCAGGCACTCCGCGCTAGAGCATTTATAACTAATAGATATTCTAATGTTCCTGCTCACCTGAGACATTCAGAACTTTCCTGGCTCATTTGTCAGATTACTATTTTTTTTTTTTATTTTTTAAAATACCTTCTTCCCCTCAGGCCAGTCAAATCACTCCAGTTAATTCTAATTTCCATGGACACGGAAAGTCATTTCAAGGTCAATATTTTTGTTACTTTCCAGTTTCAAGTCTTGAGGATTTTGCAGGATTTGCAATTGAGGCTCCTGATTACCGGCTACATGCGGAAACGAAAAGGAACCGGCTGAGGAGAGACAGTGATGAAGCACCCCATTGACACCCAGGTAATTAAGGAGAAACAAACATGTTTGTTGGCTGAAACAAGGGGGAAAATCATGCAAAGCACTTTATTCTAACAAGGACGGAGGAGGGAGGAAAGAAAAAGCAGCAGCTAATAGGTTTCCCTTGGAAGGGCGCGCTTCGCTCAAGCCAACATCTTCCAAGGCTACTTGCATTTCAGAAGGAAGGTTGACAGGTGCCATATGGAGACTCTTGTCACTTCTTATCAGAAAGACAGCCAGAGAAATAAACCTGCTACAGTGCAAAACAAAACCTTTGGGATGCCCGAGACAGGCAGACTGACAGAGCCCCATTTTGAAGGGGAACAAAAAGCCCCACAAATACCACATACAGGCTCAAAACATAGGCACTATGGGATATTTGTCTCTTAATGTCACAGAAATAAGATCTATGGGAAACCAGTGGCAACCCAGTGACAAGGTGCTCCCTCAGGACCACAGTACCAATCATATCAGAACTTCAGCACCTCCCTCCCAAAGCAAGCACAACGCCGGCACGTCAATCCACGCCCAAAATGTGTTCATTAAAGGTTTTAATATCACGGCGACAGACAGGAATACAATCGAGTCTGAGCCACACATCTCCCTGTGTCCGCGGGGACCGCGGGTACAAGCCTGGTTTTGTTTCCTTCCCAGGGAGCGATGGAGATACAGGACGCACAGCTCTGCTCACAGCCGCTCTCCAGGGGCAGCCCATGGTAATTAGTTTGTGTGTGTGTCAGAGGCACTTTTGGTTTCCAACCCTGCTCGGAGAGCCTGGCAGGAATACTCAAACTGCCGAGCAGAGAAACCCAGCCCAACGCAGGCCCCAAGCTCCCATAAACCAGCCTTGTCCCAGCTGTTATTTGCTGCCTAAAAAGCACCGTGCTCCAGGATGGTGTTCCTCTTCTCATGAGTAAACACTATGAAGAAGTCCCTCTGCGGTCCCATGTCCTTTACGTACGTTTGGATGACTCCTTGACACCTGAGCTGGTGAAGCAGCACTAAAACATCCTTTACTTGCCTTGGCCAGAATCACAGGATCATTAAGGTTGGAGAAGGCCTCTAAGATCACTGAGTCCAACCCCACCTGACCCCACCATGCCCACTGACTGCACCCACATCTCCACATGTGTTCAACACCTCCACGGACGATGACCCCACCATCCCTGGGCAGCTGTGCCAGCACATCACCATGCTTTCTGAGAACAAATGTTTTCTAATACCCAACCAGCACAACTTCAGGCCATCGCCTCTTGTCCCTTCGCTGGACACGCTCCACAGCCTCAGTGTCTTTAAACTGTCCTCAAACTGAAAGAGCACAGTACCTCAAGTGCAGAGACCCATTCGCATCATTTTGAGGCCCACAGAGACCTAACACCACCAGGACTGTCCCACAATGGAGCTTTGTTTCTGGTTTTGTTTCTTTCCCAGGGAGCGATGGAGATACAGGACTCATCAACACCCAATGTCCCACTGCCCTGGGGAACACGGGATGAGGGCTGGGAGGAGGATGAGGAACAGCAGCTGCAGACTGCAGTGCCCTTAAGTCTTAGCTCTGCAGACTCAGACTGCCCCAGAGCAGCTTGAGTGCAGCACCCCAGTGCTGCCCAGTCCCCACCCAGCAATAAATCCATCACCCCGGTGCTGCAGGAAACCTTGCAAGCACATCACCTGCACAGCTGCACCGCTCAGGTCCCGGCAAGATGCTAATCCTGCAACAGCACAGCTGAAGTCAGGGCTATTTTCCTGCTGACTGCAAAATCAGGAGAAAAAGAAGAGGAAAAAAAAAAAAAAAACACCAGAGGAACGTATTGCCACGTACATCTGTCCAAATATAGCACAACCAAAGGCAGATTGGACATCAGGGCACAGCCATGTGATTAAGTCATTTTTCTGTTTGCTGAAAGCATTGAGGGAAAAAAAAAACCAAAAAACAACCACTTAAAATGTTTTGCTGTCAACTTAATGTTCATTTGACAATTAGTTCGGAAGGAAGGAGTGCTTGGGAAGAAAAAGGAAAGCTTGCTTTAGGAAAAGCACCATTAAATCAGTGTTGGGCAAAAACACTTTTTAAAAAAATAAGACGTTGGAGTCAGAAAAAACTCTGCACTTTGCAAGAAGAGCAAAACAAAGACAGCTTGGGACGCTACCAGGCATATGCAGTGTTCCAGGGGAGGGCAGCAGTAGGCACAGGGGGGTCCCTTTGGGGGAAGCCTGGTGCCTGACCCCAGCACTGAGTGCACCCCATATTCAGCCCCAAAACCATGGGCAACCCTGCATGGCTCCCTGCAAATAGAGCAGTCTGCAACCAGCCCTCTGTGTGGTGTTCAGTGGGGCTGATTGTTGTCACCCTCACAGCCCACCAGCCCCAGGGATGGGCAGAATACCTTCTCTGCGGTGACTCGTGGCTGTGGGGTCACAGCATCCTTCCCTGCACTGCTGTGGGAGCGAAGGCATTGGCAGAGCACACAGAGCACGGGGTGGGGAAGGGGAGAGGCAGGGAGATAAGTGCTCGCTTCTGCACACGGTACAGGGAAGGATTAGATACTTACAAATATTTTATCCGAGCTAAAGTAATTGCACCACTTGTTCTTATGAGTCAGAGCTATTTATTTTCATGCTTCAGGGCATCAGTTGATCACACCAGCTGAGGTCAGGCAGAAATTCCCATTGCTCCTGCAAGTGTTTTGCATATTGCAGGGATGTGTGTTCTCACCAGCACTGCAGCCCAGACACACGATCCTGGCCCCCTCCATCCCCAAAATGGGCTCCTTAAACCCCATGACACAACACAGCAATGTCACTGTGCTCCCCAGCACCAAAGGAGGCTGTGGCACTGCAGGGGTTGGCCTCTGCTCCCAGGTAACAGCAATAGGACATGAGGAGACAGCCTTAAGTTGTGCCAGGAGAGGTTCGGGTTGGTTATTAGGAAACATTTCTTCTCCAAAAGAATGGCAATGCACTGGCACAACTGCCTGGGGAGTGGTGGGGTCGGCATGCTGGAGATGTGGCACTGAGGGATATGTCAGTGTGCACAGCGGGATGGGGTTGGATCTTAGTGGTCTTTCCCAGCCTTAATGATTCCACAATAAGAGCACAGGGATGGGAAGAGGCCATCAGTCTCCCAGGAAGTGCAAACAAAACCTCCTCCTTTTGACCCTGAGCACAGAACCAAATCGGGGTCAGCGATGCTCACCCCAGCACCACAATCCCCACGGCACTGCTGAGAGCAGACACAGCGAACTGCCCATCTCCAACACACAGCTACTCACAGCTCTGACTGTGTCACCGCGGACAGCTCTTCCCAGTACAACATTTGGTCATTAACAGAAAACAAAACAAAGCAAAGCAGGCAGCAGGATGCAAGAACGCAGCCGGAGCCATCAGAGCAGGGAGAGATGCGCCCGGCCCTGCTCCTTCCCTGCACCCAGCAGTCGACCTGCAGGCAGCCCCATTAACTCAGGTGCATTTAACAAAGATCTCAGAAAGAAACAGCCACCCATCAGCACCCATCTCCCAACTCAGCTCCCAGCCCACCCACCTCGAGCCGCGCTCCGCTGAGCCACGTCAGTGAGCGCAGAGCTGCAGCACTTTAATTAAAGACAATTCCTGCTCCAATCCCGGGGTCTGACTCGCTGCCCCTCCCCTTCCCACATCCTCTCCCCTCGGTCATCTCAGAGGGGAAGCCATGCAGATAAGGAGGAGTTGGAACAATTAGCTATAATGATAACACGGACGCTGCTTCCATGCAGATGTCTGAACACTTCTTCAAGGGCAGGAGTGCAAAAACTGCTTGCTCTCTCCAGCTCTGACATTTCACATGTCATCAGAAAGCAGCGGGATCGTTTTTCAGGAGCTTGCTTTTGTTTGTTTTGCAGACGAACAATGTCATTCCATCCCCTCCCAAGCCCTGGCACAGCCTCCCCTCCCTCCTTGCTGCACTAAGGCGAAACCCTACAGCTCCAGGCCCCGAAACGCAGCTCTCACCCCCAGATCTGCAGCTCAGCTCCCCCAGCAAAGTCACTTCACCTCTCATCCCCCCGCCTGTCACCGGGGATCACACTCTTTTTTTTCCCGACACGCTTTGTTATTCAAAGATAGAAGATTCTGTAAATGCCGGATTATTACCATCAAATTATAACACTCAGAACATTGCCTCCCTTTGGGATTCGTGCTGCAGGAGGAGAGAGCACAGCAGAGCGCGGGGAGCGGAGATGTGCCATGCTGAGCTCCCTCGGAGGCAGCAGGGAGGGATGCTGCAGCACTCTCTCTCCTTCTCAGCTGTCCTGGAAGAGTCTCTCTCTGACAGCTCTTCTGCCGGAGAAAGATGGAACTATATTTGAAAGGTAATTTCAGAGCAAATGGGAACAGAAGTGTCAGAGTTGTCACAAAGAGAGTTTTTGGAATTTCCTTTCCATTTCGGGGAGCGGGGTGAAACTGAAGGCATCTCACGGCTCTCAGTGCAGCATGGATCCCACACACCTCCCGCTGCCCCGGGCTCCCTGCAGGCTGCAGCCCTCACAGCACAGCCAGTCCCCAGAAACCCTCACCTATTGGGCTCTCTCCTATCTTCAGAAATTAGATTGCAGACAAAGCACGGGCGAACAGGACACCTGGCCACCCCCCAGCCCACTAATGGGACACGGCACCATGCTATGGGGTACAGCTCCCCAAAAAAATGCCAGCACTCACATCACTGTGGCTTCTGAAAGTCAGAGCTTGTAGACACAGAGCCAGCAGCGCAGGAGCGAGCCAAGGAGGGCACCACGTTCCCATCCCTCAAGCCATCAGCCCCAAAAACCTCCCCCTGGGAGCTCTGACAGCAGGTGATGCAAGGCCCTGCACGTAATTGCAATGGGGAGAGGGAAAAAAAAAAAAAGAATCACAATCTTCCGAGTGATGAAGGACCCCTATCACAAGTCACGTTATCGATGTCCTTTCTCTGGAGATTGTTAGTTTGCCTGGGGGTTGGTTGGTGTTTTGTGGCTCAGGGCCGCAGCGTGCACAGAAAGGAGGCGGCTATGGGTGAGCCACACTCCCACCCTCAGGTTGGGACAGGCAGGTGGAGCAGGGAGTGGGGTTTAGATGGCCTTCCAGGGTCCAGGAACTCCCACACCCTTCCGAGCTCCAGGGTTAAACCTGCTGGGACTGGGACTGCCATGCAACTTGCTGGTTTGGCTTGCATCTGGAAACACCATAGGGGCTTTTCCATGCTCCTTGTGGGCATGCCATACAGACAGCGGGATGGCTGCGCTATGGGGTGCTGCGGGGAGGGATCTCACCCTGGGAAGGGGAGAGGAGCGAGGCAGCAGGCGTGGAGCTCCTCCAGAGGGCGAGCAGGGATTAAGTATTTATAGATTTTAATGCATCGATTTGTTAAGTCGGGAAACAGTCCTTTAAGAGTTGCAAGTTGTCTCTCAAGACAGCTCTTAATCAGCAGCACGGGTGCAGCGGAGGGGAGCTCAGCACAAAGACACAGAGAAGGAAGGAGCAGGGCTGGAGCCGGGCACTTGCAGGGCTATGGAAGAGATTTATGTCTCTTTCTAATTAAGTTTCTCCTGTCAGGGACCTATTTGCAGGCAGTACTTTAAGCGACGAAGCCAAAGGAGAAACAAACTACAGCATTGGATGGCATGAAATGAAGACTCCACATCCCTTCAGAAATCAGCACAAGTTGATGGAGGGAAGATGCTGTCCGTGCCTCTCACTGCACCTCCAGCCCTATCCTGGCCCAAAAAACCCCACAACAGTGCAGAACCAGTCAACAAAACCTCCAGGAATCCTGACACAGAAAACAGTATTTCCAAATAAAATTACCCTTTTAATTCTAATCCAGCCAGCCCAAGGGTACAAACAGAGTGCTCGCCCCTTTCCTTCAGTGAAATTATACAGCCTGAGTGGAGAACACTCAGAGAGGAAAGCTTTGTTCGCTCCTCTCTGCCTGGGAAGCACTGAGGAGTCCCAGCACTGCCCATACAACATCCCATAGTCCATTGACTCCATTACTTTACTTATCAATGTGAGATTCATTATTGCAGCTCGACAGGATATTTAGGCATTCCTGGTACGCTCCAGCTGCTGCGTTCCGACGGGCTGAGATGCTCCGCTGCACTGCCCAGTCCTCGTGGTCACCACCAGCTTTTAAGACACAGCCCAATGTCTCCTCTGGGCTCATCAACAGAACGGCGAATAAAACCCATTTCAGGAGAACCCGCCGATGCTTTCTTTGGAAACCTGCGTGCTTTCCTGCAACAGCAGCCAGGAGCAGAGCTCAGACCCCGCAGCACAGCCCACCCCGGGGACACCCTCAGCCAGACTAAGAGGTTTCTTTGGACTTTGGGGTGTTGCTGCCAAATTTTAACAGAAAAAGGAGGAATGGGGGAAGAGGGGAATAAAGGGAAAGGAGCATGCAAACATGGGGAATACAAACTTGCACACATTTTGTTCCCAAATCCTCCAAACGTGACTCACTTTGCTCTATTGTGACAAACTGAGACGCCTCTGAGGAGTTCATTTCACGTCTCATCCATTCTCTGAATAATGGGAAAATCCCTCTTTGTTTCTCTAAGATATCAGCACACACTACGCACCACGTATACCCAATTCCATTAGACATAATGGAACGAGATTGTCCCAGAAGTTGTTTTCAATTGCTTGAGTGCATCCTTCATTTAGGGAAACAAGGATATATGAGCTCCTCCACCCAGACCGACTCACGGCCGCGATCTGAAGCTGGAGTCGGGGCCGTATGTTTCCCATCAAGGCTCTGGAATGGGAATGAGGGCTGATTCTCCCTCACCTAGAAGCCCTCCTCAGGGAAACCCCAGTGAGAGCAGCTTCATCCATGAGTGCAGCTGGGGATGCTGCAGGATGCAGTGAGGAAAAGAGAGGACGCAATGAGGATGCTGCAGGGATGCAGTGAGGATGCTGCAGGGATGCAGTGAGGATGCTGCAGGGATGCTTGCACTTCCCCAGCCACTGCCCTATTTCCCAGCTCAGCCAGGGGCTCCCCAGGCACACGTGTTATCCTGCAGCCCATAATCACCAGCTGTACAGCGGGAGGGCTGGAGAGCCTGCAGAGACCTCAATGCCTAACAAAATCCTGCTTATCTGCCGAGGAAAACGGATCCCCGTGGAAAGCACGTTCTAGCTGGCTGCCTGCAATTTACTCTGACTTCTTGGGACAAAGGAAAGTTTGAGAGCCTTGGAGACAAAGCAGCCTATAGACAGCCGATAACACAGCAGCGAGAGCTGAGCCCGCTGGGGCTGGTTGTGGGGACGAGGATCACAGAGATGGGCTCCACGTTTTGCTTTCCAGCTGACTGCCACTCTCATACAGCCCTTCTTCCCAAAGGGAGAGCAAGCAAAGCAAACAGCCCCTGAAGTCTATAGGATGCTCTTCAGCACACTCTTGTTCAGAGCCTTCACAGCACAGGTGCTTCATTGCAAAGCAGTTCCCACCCAGCCCTTCACACCACGGACCTCAGGCATCTCCCGTTTAACAAGTTGGAGATTTCCCCCCTGAAAAAAAGGCATGCACGCTGTGGAAACAAAGCTCAAAGCACAGCACCACGCTCAAGCTGTTCACTGCTGAGTATTTCTTTTCAGATTCACCACCCCAAACCCTACAAAGAAGAGGAAGAGCAGTTCCTGACTGCAGCCAGACCACAGCTAAGCACCTCCTGCCCAGCCTTCCCCGCTACAGGCACGGCTCAGGGCTCAGCATCACCTCCCCAACACCTCATCCCAGCTGTGAGCACACGGGGCTCAGCAGCACATCCCCAGTTCCTCCCGAAGCCTATGCCCAGCCCTGTTCCAGACTACGGATGGATGAGCTCAAGGCCACACTGAATCATACTTTCTCCCTTGAGTTGGCACCCAGCCCTCCTTCTATAGCTTCTCCTGGCACGGGTTCAACAGCAATAGGTTTTATTATTATGCCTTGCTGCCCTAATTCTCTCCGCACTCAATTTTCCATTGACTTGCTGACCCTCAGTGCGTCGGCTCAGTCTGGGCAGACAGCATCAGTCCTCGTCCCGTTGCAGGGACCTCAGTATTTGGGATTGGGGTAGAGGAGCAGAAGCATCCTAGGAGGGAGGAAGCAGGCTGGGAAGAGCAGGAGCACTGGAGGCAGCTGCCTGCTGGGCACAACACGGAGATGGAGAATGGCCCGTGATTACAATCTGGAAGGCTTCTACGCACTGAAAGGGAACTGATTCAATTGTGCCACAACTCCTGAAAGCTGTCAGCAATCAGGCGCGCTCCTAAATGAACAATCATCGGAGGTGGTGAGCACGTGAAAGCCATGAGCACGGAGGAGGTGACTGTGAGGTGTGGCCAGGGGGCTCACTCTGCAGCTGTGGTTTCCTTCCTGGACCATGCAGCATGGGGGGAAAGGGTCTGTGACCTGGGGGGACAGGTTTGGCAAACACTGCTGTGCTGAGCACAGGGAGCCACTGAGAGCCACCATGCCCCTGCTGCAAACCTCAGCCAAGACCAAGGAAAGGTCAGCATGGACAAGCAAGAGACAAACCCCTCTGGTCCCACCCTTCCCTCACCCCACCGTGCAGAGGGCAGCGTGCCAATGAGAAAGAACCACATAATCATTAAGATTGGAAAAGGTCTCTAAAAGCACCGAGTCCAACCCTAACCCATCCCACCATGCCCACTGACCACGTCCCTCAGTGCCACATCTCCACGCGCGTTGAACACGTCCAGGGATGGTGACTCCACCACATCCCGGGCAGCTGTGCCAGCGCAGCACCGCTCTTCTGAGAAGAAATGTTTCCCAATATCCAATCTGAACCTCTCCTGGTGGAACTTAAGTCCTCTACTCTCATCCTATCGCTATTAGGATAGCGATATTAGGGAGCAGAGGCCAACCCCCACCTCTCCCCAACCTCCTCGCAGGGAGCTGTGGGCAGTGATGAGGTCTCCCCTGAGTCTCAAGGTTCCCAGCCCTTAAGCAGCTCCCAGCAGTGAGTGCCCCTCAGCTGCAGCACTCACACACCTTCCCAGCTCCAAGGGCTGGGCCTCGACCAACCTACCACACTGGATTCACCTACTGCAATATGCATTGACTCAAAGTACAGTCAGCTTCCACCTTACGAGCTAGGCTCCTCCCAACATCCAGGACACATCATATCTACACTCTAAACACCTCCTCCCCCATCCCACTCCCCATAAACCCAATCGAAGTTGATTTTTTTTTAAAGCTCTGCAGAGCTACCACGGAAGGACAGGCAGAGCAGTGAAGCTTGCTGCAATCACTATGCGCCCGCCATAGGTAGAAGCCATCCCATTATCCAAGGAGATTGTAATTACCCCATTTGCCTATTAAAAGGATACTGCGACAATATTTAAGTTGGAATGCTTTAGTTATTTGCTAAAAATTATGTGCTAGCAATCAAGTGAGAATTTAAGCTGTAATACAGTCACAGCGATATTGCCAGTAATTTGTGTAACCAATAACAATTACTTGCAATGGATTAGCCAACACGTTTAAATATGCTTTTATATATACACACACATATATATAAAGGTATAAACTTTTCCTTCAGTGGTCAGACTCATTGTTCCTAGAATAGAACAGCGCTCCTAGAATGCCCAGAGCACGTCAGATCACAAAAGCAACAGCTCTGGTCTAAATAATATAGAACATTAACCCTCACTCTTGATTCTGATCCCTCTAAACTCCACTTTTCCAAGCGGACGCAGAAGGTGATGTCCCCATCAGCTGAGAGCAACCCATCCCAGCAGGGATAACTCACCTAGAGGAGACACATGAGCAGCTCTGCCAGAAAGGAGCTGCTCCACAGTCACAGAAGAGCAGATGAGGGCAGCGGTCACACAGCACGGCCCCATCCAGCAGAGACCAGCTAATTTCATTTTGGGATCTGTGCTTCATTTTCAGCCTGAACTTAGCTAATTGCAGCTCTAGCTGCAGGATGGACTCGTGCTTCAACCTGCAAGGCTGGAGGGTTATGCTGTGAGCAGCTTTATTTCCCCTCCACATACAGAGAGGTGGCCAAGCGATGCTATCCGTCCCAAGCATCCACATCAGGGAAAGGCCACAGGTGTGAATGAGCATCATCCACAGCATGGGAGAGAACAAAACTCCCAGCACACAGCCGGGCTTGGCCACACACCCTTTTCTCTGCATACCCATGGACTCAGCAGCACTTTTTGTGGGTTTTCTGTATCTTTTTCTGGTGGTGGTTTTCCGTTTGTTCAGTTGGTTCTTCTCTAAATAAATAAACAAATAAAGAGATGACCACGGCCCCAGCCTGCAGGGGAGAAGGATGCAACTAAGGTCGGCCAACACAGAAGGCAGCACAGCACAACCTGAGCAGTAAGGGCAGCACCAGTTCCTACAGGAACAGTGCAGGAGAGGCACTGGGCAGCCTGGCAGGATGGGCAGCCAAGAAAAGCCTTCAGAACAGAGGAAGGTGATGGAGAGGGTCTAATTTTCAGCACATTTTCGGAGAGCTTATGATAAAAGTGCTTTATGAAAGATTAAGGAAAATAAAACGGCTGCCCAGTAAGGGGCACAGCCAGACACAGATTACAGCCGGCTAAGAAGGGAGGAAACAAAGGGAGTGCTTGCTGAAGCAAGCAGAGGGCAGCAGGGCCATCCGCATTCAGGGGAAGCTCCAGGGAGCACGGGGAGAGGGGCAGTTTGCAGCATCCCGGGGAGCTGGGGCTTGTTGAGGCTGTGGGGGCTGTGAGTACACTGCACGAGCCCTCCTGTCCTGCCCCACACCATGTACAAGCCCCAGCAGAGCACTTCCCCTGCTGATGCTGCGGAGACAAATCACTCCCTGGATGATTTCAGTGTTCCAGGTGGGATCCCAGGCCCTGCACACCTAATGAAGAGCTGCTCATCTACAGAGAAATCCAGGCAGGGAGCTTCCAGCTTCTGATAAGGGAGCACTGACGCATCAATCGGAGCCACCTGCACCTTCTGTCTCATGGCACTCCTCCATCAGCAGGAGCAGCCCCAAGCAACGTGCTCCGTTGCAGTGCACAGGGATGCAGTGGGGCTGAGTACATCTTGCATTGGGCAGGGAGTGCTGTGCCCAAGCAATACAACCCAGATAACATCCCCCACAAATCAGTGGGGATGAGGGAATCACACCCCATGCACTGTCCTTGAAACTCAGCAGTGCCACTGGAACCCAGGACTGCACTCAGGTGGAAGAGCACGGAGAAAACCAGAGGCAGAAGACAGGGACGATCACCAAATCCAACCACCAACCAACCCCCACCACATCCCCCAGTGCCACAGCTCCACTGAACACCTCCAGGGACTGATGCTCCATCCCAACAAGGATGAGATGCACGTCCAGCACTGACTGTCTGTGGACACCACACGGGAAAGCCCTTTCAGATGGGATTTCTCCCCACCGGGGGTTTTTCCTCCGGCACAAATGTATTTAAAAAGAAGATAAAGCATCTCCAGTTTGAGTGAGGTTTTATTCAGAGAAATCTCTGGCTCAGAAATAATTGCCATTTGCTGTAATTGGTGAGATGCAGGAAGGGACTAGATACAAGTGGAGTCTGGTGCAATTTTGGGAGATTTGTTACGCTTAGCTCACTTCTATCAATTTCAGTGGCTCAGACGCTTATGACCTGTTGCTCAGCTTATTGTGAAAATGGCTTTTATTTACTGCACTTCCATTAAAAGATGAAATCCATGCATAGGGCTCACAGGGCAGAAAATCACAGTTTACGTCTCAGCTTATCTCCCTTCAGCGGCCTCGGCTCATTTTCGCCCTGGCTCACTCCCAGCTGCTATAAAAAATAATAAATAAAAAAAAAAAGAAAAGAACAATTCTGAGCAGCATTTGGAGTAGCCAAGGGCCACGACCTGCACCTATGGGATGGGGTGAGCAGAAGGCAGGCTCCTGCAACACTCCCACTCTCACTTACATCCCCTTATCCCCATGCCTGCAGCACCAAGGCGGTGCACCCAGCCCGAGCATCAGCAAGGAAAGCACAAGCAGCACAGACTCAGCTCCTGGCATGCATGCTGCTTTGCAGGGTAGGCACTGTGCTGACCCCCCCAGTGCCAGGGACAGAAACACTCATGCAAGGCAGAGCTGCACGCATCCCCGCACCTCCCAAAGCGGAGTTGCTAAGGTTACCCCTCAGCACAGATCAGGAGATGCTGTGCACGTGGTGGGGAGGTGGGGAACTTGAAACAATGCAGAGTGGTTTTAGTACAGGAAAAGCAAAGGAGTACCTTAACTGCTGACGGGACTGTGCCACGGCAGCCAGATCCACCAGCCCCTGGGGAGCTGCAGCCATCAGATGGGCAATGGGCACACCCCAGGACGCTCAGCCCACGTCACATCTCCCCTCACTCACATCTTCCTCTTCTTGCTGCACACACAGTGCTCGCTCAGTCAAGGTCACCTTGTGAGCCAGCAACGAGGGCACAACGCAGAGCACAGAGCCCCTCCAAAGCCCCATTACCCACCAGATGGATCTGCAAAAAGCTGAAGCTTCCCTTCCCTCTGCCTTCCCAAACAACCAACGTGCTGCTTTCACCTCCTTCACCCTCACCTTGCCTCTTTGCACCGTGCTGCTGAGACCTCATCTGGAGTACTGTGTCCAGATGTGAGGTCCTCAGTATAGGAGGGACATGAATCTGCCGGAGCGCATCCAGAGGACGGACACAAAAAGTGCACCAAGGGATGGAAAACCTCCCTGCAAGGACAGGCTGAGAGCTGGGGCTGTGAAGCCTGGAGATGAGATTGCTGCAGGGATTGCTGCCTGTCAGTATCTAAAGGGGCCGTAAGAAGGAAGGGGTCAGACTCTGTAGCAGTGGCCATTGTGACAGGACAAGGGGAAATGGATTAGAATGGATATAACAGAAGTTTTTCACAGTAGGGGCGGTGGCACAGGTTTATCCAGAGAGGTGGTGGATCCCTGGAGACATTCAAGGTGAGGCAGGACAGGGCTCTGAGCACTCTGCAGTTCATGGCAGCAGAACTGGACCAGGTGGCCTTTAAGGGCCCTTTCCAACGATTCCATGATTCCCAGTCCCGATCACATTGCCAGTGCACTACCCCACCACCCAGCCCAGCTTTGCCAACCAGTGCGCCCAACTTCTCCGCTCTCCCCTCCTCCAGAAGCCACCAAGGCAAAATGTCACCCCTCTGGCACACCATACACACTCACACGGCAGGCACAGGGAGCCCAGGGCTGTCCCATCCATCACAACACAGAGGTTGGCAACGGTGGGAGAACATCAGGACCTGCTTGGGCTCCGTGGCCAAGCTTTCGAGGAATGGGATAAGCACTGTTCCTGGATGGCAGTGCTGCTGGGGCGGCACTGAGCTGTTTCACAAAAGTTGAAGAGCAGCAGGAATAAAAAAGCAGCTGCAGCCAAAAATGCAAAGAGATCCCTGGAAATGAAGAGCTTGCCAAGCCTCTCCCTCATGCTTCAAGGCACCCACTCATCCTCCCCGAGGGCCTGTCAGACTCGCATGGCAAAAAATACTCGCTGCACACCCACCCGAACCCGAAAGAAAGGACCCCGAAATAAACCTGGAATCCAGGACTGGCAGGAAGACAAAGTTGGGGGTGGAAGAAGAATTTTTGGTGCCTATTTTCTGATGAAGGAACTGCCTGACAGTGCTTTTGCAGCAGGCCAGGGCCCATGGCCCTGCAACTAGCACAGCCCCCTCAGACATCATTAATAGATGGCTTTTAATTACAGGGCACAGTCTCAGAGGCACTGGGAATACAAACCCATCACCCCACGGTGATGCATTTAGGTCAAGGGAAAGAAAATGCCAAGAAGAAGCACAGATAGGTGCCCAGCTGTGCTATCAGCTGTCCAACCCCACCACACCCCACAGATAGCATCTTCTGTCCTGCATCCCAGTGGGGTGCACCTGAGGGGATGCCACGGAGCTGTCAGGGGTGGGTCAGGTGGGGACTGGGGAAAGGCTGTGCCCCAGAGGGTGGTGGGCACAGCCTCAAGCTCCCAGAGTTCAGGGAGCACTGGAACACTGCTCTCAGCCATAGGGTTGGGTGGTGCTGCATGGAGCTGGGAGTTGGACTCAATGATCCTTTTGGTTCCTTCAGACTCGGAGTGTTCTAAGATCAAGCTGTAGGTGTCCCTGTTTCCTGCAGGGAGTGGGACTAGAGGAGCTTTAAAGGCCCCTTCCAACTCAAACCGTTCCAGGATCCCTGTTGGTTCCTTCCAATTCAGGGCATTCTCCAACTCTGTGATTCTATGACCTGCAGCTCAACAGGAGAGCCAAAGCGGAGGCTGTGGAGATGGAGAAGTCTCTGGAGAAGGCTGTGAGCTGCTGGGATCTCCGCAGTCTCTGCCCCACCTGATCCTGTGCTCACAGCCAGCCCTGCCCCAGCTAGAGCAGCCCAGGGCTGCAGGAGGACGGCTCCAGTCTCCCCCTCCACCCACAGCCCAGATGCTGTCCTTTGGCTAATCCATTATGCAGATGCTTGCTAAACAGCTGTGAAAAATTTGTTTGCATTTGTCAGCTTTCAGACCAGCTTGAACTGCAACGAGCACAGCTGCTCCCACCGCTCCCCAGCTCCAGGAGCACCACCAGCACCATCAGCTCCATCACGTCCTCCTGGGCCACAAACAACAGCCAAAGCCCCCCCACAGGCTGTGCCCACCCCGGGGTTCAGCCCCAGCCCATTTCGGCCAGGAAGGTTTTATCAAGAGCTGTCTTTCACGCAAGCATTTTCATTTATTTATTTATTTATTTAAACGTGTCAGTTTTAATTTGCTCTAACGCTTTCATCTTCAAAACAGTGTCACAATTCCCCTTCAGCATCTTCATAACAATGCTGCCCTTTCTGCTTCAAAAATATATTTTCAAACTTATTGTTCGCACACACACACACAACTTTAAAGCCCCAGCACCGAGGAGTTGCGATAAAACTGGAACACGTCGCTCTTTGAATACTGACAACTTTCCCTTTCATCCACCACTAATTAACACAAACACCCCTCCCTGTGCACAGACCCTCAGCCAGCACTCAGAATGGCTGGGGGAGGGATGGAGGGATGGAGGGATGGAGGGATGGAGGGATGGAGGGATGGAGGGATGGAGGGATGGAGGGATGGAGGGATGGAGGGATGGAGGGATGGAGGGATGGAGGGATGGAGGGATGGAGGGATGGAGGGATGGAGGGATGGAGGGATGGAGGGATGGAGGGATGGAGGGATGGAGGGATGGAGGGATGGAGGGATGGAGGGAGCTGCCATGGGATCCTTGCAGCTTGCACAAGAGGCACAGAGCCTTACTGCATCCACGTGCAAGCAAGCACCATGTCCAAAGGTAGCAGCAAACTCCTGGGAGCTGCATGGAGCAGGCATGGTGACCCCAGTGCACCGTGCTCCTGCTGCAGCCCTTCCCTTGGACATACATGGTGCCCCCTGGGCAGCTCCCTAACCCTGCAGGTATCAGGATGGAGTTGCAAGAAGTAGAGCAGGCTGAGCAACATGCAGCTCATTCCCCAGCACCCGTGCCCTCCAGCTGCCACAGACAAGGTGAGAAGCACCATTACAAACAGCAAAGCTTTCCTTCCATCCAAGTCTTCCCTCACCCAACAGCAGCAAAAGAAGAATATCAACACCTCCTGCTTTGCCCTCAGGTGCCTTCAGAACAGTTTTACAGAGAGGCGATCAGAACAAGCAGTGATAACTGCAATCCCACGCTAACAGGCATAGCTTGCATCCTGTGCTGCAGCCAGGGCATGGACTTCTTCCCTTCTCAGCCACCTTGGGGTGAGGAGCTGCTGCCCCACACCAGCTCCATGCAGGACACAGCAGTGTGGGACACTGCTCCCGCAGGGAGGTGACCACAAAGCTGCTGCAGATGTACACAGCTCCTGCTGCGGGGAGGGGAGGCACTGCGGACCGAGGTCTGCTGAAAAATGAGTTTAAAATCACTCACAGCACACGCACCAAGGCAGAGCAGCAATCTGCCAAAGAGCCAAGTGCAGGTCCCCACCAGTGGGGAACAAATAGCTTGGGGGGAGGGGGGGAGGAGGCACTGTAGGAACACCAAAGGGTCGCTCTGCAGAAGGAGAGCTCTCACCAAGCACAGCTTATCCGCAGCATCCCCCCAAGGCACTCTGCATCCCCGCCTTGCCCCAGGCTGCCCAGCTGGGAGGAGTGCTGCAAACATCAATTCTTTCCCGTTTTGCCTTTCAATGGCTCACTGAAACACGCTGTAAAACCCTTCATCACGGGAGGGGCAGGTTCACAACAGCCTGCACCCGGGCAGCAGAGAGCATCTCCCCCAGCACACCCAATTCCAGGTAGAGCAGCCGATTTCAGGATGCCACTGGCATCCCAGCACCCCAGCTCAGCAGAGCGCAAACCCCGCCCCGATGCCACGGCTGTGATTTTCAGCCCCAGTCCCACGCAGCACAGGACAGAGCGTGCAAGAGCAGAGCACAACCCAGGATGGAGCAAGCTGCCATGCAGCGAGCCCCCACACTGGCTGCGAGCAGCCCCTACAGGCAGCTGCCCCAAGCTCGCTCCGTGCTGCACACCACGCATCCTCCATCTCCACTGCACCAGGATGCCCTCCAAGTTGGGATTTTACAGTTTTACAGCCCACATTGGAGGAGAGACACAGGATGCGAAAATGCATCCCATAAACTAACTGCTAAACGACGCAGGCTAAGTGAGCACCACTCCAAACCAAAATAGACTGGAGCTAAGTTCAGCTTTTCAAGCATATGCCTCCGATGACGGCTTCTTTTAGTGCCACTTCTCCCACTTGCAATGTGGATTTTTGGGCGCTGCCACCGATGACAGCGCTTCAGACTCCCACCACTGCAGCTCTGGGGAAGCAGGTGTCACTCGGGAAAGGGATGCAGAGTGACAAGACGTGGTCTCTGCCCCCAGTGCTGCCCCCACAGCAGCCCCACGCCCCACAGATGAACTCTGCCCTATGGCCAGGAGCTATTTCCCAGCACTCCAACTGGATCACCCACCTTCCTGGGGCCGTACAGAGGGCACATTCCCCTGTGAACGCTTCTGCTGCTGAGACTCAAAGCTGTTGAAATCGTGTAAAAAGTAATTCCCACCCCTTTCCTACTGCCCCCAGGAAGAATATTTCTTCGCTGCTTTCACATAACAAACAGCTGCACTGTTCTCCTTTTTGACTCCCAAGAAACTCAGGCTCAGGGAAAAACAAGCGAGCATAGCACTGAGCTGAGACCTGACTCCACGCAGCTCCTGGGGCAGGGAGCATCCCACAGCCATCACCCATGGCACTCTGTCACCGGGCAGGCTGCAGCACAGCACATCTGCAAAGCTCCTCTGGCATTCCTGGAGATGAAAGGTGTGCTGCAAGATGGGTGTGTTATATCCGTGGGCTTTGTTACAGCACACAGCTCCCAGCTCGGTTTTATTGCTGGAACACAAAGTTCAGCTGGAGCCCGGGGGCTCTGCATGACAAAGACACTTCAGCATCGCTGGGGATGGGGATGCAGCACCCAGTGGGCTGCCTGTGCAGATGAGACCAACCAGATGCACCCACCTCTCAGCCTGCAGGCTGTATCCCTGATAAATGCACCCGTCGAGACCCCAAAATGCTGCAAGCAGCTCCTCTGCAGCATTCCTCCTCTTCAGCCTCAGAGCCTCCTGCCCCAAAGTCTACTGCTGGTCAGGATCAGGAGACCCTTTGGGAGATGAGAATGAATTGAGACCTGTAAATGAGCCTGTGGGTGTAAGTGGAGCCTGCTCTGCCCAGTTCGGATGGGAGAGGGAGGAGAATGTACATCCACCCACTGCCTTCAGCATCGCTCTCCTGACCCCACTCCTGGGCACCTCTCCCCAGGACCCTTCCTCTCTCTCCCCCACACCCTGGGGAAACACAAGAGCTCCACTGCAAAATGACACCAGCAAGTGTGCTGCCCCACCAAGAAATAAGGGGAGGGAAAAAGAATGTGACCCAGACCCATTCCACACCACAGTGAGCTGCTGCAGCCCAAAGAGGACACAACTGCAAGAGAGGGAGTGGAGGAAAGTGGTGGTTCTGTGGGGTCAGCATCAGATCCCCCACTGGAATCTCTGGACCAAGTGCCTACACATCTGCCACTTCCTTTGAGGATGGTCCTTTCCCATACTAAGTTTATCTTAAGGTCTTTGCAGAAAGCACAGTGCCTCTTCACAGGCACATCCCACCAGCACTGCAGAAAGGTCCCAGATTCCAAAACCAGTGTCCACTGCTCCCTGTCCCTACCAGGACAGCTCCTCTGGACGTGCCTAGGAACAACCCCATCAGCTCCGTAATCTTCCTAAACACAGCAGTTACCAGGTGACTGGGAAATCTCTTTTACTGCTGATGCTGCTAATGGAAAATTTCTCCCCTTTCTCTGCTGCTTTTCAAAGCCAGTCTGGTTTCAAGCAGACTTTGTCTTGCACGGAGACAGCGGAGCTGGAGGCACAGAGGGAGGGGTGCAGGACTGGCAGGGAGCTGGTAATGAGAAACAGGGGGACTCGTGCCTCCCCCCCCTGCCTGCAGCCTATCTGCCCCATCTCCTTGCCAGAAAGCTCTGCCCAGCACTGCAGACGCAGGAAGCCACGATGGCTGCTCGCCCCCTCCACATACCGTTCTGCTTCTTCAATACCATTAAGTGTCTCCATACTGTCTGGACAGTGGAAACCTTAACCAAATTAGCCGGGACCCGAGCAGCAGCACAAGCATTCAATTCTTTTAAGTGGCACCACTTCTTCAGCCCCGTTACGCACTGGCAGATCCCCACCCGATGCCGGCACAGCAAGGGGAGCTGCTCGAGGTTCCCCGTTCCCCATTTCAGGAAGGAAATTCCCCAAACAAACTGCGCCATGGGGACAGCATCGTCAGTGAAAGGCTTCAAACCAAAGCATTTCTATTTCCTCCCTTTTTCCCACCAGCCCCTGCCTGCCCCCCATGCTTCACCAGGCATTGTGCTGTGCTGGGAGGTGCTTCTCCAGCCACCTGTGACTGCTAACATATGTGCCAGCAGCGTGAGATCAGCCCCTCACCGCTCCCACAGGTGACATCAATCTGTCCCCCTTCTGGCTCACACATCCCTGTGCCTGCACTCCTTACCCTGGCACCAGCACAGCCCGGGGGCTCAGGGGGTTCCAGCAGCAGCACCCCATCACTACAGCAGCCCCAAGGTTTGTCAGCCAGCCAGCCTGGCTTCACAGCCATACACAGGGCTCAGAAAGGCAAAGGCAGTGCATTTTGGAGGCAATACTCTCCTGCACTGAGCACAGGCTGCCCAGGAGGACTACTCACCCCCCACCAGCCTCGGTGTGCACAGGGTAACCTCATCCTCCTCATTCTTTCCCTGCAGTAACAGAGCTTGCTCCTGGCACCCCCACATCCCAAATCCCACTGCTGCCACGGGGAGCACGGGATCCCAGCACAGCCTCGCAGCGCTGCCTGCCTTCGCTATAGTTAATCTTCTGTTGCCACTAGCTGGTCAACGCGGGTACTCTTGGAAAGCAGCACTTCTCCGAGTACAGCTTCCCGTGCAGCCACAGATACCAGTCTGAGCTGGGAATTTCTCCCCTGGATACAAAGCCTAAACCCAAGCACCCGACCCGACCGAGCTAGACGATGTGCCACGTCCAACTCCGCTCCGGGGTCAGCTCTCCTCTCAGGGTTGACCCATCCCAATGAACACCCCCATGCTCGCAGCCCTTCAGGTGCTGTGGGGCTCACCCTCCTGGACCCCTCTCCCCCCCCCTAATGCTCATAAGGATCAACACAACCACAGCTTTCAGCACCTTCAGGTGCTTCCCAGGCTGTCCCCATCCACACAGACCCGACCTAAACCTCACGCACTGCGATTTAAAACAGAAAAAACAACAAATAAAAATCACACCCCACTGGCCAAACCTCTGCTGGGCAGGGAGAGCACCTGGAGGTCCTGCCCATTAAAGCAGCGCCAAAAAGCTCCGTTCCCAAGCTGGGTCCCACCTGCTCCATAAAACCCACGGCCAAAAGCAAAGCAAGGCAAAACCCTGCTCACATCCACTCAAAAATAAAAAAAAATAAATAGGAAAAAAAAAAAAAGCAGAAAATTCAAACAATCTACGGGGGACTAAGTGCTTTCCATTATTTTAATGCATTCTCATCCTGGAGGAAAAAAAAAAAAAAATAGAGAAGTTCTGAGATGCCTTCAAGAAAAGTTCAGAGAGAAAAGAGAAGAGGCAGCAAGGAGTGCTGGAGGGGTTGTGTGGCTCCGGGGCTACGTGCATTGTGCAGACTGCAGCAAGGCACCTCGTCGTGCAGGAACAAAGTCAGTGGCACGCTGCACCAATCGCAGTGTAACACTAGAGGAACGAGGAGGGGGAAAAAAATATATATAATAATACAATACCGCAAAGCGTCGGTTGTAGCCAAGGTTAAGGAAAGGGCAGGAGGCTGTTTGAGGAAAGGGGATGCACAGCTATTGACGACGCACTGGTGGCCAAGTTGCATTTGTCATTTCCTGCCGTCACCGTGCTTCGCTGTGTGATTTTCCAGTAATACAAGCTTGGGGAAAGGGGAGAAGCATCCTTTGTGTATCCATAGAGGGAACACACGGCTCGGACCTAGAGAGAGGGGCCCAAAGCGCTGCCTGCAGGCACTGCCAGGAGCACCGTGAGGAGGGAACAAAGTTTGGGGCCAGGTCCCACCACCCATTAACAGGCAGCCATTGGGACAGCCCCAGGACAGAGCCAGCTCCCACCTGCCTGCCTGCAAACACAGCAGAAGTTTTGCACCGCTGCAGATGAGGCTCTGGCTGCAGACCCCCATCCTCCATCAGCACACAGTACCCAGCAGGGGACAGGCCACCTCCCGCAGCCACAGCCCTCCAACAAACCCATACCCACAACGGGGCGATGCTTTACTGCCTGGAAGGACTTCTGGGCCCCAGGATGCAGCAGCAGTGCTCAGCAGGTACAGAGAGGGCAGCGCCCAGCAGCCACCAAGCTGCACATGGACAGGATCACCTTGATTTCATACCAAATAATTTCACTTCTGAGATCACAATGCCAGCAGCAGGCATGGGTTTTAGGAGAGCTCCTTCCCATAGCCTCACCCACTGAGCTGGGAGCAGCCTGCGCTCACGCCCAGGCTCACAGGCACTGAGGAGACTCTGTCATGCTGGAAATCAGCAGGTCCTCAGCCCTTACACATCTCCCCTCTGCTCTGGCCTAGACACCCATCAAACACATCCAGCGACACACACGCAGCGTCAGAAATTAACCAGCAACGGGGGCTACCCAAGAATCCAGCACAGAGAAGTATTCAAAGCAATCCCCGCTAAGTGATTCTGCTGATCTGCCACCACTAGCATGGTTTACACCTCCGAGAGCCCATTTCGAGGCAGCAGCAGCAGCAGCTGGTAGCTCCCCAGCCACCGCTCAGTTTAGAAAGAGATGGAGCAGGAGGAAAAGAGGCAGCACAAAACTTCCCCACAAAGCCACACAGCCCCGCAAAGAGCACAGCTAAGCGTGAGACACACTCGCCACTCCAGGAAGAGACACAACAGATCTGAGAAAGCAGAGCATCCACCCCAACCCACCAGCTACATCGTGGGGAAGGACCAGGGCCCTCCCTTCCCCGATGGCATCCCGCTGAGTGGGTTCAGGCCCAAGGCACAGCCACCCCACTACAGGCTCCCACTTGGCTGCACAGTCAGGCTCTCACATCCCCAAAGCAACACAGCTTTGCAAGAAACATGCCCTGCATTTCAGGGCACACGTGTAACCAACGCCCCGAGCAAGGGAAAGGGAATTTCTCCGACCAAGCCGCGGTCTCTCCACCAGCAGTCAGTCACAGCAATAGGATTTGCGAGACAAGATCACGTCTCGGATCTATCAAGACACATTTCTCTCCTCCAACTCGAGCTGTAACCCACACTGCACGCAGAGGGGTGTCTCAGCCTTCCGATACGTTCAGATCAGTGCTCAATTCACACTCAGCCCCTGAAGAAACCGCGCTCTAATCCGCAAATTCGAGGCACTGAACCACAAAACTTCTTGTTACTTTTAATCACCGTAAGGCAAACGCCATTCCTACTGCACCCGGTCTCTGACTTCCACTTTTATTACTCGAAATATAGAGCAGCTGCTTTGTGGGGGATTTCGGCGGCTGCACAACCACGCCGAAGGAAGGCACATGGCAAAGGCAGGATGACAGAAGAGGCTCAGTTTGAGAAGTGCCCCCAACTTATTCATTGCACGGATCTGCTAGGAGACGGCTTTTACAGGAGGGGGAATGGAAGGAGCGGGAGGTGCAGCTCAGCGTGCTCCCACCGCACCTGGAGGACTGCGGTCACTGCGAGAGGGGACGCAGCTGTGCCAAGACCCAAAGTTCAGCAGGGATTACCTTCGGTGCAGACACCCAAAAAGCAAGAAAGCTGGCGCCTCGAGAGATCAGCGCAACCCATCGGCGCTCTGGCACCGCGAACCGCCGGCTCTCCACGCAGAATTCTGAGCAGCTCTCTCGGGCTGAGCAGCGCTGCTCGCGGCACACAAAGGGCCAAAGGGACCGGGCGCTGCTGGGGCACCCCGACCCCGGGCACCGGCATCCAAGCGCGGCCACGCGATGATACCCAGCCCAATCCCCCTCCCCGCAGGGGAGAAAGTCGGCAGGCATCAAGCAGCACAGACTATCGCCGGAGTTGGGCACGGAACGAGCTTCTGAGCACCGAGGCGAAGCGCTCCCAACTGCGGGCTCCCGAGGAAACAGCCCCCGTCCCCGCGGTCCCCCAACCCCGGGGGCTGAGCCCAACTACAGCAGCCGGCACTCGGCAGGGTTACAACGGGCAAGCACGGCAGCGCTCAGGCCCCGCCGAAACCCCTCCCCGATAGAAAACCATCCCCGTATTTCTGCAGGAAAGACACGGCCAGCAGAGAGCCGCGAAGCAGCGCGGGGTGCGGGGCTCCGCGGGCAGGGCCGGGCCGGCAGCGGCCGCCGCTTACCGAGGGTGAAGAAGGGCAGCTCGGTGTTATCCAGATCGTCCTGCACGGCGACGCGGCCGGGCAGCTCGCTGCGGACGAAGAGCAGCAGCCGGGAATCGGCGGCGGCGGGCGGAGGGGCTCCGCTCCAGCTGATGTCGTTCTCCCGGAGCACCGGCAGCGTGGACACGGTGACCGTCTTCACGCGGCACGGACCGGGGGGTTCCCGCGACGCCGCCGCCGCCGCCGCCGCCGCCGCGCCGGGCCCGACGCCCAGCAGCACCGCCAGCACCAGCAGCACCGGCGGAACCGGCGGCGGCGGGGCCGGAGACGCGGAGCGGCGGCGCGGCGGAGCGGCCATGCCGGGCCGGGCCGGGCTCGGGAGAACCGCGGCGAAGCGACGCGAAGCGAAGCGGAGAGATGCGAGCGGTGCCGGGCGCACTGAGCCGCCCCAGCCCGCTGCCGCCGCCGCCGCCGCCGCCCGGCTCCGCCCCCTCCCCGCCCCGCTCCGCCCCGGCCCCGCTCCGCTCCAGGCCCGCGGCCCCACGGCCCCGCCGTCCCACAGCCGCGTGGCCCCGCGCTGTGGGCTCCGTTGTGTCCGTCGGCTTTTCCCGCGCGCTGAGTCGGGCCGCGGTTCCCTCGCTACCTGTGGCGGCCCGCAGGTGGGATCCCGGGCAGCCTGATCCTCTGGCGACGCTGCCCGCGGCAGGGTGAGCCTTGAGGTCCCCTGAGCTTCTAGATGCGCTGTGCCGCCCCACATCGCCTGCCCCACCTGCCACCCCGCAACACCGCTTCACCCTCTCCCCTCACCATCACTTCTCTCTCCCATTGCCACCGCGCTTGGCAGACCTTTCTGATCCAGTTTTTCCCTTCCACATCTGCTCCCCTTCTGGCAGTGGGATGTAGCTCGCTGCCACACGTCTCGTCCTTCCCTCTGGGCTCTGCCTGGGTAGCACAGAAACACGCTCCCTGCGAGCTTTTTTACTCCTTATTGGCTTGTTAGAGGTGAGCAGACGTCTCCGGGTTCCAGGCACGTGGAGATGGCTCCCGGTGCTGAGCCTGGAGCAGACACACTGCTGACTTACAGCAGATTTTCAACCCGGTCTTTAACAGCTGACTCTCAAACGGGAACCAGAGGCCAAATGCTGCGGAGGTCCGATGGCAGGTGCCCATCTCCATCCATCACGCCCTGATACCCTCTGAGGGCTGGATGGGTGCTACGCCAACCAGACATGCTCCACAGCTGTGGTTTTGGCTCACGCTCTGCCTGGAGCCACATCAGAGCCGGGAGGGATGGCAGGTTGGAATTGCAGGGGGGGGATGCTGCAGTCACAGGGGTCAGCTGGGGGGCAAACCCCGGGCAGTTCATGGGGGCTGAGCCCTGCCCTCAGCAGCACGAGCTGCCCACGGGTGGGCAGTGAGTAACGGCGATGGCGAGAGGCAGCCCGCAGCGGTTGGGAGTGGATGACTCACAACAACAATTTCCGAGCGACTGCTAATCTACCTGATTTTATTTGTAGATGTACAGATAAAAGAAGATGTCAAAACCCTAACAAAGCGCGCTTAACGCTCGGGCTTATATTATTTCCACAAGCTAATTAAGATCAATTCATCAGGCGCCCGTTGAGGCAAAACAGCCTTCTGAGATACCCAGGTCACCGAGTGTTAAAACCACAACAAGGGCAGAATGGCACAGATGAAATGCAGCAAACAAACAGCGGGGCCGGGCCCCGCTCCAGCTCAGCCCCAACAACTGCAGCCTTCACAGGGAGAGAGCTCCCACATGTGCACAGGGAGCGCATGATAGGAAGGGTAGGGACATGGTAGGGAAAACTGCAACCACGGGAGAAAAGGTTCCCCCCCCCCATCCTCTTTGTATTGTTTTTAAGGGGAAATGGACGGGTTTCGGACCGGCTGAGGCTGCTGTCACTGCACGCACTGATTTCTTTTCCCTAGTTTTGAACGTTCCAGGAAAAAAGCAAGCAAAGGAACGGCACTGCACAGGCATACAAAATGACACACGATAAGACAGTCTGTCTAAAAGGAGATGAAGCGCGTTTTTATTTTTTAGAACTGGAAATCCTGCGAAAGAGGGAATCTATTTCTGTGCTGGGCTGTATCCCTCTTGCTTAGATCTCCCTGTAGCCACTCGCTGTAGATCTGCGTGCGTCCCATGTGGAGCAGAGACCTTCCTATACTGCTAGGCAAGGTGAAACAGCAGAGCAGGGGAAACTCAGAAAAAGGGAAAGGGAAACCAGGGGAAGAGAAGGTGCAGCCTAGGGAAAGGAAAGAAAAAGTCAAGGGGAAACCTCAAGGAAGGCCTTGGGATACCAGGTGGAAGCAATGGTCAAACTAGGGGAAGGCAAAGCAAAAGCAAGGGGCAACGTAATGGAAGACCAGGGGAAACACAGGGGATGGAGAGATGCAACCTAGGAGAAGGCAAAGGGAAAGCTAGAGGAAAGCAATCTAACCCTGGGGTCAGGATGGAGTCCAGAGGAAGGTGTGCCCTGGTGTGGAGGTTTCATCCTTCAGATTTGGTATGACTGAACTGAAGAGGGGAATGCATCTTTTAATCTTTTACTATTAACCCAGCTGTTCTCTGGTCTAGTATTGAACGATGAATGGAATGGGTTTGAAGGTGTAGAGCTGGAAAGAGAAGGTTGGGAGACATGAAGTCAAACACTCATTTTGCTGCTGACTGTCCATCCTTGGGCAAGTCATGAGAAATAGAAAATAGAAAATAGAAAAACAGAACTGTGAGGGACCTCGGGGGGATGTCCTGTCTGTGCCTCCACCCAGAAACCAGCACTACCTGTCTGATACCCTGTATTATATTCTCTATACATCCATTTTATTTTGCCTTAATGTCCACATCAGTGAAGCACAGCTAGCAGCTAGCTGAGATTTCTGCAAGCCCTCCTGTACAAACATGGGCGCGATGATAAAGGGGAACGTTCCTCAAGCCACTGCCTTTAAATAGGCACATTCAGCCTAAATGCAGCCTGGATCCATCCCAGTGTAAGCTCACATCTCAGTTTCTCTTCTGCGAGAAAAGGATTCCACCTGCTTTTTAGTTCTGAAGAATTGAGATAAACACGAAACTGTTTGAAAGCCACCGGTAATATTTGCAAAGTGAAATATTTCTGTCCTGGTTTATAACGGAGGTAATGGATTTCTATTATCCACCCTGAGCAGCATTCAATAGGAAAGCAAATGCTATGAGCAAAGGAAAACACACCACGGCGAGAAAGTTCCTCCTGCTAGGAAGATAGCGAGGAACACTTAGTGCACTCTGCTTGTCTTGCAGGAGATGCTGACAAGCCCCATCTGCTGGGGGGGCAGGGGGGTGTGATGGGCTGTCAGGAGGCCGTGGCCCCATTCACACCCAGCGTGCAGCTCGGGGCACGCCGCTGCTATTCCCACCCCTCCATCAGCACGAGGGGGTTGGTGTCAGCGCATGCACGTACCGAAATGCAAGGAAATAATTCGACGTTGCCCTAACAGATAGAAAGGGTTGCAGAAATGCTTCGTGTGGCAGTCCCAAACGTGGGTTCCCCAGCACAAAAGCGCAGACAGCGTGAGCTGGGCGTTCCTTGGTGCACCGGTGGGATGCTCTCCATGCAGCAGCCCCGAGGAGCAGGCCATGCCACCTCCTGTCTGCACCTGCCCTCCTTCCTTCCAGCTTTACATCCAAGCAGTTTTCTTTCAGCAGAAGCTTTAGGAGCTATTTTCTTCCTTATTCCCAAGCTCAGCTCCGGGGTTGGTTTCATCTGTACGATGATATCCTGGGTGGGATTCAGAAACCCACGGTTCTGTTCCTCTGGGAAGAACTCTGTGCGGACATTTTACACGAAAATGCTTAAAACACTCCAACTTTCCAGGCATAAAAAGGACGGGGAGGGAGAAGGCGTTCGAGTTAAAGGGTCACACATGAAGCACTCTTCGACTTCCAATCCCGGGAGCTGGGTTTCTGGGCACGCAGAACTAATGCATCTTTTATCGGCTGGCACCGAGGAGGAGGTTATCACAAAGCCATCAATAGCGGCTCTCTGAAGTGGCTTTCAATTGCTCTATTACCAAAGAGATGTGCGTACAGCAACAGTCAGTAAAATGCACCATGTATTTACAACGTACCGAGCGACTTCACGCCTAACACGTTGCCAGTCAGAACGCCAGCAAGCGGAGAAGAAAGCCCGAGCTGCGGCGCAATCACGGGGCTGTGTTTCACACTGCAAGAGTCCCATCAGCGTCAATAACTCCACTAAAGAGGTGAGAAGGATTTTTATATTCCGAAGGAGATGTCACAGGATTCCTTTATTTTTTTTTCCTAAGCTGCGGTGCAGGAGTGCTGGTGTGCAGCCACACGGTGTCTGCGGCCGCACTGCTCCTGCTGTGCTTTGCTCGGCTAACACGAGCTGAGGCAGCAGACAGGCTGCGTCAGCACTTGGAGACATCACCTCCTTGAGGGGGAGGAGGTGACTTGGGCCTCTTAATGGATCATCCAGCAGCATTGGGGGTTGAGGTCCAGACCAAACGGTTGCTTTACAAATAACAGTCTCAGCCGACCGTGGTGGGAAGGTGCACCAGTGCCCACCAGCACAGCGCTGGGGCACTTGCTGGTCTTGCTGCCACATGCTGACATCTTGCAGCCACCATCTCTGCTGCCCCTTTCCAAGCCACCCCACGGGCACTCGTTTTATCACAAAGGGAGGCAGGGACAACCTGTCTGCGAGCGCCTTACAGAGGAAGGGAGATCCCAGAGACAACTGGAAGGCAACCAGCAACTGGAGCCAAGGGAGGGCAGGCTTTTGCTGGAACAGACAGCAGCAGGAATGCTGCACACTGTGGTTCCCCACCCTACCACACCGCCAGTCCATCACTGCCTGCCCTCAGACACCCGTGAGCAATAGCAGCCTCCGGCAATGCTCCCCTCCTTCCCAAGATGAAAGAAAACTTTAAACGCACGTAACTCTTGCACTCTACTTAATTAATCAGGGTGGGTTTTATTTATTTATTTATTTTGCATTACAAGTGGAACTTCTTTGATGCATGAAATATTAAGGAGCAGACAAGGGAGGGGAAGGAGAGGGCTGGGGGGGGCCAGGAGTGGCTTTTGCTGCTTGCAGATGGATGGGCAGAGGGACAGAGGCTGCACTGCAATGAGTCCTCGCAGGATGCCCTGTCCAGAAAGACAGTGAGAAAAGGGTTCTCCCCGCATTTCTTGCCTCTCTGACAACAGTTTCTAATTCCACGTTCAACCCCCGTGTGCTCATCCAGGTTGGCTCTCACTGGAAGGGGACGGCGCCTCATTAAACTTTCATGAAAAATAATCTCTGGTTGATTCATTTTTTTTTTTTATTTTTTTTTTTATCTCGTGATGGCTGCGAGAGAGCAAAGTGAAATGTTTCTTTGGGAAAAAAAAAAAAAAAGACAGCTCAGTTCCGGAAGAGCCAGCGTGGCTTTTAGTCAGATGAGGCTCTCCCCAAGGATGCGTGAGTAGTTATCTGTGTTACTGGTTGGCAAGTGCCATTCCCACACTGAGCTGTGGAGGAGAGAAAGCAGAAATCTGCACACGTCAGTGTGGATATCGCAGCAGCCCTTGACAGGGCACAGTGAGAACTCACTGCCACAGCACCGGTGTACAGCACAGACACTCTGCTCTTAAAGAAAACCAACAGAAGCCCTTTGATCCCACAGCACCACGCTGTCAGCCACCTGGCAGGTCTGCCCAGAAGCCCAAAGTAAAATCCCAATGAGCGTTCGATAAGACAAGAGGAAATGGTTTCAAATTAAAAGAGGGGAGATCAAGGCTGGTATAAGAAAGAAGTTTTTGCACAATAAGGGCAGTGAGGCACTGGCACAGGTTGCCCAGAGAAGGGCTGGATGCCCCATCCCTGCAGATCTGGTAGAGCTGTAGGTGTCCCCATTCACTGCAGGGAATGGGACCAGATGCCCTTTATGGATCGCTTCCAACTCATACAGTTCTCTGATGCCAATGGACAACCCAACAGAGCCCCAGGTGCTGGACAGCCCCAGCCCAGTGCTACACAGCAGTTTCTCCATAAGCAAATGGCAATGGTGCGGCCTGCATTAACTGTATAAAGGGTAATAAATGAATAAATGGGTTAATTATATCCACCACAGAATTTAATTAGACCATCTCTGTTCACTCTGCTTCAGCCAGAATCTCAATTATAAATCTTTATTTTCAAGGTTTTACAGCTCGGACATAAAAACTTGCTCTGGGCTCAGACGTGACACACAAGGTCTGCTGTTCAGGGACTGCTCTCGTGGTTTTTTGTTGTTTTTTTTTTTTAAACCTTTTTAAAAAAGGTCAGGCTGTGGGACCAGATGGCTCCAGGGGAAGGTAATGAAGACACAGAGCTTTCCTAAAAGAGATGGCAGGCTGAAAGTGGGCAGCTTCACAGCACCGTGGCATTATTACGTTCTGTGGGTGAAACCGTGCTCGACTCACCTGTCCCTGCCAGGTGCAAGCCCTCCCTGCCAAACCGACCCAGCACTCTGCTAATTGGCATCCCAGCACCCACGGCACAGAGCAGGGCTGCAGGGCTGGGGCAAGGCATCCCCCAGGCACAGCAGGGGAAGCTCACACAGCTGCTCCAGGAATGCGCCCTGGGGCTGCCAGGTGTGTGCTCGCTGCTTCCCCAGCAACCTGAGCTCCACACCTGCCCCTGCCCTCCTCCCAGGAGAGGCTGCAGAGAGGGCTGGAAAAGCACCGTACTTCTTTATTTGCCTCCTACTTCTCAATTGTTGTGATTCTGAAGGTAATTTAGGGCCTGCCTCCCGCTTTCTGGAGCTGACGGTATTGAAATCCAGTACTTCTGTCTCGTTAAACGCGCTCTGAAATATTCTGATCATTCCAAAATGTCAATAGTGTTACAGCAAAAACAGAAAACATGTTTACCAGCAGCAGAACCACGCAATCTCAGGTCACATCCTCGTTCAATCTGAGCCACGTTCTTTGTTTCCTCATCGAGTTAATCGGTTGATTTGCTTTCCCTGCCCTATGCCAAAGCCTCCACCTCCCCCTGCATGGAAGCAGAGCTGAGGACCTCACTGCTAATACTCATCCTGGCAAGGTGCTGCCTTCATCTCCGCTCCTCTTCCAAAGTTTGGCCACCCTGGCACATCAGATCCCCCCTCGAGCCCAGTACATCTGCACATAACGTGTCCTAAATACGGAGCCACTTCATAAACTAGAACAAATCTATCTGGTAAGTCAGACTCCAGCAGAGCTGAATGCATATTTAACCAGCAGATCACAACAGATTATTGTCTGGTTGGTGCACCATGTAATTTAACCCTTCGAAAACGTTGGCGTGCATCCACCAGCCAAATCACTGCTCAGGAGGCGATGATATATGGAACGAATTACCGGTAATAAAGAAAAAGATATATGGGATGGATTAATCAAATCATAAATTTCTTAAATCCCTATGGCAGCCCATAAATCAGTTTTGGCTCTTTGTTTCTGGCCCTCATTCAATGTATAATGCGAAGTGCTGATGACCTACGTGTACAGAGGACTTTCAGGTGCTCAGTTGGACACACTCCGGGTAAAACAGAGAACCCCTTTTCTAAAAATGTCACATTCCTGTGCTTCAAATCGCACCACTGAAAATGTGGCTGTGGGAAGGCAAAGATTGCATATACACCCTTGTACCAAGGGTTAAACCAGATGCAGGGTAGATGTGGCACAGCCTGGATCAGCTGTAGCTTACTGAGACAGGGCTCCAAGCATAGGAAAGAACCCTAGGGAAGCCTAGCAGCCATCCTGACTTTTCAGGTTCTTACCCTGTTTTATGTGTTCAGAGCAGCTGGAAGGCCTGGAACAGAACACACTGCTGGGACCACAGCAATCAGCAGCCACTTTGCTGCTGCTCTGTAGGACCTGCACCCACGCTCCACCCAGGCTGACAGAAGGGGAGCAGAATCTCATGCCCTATCGTTATTTCCATTAGGAGCTTGGAATCAGCCCTTTACACCAACCCAGCTCAGACTGACCCTCGCTGTCAGCCCACTTCCTCCCAGCACAGTTCCCCAGACTCCGCACCTATTAAATTTGTGCTGGTTTTATGTGCAGGAAGGAAACCTCTAATCAGGCTTCTGCCATTCCTAACCCTCATTTGAGCCCTGTCTCTACCAGCAGCCCTTGCCTTGGGACCTCTGCTGCCCCAATCAAGCCTGCATTAACGAGCGTGCCAGTGTACCAGCTGCATGGTCTGGGAAGGTCTCTGCTGCTTCAGTGTGAAGGCTGAAAATAAGAGCAGCAGCGTGCTCAGAATGAGCCCAAACATCAATGCGTGTCTACCAGAGGGAGCAGCAGGCTTTAGAAGTTCGATTTCTTTTTGACTGTCCACAAGAGACATGAAACAAGGAGATTAAACACCCGGAATAAACACCTATAAATAAAACTGACTATTTAAGCCCACAAAAGCCAGGACATCAGTCACAAAGGCTCCCGCTCACCTCCAAGCCCAGCACAGAAGTGTCTCTGATTTTGTTTACAGCTGCACAGGACAACATCAGAGCATCCACCTCCCTTTGAACCTGGCTGCTGCTCGGCAGAGATCCCACTCCAACACCAATTATCAAAGTGCTGCCTTGGCCAAGGGACTGCAGCCGGGGATTATTGTTCCCTTCTTCCCCGTCCCTTCTCCAGAAGAAAGTGAAAATCACCACAAACAAACAAGAGCAACAACAACAAAAGCCTGTTTTCTTAAAAAAAAAAAAAAAGAGAAGAAAACATTGGCAGAGACAAACCTGAGCTGTAGTGGGAGAGGGTTAAACTCAGCTGCTCT
Source organism: Callipepla californica brunnescens (assembly GCA_023055505.1). Classification (NCBI taxonomy): domain Eukaryota; kingdom Metazoa; phylum Chordata; class Aves; order Galliformes; family Odontophoridae; genus Callipepla; species Callipepla californica. The sequence goes on along the minus strand of JALIRH010000028.1, from coordinate 6,573,114 downwards.
TGATGTGAAGGCAGGCAGAGGGGCTGCAGCAGGAGCTGCGTGCCTGGCAGCGGATGCCCTCTGTTGGCATCTTTCAGCAATATGATTAGCACCACAAGCTGGCTGCTCCCAGTCGCTGTGATTTGCTTATTGTTTGTCCTGAGCCATGCAGAACAGCCCTCCGTGCAAGGCCTGAGCTGCGAGCACCAAGAAAATTACAGCAGCCCCTGCTCCGGTGTGCCCACACCCTGAGTACAGGAGGATTTGCACACCCTTTGCTGCACAGCAGTGCAAATATCATCTACAGGACTCTTCCTCTGCTCCTGTTCTGTCTGGGAGCTCGTGGCTCACTTTCACTTTGCAGGCATGTACCCCACTGATGGATGCAGCAGCTTTCCACAGTGAGCAGCTCCATGAGGAACCAGTGAGTTACAGGTAAGCAAAGTGAGCAGAAAGCAGGGATGCACAAAGAGTGGTCTTGCAGCAAGCATTGATACTGATTTTGCAGACCACGGGTTTCTCCTCCAAAATTAATTCCTTCAAGAACACGTGTTAAAAAAATAAGCATGTACTAATTAGCTTATATCTGCTGCTGCCAGAGTTTGTGTCCAAGCATAGGCCCACAAGTCGAGAAGCTGCTTCCCTGGGAGCTGCTCCATGCATCCTAGAAAGCAAAGACAGCGTGCTCCTCTTGGCAGACCTGAGGTAGAGCACAGCTCAGGGATGCCAGATGCACAATTTGCAGGGGAGGTTCATGGCAATGGGCTGCTCCTTATCAGCAACCCTGCAGACCACCCAGGTCAGTGCCACAGTGCATATCACTCCATAGAGAAGGGCTGCATATAGAGACTGTTTGCAGAGCTCACACCACCTTGGAGCACTGACCTACACCTCGTGGAGGTGCCACCAGGATCCCCAGGGGTGGTGGTCCCACCAGGCCGGCTGCTGAGAGCCCACAGCACCAGGGAGGTCTGCAGGAACAAGGCAGATCCAAGGTCCAGACAGGAGGACCTGACCCAGAGGGACAGCATGGCACAAAAGAGCTGCAGACAGCCTCTGTGCACAGGCCAGAAAGAGCTTAGCAACTCATCTAGGCTTAAATACAGCCCATCAAGGTTGAGACAGGTGGGACTAATTAGGGCTCGTTAGGGCTCATTAGGGCCTCTCCTGGCCTGACAGCCTTTCCCAGGTGTAAGGGGGAAGGAACCTGTCAGCAGCTGGGACTAGAAATGATGTCTCCTCCTGCTGCTGCTGGGCTCCTGTTTCAGAAACAGCTAAAAGCGAGCTGTACAAGGGAGGTCTCATCTTCAAATTGCCTTTTGTAGCAGTTCAGAGGGGCAGTGCTACCATTCACCCCGTTCTCAAAACTTTCCTCAATAGAGAGCGAGCACAACTATGTGTGTGATTGACTTGTGGTTATTTTATTGCCGAAGGAAGCAAAGAAAACTCTGAACCAAAGGAGATCATAAGCAATAAATGACGATTATTCCAGTTACAGTCTCCTTCATATGTCTCTCCGAGGAGACTTTATAGCAGAGATTATATGGTAGGAGTGGATTTACGCTTGGAGGGGATCTAAGTGCCTTTTTCCTGCAACGGGCTGGAATCTTGTTTTAATGGTAGATAAAAAACAAGGTGCAGAGAGGGCTCATCTGTGTGCGTGTGGGGGGGAGTCTCGTAAATCCTATTTGGTATATCAGGGATAATCTAAACAGCTGGTAATAAGAAACAGGAATAATCTTAAGTAAACCCTGTGAAGCCAGTGCAAATATTTAAGTCACTTATTCAAAGGGAGCCATAGCAAGATCTGCCTTAAGAAAGACAGATCAAAGAGTATGGAAGTTCTTACATGTGAATACAATCACACCATCCCCGCTCCGTGACCCAAATTTAGACGGGCTCTCAGTTTCAAGAAGATGCATTCTGACCGATCTGGTGTCTGTTGGAGAAGCTGTCAACACTGTGAGTTATGAGGGCACTTTGGTACCGCTTAAATCATCTCAAAAACACGAATGAAACGTTGTGGTGGTATTTCATGGCTCTGTCTCACCCGGTCTGCCCTTGGGCAAAGCAGGGGGTGAGGGACACAGCTTTGTGTGGAGATCTGGACCCCATCTCACCCCTCTGCTCTTTAAAAGGGCCAGCTGATGGCTGCCATCCCTTCACTGCCTCACAGAAGGACCTGGAGAAGTCTTAAGCTCATTAATATGTCATCTTCAGTATGTGCTTCTTATTGCCTTTGTTCTGGAGTGGGAAACTCTCAGAGCATCTGATGAGTTTCTCTTCTGCTCACTCAAATTTCTGAGTCACTCTTCTAGTTTCCTCGGGGCTGAAATTCTGCTTCCAATAAGTCCAGAGTGCCTCACTTTTATGTACAGAAGACTCCCGGTTCTCAAAGCGGTCTTCTTAATTTAATTAATTCTTAAAGATTGCCTTTAAAACCCGAGCAGTCATTAAAGATGTTATTGTCTTTTTTTTTTTTAACAACCTTTAGTGAGGCGCCTCTTGACAGATAACTAATTCCCCAATTAATATAAATATTCAATGCTCCAGCTCCCACTGTAGTAGTAACCAACTGCGGCATCATCTGACCTTGCCGTGCCGTACACAAAGCATCGTGCTCGTCGCGTAGCAAATGCAACGGGGAAATTGTTCTGCACAGATGCACAATCCTTGCCCTGCACATCTCAGGAGAAGCTTGTCATAGCCAACCGTCAGGGAATCAACCATGCTTTGCAGCAACAAGAGGAAACACGGGTCGGACATGAGTGGCGAGCGTCTTCCATTGGCCGTATTGCCACCCTTTGTTTTTGTTTCAGGTCCTGGAAGTGCTCGCAGAAAAAATTGCTTTCAGTAGGAATAAAGTATCGCCTCTTTGGGCTGATTTAAAGTAGATATTTTACCCTACTGGGAAACGATAATGAAAGAAGCCTGATTTTTACCAACCGCCTCATGAATCGCCCAACACATTTCTCTTTTTCCTAAATCTCACAAAAGGTTTATATATTTTTTTTGCATTAAAACTCGTATCTGCTCTACACCCCCACCCTATACAATATCTGTTTTCTCTCTGATGAAACGCACTTGTTCTCCGTTGTGTGTTGACCAAATGGTTTCTGGCTTTACAATCTGTCACTGGTTCTACATTTACAGCTTGCAATTAAGGGCTTTGATTAAATATTTTGCACAAAGCTGCTTGTTCCAATAGCCAATCCTTATATATTTTCCAAAACACAGCAAAAAAAGATAAGAGTACTGGAAATTAAACAAAGATTGAAGTTATAAAAACGCCCTTTAGAGTCTGGATAAACGTGCACTGTGCTTTATAGCCGGGGATGTTATCTCTTGATACTCTGGCTTGCCCTTGGGTGGCAGGAAGCAGTCTTTCCTGGATTTCTATAAATGAGGCTGAAAGTCTTCTTGTGTGAAGCACGTACATAACACGGCCATGAAGGATATTTTTTAAATGGTGCTTTTAAGGAAGCACGTGGCTCCAAAAGACGCTTTTTCCATCAGTATGGACATGGTCCCCTTCATACAGGGACCTCCATGCCCTTCCCACCTTCGCACTGGGTTTCTCCCAGCCTGGCTCCACCACCCTCCCTGGAGCAGCACTGCGCACTGTTTTGCGCTCCCTTGACGTGAACCATTTCCCTGGATGGCTCTTGGGCTGGCATGAAGCCTACAGAGCACTCTCTCTGCTTCTCTCCTGGGCTCCTGCCCACTCAGAGTAGCTGTTGCAGGCTCCTATTTCTCCATCAAACTGAGATTCTGCAAAGGAAAGGAAAGATGATTTTGCTCCCCCGAGACACTGATCGAGGAGGGCATCCCAGCTGGGCTGGCTGTGCAGGCAGCTCGCTGCTGAAAGCTTCTCTATGGAGACTGAAGGGCCCATTTGGGGTGAGCTAAAAGGATTTTCCCTGCCAGCTGCTGTCTTCATGTTGGCAGATACGTCCCTTTGGGGCTTCCTGCAGGATTGTCATCTCTTGTGCCTCTTCACTTCCTATACAATCACAGAATCATTAAGGCTGGAAGAGATCTCTAAGATTCACAAGCCCGACCTCAACCCATCCCCACCATGCCCACTGCCTGCATCCCACAGTGCCACATCTCCACGTTTCCTGATCACCTCAGCACAGTGCTGCATGTCACCTCCAGATGACACTGGGACGCTGTGATACTGGGACCAGTTTCCTCCTCTGGCACTCCTCGATCTGTACACCTGAACGAGCAGCAGGAGGCATTTTATAAAATGAGAACGGTCTCGTTCAGCATTTCCCCAACCTCTCTGCTATCCCTTCACAGTGTGGTAGCAGATGCTGGGGGCCATGCAGGGCACTTTCCATTGATGCAGAGCTGGGGTATATCCTAAGCATGTCTTTATTTACACCCACTCACCAGTTCTCAAACAAATCCAGAAATTTCTTCTTTCAGGGTTCCCTGAGCTGCTCTTCCCAGGCACGAGCTTTGGATACAGCTTTCACTCCAACCCAAGATCCAGGTAGAAGGAAATTGCCAGGAATTTCTCCTTGCAAAACTGGCTCTGCAGGCAAGCCTCGCACTGCCCAAAAAGGTGTTCCACATTCCTTCTCTTCTAGACTGATTTTTTTCCTTGCAAACAGATTCTCCCATTTCTCATCCCTGGATGGACAGTCTATGGCTGGCAACCCTGCCCATGGCAGGGGTGTTGGAGTTACATGATCTTTAATGTCCCTTCCAACCTAAGCCATTCTCTGACTCATTAATCCTGGTGCTTCCCTTGATCTCTGTCCAGTTGTTCCACCTCTTCCTTCCCATGTGATAACCCCTCTGGCCTCAGATTTCCAGTTCAGCATCCCCAAGGACTGCACATGTCCTGAATCTTTTGCCGTTTTTTACAACCTGGATGATGTTTGCTATTTTTGTAGCAGCTTGATACCGTTGGCTTATATTCCTTTTGTGGAACAGGGTAACCCTCAGTTCTCATTCTGTTGAACTAAAGCCCAGTTTGCTTACACAGTCTATCATTCCCAGGCTGCCCCAGCTGCATCTCAGCCTTTTATTTTTCAGTTCATTTCTCCAGTCTGACACGGAGGTGTTTGAAAAAGGGTGTCCTTGATGAATCAGTAGTCAGAGACTCCTCTCCTTGACACTTTCTAGATACCTGCAAATGGTATAATCTAGTCTTTTTTCAGGATTTTTCAGGGATTCAAGATAAATTGGTGGGTCTATAACTCACTACCCTTGCTCCCTCTCCCAACACTTTTCTAAGTTATGCATTTTTTGTCCTTTTTCAATCTTCTGATGCTTCCAGAGATAACCCCTAACAACTCTGAGATTGCCACAGCCAGTTCTGCAAGTATCCATGGCTTCAATTCACCAGGTCTGGAATAATCTTCCCAGAAGGGTTTTCCTCCTTGCTTCTGTCAGTCAGCAGCTGGCTTATCACCAGGAACAGAAGGGATTATATCCCTTGTAAGCATTTTATCCGCTTATCTATGGATGTTCATTATCTGTCTATCACTCTCTGAATCCTCTGGAGCCCTTGCCCTCCGTGGTTGGTTTGTAGCATTGAGTTCCACTAGTTTGCCCCTTCTGCCCATTCAGACCTCAGTGTAATGAGAGCCAGGCTCTTCTCAGAGTGAAGGATGAGCAGCAGTGGTCACGAGTAGCAAGGAGAAATTTTGGCTAGGTGTGAAAAAGGGAGAGGCTCTGGGTAGGTCTAGGCAGGATATGGCTCCTCCATCCATCCTAACTAGTTACAACCTAAATTTCATCTCCCACTGAGAGAGTTAACGACATCTTGTCCTCTTCAAGCACCCCATTGTTGGGTCTCTGAGGAGAAGGGCCGAAGGTACCAATGCCTGCTCTTGAGCAAACACCCACACTGTGCTGTGCTCTGAGCACCAGGCACTCAGCGGTGCTGGATGACCTGTTGTCTCTTTCCCATACAAGGGTTTAGCCACAGGTCCCTCTTGGCACTGCTACACCACCTCGTCAGGGCTTGATGCTCTTTAGGGAGGTATGTTTTTTGAGCAATTAGCTTACTCTAATTAAATTAAAAAATAATTAAAAAAAAAACATAACAAAGAAAAGAGAGGGGGTGGGGGAGAAGGAGAGAGAAAGCGAGAGAGAAAAGAAAAGCACATTTATTTGAAAAACTCCAGCCCAGCTTTCATTGCTGGAGAGGAGCTCCATCTCACACAATGGAACCTGCTTTCTCCTCATGTGAACTGCTCTCAGCTTGCTTAACAATAGGAGATCAAAACCCATGTAAGAAGTGATTTCTAAGTATCTGAGCATCTTAATGGGAAATTCTCCAGCAATTGCTTGGCTACTTTTATCTGCAATTAGATATTAAAATTCCGAACCGAAGTATTTTCCAGGTGAAAATGTAAAATACGACAAGGTCTTGTCATCTAGCTTTGCAGTTTCCCCCCACTCCATGAATAATATTTGCTTTTTTTTTTTTTTTTTTTCCTTTTATCAATCTGATCAGGGACCTGATGAGGAACACAAGCGAGAGAAATGCCCACGAAGGGCTGCAGGGAGAGATAATAGGAGGATCTTTGCACTCCAGCACTGCTTGCCTGGCCTCTTATTGACAGAGCCTCCAAGATACTCAAAGATAGCCTTGCTGCAAGTTACATTACCTTGAGATTTATTTCGGTGCCACAGAAAAGTGAGGGGGGTGAGGGCAGGGGGAGGGGGGGGGTTGGAGATGTTGCTGTGGGTAGAGTGATTATAACCAGAATTTCTTTTTAATGCAAAAATCTTTAGCCCGACAAAGGATCCATCTCTGGGAGAGGTTTTTCACCATCTGATCCCCCACCCCTTTGCATCAGAGCATTGCAGAATGTACTTGGAAGAGCGGTGAGTTCGTTTTAACCGATAGCATTCAGCGCTTTTTACTGTGCTATTCATCCATATGACAAAGCTGAGAGGGGAGCCCATACTTCTTCCTGACTTTTTATTGCTTTTCAGCCCAGTGGGAACCGGTCGACATGAAAAAAAAGTGGTTTAACCGCAAAATATGTTTAAGCTGCCTTTTTTTTTTTTTTTTTTTTTGGCATGTCAGACAGAAGGAGGAAGGGGAGGTGCAGCAGTGGCAAAACAATCACAGCACAGCGATTGGAAAAACAAACCCAAAATCAACCACAACGCTGGCACATACGTGCCTGGAGGTTTGGAGATAGAGAGAGGTGATGATGGCCTTCAAGTGCTGGGATATTCGTGCTGTGTGACAAGAGATAAGATAGAGAATCGTTGCTGTGTGTCTTAACAGAACCCTCTGAGAGAGGCTGGATGAGATCTCTGAGATCATCTTCCTGAACCCCAACCTACCCCTCACCACCTACTGACCACATCCCTCAGTGCCACATCTCCATGTCCTTCAAATACCTCCAAGGATGGTGACTCCACCACCCCTGGGCAGCTGTGCCACTGCACTGCTGCTCTTTTCAAGAAGTTGTTCCCAGCATCCAACCCATCTCACTCCTGGGCACAACGTAAAGCCACAGTGAGACATCACATGATTTACTTCGGAAGTAATTTCTTTTTTAATCTGTATAGTAAACAAAATAAGCAGACCAAATAGCATGGTAGTCAGGTTGTATAACAAAGAAGATTAGCACGGTGGAAAAGAATAATCAAAAAGAGATGGAATGCTCATCCATGTCCCAGGCTCATAGTGGAAAAACTCCAAAGCAAACAATCTCCAGAAAGAAATCCTTCCCCAGTGGAAGTCAGCTCTTAAATGAGGTCTAGGAGAGGTGGAATCAGACTCCACCCCTTCTGGTCACACAGGTGCATTGCCTTCACCTGTGCTCCCATGGCTGACTCAATGCTCGCCTCAGGTTATTAATCTGTGGTTCAGGCCATGATTCAACAATTCCCAGACATTATCTCTATTCAAATCGCCACTATTTTTAAATTAGAAATGAAAAGAAACCTCTGCTTAGCAGAAATATTGCTGAAGAATGTCACACCAGCAAGAAATAGTAGTGAAACAGTATTGACATGGCCCAACATGTATCTTCCTTTCTTCCTTTTTTTTTTTCCCTTTTCCTTTTTTTTTTTTCCTTCTTTGTTTTTTTTTTTTTTGGAGCTAACCCTGCTTATTGACCTGCAACACAAGCATTTAATTACCTCTTTGAAAATAAATAAATAAATAAACAATCTTCACATTTTATCAAAGAAATAAGAAACGATATTTCTAATTTGGGAATGCTGCTCTGTGAAGCAAACGGAGTTTTCTCAGCTCTCTGTCAGTGCATCCCCCCACGTTTGTGGGGCTGCAGTATCCCCTCTCCATGCCCCCATCTTTAGAAGCTGGGCTCACAGCAGTGAGCTCCTCACAACAGAATCTGCCCCTGGAAGAGATCAACAGAAGCTCTCACAACAAGCAATGCTCCCAGCTCCAAATAACACAACTTTCTTCCCCAGCTGCTCTGTCTGCTGGAGAGTCTTTCAAGAGTTTCTTTTGCTCATAACCTCTTCTGATAAAGTGAATCTCTCCAGCTGAGACCAGTCTGGCTTCAATCTCCCTTGTGCTAGATGAGCATGTTAACTCCTTCCCCACCGGGAACCCAGCTCTCCCAACATTCAGGCTGGGGGCTGTGGTTGGTGCTGCAGTTGCTTAGGTGAGCTCAAGGCACTTTGTATCAAAAGCAAGAAAAGATTTGGCTTCTGCCATTCCAACTCTTGTAATTTGCAGGCTACTGCAACATAAGCTGAAGTTGGTAAGAGAAAGCACTCCTGCTCTAGCTGTACTGATGTCCATCTGGGTGGTGGTATAGCACTAAGAGCTCCATCTACAGCAGCTGTGGTTCATCCAAGGACTGCAGCACAGCCTGCTGCTGGATGGATGCCATGGTTGATGTCCTCTGGCCAGCTGGTTGCTCTCGGCTCTGGAGATGGAATGCCAGCTGGGCAGTGACACTGGAACAGCAATGACTGGAACAGAATGCTCAGGGAGGTGATGGAGTCACTGTCCCTGTGGAGCTGTTGCACTGAGTGACAAGATCAGTGGGCAGTAATGGTGGTAGGAGGACAGTTGGACTGGAGGATCTTGGAGGTCTTTTCCAACCTTAACAATTCCACTGCTCTATGACTGCTGCCCACTGCTCTGCAAAGGAATTAATGTAGAGAATGGAGGTCTACCAGCACCACGTGGATTCCTCCCTCCTTGGGTGGTGAGGGGGTGAGAGTCAACCCGTGGGGTCTGAAGGCAAGAACTGCTCACCCAGCTTAAAGATGGTCAAAGCAAGCTGTGTAATGCGGGCTGGCTGATGAGATATCAGGTAGGAAACACGAATGAGTGCGTTTGGCACAGAATACAGGAGAGGCTGATGGTGGAAGAAAACAGCCTCAGCCAGCTTGACGGACCATGAGCAGCTCCAGCTGAAAGTCTCACATGCTGAGTTTCTTTTTTGGCATAAGACCAAGCGATTGTACCCTGAAGCTGTCTGCAAAAGTGCTATAAGATGTAATGGGAATACAGTTGATGGGGTTTCATAGAAAATTAACAGTGCTCATTGAATCTCATCCCAAAGCCCATAGAGTACAACAGCAAGGGGTAATTTTCTGACAGTCCCAAGGAGAATCCTCACAAAGGCTTTTGCTCCCAAACCTCCCATCCTATGTCCTCTTTTCCCTAAGCCTTCTTCTCCTTTGAGATACCTCAAAACAAGAGGTCATGTCCACAAAATCATCTCAGTTCAGCTCTAGTTCAGCCATTCCCCAAAATTCCTTCCTTTTCCTCGTTGGTCTTTGCTAAGTTCCATGGTGACTGCCATTCCTCCTCCTCTTTCTGCACTGAAATAGGAAGTGATCCTGCCTCTTGCTATCTCCTGGCTCCAGGACTTTGTAGGGACCAATAGTAAATGCCTAAACCGAGACAGTACACATGGAAAAGCACTTGGACACAGCCTTGGTGCCAGAGATATCTGAGAGGCCATAGAGGCTGTTTTGGGGCAGACAGATTATTTCTGACAGATAACTTGCTGATGTCTCCGTGTGTCCTTTCAGCTGTGCTGCTGTCTTCCAATAGCATCCAGAAGAGTTAGGAGAGCTCATTGAAGGTCTTCAGCTGAGAGGGAGTTATTAGTTTGTTTATTTTTGCCAAACAGCCATCAAAAACCATTTGGTTCTCATTAAAGCAGTGCTGTGGCATCCTGGTTGGTGGGGTGGGGACGTGAACAGGGCCAGGCTGGACAGCACTGCTCTGTGTTCCATCCCAGAATTGCAGGAATCCAATTAGAGATATTAGCCTGGATGCATGTAGGGAGGGAAGCTGCTCTGCTTTGAGTGACGCTGTCTGACCAGGCCTCTCACTGACACCACAAGCATCACTCCCTGGCCAACATTACTACAAAGCTGGCTAAGTACAGCAAGATTCTCCTAGAGTTCCTCACCCTTGCGGGGGAAAAATACCAACCCTCTCCCCCCCCCCAGGCTGAAGAACAACAGTAAATGAAGAGTAAATTGTTCATAGAAGATCTATTTTGGCTCAGCAACCTGCTCAGAAACTTTCTTCCTAATGCCTTTTCCCCGATGCAGGCAGTGCTGCTCCAGCCTGCTTCCTAATGACCAGCATTAGTTTGCATTAGATGGATTTGTGATGATTTCTTTCTGCCTGGCTGCTAAGCCTGCAAGCAATTCAAATGAAGTTCTCTCCCCGTGCCCCATCTGGCAGCAGCAGATCCCCCATCGCCGTGTGCTGCCTTCTCAGCTGCTCTCCCTCTCGTGCATCCGATGGTGGCTGATCTGTCTGCATTTTGCAGGCCCACGGTGCTGCACAGACACCTGCTGGGGCTCATTGCATCCCAGCCTCAGCCATTTCCCACAGCTCATTCTTGGATGCGCGATGGGGACTTGGTGGAAGTGGGCAGGGGAGAAGGAAATTGGTATTCAGGTGCTCTGTGCCGCGGCTGTTTGCAGCAGCAGGGAGCGACGATGCTGAAGCTCCCTGCTGGAGTGGTACCTGCAGCAGTGGGGATGGAAGGGAAGAAGTGGGGTCTCTGGGTGGGGGAAGGGGAGCTCTGGAATCAGCCCTGGCCCCCACCTTTACAATTTGGAGTGAGATATAAGGTTTAGTTCCTTCTCATTCCTTGTGAGATGCCAACAGCAGGGCACGAGGCAGCTCATCACACTTCCCAAGCGGTGAGCTCCCGTGTTGAAGTCCTGACTCAGAAGCTGCTCTGTTCTGGACCCGTTTGCTCACAAGGGGCAACACTATGGCTCATCCTCACCTCCTACTGAGGTGCCCTGTAACCACCAGAAGTCTAAAAGATATCCGATGGCACACAATTCCAATCATCCTTTTTTTTTCTGGCAGTGGAAAGAAAGCCATGTGGGGGGGCTGGGAGAGAAGTGGCTTCAGCTCGGTGTCCCCATTGCCCCTGAGGTGACCCCCAGCTGCTGTCAGATCCGTCTGCAAAAAGGTGTCACATAACTTCTCACTCCCCTCCTCATCCTCAGCATTGGGCGAACGACACTGCCTGGCTCTGAGCAGTGGAGAACTGAGCCTGTTGTTTGTACAGTGAAAATGACTGAAAAGTGCCTGCTGGGTCGCATAAACCTGTCAAAAGAACAGCCCGGGCTTTCTGTGAGAGGGATAATAGTTAAGGAACCTGAAATTCTGTGAAGAGGGGGGTTATGAATCATCAGCAGTATTTACAGTGCAAGCCCCCATTCCTGGTTTTTCTACCTGTTTCTCTCTCTTTTGCAGGAGCAGGGACAGACCCCAGGCACAGCCTTATGGCAGATGAGCCAAGCCCAAAGCATGGCTGTGGGGCTGCCCTGGGACAGAGGGGGCTGAGATGTGGGGGAGGGAACAATGCAGGGATGGGGAAAAGAGTGCATCATTTTGTGCTGGGCAGGTGCCAATTGGAAATGTAAGAGCAGATCAAACACAGGCGGGTTAATGAGAGTGCCGTTCCCTGGGCCTCTGCAAAGTGGGGAGAGCAGGGACAGGCTGGACGGCAGGCACTCAATGATATTCTGTAATTAGCTGGCAAATAGAATATGATATTTAGTGTAATTGCTCGGAAGAACGTCTCGCAGCCCCGCTGCATGCATTACGCGCTGAGCGCTGCATCCCAGCTGCCACAGCAACTTTGCTTCCCTTTGTTTCCCCTTGCCTGTCATTTCTAATCACATCGTTCCAAAATTTGATTGCATCATCTCCGAGATGTAGTTGCTAGGGTAACACCACAAAGTCATTACATGCGTGAGATGAATGCGCAGCCCCCTCGCAGGACCAGGCACTCGGCCACCACTGCGTGCCCTGATCCCTTTGGCTTTCCCTTTCCAACCAGAGAGGCTGCTCAGTGATTTCTGCAGGAGCAGAAGCAACAGGGGAATGGTCACCCAAACGTCTGACAAAAAGACTCTGACAAATGGAGCAACTCGGCACGAGAAGTGGGGCGGCCAGCACAGCCACGCTGCCTTGTAAAGCCCAGGGCTGCAGCGATGACCACGGCCAATTGCTAATCCCTTCTCATCCAGGCAGGCTGCAGTCCTGCTCCGCACACCACAGCCTTTCAGCATCCCCTCTGCCCACTGCAAGGGCCGTCTCTGCAGCAGAGCCAACTCCTTGCCTTTCCACCCCACTGCTGCCTGTGGAGCCGGGACAGCCAAGCTCCCAGCCCCCAGCAGTGCGAGGCAGGGAGATGAAAGATATTGTTTTTCAGGTGGAATAGCTTCCAAAATGGTACATTTGCAGTCAAAGTGCTGTTTGGAATGCATATGAACCACTGCCTGCAGCAATAAGAAACAAAGACATTAAAGTTTAGATAGCAGTGTTTTTATTTTTAAGCAAATGAGTCAGTCTCCCCTCCAGCTCTGAGCAGCAGAGGGAGAAACTTGGGCACTATGAGTTCAGCACGCCTTAACCCCACTGGGATCCTCCTGCAGGGAAAGTTCAGGCAGCCTGCTCAGTGTAATTGTGTCTGGAAAAGGTATTTAAACCAAGGTTGCTGCTTTGATACTGCTTTGCTTGGGTGGATATTTTGTTTGTTTGCCTGGATTTCTTTTTTAAGAAGAGGTTTGAGGACACTCATTGCTTCCCTTTCCCTTTCCCTTTCCCTTTCCCTTTCCCTTTCCCTTTCCCTTTCCCTTTCCCTTTCCCTTTCCCTTTCCCTTTCCCTTTCCCTTTCCCTTTCCCTTTCCCTTTCCCTTTCCCTTTCCCTTTCCCTTTCCCCTTCCCTTTCCCTTTCCCCTTCCCTTTCCTTCCTCCTGCTGCCTTTTCCTCTCCCACATCCCTGTCTGTGAGAGGCCAAGGAGCAGCCCATTCCCCATTCCCTAACCTGGGTGCTGGCCTGCAGGTTTTCCACCTGTTAAAGAAGGAGTGACCCATGGAACCAGCCCAACATGTACCGAAGTATTCTGTTCCTCAGTTTCTCACTCCATCCCACCTGTTTCCAAGGCTCCTATCCCTGTAGTATCTACAAGATGAAGCATTTGGCTGTTCAGAAATGCCAGTGCTCTTGCTGTCATCTCGGGCTGCTTTTCTGAGAGCACGGCTCCCACTTTGGCATCAGCCCATCAGCCCCAGACACTCAGCACCAGCTCATGTCCTCATGCTGAATGGGGCAGTGAGGGCTCAGCCACAGGCATGGGGAAAAAACAAAAACAAAAACAAGCCCAACCCCTAATACATGGAAAATTACAGAATTACATTGTTACCACTATTTATTGCTTTTTCTGTGCCATATGGAAATTTATGTAAATATACAAATGAGAAATGGGCCCCGGAGCACTGGTGAGTTCGCCAATGTGCCACCAGTGATTGAAATGTTGGCTGTTTTGATGCTTCAGGAGACCGGAGTGAGAGAAATGAATTCTGGCTCCACAAGTTGTCCAGAGACATGGCTTCATTTTTTTTTTTTTTCAATGCAGTGCCTACTGTTCTCATGAACAAACATCCCAGAGTCCCCTGGCTGCTCCAGAGAGTGTGGGATGCTCGGCCCAGCCTCAGTCAGAAAACCAATACTGGCTCATTGCATGCTTTGGCCATGGAGCAGGACTTTTTTGCAAGCATTTTCCCTTCACCAGGTTTCACGTGGAAAGGGATTTGCAGACAAGCTGGTGAGGATTGCTGAGCAGAGCATCCCTGCAGGGTGCTTGTCATAGGGCCACATCACATCACATTATAGCAGTGTATGGCCACGTAATGGGGACTTGGGGCTCTCTCCTCCCCAGAGTGTAAGGTTTGAACCCACAGCTCAGGTCGGATGTTAGGAAAAATTTCTTCTCAGAAAGAGTGGTGATGCACTGGCACAGGATGCCCAGGGAGTGGTGGGGTCACCGTCCCTGGAGGTGCTCAGGAACCATGGGGATGTGGCACTGGGGGACATAGCTCAGTGGGCATAGTGGGAATGGGCTGGATGATCTTAGAGGTCTTTTCCAACCTTAATGATTCTATAAATCCATGTGTTCCTCAATGGCACTGAGGTTTAGTGAAAGCAGTGGTGGTAGCTGCAGACAGAAGCCGACCCACCAATGTGTGTTATGGCCATCTCCCTCTGTTTCTTAGGGTACAAGGTGATGTAGCCCGCTCCTCTTGGGAGCACCTGGGGAAATAGGAAATGCCACTGTGAGCTACATCCCCATTATCTGAGATGAATGGAGCAAAGGTTCATATCCAACGTGTGAATTTCTGTGTGTTTTATACACACACAGACACATAAATGCATATATAAAACACACACACGTCATTCATATCCACTTAGCTACAAAAAGTGGTCCACAAAAAGAATCACATCTTCCCTTCATTTTCTTCCTTTTCTTTTTTTTCTAAGATTCAGCTGCCTTTTTTTGTCCTTGTCTTAATTGCACGGGGAAAATGTTTTTGTTTTTGTTTTAATTATTTCTTGGCAGAGCGCTGGGAGGAGAGCTGGGATCTGAAATAACTGGGAGAAATCAGAGCAAAGTTTTCCTGGAATAAAGAAAAAAAAAAAAAAAGGCAAACCATTCCTTGTGAATTAAAGCTGGAAAAAATCTCCCAGCAGTGCAATTTCCTTGCTTGTTAATAATTATTGGAAGTTCAAACATTTTTGACACAAACATTACCACTTGTGCTTTGAACATTCATAATGCTTTATGTGTGCTAAGTGTTATTATTATTTCAAAAGACTTACGTCTCGAGCAAATTACAATTTGGATAATTGCATTCTGCCTTGCAAAATCCATCCTGCAGCTTCACTCGAGTGTGGAATCTCCGCTGCTCCCTGGCCTGCACCAGTTTGCTGTGCTGTGGTGTGTGATTAAACATCTGCTCCCCGCTCCTGGTGGGAGCAGGGATGCATTTCAGTGGAAAGGTCAGAGTTGGTGAGGTAATGCCACTCGATAGAGGCTCTTGCAGCAGGGAAAGCAAAAGAGGTGAGGCCACAGTTGATGGAGAAAGGATTTGCATTTCCACGTGTGCTCGGTGCTTTGGAAATTCAGGCTAGTGTTGTGTTGAGCTAGCTTAGAGTTTCAGAAGACCCTTAGGTTTAGCTTGCCCAGCAAACTCATCTTCATGTTGCTTGACTGTCCTCTGGGAAGGGCTGTGAAGTTGTGTGATGGTGGTGGTCTGCCATGAAGTGCTGAAGGAGACGAGGGTACCCAGGGAACTCAGACTCCTCACTGTGTTTCTCTTCACGATACCCAACCCTTCCCATTGAAGTCAAGAATGGGATGGCAGCATCTAGGTTGCTCTGAAAGTCATGCCTCCCATTTATGGAGGAAAACCACAACACAAAACACTCTTTTTCAACATCGTCACCAACATTAGCTGTGCATTTTCACCAGTGATGAAGAATAGCCCATCAAAATCTGCACCAGTGGAGGTGACCACTGTTTCACAGCTGCTGTGGTGATGTTGCTGAAATGCACCACTGACCACTCCCTGTGCCAGCATCCGCTGTTTGCTCTCCAGCAGTGCTCAGCAAGAGGAGGTGAAGGTCAGTAGATGCAATTTTTTCCACATGCTGAATTCCTATTCAGTGACACACCTTTGCTCCATCCTGATTCACTTCCACATCAGACGCCATTCTGCCACACAGCAGCAAAATGTAATAGGATATTAGTGGGAGGATCCAACCTCTAGTGCCATCTCACCGAGCCTCTGATGTCATGGGTGAGAATCATAAAATAGGAGGCGTTACTGTCGGAGCAGTGGCATGTCCTAAGGATGCCCTGAAGTGCCTGTGAGCCAGAGCAGCAGGTGGAAAAGTAGACAGAAAAGCTTCCATCATGAAAGATTTCTCTCCCCAGGGCTATTTCACTTGTGGAATGAGTGGAAAAAGAAAGTTGCCACTTCAGCCAACAGCTCTTGGGAGGAGGCTGCTGCTCAGTGAGCGCTGGGGGACCTTTTCCAGCAGAAACCATGAGTGCTGCTCAGAGCTGTGCTGCAAACCCTCAGCTCCTGAACAGGGAGACCAAAGGAAGGAGAATGGCGATGCATTTGTCCTTCAGCTCTGAGTAGGCTGGGAGTGGGAGCGGGAGCAGGTAGGTGGAAAATGGAATTGGGTGGTTGGTTTTTATTTTTACCATCGTCACTTGGGTCCGGAGCTCTGGAGGAGAGATGAGATTCTACTGATAAAAGCAGGAGAATTGGCCCTCGAGGACTCCTCAGTGGGGCCGGGCTGAGTCATCAGCCACAGTACTGAATAGGGATATTAACATACTTTTGACTAGCATGTGCTAGCATGAATGCAAACTAGAATGGGTCTGACAAACCTAGGAGTCATTAAGCCTCCTGTGCTCCAATGCATTACCAGTCCGCATCACTCGGGAGCTCTGATGTGGCAGATTTCTTCTTCGTATGCAGAGGGTATTTGCAGACCAGTGTGTTTGGCAAGCATTATGAGAATTTTTTGCAGAGCTAATTGACTCTCAGGCAGTGAGCATTACTCCAGCTTGGGCTGCTTTTTAGCTGGGTGTGACGGGCGTTCATAACTGGGGCTGTGGATATGTCATAGAATCACTGAGGTTGGAAAAGATCTCTAAGATCATCTATCCCAACCACCCACCTGCCACCAATATTGCCCACCAACGTCAGCAACACTGTGTGTTGCAGTGGGTGTCCAACAGCCCAAGGGGGATGTGCCTGTTGTGCTGATCTGTGCACCTAGACCTCTGTTGTTGTTACACCAAGAGGGTGACCAGCCAGAAAAACAGCCAAAGTCCTCAGATATGCTCCAGATGAAGTTCTCAGGTGGAAACAGATGACAAGTCTGGTCATTTCCAATCATGGCAGCACTAGAATCAATCCATTTGGGGTGCAGGTGCACTACTCTACTGGTGGATGGCAATGAAAGCCTATGGAACCAGGAATAAATAGGGAAATATGCTAACTGATCCACACTGAAGGTCTGCTGAGTCCTGACTTGTCAGGCTTTGTTCTAAACATGCCTCTTCTGCAGTTTATGCCTGTAACTAAGAATTCAATTTCTCTGCTTTTTTCTGAAAACGTGTGAAACAAAGCAGAAAATGATTATAGAAAAAAAGAAACAAACAAGGGGAAGGGTGAAGAAGCCCACTGCCATGGAAGGAAAATCTTCATTTTCCTACCTGTGCTTTTGCTGTCTGGGCTAACAGTTCTTCCTGTTAAGTTCAGCATTTTGGGGGATAGGAAGCGCCGACTCACTACACACACCAAAACCTGCTATTTTATACCTTACTGCCAGCATGGATCTTAATCAACCAGAAAAACTCGAAATGACAAACAAACAAGAGGCAGCTTTGCTATCTGAGGTTCATTAGCTCCCAGCGACCTTTGAAATCTGCAAGAAACCAGAGAGAAATGCTTGGGAAGCGGGAGTGCTTTCAAGTCGCTCTGTCTGTAATTTCCTCCCTTTCTGCAGTACTCTGTCACCATGAGTGGCATCTCTTGATTGTTTTTCAAAGGTCTACTTTTGTGTGAGCAAATGTGGAGCTCTGGCCCACCAGCTGTAAGGGTGGGACTGGGATGCATCCACTAGAAGGGGAGGCAACAAGAGGAACAGAGGTGGCAATTGGATCTGTTCGTGGAGCTTTCTTGTCTTCGGCTCCAAATCTTGCCACCTGCTCCAACCACAGCAATGACAAGAGGAGCACTGCTGGAGTAGAAGGGGCTGTTTTAGCCACAAGTAAAACCAACGGGGGCCTTCTTGTGTGTGTGTTCTTCTGCTGGGACCACAGCTGAGGAACCACTGGTTGTAGGCAGAGAACAGAGGAAGGCGGACAGAGCATCAGCAAGAGATGAAACATTCACAGCAGTCAGAAGAAGGGGCCCTAAGGGTGTTTTACTGATGTATTTCAGTGGAGAAAAAAATAAAAAGATTTTTCAAAGAAGAGCTGTAAGAGGTCACACGTGTATTTACACGACTGTAGTCCACCCTGACAACCTCTGTGAGCTCTGTCCATCAAAGAAAGAAGAAGAAAAACTTCTGAAAAGAAAGAGAAGCTGAAAGGTGGGAGTACAACCTGGAGAGCAGAGGCACCTTCTCCTCCTCCCAGAAGAGAGTTTGCAGTGGGACCTGCCCTCTCAGCCTGAAAGTAGCCCCTACTGACACCACTGGGAGATACTGGGAGTGACTGGGACCCAGTGGGGCTGGAACACAGCCTCCTCCTGGCACAGAGATCTCCTGGCAGCACGGAGGAAGAGGAGCCCAAGGATGAAGAGTGATGAAGCTGGAAAAGGTCCCCATTACCCAGGAGCAGCTGGGAAGGATAATTTGCCATCTGTGCTAAGTGGTCTCACCCCAGTGCTGTCGGTCACAGCAGAATGCAGAATCGGAGACCTCATTTTTATTTTGGGGAGGGGAGGCAAGGGAGGGGGAGGAACCATCTGTGGAAGGGCAACAGGCCAGCGCGTGGCCTTGGAGAGTCACATCCAGAGGGCTCTGAGCTGGAAAGCACCCGTGACACTGTGCAGCAGTGAATGCTGCAGCACATGGCTCAGGGTGTGCAGGGCCTGCAGGTGCAGGCTGGTGGTGGAAGGGTGTGCAAAATGGATCAGACTTTTGTTGAGTTAGGTGCTGCCTCAGATTTGTGCTGGATGGGGTCTCGGAACGGACTCCATTGCACGTTCATCCATCACTGACGTTTGTGCAGGCTCTCTTGAATACTCAGTGGATAATTACTTTCAGTTCGAGTAATTCAAACAGGGAGAATAAAGTAGAATCTGCTTTCAGAGTCACTCGGATGTCTTTGTGATGCGATGCTCTTTCAAGCTGCCTGTAAATTCCTGTGGAAAGCCCTACTGGTCTTTAATTTTTAGGTCCACCATTCAGTGCCTCCCCTCATTAGCCTCCCAGCCTGGACCAGCAATGAGCAGAGGATCTTACAGCAGAAGTTGTGCACTGGGCGCAGAGCCCTGGATGGGATGTGCCACTTTTTTCTCCCTGCAATCTGACAGCACTGCAGTACCGTAACAAAGCAGAGGGGAAACCAAGAAGGGTTGATAGGCTCCTTCTCTCCCGGTCTGTTAATTCAAATCCGGCTCTAGGCCATTAGTGTTTTCACACTATTACCTTCTAATGGCTTCTTGCCCTTGGCTCAGCTCTGCCTTGGTGAGTCGCAGCTGTGTGCATTGTTAGCTGTCGCCTCCCAGTTAGCCTCTTGCTGGGAATCTCAGTCAAGATTATGTCTTGTGTCCGTGCTATGAAAATAGTCTGTGTGTAGCAGCTGCTGTTAAATGCTGCTCCTTCCAGCACTCACCCAACAGGTGTTAGGAGTTGTGCTCCTGTGGCTGTGGATGGGATCAGCTGTTCCAGCAGAAGGTGTGCTTGTAATCCATACCCTCTCACTGTGCTCTCTGGGTCACACAGAGCTGCTGGCAGCTTTTGGTAACGGAGCTGCATCTTCTGGTTCAAGTACTGGAGAACTGCAATGCAGATGTTTGCAGTATGTTGGCGTTCCACCTGGAGCTAAGTTTATCTCCAAAATTCATACTCTACTGAATGGGAAGGAGTACATCGTTACATCAGAGTTTTTACTCTATTCAGACAGGTATGAATGCAGGGAAACCCCATGGCCTCTTACCCCAGAAGCCAAACTATGTTGCTCCTTCAGCCTTAGGACCCATGTTTCATGAGGAGAGTGAAGCACGATCCAACCATTTCCAGAACTGTCTGCATGAGAATGGATGAGCATCAGTGGTGATGGATTGATGCCTGGACTCGATGCTTCATGGTCTTCCCAACCTTAATGGTTCTGTGATTCTATAGTCAGTGTTTAGAATGCATTCAGTGGGTTTCGGGCACAGCTGTAGGACAGGTGGATTATGGCTCAGCCCCGCTGTCTTCTTTCTGTGCTTATCCTGAGGATAACACAGGAGGTTTCTGTGTGCAGGCCCAGCTAACTGGCATGAAATGCATTTAAAATTCAAAAAGTAAATTGGAAAAAAAATAACCCCTAAGAGTTCCATGGAAAATCAATTACCCAGCATGCAAGGGTAAGGCCGAGAACACTGCTCCACAAAAAGGGCAAAATTCCTCCCAATTTTTATCTATTCTTCCTGCAATTTCCCTCCCAATTCTATTGATATTTTAAGAGGCGGATGAATTTCTTTCTCTAGTTTTAGATATACTTATTAGGACTGGAGGGTGGAGACAGCAAGAGAGAAAAGCCTGTTCAAAAGAATGTAACTAAGGTGATATTACTATGTGAATTACTCATTATATTTTGTTTAGAGCCATTGTTGGCTGGAATGGATTTGAGGCTGAATTGTGCTGCAGAGTCCTAGCTGATTTTACCCACTCTCATGGCCAGGAACTGAATTAGAACTAAGGAAAAGTAAAGTCTGGATGGGGGAGGGAAACAAGCTGGTGATGTGGGGCTGTGCAAATAATTTCTTCCTATGCAGAAGCTTTCATCAGACAGATAAGGAAACAACATTAAAAATTATTCTTTTCACTGTTAAGCAAAACTGACTCAACGCGTGCACCTCTGTCCAGCTGTGAGGAGAGTGAGACCATCTCACTGTCCTTAGTCATGTCATTTGTGCTGGAGAAACCTTACAAGGGTTTAGGAAGAGAGAGATGCTGTACAGCTGTTGAACGCACTGACTCTCCCCTGCTTTCAGTTAGTGCTGCTCTGAGATGGGCTTGAACCTGTGACGGAGGAGCAGACAGCTCATCCATCTCTCCTCTCCTCACTGATGTCCTTCTGGAGCTTCAATGTTGGGCCAAAGTGCAGTGGCATCCCCACCAACACCCCACTTTCCTCTGACCAGGGCATGCTGCGGGTATGAGGCTTTCACACTCCCAGCTGAGGGGTGTGCAAGGTGAGATGAGCAGATATAAAACTGCTTTGCATCGATATTTGTGTCATTCTGCTGTTCTTTGCTGCAGTGATTGGGTTTTTGCATTTGTTCCCTTCTGCACTAAGGCAATATCAGTCTCTGCCTTGGCCTCAGGATCAGCTGTGTGTTGTTTGGGGTGCTGCTGGGCTGGGGTGGAGGTTTGCTGTGTGATCCCACACATTGTGGCTGTGGGGAGCTGCCATCCAAGAGAAGGCAAAAGGGAGGATATTTCCTACCTCCCCTTTCCCAAAATCATCTCTCATCTGAATAAAGTGAGGGAATTAGAAGGGGATTATCTACCAACAGGAGAGGTGTAATTCATTTCTGCCACTGTCCACATGTCAGGTTTGATTTTAATTTCAGATAATGTCAAGGTTAGATTAAAGCCCTATCATCTAGGTGGGAAGAGAGACCCATCCTTCCCACCCATCTCACTGAGCCACCGGGACAGTGACTCCCAGAACTCCCTCCTCTCCCTTTGCACACATCTGGGTGTTTCTAAGGAGTGTAGGGTGTGTAGGACATCCCACCAAGCCCAGGACATCCCACCCAGAGTAGGATATCCCACAAAATGAAGGACATCCCACACAAAACAGGACATTCTACTCAAAGCAGGACATCCCACTCAACTGAAGGACATTCCCCCCAGTGCTGGCCCTGGGCAGAAGAGCCTCCCTGTCCTCCATGTGTCACCCATTCCCAGGATGCTTGCATGGTGCCAGTGTGCTCCACCTAGGGACATGGAAAAAGGCTGGGAGATACAAACAGATGTCATTCACAGACACGTGGGAAATGAGGGATGGTGGAAACAGCATACACTGTTGTGCCTGGCTGTCCCCAAGTGCCCCTCATGGGATTCTGGCAGAGAAAGAAAGGGTTACTGGCTTGGTTCTTCTGGAAACATATAGAAATCAGGAAACTAGCACTTGCATTATGCACTATGCTTTGGTTTCTTTTCCTACTAAAGGAGTCTACCAAAATGGGACCATTTTTCTGGAAAAAGAACGCTTTGAGATCTCTGGGCATGAGGAGTGGAAGTGCCTGTGTGTCTTCTTCCCTGAGTGAACGCAGACACAAGTAGCTCCTGCTTCTGCTCATCTGACGTTTAAAGCAAAGTGCTTCTGACAAACCAGGGGGAAGGTGGACTTTATTAAAAATAAAGAAATCTCTCGAGATCTGATCAGGCACTGATAACTCCCTCTCGCTTGTACGAGGATTTTGTTCTATTTCTCAGTTATTGCAGGAGGCGGCGAAGAAGAAACGCTGCTCTGATACTGACACAATGCCACGGAGCTGCGCGTGTGGATGGGTGATGTTTATCGTGACAATTAATGTGCCAGCGAGCTCTTTTCATTACAACTGGATTGAATCAGAGGCACAGTCCAGTCAAGCGACCAGCTGGGTTTTCCCACTGAAAAAAAAAAAATATATATATATAGGAAATGTGATTTAAAAAATAATACAAAAATAAAAGGACGGGCCTGGCGCTCAGTGTGCCCCTTCAGCCCTTTGTTCACTCTCTCCATCACTCCCAGCTGAGATTCAGCTCTGTTTCATCCTGCCCAGCTGGTGTGAGATTTACATACCCTGCTGCAGGATTGCAGAGAAACTTGGAATCCAGATCAACTTTTTCTTCTATGCTCATCATGCTCAGCCCTTGCTTCTGCTTGGCTCTGCCCCCCCAGAGAAGCAAATGTGTGGGAGCAGGAAGTCCAGCCCGCCCTGCAGGCAGAGGATGTGGATTGCCTCTGCAGGAGACAAGATCTGTGCCTCCAAGCTATGCATAAATCCAAGATTTTAGGGATTATCCAGGTCTGACATGCCAGGGAGAGCTAAAGCCTGGATTTGGGAACAGCAGGGGGTGGTTGCTGGATGCCTCACTGCGCTGGAGGGAAGCTGGGTCTGGTTACAGTGGCACTGCCCGTGTTAATGGACAGGAGTGGGTCCAGGCTCACAGCAAGGCCTTGGGCTCTGTATGTGAACGCCTGCTTTGTCTGCACGCTGCCTGAACGAAACTGTTCAGTCTCACGGGCAAACCATATGCTGTGTCTCGTATGGGGAAACTGAGGCACGGCCAAGCACCCCACCCCCCCCCAGCCTCCATCACCACCAGCTGGCACAGCTGCAGTACACACAGGAGCGCTGGGAAATGTTCCTATTGATCGGAAATGAATAATTATCAGTCGGTCCCTGTTCCAGGGCCTCGCGGTGAGCGGAAGAGCGGAAGCACTGAGCGGGATTAATAACTACTTTTCATTACTTTTAATGCAAACTATTGATTTTAAAGTGTTGTAGGGTATGACAGTTTATTACAATAAGACAATAAAACAGACTATATGAAATAATTGAGAATAATCTCTTCCCTTTTCCTGCACGACGCGAGGACATTATGTTCTGTGCATGCGGAGACATTTATGGCAAACTCTATCCAGCAATGGCAGCTTAAGCACTCTATAAAACAGCACTTTGGAGCTGGAGTATTATAAATAATAGGCAATAAAACTGGTAAATGGGGCTTTAATTTGATTTCATTATGTCACCGAATGACAGGAAGGAGGGGCAGAGCAGTGCGGGGATGCAGAGCGTGCGGCTCTGGGAATGCTGGGTGCAGGGATTGGTGCCAACGGGATGGGCTGTGCCAAACCCAGCCCAGGAGTGGGCTCCATCCTCCTGCACACTCTCTGCCCCAAACTGGCCACCAACCAGCAGCCAGGCATGGAGGATGCTGCTGGGCACTGCCATCTCTTCCCATTGGGGATGCCCGTGGTAGGCAACTGGGCAGGGCTGAGCTTGGTACATAGATGGGTCCTTCCCCCTCCCACAGGTCCTGCTCTCACAGACCCCAGAAGTGCCAGAAGACCCTGGGACAGAGGAGGTGAAGTTCACCCTGTGCCTGCAGTGTGAAATGAGGTGGGTCAGGACCTCTATGACCCAGTGGGACCATACTCAGTTGCTGTGCACTGGCCCAGCTGATGTTAAATTGGAGAGGAGTGGAGCAGAGTGAAGGGTCAGTGCCTTCCAACACAGCAGGCTTGGGTCTGGACTGAGATCTGGATCAGCACTGGGGTGCAGCTTCCACCAAAGCAGCCCACACAGACAGGATTGCTGCAGCCCCACCTGCAGGAGCCCCAGCTCCCCGCAGAAGTTATTATTATTTCTCAGTGTTATTGTTGCGAAGCTTTTCAGTAGGCAGGGGAAAAGTGGGTCAATGGCACATCTTCACTTTGTTGTCTGTTCCAAAAACCCAGCTCTCCTCATGCTACCATGTAGAGAGCCTCAGCGTCCCTGGGGCTTTTCTAGCTTCTTGCTAAGCATACAATCAGGCAGGACTGCCTCGTAGGGAGGAGATTACGCACACAGCAGAGCAGAGCAGCCCCACTGGAGCCATTCCAATCTATTAGGATCTGCACTCTGCCCAAAATAAAACAGCACCAGGGAAAGCACTGGACGAACTTGTCTGCACATGCCGTGTCGGCAGGGAGGAGAAGGGGCTGTGGGTTCTTCTCCTGGTCCCACATCAGGATTTCCCTCACCCACAGCACGGCTCATGAAGAATAACCATTTGGATGCATTCAGGCCCCGTGAGAGCTGGTGATAAACAGATACCCCACACAGATCTTTCTTTGGCTTATTTCATTTTGCTTGTTTTCTTCTTGTACCCAGAGTAGGGTTACAGCGGGGTGAGCACCTTTCTTCACACCCTCTGGACTCATTAGGATGTCCACCAGGAAAAAAGTGTGACGTGCCCTGAGCACACAGATCCCTGCGTACACAGCTGCGTAGATGTATTTCAGTGCAAGGATAAATTGGTTTCATCTCACAACGGGAAGTTGCTATGTAAGCCCAGAAACAGCTTTCCACACCTTTTTGCTGGTGCAGCTCTGGGGGTGCACCCAGAGGAAAATGAGAAGTCATCTGTAATCATACGGTTAATGAGGGATATTGATTAAGGAGGTGAGCGGGGCCGGGAGAGGGCTGAGCACAAACAGAGCAAAAAACCCAGAGAGGGCTTTTGCCAACTGGAAGGTGAGGCGAAGAGAGAGGACTTAGCGGGAGATGCTGCCAGAATCTCTATTTGAGAACCAGGCTGTGAAGGCAGGGAAAAGCAGGTGTGATGTTGTTCTGCCTGCCTCAGGAAGAGCTTAGGGATGGGAAGCTGAGGCGGTGCGGAGGAAGGGATGGTTCTGCATTGAATGCCTCTCCCCTGCATGCTGGCTCCAGGCCACCCAGGCTGAACACTCACAGTTTGCACTGAAGTGTTGGAGAACTGAAAGGGCCTGAGGCTGTGCTGGCTGGTCCCTGGCATCTTGCATTTCAAATGCCTCCAGAAGGATGGATTTGATGCTTCCTCTTTTATTTATTACATTTAAAGCAGCTTTGCCAGGGGGGAGCCCAAGAGAACAAAGATGCAGCTTATTGTCCTGGGGACCCGAGGAGCTGGGCTGCACATAAAGGAGAAGGCAGCACCCCACAGCAGTCTGCACTCTTAGGGGGCAGAGAGGGCCAGGGGAAGGTGGGTACCACCCAGCTCAGCAGCAGTGAGTCGTTTGCTGAGCTCTCCTCCTGACCGCTGGGCAGTTATTATCGATGCCACGCAGCTGTAAATGTTCTCTCTGCAGCTGGGACCTGGGAGCAGAGAGTGCGGCTCAGCTGAGTGTGTTATTGGATTAGCAGCTGATTAGAGCTGTTAAGAGTCCACTCTTGAATAATCAACATGGTGCTTTTTGGCTGCTGTGTAGTGGTGGGAGGAGGAAGGAGGCAGATCAGCTTGGCTGACTGCTGTTGATTCACAGCTGAGCCCTGGCCTTGTAGCCAGCAAACCCTGCTCAGGGGGAAGATGCAGTGCCCACCTTCCCCAGAACTGCTGCTGGGACGTGAAGCTGCAAGGGGGCCTTCTATTTCTGTGACACGTGTTCCAGGTAGTAGAGCTCCTAGCTAGAGGAGTTGAAACCTGGGGTATCTCAATCACATGGGAAGCCCACTGTGCTGCCTGATGGTGTGTGGTGGGCTTGGTCCATCATGAGCTGGGGTAAGTACGTGGTGCACTGGGGGCTGTGGCTGTCTGTGGCACTGAGAAGGGAAGACAAGTGGAGAATGCCCAGGTCTGTAGGGAGATCATAGAATTACAGGATCATTAAGGTTAGAAAGGAGCAATAAAGGCATCAAGTCTGACTATCAGCCCATGCCTGTGACCGGTCTAGGCCATGTTACACAATGTGATGTCTACACTTACGAGTAGACGAATCCCTTTACTGGGCTAACATAGTGGATGGAGACATGTGGGCACACTGGTGTCCCACTGCTTGCAGAACAGACTCACTAGGCAGAGTGAAGGTCAGGGGGACTCTTCTGGTGATGTGAATGGCAGTGAGATCAAAAGCTTGCTGGAAGTTTGCAGTGTCATACCTCAGTGGAGTCCTGTTGAGATAAAAGCAAGACGGAGGCCTGGGGATGAAGATGTGTTGGCAAAGTGAGATTAGGAGCACTTCAGATGAAGAAGCGTTGCATTTACTTTGTCACTCCTTTGTGCTGACACCCAGCAGCAGTGTGCCTGCTGGTATCTCTCTCTTTTCCCTCATGGTGATTTTTCCAGGCCGATTTGGCCTGTTATTCAGCCACAATTTCCTCTGGAGAAGCTTCCTACAGCCACCTTGCTGTAGGAGTCATTCTTCTCTGTGTTGACGCATGCATTTGCTCCCTGAGTTGAGTCCTTCTGCTGCTCTCTGGTGTGGAGAACACAATTAACCAGCAACCTCATGGATCATGTTTTTCTCTTCAGACATAGTTCTCTGGTTTCCACTGATATCAATGGCATGGCAACTGTGTGAGCGTGGGGAGAATTTGATATTACAAGGAATAATGAATCACAAGTGTATCACATGTGCCCTGATATTCAAGGGCACTAAGTGATAAGGGCCAAGGAGATCCCTTGCTCACGCTCTTTCTTTCCCTGAGTGCCTGAGATCAGTATTCTCCTTTCAAAGACCTCTAGGGGTCACAGTTGGATTGTACAATAGGTTATGATCCCATCCTTGGGATAGGAAATCAGAGCACACACTGCCCACCTCCTGCCAAACCAACATCCAGAGAGCCAGCAGGATGCCCACTGCCCATGGGTCACTGCCTCCAACCCTACTCAGAAGTGGGTTCCAACCCCTCCTCTGCTTCTTTCTGCCACCAAGATCCAGAAGAATCTTGTAGGATGCAGTTCATAACTTCAACACAGTGAGTCCAAGTGTGTTCCAGGCTGGAAAAGCCAGTTTCAAGTTCGTGCACAGAAGGGTGTGAGCAACAAAGATTCTCCATAAGGAGAAGGAGGAAGAAAAGAACTGAGCTAATGTGATTTATATATACACAGTGCAATCAAGGTATGGGACAGAGACCTATCACCAAAGGCTCATGCTGAAGATTTCCACTTGTGCCCAAGTTTCTTGCTTATGTAAATAGTGGTGATTCATTGAGGTTGATGCAAATGGATTTTGTCTCCTCTTTGTCTACACAAAACCAGGTAGTACAAACCCCAGAAAGCAAAATCCAGGTGACACAGTTTGAAGAACTTTAGGACATAGGCAGCATTCTGGTGAAGAGAAATGGATGAAGCAGTTTGTCAATCCATGAGCTGGTTTTCTTTGAGATCATTACTCATCTCTGCAGATCACATAGGGGCTGTGTATGCCCATCTTGGCCTCCAGGTACAGCAGAGCCCCCAGCAAGAAGTCACAGGAGACATACAGAAGCAGACAGCAGTGAGCTTGATGGAGGATCACTGCCTGGATGGACTCATCCTCCCCATGTGAAAGCAGTTCTCTCAGCAGGGTTTTCTGCCACAACTGCGCCATTCTCCCTTCCTCTAGGCAACTGAAAGTCTTCAGATGGGCCTGATCCATTTCTGTCATGAGGAGCAGCCTAGAGACAGCATCATCTATCCTCATTTTGTGAGGTCCCTGCAGATGCTCACCCACAGGAACACCCCAGTCAGCCCCAGAGATCCCTCTCCATGCCAGCACTGCACCACAAAGCAGGATCTGGCCACGATGCTCAGCAAGATGGAGCCCCTTCATTACGAGGTAATTAAATTGCCTGTAATTATGTTCTTGAGAGTGAAATAAAGGTGGTAAATGATCCTAATGTTCTTCGCTTCCCTCTTCTTCCCAGGACCCCCCCAGCTGCCCCTCCCCTCTAAATGCTGAATTATTTTACAGTTGATAGTTCCTTAGAATCGCCGACCTTTAAAAGCTGAACACTACATGCCTGTTGAATTTTAATCAATTTATTTTTTTCAACTGGAAATGTCAGACTTCTGTACGGAATTACTTGGTGCCGGCTGATGTGACAAAGACTCAAAGTTCAGCATCTGAAGCCGCGGAGGAGCAGAGAGTTGCGTGCATTAGCACAGATAATTTGCAGGATGTGAAAATGAGAGCAGGAGTGAGGGAGCATATATTTTTCATTAGCTTTGGTTTAGAAGGTGCGAGGACCTGCATTTATTTCATCCAGTGAACTCTGGCCTCATTAAATCCAGACCGTGACCAGTAATGACTGGAAGTAAGAAGCTGTGGAGGCCACTAAAGGGCAGGAAGCAAAGTGAGTTCTCCACTGGAGCATGGAAACACGGTGTACGTGTGGACAGTGCACAACCTCTGCTGTGTCCACTCTGTGATGCCAAGCACAGCAGAGAAGGTGCTGGCTGCCCAAACCATCTGCCAGCCCACGCTGGCACAGTTCCTTAATGCACATTACATCACCTGCTGTTGTCCCGAAGAGCCCAGTAAACGTTTTACCTCCAGTGGAGCCTTTCTCTGTCCAAACAAGATGACTGACTTCTGCGTTGAGTTTGTCTGCCGCTATCTTGAGGGATTAAGCATTCCCCAACCAGAGTGAAGTCCATCTGCAAAGAGGGGAAGGTGTTCACTTGGGAACAGACTCCTGCAGGATGGTTCCTGCTGCTGGAGAAGCCCATGGCAGTGAGTGTACACCAATGAGGAGCCCTGTAGTCCTCACCGTGATTTGTTGGCTTTCACTGTAACTTCAGCATTGCATTTGTGAGCAACAACTACAGCCAGGGTAATGCTGGGAGCTGCTCTGCCTTCTTTCCAAGCAGGGAATCTCTCTGATGTCATCCATCCTGTCCAGCATCACCTAATTCCCTACCATCAGTCATTTCAGGGATAAGTTATCACCTCGTTTGCTTCTACCAGCAGCCTCTGGTGTTCCCCTGCAGTGCAGTAATCTGTTCCAAGTCTGGGCTGTGACACCTTGCAAGCAAGTTTTTGTCCCATTAAAATTTAATTCCTTCTTTGGAATAGAGACTTATCATCACACAGAACTGGATGGATAAATGTTTGCTAAGGTGACAATGACTGAGTATATTTAATCTTCCCTCCTTCTCTCTAAAAAACTGGGTCTGCTGTTGCCTCCTGCCACAGGTCCACTAAAATCAATAATGAACCTTACAAGTGGATCTGTAATACATCCTATGCTTCTCCACTGAGCTATAATAAGCATGTACCTACGTACAGCAAGAATAATGTGAAAGCTGTGTGTAGGTTCAAGGAAAGGTTCCAGTGCTTTGGTCTTCCTGGAGTGGAGGTGCACCTCAAACCCAAGTATTCTTCCAGTGGCACAAACTGCATTCAGTAAGACATGTAACTTTTGGAATCCTAGGTCATTCTTTGTGCACTGAGCTTCAGCTCCCTCTGAAGCTTTGCAGCCTGCTGTCCAAGGCTGAGTTCAAGGAATCATTGGGCTGGCACAGCACCACAGACCCTTTATTATGCTCTCCGTGGGCTGACGGGGAAAGCGAGCCAGGTGAGATGAATTCCCAACTGGAGAATTCCCAACAGGGAGATGCAGAACTGAGTCACACTGGTGGGGTGCACAGGACTGTCACCAAGAGAGTGTGGACTCTGCAACGTAGACCAGTGTTGGTCTGAAGCAGGATGAAGCAAAGAACTGAATCTGTTTGACAAGTCTAAAGTGGCTGTGCTAATTATCATTATATTGACTCATCTGAAGAAATGTGTTTCCTGTACTACTAAACCTTTGATATTTCATTGTTTTTCCTCCTCAGAAGGATGGAGAATTCCCTTGATTCCTTTGGAGTTCTGAGCTTTGCAAGCTGGGGAATCATCCCTGCTGCGTAGCTTTATTTTTTCTCTTTACTTTTTGCAGTTTGGAGGTCCTGCTTCTCAAACCCTCCCATACCATCAGCCCCAAGAGAAGACGGGGAGCCTACAGAAAGCAGTCCAGCCCACACTTACCAACTCCTCATCAGTATTCCCTTTAAAGAAGGCAAATGTTATTGTCCTCTTTGCCAAGAGGGAGTGTGAACACATCTGCTGCTCCACCTACCTTCTTGGCACCCCCTCCCGATGCAAACTCCCACAGCTCACCCTCTGTCGCAGCTCAACAGCCCATTACAAATGGCAGTGTTTAAGCAAGGTCTTGCTCTCCGTTTATAGCCCTCTCAGTCGCTGGATGGGTTGCTTCCCTGCCCTTTGCAGCCTCCGTTTGTATCAGGTTAAGAAAATGTCAAGCTCATTTGGAAGTTCCTCACCCTTCCTTGCTTTGCTGCAGCCATTAGTGGTCCTCTCCTTGCTGCTGGAAGCTGACATTTACATCATGGGCTGGGGTGGAAATAATAGTAATAAAGCCAGGCTTTGCTAATCAGCAGTTATGACCACCTTCAGAAATGATCTCAGGTGGACAGAGCTTTTTTTTCCTCATTTCCCTTCTCTTACGCTCTCATCTGTCCTTGCCTGATCCCCCACCCTTCCACCCATCTCCACTTATTTATTGACTGTGATGGTAAAAGTGCCATTTGGCGAAATAAAGGTTAACAAAAATGACCATAATTTTGGAGAAAGCATTGGATCTGTGTGAGTGTACTCCTCTTCACACCTGATCATCCCTCTCAGCTCATCCCATCCCTCTTGACCCCGATGCTGAAGCCCATTCCCAGAGCTGGCATTTCCTCCTGAGGAGGACCATTAGCAAAGAAAGCAGATTCTGCCTGTTGCATTTTACTGGTCCAGACTCAGTGCTGGACCAGAGAAGGGAGCTGGCATTTCCTGCTGCTGGTGAACCTCGAGCACACCGTGCTGTCTGACACGGGGATGGATTAGGCGACCTCTGGGAGTCCTGCCTGTCCCTAATCTCCCATGATTCCACAAGGCTGACATTTAAGGACGAGATCAAGTCTGGAAACCACGGCTTCTGCGAGGTTCTACTAATCACAAGTTTCGTTCAGATTTGAAAATGAGTTTTGACCAGGACTATTGATTTCCCTTCTTGCTTTGCTTTTCTCACTGTGCATGCAGATGTGTGTGTTTGCAGTTTTAACCTAAAAGGCTGGAGGGCCCCTCTCCCCCCTCTTCCTGGCTTACGTATACCTCCCCTTTGATGCCCCAGTATGGGACTTCATTAGAAAACAGCAAACTGCAGCAGTCAGGAAGCACGAGGGGAGGAGAAGAAGGAAGAACTGATGAGGACAGCAAGTGTTTGGAAGCTGGAGAAGGGGAGGAGCTGCAGCAGATGTTGCCAGCTGTTGCTCAGTGTGTGGGTGTCACATCAGCCCTCAAACAAACCCACAAATCAAGACATTGTGCTGTGGCCCTGCTGCTGTCCTTCTCTATTCAGGCTGATACCTCTCCCCAGCCCTCTTTCTGTCCTGCTGTTGGAGTCCTCATTCACCAGCACCACTTCTGGATGCTCGGCTCAGTGCTGCAGCCCTCACTGCTGCGTGTGATCACTGCCAGCTGTTAACGAGTGGGAAAGGGAGGGGAAAGTGATCTTTATTCATTTGACTGAAGTTCTCTCGACACATGAAATCAATCCTGCCTTTGTCTTTTGTGCATGAAAAACAATCTGCTTGTTTCATAGCCTCTCTTTTCCCTTCTTGAAATTTGGTTTTCCCGGGCTGACGCTGCTCTGTCATCAGAAAGGGAATGTTGACACATAACCCTCCTCCTCCACGTGGCATTGCTTCCTGAGTGAAGCTGTCTTCTCCAGGCATCCAGAAGGGTATCTCTGAAGTGTCAGGGCTTTTTGAAACTCTCCCAGACAGAAGCAATGGGACCACAGCGTCATTGAAAATCATTCCAAAAACTACATACACTCTTCTTCTCCTTCTCCTTCTCCTTCTCCTTCTCCTTCTCCTTCTCCTTCTCCTTCTCCTTCTCCTTCGTCTTCTCTCTCTCCCTCCCCCTCTCCTTTTCTCATATTTGACCAAGGACTATTTGTAATGGTAAAAAGGAATTATTTGTATAGCTAGAAGTAAAAGATCAGTCCATCTAACCTTAAATCCACTACTTGTTTAAATTCATTATGCCATCTTTATTCTTCTGATCACCTCATATTTCTCCCCGGGACCTTCACCTTAGTCTGTGTCTAACACTGATGGCTTTTGAGAGTTAACTAGTGAGCTGTAATGGAGGAGACGTTATCTGGAGGACAGTCACTTCATTTCAGAAGGTGATCTTTTCACTTTTTATCTCTGCCTCTTCCTCCATGACCCCACTGCCCCCATGTCTATTCCCACTCCTTCTCCCAGAAGTCAGAAGAAGAAAATGAAATCTCCACTGTCCCTGAAGCAAAAGATGGGCCCCTGTGACCAGCAGCTCTTTGGTGACCTTTCTACCACATGCACATTTTTATAGTGTATCAATTAAAGGATCCTGATGCCAAATGGAAATCAAACAGCTGCCTGAATTGCTGGAGGGAAAAAAAACGCATTCAAAGAGTTGTTGTTGCTATTATTATTATTATTATTATTATTGTATTACACATTCAAATGAATGACCCAATCAATTTCAAGCCTCTTTCTTCTGCAGACTCTTTCCAGGAACAATTCTGTGCCCAGCTGCAGAGTGGTAGCTCTGCCCTGGGGCAAACAGGTGCTGTCACCCTTGGGTCCCTCTGCTCCCTCTGGGGTTGTTATTCTGGAGGGAGATTGAGGAAGGAAACAAGTGGGGGAACAGAAGGGCTTCTCCTCAGCCTATGCAAGCTCACGGAGTATTTGAGTGCTGCTCTGCCTAATATTGGCTTTGCATAATGTGATTTAATGTGTGGTTTTTCAGAGCGTGTGACTATCACTGGACTGGACTTCAATGCATTATCACTTTGAGGACTCTGTCTGGAGACCCTCAGCTTCATTTTAGTGATCAGTATTCCGACCAGAGCAGGGCTAAGCCAGCTGCACACCTCTTGCAAAGCCACACAGGCCGTGCCTCATCTTTATTCTCCTTTGTGGTTCCTTGACCGTTCACCTCTCCAGCAGCAATCAGCCTCCATGGCCCTGTCATTATCCCTGCTGTAATGATGAAATAATAGCCTGCTGACTCGAGCCTGCCATCAGGATTACCCTGAGTGCAGATGGCCTGGTGTGCTATCCAGGCATGGGGACGTGCCAGGGGATGCATCCACGTGTTGGTGGTCCAGCTTGGACGTCCCTCCTCAATGGGGGGCAGAGATGGAAGCAGCCTGGGCTTCAGAGGCCATGTGTGTATTTTTGTTTGTCTTGCTCCATCAGTGCTCAGAGCTCCGTCCAACCTGACCTTGGCTGTCTGAAAGGACATCCCCCACATCTCTGAGCAGCATCACATGCTGCCTTCCATTCTGAATTCCTTTCTGCATAGTTCAGGGGTCCGAGGGACTTTGTTTACACCTAATCCCAGGCTCCTAAGAGACAGCATCCATTGCCAAAGTCAGACTAAAGTCCCTGC
The DNA here is from genome assembly GCA_023055505.1 of Callipepla californica brunnescens. Lineage (NCBI taxonomy): Eukaryota > Metazoa > Chordata > Aves > Galliformes > Odontophoridae > Callipepla > Callipepla californica. The sequence goes on along the minus strand of JALIRH010000028.1, from coordinate 6,539,160 downwards.
CTCTTGTTTGTTTGTTATTTTAATCTTCCTCCCTGGTCTACAGTGTGAAGAGAAAGGGCTGATTGACAGCTTAACTGTTTCAAATCAATAGAAAGAGCACTTGGAGATTAAAGCAATTTAAACAAGGTGTTTATGTGGTTTGGAGCTAAAACTGCACTTGAAGGAAGCAAGTGAAGGAGATGAAGGAAGTGGGTCAGCCAGGAGACACATGGAAAGTACATGAGCAGAGTTAAGATTACCACAAGAGGCTGGGATGGCTTTTTCATCAGAAAGAGATCACTGCTTTCCATAAAGGAGGTCTAATCTCAAAATTGCTTTAGCCTCTGCCTGATTGTTCCATTGATTTAAAGATGCTGGCCCTGTCCTTCTTTCCATCCCGACGCTCTCTAATCTCTGGCACATCTCTCTCTCTTTCAGTCTGCGATCTCCAGCTGTTGTAACGGGGCTATGGAGACACAGCCCCTCCCAGGCAGGCGCTGCCTAAAGGAGGTCCCCCTGACTGTGTTTGGTTTGCTGGGCTGCAGCTCCCGCCTGGAGCTGATGAAGTAGTTCAGGGGCAACTCCGAGGCCATCGTAAAGATCCCATTATATTTTTAATCAATGCGAAGGCCCTGTCCCCTTGCTAAATGACTTGAACTCCTCCCCTGCCCAGGCTTTTAGGTAATTGCTGTAGATGAACAGGACTGCATATCAAGGATAGCTGTGCAAGGGCTATTGATCAATCCAAATGTGCCGTTGGCATGGTTTAGAAGAGCTTTACTAAGTTACCCTAGGGGCAAATCAGTTTTTTTTCTTTTTTTAATCCAAATCAAGGTGAGCTGCATGCTCTTTCTACTTTACACAGCCCTAATGAAGTGGTAATTCAACACCTCCTCCCCTAGACACCCATTACCCAACAGCAATAATTTGCCTTGGGACATGACAGTCTTTCTCCAGCGACCATAGAAAACATGCAGACCATTGGTTTACACCAAGTGGTGGAGCTTTGGATAGGGGGGTGGAACCCCACCTGGGTGATACCTATCTCCACGAGCAGATCCCATGCTGAGCAGGTGAGGTGGTTCTCCCCCATGCTCCAGCCCTACATGGAGGCAGCCCTGCAGGAGACACACAGACAACACACACACCAAAGAGCTGGAACTGAAGACAGCAGATGCAGGAGAAGCTCAGGACAGGAAAACGTGGCCCTTCTGGGGTCAGCTCAGGCCATCTTTACAAGTAGACTGCCATGGCATCATTCCTGACTTCTGCCCATCTTTAGGGAGGGTAATGTCAGGTCCCAGTTCTCTAGCAAGGACTTGAGAGCAGAGCAGGTGGTAAATCACTGTTTATTCTCCATCTCACCAGAAACATGCAGCGGGATTCTGCCTCTCCAGCTTCACAAGAAGAGCATCAAGCACAGACACCTGTTTCGATGGTGGGGGAACCGAGCGTGCTTCAAAGGCCATCCGCAGCATTGATGTACCCTGTTTCTAAGTGTTTATTATTTTCTTGGTGATAAGTGTCCAGCTGACAAAGCGATTCACATGGTGCCACGAGAGCTGTCACAGCTCCGTGCAATTAGAGTGAGCCTCACAAAAGCACGCACTGTCTTCCTGGGTGATGCGGTGATGCAGCGATGCTGCAAGCATTGGGTTCACCAGCTCAATGTGAAACCTTGCAGTTGTCCTGCCTGGTGCACGGGGAACTGCTCCAGCACGCAGCCCATAACGCTCTGGGTATTTCCAGGAGAAGGTGTGTGTGCACATATGTCGTGGTGCACGATGTGGGTGCAATGTGGGACTGGACACGAGTACAGGAACTCGGGTTTGTCCTACCACAGAGATCAGCTGTACTGCTTTGTGAGTCTAGCCCTGATCTCCACGACAAGGATTACCATAATTACCTGTCATAGCATTCTTTTCAGTGTGTGTTACTGAAAGCTCAGCCCGCTGTTCATCCCACGCCTTTAGAAACAGACAGCTTGCCCTTCAGGGAGGGCCTGGTGGCCTTGTGGGAAGGGGCAGGACTTTGGGGGGTGGTTAATTATAAGGTGCTTTGTTTAACAGGGAGGCCACAGAGCTGAGCGAGGTGTTGGCTGCCATGCAGAGCCCGGAGATAGCCAGGAACAGAGATTCACAAGCTGTGAAACACAGCCTTAGCATGGCTTGTCACCGGAGGATGATGGCCAGCTGAAGCAGTGCCAGCTGGGCTCCTGCCATCAGGGTGCAGCTCCTGCCTGCTGTAGATGGGGTTTGGCTGCGGGCTTTGGGGAGCACACATATTGGACTGACCCGCTAAGGGAATGCTGTGACTGCAGATCTGTTCATCCGCAGTGGCAGGCACTGAGAGCTGGGAGGAAGCGCTGTCCAAACTCACCTAGGAGAGCAGGAAACGTGCTGCTGGAAAGCACCCTGCTTTTCTTTCTCTGGCAAATGTCAGCCGTGTGAGTTAGGGGCGATTTGCAGGGAGACAGTGAACATTTGGGATTAATTTGGTATCAGTAGTTGACTGCTCCCCCTATGAGAGGATGAGGAGCTTGCTGGGAACAGGGGGAGAAAAGCGTCATGCCTGCAGCTTTTGTTCCTCCTCTCCCCTCTGTGTGTAAATCCTGGGTCTGTTCCATCCCTCCCAGCTCACCTCAGAGCTGGTGCACATACATTATCCGCCAGCTGACAGATACAGCAGTGACGGATTAGCTGAGCTGGAGAAAGGCCACTTGGACCCTGGGAAGCTGGCGAGGCAGGCGGGCACAGAGCAGAGGGTTGTGCTTGCTTCCTGCAGGCTGAGAGCAGACAGCAAGCACAGGGAAGCTGGAAGGAGATGCATGTGTGACTGCACAGGTTGGGAGCAGTGTTTCTGAGATGTGTGAGAGCAAAGCACGGTCAGCTCTGCCACCTCATTGTGCAGTGTCTGTGGGTGCACTTGCATTGCCAGCCACTGCTCCGTGCCAGTTTGCACCAGCTGAGTGCTGGAGCCATGAGCTTCGTGTGCTGATGGCATACAAAATGTTTGCATTTCACTGTCTCCAGCTTGTAGAAAGAGAAAGGATTGTATTGGCACTATAGGAAGGATGTCTTCATCACATGTGCAGAATAAATACTGCGCCTTATTTATTAGACTTTATTTCTCCACCAAATTAGAACCTTGTCTAAAACGAGAATCTATTCCCCACTTCCACACACTACACACAAAACAATGCCAATTTAAATTCAGATTAATTCAGTTTTTGAAGATAAAGGCAGGTGGAGAAAGCCCTGGCTTCCCATGTGTGGCTAATCCTTAGGAATGTGGCAAACCCAACTGTCTCCCTTTGGCTGCAGGGAGGAAGGCGTAGCCTGGCACCTGAAGGTGCAGATGAACCAAAGTGTGGGGGAGGTGGAGAAACATCATCCCAAGAAGGTGTCCCACGGGCTCACGGTGTGCTTGCCATACCCATGATATCCTTCCTGGACCAGGAGGCCCTGCTATGGTAATCCTCCTTATCCACATATGAGGAGCTGTTAGTGTAGATAGTGGGGGTGTGACATTGAGTGTTCAATTCCATGGTCCTCCCTATAGACGTCCCAGAGATGGAGGGAATCTGCTTATGGGGAGCACCGTGGCTGCCCCATTACAGGGTGTGGGCAGAATGTGTTCCCTTAAACACTCTGATCCTACAAGGAAACACAGTGTTGTTCAGTAAACTGAGCGAGACCACTGATGTGCCTCGGTGCACAGCTGCATATATTATGGTGGCTGCTCGCTGGCAATTCCAAGGCTAATGGCAGCAACCCAGTCTCAAACAAATCCTCAGCAGTGTGAGAGGTGATGGGAGAGGATGAGGAAATTTCCCTCCTAAGCCTGTTCTTTCTCTGCATTCTGAACTTCGAGATTTCCATTCCCCCATTCACAGATATAATGACATGCTCTTAATGGCTGTAAAATTACTGAGCTCTTTTTTAACTCCAGCAACAGCGTATCACTCTGTGACCTCCTGCAGTAGTGAATTACATGAACTGACTACACAGTACATCAGGTGTGGGTTTTTTTTTTTTTTTTTCCTTTTAACCTGTATTAAATTTACCTAACCATTAATCTAATGGAATAACACCATAGTTTTCATATTATGGGATAAGACAAGAAGAGCAAGAAATTGCTTTTCACTATACCTCTCATAATTCTAAAATACTCCTGCCATTAACATTCCTCCCCAGGCTAAGTATCCTCTGAGAATTCTGGCCACACGGGGTAGTCACAGACAAACCCCATTTAGGCCTTCAATAGCCTTTGTTTCCCTTCAATTTTTCAATCTCAATTAAACGTTGACATCTTCCCCAGTGTGAAATGACCCAGAACATGCAATGATACAGTCTAAGTATATCCAGGCTAAATTTGGCCAGATCTCTCTGTACTGCAGGTGGGGAGCACGGGCAGTGGCTCTTCACCTATTGCAAATAGTTCAAATCCCAATTCCCACAGCTCAGGTTTCTTTCTCTTCCCTGAAATAGTGTTGTCCTGTGACTGTCCACTCATGCCTAGGTCTGCAGAAATATTTCAAAGTCCCTTTTCTATCATAATACTGATAATCTAATGTCATGAAATGGGCAAAGGTTTTCTTTGGATTGAATACCTTGCTTGACTTCACAGGCCGAGAGTTCAGGTACCACTATGGATGTTTAACCAATCAAAACCAGAATTCCCAACATGTTTCAGTAAGCCAAAAAATGACCCCATCCCTGTGTTGGAAAGACTGTTGGAAAGACCATTTCTGCTGTCTGCATTTGCTCCTCATCATGTTCATATGAGGCTGCAATCTTTGCTGACCCCAACCTCTCAAATCCCATCTCTTGATCTTCCACCCTCTGGCCGCTGCTCTGCCTCAGATCAACAAACATAATCAGATCTCAGAAAACCACTTTTGCATCAGGGATGTCCAGAGGGGTTGCTACAATAAGTCCGTAGAGAACCTAGGAGTGATCTTAAAAGGAAGCAGAGTATTATTAGAAATGTTTTACTCACGGCAAGCACAGGGAAAGGAAGAGATCTATTTCAAGCTGTACCTCGAGGAAGAGATGGGCTCAGGAAAGGAACTCAGGAGTCCATTACGGATTGTAAGTGGAAACCAAAAGAGTGCTTGCAAACCTCTCAAGGTAAAAGAAACACCCAGGCTGCTCCAGCAGACGTGGCTGCCAGCCAGCTGGAGAAAGAGAGCACATGTAGGGTCCAGCTGAAATAAATGAAATCCTCTCATGGGAGTTTCAGACTTAATTGGCTGTTTTATGACCAAGTAAGCTAGCAAAAATCTCTGGCCACATCTCTTTCCTGCAGCTCAGTGGGCTGTGAAGTCCAAACCATGTCCCTTGAGCCTCCAGAAACATTTATTTTGCTTTCTGCTTAGCAAAACCTGCCCCTCCTTGCATGAGACGAGCCTTTCTGCTTTCTGGTATGAACTCATCTTAGTGCCATTGGCAAGAGAAACCACGAAGATGAGATTTGTTCAGGCTGCAAGCCTTCTGTGAAGGTAACTATAAATGTGTTTCTTCAACGCTTCCCCTTTTTCTCTAACCCTTCACCTCTGCACTGTGAGGCTTTCTAGATGCTGACACATCTGGGCAGGCTTTTGAGAAGCACTATGATGCAACCCCCTGCTCCATAGGAGTTAAGAACAATGAACATAACACATGTCCATGGCTCTCTTCTTTTTGCCCATATCTCCTGTTTGCTTTTTGCAGTACCAGCATCACTTGATTTTTTTTTATTTATTTTATTTTATTGATTTCTTGTTTCTTTTTCAATCTCCTTTTTTCTTTCTCACTCTCTTTTCCTTTCCTGGGATAAGCTATAACACTGCTTTGCCCAGGCAGTTTGGCAAGCTACACAGGTGAAATAAGTTAAACACAAGGACACTGAGCTGCTTTTAATTAGTGGCATAATTACAGCCTTTGGAGACCTTGGCTGGGGTCAGGGTCCACCTCTGAGCAGAGCAGCTGCTCTGCTTCAGAAGAAGAGAAGTTGGAAGCACCACGGTGAATATCTGACATAGGTGACAATAGAAGATACGATCCAGAAAAACAGCACGCTGGATACGGGAGGTCTCCCTGGAGCCAGTTACTCCCACAGACGTATCAGCCCATGCTTAATATGGAGCACAGTGGCCTATATTTGCAAAAGCTGTTGGCAAAAGGGCCGAGAAAGCTCTCACCATTTCAGGGGAGACACGAGCCATCCTGACAGAGACGTGGAGGAGAATGCACACACAGCGGAGGGCTGTGTAACACAAGAAGGCACTGCAGTACCAACTCAAAGAAAGCAGATATCCAACATGCAGTCCCTTTAGGGATCAGTCTATGCCTCTAGCATAATGATCACTCAAACTGTGTGCTCCCGTCACTAGCCTGGAAGATAACCTCTTACCACCTTCCCTTCTAGTATGTCTTAGCCAAAGGCAAGATGTAACCCTGGTTGTACAGCTGTGTTGCACTTACACTGTCCAGTGCTTGGCAAAAAAATGCCATGTTGCAGCTCCTAGTACAAAAAATCTTACTGAAGACAGATATCCAGCCAGCAAGAAAAAAAACGCCCTTCTTTTCCTTGTCACCATTTTTAGGCCTGCAGGTAGCAAATCAAACCTTTTCTGAAGTGTGGAAGGGCAGCCTGCAGAGTTTGGTGATGGAGAGGGCAGAGCAGGGCCCTTCTCCTGCAGTGTGTTTCTAGCAGTTTGTTTTTGGTTTGCTGCTCTGCAAATGCCTTGAGTGTTTTGTTCTTACACTGTTGCTGAAGGTGGCAGACAAGCCAGTGCCGTTATTCTGCCAAGGGAGAGGAACAGAAATAAAAATAATAACCACGTGCCTTCAGCTTGGCTCGCAGTCATGGGAGGGAATACAGATTAAAGGGGGACCTGGGACCTGGCCTGACTCCAACCCATCCCAATTCAAAGGGCTTTGTAACATTTTAAATACCAAACACAGCTCCAAGTAGTCTGACACTTCCCCTGTCAAACAGCCAAGATAACAGGAGACAAAGTCCTTCTTCTGCACAGTGCTGAGTTACATTTTGGAAGTGGGTAATCAGCTGGTGCTCCTCAGCTGTTCGAGGCCCCTAATCCAAATAGTTCAGCACTTCTGGATACTGTACACAGAGTTTGCTTCATCCAGCAATGAGGACACCTACAGCAGAGTGAGCTGTTTTGATTTCCGTAGACATGGGAGAGAAGAGGACAGCTCTGGGGTACAACTCATCTTTGCTGATGTCTAAGCCAGGTGAAATGAATCGTGCCCTGGATGTGCCTCTTGCTTGGCAATTTGGGCTAGAAAGTGTGATAAAAGGAGACAAACAGCACTACAGACATCCAGGTGGAAGAGAGGAGGCCCTCAGGACATCCCAAATGGAACACCCCAAAATGAAGGCAATCAGCAAGGATTATCTGGGAGCCCTTAGCCACGACTGGGTACACCTCCAGCAGTGCCATTTTGTCCTGGGCTCCAGGTCTCCTTCAGCCCATCCTTGCTGGCACCTTGGCAGGCACACTTTTGCTGGCCTCATGATGGAGCCAGAGCAGCACAAGGAGGTGGCACCGCATGCCAGGGGACCCTACCTGCCAGGGAAAGGGCGTGAGCATCCATGCAGCTCACTGTAATTTCTCTAATGGCTTTCTTTGGCTTGATAGATATTGAAGGAAGCTTGTTGCCGGGGCAATTTCCATGGAGAGATAATAAGAGATCATTTTCAAGTGAGCGAAACTTTAATGGCACATTCTGGTAATGAGGCAGCAAGGAGAGTAATGACCGGAGACCTCAGAGTGCGAGCACACCGTGAGAAGGGGGGAGGACTCACAGCTCACTGCTCGCAGCAGACACTGGAGGTCTGATCTTTGTCCCCTTGAAGTCAGACTGGAGTTGCACTGCTGTCTACAGGAAGAACAACATTAAGATGTACTTGCCTGTAACAAGGCTGGGAGGCTCCATAGAGAATTCATAGGGAAGCAGGAAGGTCCTGGAAGGGTTTGGCACCAATCCCTCCAGCCTCCTCCTTCCACAGGAGGCAGGCTGGAAGCAAAAGCCTCCACCTCCACAAAGGCATGAAGGTGTTTCATCTCCCTCCGTTCCTTGAATTCATCTCTACAGCCCGGTTTTGGCCTTGCTCTCAAGGAGTTCCCTCAATCTGCCACTTCATAAGGGCAGCCAGAGCCAGTTGTTGTTTACCTCCTCTCAAAAGAAGGAAGGTGAAGGGTCTGCTTTCCTCCAGCCTCGTTAACAGTTGTTTCATTAATCACAGCTTTCTCTTCAAAACCAGAGACAATCTGTCCAATTAACATTAAAGCTCTGGCAGTCGCTTGCAACTTTGCAAGCGGCACTTTGACAACCGTCGCTAATAAGTCTAACATTTCAAAAGCTGCTCACAAACAAAACAGCCCGGTTGCACCTCGTTAATACCCTGTTCTCGTGAGCAGCAGAGCCAGCCTGCTCTCTACCCACTTTTATGCTGCCTTTCAGCAGAGACCGGGTCCCAAATTGCTCCTCCTGCCAACCCCAGCCCATCGTGTCCAGCACTCTGTTGGGTTCCCTGGGCAAATCCTTTCTCTTGCAATGTACCCCCAAGAAAGCTTTGACACTGGGCCACACTTGAAACCACTAGGATCCTCTGGAACACGGAGCTGTAGGTCACAAGGAATTAGCACGCTGAAGTGAAGGACCACCAGAAAAGATGATTAATAAGAGCTTGTAGGGGCTATGCCATATTGGCAGAGAATGGCAGAAAGAGTAAGTCGTGGAGAAAAAGTTATCCTGTCAACTACAGGCCTCTTAGTCTAACCTTGACTCGAGATTTCAAAGTGAATTTGGAAGGAAAGAACAATTAAATACCCAGAGATAAAGAGGAAATGAGATAAGATGCAACATGGGTTTACGGAATGTAGACTGTGTCAGACGAACACGATAGCTTTGTTTTGATAAGATACCTGATTCTCTAGACAAAGGAAATACTGCTGATCTCCTTTATCTAGACTTCAGTAAGGTATCTGATAGGTGCCATGCGGGAAATTATTAGTGAAGCTGGAGGAAATGAGGATTAGTAAACTGTAAGGTGAGGTGCAAGTCTCTGGAGGGAATTTACTAGAGGAGTTTCTCACAGAACAGTTTGGGAACTGATCTTCTTTTCTTTGTGTGTATGATCTTGGCAACGAAAGCGGAATCCTGAAGCTGAAATCCCCCAGTGACACCGAACTGGAAGTTTTGTTGATGCAGAGGAAAATGAGAACACGAGTAGGGAAGAAGTAAATGACCTTGAGAATAAGAATAATAGAAATGAGATGGAAAACAAAACGTTTCGGATGACAGGTCGCAAATCCGTGGCCTCACAACAGCCTCAGATATAGCATAGGAGATTATGAGCTGCAAATGATCAAGGAGAAGACCTGCACGGTCTAAGTGAAAGACAACTAACAGATGTCAGCCACAGAAAGGCAAACGATATTCCTGGATTTATGTGAAGAGGTATTTCAGCAAAAGGTGTCACTGACTGTGGGCCTTGCTTTTCAAGGTCAAGGTAAGCTTAACCTTGCAGGAACACAGAGAAAGGCTGGAAGGTGATATAGGAGATGGAAAGCAGATCACAGGGAGGAGAGCAGAGGAGCCAGGAACAGCATGTTCAGTCTGGTAAAACACAGGTTGCTATAGGAGGAGCTCCAGAGTGGTAAAATCTCAGTGATTTGATGATTCTATGAAGAGAGCTCTGAGTGCAGATGGGATATTGGTGCCGAAGCACCTAGGGCAGGAACACGGTCAGCTTAGAATTAGGAAAGGAGATTCCACCTGCCTGCTGGTGGAAGCTGCAGGGACAGAATGCAACGTTTGGAGGTCTGAGCAATTCCTCTCACATCTGCAATGACAAGGACCAGCCTTGCTAACCCTGACTTGAGCGTGCTCCCCAGCAAGGCACTGCTCCGTCCAGTCCTTCCTTGTATTCTGGCCAGCTTCCTCATTCCTGATGCTCCTGAAAAGCCCTTTGGGCTCCTGCCAGAAAGTCAGTACATCTGTGCTGGAAAGTGAAGCTATGATTGCAGCAACATAGCTCTAACATAGCCAGGACAAAATGAGGGAAAACACATTCGCAAATGCAAGGACCTGAGCTATCTGCCCAGGATCCTGGTGCTATCATATCTGTATTCCTCTGGGTTATCATTTCTTTCTTCCTAGCTTACATCAGCATATGAAATAAACACACCTCCACCTTGCTGTCTAAAGATGCCTAAAGAGGTGAAGCTGCCTTTTGGAATCTGGCTTGGTGACAGAACTTGAGCAGAGAATGCTTTCCCCTCCTGTCTGTTGCTCCTGCATCAGAGACATTTTAACCAGCACTTGCTTCTTTCCTTTTGCTTTATACTTGCTTCATTCACAGGCCTTTTGTGAAACTGGGACAAGTGCTCTCTGACAAACTGACTATGGATTTGAGGACCTTGCTGGGAAGGCTATTTACCAGTGAGATGGCTTAAATTTAAAAGAACCATTAATGCCTTGTCTGGCACAGGGCTACCACACATGTCACAGCTTTGATTATTGCTGCTTGCCATGCTGGGAGGTGAATGTGAGATGAATGAAGATTGGGGAACAGTCAGATCTGAGCAATCACGGTGATCCACCCTTGGAAGCAGCTGGGAGTGAGAGAGGGGAAGACTGTTGATTATGCAGGTTTTCTTCTCAGCTTTGCATGAACAGCAGGCATATTATGATTATATATGTCTGTATTCCTGACTGCCCCATTGCTATGACATGCATGCTGGAGCAGCTTGGCCTTCTCATGTACACAATCACCTATATGTTACCTATCCAAATTATTTTCACACAGCACAGGAGAGAAGCTGGTGGGCAGGATCTGGCCTGAAAGGTGATGGTCCTCAATCTGCCTGCTGTAATCCCTATTTGTCAGAACAGGAAACTAAGGCACAGAGAGGGAAACTGGTTGTCCCAGAGTCAAAGCATAGAGCCATGAAAAGTTATTGGGAGTTTTAAGCATCTGGTGCTTTATTCAGTGTGACATAAGATTCAATTGCTGGGTTTGAATGATGGGAGCATCCATCCCCTGACTCGACCCAAGTGTGCCTGGCCAGCACACAGGTACGTGCTCAGTGACTTACATGTCACCTCCTCCTGTCCCTGTCCCTCTCCTGGTTCTGGCAGCTTAGGAGAGCACCCTAGAGCAAATTTGTACGGGGAAGACAAGCTCTGCTAAGGCTGAAGTCCTCTTTAATCACATATGTAGAGTGTCAGATATAATTTCCCCATCTGTGTTGAGCCCCCTCCCCTTCCTGTGGGATCTCCATGCTGGCAAGCTTACAGTGAACCTCTAAGTATCAGTATTTGCTTCCTCCAGAAAAGGTCAATGCCCAGCACTTCTGGGCAGTGGCACCATGACCTTTTCAAAGCACAGACAGATGGAAGCGACTCTGCGGAGAAAGGCCAGGGCAGGAGGGCAGCTGGCAGCTTTTCTAGGAGTCTGCTCTAGTGGCAGAACATAAAAGTCTCCCAAACACACACACACATTTTCAGCTCCTCAGCTCTTCTCATCTGGCTAACAACCAGCGACTTCAGAGGTGCTGCAGTGCTTGAAGTAGCGTGAAGTCAACCTCCTTCTTCTGCACTGTTCCTCCTAGCAATGAGATGCTCCTCTAGTTCCTCCCCACTCTGTGAGATCACCCAACCCATCACGCTCCAAGCATCTGATCAGAGAGCCACGCAGGGGGAGTGAGCAAATGAGCCACGTCTGACTTCCCCTGGGCATCCATTTGTCCCGTATCCCACGTAATGAAGACAAAAGTTAGATTTCTGTTGCATTTCAGTGCCTGCCTACACCTCACTTAGCATCAGGATAAGATCTGCCTTCTGCTAGTGTCAGTATTGTACCAAAAAAAATGATTGAGTGCAGGGTTCCATCAGGGACATTTTTGGTGTGATTTTGGAGGTCCTGGTTGCAGGGTGAGGCACAAAACTCTTTGCTGACCACTTGAGCTCAGTGGAACAGCTATCCTCCTGCCTTATCATCCCACTGTCTCACATGTCTAGTGAGAGGTTCACGCCCAAATGCACAGCTGAACTGGGACCCAAACCTGGAGCTATTCCAGAGATGAAGAAAATAGGCAAAACAGATCCAATGCCCTCAAGAGAGCACAGTTGGATAAAATTGCCTCACTGGCCAAATGAGATGAAGCGTGGAGTAAGTTTAATTTCTGTGTTACGTTCTTGTTAATAACAATATCTAATTAAGGCATCTGGCGACAAGTTAATGGAAAGAAAAGGAAAAAATCAAGCAGGCTTTATTGAATTTTTCCTTTAACTCCAGCTCTCTGGGTTTGAATGAATCCATCATCGGAGACAGTGCCTTGTTTGTCTGAATCTGACTTTAGCCCAGAAGTGTAGGTTGTAGCTTTATTGTCAAGGGCCTATCCCTTAAAATTAAACTCGTCATTCTCATGAAGATGATTGCTTGAAGGGCAGATTAACCTTTATGATGTGATGATGGAAGTTGTTCATTTCAAGAGCCCATGAATATTATCGGGAGCTGGAAGTGATGAAAACTGGACTAAGATTTGGGGACAGAGATGAGAGGAGAAAACAGAGTTTGCCTTTGATTGGGCTCTTCTGATCCATTTTTTTTTCCTCATCTGATTTCACTACAGTGCTATTATTAATTTAAAAAATGATTAGAAGGAGTCTCAGTGTTATTTCTATGTGTGCACAGCACCTCGTGCAGAAAGATCCCCATCTCTGTCTAGGAACTTGACGTGATTCTGAATAAAACATGGGTATTTATCAATAGCACGTTGGTTACTCTTGTTTGTTATGTGCTGCACATTTCCTTTTCTCCCCTTCCTCCCGTCTTGAGAAAGAGACAACCAGGTTGTCCACAGCTTCTTGCAGCAGAAAAACCCTTTGCCCTTTTCTTCCTGCTATCTTTTAAAATGGAAGACATCAAGGCTGTGCATATCAATATTGCAAGCCCTGGCCCCACGGATTGTGCCTACATCACCACAAGGTCTAACACCGTCCTGAGCAGCTCCATGCTCAGGGAAGGAAGAAACGTTTCTAGGACAGCTCAATCATGGCAAATCTTAACCCTCACCAAAGGTTGTCTGAACCCAGCAAGGACAGCAGTGTAGCCCTGACTAAACAGTTCTGTGTAAAATGACACTAAGCTGTTTTTGAGCTCTTCTGTATGTGATTGTTCTCCTGTAACAGGACACGTGCAATTAACCGGCAGCTTTGCTGTTAATAAATATCTCTGAGTATATGGATAAAATGAATTGGGGTCTCTATGGATTATTACCTTTCTCCATCTGACACCTCTTTAGATGAATGACACGGGAAAAAAAAAAAAGAGAATCCTGAGAGTATATAATTGAGTGTGTATTAGGGTTTATGAAGAAATTCCCACAATAACTGTCATGTTCCACCTGACGGAGTAGCTGTTATGTGAACATGCCAAAGTACCACTTTCCTTGCTGTGATCTTTGTTCTCACTTGCTTTCTCTGCATTAGCTTAAAATCTCCTTTAGCCAATGTCACTGAATGCAACCTGAGTAATGGCTTGAGTGGAAAATAAGGATGGGAATAAAGAATGAGATGAACATTTACTGTCAGAGGCCTCAAATTGGGCACCAAAATGAAAGGAGACCCACTGTTCCAGAGGCAGAGAGCTCCTGCTGCTTCCACCGGTGACAGCTTCTCAGGAAATCAGGACACATCGATTTATATCCTGCCGCTGTGCTAGGCATTGTCAAGCCTCAGCTCCAAAGGGGACAGCTGGAACATGTGGATGAAGCACTGGAAAGAACTGAAGGCACTAAAGGAGAGGAAGAACTGAGGGGTCTCAGGGACAGAGAGTACTGGGGCAGAGGGAAAGATTTGGTTTCACACCCTTCAAGGCCATGCTGCGTGTTTCTGGCTGCCCCAACCTTCTCCAACAGACATGCCTGCTGCCTATATATTAATACCATTTATTTGTTCTGATGAAGTCCTATTTGGATGTGGCAAAGCACGTCTCACAGTCAGCCCTGCAGTCTGAGAACAGGGCTGAGAAATGCAGGCACAAGCCCTTCTTCCCCTGGCCTGGCAGTGGCTGGAGTTACAGGCAGACTGCTTCCACCTCCCTGTGTACACGTGTCCTGAGATGATTTACAAAAGGACTCTCTGACTGTGCAGCTCTCATGTCCCTTCACATCCAGCAGCAAGGAGGAAGCTGCATGTTCATCCCAGCCCTCCTTCCCCATCGGTATCCCTGCTCCTCACCCCAGCATTTTTTTCCATTGCTGCCCAGCACCTTTCCACCCTATTTTCCTTCTCTGATCTCCCTTTCTCCCTTTCCTCCATCTTTCACTTGTCTCACACTCAAGCCTCCCACAGCTACAGACCTATCAGCAGGTCTTGCATGCAATGGGGCTGAGGGATGCACTGCCACTTTCTGCCCCTCCACGTCCCCCTACCTACTCTCCACTGGTCTATTCCAGAGGACAGGTAACCTCAGCCAGAAAGATGGATGCCATAATTACATTCCCCTTTCCAGCAGCTTTTCCCCCTTACTTCTTCCTGATGGAAATCGTGGGCAAGAAAAATCTATTATTACTCTCCAAATCATATCAAATATTTATCAGGGTAATTCTCTAGTTATCACCACCGATTGCAAGCCTTAGTCACGTAGTAAATCTTGTTAGTGTCATCTCTGGGAATGTGTCTCGTCTGTCTCCACAGTCGAGCTCTGCATAAACCAGGTTGCCCCAGGGGAACTTGGCTTATGGGAAAGGCAGTGGAGAAGGGGGTGGTGAAGGCGATCAAAGATGGTTACAGACTTCCCAACTCCCCTCACTCCCAGGAGACGAGAGGGGGGATGATAAGGATGGGGAATGTGTGGGAAGGGGACCTTTGCTGCTCGGATGGCTTCCTGATTTACCAGTCTCTGGCACTAGGGCTACGGGCTCAATTAGACGGTTATTCTTAGGGGTCCTGTATGTCAGGGCAACCTTGACATCTCTGCCAGCCACGCTGAGGACTCTCCCCTTCCACCCACTGCAGAAAACACTAACAAATGCAGCCACTCTAGCTGTGCTTTTTTTTTTTTTGTTGCTGTTGTTGTTGGCACCAAAATGTTTCCAGATTGCACCTATTTTTAAACTCTTTATTGGGTCAGATCTGGACAGCTTGGAGACTTCAGCTCTTCCCTCTTTTTACCCCTGTGCACATAACTTATTGCTGCAAAGGGAAGAAAAGAGCAACAAATTTCCTCTGCCAGAACCAATCAATCTGGCACCTGTCATCAGCATCACAGCAGCTATAAAATATTTAATTTCTTAATGATGAATTGGCAGATTGTTTAAAAAAGACAACAAGGAAACAAAGAAAAGGAAGCAGACACTCACAATCTGCAGCCACACTCTCTGCCAGGCTGAGCCTTTGGAGCTGAAGGCAGAAATGTGTTTTTACACCCGAGCTACCTGAGACTATTGTCTGTTAATAAAGCTCTACTGGTTGTTTTGGGGATGTGTCTGATGATACAGTCATTGAACCTTTGACTTGCTATCCCTGAGTCCCACCACTGATTCCTGATGAGACTCAGCCTTCAAAGGAATCTCTTTTTCAGAATACAGAAATCACCTCCTCAATGGCACAGATCTTTCCTCCCTCAAGATCTGTTGCAGCAGTATAAATAAGGGAAAGAAGTGACCAGGTTGGGTCAGAGCACAGGTCCATCTAGCTGAGTATTCTGTCTTCAGCAGTGACCAACAGTGGATGCTTTAGGAAATGTACAGGAATAGGTCAATCATAGAGAGTTATTTCTCTAGCAGCCTCCAGCAATCTGCAGTCCAGGGACCTCCAACTGGAATTTTCTTCCACAAACTTGCCAAGTCCTTTTTTAAACTCATGAAAACTTTCAGCATCTACAACATCTTCACTCAAATTGTCCCACAGTTCTCCTGTGTGGAGCTGTACGTCTCATTTTGTTTTCAGCATATCACCTACTAATTTTACTTGATGCTCCCAGTCCTTGCATTAAAGAGACAATGAAAAATCATCCTCCCTTCACGTCCCATCCTTTGGACATGCTTGGCTCACAAAACAGGGAGCAGCACAGAGATGCCTGGGCTAACGGAAACCAGAATTGTTAAGTCTGATTTCACAGGGCATGTCAGCTGGACTGTGCCCATGGATATATTGTGTGTCTGCACCTACAGTTGTGAGCTTGGAGGAGATGCTGAGCCCATATTCATTTTACAGTCTCTTAGCAAACGTGGGAGACGGTGCTGGTGGCAGTCAGTCGTTTAGCTGATAGAACTGCTCTGAGGAGGGGATGGCACAGAAACCAAGTCCCTTGGCTGAAGTTATAGGAGTTGCTTACAGGACTTAAAAAATATATCCCCGTCCCCTTATCAATTTATTCCCATTTCTATAGCACCTCAGTAAATCCTCTAAATACACAGACAAGCAAACTGCCTGCCCAAAGACCTCCTTTCACTGTAGCCTGGTCTAGTGGGCTTCATGGCAAACACTGTATTATTTGTTTTGGTGGTTTTCTTTGTTTGATTGACTTCTAAGTTTTGTTCTTGGAACCTTTTAATTACAAGAAATATAAGGTTTCACTAAGGCAAATGCAAACTTTTATCCACCACAGCAGTGAAGAAAAGCTGAAAGCAGGGGTTCCTCCAAAAAACTGGTGAAATGAAAAGGATGTGAGGATTCACCATTTCTCAAAGTTTATTATTTTTAAGTCGGTCTCATGATTCAAAGCAGTGATGCTCTGCAGTGGGATGACCGAACCTACACTGTTCATCTGGGCTGGGAGAGCACACTGGGAAGTTTGGCAGACACAAGTGGGTGGCTGGCAGCTTGCACAGGGAGCCTTCGTGCTTTCTCCTCTGCCTCTCCTTGCAGTGGGTGGGGAGTGAGGGCTCTGACAGACATCCACGGTGGGATCAGCCAGTTGCGGTGGGATAGAATTGTCTATGAGATATCGAGTGACATGAAACGTCTTAGCTAAAAAAGCTCAATTCACCAGATTTCTGGCAGAGCCCTCAAGCTCTGCCTGCTCTGATGATTTGTTTCAGCCCTCCTGCAGACATCCTGTGTAAATACACTGAACAAAAACTACCACTTGTAAGGGAAGGGCTTAACCTGCTTTCAAGAGGGGTCAGTGCAATTAAGAGCAGCACCCATCACTGCCAGGAGCTGGTTCACGGTGGCAAACTGCTTCTTCAGAGCTCCCCCATCCCTGTTGGCATGGGTCTGCTCTAGGGCAAAGTGAGGTTTCCCTCAGCTCCTGTGCAGAGTCTCTGAACCGCGGAAGGATGTTTCGCTATGCACTAAAGCACACTGTGCTCCTAAGGGCTGGTTGCTTTGGCACTGGGATAAGATGACATCAAAGGCCTCCATTTTTGTGTCAGACTGTTCTTTTCCCCATTAACTCTGGATCTGTCTTCTACAGATCGTGTTTAAAGAGAAGTTTGCTCCATTGATCCTGCCTAATATCTCTTAGACAGTTTTGAATGGAAAACATCCCACTTATCTCTAATCAAAGCTGTGTTTTTATCTGCCCCTGGGCCAAAGCACTGCAACATACTTGGCCCTTACATAGGACATGACACTGAGCAGATGCGGGGCTGCCTGCCACCTCTTTGGGTATGCAACAGGTAATTTTCCCACTGGAAAACTGTCCTCAAGGACAAGGGAGCAGAGCAGAGTTGGCAGATAGTTTGAGGGCCACCAAAATGATTCAAGGGATGGAATACCACAAGGACAGGATGAGAGAGCTGGGGCTCTGCAGCCTGGAGAAGAGATGACTCCGGGCAAGTTGAGAGTGGCCTGTCAGTATCTTAAGGGGCTCTAAGAAAGAAGGAAACAGACTATTTAGCAGGGTCTGCGGTGACAGGACAAGGGGAAATGGTTTCAAACTAAAACGGGAGATTTAGGTTGGATAGAAGAAAAAAGCTTTTTATGATAAGAGCAGTGAAGCACTGGCACAGGTTGCCCAGAGAGGTGATGGATTTCCCGTCCCTGGAGACAGCCAAGGTCAGGATGGATAGGGCTCTGAGCTCCTGATCGAGCTGCACATGTTCACACCTGGGGATTTGGACTAGATGACCTTTAAGGGTCACTTCCAACTCAAATAATTCTATGTTTCTATGAATTAGAAACCAGCAATCCAGCAACTCTTAGCTACCTGACTGCAGCACAGTGAGTCTGAAGAGGGATCTCTTTCCCATCTACTAAAATAGACACCATCACCAGCAAAAATTCTGGGAAGCGTGACTCAAAGCGGGGGAGGAAAGAGGGATAGGGCTGATGGGTAGCTAGACACCCACATCAGGAGAGCATCTAAGCAAAACTGATTGCATCCTACTGTTGTCAACGTGACTTCAAAGCATATGCTTAAGTTGAGGAGGGACTGAGTCGTAGGAAGCTTTTGGCTCACAGCAGTAGAAGACACACTGAGGGTGTTCTTGCGATGGGCAGTCTCAGTACCCTTTCTATCACAGTGCATTTCCATAAGGCTTTAGCAAAGAGCAAGAGGCTAAAGAAGCCCTGCTTTTCTTTCCCTCTTGTTACCCACACTCAGCCCTGAAGGCATCCCTTGCCCTTGACATCTTGCCAGGCTGCCTAGCTGGAAACCTTCCTCCAGATGGAGCAGGCTAGGAGAGGTAAGGAAATGCGAAGAGGAAAGAAATGAAAACATATGGGTATTTCTAATTTTGCTAATGCTTTTGATGGTGTTTAAACCACTAGAAAATGTAAGGGAAATATTATGAAGCCACTCTAATACTTTCTATATCCCTTTGTATTAGCATAAATTTCTTCTCAGTAGATTTTTTTTTTTTTTTCAGAATCTGGACAAGGTAGATTCTTTATTTTATTATTTTGTTGAAAGGAACCCACTTTCTCCCAAATATCTTTCTTTTTTTCTTTCATTAAAAAGTAATAACCGGACATGGCCAGTCACAGCCACGCACTGCAGTGAATATAGAAAGACACACACATAACACAGCCTGAAAAAGCAGCTTCCCGGGAAAGTAAATTCCCTCCCCCTGTCCACCTCGGTGTGCAAGCTTCATCACTGCCAGGGATTTTATCAAGAACCATAAAGCTCCTCTTCGGGAGCCACACAAAGCACAGGGCGGAGCATGGCCGCTGTGGGATTGCAGAGGCCGGCCTGGAGCAGGCTGGCATTCTGGGGACATGCAAGCTTCCAACATGGATGAGAGCTGTCTGGGGAAGAAGGTAGGGATGGCAAGGAGCCAGAAGACTGCTTCTGCCCCCCAAAATCCCTGGCAGTACAGAGGTTTTGGCGGGGGTGTGAAGTGTGGCCTTCCCAGGGGAAGCTGTGGCAGCGGCAACGAGGGCAGGCTGCAGCTTGGGGAAGGAGGCCTGCTGCTGACTGCAGGGCCCCAGGACCTCTGCCAGGTGGGTTACAGGTGGGCAAACGTTCTCTGGGGCTGTGGTTGATGGGAGAGGGGGTGGTACAGCCCCTTGGGGGGCTCGCACGGCCTGGCCAAGGAGCGGGGACGCACCAAGAGCCGAGTGCCTCTGCCACGGTGCCCACAGCAAAGATATTCTGGGCCACAGTTATTACAGCACTTGGTTTTATAACCCAGACCCCAGCGGCGTTTTCTTCCTCTCCGGTGATCTGTTTTTATTCTTTATTTTATTTGTATTTTTTGCTGTCAGAGCCAGAAACAAAGGCTGTGAAACCAGGAGCACACCGTGCTGCCGCTGTGTCTGTCCCCGCAGCGGAGCTGCTTCACAGCGTCCACTTTTCGGCCCCAAGCTCGCAGGGCTGGACCTGGGTTCAGCTGCTCTTCAAAGCACGAGGTGCCATAAAGGACCTTTTTTTCCTCCCATCTCTCTCCAGTCCTTTCCTCCTGCTTTGTCTTCCCAGGACAGTCTGCCCCAGGACATTGTATGGGCAAACAGGCTGAGAGGGCTCTGAGAGGGGACTTTGGGACATGCACGTTGTCCCCTCTGCTTGTGTCAGCCTGGGCTGCAGGCAGAGACATGTGGGAAAGCACGTGCACAGCCCAGGGCTCCAAGTGCCAGCTTCTGCTCCAGGGTCTGGCAGTGCATGTGGATCCTTCCTCCTGCCCTGCGTGGATTCTGCCCCAAGTCCTTGGGTTAGCTCATTTTTCCTATGCAGCAGCTTGTATTTTTCTTGTCTGACTAAGTCGTGTTTAGGTTAGGCTCCAGGGCCTGCCTGTGTGCCTTGCTGCTTCTCTAATGCTCAGGAGTAAGAAAGGACAGAGCTGCAGAGGGCAGAATGAATTGCCAAAGCTTTGGGCTGGCAGGCTGACATCAGAGCAATGGAAGAAAACAAGAGTTCTGAAGGAGGGTTTCCTTTGGAGCTGTGCCCTGGAGGGACTGGGGGAATGGGAAGGAGCAAGACAGCAGTAGCAGCGTGGGCAGACAGGAGTCACGCTGGCTGCAGAAGGAAGGCAAGCTTGTCTGCCTGCAGAGAGAAGGCTGCAACACTCTGAGGTGCCCTTTCCCAGCAAGGAGTCAGACTGGAGCAAGCTAAAGAAACACAGCGATGCCAGTGGCCCCAAGTGCTGCCAGCCTTGTGCTCTGCCCTCCCTATGCTGTGCAAAGTGCAGGGTTCCTCTGGATGTCCCCTTCCCAGATCCCCCAAGGTGGCCATAGACCACGCTGTGCATGCTTCTTGATGCTGCCATCACTGATTGGGGCACTCTGCAGCTGTCACCAAAGGTGCTGTCAAGGCATCGTTATGCCATTTGCTCACATTGTTAATGAGTGCTCTCTCCCATGGATGTGCTTAGCTGCGTGGCACAGTGCCTGCTGACAGGAGCTGAGGACCTGCCACAGCTGGAACAGGGCTTCTTCAACAGAGAGGAAGCCCTGCTGAGACATCTGCAGGACAGGGAATTTTCCAGGTGAATCAGAGGGCAAAGTTCCCATTTTTTCACTCCTCAGCTCCTTTTCTGGTGAACCCTTTGTTATTTCCCTCTGAGACCTTGGTAATCTTTTGATGGTCTTGTGAGATGTTGGGCTGATTTCAGGCCACAGCTGAAGGGCACTGAGATTGCAGAAACATTTTGTCCAGAGCTTTTACTCACACTCTCCCATCACACTTCGGCTCTGCAGAACGGCCACGCTGGGACCTCCAACTCAGCCTTGTGCAATTCTCTGTAGGTTTTCTGTACAGCCCATTTTAATAATACAAAGGCAGCAGAAGAGTGAAGCCCAAGTTGGTGTAGGGTGGGTGTGGCTGCTGTCTTTGTGTATGGATGTCTGCAGGGAACAAGAGCCTATTCAGGGTGCGTGCACTGCACTGATGGGTGCTCCCTGCAAAAATCCCCCACGAACGCATCTGTGGGTCCTTCAGGTTCCACTTTCCCTTCGGTAAAAGGTCCCTTTAAACCACGGCAAGCTGAAATAAAGCTGTGCTGGCCGTGGCACCTCCTGGTCTCACAGTGTGAGCTGCAACACAGCCACCGAGCTGCCTTTATGCAGCAGGGGGAGCAGCTGCACATCGGTGGGTCAGGGAGCACAGGGCTCTGCTGGGATCACCTTTGGGTGCAGCTGTTCCTACGTGGCTGCAGCCGCAGGACTTGGCACTCCTCGGTGCTCAGTGCTGGGAGCTAGGCATGCCGAGGGCACTGGGGTTTTGCTCACAGCTTTCTCTCCCTCTATGAGTTGTGGCAGCCGGGAGGCTCTGCAGTGCACTCCTAAAGCACACGATGGCACTGCAGGAGCGCAAAACTGCCTCAGGTCCCTCTGCAGCTCAGCTGGGTTTTTTAGCCCTGCAAGGAGGCAAAGCTCCTGCAGGTGCGGAGGCTTTCCAGGGATGAGGCATAGGAAGAGCTCTGGGGGATTTGATGCACAGTGATATCCCCTACTAGGGCAAAACTTGTGCTGGGGAGTTCCATCCTAGCCTTGGGTTGCTATTGCTGCCTTGACCTGCGAGCTCGAGCAGGTGGAGAGATGATCTTCAGATACACAGCAGTCAGAAGCAAGCTCTGGTACAAACCTTGCATGATAGCGTCCTGCTGGCTGGCTCCTGAGGCTTGGGAGAGAGCAACCCCATTCGTTTGTTGCTTCCTGAAGCTTCCAGTCCTCCAGCCAAAGGCCAGGGAGAGGCATAGAGAGGAGAAGGAAGGCTGCAATGGCATTTCCATGTAGCACCTGCTTTTTCCTGAAATAAATCCTTTAAAATATACTTGAATGTGACAGTTCTGATATTTAGCTGTTCTTTACAGACAAGACCTTCCTGCTGAACTGAGGAGGTATAAATGCAGCAAGTCCTGCCCAGATCACGTAGGTATGTAAAACAGTGTGGTCACTTTGTATTGGATGTCTTGAATTACAAGGTGGATGGCTCTGCTTTTCTTTCTCCTGTTGTCCCTCTAGGAAAAAAAAAAAAAAAAGTTATCCCTAGGACTTTTCCATAGGTAAGAAGATGTGTATTCAGGATTTGAATACCCTTCCACATTTCTATGTTTTCCCCTCTTCCATATTTTAAACTCTTCCACAGAAGGAAAGGGATGGAGAGTTTTATTTCTACAGCTCTAGCCCATCTCCTTGGGTGGAGCACTTTGCTTGATATCTCCCTGCTTTAAATGCAGCTGATTGATTTTCTTTCTCCTTTTCTGCCTGTTTATTTTCATAACGATAGATTATTTATTTTTTTTTTTTTTTGAAACCTAAAGCAAAATCTTCCACTCTTTGCACCCACCCCCCTGGCACGAAAAGCTGATGGTTTGTTGTTTTTTTTTCCAGTGGTTGTAATTTGATTACTGCCTCTCCTGCTGGGCTGACATGAGAGAAACAATATTTAGAGAAGCAGATTTAAAAACAAAGTGGAGCAGGGGAGGTAGAGGCTGAGAGTGGTGAGGGAAGAAAGGGAGAGAATCAGTGAGAATGAGCTCTCGTTTTCTAGGCCGTTTTCTCAAGTTTGCAAGCTCTGATGGACAAAAATCCCAGTATAGCTCAACTAATCAATTGCTCTCTGAAGAATAGAAAATGCTTCGTCTCTTTAGGTTATTTTTGTGTTATTCTTGGTCTGCTGCAGTGACTCATTGTGGCTGCTCTGGGCCGACGATTTCAGGTTTGTAGCCTCTTTGTGAGGTAGGGAATTGTGATCATCCCCGCTTTGCAAGCGGAGAAACTGAGGCACGGCGTGGCAAATTGGTTCCTTCCCCTTCAGATGGAGCGTGTGTGGCTGAGGACAGCGGTTCAATCAGCGCACATAATCCAGGCGGCCTTTTCAGCAGCGCTCAGCTCTTTAAACTGAGACAAAAGGAGGTTTTCAGTAGTGCTTAGCAGCGGTAATACCGAGCAGCAAGTTTTCAGAAGAACTCAGCATCTCCTCGGCTCTCGGAGTGCCTTGGGGAAAGGCTCCTGCTTTTCCTAACAGGAATGGTTATTTTTAATTTCCCCAAAATCTGACCCTTCATTCCTAGGCACGGAATTAAGAACTTTATCATATTTCTAATAGTTTTCAAAGTGTTAGCATCTCTCCTTTCCTTTTTTTTTCCTCGTTTTTATTTTTTTTCTCCTTGTTCTTGGTTTCTGGGGACGTGCTTACTGATGGTTTCTATGCGAATCTGAAGTGAATAGCTTTTCTAAATATTTTTTTCCTCCTTTAAAATACATAATCGAGATTGTCTGCTGCAGTTTACGTTTCCTGCTGTGGAGACAAATACCTTAATTAGAATGGAAGGGAGGAGAAAAAAAAAAAAATAGAACAACATCATACGGAAAAATAAAACAGCTCTGTGAAAAGAAACCTGAAAGGCTTGAGAGAAGTAGAAATGGGCAAATGAAGCCCCTTGGCAGGCAGGAGGCATCTTGCACAAACAAGTGCATGTATTCTCACCAGCCGTGGGGACTGCTTTGCTCAGTGCAAGGAAGGAGGTGCAGGTGGAAGCCCGGCTGCACTGAGGAGCACTGCATGTCTGTCAGGCAATGAGAGCTGTTCTCAAACTGCTTGACCTCGTCCAGCTCCTGCTCTGTCTGCAGGGCAGGTGTGTGGCTTGGTTTCAATCATTGTGTTGTGAGAAGAAAGGGGATCTTCTTTTACATTCGTACCTGCCTTGGCCATGCTGCTTTCCATCATTTAAAAAGGGAAGGGTTAAATTAATCCCCGGTGGTTTCTGCAGTTCATTATGGGATTTCTTGTGCTGGCCCTCCTTTGCATGCCTTGGGGGAAATTGCAGCAGAAGAAAGCAGCAAGAAATGCCTACATTTACCAGGCTGGTATTAACTCCAGGGATGTATGAGAGGGATACACATATAAAATTGTTTCTCAGACCTTAAGATTGTGTGTATAGGAGAAAAGTTGACCATATGTGCAACTGAGAGCACAGTGTGAGCCTGCAGGGGAGCAGGGTAAGAGATCTATTGCTTCCTTAGCATGAGTTCAGCCCAATCCCATCTCCACAGCAGGTCTTCAGCCAGAGCAGACAAGCTAGCTCTCTCTACATCCCTATCTTAATATCTTTATGGGAAACCTTCCCAGTTCCCTTCCCTGAAAGTACATCCACCCAGAAGAACACCCCACTGTCCCCATAGCACAGCATGCTGCTGGGGCTTCCTGCTCAAGGCTAGCCCTGATGCCCTGCAGGTGCTGCCTATGCCAAGGAGGGCCTTGGAACCTCCTTGATATGGTGTGGGGGGACAGGAGCTGATAGCCCTGGAGTTTGGATGGCAGCCTTGCTCCAGCTGGTTGGTGACCAGCAAAGGGTCTGCTTGCTTGGATTAATCAGCCTTAATGAAGTCTTCTTCCAAGCCACAGAATGGGAGAATGGGTCTTGTGGGAGCAGCAGACAGAGCGTGGGGAGCACCCAAGCTGAGTGAACAGAGGCACAGCACTGGGAAATACTGGCTCGTGGGACAAGCACACAGCCTGCCTGTCTGTGCAAAGGTACTGCTAAATGAAAGCTCATAGTCTTGTTTTAATTGTATCATCTGCTCTTTTGCAGGTTGTGCAGCATGAATGCCATAGCTGTAGGCAGAAGGCTCTTCCTTGTCCTTTTCCATTGCAAAAAGTTGCTGTTCTTGCTCTGTGTGGGTAAGAAAACCTCAATACATGCTGAGCTTTGCTGTTTCCCAACCAGCACTCACCACTGTGTCCCCTGGTCCTGTGGCCTTGCTGGGCAGGGGCTGTATGGAGTGAGGTGCCCCTCCTGCTCATGGATGTCTTCACTGGAGAGACCCCAGTCATGGATGTGACAGAAGGGGGGCGGGAGAAGACATAATTCCATAAAGTCCCCTACATACAGTTGTGGGAGTCACAAGGGGGATCTGTGAACTTAAATTCTGAGGCATAGGGATTAGCAACCGTGTGCAGCAGCTCTGCTTTCCTGCCTTGCACTCACGTTTGTCACTAGCCTCCAAGAAAGGCATTAGATGTGTCTCTTTTGGATCAATTTTTGGAAAACTAAGTTGTTCTGGATGTCTTGGGTGAGGGTGGAGAGCAGGAAAGCGTCTGAAAGGTGATTTTTTTCCCAAGGTATGAAAGTTATTCTGTTGTTATGCACTAGTAGAACCAAGTGTTGACTCAGTAGATTCTCCCCTATGTTAATATTTATTAATATTTAAAACCCCAGTGCAAGACCTGCTTCCTTTGTGCTATGTGTGCATGGGGCTGTGGAGGCTGGAGCAGGGTTCGTGTGCTTTCATGACACCCAGACTGAATTCTTGGGATGAGGGGAAAGTCTGGCAGTTGTCTTCTGATAAATGCTGCTGTGTTCTTTGTAAGATCAGGGTCCAGAAGTGGATGTTTACCTGCATTGTGCGTATGCATGTAGCAGTGCAGAAATAACTGGCTGATGAAAGTGATGTGGTGAGTGTAGGAAGTCTGAGAGAGACCGTGTGTTGCTGTGTCTAAATGGAGTCTATGTCACTGCTCGTGTTCTCCCTCCAACAGAAGGAAAACCAATTCTAATTTCGTACCATCATTGAGAGGCCAGTTGTTTGTCACAGAAAAAAGTCACTGCTGCTTTATGACCAAGATGAGAGCGTTGTCATTTTCATAAAAAAGAAAGAGCTATCACAGTGCACGGTGATATAATGACTGTTTTGTGGTACAATGTGGGAAGTGCTGAGGGAAGTGAAATTAAACATCTTTTATCTATGATCAGAATGGATCTTTCACTAATGGTAAAAAGAAAAAACAAAAGCTGGAAAATCCTTATCGTCCTTGTGTGCCAGCACGAGCACAGCAGCATCTTTGTGAAACCAGCAGGAGGAGCTGGGCACAACGATGGGCTAAGTGAAGGGTCCTACCTCAGAGCCTCACCCAAATCAGAGACCCACAGGGGTCATGGGGAAATCCTGCCCCCTCTCCAGGTCTTAGAGCTGCAGCAGTGTCTGTGGGGTTGGTTCTCTCCCATTTTGTGCTCTGTGTCATGCTGCCAGAAGGGTGCAAATGATGGAGGAGCCTTTCCCTGCTGCATCTACAGTCCCAAACTCTTGCATGTTGAGCAGGGCGCTCAGAACAAGCCAAGCTTCATTGTCTTCTGCAGGTCTGTGTGTGAAGAGCCTGTACTATGTGACAAACACACTTGGCAGGCATAGTGAGTAAGTTACCTCTTCTTTCATGACTTCAGTGCTTTTGTAGTCTGTGGTGGGGCACAATTCATTGTTGTGGGAAGCAGATGTGCCCTCTCCTCCCAGGATAAAACCTGGATGAGAAGCAGTTCTCCAGTAAGGCAGCAGTTGCTGGGGACTTGGAGGACTGTGTTCTTTCTGCCTGGCAGTGGCTTGAGAACTGGAAAAGTAGTAGATAAAAACAGCAGTAGTGAGCCTGGAGATGGAGATGTCTTAGCTAGACTGCAGAGACATACCCCAGTGTTGCTGGTCACTGCCAGGGTGTCTTGTGATGTGTCACAGTGCTCTTTGTCTGCCTCTACATGGAGGAAAGAACAAGGCTTACTAATGATATTCTAAAATTCAACTTGTTCAAGGCTCTTAGCAGCTTAACCTAACTTTGGTGTTATCTCTTCAGAGATCTTTTTTTTTTTTTCCATCTAAATTCATCTGTGTTTCTTCTGAACAGAAATGGAGTCCTTTACATGGTCTTTGGAGGGAACCTGTTCATGGACAGCAGCGGTCAGGAGCTGGGAGACAGGACATCGTGGTCAGGAGCTCAAAACCTTCCTTTTGTAGATACTTCTAGGAGCTCTCCAGAGCTATCCCTGATTGCCAGGCCACAATCTAAGGCCTGAGAGCCTTCAGGAAGAGCTAGTAAGAAATGCACCTTGTTTCTTTTGCAGGAGGCATGTTGGTGCATGCCGGAGACGCTTTGTGTGGAGAAAGCCTTTCCTTGGAAGGTTTGTTAGCTGTCTCATTTGTTTGGGGAATTTTACTGAGACAATGAGTCAATGTTTGAGTGGCTACTGCTTGGTGGAAGCTGCCAGCCTGGGGTTTATGTGCAGATATGCAGAAAGGGAAATAGAGCTGACCTCTTGTCGCCATAACAAGTGAGTCAAAAGGACAGCAGGAAGATGCAGTGCAGATGTGTGCACAGAATGTGGTCCAAAGGCCAAGCAGAGAGGAAGAGATACGCAGCTGAAACGATTGTGTGTGGTTAGGCTTCGTCATGAGGGTTGCAAGATTTTGTTGTGGGTGTTAGGAGCTTTGTCATGAAGTGAATGAATAAATGAAATTGGGAACATAAATGAAATTCTCCCTTTCTCTCCTCTTGTGGCTAAACAATGAAACAATGAGTAGGCATTCCTCAGACCTGTACAAAGAGAGGAATGACTGAGAAGGGAGAGGAACTGGGAGGTGGGGCAGAATTGGTGGGGAAATGAGATTTTTGCTGTCACTGCTCCTTGAAAGATGAGTTAGAAACAGCAGTAGATTTTACAAATGTGGGTCATTTCTGGGAAGTACTTCAGGATAGCTCAGTAGATTTGCAAAGCACTTCATTATTCAGCCTTCTTCAGCTGCCCCAGTCCTGTGTCTGATACTGTTTTCACAGCTCTACTTGTCCATAAACTGCTGCCTGTCTGTATCTCTCGTTAGGTTTGAATCTCACTGGGAGCCTTTCCTGACCAGCAAATCCATATACTCACTCTTGGACAGGCCTTTTAAACAGGAGCTTGAAGAAGTTCTGTGGCTCCATAAACTTCCTTTTGGGCTGCAGAGCTCAGGTATTGAAATACTCTGTCCTTGGTGTTGTCACACTGTGGATGGATGCAATGGGGCTGGAGAGCCTCCTACTCGTGGAGCAGCTTGCAGTGCTGCAGGGAAGATGGAAATACAGCTGGGAAACACACCAAGGGAAATCTGGGCTGACTGGATGGGATGCCTTTGAGAAATAGTGGTCTTGGAGAAATGGGGACAGTGCTTTAGCTCCTGGCTGTAGCTGTGCCAGGAGAGATGGAAAGGGGAAGGCTGACAAAGAGGAGAAGAAAGAGGAGGTTGGTGTATTGGTAGCGGGAGAGGGATGACACATTTTTTCCCTGAAGATGACTCTTCATCTTCTTGTCTTCTAGTTCTCTCTGCTTTCAGCACACTGCAGCTTCTTCCAGAGCAGGATTTGCCTGGATCTTTTGGCCGGTATGAAGTCTGGGCTGGAGATGGGAGCTGGGGGAGCACATCCATAAGGGAAGTGATAGCTAGATTGAGAGTCATGGTCTCTGCAGCTATTGGAAGTTCTCTCTCTTAGTGTTCAACTTCACAGTCTTTCTGCCTCTTACTCCTGACACTCTTCATCTCCTCTCTCAGTAGGTTTCTCTTTCTGTCCCTTTTAAACGTACTCTTTCAAGCAGCTCTCATACTGATAAACTTAAGCTGCTAGCTCCTAGCTCCCTCCCTTTAACTTCTGTTATACCTGAATTCTGTTCTCCGTGTTGCCCCACGGCAACATCTATTTTCTCTTGCTCTAACTCCACCCCAAGCATGACAGGCTGGGAGTTGGGTGAATCCCTCAGGTGGGCCTGCCCACATTCAGGGGGAGCAGGAACTGAAGCAGCCTGTCTGCAGCAGCTGTTGAGAAGCACTTTTATTGGGACCCTTCCTGTGACCTCCCTCTCCCGATACACTGCATGCCTCCATCAGAAGTTTGCCCGTATAATTACTGGTCTGCTGGGTATCCATGCTTGACTTTCTATTTGTATAGTGCCTTGTTTACTTCAGCCAACTAGAGGTCCCACCTCTAGCATGTTGATGATATTCTATTCCCTTTGTGAATGTGTAAGCACATTCCATTGTACTTTCTAAGACAAATACCATCTGGCTAGGAAGAATCCAGAGTCCTACTAGTTAGGGCTTCTCTCCTCTAATGTCCCCCCCAAGAAGACCCTCAGGGGATG
This sequence comes from Callipepla californica brunnescens, assembly GCA_023055505.1. Classification (NCBI taxonomy): domain Eukaryota; kingdom Metazoa; phylum Chordata; class Aves; order Galliformes; family Odontophoridae; genus Callipepla; species Callipepla californica. The sequence continues at coordinate 6,509,891 of JALIRH010000028.1, read as the reverse complement.
CTGAACTAACCTGGTGCAGAAATTTGCCAGAGAACTTTATCTCTTGCTGTCTATTATTTTGGCAGCTTATGGTGCCAAAGGTGCATTGTGGTCGGCAATGGCTTCTCTGTCCATGGCCAGCACTTTGGGAAAATGATTGACTCCCACCACGTTATTATAAGGTACTGAATCCTTACTAAAGCCTTAATCATTAATCAGAGACTGAAGAATGATAACCTGTATGTGATGTTCCTGGGAAATGTAGCATCTAGGATTCCAGCTAAGCAGGTAATCAAGTAACTTTCTTGCAGTTTGTGATCAGCCATAGGCACTGCAAGAGCTACAAACTGCACTGCTCATTCACAGATGTTGTACATGGAACTGGATAGCCATCTCCAGCTCCGTGGAGTTGTAGGGAATCTTTGACTACATTGCAGACTTACATGCAGCTCTGCTCTGACCGGAGCATATCATTTAATTGTGCTTCATGTCCCACTCTGAAAAATAGTGGATGTCTGCCACTATCATCTGCCTTTGTATTACAAAGGAGGAACTACTGGGATATCTGATGAGGTGGCCCACACTGTGGAACCAGTCTGCTGTCCTGGGCCATTGTGTTGTTGCCATGGTTTGAGTTCACACGGTCAGTCTTACATCTGACAGCTCCTCTCTAAAGTTGGGAACAGGTAATGCTGGAATGACACAAATCCAACCCTTCTGGCTTTTATTCTCAGATTAAATGATGCTCCAGTAAAAGAGTACAAGAAGGATGTGGGAGAAAGAACCAGCATTCGTCTCTTCTTCCCTGAATCAGCTCTGCCCAACCCTCTGGAAAACAACGACAACGATACACTGATGGTGTTTGTCCCGTTCAAGCCTCTGGATTTCTTATGGCTGAGGGAAGTATTGCTGAAAACAAAAAACAAGGTGAGATGTCTTTAGTGATGGATGGTTGAAACCAGGTTATTTGTAGTCACATACTCAATAGCTCTCATAATCATGTATCTTTCAAATATTTAATGAGCTGCACAAGGCACCTGAGACCTTATTTGTCACTAATTAGGCCTCAGTCACAGCTAGATTGGATGTATGAAAATGAAAAGACCAGAGATGCTTTATTCCTCCAACCTCTCTGTCCTTCTGAGCATCCAGCCAGGACAACAGGCCACAACTAGCACAGGCTTCTTTATCATGGCACAGTTTGGTGTTTATGGACATGTCTTGAGTTACCTCTCTGCCTTCCTTCTACAGACAAAGGAGGGATTTTGGCGCCAGCCTCCCCAGGAGTGGAACTGGAACATCTCTCAGCTACGTATTCTCAATCCATATGTCACCTATGAGGCAACATACAAACTGCTGCGGCTGAATGCATCAAGTGGGGTATGCAGCCATGCTGGAGAGCAGACAGATGACCATCAGTGTTTGTTGTCTTCCCTAATACCTCACTGCGTCAATGCAAGGGGAGGGGAAACCTATTTGCTAGATCAGCTGGTCCCTTCCTCTAGAAAATGCCATCTTTTACTTTAGCATGGTATTTTGGGTTTTCAGCCCTGTTCAAAGAAAAGACTTTTCTCCACTTGCCACAGCAGCACAGCTTTACTCTAATTCCAGCCTGTCCTGTAATCCCTTGCCATTTGGTATTCAAGTAACTTTTCAGAGTTAAATTTCTGGCTGTAGTTCTAGACCTCAGGACACCTGCTTCTCTAGTGATTAGCTGCTTTGTCATATAAGCTCTTTCATACATGTTCCTGTGATTTTTCTGTCTCTAGACCATTACTGATAATTAGCTAGCATAAAATGGGAGGAATTTTGGTTGGCATTCCTTAAAACATTCAGGTCTTGCAGATCTCTGACCTGAGGCTGGCTGTTATGCCCACTACTGCGGGAACGCAAATTTCCCCTTCGCTGCACAATGGAGGATTACTTCATTAATGAATCTACTTTGTCTTCAGTCCTGACGATCTTTGTGATGGTGCTGTGCAATCTTTAATTAACTTTAAGCCTGCTGGGCACCACCAGGATGTTTATAATCTGCAACAAATGTAGGAGAAGCTTGAAGGCCTAGTGTGGTGAAATAACCTTGTCCAAGGTCATGCACTAAGTTGACTGGGGCTGAGATTAGGTGCCAAGCCTCCCGACTGCTGAAGCAGTGCTGTAAAAAAGTACATTTTCCCTGCTAAACTGCTTGGAAAGTGTGAAGTGGGGCAGTCCAGAGGAGGAGTGCTAAGTGCTCCGTTAAGCTTGAGGGACCAGACAGCACGTTCAGCCACTCGCAGTGTGGTGGCTGTTCTGCACCATCACCAGGTTGTTAAGGCAAGGTCTCAGCTCGTACATGGCCATGTTAGTTTTATGTGAGCAGAGGGAAGTTTTGTAACACACAGGCCAGGGACAGGAATTTAATGCATGGATGAGAAGTGAGTTTTCACACGAAGGCCCCCAGCAGGGAACGCACACAAAGAGGCACACAGAAATGAAAGAGATGCAGGGACTTAGTACAGGCTCAATTATAGATGAGGTCTTCTAAAAAACGTGCTTCCATCCAAAAGCCTTTTCATTTCCATGGAGCTCCACGTTTTACAATCTCAGAGGCTGTACGCTCCCGAGTCCCCATCTTCTGCAGCATCTTCTCGTAAGATGCTCCTAGTTTGAGTTCTGGGAGTGCTATCCAGGCACCTGTTCTGTTTTATTTATGTATTTTTTTTTTTTTTCTGCGTGGAGTGTGAAGGAAGCTACTGGTCCCAGCTGCGAAGGTGTTGCTGATGTCAGTTTTGTAAAAGTATGAGTTTGAAATGCTAAACAGATGTTCTCTCTTTTCCATTCCCAGAGATATGCCACCACGGGAATCATTGCTTTGAACTTAGCCCTCCATCTGTGCCAAGAGGTCAACATTGCAGGCTTTGGTTACCCTGGCAACCATGACACCACTACACCAATACATTATTACAACACTGGTCTTTCACGGAAAAATGAGGTAGAAAATGGTTTCCCTTCAAACTAAGGTGTTCTCTGTAGGGGAACTCACTGGAAAAAGCTTGGACTAAAGGAGCTGTGAGCTCTGGTAGCTATCACCAGTGTTACTTGTGGAAACTGGAATCACAGAATCCTTAGAGTTGGAAGGGATCTTTAAAGGTCTTCTAATCCAACTCCTCTGTAAACACTGGGGTATGCTTTCTTCCCAAAACTGCTTGCCAACAGGTGCTGGCTCCCTCATGGTGCCTTTCTTCTGTCTTATTTTGCTGACTAGAGTCCTGTGCAGTGGGGCTGCAAGTTGGGTCAGGTAGGATCAGTGCATTTCAGGGAGGACGACTGGCATTGTAAGGATTAACCTGTAACTTTGGCTCTCCTGTCCCTGCAGCTCTTTCAGCATAACCTCACAGCTGAGAGGAACTGGCTTCTGAAAATGGTTGAGTGGGGAGTGATTGCTGACTTAACCAGCCATGCCTTCCAGGCCCAGAACCACTGAGAGAAGGTCGTGCTGCTTGCTGTCCCCATCCAGACACCTCAGTTGGGCTTTGCCCATGTTCCAGGTTGTTTTGAGCATGTCAGGATACATCCTTTCCAAGGTACGATGGGAGGTCAGATCCTTAGATTCAGAGCACTTTCCCCATCCTGGCCTCTGGCTTTCACCACTGCCTGCTGCACTGGAGGATGAGGAGTGTTGCAAAACATTTCTTCCTTGGGCAACCTCCTCCTGCTTCGTAATCATCCATCCTGTACTCACTGGGCTATTTGTGAAAAGCACCAGACTGAGATGCCAAGCTGGTCTGCAGGCCCTAAGAAACTCAAGGGTGAAGGTGCAGTGAGTTTTCCAACTCCTTCGTGCACAAATTGGAGCAGAAGAAAGTTATACCTATCACTGTGGAAAAGGACTAGGTTGAAAACACAGAGTTTTAGTGTCTTGCTAATTGTTGGGAAATGTTAATGTCTGCAGTAAAGACAAAAAAAAAGTTTCTTTTATTGTTCTGCTTGAGAATAAATGCACTTCTGTTTGCAAAGAGTTGGCACTGTCTTGTGGGATGGGGATTCCTCATGGGGACAGGTGAGGGTTAGACTCCCCTCTGATATCTTATGGTTTCACAGCCTTGTGTAGTACTCTTTATTTTCCCCAGAATGTTACTTCTGTATGGAGAAAGAGCCTACGGTGTGATGTTAAGCTGATGGTGACACTGGTAGAACTGCTTTGGTGCAGCCATTTCAGCCAGGTCCTTGTTGAAAGGCAGTTTCCTTTCAGTACTGCTTTCTCAGCATTAATACACTACCCAGATAACTGCTGACACTTTCTACACCAGACAAAGCTTCTGCTTTCCTTTCTTCCTTCCCCCACTCTGCTGTGGTCAGGCTTTCAGGATACTTCCCATGCAATTCAATTCTGGGGTAACTTCCAGTATCTCAACCCTCTCTCCTGAAGGCCTTCTCTAATGCTTTCTCATGATCTGTGAAGACTTGATCCCCTTCATGCTGCTCTGGTTCCTCCTCTGGATCTGAAATGGTTTTGCCCTGGTCCATGCATGTGATTATGGCCAAAGAAATGCTGACAAATCTCTCCCAGAGCTGCCTTGCCCCAGGAGCTGTGTGGAACAACCAAGGCTTCATTGCAGCTCAGTTTGAGAAAGGTCACTTGAAGGCTGAAGCAGGAAGACCTAATCTTTCACATGCAAACCTGAGCTTGGGAGAAAAAAAAGCTGTTTCAATAAGTTTCTGTTTGTTGGCTAAACACTGGCTTCAGGTTGTGTTCTAAAAACAGATAAATCTCTCTACCTAGCATGCAATAGCCGCGCAGATTCTGCTGGGTTCCAAAAATATGGTGTTCCTGAACGTTCACAGACATGCATTTGGATCTGGCTCAAACTGTTTCAGAAGTTGTTGCTCTGTATGCGGTGACTGCGGGCTCTCAATTACGTGGATAATTAATACTCTGTGTTCTTCTCCTGATAAAGTGACATAGAAGTTTGAATGCCTAAAAGCTGATGCATAAAGCATGCTACCAGCTCACCCCATTTTCTCTCTAGATAACACGCGCAAGAACTTCCCCATGCTTTGTAGGAGTTCTGTGCACTTTACACTGCAGCCATTGCAACATTTTCCTGTTGTGCAGTGACAAATCATGGGAGCAAAACCATAAACAGCAGGCTCAGGAGTCTCAGCACTGGTCTCAGCCATCAAACTGCCATCCTCCATGTCCTACACAGATTTCCTGGTAGCCTGAATAAATCCCTGCCCTACAGCAGGCTCATTATTATCAAGAGAACTGGGGGAAAGGATGTGGAATAAGTAGGATAAAGCAGAGCCATGGTAATACAAAACGTATGTAAATTAGGCTACCTGACACCATAAGGATGTAGTGAAAGGGAGAAGAAAAGGAAAATGAGTCCTATTGTTACTCAGGTAGCAAAAGCTAGCATCTTCACAGGGTTGCAGGAAGGCGATTCACTCCTCCCCAGCACAGTGCATCCACGCCAGGTGCTGTGAACAGCCCTGCATCGATGGTGACAATGAGTCCCCAGCTCTGCAGTCAAGGGGTGACCAAGGCAGAAGGGCCAGGAGCTGCTGGTGCCAGCCTGCCCCTCCCCAGGGGACAAGGGAGCTCCTGGCCACTGTCATCACTGCCTGGCAGCGCTTGGCAGGTGAGTCTGCATGCCTCCACCATCTGTGTGAAATCCTTCCAACCATTTCGACTGAACATTGACTTGTGTAAAATGTAGGGCTCCTAAATGACCTGACATAGTCCATATGGAGTACCTGCCACAGATTGTGACTGCCTTGACACTGATTAATCACTTCCTTTAGTTGTATATTTGTCCCTGGTTACCTGACACAGTTCTTCCCTAATAGCTTTTGAATAGATCTGGGGTATTCATATGACCTTGACTTTGGGGAATAGCCCATCTGATGACACACATTACCTACTTCAGCGTAGGCTCAGCTGCTTTCGATCAAACCGAGTTGGACACTAGTTTCTGGTTTTGCTTCTTTCCTCCCTGTTCATCCACACCTGTGGTTTTCTGCAATGGGAAAGACCTTACCTACACTGGATCATGCTTCATTTTGGGTGGTCCCGTTTGCAGTTGGCCAGAGCTTGGTCTGTGCTACACAGCGTGTCCAGTCCACCTCTGATCCCACCTTCATGTCCCTCCCTGCCGCTTACAATCAGAGGCACAGCCAGCGGTCTGCACCACTGATGGCCCTTGCTTTGAGTCTGGCACTTAAATCATCTGTAACTACCATCAATCACTGCTCAGAGAGTGGCCAATTTTTCTAAAATCCCAAACTAAAAGCAGAGTTACTCTCCCAATGCGAACGTAGTTCTCTTCTCCAGAGGTACAAGATGCAAAGGCAAGAAGAGGTCTTTCAGGCTGATCTTCCATCACACCCATTTCGCATGGGAAAGCATCACAAGTGGAAGCTGCAGGCACTCGAGGGCTGCAGTGAGGACCCTTTCTGTGACCCCAGCCCTCAGCCCCTCCTCCATCCTGGGCATGGGTCAGCACTGCCTCTATCCAGGGCCTGCAGGTCAGCCAGGGATGGCTGCGAGAGGCACCGACTCACTCCAGGAATCAGTGCATTGCTGATATTCTTGGAACTTATAGAGACACTTTCGGAGTCTTTCTTTTATTTTTCAGTGTGATTTGGATAAATTGTTGTTGTTTTGTTTTCTTTTCCTTTCCCAGCAAATTCAACGTTTTGGATTTGAGGTGTTTCCTTTTGCTTTTTCTATCTGTTCAGACAACCCCTCCGTCTCAGCCCGATGACACAGCTGCTGTGCACAAGGAGGGACCATCCTCAGCTGACACTAAGGACTCAGAGCTGTCTAACTAACTTGATGTATTTTCTTGGTCCACCTACATCGTGGCCATCTATGCTGGGTAATATCTTCCTTCAGATGACAGAGATGGCATATATGCTGAGTGCTGCTGCCTTACTTATAATAATCAGGAGAACAAGGTTTACCCTGAGCACGAGCTTTTAGAAACACTGAGATTTGCTGTTAACACCTCCTTCCTAAGAGATCTTTGATGATCCTACCAGAAAATTGCCAGCGCAGTGAATCGTGTTTCATTTTAGGTGTTATTCTTGTCACTTTAAAGGATTCCAAATAATACTTTTGTTTCTTGTGAACTGGAAGAGGAAATTACAGAGGCATTATGCTTTCTACAGTCACTGCACACTGTATGCAAGATGAAGAATATGAAGTTAACTGGCACTGACTTTCTAAACTGGTGGCTGGGGTTGATTTGCTAGCTGATGTGTTCCCTGCTTGTGCCCCGTTCCTTGCAATTTCTGCATGGTTTGCTGTTGAACCGTTGATGAAACTGTTCCCTGTGATAGAAGTGGCACGTTTCTTGAATGTCCTTCACATCGTGCCTTCCACTTGACCCCTAAGTGCGGCTGTCGGATGGATTCTGTGATGCTCCCAAACTCTCCAGCATCTTCAGTGAGTCTCCATTGAAATGTTAATGCCTAGAGCGTACTTCAGGCTCATCTCAGCCTTAGATAAAAATTAAACGTGGATTGCTTCATTCTGCATATTGAATACTGAACGACACACTCACTGGTCGTCTCCGCAGACACACGATGCTCTGCCCGTTCCCTTAATCCAGGCACAGAAGCAGTCAGCGGTTGTTCCCATTCACTTTGGATTCCATCTGTAAAAGGAAATACCTGCAATCACAAGAGGCTTTTCAGAACAGGCATTTGTTGAACTTGCCCAATTTTGACAAACTTTTTGTCTGCTGGCTTAATGGGCACTATCTGTCTGCATATCAGGGTGTCCCTTTTAGCTCCCATTGTGCTGCCACGTGTTTTTTATCACAGGGATCATCTGTTATCATAGGATTTCCTCATCCTTCAGTGGCTTTCTACTGACCTTGCCAAAAATGTCCCATGTCCATCTTCTCTCCCTGAGATTTTGTCTTTATAAGTGTATTGCTCACTCCCCTGGTGTAGCAGCTTGTGTTTACTATCAGTTTTTGCAGACTGTCATGATTAGCCACTCCCTATTCTATCTGCTTCTAGACTCATATCCTGTCCTCATTTCCCATTCTTGCCGCTTTTCTGTGTTAGCAATATCCCCCAGCCCTACAGCTAGATCCTCAGTAACAACTCTTAGTTATCTACAGAAACACATGAGTAGATACAACAAGGCACTACCATTTATCAAGGTAAATGAAGGCAAGGAGCTTTGTTAGAAAGCTCACAGCTGAATTAAATTGATATTACAAACGTCTCCTCCAGAAACAATAGCTGCATTTGTGCTGTGAGTTAAGGGCTGCATTCAGACAGCCCTCCTCACACTCAATTTTGCAGCAAGGCTTCGAATACAGAGCCCAGCCAGCCCTGGGTGGCCTGGTCCTGGGGCAGTGCTGGAGCATGTGTTCATATTATGGGATGTGATATCTGTCCTTCTGGAAACAGGGCTCAGAGCTTCACAGAAGTTTCCCTTTTTTCACCAATGTGCCCCAATCAAGTGACATCACACCGATACAACACCGTCCGTTTCTTTACTTCCTTTTTCTCCTCATTTTCATGCACAGTGCTGCCAGAAGAGCAATTCACTGCAAGCCTGTCCAGAAACCACCCAGTTACTGCTTTCACTTCCCTCCCTGCCCTCCAGGCCCCTTGCTCCGTGTCCCTGAGTGCCACCCATGGTGCTTTCCCCTGAAGATGCCCAGGAGAGCAGCTCCCATCCTCGAGGTGCTGCTGTGGTTGCTGCTCGTGCTGTCCCTGCTGGCAGGATGCATCCTCGGTCCCTGCCTGGAGGTATGTGATCTCTGAACGGGCACGGAATCCTTTCGCTTCTCTGGTGCGACTTTCTCCTCTGCTTGAGAGATTTGTGCGACAAAACTGTTGTGTGTTAGTTTTCCTAGGAATGCTCATCTTTCTTCCAAGGCTGTTACCAAGGCAATTGAAATATCTGAAGTGAACGCTGGTCTCAGAAGCACCTGAGAACCAGAACAAGCAGCTTTAACCGTTGCTTATTATTAGCTATCTGTACCTCTGATGTTACTACACTGCACTTAAACTCAGATTACATTGCCAGGAGGGTGGTGAGGCACTGCACAGGCTGCCCAGGGAGGTGGAGGTGCCCACGGTCAGGCTGTTGGGGCTCTGAGCATTGATGGAGCTGTGGGTGTCCCTGCTCACTGCACGGAGTGGGATCAGATGGCCTGTAAGGGTCCCTTCCAACCCAAACCATTCCATGATTCTGTTCCCTTCAGGAAGAGACCCAATCCCTGCCCATAAAATCTGCAAATTTAGGCAGCTTTTGCCTGATTTTTACTGCACAGTGATTTCACCACTACCCCCAACACCTGGCACTGATCAATGCCTGTTCCAAACTTCACTTACAACTTTCAGAAATCTCTGTTGTCACCTGCCAGCTTGTCTGCAATGTCACCAAGCTGAGAGCTGGTCCCAGGCACAGCACACAGCCCTGTGTGTTTGCTTTTTTCTCTCTGAGGTTGCTGCTGGGTCACCCTTAGCCCCAGGGAACACCATCCTGTTCAATCAACAAGAAATGTAGCTCTTGCTGGGGAGTAGGATTGGTCCCATTAGAAGTGGGACAGGTGCTCAGCATGTATGAGCTTATTTCGTGACGCTCAGGGCAGCTCATTTAGAAACGAGCTACAAGGTTCATTTAGGAATGAGCTACAAGGTTCTGCTCCCGCTTTCCTGTATAGCAGTATGATTTCCTGACGTTTGGTGGAGAGAGGGTGCTGACTGAGATCTGCCACAGGTCATCCCCAACGAAGCTTTCAGATGCACAGGACAGAATGTCTCTGGAGTTCCTGCCGAAATCCCAAACACCACCCTGGATTTGGACCTCAGTTTCAATAACCTGAAATCACTGAGCTCAGATTATTTTTCAGCAGTACCTGCACTGCAGCTTCTGGATCTTTCAAGGTAATGAGCCTCTCGTTGTGGTTACTGCTTTGTCTTCACCATCTGCAACTCAGCTGTTCCTTATTTTGGAGTGTCGTGGCTCTTGGCTGTTTCCTCTTTCACTCTTGCCTTGATCCCTCTGTCTGTCTGCACATGCCCGTGGCAATGCAGCATTCAGTTCAGTTACTGAGTGCACACTGCCCAGCACTGGGCCTGCCAGTCACATCTAATAGGATGGGATGTGGGGAGGAGGAAGGGAAGTTGTTTTACTTCTCTCTAAGCAAGAAAAATGTCAGACTTTTCACTGTTACAAATACTCCGAAGTGGAACACGTTGGGAGGACTGTTTTTCCAATCATGGGTAAAATAGAAGATAAAAATGAAGGTACATTAATTTTTTAAAAGGTTGTTTTAAAATATCAACATATCCTCTTTTCCTTTCTACTCACATATCTGGGGGAGGAGGTGGGGGAGGCCTGTTAGCAAATTTGAATTGCTATACAGTTTTCAGTGGCTTGAGATGACAATTTCTCTGGGTAAAATATTTCACTGAAAAATATCACTCTGTCCCAGGACAGTTACAGCTCAGAAGTGCAGAGCAGGTTGGCTGTAGGGCTCAGGAGTTCATTGCAGAATGGATTTGGGTCTCAAATTTCGGGTCTGCTCATCTGTCCTTCTGCCTACATGAGTTCTGACCTTCGCCATGGCTCCAGGTCTCTTGCTTTGTAATTGAGCTTCACATTTAGGGAGAGAGGAAGGGGCAAGGGTAGGTCTCCTATTATTGTATGTTGTTGTTTGTTTTTTTTTGTCTTGTTAATAGTGCCCTTTCCTGGGAAATGAGAGTGTTCACCTGTAGTTTGAGGGATTGGGTTCAGGGGTGCTGGTCAGTGCAGTAAAGCCAAACCAACTCCCAGAGTGATGCTGAGCCTGATAACATTGCATCACTACTTAGCGCAGTAGTTTGTGGGCATGGGGTGAAAGGGACAGTGTTTCATCCACATTTATCCTCTTTTCCTGCTCAACAGGTGCCACATCCATACAATAGAAGATAACTCTTTTGCAGACCTTCATAACCTTTCCACCTTAATTTTAACTGCCAATTCCCTCCAGCACCTTGGTCTAGCAGCCTTCTATGGCTTAACATCACTGAAGAAACTAGTATTGGTGGAAACCAGCATATCCTCTCTATCTGATCTACCCATCGGACACTTGAATACCTTGCAGGAACTGAATCTGGGCCATAACAACATTGCTTCGTTGAAGCTTCCTAAGTATTTTGCCAGCCTGACCTCTCTCAGGTACCTGAGCTTTTCCTCCAATAATATTACATATATCTCCAAGGGAGACCTTGATGCCCTGAGGGAAACAAACAGGATCAACCTCACGTTGGTACTTTCTTTGAACAATATAAAATGCATCCAGTCAGGATCCTTTGCAAAGATTCACCTTGGTGAACTGGTTCTGAGATCCTCTTTTGAGGACCCCAATCTGATGCACTCTTCTCTTCACGGCCTGGCAGGTTTACAAGTCAACAGATTAATAGTTGGAGAATTCACCAACATTCTGAAAATGACAGAATTTCAGGACGAACTCTTGAGTGGACTATGTCAGGTACAGATGCAGGAGTTTGTCTTAATGTGTTTCAGAGAATTTGAGAACAACACTGACACTCTTTTTAACTGCATAGACAATGTCTCCAGTATTCGGTTGGTGGACCTTAACCTTGAAACGTTGTCAGAGGTTCCTATGTTTTCTCAAGTGAAAAATCTGGAATGGAAGAAATGTAAGTTTAAGGAAGTGCCTGCTGAAAAGCTGTCTCTTTTTAAGGAGTTGAGAGTTCTTCGTGTTACCAAGAGCAAAGAACTAAAAACCTTTGAGCAAAACTTTGGGAGTCTGAATTACCTGGAGGTTGTAGATTTGAGTGAGAATAGTCTCTCCTTCAGTACTTGCTGTTCCCCTAAGTTTCCCGGGTCTCCAAATTTGAAACACTTGAACCTGAGCTTCAATTCTGTCATTAGTTTGACTGGAGATTTTGCTAATCTGAGGAATCTGTTATATTTGGACTTTCAACACACAAAATTGAATCATCATGGCACTTACCCTGTCTTTCTACTCCTTCATAAACTCATTTACCTTGATATCTCCTACACCAAAACTCACGTTATATCCCATCGTATCTTTCATGGCCTGAACTCTCTGCAGGTTCTCAAGATGGCAGGCAACTCTTTTGAGAACAATACATTGACCAACAACTTTGAAAACGTAAGACGCCTCCGCACCTTGGATATTTCAAGTTGCAAATTAGTATGGGTGGACCAAAGTGCGTTTAATGCTCTCTCTGAACTGAAAGAGCTAATCATCAGCAACAACAAGCTATTGACTTTTGATCCTGTAACCTACAGGCCACTCCAAGCCCTCACAGCTCTGGATTTCAGCAACAACCAGCTGAGTGTCCTGTCAGACTCAGCCCTGGAAATCCTTCCTGATAGTCTGGTCTTGCTAGACATTTCTCGCAACTTGTTTGAATGCTCTTGCATGCACCTGAACTTTCTGAAATGGGTCAAGGAAAAACAGTATCTTCTGCGGAACAAACATTTGATGATATGCCACACACCTGCCTATGTGACCAACGAGAGCTTGTCAAACTTTGATATGTCCTCTTGCCATCCCAACCCAACCACAGTGGCATGCTCAGTGACTGTGGTGCTTGCTGCAGGGGTCTTTCTATTCCTCATTTATAAGTACTACTTCCAGCTATACTACTCATTGGTGCTGCTCAGTGGGTGTAAACACTCTGCAGAAAGGGGAGATACCTATGATGCCTTTGTTATCCATTCCAGCAAAGATCAAGAATGGGTGATAAAAGAGTTGGTGGAACCCTTAGAAGGAGGAAAACCACCCTTCCAACTTTGTCTTTACTACAGAGATTTTTTACCAGGGATACCCATTGTCACTAACATAATCCAAGAAGGTTTTCTGAGTAGCAGAAATGTCATTGCAGTCATCTCAACTGACTTCCTGGAAAGCAAGTGGTGTAGCTTTGAGTTTGACATTGCTCAGTCCTGGCAGCTTGTTGAAGGGAAGTCTGGAGTCATCATGATCATACTAGGGGAAGTGGATAAGACCTTGCTGAGGCAGAGGCTGGGACTGTCCCGATATCTGAGGAGGAACACTTACCTGGAGTGGAAAGACAAGGAAGTAAGCAGGCATATCTTCTGGAGGCAGTTGACAGCAGTCTTGCTAGAAGGCAAAAAATGGAATCACGAGGAGATAAAACTCATGTAAAGAGAAAGAAACATCACTTCTGTCCTGTCTCCTAACCTGGCCTTGGCTGATGGTTGGTGCTCAGAAGCTGGCTCTTCTGTGGGCGTTCAGAGTTGGAAAGAGACCTTGTAAAAGCACTACAGAAATACCTACTTTGATGACTGCCTTTCCTCCAGGCAGCTTTCAAGATAAGCTAGAAAAACTGCAGATGCCTGAGCTCTGTGACTGTTTGTAGCAGTCAGCTGAAGTTGGACCAGCAATCCATGTAGATCTGGTGGGTCGGTGAACATAAATGAGAATGGGTGGACTGTTCTCACTACCGTTTGTCTGTCTCTGAAACTCAGTTTGGGCCCAGGGGCCATTTGCTCAGGGGGATTTCAGTCTGCCACTTTGAGTGGACCCCAGGGTTTCCAGGGGAGAATACAGAACTATTGGTTCTAAACTCTAGACAAGATAGGAAAAGAAACAAGATTTAGGTCTTGAAAATGACAGGTGAGCCTCCCTAGGAACCATGATGTGGGGAAAAAGCCCTACAGAAGAAAATGGGCAGCCCTAAAGCCACAGCCCACCTGGCAGCTGCTCAGTGAAGCTCAGCAGCTTTGTCACCAGTGCGTGGGGAGAGTGACATTGGTTGGAAATTTCCCCAACATGTTTATTTCAATTTCATTCAGACTAAGACCCAATACTGAAACCTCCAGATACTTCTGTGACCTGAAACTCATTTTTATACAGGAGAGAGAGGAGAAAAGTCCGGGTTAGCTAAACCATCACTACCGTGACTGAAAGGAGGGAAAGTTTAATGCCATTGAATCATAGTACAGAGAAATTTATTGATGTGTTGAGTATTGAATACTGCTGGAGTATTGCTGTCTATTTACAGAAGGCTTTGGTTGGGATTAATCACTGAATTAGTCTAGTCTTAAACTTGCAAATCCCTCTATAATCAATGCCGTTCTACAGAGGTAAAACAGAAGCAATTGAGTGGTGAATCAGATCTGATATTTTCTCAGAAGAAGAGGCCTGATCCATCTCACTTTGCTAAGCACCAGATAGCAACATCTCTGTGGAAGCCAGGGATATGCGAGACTGACTTCAGACATTATTTACGAAAGAGGGAAAGCTAATTTCAGGGCTTGTGCTGGAAAAAGCTGCATCACAGTCCCCTTTCTGTGTATTCTGCCAGTAGTGTCATGAGATAACACTAACAAAAACCTCACAGCCCTCTCTAAGGTCTTCTGTGACCTGTGAGATGAAGCTTCAATAAAACCAAGCTGGATGCTGCGTTTGCTTGCCTGGACAGTTTGTTTTGCACCTGTTGAGTATTGCTGCAGTCATGTCTGATGTCCAACACTCCTCACCTCTGCCTTGAGCAATGTGCCTTACAGCACCCCCAGATCCTCACCCAGGGCAGGGGATGGGCTATGGGAGGCAGTGCTGGGACATGGGTCCAGCTCTAGGCTCCTTGCGTCAAGGCCACAGGAGAACACGGAGGACAAAGCAAATATTAGCACAGATCTCATCAGTTCCAAGTTACATTAGAAAAAGAATGAGGAAAAATGAAGTGGAGTGAGAGTTACTGCTCCTTCTCTCTTCCTGTCTCTTCTGCAAACAATTCAGTGTGTCCATATTTCTGGCACGGAGTACAGCATCCTGCGATTCTTGATTGTAATTGTAATAATGGGTTTCAGAAAGCCTGCAAGTTGGTTCTGAGCAACACAATAAGAGTTTCGGCCTGTATTGTTTAAAAAGCAATGGTTTGTTGAATATCAAAGCAACTTTAGGAAGAGAGAGGGGGTGATGCAGAGAGGAGGTTCCCACCCATACAGGGTAAGCAGAAGGCAGTCACTTGGCATCCATGTCCTCTTCAAACACACTTGGAGTCTCCACAGCAGAGGCAGGCAGGTAAGTTGCCCTGGGCTTTCTTGCTGTCCAAGAGAAAGAACAGCTACAGTTAGCATGAGTTTTTGTTGGTCAGTGTGCAGCAGGCAGCTTTCCTATTATAGTTTACTTATGTGGGTGAATATATGAACAGATCTGCATTCATCTCTCATGTAAAGAGCCAAGCATGTTCCAATTATTAAAGCAACTGTGGCCTAGGTCATAAAAACAGATGGGAGACGAAGCTCCAAAGGACTGCTGCAGCCAAGATAATTTCATCTCATCTGTAACAGGGATGTGCTCTGTTTTCACTATGTGCTTAATCTGACTCATGCCAAGCACCAGTACAGATGAAGCCATGGTCTTGCTTTGCAGAGATCAGTGTCTCTAAGGAAGGGTACCACGATGTGTCAGTATCATCACTAAGGTAAAGCTTGCAATGGGGGCCCTAAGCACAGCAAGCCCTCATTAGCAGGATTGTGTTTGTGTTCTCCACACTGCAGCACAGGCATTCTTTAAGAAAGGAGAAGAGCCATTGGTGTTCCTGCTGCCTGGATCTGTGTGGGAACAGCACTGGATGAGGGCTCCCTTGGACTCCCCAGATATTAGCATAGACTTCTGGTGTCAGATGTAACAGTGCAATGAGGAAAAGCAGCTGCTTTCTCTGGGCTGAATGGTGTTTGACAGGAACAGGCTGTAACTCTTCAGGAAGAGTGTTTGCCCTTTGGGAGATGCTATTTTGTAGGTGGTTTATGTAATTGAATGAGGCGGCGTGGAGAACCTACGGAACAGAAATAGTTATAGCAGGATTTCTGGCTCCATATAGCATGGGGTTGTCATCTTGGAACAGATACTTCTCCATGAAAGCACCAATTTTAACTACTGTTTGGAGCAAGTGGAGAAAAAAGGTTTTAAAAAAAAAGTTCAGTTGCTCCACATCTTTCCCTTTCCTTTCTTCCTTTCTTCCTTTTGTCCTTTTTTCCTTTCTTCCTTTCTTCTTCCTTTCTTCCTTTCTTCCTTCCTCCCTTCCTCCCTTCCTCCCTTCCTCCCTTCCTTTCATGCTACTTGAGTCTCAGGCTGAAGGTTTTCACAAGAGCTTTTCATTTTGAGACTTCTTTCCACTGATAGACCCCACCTTCCACAGCAAAAGCAGAGTTAAATAGTTAAAGAGTGCCTATTTGCTTTTGTAGTAAGACTTGTGATTATTTTTTTCTCAGTTTTGTGCCACACTGAGAACTTCTAATGAAACAGAAAACCCATTTTCATGACAGCTCTCACCCTGGCCTTCCAAATGTTAAACCATCACCTGGCTGTACCATGCATGGGCTGTGGGAAAGCCCTGACAGATTCCTGAAGAGAATTTTACTAGATGCCTTTTGCAAAGCATCTTGAGTAAGCATCTCCCTGTGCAGAGATGAAAACACTGTGTAATTGGGGATGGCTGTTAAAAGCCATGAATATCAAGGAAAAGGAATGGTAAGGTGAGGACAGAGGCTGGTGCAGCATCCCAGGGGATGTTGCTGTAGCTCAGTTTCTGGAGGTGGCTTTGTCCCAGGGTTCCCAGCACTGATGGGGATGATGGAGAGCCTGCTTTAGCAGGGAGCTGGACTTGATGATTTCCAAAGGTCCCTTCCAATCCTTGTGACTCTGCCTGTAAGGTACCTGGAAGGCAGAGGTTTTGTGATGAGTCTGCTTTAAGTGCTTTCTTCATGAGTAATAGCGGAAGGAAAACGATTCAAAATCAGTACTTCTGAGAAGATGGTTTTAAATCATAGAATCAAAGAATGACCTGGGTTAAGAGGACCTCAAAGATCATTGAGTTTCAACCCCCCTGCTGAGGGCAGGGTTGCCAACCACTAGAGCAGGCTGCCCAGAGCCACATCCAGCCTTGCCTCAAATGCCTCCAGGGATGGGGGTATCCACAACCTCTCTGGGCCAAGGTTGGAAAGGTCAGCCTGAGCCATCCTGCATGAAAATGGGGTCTGACTGCTCCTCCCCATGTCTGCCCTTTACGGGTGGTTCCTGGAGGGCTGACATGCACCTCCTGCACTAATCCTGCTCCCACCAGCTGGAAGGGAAGGACTCACTCAGCATATATCTTAAAGTAGCTGGAACTCTTACTTTCAGGTTTGCAATATATGTACCTTCATGTGTTCATTAGGGGAACCTTAAATCTCTTCCGCAGCGCTCCCTTACAACTTCAGTCTGCGAAAAGTGTGATTTTAGCAGTTACCATGACTGGATGCCATTCCAGACAAGCATGACCTGCTCCCTTAACCAGTTTTCTTACACCACTTTCCCCCTTGAATGTTTCTTTTCAGGAAATGAGACACGGACATCTGAAAGTATGTCTGCACTTACCAGCTGTCCAAATCACATCTGTGGGCACCTCTAGCTTTAGCAGTGATATTAATATGGCAAAAGAGATGTAGTTGGAGCCTACACTCCTGAAGAGCAGAACTGAGAGATGCTTTTCTCCATGTCGAATCTCCAGCCTTTATCCCTCTCCTCTTTGTGACTGATGCATCCTAAAACATGTGAAAGAACGATGGGAGGGGGGTGTCCTTTTCTAACATTTTTTTTTAAACAGTCTACAAATCCTTTGGAGTGCCCAGGCAGCATGGAGGATGTGCAGAAATTCCCCTGCCATCACTTGCCTCTGCCAGCTCATTGCTCAGAGATCCCATCGCTCGCTGCCGAATGCGTTTCATGGAGGATGTGGTGTGGAGCGACCCTACTGACCCCCACCTTGTTCTCTCTGCTCATTGGATTCATGGGCTCATTACTGCACATTGGGCTGGACTGAAGCACAGGGGGGTGGGTGTAGTATGGAGTCCTTGACAGCTCTCTCCCTGTGCCAGCAAGCGTGTGCCTGAAGCCAGACCCTTCAACCACTTTCCTACCACTGGTTCTCCCTGAAAACACCCTTCCTGCAGCTGCCCCGTGGCTGTGTTTCTCTGCTCCTTGCTTTCCCCATCCCTGTGGGTCGGTGCCCTCCTGGGGCTTCAGGGTACGGAAGGATGAGATGCTGAGCTGGAGCTGGAGCTGTGTCTGGAGAGCTGATTGCCCTCTGTGATAGCTGCTTCTTGTGGAAAAAGGGAATGTTTTATACAAAGCCTCATGAAAGCAAAACATATCATGATTTCAGCGCGAGGAGACGGCAAACGAGATAGGAGCATCCTCTTAGATTTGCCTGCCGGAGGTTATTTACCTTCAGGAAACTGCTGAATAAAAGATACAAGAATACAGCCGAAAGTAGTATTATTTGCTCCTTTCAGAGCATGACGGGAGGCAGGAAAACATTACAAGGGGTATCTCTGAGCCTCGCCAGCCCAGTTTGTCAGGGCCGAGTTTCCACAGAGCTCTCTGGGTGACCCAGTTTCCAACACATGCTCACATTCACACGCGCACATTGCGAGCCACAATCCACAACTTTAATAACTGTGTGACATACAAAGGAGATTTTGATGCAAAGTGGAGCTGACAGAGAAGTGGAAGGAAGTATCTGCTTTTCTGCTTTATTTTTTTTTTGTATCCAGTGCCACTCCAGGATTGCAGTCAAGGTGGTTTCAACCTTCAGCAGGACTGATGTTATTGTGGGTTCTGCATTTAATGACATTTAACAAGAAGTGGTAGCTCGGGGAGGGGGGGGAAACAAGGGCTTTCTTTTATTTTCAGGAAGAATTTACTGGGGCTGTCAGGATTAAATGCATGAAGTGAATGCATATGGGGCTGCAAAAGGGGCTTAATAGCTTCGCTGCTGGTAACCACAGAACAGCTCTGAGATAGGATTTGCCAGTGCTGTCATGCATCTGATTAAACATCTGTGTATGTGGAGGTGTGGATCTTAGAGTAGGTCACAGCTCTGTGGTCACACTGCCATGACTTTGCTGTTGTCTGTGGTTTGCTGGTTGTGGATAAAGTGGGGGAGACATGAGATGGAGGGCAGAAGTAATGTGTGCATGTCACAATGAGGCTGTGACTGCTCAGGTCCGTGTGATCAATATCACTTCTACTCCCATGATTTCAATCTACAGGGTCCTGCAGGCGTAGATGCACCTGGACAGGTTTGCCAGGACAAATGCTGGCTGGGGGAGGATGCTCCAGGCTGGGTACCCAGCTGGAAGGGCACGGATCCCAAATGCTCCCATCCCTCTCTAGATCAGGCCTGAGATACCAATGTCCTCCCATGGGTGACCACAGAATCATCTGAGTTGGGACTCTTAAAGGCCATCTGGTCCAACTCCCTGCGATGAACAGGGGCACCCGCAGCTCCATCAGTGCTCAGAGCCCTCTCCTGCCTGACCTTGTGTGTCTGCAGGGTTGGGATATCCACTACCCAGGTGATGCCAGGCTGCAGGATCAGTGCAAGCATGCTCTAATCCAGGCTGTTTCCACCTGTCTTCTTCCTCCTCAAAGCAAAACATAGAGTCTAGTTGCTTTAATAATGCTGGAAAAGGCTAAAAATGAAACACCCTCATAAAGTCTGGGGCATAGAAAGTGTCTGAACATCAGAGAGGAAGGAACAACAGGCAGAGCAGCCAACGGGGGTGAATGCTGAGCCAGAAAAGCATCCCTTCTCATGATTCCTCCAGGGTTTGTGGCAGATGCAGTCCATGGAGTGGGGTTCTGGCCTGGACCTCTGTTAGGAAATATTCTTGTCAACCATAAATGCATAGGTGATGCCATATGCACTTTGAGGATGCTGTTCGTGGCCAGACTCAAACTTCTGAAAGCCCAGCAATGGAGAAATACAGAAGGCAGAGTTACCACAGCCCAAATTGCATGAGCTGGCATCAGGCAGTGGGCGTAGCTCAGCAGAGACGGTGCCAGATAAAGAGGAAATTAAAAGGAGAAGATGCCATTGGCTGTGCTGCACGCTGGTGATGCAGTTCCCTCCCGTGCTGTGCTCAACAGATGGTGGACACGTTGGCTGGGTTGGGTTGTGAGACCTTGTCAGAATTCCCCTATGACTCGAGGCAGCCCGACTGCTCTGCTGAGGGGATGCAGATGCTGAGCTCTCCTCTTCCCAAGGGCTGTCAGCTCCGTGGCGAAGGGACCTGGCAGGAGCCACATTCAGCTGTTGGCACACTGGTGATGGAGCCAACAAGAGGAGCCAAGTAGGGTGCACGCCTCCAGCGGGTTGATGGCAACTGGACGTGCTGGGGAATGTGCTGATTCTGACTAATTTGGGGGAAAAGGTTTTGTTTTAAAGCACGGGGGATTTTTAGCAGCCCCAGGTAGGGCTGTGGTGTGAAAAGAGGGGAAGTTGTGTGCATCGTTGCCACTCTTTGCATCCGATACCCAAACACAGCGCGGGGAAATGACAGCAATATGTGCTCCCCTGACACCCAGAGAACATAGCGATATTACTGTGAAAATGAGGTTCAACTCTGAACCCTTCCCTCTGCGAGGGAGCTATGATTAGAATCTCATCTCGCTCCGTATTGCGCAGCACCTGCAGAGGAAAATCCCACCCAGCAGCACGGAACTATTTTTAAAGCCCTGTTTCTGTCAGGCTGGGAGATAGGGCTGGTGAGAATCCTGCTGGTGCCACGGATTGCTTTCAAACCCCATGCAGGAATGGAGCTAGACTTGGGGAATGTGGGCTTAAAAAGGAAGCGTCGGGATCGTTTTGCCAAGGCTGGATCTCGTGCCAGCTCTCCGCCTGCGAAGCTGAATTTCAACAACTTGTGCGTCTTTTTTTGGGTTTGCTGCGCTAAAGGCAGCGAGATGCCTCCAGCTGTAGGGAGCTCATGTGCAGAAAAGGAGGAGGATGCCACAGAAAACAGGCACAGGGGGTGGTGAGGCTCAAAGAGCTGCACCCTGGGGGTGTGAGATGTGGTGATCGTGAATTTGGGACACTTTGTAGGTGAAGAAAGGCTCCCACCAAGCCATGGCAATGGAGAGAAGAGGTGTACAGGTGGTCTGAATCACAGCTCTTGATATGCTGCTCATGGACAGAGCTTTATGCTTTTCAAACATAATTCTCTCCTTTTCTGAATGCAACCAGAGGAGTGGGTTACATTTGTCTTCATAAAGCAGGTCATCTGGAAGCAACGGGACAGGAAGCCTGGCTCCCATGCACTGGTGTCAGCTGGAGTGTCTGAGCCCATATCACTGCCCAGGAGTGGGGTGGGAAGTGAAAGAATGATGGGAAGAAGTGTTCGTTTGGGTATATCTCCCCTTATGAAGTCTGTTAGAACTTCATTTCTCTGAGACCTGTATTCTTCTGCCAACCCTGACTGCAGACTGACAGGTTTAGGAAGCTGTTCTGCAATGCCCATGGGCCAGCTGGCCCCATCACATGAGTCTTGTTCCTCTGGGAAATGGAAAAAAATAAACAGAGCTGGCCTGGAATCTGCCAATTATTTCTCTTTGTATCCCACAGCCTTTGACTCACATACCTGTGCTTTTCATGGCTGGCATCTGTCAGCAGGGCTCTGTAGCCATGATGGAGATTAACAGGTCCCACTTAGTATATGCCATTGACGGTGCAGTTTGTAGATTGAACATGCAGCAGTAAATAGATGTACCCAGCTACAAAACCACTTCCCATTTTGTATAATACAGGCCAACAGAGATTTGAGAAATGTTCCACTTCTGTACAGAAAGACTATTTTTAAAATTGAACAGTGAGTTAGTCCTCTATTGACTTTCAATTTCCATCCTCTTACATTTCCATAGCAACTCTGGCCATTTATGCATTTATCTTTGTATTTAACTTTTCTCTTTCATAGCATTTCAAGAGGACTCAAGTGCTGTGAAAGGGTTAACTGGCCTCTGGAAATATCTTCCCTTTTTTAAGCAATTACTTGTTAAAAAAAAAAAAAAAGTATATTTTAGGCTAAATTGCCAAGTTTGTGGCTTAATGAAAACTGTCTCTAGAATATTTGCCCTGAAGAATCCTTCAGGGTGATAACATGAACAAGTCACAACCTCTCTCCTCTCACTCTGCCTTCTATTATTACCATGTTCAAAGTTTTCCAGTGTCACCTAGGCTTGCTGTGATAGCTGGCATAGTCCAATTTCTGGGTATTGGGTAGGATTGCACTTTGGCTTCCACTTCTCCTTTCCTTGGTTATTTTTTTTTCCTCGTGTATCTGCCAACAGTGGGAAATCAACCGCATTTCACAACTTCTTGTGCTACAGGGCTTGGGGCAGAGATGTAGAGCTCAGTGAGTGCATAGTGTAGGGTAGGAGTGCCCTTCAAGAAGCTGGAGGGTGTGTGGTGGGAGGTCATGCTGTCTACCTTAGGTATGTGCAGTAAGCACAAGTGGATGCCATGGGCAAAGTGCATTGGTCATGCCAGTGGCAGCAGAGAGCCCCAGATGTTCTTGGCTGAGCTCCGTGAAGATCAGCTTGTTCTTTAAGCTTTGGTGGTGTCTGCGTGGGGTACTGAGAAGAAAGCTTGCAGCAATAATCCTCTCCGAAGCCTACACTTGCCATTTCCTTCCTATAGGTTTCATGGCTGGAGTCTCTGGTGGGGCTTTCATCCTGGCAACCTCTTGACTTTCAGTTTGCATTGTCAGTGCTGATTGGTCTTTAATGTCTTCCCACTCCCCCTCCATCCACAAGAGCAGTTGAGTATTCTCACCACCCAAAAGGGGCAGGATGTCCCCTGTCCCCAGGAAAACAGCAGCACACAGAAATATGGGACATGTTTTCTGAGATCCTGGTGCCCCATCCACATGAAGCACAAGGGAGAACATGCTGTTTTGGGAGCCCCTTTCCATGTGTCTGTGTTCACCTCAGACTCTGACAGCCCACAGCCAGCCTGCATCAAAGACTTACCTAACTGACCAACGTGCTTAAGTGCCGAAGGCATTTTTAATTTTTTATTTTAATGGGCCTGCGAGTCTAAATCTCATTGACTTTCAAATCGACTGTGCAGATCAATGCACAATGCCCTGACAAGGCAAGATGGTTTCCAGCAGAATGTCCTCCTGCACATCAGCCAGCCCTCTTCGATGCTGCTCCAGCACCGTGGGATTCAGCTGTAATCTCCTCCAACCCTGGAATTTCTGATGAGTCCTCGAGCCAGACCTTCAAGTTACTTTGTGTAAGTAAGTGTCTGATGGAACTGATGCCTGACTCCCACTGAAATCTGGTGCCTAACCTGCTGAGATGCATCTGGAAATCCTATTAAAGAGCTACCTTGCACCTTTAAGTGCCTAAATGCATTTTTAAATGCTTTCTTAGGTCACTCAGGGATGGAAGGCCAGAACACTTCCAGAGGATCTGTGCTCCTAACTCACCTGCAGCTCCCTCAAGAAATCTCTTTCTCTCTGTGTTGTGCTGATGTCCCATGTAACCTTCCTCTTTCATTCCATCTTGTGTTGTTCATCACTGAAGGACTCTAAATAATTCCTCCCCCTTCCTTACTGTTGACATTTTTCTGAGTATTTGCAGGCCGTTATTAAATCACCTCTTTACTCATCCTTTATCTGAGCTGTACATAATTAGTTCCTTTAATCTTTCCTCATAGGTCAATCCTTCTAAACCCTTAATCATCTTTATCTTCTTTTCCTGGAGACCCTCCAATTTGCTGACACTATTTTTTTTTTCTTTCATTTTATTTTGCATCAAGGAGCGCAGCACACACACACCACAGGCCCTGGGTGCTTTCTGAAGGCTGCTCCCTGGGGCACTGCCCCTGTTTTGGCTTCAGCACTGCTGGTGCTGGATGGGGAAAGTGAGAAACAGCACTTCTATCCATGCAGGCCACAGCACTGGGCTGCTTCCCAGCTCTCAATCCCATACCCCTTTGACTTCCCACCTGGGGAGCTCCATCCTTCTTGCCATGAAGGATGCTGCTGGCTCCCATCCCAAGCACAGACACGCGGTGCCAGCTCCTGTCCAGCTCAGCAGTGCAGGACTTTGGCATGTGCATCCCAGAATAGCATGGCCTGTTTTGCTTTGCTCGTAATAAGGCTATTTCTGCGTTTTCATTTTTTTTTTTTTTTTAGTATTAGATTTGTCCTTAGTCCTTCCCTCTAAGGAAACTTTCTCAGCTGCTGTTGCACTCACCTTCACAGTACCCTTGGTTGATTGGGGAAACTAAAGCACTGTAGAAGGCAGAGGGCAGAGCCCTGGGCTTCTGTCAGGGATCCTGGCTCATTTGCTGCCTGAAAGTGCATGGCAAGAGCCCCACAAAGAGCAGGCTTAGCGGGCAATGTGATGGAGTAGCAACCACTTGGAGTTTGCACTTTACTTGTCTCTCTTATCCTAAATGAACACTTTTTTCCAGAATTATACCTTCATCCTTCTCCTAAGCATGCTCACCGGGGTGCTCCCTATCACATATTTCGCCTAAAACCAAAGGCCTCCTTCATCTCCCTTCCTTTTATTAATTATAATTTGCCTCTGGATTAGACTGATTGCAAATCAAAAAAAAAAAAAAAAAAAAAAGAAAAAAAAGAGATGAAGGCTGGGTTGGGGGGGGAGGGGGTTGGAATTTGACAGCTCAGCTCTGTTTTGCAGCACTTCCCAAATAAACAACCCCCTAAATGTGATTCTCGGAACAGGAAGCCATGGTGACCACCAGCCCTGGGGCACAGTCCCATTTACCAGCTGCTGTGTTTGTGCACCAGTCCCAACAGAGCTCCTGTGGTTACATCTCCCGTGGTGCTCTGCGCAGCAGCGTGGGCTCAACCCTCTCCCACACGTGATGAAACCGTGCCTTAGGACGGCTGTCAGTCCTGCAGCAAGCTGGCTTTCCCCTTTTCCACCTGCCACAGCAAAGCTTTGCAAACACTGCATGAGGTCACCCTGTCTCCTTGGAGGGGAGGGCTGCAGGTTGACCTGCTCTGGATGCGAGGAGGGATCTGGCTGGCCTGAAATGTGCCCAGCTGTGCTGCAGTGTGTTCCTGTGGTTTCCTGTGGCCACAAAGTGCTCCAGTTGTGGTGTGAGGGTAGTCAGGCGGGGGCTCTTGGTGGATGTTAAACAGATGAGACTGTTAAATGTGCCTGGAGGCACCCACTTGTGCATAACGAGGACGCAGAGCTGCATGCTTACGCAAGGACTCCTGGAAATGATGGAGATGCTGCTGACAGGGATGTTTTTGCTTGACTGGGATGTTAAATACTTGATCGATGGAGCAAGGGTCACCCTGAGCTCAAGCAATGGGGCAGTGTGACCTTAGGAAGGAACGTGGAGAGGCTGTAGCATTGCCCTTCCTGCCAGCAGCAGGCAGGTGAGCCCCACTGATGCACAGCTTCACTGTGGGTTTTCAATGCTGTTCCCTAAACACAAACCTGCTAACTAGGAGACTTTCAGGCTATTCCTAGTCTTGGGCTCAGGAGGGTTGGCTGGAGCTGCTCTGCCTGGAGCGTCGTGCACGCAGCAGGGGAGATGCATACACAGCTCTGCCCTAAAGCACAGTGCAGCACTGTGCTCATGTGCTCTTGGTGTGGCCATACCTCATCCTTTCCCCCTTTCTGATGCTACAGGGGATGAGGACTGCCTATGTCACATCCTTACCGTGGCTTTTACAGAGCCCCATACACCCATCTCCTGCTGCTCAGAATTGTCAAAACCACTTCCAGCCCCCTCTGAGCTCTGATGTTTCCAGATGGGACTATTAGACTCCCTAGGAGTGCAACTGTAAATATCTGCAGAAATGCCACAGAGCACTGCAGTGCGGGAGTGTCACGAGCACCGGAGCTGCCTTCCCTCTGTACACTCATCTTTGCCCACAAAAAGAGCTGCACCTCCCATGGGCTCAGCATCAGCACTGCTGTGCAACAGCTCCGTTATCAAGACTCACATGGGAAGCAAATAAGTGGATGCAATTACTGCAAGACAAGCCCACTTTCCAGCCAGCCCCATTAACTGACTTCCTGCACCCCACCAGCACGCCCTGCGGTTTCCCTCCTCCCTCGTGCTCTCCTCTGGCTGGCGATTGCAGGTCCCTTCTCAGAAAGGGTGAAATCCCAGGCTGTACTCAACGTGGTTGCAAAACTCCCAGCGACTTCAAATCTAAACACTGCCACCAGCATTTACAGAACTCAGCGGGGAGAGCCGGGAGCAGATGCCTCGCTCTGGGAGCCATTTATTTGGAAGCATTTAAACTATCTTGTTATGTTTCTCTCACAGTGCTCTCGCACTGAGCACTTCCCACACAGCATGCAGCCCCAGTCCCTCCCCTGCCCTTCGTGCATCGTGGCACAGAATGGGGTGACTGTGTCCTTCCCTTGATGGTTTCTCCCAGGTGGGAGTGCCATAGCCTCTGTAGCACGTGTTGCTTTCCAGAAGAGCCAACACACCTTTGTTTTGCCCCCAGACTGCTAACAACTAAAGGCCCTTTATGTGCCTGCAACCTGGTGGGATCCCAGATGTGGCTGCAGGGGTGTGAGTCCACGTCTCCTCTACCTGGGACATTTGTTACTGAGAATTTTCCTTTAATAAGAATGAATACGTGAAACTGCTCAGAGTCAGGACTTGCCTTTTTTTTTCTGCATGCTGGGAAACAAGTTTGTTTTAATGCAAAGCTTGCCACACTTCATAATTTTTCAACAGATTATTTTTAATAGAAGGAATAATTTTTTTCTTTCCCTTTTCCTTTTTCCTTTTCCCATTTCTTTTCCCTTTTCCCTGTCCTCTTTATTTTCCTTTTTCTTTTTCCCCTTTTCCTTTTCCCCTTTCCCTTCTTCTTTTCCCTTTCTCCTTTTCTCTTTTCCATTTTCCCTTCATCTATATTTCCCTTATTCCTTTCCCTTTCCTCCGTCTCCCTTTCTCTCAGCCTCCAACCCACCCGGTGCAATTTAAGTGCCCTCAGTATGGAGATAAAGTTTCTAATTTTGGCAGACGGACGACTTTCCAAAGGGCACAGTGCAAAAACACTGTCAGAAATCTCCAAGGTGTAAATGTTTGTGTGCTATTTGTCAGCAGTGCGCTCCCCATATTCAGAATGCCTTTGGTCCCAAACACACTCTGTTCCTCCCGGAGCTGCATTTCATTACATATCAAGGCAGACATTAGGCAGCAGATGGTTCAGCAGAACAGTCATGGAGGATGTGCTTCCCCAAGGGGAATACACTTCTCAGACTGATGCTCGGTGGGATAGCACGATGGGCAGAAATATAAGACCCATTTAAAAATATATACCAGCACCAGAACTCTGTTAGGGGCTCATTCCTGAGGAGATCTGAGATATGGGCACACCAAGCTGTGCAAGTGCTCAAGCAGTCCCATGGAGTAGATGGAATCTGAATGTTTTCTTGCAGGAAGAAGCCCAGAAATTGTGTGTCGTGGTGCTGAAGCTGTCACTGTCAGCACGGCCGGCCCCGGGTTGTGTGGGGCAGGACACATGTCACTGCTGCCACTGCTCTGCTAAGGACGGTCCTGTGGGAACGTCCTGACATCAAAGTGACATTGCTTAGCAGCCTAGGTCTGCGGTTTCTGTCTCACGCCTCGGTTTCGTCGGTGTTGATTTCTTTTTTTTCCACCCACCTTGGGGCAGGGAGATGGCAAAGCGCAAAGTGCAAAGTTACCTCCTCCGTGTGCATTGATTCAAGCACCCACAGGTGGCTCAGAAAGTCAAAACAGGGCTGCTAACTTCATTCACAGACAAAACTTCTGCACGTAGCCCCTTTCCAAATCGGCTTCCATGCAGCAGAGCTGACACACAGCCCTGCTTCTCTCACTTTTGACAGCACAGCTCTAAGCAAAGACAGAAGCAGCGACAGCTTTGCCAAAGCCACCACCGAGTTTCTTAAATCCCCCATCCCTTCAGACAAGGACAGCAGTGGTGTCCCTGCATCCGTCTGCCTCCTGACAGCAGCTCCCATCGCAAATATTCTCAAACAAATGGCCAAGCAGGGAGAAGCTCACAGCCCTGGGGATGTGATACAGCAGCACGTCCCCTCCTTCTGGGCGCTGGTGTACAAACAGCAGTGGAGAGCTGCACCGAGCTGCTTCCTGCAGGCTCTCAGCATCACTCAGAGGGGGCTCAGCAGGGAGCAGCTGACAGACCCTTGTGAAGGGCCCCGGATTAGCAAAACGATGTCTGAGATGGGCTTTAAAGCCAGCAGCCCCTTTCAAAACGCAGCTTTGAAACCTCCGTCTCCCCTGATGCCGCGGACTGAAGTGAGACACTTTCACGCCCTTGAAAAAATGGTTTATTATACATATAGAAGAGAAAAAATAAAGGATAGAGAATTCTCTTGCCTGTCTTCCTTTTTTTTTTTTTTTTCTTTTCCTTTTTCCCCTTTTCTTTATTTACCAAAAGTACCTCCAAGGCTAATGGCATTTTCTTTGGCCGCTGGGAGCAGAGGAAGATTGAAGTCTGAAATATGAAAGCTCTTCTCTGGGTTTTTAACAACTTTGGATCACTCTAGTTAACTCTCAGCCTCAGTTCAAAGCACAACTAGGAACTGAAAAGCTGGGTCTGGTTTTCTATTAGAAATGAGCAATAAATGTTTTCTTGTCTCAGAAAGAAAGATGGAGGCTTAAAATTCCTTGTCCTGGAAGAGAAGTCAAAATCTCTGAGACTTTTGTGAACTGACAATAAATAAATAAATAAATTAATAAATAGCCCGCAATACCTCATTTTGATGATATCAAAGTGTTTCATGTGTGACCTCTTTTTCATTTAGAAAAGTGTTTTTATTATAATCAGCTTAAATTTCAAAACAAAGTCACTTTGAATAAAAAGTTAAAACGGCGTTGTCTTCATCTCTTTTTTTTTCTTTAACCCGACAGAAGAAATTCATCAAACTGGCTCTTTCTGTGAAGCATTTCAATTGAGATGAATCAGCCTTTTTCAAACTGAAATAAATGTCTTAACAAGATATTCCTGCCTGGCTTTTGCTGTTCCAGAAATGGTGTATTTTCTTGTACGAGCCTAAATGATGACGGGCAGCACAGAGGATGGAAGTTTTGGGTAATGCGAGGCTGGGCTTCAAACAGAGAACGTACATCTGCAGGAGTTAGACCCAAGAATGACAAGGATGACAGTGATTAGGAAAAATGTCTTTTCAGAAAGAGCAGTGATGCATTGGCACAGGCTGCCCAGGGAGTGGTGGAGTCTCTGTCCTGGAGGTGTTCAAGAAAAGGGGAGATGTCACATGGAGGGACGTGGTTTAGTGGTGTGGTGAAACTTTGAGGGAAAAAAAACGTTGGGGAAGCTTTTCAAGTTGTATTCAGACTCTGAATATCTCTGTTATTTCTGTGAGAGCTGTCTGTATGTTGCCCTTGCCTTATCAAAGCTTGGCTCAAGGAGCAGCTGCTGAAGGAAAGGGCCAGGATCTGAAGGTGGGAAGGAGAGCTGTGCTGAACCTTGGTGCTGCTCTGAGTAATCTCTGTTTCTTGCTTTCCTTCTGCAATGCCAGAGGGTAATAGGGATGGGCCAGCAAGATGATGTGTTTGGTGGTCAGAGGATCATAGACACGTGCTTCCCACCAGCTGATGGTATCTCCACTTGATTTCTGAAAATCTTAAGCATGGACCGTATTGGCCAGGAGCCCTCCAAGCATTCAGAGCTAGACAGAGAGTTAACTTGATGCTCTAATCTTTGCTTTTCTTCTGACCTTAATTTGCTTCACGATCATGAGCTGCTCATGCAATCTTCCTTGCACAGAGGCTCTCCAGAAGTGCAATGAGAACAATATTCAGTTGTAGAGGAGAGCTGGAAGAAATATCCCTGCAGTTACCCTATTTGGCCAAACAGTAGTAAAGATGAAGGAGATTTATCACACTTAAACCAAGTGCCCTTTGGATGTACAACTTAAACTGCTAGCAGGAACTGACTCAGTTCTTTATTGTGTTCCAAGTGCCAGGTTTCTTAGCTCCTGTGAATCAGCTTTATCTTTCACAAGACTGAATCCAGGCAAGTGGACATATAAGTGGGCTCCCAGGTGCCTCCTGATCACACACAGCAGGTTGTTCTCAACAGCATCTGCAAGAGGAGTTGGATCTGCAGCCAACACAAAAATGTTTAGCTTTGGTTGAAATAGTGGATGATCTAGATGATCTAGGCAAAGTTATTTTGAAAAATGGGGTGAAGAAACCCCAAACGATTTGATGGAGAATTAGTTTCCACTTAAGGGAAGAGTTATGTTAAGAATAGTAAGGACAGCAGTGCATGAAGAGACAAGAAAATAGAAGAGAAAGGAGAAAAGAAGATCCTCTAGGAATCAGGCATCAGTGTAAGACATAGACAAGGTTAATTTCCCAGGGTGGATGGATAGTAGGGATGAGGATGCAGGGAGCATGGAAGCTGGGTCTGTCTGGTGAGGTTCAGCCTGTCAGACTGACACCTGTGGGGGACCTCAGGCACTTCCCCTCTCCTCCTCACCTCCTCCTTCACCGAAGTTGAAGATTTGCCTGGTAATTCCCTTATCGGAAGTTTGTGCTAAGAACGCTTATCTGGATTTTACAGGCGCCTCCTGGCACCAGACCAAGCACGGAGGAAAGCATTTCATTCTTCTTCAGTTGTTAAATGAAAGCAACATTGTAAGCCAACAATATTATTCTCATTAATGGGAAGGGACTGCTAATGATGGGAACATATGTGTTTGGCTTTCAAATGAGACTTGCCATCTATCCCCGCTTTTGACCCCGGTGCAGCTTAGCAGGGCTAAATCGCTTTTTAAAGCCGAACGGAGTGAACCTTAATTGAGGCATTAAGGGTGCGTTGGCTCATCTTGCTGGGACCTGCTGGCTGCTGCTGCTCCACAGGAGTGCTCCAGGAACAGGAGCACAGCTCACGAGTGGCTGGGTCCGCCAGTGGTGGGTTTTGTGTGCTTTTTTTCTTTTGCAGCCCCCTCCCCCCACTCCCTCTGCCAGCTCTGTCCCTCTCTATATATTTATTTTTTTCTCTCAAATGTAATTGAAAGTCATTCTTTTAACTTTATTTATTTATCAGCTTGATACATTTGAAATTGCAGGCGCCTTCATCTCAGCATTCATTTCCTTGCCCTTTAATGTGGACCTGAGTCAATTCCCCATCCTTTTCAAAGCTGCTTATTAGTTCTGTGGCACTTCCCCCCACCTTTCCCTTCCCTGATTTCTCCTTAGCTGTCAGCTGCAGCAGAGCCCAACAGCCCAGGGACACCCAGGGACACCTAGGCTGTATGAGCAGAGGAGGTGGCATCACCCTGAGCCTGCTGGGATGCAGCTGAGGTTCCCCCCCCAAAAAAAGTCCTCACAATGGCTCTTCCCATATTGTGCTGCTGGCCAAATCAGCAGCACACTGCGTGGTGATAATCCCTCCTTACCCTTAAAAAAGTTTTGGGAGAGTGCCTTCCCTGAGCTGGGGGCTTTTTTGGGTCCTCTCTCTTGTTGCATAGTGCACCTTTCTCACTGAGTGCCCTTCAGGAAGGGGTATTTTTTTTCTCTAGCTGGCAATGCCTGCACCCAGAGGACTTCTGCCTCACAGGGCAGGCAGTGCAGCTGGGAGGCCACCAGGGGAACAGACTGCAACCCCCAAAAAAGCCATGTGTCATCATCTCCCTTTACATAGAAGGACAGGAGCCTCTCCCAGCCAGGGAAATGGTGGCTCTTGCCAGGCACAGAGAGCTCAGGCAGCCTGTCTCGGGTATGCCTTGCTGGGAGCTGAGCTGCTTTGTCGCCTCATCACTGAGATGTGGCGATTAGAAAGATCCACTGCAGGGTTTGGGACACAGTGAGGAACCTGGTCACATTGTGAGCTATCACCACACAGTGCTAGGGCAAGCTCAGTGTGCAGGGAGCTGTGATAAGGCAGTTGCTCTGCGGGACATTTGCCTAAGGCTGCAAGAAAAGAGCCCATGAACCTCCTTTTGCTGATGAAAATTACTCCTGTTTTTTATTTAATTTTGCTTTTTTTCCCCCCCTCTCCCCCCAGGCCTCTTCTCATCCCCTTATCTTCACCTGTAGTTGATAGATTAATGCATGTCTCGAGAAGATAAATGCACTTTCAGATCTTCAAAAAGCGAGGCAGCCTCTGAAACCTGTGCTTACAACTGCTTCTGGCTGGCAACAAGGAAGGCAGGCAGAGATACATGACCTTCAGCAGCACCAAGGTCAGGCTGGGATGAAGGTGCTGCGACCCAGGGGCAGCAGAGACCCAAGGACCAGGGACTTGTCACCCATCTCCCATGTGAGCTTACCTCTGCTCTCCTTCTTCAGGCACTGAATGAGAGTATTGGGGTGGAGGAGAGAAGCAAACTCTCCAGGATTCAGCGCTGTACACAGTGACCTTAGCTCAGCCATAAAACCAGAACCTGGATCCATCAGTTAGGAAATAAATGTCTAGCTCCCAATGTGCAGTGCCACAGAGAGCCACACTGCACCCGTTCTTGTACTCCATGAAGACAGAAAGTCCAATGTAGGTCTGTCTTGGCCACCTCCAAACATCTCACTGTGCATTAGGACAACACCAAGGGCCTTGTGATTCTGACTACCATGAGTGCTGCAAGCGTACTTATCTGGGAGCCTCAACCAACATTAATTCAAAATAATAAATTGATGGAAAATACAAAATTTATTCCAAAACTACATCTTATATATCCCCCAAGTCCCACCGTGGCTTCAAAATATTCATCCTTGAATTTGCACTTCTGGAGAAATATTCCTTCCAGCTTCTTCCCAGACATCCAGAAACATGATGGCATCCCAGGCTGCCTGGTGCTGCAAAGAGGATGAGGAGGAGGCACGTTATCAAGGAAGGTTGGAAGAGCAGGACTTGTGTGTACAGAGCTGAAGTGGTGGCTTGGGGGTGGGAGAAAATGTAATTCTGTTAGAGCAGTTCACAGGCATTTTGAAGCTCATCCTTGTGAATTAGAGACCGAGTGAAGTCATTAAACCCTAATCAGAAGCAGCTAATCAGGAATCAGTGGGAGATCTTCCAATTAATCGTGGCTAGAGCTGGTGGAGCTGCAGTGCTGGCTGCAGGGGAAGGAGGATGGCAGTAAGGGATGAGCAGGAGCCTGGTGTCCTCAGCCAGAGACAGCACAGTGGGGCTGTGCAGCCCAGAGGGGCACATGGCAGATCTGGGGCCTCTGAAGCTTTCAAGGTGCCACGGAAGTTGCCTGGCTGCCTGGGATCTCCCTATAGTTTCAGAAAGGTACAGTGACCCAGGGGTGGCTTTGTGGATACTCAGCTGATCTGCTGCAATGAAGGGGAAGGACTGCTCTCATGCACACTGTTAGCAGGGGTCCACTGCCTCACACGTGCCAATATGTTAACATCTAAGAGCCTCCAAATACTTTACATAAATATGGTGTGTGAAGGTGCCTGGACTCCTGGATTCCTACTATACCACTGGCTCATAGTCATAGAATCTTTAAAGTTGGACATGACCCCTAAGATCCCCAAATCCAACCCCAACCCATCCCACCCATGCTCACTGACCACGTCCCTCAGTGCCACATCTCCAAAGTTCTTGAATGCCTCCACCACTCCTGGGCAGCCCGCTCCAGTGCCCAACCACTCTTTCTGAGAATAAGTATTTCCTAGTATCCGACCAGAACCTCCCCTGGCACATCTTAAGACTATTGCCTCTCATCCTAACTGGAACTGGAACACAATCCCACTTTGTGCTCCTTTCTATTTTATCATTTAAAAAATACACCTGAAGGATACAGCACACTTCTTGCTCCATTCAAAGCACCTGGGGAAAGAGCAGAATTATTCCGGCACTTTGGAAATTCTCTTACTTCCTGCTCCAGAGAAACGTCTCTCTTTATAAATCTTACTGTATCCATAAAATCCTTTTCTATTCTTTAGCTTCTGCTTGACTCCCTCTAACGTGACTGTTACACTATTGCATTCAGGCTGCACTATAAAAGGACTGAAGTGCATTGTGTCGGATTGAGCACGGCTGTAAATCCTTGCCACGTTGGAGTCAACACAAATTGAATTCCACCATGGCTCTTCTTCAGTGGGTTTGCTGTCTACCTTTTAAATTTGCCAGAGCTGAGATGCAATTTAACTTAAGTAACTAAACTGAAAATGTGCACAACATTGCTGTCGAGCATTAGCTGCCAAGGGTCAGGTGTGTAGTAGAAGGGGCACTGAGTGTTCAGTGTGATACCCTGGAATCCAAATGAATGCAATCAGCACATCTGTGTTCACGTTTGAAAATGTGGACTTAATAGTGGAACCCCAAGGGACAGATTTGCTGGAGAGCCCACCCTTTATTAGACAGCAGAGTGAAAGCAAAGTCTGCTGCGATTCCCTGGAGTCTGATACATCACTACTCGTGTGCTTACCCCTTTTAGTGGGAGTGCTGCAGTGGGAAGCTGTGTTCGGAGAGGTTTTTAATCCAGGTTGAGATGAAGCTTTTTAATCCAGGTGGCAGTTTAGGCCAATTCCTGCTCCATTGCATAGCCCCATAAATAAAGATGTTGGCAAAACTGAGGAGGGAAGTAAACCAGAGACAGGACTGAGAAGCTCTTGTACTGAGGACTTTGCCATGGAGCTGCAGCACGAGAAACCACCTGAGACCAAAATCTTCTTGGTGGTGTATGTTACTGGGCACAAACCCACAAACATCCCCACTGACCTGGCCTGTCCTCCTCCAAACCTGTGGGCAGCAAACCTGCAACTCTGCTGGTGGGGCTGGGGATTCCCAGTGCTTGGAGGACTTCTTAGATACCAAGATCACTTGTCCTGTGCCCTGAATGGCCGAGACAGATGCAAGGGTCTCACCAAGCAGTGTGAAGGAGGAGGTTCAGCATCACCAGAGCACCTAAGTCCAGGTGTTACCACAAGGACAACATCCTTGAGTCACATAGTGCTCCTCTGTTTCCTCTGTGCAAGCTTGTTTCCCCAGGGCTTTGTGTCCCGATGTCCTGTCTGTCTGCTGCTCTCCTCACCATCTCTATCTCTGTGACTGTGCTGAGCTATTGATTTCTGCCTGGCTCATTTTCTAAGTTTGGGGAAGGGGGGAGGGATGCCCCAAGGGAAGGTTGGAGTAAATTGGCAATTTGTCTCCACCTTGCTTTCAACATCCCTTACTTGAGGTCTCCATTGCATCTTTGTCCTTGCTGCAGTTTTTCTGCCAAACACTACTTTTCCCCTCCTCACAACTCCCAAAAGAGCTGTTATTTATGACTGGTGGAACAAAACCAAATAACACAAGCTGGTTCTCAGCCCACAGGAGGATATCCATCAGCGGGGACTTCAGAGAAAGCCTTTTGTTTAATTATGGGACCACCCAGGTTCTCCCTGGACCCTCCTGGCCAGCCTCCTTTTATATTGTATCAGTGAGAAGTCCTCGAGCTTCTTTCCCCTCCACTGGAGAGTGATGGTTTAAATGAGCTCAGATGATTTCTAGGTGTTCTCTTCTATTCCTGTTGGTGCAAATCTTTAATTACTCAGTATACTTAACGTCTGGGGAAGGCTCATCCACTTCATAGTCAGTTTGGGAATGATAAAAATTATTCTACAAATAATTTTCCAAAGGGCACACGCCATTTCTGATTTCCATCTTCTTCTCTCCATATATAATCAGAACCTTTCTCTTTTTCTTTTTTCTTTTTCTTTTTTTTTTTACAAAAATGCAAAACAAAAGGATGTCACTGAGTATGAGAAACAATTTTAGCAAATCCTTCCCTGATTCTTCTTTTTCTTCAATGACAGAAGGGTCAAAGTGTTGGTGGGGTTTTGGGGGGTTTGTTGCAAGGAGGAACAGTAGATATCTCTTCCACTCAGAGCCAGAACAATGACGTATACTGGATGGAGAAAGGACATTGAGAGTGTGTACAGCTGACACCTCTTGGGTGGTGCCATGAGATGTTGGGAATAGAAATGGATTTCGTTAGCAGAGGGAGAAGCTGGTGAGTGCAGACTACAATAACTCACCTGGCCCTGAGCCCCAGGAACCCTTCCCAGCTCTGCTTTGCATTTTGCCAATTGTTTCTAGAAATGACCGCTTTTCATGGGCATGTCGCGCAGTGATGAATGGCTGAGGACGTTCTGCGAGGATATCTGTCTCCACTGAGGCTCTGCGAGTCAGCTACTCCATGTCTAGCTGCTACTTTTCTGTCTTAAAAGCCTCAATATTCCCCACTCAGCTCACCTTCCTGCTCTTTCCTGGTCTCCAGATCCATTAGTCTGTCTGGGCTGGTACCCATTAAACTGCTGAACATGGGCTACTCCAAGCAATCTAATCAGTGCTGCAGCTATTAAAGGCAGAAATAGTCAGCACGCCAGTCACCAGAGCCGGCAGTCTGGCACTTGGGTGAAGGGAGAAGTTTTGTGAGTGATTGTCCTTGCTTGTGAGGAGCCAATGAAGACAATGTTTGGTTGCTGTGACAGTGGTTTTTAATAAACACTTTGCTAACAAGGAGCAGAAGTCTGGGTTTTGTGAAGTGCCACCTCCCAGACACAGCAAGATGGGGGATTATTGCTGCCTGCCATCCTGGTGTGAGGAAACTGATGCGCAGATCATGGGATGGGAAGATGCAGGAGGTGACACTGGCATTGCCCTAAGTGTACACGGTCAATCCATATGGAATAGGTGTGCAGGGGTCCTAGACAGAGTGCCCCTTGCTGAGCTCCCCTGTGAGGGAGATGCAGGCTGCCATGATGAGCTGCAGGCCACCATGAGGAGCTGCAGGCCACCATGAGGAGTTGTAGGTCCACCATGAGGAGTTGTTGAGCCACCATGAGGAGTTGTAGGTCCATCATGAGGAGCTGTAGGGCCACCATGATGAGCTGCAGGCCACCATGAGGAGTTGTAGGTCCACCATGAGGAGCTGTAGGGCCACCATGATGAGCTGCAGACCACCATGAGGCCTCCCCTCAGCCTCCTCTTCTCTGAGCCAAACGAATCAAGAGACTTCAGCTGTTCCTCACACACTGTGCCCTCCAGACCATCTCCATAGCCCTCTAATAGTTATATGTCTTTTTTGCACTGTGGCACCCATAGTCCTGAAATTCCCCAGCCACACTTACTCCTGTTTGGACAAAGATTTATCTTAACTTAGACCCACTTTTCCTCACCCCTATTTCTGTGCTTATTTGTTTGGATCATCTGTTAAACTCCTCTGAATGAGACATTTTAGAAAGGGGTGACTCTGTCCCCACAGTGTGTAAAAAAGAGACTCTTAGTTGATGACTCTGAGTCCTGCAGATCCCAGCTCTGCCTCTGGGTAATGCTCAGAGGTTTGCCTGGATGGCTGTACTCAAAAGCAGCTCTGCTACCAACTCCTGCTCCTGGGAAAAAAAAAAAAAAATAATTGCTTTCTCAGTTTAATTTGCTCTCCGTTCAGCAAGCAAACTGTGGAAAACTAGCCAAGAGTTTTATTGGCACTTTTAAGTCATAAAAAATAAAATTAAATTAAAAAAATAATTTAAAAAGCGATTCACCCTTTATACTGATATAGTTCAGGCTGGCCAAACTTTTAAGCGTACACTTGGCCTTTGTCTGGGAATGCTTTAAAAATGTAATATCAGAGTGTTGAAACGAAGATGTCGGACAGTAGGTGTGCTCCTTGCTTGAAAAGGGCCCAGGTAAGAATTTGCTCGGTGGTGACATCCCATCCATCAGAGATGTTGAGGTTTTGTCACAGTTCCCAGTAGAGCAAATTGTCACATAAATCAGGGCAGGTGGAGCCAGTCGAGACGTGGGATCCAGATGCATTCACTGTAAAACTACAAGTCATGTGTTGAGAATTTCTGTTTTCTGCACTTCGTGTTAATTTAAAGAGAAAATAAGACAGTTAATTCTCATTTTGGATAGGAAACCTGCTGAGTGCATTGAAGTGACTGGAGATTTTTTTCCCCCTCTTTGGTGTGTGTACATGATTTAGTTTTGTCACGCTTGGCCTCTGGGATTTATACCAGTAAATCCCTATGCACTCTGTGGAAAAACATAACCCTGGAAGCCTGAAGACACGTTTTGCTGGCCTCCCAGATGGTACATGAGCAGCCCTGCTGGGTGGATGGCATCTTTCACAGCATGCAGCCACAGCCCTAAGAGAGTCTTACTAGGAAGGATGTTAATGCCTTTGACTGTTTACTTTTTGTTTTTAAGCACCATTTTGTGTGTGTGTGTGTGTGTTCAGTGTTTTTCTTAACCCCTAGAGAAGGGGCTGCTTACAGCTAATGGACTGCTAAAAGTCTTCACCTCCAGACAGAGAAAAGAGCATTAGAGATGCGTGAAGGGCTGAGGGATCAGAGTGCCCAGGGAACCTGAGGCTGCAATTCCAGGTGCTTAAAAACCACCCTTAAAGCAAGAAGTTCTTGGTGGTGACCAGGTTGAATCCAGCATGAAAATCAGATGTTAATTCAGGAGCCTTAAAGAACACCTGAAACTTGCCTAAAACAGCTCCTGGTTGGTGAGAGCACCCAGACTTTTAATTGGTGCTTGTTCAAGGCCTTCTCACTCTTTGGGGAGTTAGCTTTGAATGCATATGAGATGCTGAAATTTGGAACTCTCCTGCGGAACAGACATTGTCACACTTGCGGATTCAGAACAGCCAAGAGTTTCATCCAGCCCATTTGTAATCCCTTCATTTAGATGGAATGAAGCGTTTCGTTCTGATAAGGTCAAAGCATGAAAATATGAATATATTAAAATACGTGTCAAAATGAAGGTAATCAAAATGAGAACTGGAGCAAACACTATTGAAATAATTCACTCTGATTTCCCCCCCCCTCCCCCTCCCCCCCCGATATATTTCATCACCGTGGACGTATCCTCATGAAATGTTTCCATGGGAAAACTCTATTTTGCTAGTAGATAGCTACCCTGACTGAAATAATATGATTTTGATCAACTCTTGGAAAAATACAGGCTTTGGGAGAGTGATGCTCGAGATCCCCAGTGCTGCCATCAATCACATCCCCGCCTGCAGGCTGGTTGCCTCAGCAAGCCCTGGGAGCACGGCTGCTGCTGCTGTGACTCACAGGACCCTGGTGACCCTTAGCTGAGGGTTTGTGCTCAGGGCTTCCTGAGAAACTGAGATTTAATCCATAGCTTTCCTCCCGTGTCTTCATGAAGACCTGCTGGCATCCTTAGAGCCACAGCAACGGGGCTGTGCTTGCAGTCCTGTCCCCCGCAGAACAAGACGGTCATTCAAAAGGAGTGAATGCAGTTGCAAATGAACACCTTAACATTGATCCAAGCTACGGTCATCTCACAGAATCTTAATTGCAGGCCTCTCCTTCCCCATTGCACAGCAGTTAATCCTTCTCCATTGAGTCCTCCCCTCCTCTGTGCAAAAACACGAACACTGCATCTTCATCCCATGCTCCCTGGCCCTAGTCCCCCCCGCACTGCCAGTGTTTCTCTTCCAATACAGCCTTCTGACAAAGGAGGGATCTTGGCTCATAAAGGGAAAGAGATGAGATTTGATTCACAAAGGGAAGGCAATGGTAGAAAGGTGAAAAAAAGTGGATGCCCCCTCCCCGAAAAATAAAGAAATATGGGCAGAAAATGAAAGAGATTTAAAGCAGCTATCAATCGGTGGCTGTTCCAGCTTTAAGAGCTGTTGAAACAACATAATAAAAGGCAATAAATGGGGGATTTATGGCCTACCTGCTGGAAATAGCTTGCTGCATCTACTGTGTGGGGTGAGAGCAGTGTGCTGGACTGTGTGTGGGGTGCTTATGGGGCCAAGTGAACAACCATGGCTGTGCCTCCAGTTCCCTCCATCTGCACTCCGAACCCCACATCGATGGGGGGTGGGGTACTTTGTGCTTTAAAGGTGCTGCTTTACTCCAGTTTGAATAGTTAAACCCCAGACAACCCCTTGCAATCAATGGCAGTAGGCTGAAATTTTAAGGGCCAGGAATTTACCACTGGAGTTGGACCCTCCAGCTAAATCTCAATGGCAGGGAAGGTGAAGACATACAGGACTGCCTACAGCAGCATCTAGAAGGCTTGTAAACTGCTAGTGCATATTTAGATTTCAGGAAAATCACTGGGGGGGGAAAATAGATCTACAAAACCAGAACCAAACTGGGAAGAAGAAAGTCAGTGACTGAACGTGGAGTTTCTAATGACCTCTTCAGGGCTGAAAGTGTCCTTTTAAAGAAGAAAGTAATTTTCAGCCCTGCTCAAAATCCACAGAGGGCTAGAACCACATTGGCACTGAAAGACAGCAAGGCAGTGTGTGGCCTAGCATGGAGCCTTCCCCTGTAATTCCTCTTTCCCTCCTTCCTCAGACCCAGTATCCATCTCCTGCTGTCACTCTCACTCTCCAGCCACACGGTACATGCTTTTGTTCTGCACGGCACGGTAAATCTCAGTGGTGACACAAGCAGCTTTGACATATCCGAAGCTGTTTGTTCTCATGGAGGAAGGTGGAAAGGGGACACGGGAGGGGGACATCGCCGCAGTGCAGGAGGTGAGCTGCAGCATGGCACAGTGCTGTAATCCAATGGGGCCGGAGTGCACCAGAGAGACAGATCTGAGATGAGGAGAGAAGGGGTGCATTGATCCCATGTCCCTCCAAATCCTCCCCACAGAAGTGTTGGCAAGTAAGGGTGGGGGAATAGTAGTGATAAGCTGAATAAACGTTCATCCACAATAAAAAGCTGGGAGCTTGCACTGCAGCCCTTGTGTACACACTTAGGGGAAAGATTGTTCTAATTATAACAGCCCAACCAGAGGGACCACAAGGCGTGGAGCTAGGGATCAAGTGAGCTGATCCACAGCAGAGAGGCAGTGACAGCCTTCTCCTTCCTCCTGCCTCAGCTGTGCTCCTTGTTTGCCCTTTCTATTTGGCCATGGCTGGGAAATTGGTCTTGCTAATGGAGTGGGGGAAGCAATGGCCTCGGTGTGTTGGTCCTGTGAAGGAAATGGCAGTGGCAGCAGCATTGTCCTCCCTTCCTCTGCAGCTTTCCTTCCCGAATAGATTCTCCATAACTACTGTGACAGGAAAAGTTAAAGGTTTGAGAGCTGCAGGTTTGCAAACTACCAGGAAAGGATTTGGATGCCTCAAAAGAAAAAGAGCAATTTCCCATCATTGCAGAACCAAGGGTCAGGTCCTCCCCGAGCGATGTCGGCAAAAAAAAATGAAAGAGTGATTTAATAAACCACAGCTTCTCTCCATTTGTTGTAGGAAATTTTAGGGTTGGCTTTAGAGATTCTAAAGGTCGAAAAATTCCTTCTTTCTAAGGAGCATAAAGAAGTGGTTTGAGTGGTTAGAAACTCCCCCACTCACAAGAATTTCATAAAGAGAACTGGGGTTGGAAAGAGAGGTCGAAAATATGTTTTGGAACTTTCAGAAGGGAGCAGTTCCTGGCCTTGGACAACTTCTGCCTGGTGCAAGCTGTGCAGGAGAGGACCTGTTCTTGTCCCTCTTACACAAACTTTTCTCCACTGTAGTCAATCTTTAGCAAACAATTTTTTTTTTGGCAAGAAGCATGGAGTTAATGGAAATTCTGTGAATTTACAAACAATCATTCAGAGGGGAGAATGTGCCCATTTATCTGCTAATACAGTGGTTAAAAAAAGTCTTTCTTTAATTGCATTTGGAATCCATTCTAACGATTTAACCAGGAGAGTGTTAAGATGTCAAGGCTTTTTCATTAGTAATATATTCCCAAACAAAATCTTTGTTAAGATAGGTTAAGGCAGTAAATAGACCATTAATTTACAGGAACGTAATTAGTACCTTGCAGTTATTCATGAAAAAAAAAAGTAGGACTTCTTTTGTTATTACTCAATGGAAAGATTTAAAACGAATGTAGATTCAGCAGGTCAAAAAACACACAGGCCAAAAAGCAACAAAGATATTGATTAAAGTTTCAACAATAACCTTAACTCTGCCCCGATACCAAAACCAGCATAATTTATGGCAACAAAACACATTCTCCAAGGGGTAAATAATCAACACAGAAAAG
This sequence comes from Callipepla californica brunnescens, assembly GCA_023055505.1. NCBI lineage: Eukaryota > Metazoa > Chordata > Aves > Galliformes > Odontophoridae > Callipepla > Callipepla californica. The sequence goes on along the minus strand of JALIRH010000028.1, from coordinate 6,468,107 downwards.
AGCGTCCGGAGTTTTGAGCAATCAGAACTTGGCTGTAAAATAGTTTGCGTAAAGGGCCAGAGGCTATATGGCACCTCGGAATTTGGAAACGGTATTTGAGGCATTTATTTCCCTAGGAGATTGCTGGTAATGTTCAGCCACAGTGTTCGTTCCCAATGGCAGGATCATTTAATTGACACTGACATTATCCTCGCAGCATCGCCGTCATTCTGTTGAAAGGAATGGACGTAAAGCATTCTGTAGGGTCAAGGTCTATTCCGTTTGAGGTCCTCAGAATAAACGTTAAAAAACAACAAAACAACTAACAATAAAAGTTTGAGCATGAAAATATTCCTCAATTTGATGTTACTTTTGATCATTCTGAATTTTTGATTATTAATAAGAAGAGAATTTTAGCTGACTTCAGACTGACTGGAAACTAATTGTTTGAAGGGTTTTTGTTATATCTCCTTATTAGAAAGCTTGTTTTCACGTGGTACAGAAATTGAGTTTGAGCCAGTTTTAGCTGTTTCATGTGTATTACCACAAGTTGCAAAGCAAAAAGGAATTTTCAGGGGTCAGTAACTGTACTCATAGGATAGTAAGGCTATAAATCATAAGCATTGCTCAACAGGTAAAATATCACAATGTATTAGACAGTGGTTAATGTTCCAGTTATAAATAACTGTGAATTATCAAACTGAAAAAGAAGAAGTAATAAGGTTATCTTGTGCCGTACGAAGGAGTTCAAAGTTCAGCAGCATCATGAGATGAATGTATTACTGCTTACCAGCCCAGACCTTTTCCTGGCAACCAAAGGCAGAACAAATCTCACTTAGAGTCTTTCAAGAGAAGTGACAGAAGCCATTTTATATTTCCTTTTAATTAGCTTCCCTTACCTGTTTGTCACTGCTAATAATGTGGAGGTGCTGCACAGAGGTAGAAAATAGATGGGGAGAAAATAGGGAAAACTCAAATGAGAGATTTGTCAGGGAGTTTCTGTTTTAAATTGTTTCTTTTCCCTTCCTTCCCCTTCCTTCTCCTCCCCTCCCCTTCCTTTCCCTTCCCATCCCTCGATGTCCCTTGAGGTGCCTTGACTTCAGCTTCCCATCTTGCTATTGAACAAGACCAAAGGTGTGAAGCAGCAAATGGGGAAACTGAGGCAGGGAGCTACATGAGGAGGCAGTACTGGCATTCCAGGGCCATGTCCCTCATGATTCCAGCACTGCTGTTCATCAGGGTTCCTATTTCACCCCAGCTGGGCTGGATAAAGCCCAGGGTCTCCAGCCTGTTGAGTGGAGGCGGGTGGAGATGCTGGGATGCAGATCCTGGTTCTCCTTTGCCTCCTCTAATCTGGAGACGTTGACAGCAGGACAGACTCCTGCTGGGACAGGGCTACAGCTTGACCCTGCAGATGGTGAGGATCTCAGAAACTCTCCATGTCGTAAAGCTCTGCTGCAGGGTGAAGAATTTCAATAAGGAGAGGGGAAAAAAAAAATAAAGTGAGAGACAGAGAGAAAAGGGATACATTGCAAAGAACCTGACCTTATTTCCTCAGAGTGTGACTAAATCACACAGCTAAAAATAGGTAAGTGATTTGCTTTGATGCTGTAGGATTTTGCTGATACCACTTTTGTTACACATATAAATATAGAGATTTAATATAATATTTCCCTTACTGCGATGTCTTGCATTAAGGAGTCCTGAGAGCTGCTGTCTGTCTGCTGCTCTAAGTGTTGAGCTACAAGCTTCCTGGCTTCCAGGGGATGGACATGTTGATGTCCCATGGGTGACAGCAAAGAGGACAGACCCCATATTATGTCCATTTTGGGGCCACCACTGCTTTGCCCATCCCTGCGTGGTTTATTCCCTTTCTGACTGAGCAGGGAGTGTCGGCTCTGCCAGGCATCTGCAGCTTGAAGTGTACAAATGGAGAAAGCTGTTTAATACTAAACAATTATTCTGTTGCATAAAACTCTCGTATTTGTTTACTGAGGAGCCTATGCTGAACACAAACCCCCAGACAGAACTGTCAGGGAACAAGAGAAAAGAGATTGGTTTTATTTAAATTCAGAATGGAGTGTCTCACCAACGCTCATCTTTCTTTTTTTATTTGCCTTTGTGCTTTCCCTTTCCCTCATTCCCCTTCACTTTTCCTCTTCTCTGGCAAATTCCCTACTTGTACTTGGGGGTACCAGGCTGCCCGGTGAATGCACTCTCAGAGTGTTTATGAAGGGGGAAACTGAAGAAATGGCCACGCTCAAAGTATTTGGTTTCTTGGGCCCCAGGCTTGCCTATGCTCCTGGCTACCTGGGAGAGCCCACAAGGATGCTGCTGTGCCATTAACCACCCTCCTACTCTGAGCCATCTCATCACAATCCCAAGCTGCGCGAACATCACAGCTGTGAAGCGTGCTGCTTTCAGCCTGCAGCTGTGAGTCAGCTCTCCGAGGAAGAGCAGTGCTTAAACCCAGTGGATGATCTGTCAGATGCATCCCTGCCCACTGCATTCCTCCCCGCTGCATCCCTTCCCACTCCATCCCTGCCCACCACCAGCACGCTGTGCCCATTTGCGGGATGGAGCATCCCACTGCAGTGCTGAGCAGCCACAAAAGCACTAAATTAATTTTCATAAGAGCCTTTTGGTCAAGCAGCTCTGAGCCTTTTATAGACTTTAATTGAAGCTCAGAGTTAACGAAGCCTCCCTAACACGCCTGCCAGATAGAGGAGTGTTTATTGCCCCCTGTTTTGCAGAGGTTGTGCAGGGGGCTGGTGGGGTGGCTGTGTGTGCTGGGTTAGGGTTGCTTTCACCCTCAACACTAATCATAGAACACAAACTGTCTTGTCTTACTGAAAGAAACAAATCCCGGGGAGGTGTTCTGGATATGATGTTTTTCCCCTGGCTTCCCAAAGAAATTGCGAAGCAACATTTGGGGTTCATAGATTCATAGATTCATTAGGTTGGAAAGGACCTACAAGATCATCTAGTCCAACCATCCTCCCACCACCATCCCTACCCACCAAGCTACTAAATCAAATCCCTTAGCACCTCATCTAAACGCTTCTTGAACAGCGCTAGGGACGGTGCCTCAACCCCCTCCCTAGGCAGGCCATTCCAGTGCTTGACCACTCTTTCAGAGAAAAAATTTTTCCTCAGATCTAATCTCAATCTTCCCCGGCGCAACTTGTGGCCATTCCCTCTCATCCTGTAATTAGTTACCTGGGAGAAGAGGCCGACCCCCTCCTCACCACAGCCTCCCTTCAGGAAGTGGTAGAGTGCAATGAGGTCTCCTCTGAGCCTCCTTTTCCCCAAACTAAACAATCCCAGCTCCCTCAGCCGCTCCTCGTAAGACCTGTGCTCCAGACCCCTCACCAGTTTTGTTGCCCTTCTCTGAACACGCTCCAGGGCCTCGATGTCTCTCTTGTAGTGAGGGGCCCAAAACTGAACACAGTACTCGAGGTGCGGCCGCACCAGAGCTGAGTACAGGGGATGATCACCTCCCTGCTCCTGCTGGCCACACTATTCCTAATACAGGCCAGGATGCCATTGGCCTTCTTGGCCACCTGGGCACACTGCCGGCTCATGTTGAGCCGGGCATCAACCAACACCCCCAGGTCCTTTTCCTCTATACACTGCCCCAAGCCTCTGGAGATTTTCCTCATGAGAACTGAGCAAGCGAAGACTTGCCTAACTCCCTTGAAGGCAGCAATGCCCCGAGAAGAGCAGAATCTGCCTTCGGAGGTGCCCAGCCATTGCTCAGCACTGTTAGATCAGCCCTTGGCAGGCTCCTCCTGTCAGAGCACAGTGGTGGGATGCTGTTGGGCCGGGTTAGTGCAAGCTGCGGGCCTGGAGCTGGCTGAGCTTGAAAGCCCCTTCCAACCCAAAGCGTTCTATGATATTAAGATAAGGGGCTGCTCCGAAAGTAATGCCTCCTATTTTACAATCTTGGCCCGCGACATCAGAGGCAGACGTTGCTGGAATGGCAGTAGAGATGCCGAATCTTCCCCAAAAATATTCCGTTATATTTTGTCACCGTGCTACAGATGGCAGCAGAGGGGAGGTCTGAGAGAAACTGACAGGGAAACGCATGCGAGGCGAAGGTGTGGGGCTGAATTCCTCCATGCAGAAGATACTGTTTAGGTCGAAAAACAGTCTCGTTTTTAATTTCATTTATTTGTTTATTTATTTATTTCTGCTGAGAATGTGCTCTGTCGAGCCTTGTTACTGCACGTGAACGTGTCGTTCCCGCGGAAACGAGTCGCGGGCATAACTTTCGGAGCGAGGTTGCATCTACCTATAGGGACAGAGAGAGAGAGAGAGAGAGAGAGAGACGTATAGGGGCGGATTTAAAGGCTGTCAGTGTGTCCATGCAGGCTAGACGTGCCGCCCCGCACCCCGTCCGCTCCCAGCTCGGTGGGTGCAGTGGCGGCGGTCCCCCGCCAGGGGGCGCCACAGCTCCATCGCCGGCGGCCGAGTGCGCGCTCCCGGCTGCGCGCCCCCGGCCCCGCGCTCCCCGCCCCGCGGTTCCTCGTCCTCGGGAGCGCGGAGAGCTGGGTTATTTGGGGATGCTTTAGCAAAATCCGTCCGTATCCTGAAAAATCACCGCTCTTAGGGTGTTTTAGCTTCTAAAACGCTCAGACTTCCCAGGCGTGCCCGCTGCCTTAGCGCTGTATCTCCTTGCGCCCTGGCTGCGCGGTATTTTCGCTCAGAATGCTCAGAATGCAGCGCGTTCGCCTTTCTCTCTATTTCTTTCTTCCTTCTTGCTGTTGTTTCTTTAGCGCCGTTCGGTTTTCGATTTCAGAAGGGCCGCGGGGACGCCGCCAGAACCGCTGCAGCAGGAATCGCGCTGCAACTAAATATAGAGCTGAGATTCTGGATGAAATGCAGGCTTGGGTCCGTTTTGGCAGGAGGTTCAGTGTTTTCCTCGCAGAGCTGGCTCTGCGTGGAGTAGAACATTCCCAGGAATAGGCACGGATGGCACTCGGGACCGGAGCTGCATCGCTGCGTGGGGAGCAGCCAAGAACAGAGCTCTGATTCCGTGCTGTGTGATATTCCCGGCGCTTATTTCATTCCAAAGGGGAATAAAAGTTATTCTCCCTGGAATAAAACGACCACACAACCCCCCCCCCACACACCAAAGACACATACCCACGCCAGAATAATCTGGGAGTATTTGCATTTAGGAAATAAAGCCACCATCAGCACTGAACTTGGGGCTGTGGTGGTTGGTAGCTCACCCCGAGATTTCCATTTTGACTTTCGGAGCCTTTTAAGACGGATGATGCAATAAGAGAGGGGAAAAAAAAAATAAGGAAGAAAAAATGTCGGAGAAGAACTGTATCATCTTGATACGTATTATTTCCCCCCCCCCCCCCTTTTTTAAATAGCAATAAAATGTAAGTGGAATTGTCATCCCCCTGCAAACCACTTTGCATTCATTGAATAGCATCCGCTGCCTGAAAAATCTGCTGCAGAGAAACTTTTGACCCAGCTGTGCTCAGATTTCCATTTGCAAAGCAAAGAGCAGCGCGCGTATGCAATCCACAGGTCAGGCTGCATTGTAATTTATAATTTTACTTATAAATTGAGCTGTATTTATATGTGAGCATTTGCACACAGGCACGCGTATATTTTTATATGGATTTATAGGTTTGTTTTCCAGCTGCTCAGATATGATTTAACAGCTCTGATGGCTGAGGCCACCCTGCTGGCCAGATCCTTTAGCTATGGAAGGCAGCAGCCGAGGAGCAGAGGGGCAGCAGAAGGGGTGCAGGGCTGCGGGGTGCTTTGCTGGGGATGCCCTTGCTGAGCGTGGCTGCTGCCTGCAGGTGCACGGTGTGTGTCGGTGCACTGATGCCATTAAGCAAATGGGCTGCGCTGAGCCGTGCTGATAAGGCCTGGGGCTGTGAGCCTTCCTGGGGTGCTGTGCTTTGAAGGAGTTTCGAGGCGCTGGCGCTGCTGGCAGGTGATCTGAAGGACTTGGAAAATGAGCCAGCCTGTCCCTAATATCCATACGGTACATTTTATCGGAGGAAGTTTTTGTGCCTGAGGACTGCGGTAACCGCTCGCTGCAGGGTGCAGGAGGACGGGGCAGGAGATGCCCAGCACCGAGCTGAGTCCTGCCCTGCAGCACTGCTTCTCGTGCTGCTATCCATGGGGGGCTCACACTGAACGTGCCCAACCCCGAGCAGTGCACAGGATTGGAGTAAGGGCAGCGAGCACACCAGCGTGCTCCTGTGTTTTGGGGTCTTGTTTTGCGCAGTGAGGTTTGGTGTGTCAAGGTCAGGGGCTCTGAGCACCCTGAGCGTGATGCAAGTGTCCTCGTTCATTGCAGGGAGTTAGATTTGATGACCTTCCAGGGTCCCTTCCAACTCGAACTGTTCTGTGGTTCCGTGTTAGCTGCGCTGAGCTTTGCGGGCTCAGCCCTTGTGCACCCAGGGCTGTGCTGAGCTATGAGTGGGGCTGCAAGGTTCTGTGTGCTTGTGCCTCGAGATGGGGGAGGGGTTCTTTTTCTCTGAATGCTCCACTTTTCCCCTTAGGGTGCAGTTAATTAATAGGGTGGTGCCCAGGGTGGGCTGATGGGGACCCTGTTACTGTCACCAGCAGCAGCCCCACTGCAGCTGGGGTGGATGGGTGGTTGGACCTGATGGTCTTGGAGGTCTTTCCCAGCCTTAACGTTCTGTGATTCTGTGACTGTGTGGGGATTTCCTGGGACTGCACTCCCTCCTCTCCTCAGTTCTTTTTTTTTTTTTTTTAACTTCTGCTCAGAATGACTTTGACCCCGCTGAACTCACCAGGGCTTTGATACTGGAAATACAGCACCTCACCCATCCTGGAGTTTTCGGTGAGTGGGAAAAAGGAACCCAAACTGAATGAAATTGCATCAGATGAGACGAGAGAGGGAGAGCTGAGAGCAGAGGTTGGGTTTGCAGTCTTCTTTGGCACAAAGGTTCCCCACACCAGACAGCCCACCATCAACGGTGTGCCCTGGATCTGTATCGCTGTGCTGAGCTCCTCCCCAGCCAACAGGATGGTGAAATGCATGGTTCCTAGGCCCAGAGCTCTTGAGGGACTCTTGTCTGCTTCCACAACTTCCTATTGGAAAAGTTTTTTTGGGTCTGGTGTCGAATTTATCTTAAATGACATGAGAGAAGGAGAAGCTTTGGAGGGAGGTGTTCACCTGGTGCAAAAGAGAACCTGCTCCAAATCATCAGTCCTAATTAGGAGAGGGGGGTAAATGAATCTGAAAGTTTCACAGCTCAGCCCATCCCTCTCTGTCACCAGTAGAGCTGTGACTGATCCAGTATCCAGTGTGATTGGACCAGTAGCATCGATAACTCTCCCTTAAGTGTTATGAGTAAAGTAGAAATATTTCATTATTGGCCATGCCAGAAACAAATTAATATCATCAGTAGTAATGGTATTACAGTATATATAGTATATAACAGAACATCCTGCTCCCAGCTGGTCCAAGGGTGCTTCTTTTGCAGGAGCAATGCTGGGATCCCAGGCTGTCCCACCTCAGCTGGTGACACTTTGCTGTCCTGCAGTGCCACATCCTCGGTGGCTTTGAGCTGCTTAGTGCTCCCCTGTGCTCCCAGGGGGAGTGGGATCCCCCCACTGCCCTTGACCTACCTCCAGAGTGGGATGAGAAGCGTAATTAATTCAGTTTCAAAAGAGCTTCGAGTTCCCAAGACGACATATGCTCGAGAAGTGCAAATTATGATTAATATTGTTATTACTTCTATAAATTCCCATGTCTTGATTCCTTGGAAAACAGGTTATTAGCAATGCCTGCCTGAGAGGGGAGGGGTAGGAAGGACAGAAGAGTGGCCTGACTCTCCCCTTCACTCGTGGGTCACGGCTGTGGGGTTGTGCCCACTCATCATCGATGTGTGGGAAGAGAATAGGATCCCGTGGTGGATTTTTCCCTGAGCTAATGGATGGTGTTAAATTGCTGCTGGGCTGTCCCCAAAGTGTGCGGGAGTCAGTTCAGTACGCACCGTTCCTCCCGTTCTCCCCTGTGGAGGGGTTGGAAGGTTTAATTCAATCATATCCTTAAATGGGAAATGGAAGTTCAGTGAGGAACGCACGGATGTCAGTGAGAAGAGTTTTGTCTTCGGTGAGTTTTGATCTGGATCCTGAAAGCGCGAGGCAAAGCCCTGTGATTGACACCCCTGTTCTGCACAAGGTGCCTTGGAGGGAGCTTTCAGAGCAAAAGGTTTCCTTTGCTGGAGGGGGAGTGGAGGAAGTCCATGTTTCACAGCCTTCTGTGTTTTTTTTTTGTTCCCTATCTGCTGTGTAAAGATGCGAGGCTCTGTGAAGTTTTATTTTTCACCTGACGGCAGAAAGATGGGGGTTTAAGGACACAGCTGTTCTTTCCAGTGCTGGGCTCCATCCCCATGGTGGATAACCTCTCCTTGATGGACCCCTGAGCACCCAACCTCTCCCCAGCTCTCTGTAGGGCTGCAAACCCCAAAAGCAGAGGGCAGATGAGGCCACGGGGCTGTCCCAAAGGACCCCTCAGCATCAGCCCTCTGCAGGTGAAGGACACCCAGCCTCTAGGCTGGGCTCCCACCTAGGGTGGTTTATCCGTTCCCTTTTTGCAGTACATGACCTTCCTCCAGCTCCGAGCGCTGGCTCCGAGGGGCAGCAGGGATGCTGTGCAGGCAGCTCACCCTCCTCATTCATCACAGAGAAAACGCCACCGACAAACAGCGAGATTCATTTTGGTGCCAGCCGACCATAAATTTATTTGCTTGTTAATGCAGCTTCCCCCAGTTCATGTTTTCCCTAACTAGGAGCATCAAAATGTCAACCTGTCCTCAGGGGTATATCAGCCTCTTGAACCGAAGGCGTAACGAGATTAGGACCCACGCTGTTCACGTGTGCCACCTCTCCCTCACTCATGCACTCTTATTTTTTTTATCTGCTTGCTTTTCTTCCATTGATATGTTTTTGCATCCTCTGTGTTCCTTTCTTCCTCAGTTCTCTGTGGAACAAATACAGGCTGATGCACGCTTGCACTGCTGTCCCTATTCTGTTTTCTTCTCCCCCTCCTCCTCCCAGGCAGTCCTATTGAAAATCAGAGAACCATAGAATGGCTTGAGTTGGAGAGGACCTCAAAGATCATTCAGTTCCAATCCCCTGACCATGGGCAGGATCACCAGCCACTAGATCAGGCATGGGATCATGTTGCCCAGGGCCCCATCCAACCTGGCCTTGGATGCTTCCAGGGAGAAAATCCCAATGAAGCTGTTCCCTATGAACATGGAATAAGACAGTGTGCAGAGGTTTGAGGGTGGAGAAAGGAGTGATGGGTGCTCAGGTTGGTGCCAGCCAAATCCAGTGGGGCAGGAGGGGACAGGAGATACGATACTTTGGTGGCCAGAAGGGCAGGTGGGAGGTACAGAGCTCTCTACTCTGCCCTGAGCCAACCACCCAGCTCCTGCCACTCAAGGAGGAAGGACAGTGTTTGCAGCTCATCACAATTCACTTCGAGCTTCTGGTGGACTCATCCTGAACAGGTGGCTCAGCGGGGCAGGAGAATCGTGTGGCTGAGAAGTTGTTAAACTTTTCTTGAAGTAGAACGGAAAAGAATTCTTCATCCAAGAAATTATTTCCCTTACTTTTTTAATAAAATATTTGACTTTTCAGGTTGAAGGAATTAAGGCTTTTCCCCCTTAAAGGAATTTAAAAAATAACTTGAAATTTTTCATGGAAGAAGGTGTCTTCCATCCTCATCTCATTCGGTCCTATACCTGCAGAGCACACTCATACCATTAATTCTTTGCCTTTCTATGCATGAAATTCACCCATGAAATAAGGGAATGATGAAATTAAGTGTCTTGAGAACTCAACTTGGCTTGGCTCAGTCTGACAAGATGAAGGCACGTGGTAGGCACTGCATGGTGCAGCTGGGCTTAGACCTGGAGAACTCTTCTGTTGCACTCTTACTTCTCTAACCCCTCCCTGGGCAGCCGCTCTGATGAAACATGACATTTGTCATTCTGACTCTTTTTCTGAAAGCCAGATCTTTGCCTGCAAACAGCAGCATGGTCCAGGCATTAGTGCAAGAGAACAGGACGAGTGTTTCCCATTGATTGCTCTGAATTTTGGTGTCTGTTCCCCAGGTTGGTACAGCCCTTGGCTGGGAGATGTCCAAAGGAAGCTCTACCAGCAATGAGCATCACGAGGAAGAAGCATTGAGGGGCAAATGCACTGAGGTTTGGAGAGAGGAGGAAGAACAAAGCAGATGCTGCATCTGAGCTGGGCTTTCCCTGAGTAAATAAATTATAAAATTACTCTAAAGCATCTTTTTAGTTGCATGTAAAAGCTAGGAAATGAATGTCTCCCGCGTAATTGCCGAGAAGGGCCTAAAACAGCCATTTCTATTTGCAGTTTCATATTTCAATAAACTTTTATTTATTTCCATTTGAGCGAATGTTCCTGCTCATGAATATTTCGAGCAATTCAGAACACAGTCCAAAACTAATGCTGATTTTCACTTGGGTAATGCCACGTTCCCCTTCAGTCTGTGCTGATATTCCTCCCGCAGTGCCCATGGGAGAGCGGCGAGATGACTATAATCAACATCTTCATAAACAATTGCTTTAGCTCAAACACAAAATTAACTTTCTGATAGGTTTTAAGAAAACAAGCGAGCGAGCAAACAAAATCTCTAACCTCTCATTATCTGAGTAGTACATTTCTTTCTTTTTTTTTTTTTCCTAATGAAATCCGTGTCATTTGTGGATATGGCTGTACCTTCTGTTTTTAAATGGAACCCAAGTTTTGCAGCTTACTTAACTAAATTAGGAAATGGAGGAAATTGCTTTGCTTACCTTGTTCTTAAAGCTCAAAGCCAGGAAACGAGAAGGTTACCCTGCTCTTTATTTTTTTTTTTAATTTTTATTTTTTATTCAGTGCTGACATAAGGATTTGTTCTTTCAGACATTTTTTTTTTAGAAGGAAAGAGTTTGGTCTGGCAAGAAATCAGCTCAGCCGGGGGTGTGAGACAGACCCAGTTTTAGATTCCTGCTGAGAATCACACAGTGATACCTCGCTCCGGATCCTGCAAGGTTTCTGGTCCTCTGACTCCTGACTATTTCACCTTGAGGGTGTGTGTTCTTGAACTTGAAAATGTCTGCAGATCTCATTTTAAACACGTTTCTTGATAAATACAAGTACAAAGCAACCTATGCGATGGTTCAGGCTGTGCGATGAAATGCTGGACACACAGACTTGGTGTTCCCCTCCACTGAATGCATTTCACACACAAGAACCCCCGTTCAGGTTCCTTTCTTTCCTTCTGTCTTTAAGTCCCTCTTTCTGGGGTTGGGATTTTGCCCTGAGTTGGTTCTTCGAGGCTAAGTGTCCCCTCAGGATCTCAGTGCTGGCATAGAATTATGGAAACTTCATTTTGCTCAGTGCCCTGTCCCAAGGGAAGCACCTGGGGACCAGAAAGGTAAATGCACGGTGCAGTCCTCATTCATCACCAGAGCTGCAGTAATGCTGCAGAGCGGCTCCAGTTGGCCCAAACCTTTCCCAGGGCTCTGCCCCACTCTCCACACTAATTAAGCTAATGCACTGAACTTTGCAAGAGAGCGGGATTAGCAGCAAGGCACTGCCTGGTGGAGGCTCAGGAGCTCACTTGGCTTTGTAGGATGCATCCCAGTGCTGAGGAGGGTTGCTTTTTTTTTTTTCCTGTGGGGTTGAGACCTGTATTTTACGGCTTAGTGGGCACGGTGGTGATGAGTTGGTGGTTGGAGTAGATGATCTTAGTGGTCTTTTCCAACCTTTGCGATTGCATGATTTTGGGAATCCAGAGTAAAACGTCCTCAGGATTTGGGGAAAGCACAGCGAGGTGCTACTCTGAGTGGGGTTATTCTGTGCGCTTTGTGTTTTTCCAGGAGCACCAGAGGGCTGTCCCCGCTCCTGCAGGGCTGGGATGGGGCTGCTGGAGCACGCTGGGTCCATATGTCTGCGGGCATCCCGGAGACCGCTGCAATATGGAGCAGCTCAGTGTTTGATGGATGTTGTCATTAGCGTGTGTGGCACTTACGGGCTTCCATTCATCCTGAGCAACAGTGATTTATGTCCAGGGCATACATCCAGGTAAAAAGTATTTTAAAAATCGGAGTAGGGGCCCTCAAAGAGCTTTAGCTTCTTCCCCTCCTCTTCTTGTTCCTGACATCTCTCCTTTCCTCTTCCCATCTTTCCACCCCTCCATATGTTGCTACAGGTGCTGCACATTAAAGTGGAAAATGCAGGAGGTGAATGGGGTGTGGGGGGGTCAGCAACACACAGTGTTCTCCCCAGGCCCAGTCAGGTTTTAGTGAGGCCAAAAGAAAACTTAAAGCCAGTTGTTTCATGATGGCACTGGAGAAGTTGGCTTAGCCATGTTTATTAGATATGAATAACATTTCAAAGCGTCAAACTGATAGATGTTACGCATTCAAAAAGAAAGTTTTTATTGAACCCGAGTGCCTTTTTTCACCCATTTTTAGTTCCATTTTAAGAAAAATAGACCATTTTGGTCCTGATTTGGATGGGGAAGCTAATCTCAATCTTTCACAGAATGGGAACTCGGCTTCCTGATGAGCTCTGCCTGTGCATGGGCTCCCCAGTCAGCACTTTAATGCCACTCCATTCATTTACACCAGTGTAAATCAGGAGTAATTGTCCTGAAATCAATGTCACCGTGATTGACCGGATTTTTCAGAGGAGCTCGGCTCTCAGCTAAGCCCCGGCGCTACATGGCCAGATGTATTTATGTATTTCTTACAGCGCGCTGTGGATACCTAGCCCCTGTGAAATCGGGTGCTGAGTGACAATATTGAATGCTGATTGCAGCTTGTTGGAAAATGAGGGATGGGAGAAAAAGCAATATTTGCAAAAAGCTTTGAAAAGGAGGTTGTTGGGTGGGTTGTTTTTTTTTCTTTTTTTTTTCTATTTTCTTTTCCTTTCCAAAGTGTTTTCTGTTTTTCTCAGTTGACTTCTGTCCTGTTCCACACTCAGAGCCTGCGTGCACACTTTCTGCATCCTGTTCCTCAGTCTCTCCCTGTGAGATCGCATCTCACCACAGAATGCACTCCAAGGGCTGCGGAGACTGCAGGACTTGAGAACTCCCCCAAAGGAGCAGTGTTCCCCTTGCTAGGGTACCAGGGTACTGGTAGTTGGGTATGAGTTGACCTCTTTGGATGGGAGCCATTCTCCCTAGTTCAGGCTTGAAATTCCTCTTGAGATTCAACAGTGTGTTGGTGCCTTCAAAATTCTGAGATTTTCCTTGAACCAGACTGTTAGAGGTGACTCCCCACCAGAAATTGAGGCTGGGGTTGGGCACTTGCAATAACAGGGTCATGCTCTTTGCTCAGGAGCGTTGTAGTTGGACTCCTCTACGCACCCCCACCATCAGCATTAGATGCTGAAATTTGTAGACGGGATGATCTTGAGGGTCTTCTCCAGCCTAGATTGTTCTGACTCTGTTGCAGGCTGTGGTGGGAAGGAAACCCAATCAGTGAGGATATGAGCAGCCAACTGAGGGAGATGTGAGGCCCAGCGTGTGGGACATGGAGAGGGAGCCAATGGTCTCCCATTGAGTTGGCCAACTGCACACACTGTCCTTTGCTGCAAGGAGGCCTTGTTGCTCCCTCACTTGTGCATGGTGTGGCACTCTTTGTGCTGGCCGCATGGACCAGCATCGTGGCTTTGTGGGCATGGTGGTGGCAGGCTGATGGTTGGACTTACTTGGCTTTTCCAACCTTAATGATTCTACAATTCTGTGATTCTGTGATGTGCAGAAAGGATGGTTGCAGGCCTGAGGGTCTGCCGTGGCTGAGGAATGTGTTAATTGCTTCTTTGCTCTCCTGGTTATTTTCTCCCTCTCCCTTTCACTTTGGTTTGTCAATGAACAGCACACACAGGATTTCTGGGGGAGGTGCACAGGGAGCATCCTTGGGGAAGGAGCCCACCACGCACTGAACAGCATGTTCTCATTTCGATTCACATTGAATATGAAAGGCAAACAGGAACCCAATTAGTGACCTCTGAACTAGCCCCACGTTATCTCTGGGAACACAAGCCACCTGCCAGCTCCTCCGCCACCCCACGGCCCCCTCCCTCCTCATTCATCTAAATGAAACAGGTGGTGGAGCTGGCTCCAGGGCTGGAGGCACCGCACAGGCACTGAGAGCCCATCTAACAACGCAGAGCTGCCTCCCAGCCCCAGAGTCAGCCCCCAACCCACTGCTCCCTGCAGCCCTCACTTTCATCCTGCTGTGCTCACAGTCTTTCAGCTTCACAGCCCCTGGAGGGGATAAATCCAGGCTCGCAGGATCTGGGCCTCTGAGTGATGAAAGCTGCACGCAAGGGACCAGCTTGACAGCAAATACACCGCTGGTGAGAACAAGCACAGGAAGGCTCTTTTTTTTTCCAGTGCTGACAATGTTTTGGTGTGGATTCTGCCCCAGGAAGATTGTATAGGGTGTCTGAGGTGGTCTCTCCTCCTGGTGGGACAATGGCCATAAGAGAGAAAGTGGAAACATCAGAACTTGGCTACGATGGGCTGTGTGCTATCCGTGGCTGGGGTGCTCCACATGGCTGGGGTCCATGGACAGAGGTCCTCATGTCCCAGCTCAGCCCCTTCCACAATGACCAAGGTCTGGCTGAGCCACACTCCTTCCCGGCAGCTCGGGTAATTGTGTGTTTACAGTAAAATTGACAGATGGGAATTTCAGCGTTTCGCAGAGGCAGATGGTATCAGAGGAGGGTGGGAAAAGTCTGGCAAGGAAAAGCCAACTGGCTCTCCTTGTGCCAAAGATGCGACATATGCCTGCCTTATGCAAAACGGCCCCGTTTTCCACCAGAAAAGTTTAGGGAAGTGGAGCTGTGAATCAAAGCCTGAGTCTCCTGTCAAATGCTGCACGTGCTGCTGGTGTCCGTCCTTCCCAGCCAGAGAGACGTGCGTGAGCCAGAAAGGTAGGAAAGAAAGTTTATTGGGGCACAGACATCAGTGTCAACTCCTTTAATACATCAAAGGAAGATTTATTGGCCGCAAATGACCAGGGCTGAGTTGTAAGCCTCCCTCTGAATGCGGTTTTCTCCACTGATACAGTCTGGCTGGCTGCAGGACTCCAGGTTTCCAAGACCTTTCCAGGTATTCAGTATCTCCAACAGAGCCCCTTGTGTTAAGTTGTCAACAAGGAGGCCACTAAGTGAGGAGGATTCCACATTTAGGAAGAATGGCAGATTTAGGAATTACCAGGCTCCTCAAACAGAAGACAAATCACAGAAAGCAGCAGGTATTTCTCTTTCAGGGGGAGAGCACAAGGCAGCCATGAATAGTTTAAGCCACCTAATCCTTCAGTGGAGGTTCCGAGGAGGCTGTTGCAGAAGGAATAGCCAGGTGGATTCATTGAGGAGTTGAGTCCTTCCTGTGGGACCACCCAGGTCCCTGCCTAAAGCCTGGGATCTGGCACCCAGCATGTAGGATACATCTCTGCATTCCAGGTAGGTGGGCTGGGATGTGACACTGGGAGAAAAACAGCCAACCTGAACGTGACCCTTCTTCTCACAATGCATAATTAATAGCACTGAAATGAGCTACCTGAGCCGGAGCATCCTCTGCAGAGAAGAGGCTCTGAGAGCCCACGTGTAACAGACTCTGAGCCTGAAAGGGGCTCAGAGGTCCCAGTTAGATCTGGAGAAGCTTTGGTGGTGAAAGGAGAGGGAGGGAGGATGATGCTGCATGATTGCTCTTCCTTCCTTCCCATTCATACTGGAGTCCTTGGGCAGAAGAGCGGCAGTGATGCAGTGCACTCAGATGCTGCAAACAGCACAGTGCTCCCTGCAGTGTGGCTGAGCATCTTTGTCCTTTCTACACATGGGGCACATGGAGGAGAAGAGGAATGTGGGAGCAGAGGGGGAGTTGGAGGGGAGCCGGGGACTCTTCAGAACACACTTGACTTACAGGGCCAGAGTCATTCGTGTTGAACATTTGCTGCATTCAGCAACGAATAATGCCTTTCAATGATGGCTGTATCTCAGTGGCAAGATGGATATCTCCCAGCCAAACAGCATCAGGCCAGGCACGTCTCTTTGGATGCTCTCAGCAGCCGTAGCACACAGCAGTTCCAGCCTAGCCAGAGTGCTGGGACACTGCCCAGGTGACCTCGCAGAAACAGTGGCACAGCTCATGCTATTTGTCAGGACAGCAGCAACCCTAAATCTGCTGGGGATGCCACGAGGGGCTCAGAGACACAGTCCCCAGTGCCTGGGGCACTTCCCTGCAGGTTTGAAGTCTCCATGCTCCTGTCCTGGCTCCAGAGCCCTGCTTTCCCCTGGCCCAGTGGTGAATCTGTCCCTCTGTCTCTGATCTGCTGCTATCCATGCTGTTGTCTGTCCTTTCACCTCTTATTCACCTCTGGATTTCTCCCCCCCCTCCTCCTTTTTATTCTCCTCCTATTGTCCTTATCTGGCAGGGCCCTATTACCTGCCTTTATCTTCTAAGGCGTCTAATCTCTGACAGCACCTGGTGCTTGGCTGGACGTGGACAGAACACAGCAGCTCTGATTTTTTGCATTATGTATTTTTTTTTCCAGGTGAAGTTTCAAACTGCAGGATCCTGTTCACTCCTCACTTCGTTTTGAAGTGATGTAGTTTGGCAGCTTCTCTCCTGCAGGATAAGGTCCCACTCCCTGTCCCACACCCCTTCTTTTTGTGTGGATGTGTCAGCCCCCAGAGCCTGGTTTGGCTGACCAGGGTGCTCGGAGCTGGCTGGCAGCTTGTATCTGAAGGAAGGGCTGTGGGTAAACCCTTCCCTGCACTTTCTGAAACCAGGACACAGTCACTGCTGCTCAGTGACCTTGGAGAAAGTGCTTTCCTTTCTCCTTCAGGCTGTCGGTGCTTTGGGAACAGGAACAGTCTCTCATTACAGACGTGCATATAAATATATCATTTAGCACAGTGGTGGGCGTCTTTACTGCTATTACAGTAACAACCTGTCTCCCCCTCCTATCTCCATCTGAGAAGAGAAGTGCTTCCCTGTCTCTGGGTATGATTAACAGGATGGGGCTTGCTGCTGGGTTTTGATCAGAGAAAGGGCTCTGTCTTTTTACTTCGAAAATGAGCTTGGCACTGGTGCCCAGTAGCAGGCTGAATGTTGAAGAGTAGTCTGCCCACTGTATCTCAGCCTTTCCTGTAGTAAAAGCATCCCTACTGGTTGAGCTGGGGGAACTGGGTTCCCTGAAGGACCTCCTGCTCCCTCCCTGTGCCACCACGATCCTTCCACCAAGCAGTGCCTCAGTTTTCCTGAGTATAACATGATCACATTGGTCTATTATCAAGCTTTCCTGGAGAAAAAAGGGCTCAGGAATGAATCTGTCCACCTTGGCTTGGCCTTGGGTCTTCAGAGCTGCACCATCGGACCCGAACAACAGCTGCTTCCCTTCTGACCCCTGGGTGAGCAGCACAGTGTGGCCCCATTCAGTTCTGCAGCTGCAGCAGCTGCCAGGAAACTGGGCAAGAGTAAATCTGCCACTGGAGGAGGTGAAGGGTGCACGAGAGAAGGGCACAATTGTTTCTGCCCCAGAAAGGGAAAAGAAAAGAGATGGTAAACTGACTTAGTGGATCTCAGCAGCTGGAAGTGGAGTTCTGTGTGGTGCTGCAAAAGTGAGTGGGGGTGAAGAGGAGATGAAAAGGATCTGAAATCTCTTTGGTGAATTGTCTGTCCCTGGGCTGAATGGACTCACTCCGGCCATGCAGGAATGTGCACTGATCCACTGATGCACCCAGCACAAGGAGGGCCTTGTTTCAGGAGGGCTGGAAGTGCAAAAGTGCAAGAAAGGGGAAAAATAAGTGAGCAAAGCCAACAGAAAGGCAGGAAGGCAAAAGTCCTATTGATCTGTACGAGGAAAACATATTCTTTTTGCTTCTCATCCTCCTTTCAGATGATCCCGCATCAAGAAAAAAAATAAAACTAAAAAAAATGAAGGGCTGTTTTCCAAGCCTGGCTTTAGAGATCTTTCCAATGATATAGCAGATAAACAGCCGCTTGCTGACAGTGAAGGTGCCAAAGTGATTTTTTGATGATATAAGCTGAGCTGGGAGGGAGAAAGGAGAGGAGGGGTTGCTGAACATGATAAAACAGGGAGGAAGGTGACAAGAGGAGCTGGAGCCAAGGGCACTGGGCTGATGGCATGTGGCAGCTCAGCACTGGGGCTGGGAGGGGTACGGTCAATGCCAGGAGCTGGAACTGGATGAAATAGGGGCTCAGCATGCAGGATGCTGTGCTTCTGAAGTGTGTTATTTAGGAGCTTCGTGAGCAGTCATCAGACACCCTTAAAAATAACCCAGACCCCAGTGCATTGCTCTTGGCCTGATGCCCATCGCATATTGGAAGAAAACTGATTATTTGGCTGGATGTTCACCCCTGAGGAGGCTCATCGTTATTCATTGCTCTCCTGCTTGTTATCCAGCCAAGCAAGGAACCACAGCACAAGGTGCTTGGCCAATTGCTCGCAGCAGTGGAGAGGAGCACCAGCAGTGCCTAGACCCCATGGGCACTGCAGTAGATACTTCTCTGAAGAAAAGAAACAGCTCAGATATCACTCCAGCCCCCAACTCCAGGAACAGGACATGCTTCTGGTGGGGTCCGAATACACATGGCAGCATTTGTGTCTGTAGCCAGAGTGGGCTGTGTGGTGGAAGGCAGCAGGTCCAAGCATGGTGGCTTGCCACCAAACCCAGCAGCCCACCAGGGATCCAGCTGCATGATGTCCTCAGGATGAAGATGATGGCTGTCTTTCATGTAGTGTTTTAATTGTAGCTTAATCTCAAACAAACACGAAAAAGCACCAGAGGAAGGGAGGACTTCTGGCAGGCAGGTGGAGGAAGGTGGATCGATACTCAACTGGAGCTCATGAGCTGGACACAGAATCTCAGGAGGAGAAATATGGTCAAAAGTACCTTTATGTTCCAAGATTTAGGGAAAAACCCCAAGGAAGGGGGTTTCTGTGGGTCCTGGGCTCCATCACAAGCCTTACATTTTCCCAGTTCATCTGGCAGTTGACTTCCTCCTCCCTTGCCTCAGCAGTCCCGACTGTTTGATGGAGCTGAGTGCTTCTTTCCATACAGCACTCTGA
Source organism: Callipepla californica brunnescens (assembly GCA_023055505.1). Taxonomy (NCBI): domain Eukaryota; kingdom Metazoa; phylum Chordata; class Aves; order Galliformes; family Odontophoridae; genus Callipepla; species Callipepla californica. The sequence continues at coordinate 6,448,986 of JALIRH010000028.1, read as the reverse complement.
GATATTCCCATGAAAGGCTGTGTATAACTGTGAAGTATTATTATTGCACACCTTTTGGAAAGTGCCTTGAGACGTCTTGGAATGATAAGGTGCTATAAGGCAGGGAAGTTGTGCAGAGATAAATTCACTGTGAAATGTGTTTTGCTAGAGACATTTATGTAGCATATCATCTTATCAAGGAACTTTGCCCAAGAAACAAATTCTCATGCCTGTATAAAGAGGCTATAATTGAACTGTTGACTCACAGCTTTGGGAAAAGACAGAGAGGGGGAAAATTTCCAGGGCCTCCAAGACCCCAAGGAGGAATATAATTAAGAAAGACGTAATTGGAAACCTAAAGCAACCCCATCCACATGGAGCAAGTGCTGAAACAGCAAGGCAGAATAGCTGGGCTGAGCCTGAACTGCAAAGCAGATGGCTGAGGATTTGTAGGTCAGTAGCTCTCGGATCGACAGGGCCAGGATGGGGTCAGAGTGCCATATGGATGAAGGGCAAAAAAGACAGAATGTCTGAGCGAGCCGTGCACTCTGCTTACCCCAAGATCACTCAGAAGCAGCACGAGCTCTCGAGCAGTTTTTCTCATGTTCTCACCCAGGCTTCTTTGGTGACATCAGGGCCGGGATAGGACTGGGTTATCTGAGATCACACAGCCAAGAGGGAAGCAGCCTGAGAAGGATCTGGAGCTGAAGTCTGTTGGGGAGTGGCTGAGGGAGCTGGGATGGGTCAGCCTGGAGAAGAGGAGGCTCTGGGGTGACCTTACTGCTCTCCACAGTTCCTTGCAATGAGCTGGAGGTCGGCCTCTGCTCCCAGGTAATAGAGATAGGGTCAGTTGTGCCAGGGGAGGTTCAGGTTGGGCATTAGGAAAAATGTCTTCTTGCAAAGAGCAGTGATGCACAGGCTGCCCAGGGAATGGTGTTGTCACTGTCCCTGGAGGTGCTGGAGAGCCATGGAGGTGTGGCACTGAGGGATGTGGTCAGTTGGCAAGGTGGGATGGGTTGGGGCTGCACTTGGGGATCTCAGAGCTTTTTCCATCCTTAACAATTCCATGATCCTTTTCATCTCTAACCCCTGATTTATGACCCCCTGACTAGAGCATAGCCTTAGGGTGAGGAACTGCCATGCAGAGGACCCCACTGCAGATTGCTCTGACTGGGTTTCTTGTTGGCCCCCACATGAGCCAGAGCAGCAGCAGCATCCCCTTCCCTGAGCCAGAGGGGGTGGCATAGCAGACGTAACTCTCCTGCTCAGAAGTTGAGCCCACGATCCCATGTTGCTGCAGCTGATCTCTATTTTCCCTAAACTCTACAGACAACGTCTTCAGAACTTAATTTGATTTTGATTGATTTTTTGAAACTTGAAACACTTCTAAACTAATTTTCAGTATATTACTCTTGTCAACTCTTAAAGATTTTGTCAGTAAGAATTTGCTGAACAGACACAGTAATTTTGTTTCTCATTTTGGCAGATCACCCCTAAAGAGGAAAGTGGGCAGGAGGGGGTGTTATTATAGCTGCAGTTATTAGAATATACGTTGCAATTACCTTGCTCCTATTTGTGGATCATTTCAGAGCAATTTCTGAGTGCAGCCACTAGGAGCTCAACCTACACATTTGTGTGAAACCAACTAAATGGAGCCTCACGATTTGCTTGTTATTCCACTCCCAGGGTGATTTTCAGCTTTGAGAGGTATCCCATGGGTAGTTGGTTCTGTGATCCTTCCAACCTAAGGTCCACCTGGAAGACATTGCCCAGCGTGGGCATGGCCTAAACCTGCATTCATGCCTGAGAAGACTGAGAGGTGGTGGGTGGGAAGGGAGGGGGGATGTTCTCAGGCAGAGCTGGAGCTGGATCCAGGGGTCGATGAAATCTGGCGTAATGCAGTTCTGTTTTCTGAACCACGACTGGGGGGTGGGACAGATGGAGATCTGTGTAAATTCACTTAGCTGTGTGGGGCAGCAATAAGGAAAGTCTGTTTTATATGTAACCCCGTCAACCGGAGATGGTATTTTTTAGTGTATAACAATAGGAAAAACATGCTGACTTGTTTTCTGGGTCTACACTCAGGACATCCCATTTCACATATGAAGCAAGTGCAGAGTATGATATCTGATATCCCTTGCCTTCAGGATCTTCCGGAAAATCCAGCATTACCTACACCTGAAGCAGCACCTTCCTTGCAGCAGCAGGGGCTGGCAGAGAACCACTCACTGTAGAAACTGTCCTGGAAACTGTTGTTCCACCCAGCAGGGACTAAGCCTTGCACGTGGGCTAAGGAAGGGAGCCTGTACCACTGCTGGTGCCAGCACTGTCTGGGGGCTCCTGTAAATGTCATCCTCACTGCTGCTAACCGAGTGTGAAATGCTACCAAGTGAGCTGTTTTCCCCTGCATGAACAACAACACGAGGAAGAAATCAAGGTGAAATGGGACACCTGGTCTACAGGGAGCAAGAGAAGAGAGGAGGGGGTTGTTAGAAGAGAAACTTCCCGGGTGGTAAAAATGGTGAGTAATTGTGATAGCACATGGAATGAGGTAAATTAATTGAAGAATGCTGCTCGCATCCCACCTCTGCCTGCAGGCACTTCCCTGGGAACACCTGATGCTGGTGGCTGGTTGTCTGCTCCCTAACCTGATGACATCTGTTTGAGTCTGTGAGGGGCTGGGTTGGTTTTGCTGGGTTAGAGCTGAGCTTGTTGAGCTCTGTGACATGCACAACACATTCAGAGGCAGAAGATCCAGGACAGCCTGAGGAGGAGTACATCAGCATCTTGTTTTGACATCTGTGAGCATTCAGTGCAGCCCAGCTTTCATTCTGAAGCCCTCCCCCAGGAGGACAAAGAGAGACATCACCACACTGCACTGCCACCACTCCGGGGCTACAAGCTGACAGCTTTCCACCCATGGCCCATCCATACCACCAGGAGATGTAAAGTATCTCACTGCTCTCCCTGACAAGATAATTAGGTTTCCTTTGATCTCTTATTTTCCCTCGTTTGCCATTTTAGATATAGATGTTCTCCCTTGTTTTTGGTCTTAATTGCACAGCAGAGCAGGCATGAGAAACCTGGTGCATCCAGTGACCTCCATGGCTTGGTCTGCATTTGTACATCTCTGCTTTGCCCTGTGGCCGCTGCAGCTCTCAGCTCGTGGGGCACGCACCATGGGGTGAGGCTTTATCTCTGAGGCTCTCTTAACATGGTGATATTAAAAGTCCATCACCAAGGGAGTAACAGCATTAAGGATACAACCCCCCAGCTCCCTTGCTGGGGTATTAAAAGTGACTGAGGGCTGTACCTCAGTGCCAGCAGTCTGGATGCACATGGGAATATGGACTGTGCTGCAGCAACCCCTGTTTGATGGACCACTTAATGAAGGTGGTATTCCAGGGCAAATTATTTCTCCTGGGCACCTATGCTCCGTCCAGCCTGTTGCTTTCTGAGCTAGTAGATGTAACTTAACACCTTTGGTCTCATCTTTTTCTTTCTTCTTTATAGGCACACTTCTCAACTCGTCCATTCAAACGTGCTCATTGACTTGGACCATTCACACAAGCTGGAATCCTGCAAGTTCTAGCATGATGCTCTTAATAAGAAAAACACCACCAAAAAGCCCTACAACATAATAATTTTTTTTTTTTTTTTCCTTTTCTCCTTCTTGAAATACCAAAGAAGATGAGGATGAGGCACAGAGAAGGGATGCCCACCACTGGTGCTGGAGGACTTGCTCAGCATTCTGTCTTCACGCTTCCATCACTTGCATCTCTCATCAATTATCATCACGGAGCTGGTCGATATTGAAATGAAACTGCTGGGGGATCGATAACAGAATTGCTGAGGAGCCTTCTGGAGGAATGACATTTTTCTCATTTTGTGGGCACGGAGGATGAATCAGAACGGGGGGAGGAGGAGGAGAGGTGCATGCTCAGGCATTTGCCACTTCAGAGAACTTTACAGGACATCCAGCCTTAACAAGTTACCCCGTGGATCACTGATGTGCTTGGAGAGATGGTTTGCAAGTCCTTCAGCAGGTCTAGCTGCTTTGTCTGCTTTTAAGAGCTGCTGCAACAGGCAGGGCAAAGTAACATGCGTGGATGGGTTAGGCATGATTGGGTTGATTTAGTTAACATGAGTACTGAAGGTACGTTTGTGCTCATGCAGTTTAATTGCTTTTTTATTGTGTAAATGGCGAAGACACCATGCCTGCCTACAGCAGTGGGTTTCACATCTTGCAGTGTGTTGGCTCCCAGTGTTTTTTCCCCAGGAGAGGCATAGAGCTGCACAGCAGATGTCAGCACTGTCGTTTCCGGTGTTTCCCACTCTCAGATCCATTAGCAAAATAACAGAGGGCCTCCAGGGGTTCAGACTCCAGACTGGAAACCACTGTCCTACAGATCTACAGGCAAAATCCCTTTCCTGTGCTGTCTCTTCACATAGAGGTGAATGGGGGAAACTGCTGTGCTGAAGGCAGCTCGTAAGCAAAGCTCTGCCTCGCACAGGCACATCCAGACAGAGGTGGCCCCGTAGTTTGGCATGAATTGAGCCACAGAGCAGCAAACAGGTGCTTCATCTACATGCCCCCTTCCAAGAGAAGTGAAATCATGGGGGATGTTTTCAAGACAGAGATGGAATTTTTTTTCTCTATAAAGAGGGCTGTGGATGCCCCATCCTTGGAGGTTTTCAGGGCCAGCTTGAATGGGGCTCTGGGCAAATGTGTCTCATGCCTGATCTCGTGGTTAAGTACCTGCCTGTGGCTGGGGAATTGGAACTGGATGATCTTTGAGGTCCCTTCCAAACCAAGCTATTCTATGATTCAGTGATTCTATAATGAGATATTTAATTATCTTTATGGGGCAAGCATCATTTAAAATCGTTTTTAAATTGCATTAGAAGTAAAAGGTACAGATGTGTCAGGAACAAAGGCACAGTAGCTCGCAAACAACACAAACCTGGCTACCACTAGAATCCTGGCCTGCTTCAGTCTTGCTTCCCAACCTGAGTGCAGTGCCAGGCAGTGCTTCTGCCTCCCATTCACTAACTTCTCATCAGTGAAGCTGGGAAATTACAACCTCAGTGCAGTGCTGTTGATCCCTAACCCAAGTGGCAGGCCCCCCTGTGCCCTGTGCTGCATGCACGGAGCCAGACCTCTGATCTCCAACACTTAAATGCCATTTCCCATCTCCCCAAGGGGCTCCATTCTGCTCGGAGCAGGAGCACTGAGTGACATGCACCCGCACTGCTCGCCCATACTGAGTGACAGCCTGTGACCCAAATACCTGCTACAACATTAGTCCCTCTCCTGCTGCTTGTTACCAGGTGCTCTCGGCAATGGAAGGAAGGGATTTGTTTTAAGCGGGTGGATATTTTCATCCCTGGCATCACTTCGCTGACCTCCCCGGAGCTGGAGCAGCTCCGAGCTTGGCATGGCACAAGCTGCTTTGAAGCCACCTCTCCTCACCCTCCTCCTGCCCGTGCATCCTGTGTCCCCACCCTGAGCTCCTCCAGCATATGCTGCTTCCCAGTGGGAGGCAGGCACAGGATAATTATTTGAAGCTGTCTTCTCCAGTTCTTAGTTTCCCATTGTTCTGTCTTTATTTTGCTTCCAAGGGTCTACTTCCTTTATTGTTTTGTTCTGTTTTCCCTTCTCAAGAAATCGGGTGTGTATGATCATTTGATCTCCTCCCTAGGCTGCGTTTGAAGGATATTGTCTATTTTCAGAATCCTCAGTTATGTTTATGCTCCAGGCTCTGAACCTCTCTCCCTTTGAAAAGAGGGAGTAAATCCTCCTTTTGCCTCCTGCCCCACTGAGCCACTGGCTCAGGGATGCCTTGTTCTAAGTAACCACCAACCTCCTCAAAGTGTGGGTCACTCAGTTGCAGTGTTTCTCCCAGTCTTTCCTGCTTTTTCCCACTTTTCAGTGCTGGTGCATGTGTCTCTGCAGGGCACATTGCTACTGGGCACTGTGAGATGCTCTATGGATCACAGCAAATAAAGCCAGGCTCATGGTGGCCACCAGAAAATTATTTAGAGCAACACGTTTCTCCCAGCCCGAGTCATTAACAGCCTCACTGAAACAGGATAGGATGGAGGTCCATGACCACATGCTATAGGCTGTCCCTTGGGATTCGAAGAGTGTGATTGTACGTTCCAGGACATCCAATGCCACTTTTTATGGATGATGTGTGTGAAGGATCATGTCGTTGGACAAACAGGACTGTACATGGAGCCAAATTTTGTTTCCCAGATGTGGGTGATGTAGTTATTCTCCTTCCATGGGGAGAGGCACACACAGAGAGTCAGTGTTTAGGGTGCCCGTTGGATTCAGTGCTCTGTTCTCTGTCCAGAAACACTTACAGATGGGTTCCAGTACCTCCAAGTGAGCCTCGTCCCTTGGGTGATGTGTTGACTGCCACTGTGTTAGAGGTTAACACAAATTCGGTCATCCTCACTGGTGGATTTTGGATCAAACCATTAACCCACAGCCCTGGGAGCAAATTGGTCTCCATCTCTGGGAAACCTGCAGGCCCTGAAGCAAACCCTCTCCCCATATTCCCTCGCCCTTGTCCCATGCTCCCTGCGATGACAGGCATCTGCCGTAGCACTCGCAGTGAATCTCAGCCCATCGCATTAATTCTCTCTCACATCTTGAGAGGAGTGTGACAGCAGCAAACCCTCTGAGTGAATCCTAGCCCTATATTAATTCACTCCCAGGTCCAGCTCTCTGATCTGCTGTCATCTGAAAGTGATACTAATGCCAGGTTTCCATATCCAGCATCCCGCTGTGCCTCCCGCTGCAGTCAGAGTCATGCTGGGAGAGATCAGCTCCGTTTGAGAAGGGTAAACCAAGTACTTGATTTCAAACAGCATCAAATAAGTCAAGAGAATATGTGGAGGGGGAGGAGGGAGTGAGTGAAGGAATGGATGGTTGGGAACACATTCCCTTGAAAGGAGTGAGTGGAGAAGAGGGCAGATGGGCTTATTTCTCCTTCTGATCTCTGTCCATCTTTGCTACCCACACCCACTCACTGTATTCCTCCAGCTCTCCGTCCCAGTTATCTCCTGCAAGACTGATTTTCTTGCCCCACTTAAACCAAAGAAGTCTCTTTGCATTCCAAAGACCATCTAATATCCCCAGTGCATATGGCCACCCCAGTTCTGAGGGATAGGGATACCGCTGCTTGCAAAGCTTGCTGCATTACCAGCTGCTGGGCCAGCTTCAGGCACAATTGCCCTCACTACAGCAAAGAACAGGACCTGACAAGGAGATGTGTGGTGTGTTCTCCATCAGCACGATGGGCAGTGGGCAGGCTGGGGGTACTGTCCAGCTCCTTGCCTGCTGACAGCCTCTGACAGCCCAACCCATCCTGGTTGTCCTCTTCACCACGGACAGCCCGTCCAGACAAGGGGGAGGAAGGTGAGTTCTGATTTAATTTGGCACTCCAAGAAAAGAAGGAAGATGCTTCAATACAGACATCATCTTCCCTTCAGAAAGCTCCCTGAATATTTTACTGGCTAGTGATGCTGTAAAACTTTTGTGAAGGTCAGTAAAAATTACTTAAGAAATCCAGGGAAAAACATTCACAACAGGCAACAGTCACTTCTACGAAGAGCAGAAAGGAGCTTTCAACGGATCCAAAGTGATTTGTGGTATTGCCTGCTTTGGGCTGTCTTTTGTTTGCTGTTTTCTGCCTTCTCCCCATGTGTTTTATTTATTCTCAGTATGAGACACCTACAGAAACCTAATTTCCAGATATATATATATATATATTTCACCACTTTTGGAGAATCAAAACTCTTGAATGGGTTGGGGAATCTTGGGGTAAGAGCCTCCAAAACTTCTTGTCATTTCTGCAAGGAGCTCCCAGACCCCCCCAGGGCACTCTGTGGTGCGGGAGCCAGTGTTCACAGCAGAATGGCTCTCCCTTGGCTGCTCCCTTATGCTGCACCACTCCATTTGCCCTGATGTTCCCTTTTCTAAATGGTAGGAAATCAGTACTTACCAAGTGCTAGCCCGGAATTTATTTGACTTTAATTTCCCTTTATGACCCCGTTTGCTAATCTCTATTGCACAGATAAAGAGAGGTAACCCAGGCACCATTACCTGTGATGTGGAGAATTTTCTGCAGTTCAATTATAATCTCTTTTTTTTTCCCCTTGAGCAATAAAATCTCTCTGTCTCTCTCTCTTTCTGTTCCTTATAACTTGTTCTCATAATTCTCCCTCTCCTACTCTCGAGATGAGGTTAGGTACTTCAGTGATGTCTTCTTGGCCGCTGTGTTTGTGGAAGTCACGGCCGTTAGTGCCGGAGCAGCGGGTTCAGCAACGTGCACATGTTATTTAATGCAATGCTGGGAATGCGCAGATGGGCGGTGCAGGTGAGACATGAGAGCTGAAGAGAGCAGATTAGCACATGGGGAGCACTCTGAGTTCCGCACAGACATCTCTTTCTGGATTGTTTTCAATCTGTTTTCCTCCAGAAATGCCAGCTTGATGAGAAGCAAAGATGTTACTGAATTGATGATTTAATTTGACTTTTTTTTTTTCCCCCATTGCCTTTAGAGGCATTTTAAGGAAGGCATGCAGTCATCATCACGCCGCCCCTTTGAAAGGCCGTACTCATTTGTCTGCAGGTCCTTTGAAAGGTGAGTAATCCTCAATGCATTTTTCTTGAGCTGCACTTACCCTGGCAAGGAGATCCTTCATTTGTGCCTGTGACCTTTAGGACAGCAGGAGCCTCCATATATCTTCAGTGCGTCTGTTGTCTTTGCCATGTGGTGGTTATTTGCAAAGCTTTCATTTCAAAGTTTGGGCCCTAAGAAAAAATGATCTACTTCTTCTCTGATTTTCCTTCTTCAAACTCTTCTACTGGGAAGTTTGTGGGCTTTGTTCTTTATTTTTAATTTTTAATTTTATTTTTTATTTATTTTTCTTTTTATCTTCCACAAGTTATTTCAATTTGACTTAAGTTTAATGCAGAAAGGATAAAAGATGAACAAACAAAGTGTATCTCTGGGTAGCAGTGATTTTGGCCTTAACAAAAGTGCAGCAAAATGACAGAGTCCTGACTGGTGGATTTTATTAGTAATAATGGTCATTCTTAAAATAGGTCATCGTTACTTGGAGATGCTAAGTAGGCTTTCCCAGAGCAGAAGCCTCCAAGGTCTGTATTTACAATGAAAAAAGGCTCCTGCCTATTAGCATAGACCATCAGAAATGGTTATCCTTGGATTCAATCAAGCAAGTAACAGCTGAGTGGTGATGAGGTTAACCCATATCCTCAGTTTCAAGCCACGTTTATGAGAAGTGGATTTGAGTGGCTGGTTCATGCCTCAGTTACATGCTGCAGGTCTGAGCCAGAAGCCAGTGGTTGCGTGATGGTTCATGGAAATCCAAAACGATTCCAGCAGGTCCTGTTGCATATGGAAAAAGACAGATGGTGTTGGGCTTGCCTTCTTCTGGTAAGATGATGTGATTGAGCCCTAACCCATGTCTAATGTTATACCACCCAAGGACAGTATGAGACATAGGCACCCTGAAAGTGACCACTTACAGAGCAGGCTGCTGTAACGTCCCAGAGGTATGGCTGGAAATAAAATCCCTGTGTATTTCAGTGATTGTTGTACAAGCCTGCTTCACAAAGCAGCAACTTTTTAGCACAGGCAGCACAGAGACCCATGTTCTGATCCCCATCCTCAGGCATTTCATCCAATTTCAATGCAGGATTAACTTCTTTGCCATAAGATTGGCCTATAACATTTACTTTTTCAGCACGACTGTGAGATTTTCTCAGCAAAAGCAGCAAAACAGTGACTTGCTGCGTATTCTCTGGGTATTTTAATGATCCCATCTCCATATCTGTTACAATTTACAACACAGCAGAACTCTGACTGGCATATGGTTGTCAGCTGAGAGAAAACTGTGCAACTAGGAAGCAGATCAATGTTGACATTGTGGGGGCACCTCTGGAAAGAATTAATCGAGTCTGATCTTTGCATACCCTCTCAGTATGGATTTTCATTAGACGTGGTGCTGTTTCCACACATTGGGAGTCCAAGGTGCTCTCCTCAAGGTCAGCCCACTGAAACTGATGAACGCTGTATAGACTGTGGGCTCCTTTGGGAAGAGATATCAAGTGTTGTGGTGCTGGAGGAGCGTGTCTTGGTGGAGAAGCTGGGCAGCTGTGGCTCCTGGGCAGGGCACTGCCAAATCCAGCATGGGCATGCAAGTTGGAAAGAGCCTTAGAATGGTTGTACTGAGGGAGAGGGATTTGTATTTGAACTTGTGAATATACTCCTAGGAAACTGAGCATAGTTGACAGCAAATCTGAAGCTCATATTTAGTGGAAGTAGACAGGCAATACCTATTCTCCTTGACAAAGGGTGGAAGAACGGGACTTTTTGTCCAGGAGGATCTCAAGAGCTTTGCAGTATAAGTACACTTTTTATCGGGTTCAGCCTTGGTTCAACTTTAGTTCAGGTCCACTGGGTGGATTTGAGCACTAATAGCTCACCTGGGTTGAGATCTAGGCTGCCTTCATCTTACCAGTTGGCTAAATCACGCTGTATCATGGCTTCTCACCATTTATTCTGGCTGGTAGCACAGATATATGCAAAGGCATGGATGTCTACGGCTCCATTGCTCCTAAAGGTAAAATCAAGCCCTTTATTAGTATTTGTTTTAAGTAGTTAGCTGTAATCTGACATAATGATATGTCCACAGAACAGTCATATTCCACAGACGGAATTTAAAACACGCTAATAGGAAAATGCAAGATGTATCATATTTCACATATGTTGTATTTCAAGACAATGCCAGAATTGTCATTGTGGGTTTGGGATGTAAGCGGTGATCTTTTTAATTAATAAAATCAGAGTTATCTAGTAAACAGTTTCTGAATTTGTAATAAATAATTAGTCATCACAACAATTTCTTAATGGGCTATTAAGTGACTTGGGGTAGAATTCTCAGCAGCTAATATCTAAGTATCGAAAACAAAAAACTCTCTTTTCCAAATAAATGATGGCCTAATTAATATTGAAAATAACAGCCTGCTTTCCCTGCTTCTTGTGTCTTTAAGAAGAGAACAGGCTTATAAAATAGAAACGTATCCGACATATGCTGATTGCTGCCAGAAACCAATTTTTCAAGAACTGTCATTGAGAATCATTAATTATCTGCAGGTCCCATTCACTCTGAATCAACGACAAACTTGGTGAGATCTTGGATGGCTTTAATTAATGCACAAATAGGAGATGGAATATGCTTCTTGTTTGAGCAGTTATTGTCCTAGCACAGCCCTTGTGTTGAAGGATTGTGGGAAAAATAAAAATAAATGGGAGGCTGCAGACCTCTGAGCAGAGCACTCCTGGGGAGGAACACGAGTATTGGTGAAGGCTGCTCATGGAGATCATTGCAATTGAACAAGGATCGTCTCTCTGTTAGATGAGTTGGTATGGAGGTGCAATTTTTTTTGTAATAATGAGACAAGAAGCTTACATTTCAATTTCAAATCTAATCAGGATGTTTGGAGGTGTTTCTTCCGCCTTTTAATTCAACACAAGCTGCTGGTTTTCTTTCTTATTTCCTTTCTTTCCTTCTTTTAATGCTTCACTGAAATAACTGAAAAGGAAATGCATTGAACCAGTGAGAAGGACAACCAGAAAAATCTCACCATAGAGGCTGAACAAACTGTCCAGGGCCTTGTGCCTACAAACAGATCTCAGTGGCTATTTATGTTTACAGCTCAGCCTTAGCACAGCTACCTGGCCTTTGGATGGGAGATAGCTTATTTCTGGCCAACTCAAGCAGACATAAAGGAATTTGGGTCTTCCATGTCACTGGCTATAATGGGTGGAGCTTCTTATCTCCCTCCAGCAAGGCATTTACTGCTGTTCCAAGCAGAATTTATTCTGTATTTAATAAGCACAAGCTGCACAGTGGAATGAATGGCAAACATTGGGCAATGCTTAGCATTTAGAAAACACATTCAAGGAGGATGTCGAGTCCATCAGTTGTGCTTTATACTGACACAGCTATTTTGGTCAGGGAAACAGGTGTTTTTTGACTCTCATAGTTCCTTTGCCTCCCCAGTGATGTCAAAAAAGGAGTTGGGTGTTTGCCTTTAATTTCACAAGGACCACACATTCACTCACGCTTTCACTCAAAAGTGTAATATTATTCTGTTCCAGCAGGATCCTGGATCCTATTTAACTTTCAGACCTTGTCTTAAGCTGCCACATTTTCATGAATATACTGGCACCATCTGAATGCTCACAAATAAGGGATAACATGACTATGCATAGCAGACAAGTCAAAAACTCAGAGCTTTTGCTCATGGTAATTTTTTTAGTTATTATTTTTGCACCCTGCCAGCTGTTGATCTTGCTAATGTGCAGCTCAGCAGCCAAGCTTTGTTCTCCCTTGGTTAATGAACTACGCAAGGAACCATGGGCCAGTGACTGGCTATAAAGCTAATGGTGATGGTCTGTAAAGAAGAAATACCCTAGACCACTAGATTTGGAGACTGGCGGTGCTTTTGTCAAGGATGATAAAGAGGAAAAGGTGATAGAACACTCTCGTTCCACCTTTGATGTAGTTATACAACTTGGACATGTGCAGAAGTTAAATCTTAAGAGTTATTGCACATGCTGTGGGATTGACAAAGATTTGTGGCTTGGAAAATATACCACTCTTCACCCAGAAGACCTTGCAATGCATCAGAGGTCACCTGCTTCACATGGCAGAGCACAGCCACAGGCACCTGGAGATTTGGGCTGTCTTCTCATGGAGTCTTCTCACAGAGTTCGGATAACAAGGCTTCAAGTCCAAGAAGGGGATATTGAATCCGGGGACAAGCAGAGTGAGCTGCCCTCATACTGTGTGTAGACATGCCCACTAAGGGGCTTACTACTGTCAGTGTGAGTCTGTCCCATCTGCTACAGGGGAGCGTGGTGAGAGGATGGCTGGATGCAAGCCCAGCAGCATCATTTCCACTGGTGGGGAGCTCCGGCTCTGCAGCAGCCAGTGCCTGGCTGCCAACAGCCTGCCTCATTCTCATTCAAGAGATGAAATAGGTTGCTACCAACTCACTGCTATTGCTGGGGCTTCAGGAAGAGCTGCCTGCTTCCCTGAAGCCCCTTCTCAAACACGTTAGCCCCTTGCTTTGTGGAGCCATCTCTCTCTATCCTCCATCTCTTGCTTCTTCTTTTGTTGGCTTTGGGATTTCTTGCAGACCCTCCGCTCCCCCTTCCAAGCACCTCTTGGTTATTAACATGCAGCTCAGGATAGTTCACTTTGCCTAGTACATTATCATTCCTCGTTAGAGACCCCTCCAGGGCCTGTGATATGCCTGCACTGACTTTATAATTACAAAGTCAATTTCTAAACAGACATTTGCAAATAAGTCAATTTAAATACTGAGATTTGCAAACAATAATTAAGCAGTAGCTTCTTTTTTAATATCTATATATATAATTAATGCCCATGGGCTTCTCATTTTACCTTGTGACTGTGTAGCTTGCGATTGTTTGTTGAGCTAAAGCATTCTCAGAAAGCAAATCAAATCATTGATGAGTTTTAAAGCTGTTTGAGGAAATTCCCTACCTCTTTCCAGCCCAGCCCCACAAGCAGCTTCTTATGCAGTTCCCCTGTTAACCTAACTGCTGCTGGGAAATAGCATCAGATGCCTCACATAGGAGCAGCCGAGCCTGGGGCTTTCCCCTCCAACATAAGGACAGTGACCTGATCTTCAGGGATTATCCCAACTCACAAGAGACTGGAGGAGACCCACAGCCCAAGATCACACAAGCATTAGCAGCACAATGGGAACTAAGCTTCGGGACCTGGGGAAGAAGATGCCCTCACTGATTTCTAGCTTTCCTTTTGACGTGATGCTATTGCACCCATGCACAGAGCTTCCCTTGGTATGATTGGAGGCCCCATTGCAGTTGCAAGCAACTCAGATTTTTCACAACACAGCCCATTCCTGGCCCATTCTTCTAGCCTCTTTTTATCTCAAAACTGCTGACCCCTGTGGCCTTCAGCTTTCTTTTGCTGCAGATTACTTCTTAGGCACTGGCTTTCCTGCTTTCCTTCCAGTCCGCACAACAGCAGCTTTTTGCTTGGTCTTTTCTCCAGCCCACTTGACCCTACACCACAGCTCACTCACTGACACACTCCTGAGCCCCTTGAAGGTGAATCCATGACCCAGTGGTACAATAGGTGTATGGTCAGCTGGCAATACGTCCCTTCAGGGGTTTGAGAAGAACAAATCTCCACAGGGCCTTGCCTAGACAGCAGTAGGAAAAAAACTGAGTGCAAACTCTTCTCACTCATGTCATGGTGCATTAAAGATGGGTTGTTGTTTCCTGGTTTGCACTCGTGCTCAGTAATTTCAGAGGGCTTACTCATTATTTTATGTCGGTTCCACATCTTAGCTCATCAAACTTTAGCCAGCTGGGGACAAAAATATCCTTGGCACAATCAGTTTGTTCATCCAAACCCAAAAACCTCATTTCCCGATCCACGCAGACATTCACGATCAGCGTATTTGAAGGAAACGTAGCCCTCAATCTCATCTTGAGTGACACTGCCGAAAGCAGACTTCCTTGCACCCTGGCACTTTGCATCCCATTGCTATAAATACGTGCAACAATTATACAGACCTTCTTTTCCCTTTTTATGGGGGAGGGAGGACAATAACTTAAAGTGCTTGCTACTATTCAGCACAAAAACAAATAACAGAACAACTCTGGTTGTGATGCATTTCAGCAGCGTAACTTCAACGTGCCACTGTTATATTAAGTTATAAATATCTATCACTTGACAATGCCAGTGCTTCTCGGCAGGGATAAAACTATTAAAAAAATAAAGAAAAAATGCCCAAACCCTGAATTGTGGTTGCTATAGCAATTAACAATGGGCGTCCTTCCTCAGGAGCCAGAGATGCTGATGCAGCTAAAACAAATGTTTGTGTACGGCCATGGCAGGGACGGTGACAGATTAGGGAGTGCTGGCCTTGAGCCTCAGTGTAATCCAGTTCTAAATAAATCATAGATCTGAGTGCAGACTGGCAAGCTAGAGGGAATACCAATGCAAGGAGGGAGGTGACAAGGCAGCCTCAGTTTCTGTTGTGGGCAGAGGTGAGGATGTAGTAGAGGTGGGATGGCTGTGCAAATCCAGCTGGAAAGGTTTATGACCTGGATTTCTGGGCAAGGGACACAGTTAGCCTTCAGCCACAATCTCTCAGTGTTCCCCATGGGGTTCCCTCTGTCCTGTGTCCTCCAAGCATCTTCGTCCTCTTTGCTTCAAGGCTGGATATAGACATTAAAGCTGAAGGAAGGAGAAAAGGTGTGAAGGGAGTTCATAGCTTCCTATTCATCACCAGATGTGGCCTGTGTAATTCATCACCTTTCACTTTATCCCAGTCTACCCTGCTACAGGAAGCTTTGGGAGTCACCTGAGTCCGAGTTCTAATAAAGCCATGGCAAGGTCTCCTCACGAGAGCTGTCATACGATGGCAGTCCAACACAGCCTGTGGCCACCATTGGGCTACAGGGAAATCTCTGACCTGTGGAAAATAAAACAAGCAAAAGACTATTGGTGATCTGGCTTCTTCCAGCCTGCCCTGGCACATGGATTCAGCCTTGATATGGAGTGAAAAATGAAAATGAGAACAGTTTAGTCAACAGCGTGTCTCAGAAATTAATGAGCCTCTTTGCCTTCAACACCTGATAATTACATCTTTCAATTAAATGAACTCTCTCCCTGTCCAAGTTCTTATAAATTAACTCAAAGTGATGCATCTTCGTAGGCTGCCAAAGCTTCCTTATACCAAAACCCGTGTGAGCTTCCAGATCTGTGCGATGATTTGGTGTCATAGGTCCAGATATAATTGAAGGATTTGGCCCTGGTGTCATGGCACCCAGCTTCAAGGATACTGGCAGGAGCAGAGTACATGGCCATGAGTTCAATATTTCAAATGAGGGAGAACAGAAGACCCAGGAAGATGCCAGGCAGTTGGCTGCCAGTATGGGAATGATGCTTATGGAGATGTTTCTGAAGCCCTGCCCTTTTCTTGGGCTTCTCACTGCTAAGCATAGGATTTCCTGAACTCCAATCACAGCCTTAATATGTCTGCTTGGAGATTAGAGCCTTCAGCAAGGCAGTGGAGTGATTGGCTCTACATTCTGGGGGAATTCACACCATTAAAGGCAATTGGTTATAGTAAGAAGCACTTGCTAGAGAGAAGAGATACCTGCTACTGTCCTAAGGCCCATTACCATTACAATTCCTGCTTGGGCAGAGGCTGAGCAACGAGGCACAGGAATGAAACCGAGATGTGTGCTAGATTTCCTGATATGTTTTTTCCTGTGTTTAGACATAGGTAAATAGATATATTGTCCATTCAAAGGAGCCTTGAGATATTTCTAAGGCTCTCAGAACTAACGTGCTTCATTGCCTTCAGCCCACAGAAAATCCATGCAGAAAATGGGGGCTCCTGGTCTAATTCAGTTTGTTGTACACACAAGCCTTAGTTGGACAGAGAGGAGATGCAGAGTGCAGGGAGAAGGGGAGCGGATGGAAATCCCACTGCATCAGGGTGAATGTTACACAAACAGCTATTTTCTTTCCCTTCTATTCTCCCCTTCCTTTAAGTAACCAAGTGCAACCAATGCAGCCTAAAGCTGGGTTTTTATAAGCTTGCAATAAATCCAGCCAGCTTTTCTAAAGCACAGCAGGCAGCTGATGCAATCACATCATTCAGCCCGAGCTCATTGGACAATGGCAGGGAACGCTGAGGATGTATTTTCCTCTTAAACCCACACGAGCATGTATTCCCACTCGCAGAGACAGGAGCCATTTCAATTAAGGCAATTAGCAGTGACCAAGGGCAACTGCAAAGCTCCAATTAAACCAGCACAAAGGCTAACATGATCTACAGTGTCACAGAGCAGGTTGGAACATGCATCCCTGACAGCCACTATCTGCCAGATTAAAGGGTTTGTAAACTCTCTGTTGTCCCCTCTCAGACCTCCTACAATCTCCGCTCCTTCAACATCCTCAAATACTAATCTTCAGTCTTTGCATCTCCCCATCAATTTGCCCCTTGTCAGCAGCCTCAGGGGAAGATGGAAGCTTTTTCCCAGTCTGTCTGTCCCTTTTAAACTGTAGCTTGCAGCCACAGTACGCAGTTCCCCTCTATCTCCTTAGGGACAGCCTGGGAGTGTGATTTAGGCTTCAGTGACCTTTTCCTAACGTTGATTGGTGCTGGGCTGTGTGTTTGCTGTTTGCATTGGCAGGCTGTGATAGAAAGGAATGGAAAACAGACTGCAGAGGAGCAGCAAAGGAGGAAACTGCTCTGTTCAGGCAGTGATTTCCTGCAGGGATGGTTGAGGATGCCCCTGTTTTGGGGGAACAGTGTGTGGAAGGAGGTCCTGCAGAGAGCCACAGTCATTTGGGGGAAGAAGAAAAGAAGAACTGCTTTTTTGGGAGTGTACTCTGGATTCCTACACCTGCGTACAGTGGGAACACTTTGTAGGGGACAGGCCTGACCTTGGGGTTGTTTTGAGATTGAGATGGTGCTAGAAAACACCCAAGGTGAAAGTCAGTATGCTGAGCTAGACTGCTGCTGTTGAGATATGGACTGGAGGATGTTTTCTAGCAATGATGTCTGAGTTCTGACTGTAACTAATGTCCTCTTCCATAGCCTTAGTCCTCATACATCAGGCAATGCTCTCCAGCCCTTTCTCAGTGGCTTGACCCGTACACTTGGACACAGCTCCCACCCATGCTATCAGACAAGAGGTTGCTTGCAATCTGCAAACCACTTTTTGTTGGAATGTGCTATGAACATGACACTGCATCAAAGTAGGGGCAGAGACTGGCTCACAGTGCCTCTTTTACACTGAGGCTGGGGTGAGACTGGAAGAAGGGACATTTAATGACAGGCAAGCTTTCTGAGGATAAGGAAGGACTTCCACAGGGACACATGGGCATCAGAGGTTCAGCTCCAGCAGAGGTTGGCAGAGGTTGGCAGTGGTTTGCAGTGATTACCCTCTGGCAGCTGTTCAGTGGCAGGAGCACAACGGTCAGATCAGATCCTAAGGCGGTCTCACTTGGTTCCTAGTGGACTCCTACTCATATAGCAAAAGCCACAAGTACAGTAAGTGCTAATTGGTGCCCTCGTTAGCAGTTCCTGCTGAAAAGCCACTTGCTGAATAGGCCCAAAATTTGAACTCTTCTTGAAGGTGAGTGCTCCAATTAGGGCTTGACAGGAGGGTGGGGCGAGTCACTCGCTACCTGCCCAAAGAATATGTAGAAATTTGAAGGTTTGAGCCATCATTCTCTAAAAAAGAACATCTTTCAGTTTGGGAATAGTTGTGAAGGGAGAAAATCAGAGGATGTATTTGATACAGACAAATGTCTTTATGTGGCTCTTGCACCTTTTGGCATGGTTTTAGATTTTTTTTTTTCCATGTAAGCACCGAGGACAAAACCTATGAAATCCCTTTCTTAATTTTTTTGCTTTGTCCCAGGTAACACAGACAAAGAGGCTGTCACGAGCTGCTAGAATGAAAATTAATTTTAAACGCATCATCATTTATCACTTTTAGAGTAAAAAAAATGAGAAACTACTGAGATGAGAGCAATTGTGGCAGAAACTTCCTGCAAAAGAATTACCAGAAGCTTCATGCAAAGAGGTAACGATATCAGAGTGACAGTAACAATTGCAGACAGATATACCAAGGCCCTACTGCAAATCCACTGCACAGTGTTGCTTTCAGTGTGGGATTTGTCTCTCTGACCCAAAAATCAGGCGCTGAGTGTTACCTGCCCTCCATTTGTCATCAGCAAAGAGATGTTTAGGGGCAACCTACATTGGCATGTGGTGTCAGAGAGAGATGAGAAGATCCTCCCATGAAAGCTGTAAAGGTTGTTCCTACAGAAATGCTTTGGCTTGCCATAGCATCAACAACAGTAATAACATTGTCAACAAACACATCTATCCCTGACCAAAACATGTCTGGCTGCAGAGCTGATGCTGTGTGATGGGAAGGTGTATCTCAGACAGGGCTGAGAGCCTCATTTCACCCGTCTGATCTAGACTGCCACTCCAGAGGAGCTTATTACACTGAGCGTACAAGATCTTCTTCCTTTACTGACTTGGTTACTTTTTTTCCCCCTGCACAGAATGAGTTAAAGGACCCTCATTCCTCATCTATTCTTTCTATTTGAATCTTATCTCATTCCAGTCATCCCCCTCCTCTGCACTCCTCCTTCCCTCACACACATCTACTTGCTCCCTCCAGGAAGCCAGCTAATTATTTCCTGAATGCCCCCAGTGTTATTTTGCCTTGAGAACCTCTCCTGCTGGGACTTCTCACTCGCTTATGATTCTCTGTGTGACAAAAGGTTTCTCAGTTCGGCTTTGAATGGGTATTTCTTTAATTTCTACATTTAGTCCTTTCGCCTCATCATCTGCACTTGGGCTGAGAATAGAAACTTCACTTGACATTATCTAAACCATTATCAATTAAATCCCTTCTTAACTGACCTTTTTTTTCCCCCTCAGCTACATAAGTTTTTGTTTTTTCCTCTTCTTCTTCATTTCTGCATATCTTTCCCCTTGTAGACGAAGCCCTTTGCCCTTCTGCATTAACTTTGCAAACATGAAACTTTTCCGTTGGTTTTGTTTCTTTGCTGTTGTTTGTTTTATTTTAATATCACTGCAGTGATCCAAATAGAACACAGGATTTGAGCTTGTATCACATCTGAGAGTTAGTGCATCCTCTTGGATCTTGTACAGACATTGGTGTATTGTTGTGTATGTGAGAGGTTCTCCAGTACGGTGGGGAGAGTGATGCTCAGTCCGCAGCAGAAAAGCACTGGTCAACAGATGAGTTTGTGACCCATAGCTTTAAGTCACCCACTGACACGTGTAGGTTGTACAGTGTCCAAAAAGGCAAAAAATAACCCACAGAGCATCGCTGTTTTCTCATATCCAGAAACAAGAGCAGGGAATAATCCAAAGCCACTGTGCTGGAGCAGAGTTTTGAACTCAGCCTCCAGAATGGCAACACATGAGCTTACTCAAATATTTTCACATGGCACTTCACAGGTACTCTGGGTTTCAGTGGCTACAACTAGAGGCTATGTGAAGACAACAGAAAAGCAAAGGTATCTCCAGTGTTCTTCTGTCTGCTCAAACAGCCTGTTACCTGCACTTGCAGAGTCAGGATTACTCCTTTTTTCATACTGTGCCATAATAAGAAGGACGTAGTCCTCTCAGCAGGACAGAAAATGATCTACTGTAGTGGGCAACCCTTTGGTCAGCATGCATGGGCCAGGCAGATATTGCACTCTACCAGCTCATCCCAGCTTAGAGACCCAGCTGAGCTGGTGGAGATGGAGGAATGTCAGAGGTAATGGAGTGGGTGACAAATGTCTTATCAAGGTGTCTCAAAGGGGGAAATGCTGGGGGTGAAACAGCGACACAAACACATGGAAACTAGGATTTATTAGGTCTCGTGGAATAATTTTTCTCTTCTGACTGTTTCAGGATTATTTCCCCCTCCTCTTGCTAGAACAAAGCTACTGCAGAATTATAGTTCTATGAGTCAAAGACACACGGGGCAGAGCCTTTCGACACACACGTACTTGTCACAACTGGAGGCACGCCAAGTTAAAAGCACAAGCTGCTGAAGCTTAACCTAATCATCATTAATTCTGCAACAGTTCATAAACTATCAAACACATACACAGGGGAGTAAAAAGTACCAGGAATTTATGACTTGACACACTTCTTCATATGAACTCATCTCCAACTTTGCCAATCCAAAGGACTGGAGAACACGCAGGTAAGCAGCTGAAGGCCAAAGCTGCAGCTCTCAGGAAGTTTGTCTTTGGGAGGATGCTCAGGAAGCAGTGATAATTGGTTACTGTTTTCCCTCTTTTCTTTGGTGAATCAACTGTAAACTCAAGGCCTGTGGCCATGCCATAACCATTTTTATTGAGCTTTTTCAAAGAAGTGCCAGAGAAAACCTTTTTGTCATTCAGGCAATGAAGGAGACTGCCTCCCAGCTCTGCATCGAGCCTCAGAGCACCCTGAAATCTATCAGTGCTAATTAGGGCCTACTTAAAGGCTCCCAGGCTGCTGCTGCTGGTTTGAAATGCAGAGTGGTGCGTGAAAGCCCTTCTGCTTGGCTTCTGACAGGAGCAAAAGCAAACAACAGGCCCTGCTGTGACCTCAATTTACAAGACTCATTTACTGCACTGAAGGCATCAACTTCTTGGAAATCAAACAGACAAATTAGTTTTGAACCCCTATCGGTTAAGATGGACTTCTCACTGGGACACGCTCCTGCCTGGCTGGCTAAATGCTTCCTTAATCTGTGGGCTGTGGAGTTCCTTCAGGTGCTGCTCCCTGGCACCAGGTGGGTGCCAGCAGTCCTGTAACTAAAAGCATCACAATTTTCAGCTAGCATTAGCCATTTCCTTCGAATAAAGGCAGAATCCTATGCTCTGCCCCGTTATCACACTGCCCTGCTCACCATGATGCAAGAGCTTTGTCTGGTGATGCTTTAAGTGATGTGCCCCACAACTCTTTGCGTGCTTCATAAACCCTTCTCTTTGAGGGAAGAAGGGGTCTCTAATTCATCAGTGTTCTTGGCTCCATAGGATTCTGGGGCCATCTGCCATTTTCATTTAAATCTACCCCAATTCCTTGCACGCTATACATGAAACCACTTGAGAATCTTTCCCTCCCAAAGTTTAACCTAGCCAAAACTGCTCCTTGTGTAGGCCAGCTACTGGAGAAATGTGAATTGAGAATTGGGAGCCTTAGCAAACAAAAACGACTTGCCCAATATTTATTTTTTAATCCATGGGATCCTTTGGTCCTTATGATATGCCTCAGAAATACTTCTCTTCCCCATCTGCCCCATTGCCATCCGCTCTTTCCTCTTCATTTCCCTCTTAATCTTCCTGAGACCCAAGTCCCTAATCTCAGTATGAGATATTTATATTTTCCACTCTGCTGGCATATGGTTCCATGAGCCTTCTCAGGACTTTCAAGGGGAATATGAATACAATGAATGCTTCTCCCTCCTAGCTGGGCTATATCTGTAAGCCTGACTTAGAGGCCTATCTCATGAGGCTTCACTCACTCCCAGTGAAGCGTCAATGGAAAATTCACTAAACATGTTAAAACATTTAGTGCAGCTCAATCTCTGCCTTGTTTACAAGAGTCCAGCTAGCTCTATGTCTGATTGAGAAAAAGCCAAGCATTCAGTGTGAGGAAAGGCAGCTTAATATAGCCACACCTGGAAGGGAATTTAAGTATCAGGTGTGTCACAAGAAACCAACAGCTGGAAGAGAAGAAGAGATGATATTTCTCCTCACTGAAACTCTAGTGTGGATATTTGAGATGTTGCTTCTCATTCCTACAAGGTTCATAAGCCAGCACACAGCACAGTACCTCCTGCTGAGTGCATGGCTGGGTGAGAAGCAGCCCATGATGGTCTATTCCTTCCTGACTTGCTGGCTGGGGATGCCCTGAGAAAGAACAAGGTTTGTGGTAAGAGGAAGTAGTCTCAAAGCCAAATCCCATCTAGATGCTATCAGGTGACATGAAGGAGACAAGGTTGCCTGGGAGCTCTCTGAGGTCCTGGCTTTTGGCAGTTGGTAGAAGTGACCTGGAGAGTGGAAATGTTTTTTCTAAGGTAGTATACAAGACAGAAAGAGCGAGGAAAAGCCCTGTACCACTGAGAACAACAGCAAGCAAGCAGATGAGATGAATTGATTTCATATCTGTGAATAGCATCTCAGTAATTACTGCCAGATGCTTTCTGTAAACCCCACTGACATGGCAGGGAGGTGAGGGGATCCAATTCCCCGACCTGCCCCCAAACTTCTGTTCCCAGCCCTGTTCCCAATCCTTGGGACACCCCTTGCTCTCGCAGCTCCTGTCGGTGCAGGAGCAGTGCTGTTGCACACACGTGGCAGGATTCATTGCACCAAGCAGTTTGCTCTGCTGTGTGCACAAGATGAATTATGACACAGGCCCCAAAGAGCCTCTCACAAGCTGTCCCCTCCTATATCGAGACCCGGCCTAAGCCAGGAGGGAGCATGAGGGAAGCAGATGGCAGCCTGGCAGAGTGATTAAAGCCCTAGATATCTGTTTTAATGAATTGCCCACCCAGCAAATTAAATATTGCAATAGTCAGTCCTATTCTAGCCGTCAGTAATCTCAGCCTTATTTACAACACTGGGGAAATGCCGCGCTTTTCCCTCTGTCACGTGTTGCTATTGCAGGCAGAATTACAAGCTGGGATGGAGAAGAAACCTGTGTGTTTCAGCTGTTGCTTACAGCAGGAGTGAGTGGGTGCTGTGGTTTCGGTGTACCACCTTGCAGGATGGTTTGCTGAAGGAAAAGATTCTTCTGAGTCACTTCTGACATAGATGTGTCCTGTGCAGACCTAGTCCTGAAGACAAGTGCAATTTTTACTCACTTTTTTCTGCCTTTACATCCCTCTTGTCCCCTTTTCTCTCCCACCACATTTCTGCACCTCCGGCTATCCCTTTCTGTGTGACAGCTGATTTGGGAGTGTGATGTCAAATCTTTCCTTGCTGCCCTGGTTATCCCTTGTTCCTGTGCTCCTTATGGGGATATTGGCAGAGGAGCTGATTTGGATTCACTGTGTTAACAGGACTCCTGTCAGTATATTTTACATTGCTAGACAGGCTTAACAAGATCATGAGGAGCTGGTGACAAGTCCCACTGCATTCCTCACCTGTAGGGTGGAGGCAGTGCTGGAATGTGGTGCTTTCTGTGCCTGTTTGCTGCTCCCAAGCAAGAAGGTGCATGTGTTGCTTCCACCACCTAGATCTCCTCTTGGTTCTTTGTTTCATTTGGGTTTGGGTTAAAGAAAGCTGTTTCCTGCATCCCTCATTCCTGCTGGGACATGTGCTGGGGAGGCAGAGAGCCCAGTGTCTGTGGGATGGGGAGTCTTGAAGATGTAAGAACTGCTGTGTCCTGGTTTCTAGGGGACTGCAGGGCTTCAGTGTCCAACAGAGCTCAAGCTCCAGCTGAAGCTTCCAGGAGTCTTAGCATGCTGCTGAGAATGAACCAGAATGTGGGGAGAAACCTGACTTTTAGGCACTTTGCTGGCAAAGCTCTGGGTCTAGAAGCAGATGTCTCTGTGAAAAATGGAGCCAAGAGTTTCATCCAGAATTTATTAGAGAGAAATACTCTCTATGTTTTGTGCAGCTCATGGACAGGGTGTGCAGCCTGTCTGGAGCACCTTGGATTTGTTGCTTGCATGGAGGGACAAGCACATCAATCCAGGTTCAATCACCTCTAATTCCCAGAGAGATCTGTCCACTCTTTCTGAACACATCAGGATTTCCAGATGCCCAAAGGGAAGGAAAAGAAGAAACCATAGCATGGGCTGGAAAAAATCAAAGAGGTCACACAGACACCTCCTTCCCTGGGGATGCTCATTTTCAGAGCAGACCAACCTTCCCAAGCAAACGTTTGTCAAAGCTGATGCCTTTCTTCTGAAACTCCAGGTGCCAACAGAAGTGCTGGGAGCATTTTCTTTTTGGCTGGGAGCAAGTGCGCAAAGCTATGGGGGTTGTTTGGAGGCCAGCTGTGCTATTTTTCCATTCATTCATAACTGCTGCAAACAGTGAGGCCAGTTGGTGAATGTAGGAGGAACCGGTGCCCGGGTCTGTTCCCTGCACCTCAGCTGCAAGCCTAGGCGAAGTTTGGGAATGTTTCCATGCCATGGTTATTTATGTTTGCCACCCCTGGGTTCTGAACTTTTGTGTGCGTTGGTAATAATATCCCATTACTAAACTGTAATTTATGTGCGCATCATTTGCATTATTGAACAGCTGTTAGCCTCTCTCAACTGCTCGCCTGCCATATTGCATAGATAATAATATCTAATCCATATTAATTATAAATACACAAATCGTCTCCTAAATAAGGCAAAGTTTTGTGAGCAGTACAAACCAATGGGTGCCCAGAAACATTAACGTTCCGCCTGACACCTCATCCTCTGCCTGTCATGTCATGAATAAAGCAGAAGCTGAAGATGGCACTTGAGCTTTAATAGCCTGCAGTCACTGCCAGAAGCCCTCCGGCTGCGATTTCATCACACCTCACAAGCTAAACTGCGCTGGGTCAATAAGCAACCTCAATGGAGCGATCGCTACAGGAATGGGATGGCAATTATTATTCGCTACCTGGCTCTCGTTGGCAGCGCATCGACGCTGGACTAACCCCACCTGGTGGTGCTGATGGGGCTGGCGGACCCGTTTGGGGAAGAAAACGCTGATTTCTGCCCTATCTTGGGCTGAGCCCCCCCCCCAAGCTTTGCCTGCTGGGGGTGGAAGGCTGACATAAGTCCTCACAGTTGGCCAGCTTTCTCTGTTGGCTTTGCTTTCCTCTGCCAGCTTTCTCAGACCTCTCAGAAAAAGCTCATGGATGCCCCGAGCTTTCATGATCTGGGCTGAAAATCTCAGGTGTAGAACAGACCTTCCATCAGCATCCCCTGTGTAGTCGTCCGCTCCCTCCCACACATCTATGAGGGATCTAGCTGCTGCTCCTGGTAGTTTCTGGGGGTACTCACCATCCCCTCCTTGCTCTGCCTGCTGGGTTCATGGGGCTGGCACTGCTCCTGGTGCTTCCCAGTGCAGTGGCTGAGAACTTCACAGGGCAACTCCTTTTGGAGAGAGTGCAAACAGGAAAGTGTCCGAAAAGCAAAAGCAATGTGAACAGCAAACCTCTCTGCTTTTTCTGCAGTGTTATAGAGATAATATGATGACTTCATGCAGCTTTTCCTCAAGGTGTATTAGTATAAATGGCAGTGAGATCTTATTTGTGGTTAGACCCAATATTCTGGTAAAGTATCCAGCACAAATGAGAATCTGATTGGAAAAACAACTTCATCACAATGATATTTAAGCCAGGGATAGCAATTTTTGTTTTCGTGATGGCTAAAAATGACCATGTTTGCCCTTCCCCCTGGCGAATTATGATGTCTTTTTCTTAACAGCATTGATTTCCTTTAACATTTCATCCCCAAAAGAAGAGTAATTTCTGGAGAATCGAGGCAGTGAAAGCCCTTAATTGTTTGCAATATGGATGATCACAGGACTCAGGGAACATTCTTACAGATTTCATTGCATGATAGATGCCCACTCTGGAAGATTTCCAGAGGCATATTATCAAGTAGAAAGAAACCATCACAGATATTTAGAAAATGCTTCAGATCTACACGGCTTGGCAAAGCTCATGTCACAGAATCCCAGACCCACCAGTGTGCTGTAGATACACATATTAACGATGCAACCTCAGTTTCTCAAAAAATCCTAAAGGTAGGGATAGTAACTGCAGATCAGCTTGGATGAAATATTGTGCCCAGGCTTTTAAAGCTCTCTCATGAAAGCTTTTAGTTAAAAATGACGGCTCGTCCCTCTACCTTGAGCACACACATTCAAGGCACAGAACAGAACTGATTTGGGGATGAAATATTATGGAGGGATTGTGCTTCCAAGACCTTGTCCTGATGTCAGACCCACCCATGTAGCTGTTCTTTTTTCCCTTCCCTTCCCTTCCCTTCCCTTCCCTTCCCTTCCCTTCCCTTCCCTTCCCTTCCCTTCCCTTCCCTTCCCTTCCCTTCCCTTCCCTTCCCTTCCCTTCCCTTCCCTTCCCTTCCCTTCCCTTCCCTTCCCTTCCCTTCCCTTCCCTTCCCTTCCCTTCCCTTCCCTTCCCTTCCCTTCCCTTCCCTTCCCTTCCCTTCCCTTCCCTTCCCTTCCCTTCCCTTCCCTTCCCTTCCCTTCCCTTCCCTTCCCTTCCCTTCCCTTCCCTCTTTCTATCCACAAACAAACAAAAACCAGCCAAACACACAGGGACACAAATCCCAGCAGTGGGCTGGTGTTCATATTTGGTGTTTCTGTTGTATTTTTTCTCTTAAAAAGCAATTTGACTCTTCCCTGCTGAGTCTGGGAGCCAGCAGAGGGAGACAAGCCTCTGAGCTTCATTGCTGCCTGCTCGCTTCTCTCCATATGTTTAAGGGTCTTTTTTTTTTCTTCATTTTTTCCCTCTTCTGCATTATTGTTATTTGGTTTGAAATATTGTTTTTATGAAAAATAGCTATAAATGACCCTCACCTTGCAGTTACAGAGAAGATTAGATTAAAAATGCTGCAGGGAGATTTGGGTGAGTGAACACATGGCAACAATCCTCTGGTGACAGTTACACAAGCAGCAAATTGGCCCAGGTAGGGCCCGTGAGCGCTGCATAGCACACATTCCCTGTGTGACAGTCTCTCCATCACTGTTTGCATCCATATGTGGCGTTGCCAGAAGTCTGGGCTCTCCGGGCAAAGTGCATGCATCAGGTTTCTCAGGATCTGGTGCAAATGTGCGAATTAGATCCATAAGATCCCAAGTTTTCCTGTGGGTACAGTAGAGATGAAGAAAGGAGGGAGTGCTGGGGAGGGGCCAGGAGCTGGGTGATAACTACTTATCTGGAGGCTGGGATATGCCAGAGAGGATCCTTGAGGGCTTGCTGCATTTATGTGAGTGCAGAGGGGTGGGATGCCCAGATCCCCAAGCAGTGCTAAAAGCAGTGAGATCCGTATCTCCAGGCTCTGGGTCTTGTAGAGAGAAGTGCTTTGCAGCATGCCCAAGAACTCTCTGGTAGTGGATGAACTGTGTACCCAAAGGGGCCAACTCAGAGCATCGCTGAGGATACCCACCAACAGCTGGAAGCCCACACACCTGGGATGTGCATCAGGATGATCCATGCACCTCGTCTGCTTGTTCAAGTGATGCTGTTTCAGAGAGTGTGACAGTGGCAGCCACAGCTGTGTGCGTGCATGTTGGGTCTCTGAGCTTCTGTGAGCTGGGAAGTAGCAGCTCTCAGCCTTGGTATCACATGTAGATTTTGACTGTGTTGCCTCCAAATTCTCAGCAGAAATGTGAGCAGATAAGGCTGGGGAACAGTTGGGAGTCCAACACAACCCAGGGCCAACAAAGGATGAAAGGAACCCAGCGAATGAAACAAGCGTTTTGAAGTCCTTGCAGAAGCAGCCCTTCACAACTCCATCAGAACAAATCTGTCGTCACTGGAGGGAAAAGAGAAGTTGCCCTGAATGAGAATAATTCAGGGGCTAGAGCAGAGGAAGACTGAGAATACAGGATGATTGAGAAGACAAGGTTTTACAAGTGCTCTGTGGCTGTCACAGCTGTCACTGACCCATCTCAACCCTGGGTGGGATGTTAGACCCAGCCCTGGTGTATGGGTGCCAGGACAGCCAGCCCTGAGCAGGCTGCTGGGCAGGAGCCTGAGACCAGCTGGGGCTGGCTGCTTTGAAGGATGCACATTTGATGAGGTGAATGTGGGCAAATGCCTCCTCCATCTTTATCACCTCTTCAGGGATGCTTGCATAGAAGCCTTAGGGCTCCTGTTACCTTGGAGCATTGCATTATCAATTACCCTAATTAGAGTTCTGAACCTGCCTCGCACCGTGTATTTTTCAGTCATTTTTAACTTTTTTTTTGCCAGACTCCACAGCCTACACTCAGAACCTTTCCTTTAAAGCAAAGCCAAAAGAAAAAAGAAAAAAGAAAAAGCCAAGAAAAGCAAGCAAGGTGAATGCCAGTTTGATTGGTGGCAGGCTGCAGATTCTGAAGGCTGTTCTCCATCAGAGCCTGCACAGCGAGGACCTGTGTTTGCATGGGCAGCATGAAGCACAAAGGAGGTGCTCAGGCCTCACCTTGCACATTTAATCACTCCTGTGTATGGGTGTCATTGAGGTCCTGGCAGCCCAGCCCCGGCGTGCAGCATCCCCCTGAGGTATCATTGCTGTGTGAGCTGCAAGTGGCACAGAGAGGCAGGTAAGCATAAGCTTAAATCTGTTTTCTCTAAGCGTGCAGCCAGCCAGCTTCAATCACCCTGTGTTTGCACAGAGCTGAAACAAAAAGGGGCAGTGCCATTGTCAGAGGGAGCGTGTTTCCAAATGGCTGATGACGAAGATCAGACATTCCATTTATGCACCAGCTCTGTGGCAGCACTCATCCTGCTCCCTCCCACCCGTGCTTGGGTTTGTCTGTGACACAGAAGGACCGGCATCCAGCTCCCAGCTGGGAGGAGGGCAGGGAGCAGCACAGGGCAGGGGAGCAAATGGAATGCTCAGCTTGGAGCTCCTCGCTGCGTTCCAGGACAAGCTCTGCTTTGCCAAAGCACAACGGTTTTGCTCCGAGCGGGAGCAAAAACACGCCGTGCTAAGCTTACAGAGATGCACAGCGAGGAGGTGTTTGTGTTCAGGCGGATGTGTTTGTGAGTGTGTTTGCTTGTGTGTGTATACATTTGGAGAGGCTGATGAAGATTACTCTGGAGCATTAGGTTGTTTTCTCTGCTCTAGATTGTAATCATATTTGCTGCACTTTCGGAGGCCCCCAGCTGTTTACTGTGACCCTCCTGGGGCTGAGATGTACCAACGCAGAAATCCAATCCACTGCAGAGTGCATGCAAAGCTGATGGGGCCGTCCTAAATACCAGGGCTGAATTTCGGCTGAAAATCCAGAAATTTGCTGGTTTTTTTTAACCTTTTCCTGAGATATTTGAGGCTTCTGATAGGTCGGCCGACAGACAAGCCACCTAGAAGTCTAAATTTAGGCCTGAGCATCTTGAGAAGCTGCTGGCATTTGCCATGCTGCTGTTGTTGTGTGCATGCATGATGCAGCCCAGGAAAGACACACAGACCTCTGAAAATATCTGTGCAGAAAGAGGTTTTCCACAGAAGCTATAAAACATTCATAACACCTCCATTGTGCTGTAAATCCTTAGCAGGAGTTGATAACAGTGCATGAATTTTTAATGTAACATTTATAAATGGTTATTAAAACTATCCTTAAAGTAAAGTGTCAGTTTATTTTTAATTAACTGTTGCCTATTTAAGCTCCCGATGGCCCCGGGGCAGATCAACAGTCTAACAAGTTAATATTCCCTGTTAACCCTTCAGCTGCTGCTTCCCAACACGCAGAGGATGAAGCTGCATGCACAGCACTAATAAGGAGGGAAGTGGAGATTTCTCACTTACTGAAATGCCATCATTCCTTGGAACGGGCTGTCCTGCTGCTCAGTTTGAGAAGTTTTCAGAGCTGAGAAGGAAGTTGCTCCTTAAGCCCTGAACAGCCACAGCTGGATCGTGGAGTTGGACCATTCTTTGATTCTTACTGGGAGAAAAGGAAAGATTTGTATGTCATTGCTAAGAAATTTCCATCGGAGTCAATGGATGCCAATTTTGAATTCATTCCTTTTTGTTATAGCAGTTTCTTCAGGTTTCAAATTAATTTTTTTTTTCTCAGCTTGCCACATACATTTTGCATGTGCTGTTATCACTAAAATTAGACATGGGGCAAGAGATTTTACTGCTGGTATCTTTTCTATTATCTGTACTTGTTGATATCTTCCATCAGAAGGCTCTGTAGTTACTCACTGAAAATGAAGTTGAACCGGTGCACCTCTTCAAAGCAGTTTGTTTGGTTCCAGTGAATTATTCCATCCAAAAAAAAAAAAAAAATTTAGTTCTCAGTGTTGTGGTCTGCTTTGTGCCCAGCAGGATATCAGAGGGGGGTGGCCAAGAGCAGCACTGAGGTTGAAGTGGGGATTTCTCAGACCAAATGAGACTTGTCTTGCTGCAATGTTCTGGTTGTTCATGCACCGGCATGATCATTAGATCACTTAGAGTCATTTATGGTGGCAACAAAAGCTGATAGTGGAGGATGTTGGAGTTTTGCTGTTGGGCTGGAGCTGTTGCAGTCAGAATAGTGATGTTCCAACACATTGCTTTTTGTTCCTTTTTTTTATCAGGCTCGGTTATACCCAGAGCTCTTTGGGGCAAAGAGCCAAAGTCTTTCTCTAGATGGGAACGCATGAGGCTGAACTTTGCATTGCCAGTGTCCCTAGAGCTGACAGCAAAAGGTCAGTGCTTCCAGACAGCAGCTCAGAGTTTGTTTCCCTTGGATTTATCAAGAAGTGCACCTGGATAACACTGGGGTTACGTCCCAAAAGCTGAGCACACGGGCACCCCATGCACGGGCTCAGCTTCCAGCCCAGAGAGGACAGGTTCTTCCTTCAGCTCTGGTTTCATTGCACAGCACATCCCCTCTCATCTCTGCTCTACCACATACAACCACCCATTCCCTCTACCCTACCATGCTTGCTGATTGGAGGCCCCCTGAGCAAATAATTGTTATATAAAGTGTTTTATTTTCCTTTCCAGATGCTTTTATTCCTCCTTTCCCAGATGATCAGCCAATGCTTTAGGAAGGAATGAACTTCAGATCTTCTGAGCATGCAAAGCAACAAGGCATCAAGGCAGTAGTGACACAAGCAGCAATATCCTTCGGTAAATGCCGCTCAATACAGCAGAGCTTCCGAGCGATTAAAGGAGTCTTGGAAATGTCATTGCCCTGACCAAATGAGATAATTTGTATCTTCTGTCACTGAAATCAAATGCTATTTTTTCTTTTTTGTAATTAACTTGTGACTGTGGGAAGGTGGGAGTAGGGATGGGGGTAGGGAAGGGAATTTTATGGGTAATCCAGCTGCTGCATGGAAATGACGGTTGGGTAATTGTGTTCTCTAAATGAACTTGACTCTATGGTTGGTGTCAGGTTTTGTTAAGTGCCCTGGGCCAATGGAGACTAATTAGGAATGCATTAAATATTAAAGCTCTCTGACACCGGGGCATTGACGGTGACAGAAGAAAAGAAATCCCGTAACCTAATCTGCACCCAACAGGAGTAATTTATGTTCCCTTCTTTTAAGAACGAAAAATCCAATTATTTGGCCTGCTGGAAAAGAAAAAAAAATTGTATTTAAAGGAAAAGTTAATTTAGAGAGGAAAAAGTATATATGAAAAATAATACAGATGCCGTCAATACAGATTGTGAGTGTCAGTTTCCTGTGGTTCTGGCTTTGTGGCTTTCTGTTACAACCATGGAGAGCATTTCCCCAACGTTCTGCTCTCCAGTTCCAGTGCTGGAGGGCAGTGGGGGGATGGCTGAGATCCCCTGCCCTGGGGTTTGGGCCAGTGGGACTGCCTGCAGCCATGGAGGGAGGATTTGAGGTGCTGGTTGGCTGGGGGTGCTGGCGTGGGATGTGTGTGCTGTAAGGCAGCGTGTGTGCTGCACTATGGACGTGCTTACAGGCATGCAAAGCTCTCAGAAATTCTAGCAATTAAAATTTCTTCTGTCTCTCTAAAAGAAACAGGCCCTGAGAGCTCCACCTCCACACTTTGCTGTACGTACCAGTTTCCAGGGCAATTTTGTCTGACCTTTAGTTAAATGTCCTGCTCTACCAGGCAGCTCATTTCTGCTGGCCTGTCTACTTATGCAATCTAATCAAATCTAGAATGGAATATAATCAGCCTCATCTTGTAACAGCAACTTGCACAAATATCTGTCTCCCTGTCTGCCAGCCTGTCTGTACGTCTATCTAATCTCATCTGCCAGCCTCGTGCTGTAAGCAGTATTTAGCAGCCAACTGCATTGCTAGGGTGACATTTGGAAGAAATGGCTGACAGATACCCCACTCCCCAGATCCTGGGGGTGCTACCCAACCTGAGAGTTCATCCCTGCAGCACATAGGTGTCCGTGGCACCCGGCCCAGTGCACACTCCCATGACATGTGCCCATCCACGCACTCGTCTGTGCCTTTCTCTAGTCTAGTCCTCTGTTTTTTTTTCTTTTCTATTTCCAACCAGAATAAAAACAAAAATGCCCCCTCATTTATGAAATTAACAGAAAAAAAAACATTCTAGAACAGAACTTGGTTGCCACGGGTTACCGGATGCTTGTCAGCCACTGGTGCAATTTTGATAACTACAGCCAACGTGGGGAGAGGCAAAAGGAGGAAAGCTGGGATGAGTGCCCATAAGAGCTGCCTGCCTGGGTAACCCTTGCTGGAAAGCTGGGACTGCTTTCCCCAGGGAAAACTGGAAACTAAAGGGACTGTGATTGCTTGTGCTGGGTGCTGTTGGGAGCATCTCTAGAATGCTGAGGCTTGCAGCAGTCTGGCACTGAACCTAAATGTGGTTCTTTGCATAGGGAGTGTGGGGTGGGTATCTGACGTGCCCAGAGAAAGCATTTCTGGATTTGTTTTCTGATGCTGGGGTTCTTCTGGAAAGGTCACTATTCCTCTTTCCCCTCCTGTCTGCTCCAAATCCACTCCTTTGCCCCATGTCCTCAGTGCTGTGGGTCCCCACATTGCATTTTCCTCCATCAGTCTTTCCCAGCCCTGGGAATCTCCAGGCCCCCTCGGTCCTGCTACAGTTTCAATCTCTTCATCAGTACAGCAAGTACTTTGCTACTACAATAATGAGAGAAAAAGAAGCTAAAAACAATACTTTACATTTCAAATAACTCTTGACATATCCCTTGTCTTTTTCTAACAGAATGACAAGTGACTTTATCTTGAAAGGGAAGGCAGCCTCCTCGAGCTGTCTGCGTTGTCAAAAAAAATAATTTGTAAATTCTCTGATTACCTCTGTCGCCGTTAGACTTTTCCATCCTTTTTCATTCTCCTCTCCCGCAGAAGTCTCTTTATGTGCCATTTCCCAAAGTGCTGCACTTACTTTGAATGTTTTCAGCCCAAAGTAGGAAGAAAAAAAAAATGTATCCCTGCCCGGAATGAATTAACATGCTGCCATTTCTCTCTCTCTGGTCCTGCATCTGGATCGTAGATAGCAGGGAAGCTGAAGAAATAACAAGACCTTTATAACTTGTTAAAAAGAGAAAGAAAAAAAGATCGTTAATGAGAGAGAAAGACAGAGGCCCTGGAAGGAGGATTTGTTCAATGTAAGAATAACTAAAATATTTACTAATGAGAGGCTGAAGAGAAAGTAATTTAAAAGATTTAAAACAGTTGTGTGGTTATTTTACTCATGCCTTTTTCTGTTTTCATTACATGTTTCAATATTTGCCTACCTTTCCAGCAAAAGATTTACCTCGAGTGCGTACAAATTACCTGGCATTTGGCTAAGGACAATATGTCTAATTATGGCTCTAAAGACCCGAAATATTTTCGACTTAAGCTAAAAGTCAAACTCCAAAAAAAAAAAAAAAGGTAAAATTAATAACCCTTTTAAAATTCATTCCCATGATCGTTTCCTCACAGAACACCTCAGTGCAGAAGATTAAAACAAGGGGACAATGAGAGAGGGAAGCAAGGGGAAGAGAGAGAAACATGGGTTTTACCATATGACACGCTGATGCTGCAGAGCCAAATCCTCCACCCCATGCCCATCGTGAGGCTCAAAACGTGGTGATAAATGGCTATTTATTGCCGTGCCTCCTTGTCTCTGCTTCTTCTCAACACGAATAACTGATGAAATTAAATGGAGGTTATTAATTATTTTCCCCTGAGGGTGGTGAGGAGCGGCAGCTCCTCCAGGGGCTGCCAGTGCTCAGCCATCCCAGGGTGCAGGTGTGCTCAGCTCCTGGAGCAGAAAGGCACTGCCAAACAAAGAGCAGATGGCTCCAGTCACCAGCTAGTTATTTCTATAATTCTATTTCTGTAATTGGTTGCCAGCTGTGATCTCAGGCCTTAAAGAAATGGGCAGTGGCTATGGAATTCCTTGCAGCACATGCTGGGTTATGGCAGCATACTAATGGGACACATCCAGCTGGGTGTACTCTGCCTTGGGCTCCTCGCAGAGCTGCTCAGATGTGCCAAAATGAGTGTCAGGTCCAGCTCAGTCCTGTTACCTGGGGAGGCATTCAGGTGTGCACTAAATGCAGTCTTTTTATCCTTGTGTTGCTTTTTCCCCACCACCTTATGTCTTCCGTGGTTAAAAAGTCAGAGGACCAACTCTTTACATAGTCAGATAGGGATAGGACAGAAGGGGGAATATCTTCAAACTAAAAGAGAAGAAATTCGGTTTGTGTATTAGAAAAAATGTTTTACTTAGAGGTTGGTGAGGCCCTAACGTAGCTGCCCAGAGAGGTTGTGGGTTCCCCATCCCTGGAGGCATTCAAGGCTAGCTTGGATAGACCCTGGGCAGCTTCTGATCTGATGGTTGGCAACCAGCTCACTGCAGGGAGATTGGAACTGGATCTTTAAAGTCCCCTCCAACCTAAATCTTTCTGTGATTCTATGATTCCGTGATTTCCACAGCTTGTCTTCTTCTGGTCTCACTGTTTCCTTTGTTTCATGTCATGGTTTGTCATGTCATGTCATGTCATGTCATGTCATGTCATGTCTATGTATCATTATAGAATTGCTATTATTTTTAGTATATCATTTTATATCACTTTACACAATTTTATGTCACTTCATATCATTTTGCATTGTTTATGTTATATTGCTTTATTTTACATTCTACTACTCAATACTACTTTACATTGTTTTTATTATTTTCATTGTTTTATTTTTAGTTTTTTATTTCTTTAACTCCCTTTCTCTGGCATTACACTTTGTCAGGACCACACCCAGCCTCTTTGAAGCTCAGCTCAGATGATGAGAGCAGTGAGGATGCACAGCAGAGGCTCCAGGACCAGGCAGTGTGATTACTGCAGGCTCTGGCATCATGGCATGTGCTGGGCAGCACTTGCTATCTGCCTTGCAGAGCCTGGGTTTCTTCCCTGCCAGCGCTATCACAAAGCCTATCTGCTCTTAGAGGTAGGATCAACAGAGCAGGGGGGAGATTTCCTGCTGGAAGCATCCAGTTGGATAGGTATTTGCCAGCCCATCTAGGCATGTTTAGTCTGTTTTTTATTTTTTCAATGATAGCTCCTAAACTGACATTGTTAGTAAATGCAGGCATGCAAGGATCTTGTTAAGTAAATGATTTTACCAGATCTGTTTAAAAGATGCTAAAAGAATCTCATGACAATTCATTTTCATGGCACAGGATTAATAAAATGTAACAAGAGCAAAGGAGAAGAACTTCAGAACAGCAAAACTTGTGCTTTTGGCTTTTACAATCATGGAATCAGAGAATCACTGTGGTTGGAAAAGACCTCTCAGGTCATCCAGTCCAACCATCCACCTACCACCCATACTGACCACTAAACCATGTTCCTCAGTGCCAGATCTATGCGTGTGTTGAACACCTCTAGGGATGGCAACTCCATCACTCCCTGGGATGCTGTTCCAGTGCCCAACCACTCTTTGAGAGAGGACATTTTTCCTAATATCCAACCTGAACCTCCCCTGGCACAACTTGAGGCTGTTCCCCCTCATCCTATTGCTGTTACTCATGAGAAGAGGCTGATCCCCACACTTCTTGATTTTTGTTTGTATAGCTCCAAGCAGACAAAGATAAGAAGGAATTTTTCAGCTAGGTAAAAACAACCCCCGAAACCCACACAGACCCAGAAATGCTCAAATCTAAAACTGAAGAAAATGATTTACCCTGGTGGGAAAGAATCTAGTGAAATCCAATCAAATCCAGCTGGAAGAACACAAGAGCGGTGGCTTTGGGCATAAATCAGAAACTGAATTAATTTTGTACTTTATTACATGCCTTAAAAATAAAACACCTGGGAGTGCTGAGCAGGTTGTCTGTAGATAGCCAGGATGGACAGACAGGACTGGTTGGAAATCAGTGTGTACCTCCTGGTGGGGGTGATGCCCCAGCAGCACCAACAGTAAGGAAGATTTTGTCTTTGTCATATCACATAGATGGAGAAGATGGACATATGGTAATACATCAAGGAAGAAAGTGACAAGAGCAATGGGGAAGGGAATGCCTTGGGTTTCAAGGCAGGTTGCCCAGAGAGGTGATGGAGTCTCCTCTGGAGACGTTCAAAGGCCTGCATGGACACCTACTGTGCAGCCTGGTCTAGGGAACTGCATTGGCAGGGGAGTTGAACTTGATGATCTCTAGAGGTCCTTTCCAACCCCTACAGTTCTGTGATGTAATTCTATGTAGTCTCTGAATGCTGCAGAGAGGATGAGAAGCATTGTGGTGGGCACATCCAAAAAACAGAGCAGTTCTGTGGCTCATGGCAATATCAGAATGGGTCCTGTTTTTTTATCCATGACTTCTGATGGAGAGGAGATGCCAAAAGCTCTGCAAAGACAGTGCCCGGGCACAGCTGGATTTTCCTGTCGGTTTTCATTAGTAGAAGCATCTCTGTGCTTTGTTCTCAAACTAAACAGTGATGATAGAAGTATGTACCTACCCAAAATTGCTTACAAATATGAGCCCATTGAGATCAGTATGGGAAAAGAGTCTCACTTTAATTCCTAGTCTTGCCAGCTCTTAACTTTCTGTCACCATAAAAGGAAAAACAGAGTTAAAATTGGAATCCCTACCCCAGGTCTTTACTTCAGCTTGCAAAAAGAAATTTAATCAGCCACTTGTAAAATAGAAATGCTCCGTAGTGAAAGAAGGCTTTCTTTTGGGCATTTCCACTGCAGTGATTTCAAATAGAGGGTAAATATTTTGCTTGGATTTACTGAATTTCCCTGTGCTTTGTTTTGTTTTGTGTTGTTTTCAGTATTAAACACCTGTTTGTCTTTAGTGCTACATTCCTTGCTGGAGTTGCTGTAGAGCCAGCATGTTGCAAAAATGGGGATAACAGAGTTCCAAACAGAATATCCTAAAGTGTCTTGCAGTCCTGTAATGAGCCTGATGCTCCATGAATCAAAAGCACAAGCAGAATTCTTCCCTAGAGAGCCTTCAAGGAGAAGGAATTCACTGTGTCGTAAGTAAAATATGTTTAATAGTTTGTTGCACTATTTTCAAGCAACTTGTTTAGAAAATGACAATATTTAAGCTGTGTTGCATTTTTAGTTGTTCTTATTCTGGCAAAAATGCTGTGTTATTTTTAAAAATAAACAAATTTTAACAAACGCAAAATTTCCATTGTGTATTTTCCAAATCATCCCAAAGAAAAAATCCTAAATAACTCAATAACACGTGAAGAACTGGAGATGAGGCAAAAGAAATGAAGCCTGAATGCTATTTGGCCAAAGCCCAGAATTAAGTGAGGATTGTAAAGATGAGCATGGATTGATGGAAGCCCTCTTGAGTGAGGCCTAATGATTCACAAATGACATGGAATGCATATTTTCTATCATTTGTGTCCTATATTCAGACAGCAAGGGATTTGAAAAGTGTAGGAAAAGAATTATTAGCCTAATAATAAGAAGGATCATGATGAGCTCTGTGTTACTATGAATCTGGAGGAACCACATGGCAGCTCAATAACGATTCCTGTGAAGCAGCAATGGAGATGGAGATGGAGGTGGCTGATTGCAATGGTGGCTGGGCAACCAAACATCCAGTAACTCAGTTCATTATCTTGGAGTTAAATGGATGAGAAGAAGCACAGAAATTCCACTCACCAGCAGACATCTTCTATGCTTTGATTTGGGTGTAGAGTTGACATTTCTCTTAGCAAGAAATACTGTGCCATATCCCCATTGCAGTGCAGTGGCACATGGGGCAAGGGCTAAGGTCTGTTCTCAGGCATGTGTTCTCCTTCTCTCTTGCCATAGAATCTCCACAGTTTTTATTTCAAATTACTTTTCTGAGACAAAGGAGAAGATGCTGCCTTCAATTTGTCCTTGTGAACAGCAGATCTTTTTTTTCGATTGGAGAAATATTTTTATAACCTAAATGTGCAGGTTAAAGTAATTTTTCTGATGGGTAAAATACTTTGCAGTGGCCCATGGTCAGTCTCCCAGTTCCACCTTCTAATTGTGCCCTGCTAAAATCTCTGCTTTTCCTACTAACAGGCAAATAAAACTTTGCCTGTTTAAACTTTGCTTAAGATGAAAGGGATGCTGGTCATAAGTGGCTTGCCCTGGGCCACAGAAGGAATCTGCTCTTGTGGGATGAAATGTGAAAGACAAGACCAGTATGTCATCAGCATAATACATCAGCCACGATGCTGGAATCCTCCAAGTTTCTTCAGGCAAGTTCTGAAGTTGTGACATCAACCTCATCCCCTGCTTAGTCCAGGGCAAAGCAGGTGGAGGTAAGCCCAAGGTCATCATTTATCTCAGCAAGGAAACGCTAAGCTGAGCTTCAAAAATGTCCAACCCCACCCTGTCTTCCTGCCAGCCTTTGATAGGCAAATCTCCCAGCTCTAAAACTAACATGTCAGTGGTGTGGAAGAACACTGTTATCTTCTTATCAGGAGATAAGATGACAACCACAAATACCTTGGCCTGAAATACTCTGCTATCACCAGGGGTGAGCATCAATGTGATTCACAAATAATCTAATTTAGGTGAATAACAGGATTTGAATGCGGGAGGAAAACACGACGCTCTGCTCAGGTGTGAATGGGACAGAAATTCCTTACATGAATGCAGAACTAGTACGGAAAAGCATTCAACCTGCTTCTCTATAAGCACATCTGATGTGGTAGAGGCAGGGAAGGACTAGGCCAGCAAGCAGGTTCCTATGCAACAGATACTTATATAAAAATTGGGCATTAGTATTCCAAGTCACCAGATCTTCCTTTAACATGCAAAATCATCTCTGCTGCCATGGGTGCTCTGTTTCCCCAAGCAATACACTCGTTCTCTGCTCCAGTCACAGCAGGTATAACATCTGCAGGGAATTTTCAGTGTCAACTTATTTTGGACTGTGATGTCTTTGAGATGGAAAACTTTCTTTTTCCCGTGTTTGTGTGTCTCCAGGTAAGCTGGGGAAGCCTTTAGAAACACCACGTAATGAGTAACTGCAGCCATTCACTCCTCTATCTCTCTGTCCCCAGAGTATTTGGTGTCCTTGTGCCTCTACCTGGATACATTGAAAAGAACAATTTTTCTTGTGACAAGTAAGGCAAGAAGTGTGAGTTTGTGTCTGACAGGTTCAGGGAGAAACTTGCAATGAGGCAATTAGACAAGGAAAGTGCTGATTAGAAGCACTGTCACCCACAGCAAGGCAAGAAACAAATTTTAAGTAGCAGGAGGAAATGGGGGGGGAGAAGGGGGGTTAGGGTGAAAAAACAGATAAAATGAAATATTCGATAAAGCAGCGGGTTCTAATAAAAACTTCTCTGAATGACAAGGGCTGATGTCAGGCTGTGGGCTCCTGGGCTCTCAGGAGGCTGCTGGGACTGGTGAGCTCTGGAAGCAGGTAGACCTGGTGACCTCCCTTGGGCAGCACACTGCCCTTGGTAGTCTCCTTGAATTTAGCAGCTTTTCATCTCTGCGTTGGACTGCTTATCAGCGCACAGTACCTTAGAGAGCTGCCCTCTGTCAACCCAAGCTCCTGGAGATGTGTCCATCTCTCCTCTTCCAGAAGCCACTTGGCTTCTCCACTTGCTGAGTGCTTGAGGCCTCCAGCGAGCCCGCACTGCCCAGTGCACTTTGGAAGTACTCTTGGAGAGTTGTGCTCTGTGCAAATTCCCTGCCTCGGGGTGGGTGTAAGGAAGCTTGTGGCCCTCCTGTTAATGTGGCCACCAGCTGCATACAAAAGGCCACCGCAGAGTGGTGAGCTGCAGGAAGGCAGGCTGTGGGTGGGCATGCTGCTCCAGATACGTCCATTTCCAGGAGGACTTTTAAAAAGTGTTGAGCTGATGAGCGAGGAAGCAAATGACACAGACCAAGCTTTCACTTGAAACGATCTTTTACAAATATATTTTCTGCACTCCAGTCTTTCTGGTAGCTTTACACAGAGTCGAATGGCCGTAACATGTGCCCACTGTAACCATTCCAGGGAAGGTCCAAAGGACTGCTGACCACCCAGATCGGACAGATGTACAGCTGGATCTGCCTCACAGAGCGGTGACAACGAGCAGTAAAATATTAACAACAACACGGTCATAATCACATTATAACATGCGTTCATCTCTGGGGCTGTCACTGAGGTGCAGAGCCTGCCCACGGCAGCTCTCAGCTGCCACTGGACTTAGTGAGAAGGAGATGGCTGGGGAGGAGGCTGCAGTGTGGTTGGGACATTGAGGAACCCCCCCTGGCAAGAAGCACTTGCTCTATGCTGACCGTATAGAAGGAAATACAGCACTTAACTTGCTGTACATCGCTCAGCACCTCGTGCTTTTGTTATGAAACATCCCCAACTGTTGCTAACTGCACGTGGAGTGGAACCACGTTCCCTGACCCTTAAAGGGGGAAGCAGGTGTGTGTGGAGCTGTGCCAGCAGCAAAGTACAGCACGCGGCATCTGTTTGAGGACAGGAAGTGAGAAAGTGCCCTGCCACATACGGCATTTAGGTGAACGGACTGTAATTACCCAAATATTTATGGGTTCTCTTTATTGTATGAGTCACTGAGGGCTTCTGAGGGGGCAGACGATTTCCATTTTGTTTAGGGCAGAAGTGTCCCTGGAGACCAGGCTGATCTATGAAGCTGCCATATCAAACCCTCCTAGGAAAGGAGAAAAAAAAAAACAAAAGATAATGCATTTATTAGTCAGCTCACATTGGACTGTTCTGTGTAGAAAAGGAAAGAACTTAACTGAAAAATGCTTTTAAAACCACAATTCCATAAGCATCTGTCTCATTTCAAGTACGGCTGGGGCCTTTCTGTCTCCTGCAAGAGAAGGAGAGGGTGAATTCAAATGATCTGCAGCTCTGGAGTGCTGAAGGGGAAAAAAGTCATTTCCAAACAGCACTGCATCCCTGCAAACAGTGACCAGGCACAAATAAACTCCTCTGGGGCACTGTGCTTCCCCCAGTGCCTATCTCCTTCCTCAAATGACTTGCTTTGCCTTCCTTCTGCTGTCCCTGGGGCTGAGATCAAAACTGCATGATTGAACCGAAAAGGAAACAGCGATTCTTGGACACTGGGAAAACAGAAAAGGAGAGAAAAAGGAGAAGGTGGGCAAGTGACATTAGTCCCCATCAATCTCCTACTGTGTCCTCATAACTGAAAGGTTTCTGCAGGAGTCTCTGACCAACAGAGCAGAGTTGGGATGCTTCAAAGGTTCCCAGAGGAGGCAGAACATAGGGCCTGGAAATGCTCCTTCCCACTCTGCCAGGTCTCAGCATGATGGGCACAGGGGGAGAGGTGCCCATCTCCTGCATTCACTGGAGCTGGGTCTGCTCTGGAGCATTCCCTGGACGTGCCTGGATCTCCCCATACAGTCCCCACCATGGGTAGAACCAGGGCAAGGGAAGGAGGGGGGGGGGACAGCACAGCACAGTGCCAGCAAAGCCCCATATGCATGAAGCACTGGGCTCTGGCGTTGTTGAATCTGAGGATCAACATGAGAGGGAAATGGAGAATAAAGAGCAGTAAATGAGCTGGATTAGAGGAGCTGTTTTACATAGCCCTTCATTTAATCCTTTGCTTTCCTGTCATTGTTTAATTGGTTTAGCTCTTGTACTTTTAATGCTGCCGGGAGAAAGAGCCAACCTCCTCTTTTCCTTCCCTTTTTGTGATTTTCCTTTCCTCTCTTTGCATCTCACGATCTAATCCCATTTCTCTTTCTCTCTCCATTTCTTTCCCTATCCCTTGTTCTCCTTCTCTCCTCCAGCTTCTTTCTCTCTCTCTTCAGGCCCCTTATTACTCAAGCAGCTTTTGTTAACGCTGTCAACTGCATCAGCGTGTAAGTGAAATTGTACTGTAAGTGAAGTTAAAAGTATTTCTATGGTGGGATATTTAATCATTTGAATCCTTGATAGGAGCAGCTCTTTTTATTTTCACTAGCTATAAATCCAGGCTCTATCTAATCTCTGATCTCGACGAGGAGAGAATTAACCAACAGAGTGTGTGACTAGAAAGGAGAAGGCTGGAGAAAAGGGACCACTTTATCTGAGTGTGGAGTGGAGCAGCATAGGAATAAGGCAAGGAGCCTTTTCCAGCTCCCTGCCATTCTTCTCTTTGCCTTTCCCTGAATCTAGCATCATTCCCCCTCCCACGAGACTCCAGCAGATTGAAAATGCCTTTTTCCATTTGCGATTCACTCTTTCCCCCCTTTAGGGATTAACATTTCCATGATGTGGGGAGGAGATGGATTTCAGCCCACAGAGCAGAGGCTCACGACCAGGAATCTCTCTTCACCTCCAGCTTGTGTGGGGCTGGGCTGGATCCAGGTGTGGTTGATAGCTGGAGCTATACTCTGCCTCAATGAAACTTCATCCAAGTTTGGGACCTCAAGGTGGATCTTCCATTGGTCTGCTGTGGTAGAAGGCTGCACAAAAGGAGCCAGATCTTATCAGCTGGGGCTGCTCAGGGCAGGTGAGAGCTTCACATGCAGTCGTCACCTCAAAGCACAGTGCCATGTACCTTTCTTCATCTCACTGCCAGGATCTCTTTTCTCTGTGCAGTAGAGCCACCTACCCTACCACTATGGGTTAAGTCTTTCCCACATAGAGTGCTGAATGAAGGTATGAAATTCAAATCTCTTCTTTAATCTCTTGCTTTGTGCCCAGGTACATAGGATGTAGGCAGCCCTGCAGCTTGTTCTCTACTCCACAATCTGTTGCTTGTACCCAGAACATCTCCATCTGCTGAGGAATATAATGGATCACTGAAATGTTAAGCCAGATTTGGGATACACATTTTTCTTCTCAGACACACTGATTTAGGGAAAGTGGTGCATTCTACTGACATGTACTAATTGTGATGAAGCCCCTCACAGACCATTGTCATCTCTGGAAACCTTCCTGCAGAGTTACAGGGACACTGGTCATGAGGAAGATGTGTGGACCCATAAGTGAGGGAGGAGTGAAGTTCACTAGTAGGATTGTGTGGAGCTCTGATGGAAGAAAAAAGCTTTCTGTCGGGATGGGGCTACCAGGAGAAGGCAGCAGCCCACAGCATAGATCAAGAGGGGATGGATTAGTGGGGATAAGGGTGAGAATCCTCTACTTGTTGTCCATACATTGCTTAGCTCTTGCCAATGTTTTAAGCTCTTCTTAAACCTAAGAGCCCTATGCAGGGAATTGTAATCTGATTATGCAGAGCATATTGGTATCAATATTTACCTGGAGGATGAAAAGTGCTACAGACACTTTACATCATGGATGCAGTCGCTTGCAAGAAACAGCCAGGCTGCTCTTTCTCCTCCCCTTCTCACCTCCAATTTACCGTTTCGTCTCTTTTATTTCTGTGGCCTGCTTGTTTGCAAAGTCACCA
Source organism: Callipepla californica brunnescens (assembly GCA_023055505.1). Lineage (NCBI taxonomy): Eukaryota > Metazoa > Chordata > Aves > Galliformes > Odontophoridae > Callipepla > Callipepla californica. The sequence continues at coordinate 6,404,904 of JALIRH010000028.1, read as the reverse complement.
CAGGAAATAAGACTTGCCGAAGAAATACGGCAACTCAGATGACTTGAGGGTTAGCTTCTCCCCCCTCCACGCTTTCAAGAGGTGTTGGGAGTCACGCACACTGCCGGGCAGTGCTCTGTAAAAGTGGACAATCTGTCACTGTCAGCAAGCGGTGTGGGAGGAAGCAAGGGGGATGCCGAGTTTGCACAGAGTACTCATTGCACAGTGAGATGCACACAGCTGTTCTGCTCCCAATGTAAATACGGACAGCCCCATTCATCACTGGCCTTACTTCCTCAGCACATGTCCAGGGGAGAGGGATGATTTAGTGCCTGCAGCTGGAACAAGCACTATGTTTCTCTAAAACAGCGGCATTTAAAAATTGGGAATGTTCTGCATGTGTGTTTTGTGATTCTGTGGAGAAGGGAGGAGGTGATGTCTGAAGCTGTGGGCTGCGGAAGAGGTGAGGTCTTGCAGGAAACCATTAGCCTTCACTGTTCTGCTCCTCTCTCGGATTCAATTCATGGTGAGCTGCACTACAGTAGCACTGGGAATCTTTGGTTGTGGAGCAGGGTGAGCCCAGGCTGTTTGCAGTCTGTATGACAGGTGAAATACAACAGGAGAACTTAATGGATGAACAGGAAGAAAGAAGAGACAGCTCCAATATGGATGGAGTTGATCAGCAATCGTGGAAGGGTCCATTGTGCCTGTGGAGTGAGGGTCAAGGTCCCAGGAAATTAATTGGGTCAACAACGGTGGGTACACAACTCCATCGCCATCCATGCAGACTTGCCTTGAAGCTTTCCTCCACCAGTGAAACACTGCTGGGTTCCACCTCAGCCTTCCCTGCCAAGGGTTTTCATACTCCTAGGAGAGCAGAGCTGTAATGACATCATCCTGAGAGATGGGAATTGGGAACATGGTTACTTGGGGGCAGGCAGAGTCTGTCTGCAGGCTGCAGAGATGCTGGGCACTCAGGGCTGGGCAGAGCCACAGAGGTAGTGATTTTATTCTCTTAGATGGCTGCACTTCTCATCAACATCCTGTAACCATGGGGGGAATGGAAAGGGGCAGCCCTTATCTCCCCCTGCAGCTCAGATTCCCTCCTGCCACTCAGCCAGCAGTGCTGTGGCTCACCAGCCTTGCCTATGCCTGGCATTTGCTTCAGTCCATCCTGCAGGCACGCTTCCATGCCGGGTGCATGGTTTGCTCAGTCTGTGCTAATTACGCCCTTGACATATGCAGCAGAACTGCTTGTGTCTATAACAGCACAGAGGTGAAGGAGGTTAATTAACTCAGAGAAAGGAAGCTGAGTGTCCCTACATAACACCCCCTTCCATATGCATTAGTTTTGAAGTCTGAAGACACTGTTTAACCAAACACAGCCCGTGACTTACTAACTTTCTTACTTCCTCCCTCTCTTCCCTGTGTTACCAATGCTGCATAGATGGATGGGGCTGAAGCTAGTGAAAAACTCACAGAAACAGCAGCCTCTCCTAGGAAGATACATCCTCACAGACAAATGATCAGCCTTTCCCCCAGAGTGCAGGTGCAAGGCTGCAGAGAACAAGGCACAGCACACTCTTCTGGCTGCTCCAGCTTGTGGCACCCACTGCAATGGGAACTGCTGTGCAAGGTGCCCATCCTTCACTTCAGCCTGCATTCCTCCTCCCCACTGCTCCCAGCTTCCATCAGCATCCTGCAGTGCTGTCTTTCCCTTTGGCCTACTGGCGAGGAACAAGGAGCAAGTCCATCCTGGCACGTAACTGTCATGCAGAGCAGCTGCCATCGCCAGCACCCTGCAGACAGACAGACCTTCCTTGGAGCTGTGCATGATGTTTTTGGTTGGAGAGTTCATCCTAGAAGTGCATCAGTTTGGGGATTCCTACAGCCACGCGGGACCTGATTGGATAATGGAAACCTCATCTGCAGGTAAGAGGTGTCACTTTGCCATGTACCATGATCACATGCACAAATACAAGATGGGTGTGCCTAGGTTGAGCTGTGTGTGCCTTTCCTGGAGATTCAATCTGAGAGAAGGAGCAGCCTGGCAGAGTGGCAGCTGCTTAGCAAGCAGGCCTCTCACTTCTGCTTTCTGTTATCATGCAACCTTGAAGGACTCACTGTCCTTCCTCCTCCTCCTCCTCGCCCCTCTCACATCCCCCCCCCCAGCACACCTTATCTATTACGGCTGTAAATCCTTTGTAGCCAGCCCTGCTGTCTCTCTGTTTGCACAGCACCTTGTGCAGAGGGTCTTGCAGGTGCTGCTGGAATATCAACAGCAATACAACTTTAATTATAAACCCTGCCGGGAGATGGACAGCACAAGCCTACAGGTTTGTGTCTCAATCAAGAGACTCCACAGGGGCCACCTCCTCGGTGCAGCCCCATTTCAGTGCCTCAATTGGGAGGCTGGTAAGAGAGGCTGGTTGTGCCCCTCTCTTTCTGCTGTCAGTAATTATAGGTCTCCCAGGAAAACTGGCCTGAGAGTGGAAATTTCATAAAGGTTTTAAAAGATTTTATTAGAAGGGATTTGGTTCCTGTGCAATTATTAGTTTAACAAGGCACTTTGCTCACCTTCTGCAACAGAACTGTTATTGATCACACTGCAAAAGGAAGACCTAGCAAAAAATTATAGAGAGAGAAGCGTACTCTCTGTACAGATGAGAGGGAAAGTGGTGTGTATTTATAAGTAGTCACTGAAAATGACCTGAATGCGTGCGCAGCTATGCCCAGATTTATAAGCCCATAGATACATACATACCCCAGGTGGAAAAAGCTAATAGGTATTGATTATATAGAAGTCTCTGTCCTACGGGGATATATTCATCTTATTCACTGTCAGCAATTGATAACACAGGCTGATAATCTGAGGATCGAAGGTACCTGCAGGCACCAGACAGCCTGGAAATCAACAGGTTTCCACTGCTTTTCATCCTCTTTGCAGTTTCAGCCATTTCTTCCTCCCAAACAGGCTGAGTGGCACAGTGTGGGCTTAGGACTGGGGTCCTGCAGAAAGGGAGGCTCGCATCTCTGCCACGAGCCCAGAGGCAGAGAGAGCAGAGCTGTAGAGATTCAGAGGGTGAGGTGCTTGAAATCTCCCTGTGACAAGTTTCACGTACAGAAATGATGATTATTCCTTTTCTTTTGCAAATTTAGCAAATTCTGCTCGTGATCCAGAATTTGATCAGAAAGGATTCTGGAGGAAGGATTTGGCAGGGCCTGGAAAACAACTGTCAACATCTGACTCCCCTCAGAACCCCTTTCTTGCCCTGGCTGCAAAGTCCTGCTCTGATTTCCAGACCTGATCTTAAACGTTCTGTGTGCCGTCCCCATCCAGCAAGTGCCTGGTGCTCCCAGCTCCGCATCATTCCCCTCTGGATGGCAGCCTGGTACCAGCAGCCCATTGCTAAGGCTCTGACTCATGGCTGTGCTGAGCACCTGTTTGGTAAAGGCAGGAGGGGATAAAGCAACTTAGAAAGGAAGAGATAGAAATCTTTGCTGCTTGCTGATGCTAAACTAGCTCCATTTGCAGAACAGCAGGACTGAGTCCAGGTAGGCTGTATCAGTCCTATGGTCTTTCTCACATGAAAAATGGAGTAATGGGAAGATGGAAGGAGCAAAATGCTATTGAATGCTCTGTGCTGGTGCAGCAGGGAGGGGATGGTTGCAGCCCCTGGCCAGCCTGGTACCCCTGCCCAGTACCCCAGCAGGTAATGTCTCATGACAGGTAGGGGTGGAGGCAGCAATTCAACCAGCAAATCCATCACCACTCATTCGCATGGCACTGGGCTTTTCCCCTTTCACCCAAGCCTCTTTCCCTCCCTGCTCCTGCACACCTCTCCTGCAGCGAGCGACTCAGTCTGTTTACAGATCAGGAAAGCTAATAGAAACCAGGCAGAATTCGAGCCTCTCTGGGACTGCTTTATACACTGACAAAATCATTCTTTCCTCCCTGCGTTAAATATTTATGGCATTCAGATTTTTCGATATATAAGGTACATTTTGTTTCTAAATGCGTTGATACAGAATGAGCTCCTCGGCACTGAAGTTTTCCACCCACCTTCAGAGAAAAAAAATAATAGGGTGTGTGCCCCAAAAGTAGTACAGTCTGACTTCATTTCGATCCTGTCTCTTCTGGGGGCTGTTTTGATCTGGGAGCAATTTTGCCGTGATATTTATGGCCTGAACTGCTATTTGTACAATGTCAGCTTCTGTGTACACGTGAGTGAGTGTCCCTTGTACAAATAACACGTCAACATCTCCATGCTTCCCAGCCTGTAGTTAAACCCATAAAACAAGATGCTTTAACAAAAGCCCCATACATTGCTGCCATTCCGAATATTTGTAATTTTGAGACAATATTTACATAGACTGTTAAGGCTAAGCTCCTGGGCCCACTGACAGATCGCAGGCAGCTGAAAGCACGATGTGTGTGCTGCAGTTTAGTACTAAGCAGGGAAAGGAAGAAAGGAAAAAAAAAACCAAACAAATATACAAGCCAGATGAAAAAGAGCAGGATTATGTATTAACAGACATAAAGCAAACAGCAGAGAGAGAACCAAGTGAAAAATCATTTTATATACAAAGCAGTGCTGAAAGAGAACCACGCTTGGGCAGGAGCTTCCAGGGAGGTGTTTGCATGTGGGGCAGCATCTGTGCCCACATCCCCACCATGTTATTGCAAGCTAATGGCTAGATTTTTCAAAGACCTCGACTCCAGAGCTGAGATATGATCAATTCCTCCTTCATGAAAATGTCAATAAAAAACTATCAGAAATTTGGTGTTCTGCTCAGATTTTCTGTTGATTGTGGTCTTGTTGTTGTTTAAAAGCCCGGTGATGTTAAGAGTTCACGTTGGTTTCATTCTCTGGAATTGATCTGTGCGTACACAGTGGACAAATTGAGATATTGCAAAAAAAAAAAAAAAGGAGAAAATGGAGAAAATGTCCATCCACTGCTCTTCTCTTTTTGAAGAAGAAAGCAGTTTGGAAGTACAGCTGTGGCTCAGGAAAGCTGACAGTATCACACAGTGCCAGCCATGTGTTAGGCTGCTCATGTTCTCATCTCACTCACCCCTCCAGTGCTTCCATGTGTCAAGCAAGGGTGGCATGAGGGCTATGAGATTATCTTCTGTGCTGACAAACACCCGGGGAAGTTCCCATCTCTTGCTCCTTGCAGACATCTCCTTCTATGGCTCTGAGCAGAGGGGTTGGTTCCCATGACAGGAGCCTTGGTTGGTGCACAAAACCAGGAAGAATGATGTGATTTCAGGGTCTGGAAACAGAAACAAAGAGGGAACAGATGTGAGCCTGAGTACCTTCAGAATCAGGCTACCCAGGAGCTGGGTCCTGCCCACTGGAGAAGAACCACCAAATTGCAGTGCTGGATCAGTGGGGTATAAAAGGTCCTCATGATCCATACCACAGAAACCAAAATCAAATTAGTGCTAATTGTAAATTGCAGCCGAGAGACCGAATGGGGCATGAAGACTACTCCACCTTCTCCTCAGGGCTCTCAAATCAGCACTAAAATAACTTACATTAGAAAGAGAATAACTCTTCTCTCGAAGTTCTTACATATTTTAAAGTCTGCGAGTCAGTCATATCACACCCCCATGCAGGGAACGGTGTTTCATCAATATTATGCATTTGCAGCGTGGTGGAAAGCCCCAGCCTGAAATCTCACTGAAGGAGGTGCTGTACAAAGTCATCATTTCTTTCAAAATAAGCTCACAGCCCACGCCTGTAACCAACTGCACCACGCATCAGCAGTGTTTCTTTTTTATTTTTCATGGCTTGCATCAAATTTGGTTTAAAGCAAAATGCTCCCGGTGTGCCAGGCTACAAAAAGAGTTCGGTAGCTTCCAGTGAATCTGACCTCCTCTTCGTAGTCCCCAAGCTTATGAAGGGAGGGAAGGGCCCCTATTAAAGACACATCATTCCAGAGACAAAAGACTTTAGAGGTCAAGGCTATCTGACTTTAGCTTGCTTCCTGTTCAGCGTGGCCCTCTCCTTTTTCCTGGGTTATTTACTGGCAGTAAACCATCACCGGTGTTTGACACCTATCTTCCACGAGGCTCTGAGTCCTGCTGTGATTTCCACCTACACATCCCCTCAGTGAAAACCATTGAGTATTTCTGTTCAGTGGGCTGACATCACTGGCAAAAAAGTGGATCTTATTTCTACTTTGAGCTTCTCTCTCTCTGTCTCCTAACCATTTGTTCTCTGTGTACCTTTTTCTGAGACAACAAGGAGGTTGTCCAGTTACCAGTCTGGGTTTGCTCCCTATGACAACGCTCTCACACTAAAATCTACAGTTTTACTTCCTTCATGTTTCAGATCATCCTCATAGGTGGCCAAGTCCCCTCTAATGTGTACAGCTTTCATGGCCCTCATCCCAAGCTATTTGTCTGCCTTTCCTCTAATGCCAACTCATCTCAAATATCAGGAAAGGTTGCCCATTTCTTTTCTTCCTTGGTTCTGCAATAGCACCACACTCTCTCTTCCTCTGGATATCCTGCTGGTGTGGAATCTGCCTTTATATACTAATGTATAACCTGCTAAGCTCGAAGTTACGCTCATGGACATCATTGATGTGTCCATTTCCAGAGGGAAAAGCAGTAGGTCTATTCTAACTTACAGAGATAGCAATGAAACTGGCTTCTGGATGAGGCAGGTTTCACCGTAAGAGGGAGCAGAGACGAAATGAACTCATTACTGCTTTCACCAGTGCCAGGTATTAAAGGAATTTAACTGTTTTAGTGCAATTGGCCTTTTTCGTTATGTATACAGCCTCCATGATGGACGAGTCGTTAAAAAATAAATACAGAAGTAATGATGGTAGCAATCACAGAAAGCAATTTTCAGATATAATAAAGAGTCTCCTGGATGTGTACAGCCTGTGCTATGCTATTGATTTCTTCTTTTCTTTATTGCACTTCACTCCTCTCAGTTCATCGTAGCCCCAACCCCGGTGCTGCCTCGCCTGCCCGCCAACAGCTCTGACGAGCAGCCATGAATTATTAATACGCAGGAGCCCTTTAATTGGATGAGCTGCAATTAATAATTCATTGGAGGTGCTTGTAGAGAGAAGGAGGGAGGGAAAATGGGGGGGATGCTGTTGCTGAGAGTTGGGCCTGGGAGCAAGTGGGAAGCGGAGATATTCCAGATGGAGTTCCCAGAGTGATTGCTGTGTGTTTGCTTGCAAGAAAACTGGGGTGCAGTTAGCGAAGATCAGCCCAGGAGAATGAGACAGGCTTGTGGAAGTGTGACCCAAAACCTGCAGTGCTCTCAGCCTGTGGAATATATGGCATCATGCCCGGAGCTTGTGATGTGAGGAGCTCACAGCAGGGCAGAGCTCCGTGATGAGCATGTCTCCTCCCTGGCACCAACTTCCAGCTGTGATTTCCCTCTCTGTGAAGGACACTGGAGCAGAGAGGAGTGGGCATGAGGGAGTGAAACTGCTGGGCTCCCATACCACCACTCACACAGCTTTTGGGACTTCGACAACAAATGAATGCCACTCTGCTGTGCACTGCCTTGCTGGGCTTCCAGCTGACAGGCAAGGCCACAGACCATTAATGTTAATTAATATTTACATTACAGTTGTGCCTGGAGGGCTCAATCAGATTCAGGTCCCTGATGTGTGACACATCCTACAAACATATTGAGGATCGGGTCCCCTCTTGTGCAACTCGGTACACAAGCGTATATGAAGACACATTCTTCTGCCTATAAAGAATCTTTTCCTTTGGCTTTTCATAACTTGTATTTTTATGGCTTCAGTAAAGAAGCTTGGAAAGCTATTAAACAACAAATAACAACAGAAAAACAACGTGAAGAAAAGAAAATTGGAAATGCAAAGCAAGATTGAGTGCTTTGGGAATTGCAGGAATGACAACTTCATATCAGTTTCTTCACTGTGCCACTAATGTGCAGATAAAACAAGTGTAACAGCCGTGGCACACAGAGGCCCTTCCTGGGTGAGGCAGGGACAGGTTATTGGGTCATTTGGCCACTTCAGACTGCACATCATTGCCAGATTGCTTGTGGCTGTCACTGTTCTGACTCTGGAAACAGAAGGTGTGCGACCAAAACCCCTCTTCCTGAAACACATCCCATGCCTTCATGATTTCCATACGCCCAAAGACCTGAAAACCTCCCACACCATTTGTGGAGAATGAGGCTGTTTGCCCTCTGTGGCTCATCAAACACCCTGAATAGGAAGATACCCTCTTTGAGAAAGCACACACACAAAGTTTGTCAAATCTGTGCCAATTTTCCCATGTTGAGGAAGTATGGAAGCAACCAGCATCAACAATGTTCATTCCCATTTCTCAGGATCATAGAATCACAGAGAGGTTTGGACTGGAAGGGACCTTGAATGAGCACCCAGTCCCAGCCATCATGGGCAGGGACACATTCTCTACATCAGCTTGCTCTGCTCAACACAGAAGCTGTGCTTTTCCTCTTGGAAGAAAAGCAGGAAAGCTGGTTTGTGGTGTCAGTTTTCTCTTCCCAGATCCACCTGGGACATTCTTCCTCAGCACTGCCACACCACTATTGCTTCATCCAATCTGTGCATCTTCCACCTACTCTCTTGTGTCTTTAATTAACCTATATCGTACCTCTAAGCACAGGCTTGGAGCCAGAGTAATAAGTAATTTGCATAGTCTTGTGAGTGTAGATCTGCTCTAAATCTCAAACCACCTTCTTCTCCAGGTTTCCTCTGTGAAATAAAGGTAAGCATGGCAACATCTGTATTCTGGCTCAGCTGTTTCCATTAGCAAGTTGGGCAGGTGGGGCCAGGCTTTCACCCTTTCCCATCTGCTACAGGGACGTAACAAGGCTTTGATTCACTGAAGGGCTCATTCTCCAATGAAAAATACCTGAAAGTGAGCACATCTACCAGGAGCCTTAAAGATAAACAAGGCCTTAAATCCTTTCCTGAACTAAAGTGTAAACAAATGCATGGACCTCCAGGCTCTAAGGATCAGGTCTGGCAGAGAGGTTCGAGGGAGATTAGTTCTTATCTGTCCCAAACGGTCTAAGTAATAATACAGCTCTTATATTATAAGCTGCTCCCAAGGGTAGGCCAGCCGATATTACGTGAATACAAGGCACGAGCAATGCCTTGCTCTTTCATTGCCTCTGATTTTCCTGCACCTTCAAATATCATTGCATCTGAAGTTCTTCTCGTTTTATTTGTTCTAGAATTATTGGCCACACAGATTAACAATTTGGCTGGAAGAGATCCAAGTTCTTTAAGGTTTCTGTGTTTGTTTTTTTTGTTTAAGGTTTAATCCCACTGACTCCACTGTGGGGAAACCTGACTGCAATTTGAAGAAGGAGCTGAGGATAACGAATCTGAGATGGAGTTCTCTTACAGAGGGAGTTTAGTCTCCACGTGCCTCAGTTTCCCCGGTTGTTCAAGTGCTGTCAGAAAGTCATCTCCCACCTTCACTGTGGGAGATTTAATGAAGAGGTTCCACACTCTAGAAATGAGAGATGCTCTATGGCCACTCGGAGCCTTAATGTTGTTATAGGAATACCAGAGAGACCCGTTCAGAACAGAGTATCATCTTTAAGAGAGAGATGTGGAATCCCTCTGCTTCTGCAGGTTAACTGCTGACCTTTTAATGCTACATCTGCACAGTTTGATACAGTGCAAATGTGTTGATCATTTAATATAGTAAACACAGAAAGAGTTTGGTAGGAAATGATGTTCTTTTAGCTGTGACCCAATGCCTATTTCCCTCCTTTCCTTTTTAGCAGTAAGCAGGCTCAGGCTACGCAAGGCTGGGTTAAGGATTCCCCTGAGCCAGAAGTGTGGCCACACAAACACTTTCTACTGTGTAAAAGCTAATTAAAAAATTCTTGCCTCTGGCTGCCCTCTGGTTGCAGCTCTTCACCCCCTCACCTGTACATTTATCTGGGGGTTATGCTGCAAACAACTTCACAGAAATGATCCCTGCTTAAAAACCACCAATCCCCCCCCTCCCCTACTCGCACTCTGCATGGTTGTTTCATGTAAGAAACCCTTCATAAAAAGGCATTGGCAGTGCACAGCGTGGATCTAAATGCTCTTGTCTAGAGTCCTGCTTGCCCCTTGTTCTGCTCCTGGTTGGGAAATGTGCCCAGACAAAGCAGATCTTCTTGATATTTGTGTGTAGATAGGCAGCACACCTCCAGAAGTAAATTTCAGATGGCTCATGGAAAAAGAAGTTCCTGCAGGCATCTGCAAATGAACAGCAGGAGATGAATGCCCCAGGAGTGCCTCTGCTTTGTGGGGTGAAATGTAATCCATTACACAGGCTTCTTTCATGGACATTTTCCCCATCCACATACAGCGTTGATGTTACTCAATAGCTTATGGCTATGCAGGATGCACTGACTGATAAAAGACGGAGTTTTCCTCCAGGTGATGGTGTACAGGATCTATTCCTCCTATCATAAGATGGTAGCTATAATGAATGAGTCTGGCATGGCTGATCCATCACTGGGCAGAGCTTGACACTGGCTCTGGGGCAGCAGTCAGTCCAATGCAGGTGATCCTGTGTGGCTCTGGGCCCTGCTGTTGCATGCAGGCTTCATCAGTTACATTCAGCTTGGGAGTGGGAGATTGCCAATGCTGTCCAAAGCTGAGGCCAAACTGTCCTTGTGACAAGAGCCAGTCCCTGCATTGCAAGTTCAAGGGGACAGATCTGAATCTCAGACTGCCCTTTATGTAAGCAGACCAGACTCTGAGCTTGGGCTGCTCTGAAATCACCTCACCTTTTGCAGCAGAATATGCCTGGGACCTTCTGCATTCTGCTCCTTATGAAGCACCAGCTTCTGGAACCAGATGCTATGAGATGGCAGGCTGGCTGATGGAAAGGATGGATGGAAGGAAGGAGGGAAGGAGGGAAGGAGGGAAGGAGGAGGGAAGAGGGTAGAAGGAGGGACAGAGGGAAGATGGAAGGGAAGGAAGGAGGGAGGGAGGAACAGCTTGTCTTCAAAGTAGACCTTGGAGTCACTTCTGCCCAAATAAACCCGTATACTCAGGGTGACAAGCAATTCAGTACCAAGGGGATATTGTTTCATACCACGAATCTCCTCTCCATTTGGAACATCTGTAGTACATCTGTGCTCTCTTACAACTAGAACTATCTGAGTGGGGTATGGAGAAATATGCAGTAATTTGCAGAGAGAAAGAGAGAAAGAAGGAGGGCAAGACCTTCCAAATAGGTGCCTATCTCTCTAAGAGACTGTAGATATCACCAGAGAAATGGAACCATGGGGAAATGTCTCCCATCCCATTGCAAAGCAGCAAAAAGAGATCCTAGATCACAGTAGCCCCCAAAGCAGTTTTGACTGAGCTAAGCCTAAGCCAGATGTCTTTGCTCTGATCTAAATTTCACCTACCTTGGTCCAACCAGTTTGGTTCCCATCCCAGCAGACCCCTTTCAAAGGGAAGCAGTGTGGTCCCAAATCACTCCCTGGAAATGATTTGTGCATGTGCATGCCTATGAGGAAGAAGTTTCAGCAGCTCATCATAATGCTGAATATGGAAGAGAAAAAAATTCTATCCACTGAAGCTTCAGTAGCAGGAACAGAGTTCATTTCTCTTCAGCCCTGGGGAGTGAAATGTATTCTGCTCACACAGGCCACTTCAGCATCTTTTTTTGTTTTTTATCTTTCCAACGTAGGAGAACAAATTTAACAATGAGATTCCGTTTCTGCTCCCTACATGTGGAATAATTAAATTTGCATCTCACTCTGTAGTTGGATCTGGTGTTTGAAGAGGAATGTATCAATTGGACATGAGCCCAATGTGTTCTGCTCTGCAAATAAGGCAGTTTGCAAAAAAACAAGGCATAATCTCTCACCCAGGCAATAATCACAGGAAAATCATCCCTCACTGACAGCTCTCTTCAGGGCTTGATTCATATTCTTGCTAGTCCAAGAGCATGAGGGAGAGGGTGTAAAAGGAGCAAACTTTTGGCATCTCCTTGCGGCAACCTTCAACAGAAAAGATGAGTGCTCCAGATACGGGTCTGAATGTAAGTGCTGCAGTCATCAGGCAGTGCTCTGATCTCCTGCAGGCAGGTTTCACAATAAGGAATCGCACACCTGCTGACATAAGACCCCTTTAAAGCCCCTAGAAAACCATGGGAAACATTTCCAATGATTTTGATCCAGTTTGCACGAGGCCAGTGGAGGTAGATTTTCATCAAAACCACAGGTTTCACTTTCAGAGGTTTGTTACCTGTAGTAGGCCTTGGTGCTCAGCACTGTGTGCTAAATCATTCAGAAAAAAGTAAAACCAACATATTTTTGCCATCCTCCGTTCACTGGACAGATATTCCTCACTTTCCATGATCATTAGGCTTTCAAATAACAGTCTTCCTCTCATTTCCTCCCATCCCTGTACATAGCACAATTCTTCCTTTGCCTGCTCCACACCAGATACCTTTTGAGGCCATTCATTTGTCCAGAAGGAGGGAAAGAAAATGTCAGAGAAGGAAGACACAAACTGTTGACAAAATTTTGGATTTGGTACGGCTGGAAATGAATAGAAGATTAATTCAATCAATCACTGAGTCAAACTGCAGCTGCCCCAGTTCATCTAAAACTCTTCAGATTAAATACCTTATTCTAAGTGGAAACTAATTGAGTTTGTCAAATGCTTCCTACTGCATTAAACACACTCTAGGTCAGGAAAAGAACAGAAATAAAGACAATAACAATCTTTTATAATTGAAAGGCTTTTAGTGAAGCTGGCTGAAGCTTTTGATTTTTCTCTCTCTAATGCCCTTCTGTGTAAGCCTCCATTTGAAACGCATCTCGCTGGAGACCACTTTGATTTGCCTGTCCCAGGTACACAGACAGACAGCAGTAGTGGGCTGCAGGTCCAGCTCAGGCAGCCCAGCAGACTGACACTTGACTGTCAAGTGAATTTCTCCTTTTGAAGGCAGAAGTTTGTGTTTCTCCAATAATTATTCTCCAGTAATGATCTCCCAACCCACCCTGGAATGCTGGTCATGAACCTTGTGAGATATTCTTCAGGTCAGGTGGCTCAGGAGTGTCCCTGTCATGTTTCAGGTTAGCAAGAATCATCTCTTGAATTCTTTAATTAAAAATAAATGGTATGACTTAATCTAAACTGGTTGTTCAGATAAGCTGAACCTGGTCATAGAGTGCTTATGCGAACATCTCAGCCGCCATCTCACTCCAGAATGCTCTGTTGGGTACAACCAACTGGCAGCTGGGACAACAGCCCTTCCCATGGTGAGCTTGGAGCACCAAAAAGACCAGAAAATCTGTCTGGATGGAATAAAAAACAAGTCCGGAGCTGCAACATTGGGGAGCTTCTATGGTGATGAAAGACTAGAAGTGGAAGGGTATGGAGAAGGCTGAAGATTTCTGCTCCATTAATGCTCTGTGCTGTGGGGGTGGGTCAGCTGTCGAATTTGGTGATCTTAGAGATCTTTTCCAGAATCCATCCAGGACACCTGCAGGTATATGGGGCAAAGGAATGCTGCATTGACTCTGCACGCATGAAGTCATGCATGGAAAGCAGTAGTTGTAAATCTCAAGAGGGAGCTCTCACATGCTCCCTCCCTCCCTTGCTCTTGCACATTCATTCTTCCTTCTCCCTCCCCCCTGCTTTATCTCTTGCCTACCTGAGCTGAATCTAATGAAGATGCATAAAAAATGTTTCCATTCTCTGAAATGCAATCCATCAACACACACTTCATATATATTGTGCTGAAATGAATCCATTTCAGCCAGGAAGGCTGATAAATCAATTTAAGTGGAAGATTTTTGACAGTTTAATTCAAATTAAGTCCACTTTGTTCAATTAGAGGGTAGCTGGAGGGGTGGTGGAGGAAACAAACAGGATTGCTAAAACAAAAACTGCTTATTTTTTTTCTCAGGCTGAAGCCATCTGTGGGCCATTTCACTTAAAGCAGGGACAGAAATATACTAATTAAGACACAATCAGTGACCAGCAAATTACTTGTTTATAAAGTCTAATCCTTATTTTTCACAATTTCCCTACCCATCTCTGGGTGAGCTGCAACAGTGCTGGCAGTGTTTAAGAGGAATAGCAAGGAGGAGATGGAAGAGATGGGCAAGGTCTTTCTGCATTCAGGGTGATGATTGCTGCAATGCCCCTGCAGGTCTGCTGCAAGCATCAAAACTCAGCATTTCCTGGAAAGATACCTTGGAATCTTGGAAGTTATTGTGGATATCTCAAAAGATATGATTTCCTATCAGGTGTCTTGGGAGAACTGCAGTAAAATGAGCTCTAAAAAAGCCCCTCCTGAGTGCTAGACCACCATGTGTCTCAGAGACACACTCCTGTGGGTCAAACCTTCACGCAGCTTTTGTTTGGCACACAGGAACAGCTGGTACAGGCAACCACCAGGGAGTGCCAATTCCTTAATTGCCCACACAGATTTTCCTTACACGGCCACAGACATGCATGCGACCACAGTTTGTTTGGAGATCCCGTCTGTTTTGTGGTATGTTCCTGAAAAACACCGACTTGCTCACGATTGAGATGCTTGCTGACAGCTTGAGTTAAAGCTCGTGAGACGTGGACACTCTGCTAACAGGATTCAGTTCAGCCAACTTACCTGTTGTGTTCCCTACAGCTTGGTGAGTCAGTCCTGAATTCCCAGTGATCCGGGTTAAGAGAGATGTCGAATCCCAGATGTTTTAACACCTGAGAAAGCTGTGCTGTACTGATTATTGAGCAATACATTTAAAAAGTGAATGACAGACCTGGAAAGCAGCATCTGCTTTTTCACTTCCTAACATATTTTCTCAGCCAAACTGAGGTTTTCAAGTTCACAGTGCAAAATGAAACTGAATTTCATCCAAGTTTGCAGACTCACTAATGCTTTTCACGTTCGGATTGGCAAAAAAGCACCCAATTCTTTTTTTTTGTTTGTTTCAACAGTTTTGCGAATCTGAGTCCTTGTCACCAACAGATGGAAAAACAAAGATTTCACAATTATGAAGATAAAGTGATCCATGGGATTTGGGCGGGTTTTTCTTCCACTATGTTGCTGAGAGGTGGGGAGCACTGAAGAAATGTGCTTTTTCTCCTGACAAATGATCTGATCCAAAAAATGGGAATCCTTTGTCCAGGGAGAAGGATCTGAGTCCTGAAAGAACATCTAGAACCAGATAAAAATCACAAGTCTTTGCTGAGAAATGGAGTAGATGTGTCAGCTTTAGCAGGTGTGAAGCAACTTCACCTCTGTGTTACCAGCTGTACCTGACTAATCCAGGCCTCCAGAAGGGCAATGCTTTTCATTTGGGCTTCCATAAAAACAAGGGAAGGTGCTGTTGGAGGTGAAGATTTTAGTCCAAAATCTACTACAGCAGCAAGACATTTTCACTAGACAGTGCCTGCCCTGTGAAGCTCCTGAGTCTAACAAACCCCATTGGTGCCTCTAAGTGTTGGGCAGCAGTTCTGTAAAATCTGCTTCCACCAAGGGAACAAGGGCAGGAGGAAACAAGAGTTTGGCCACATTGTTTGCAGTAAAGCATTTTTGCCCACTATTTTTTTTTCCCCCCGAAAAATTGATTGTTTGCAAAACAGACTCTGTTTTCAGTGGAACTGTTTTTACTTTTCTTGCCTGCATGTGTGAACAGAGGGAAAATAGGTGATCAAAGCATGGTAATTTAAACCATTTCCCAGAGGGCAAAACAAGCAAACAACTGCTCGTGTGAATCCTTGGTAAAGAACTGCTTTAAGAAAGTGAAATACATTGTCAGATGGGCAGCTGGCTTGGTCAGTGCATAGTCGGTAAGAGGGCTGAAAGTTGGCAGATAAGAGAGCAACATGAAAAGGAAAAGAGACCTCTGTCACATGGCAGAGTCCCTATTTCTCTGTGTATCTGTCTTTCAGCCCAGGCTGGCAGAGCAGCAGGACAGGCTGTACATCACCTGCTGCCATCCCCAGGTCGGAGGGCTTCCCTTCTCACCCCTGGAGAGGAGCCAGTCTCTGGAGCATCAGTTTTACTTCCAGATCTCTGCAGTACATCCCAGCCTGGATTTGCTACTCTTCTTTCCAATGAATTTATGGTCCTATAAATGGTGAATCATTGTGTATAATAAAGAGCAGAACAGATTTGACTGGTATCCAATTTAATAATTACTTGAGTAACTCAATCATTTTCAGATACGTGGTTTCAGTGTCTGCAGACCTTGAGGACCTGCTTGGAGCATTGGGCAGACAGCAGTTTTTACTGCTCTGTTACCGAACCCATCCTTCTCAGGCTGCACACAGCTCAGGCATGTCTCAAAACTTCACAAAGAGTTTGTTCAACTTTGGAGTGTTTGTGTCAACCTGGAAGTGCTGAAGGACGCACAAAGGCACCTGCACTTCCCCATCTTTGGAGCCCTTTCCTCTGGGCAGTTATGAGAAAAGCCTGCTGCTGTGCTCTGATAAATAAAACCCCAGTAATGCCAGCAACTACACAGCCTAGCTCCCAGATGTTTCAAGGCCCACAGCATCTCTTGGTGGGCACTGGAAATAGTTCTCCTTCGGTTTGCATTCTTATGTTTGTTTTTAACAAGGCTTTGCTGAGCTACAGTGTTTTTAGAAGTGAAGAAAGATCCAATGGTTGTTTTTCTTTGTCTTTTTTTTGCCCTGTCTCCAAGCTGAGCAACAGTCAGACCCCATTGGAGGGAGCATCCTCGCTGGCCCAGGTGGGCTGTCCATTCAGCACTTGGGGAACCTTCCACTCAGTTAGCAAGCTGACTTCAGGCTGAGCAAGCAAAGTGGATAATTAGAGCCTCAGTGCAGTCTTTTCAGAACTCTTCCTACCCTAGAATAAAATAGAGCATCCTAAGCACTCTGTAAATCAAATCCAAGGGAGCAGCGTGCTGCACAGGACTGGGCATAAGGAAACACAGCTGTCACATCCTCTAATCCAGGGACCCAGTGAGGTTGCTGTGAAGCTCACCTCACCTCTGGGAGCAGTGAGAGCTGCCCATGAGCCATCCCCACCACCTGCATGCACGCGCCCCTCACACCTGCACCGCAATTTGCAGTGCAAATTCCAGTTTCTCATTACGGGACTGTCGAAATTTGCTCTGTCTTGAAATTCATCACCCAGCAATTAGCCTTAAGACAAGACTGGGGAATTGGTTATCTGCAGCAGTTTGCAGCCTGCCCAAGGGCATTGCAGGAGAAGGACAGTCTCCCTCAGAAGGCTCCCTTTGCTGGTGCAGAATTCACACCTGCACTGTGGTCTCTGCCACTGAACGATAGTTATTTAAATACTCTTTTTTTTTTGCCCAGCAAGTTGACAGAGGTTAAAAACCAAGTCACTGAAAACAAATGAACCACCATTCTTTCATAGCATCACATTTAAACCAAAAAACTCAGACTTGGGGTGAATAAATCCCGATTTTCAGTCTAAGAGACTGTGAGTCCCTACACTGATGTGACACAAAGTTATTTCCATGACTGAAGGAGCCAAAGATCAGCCATCTTGAAATTCAGCCTCAGCTATCAAACCCCTCAGTTCCCAGTGCTCCATCCCACACTCAGATGCTGCTGCTAGTGTCCCTATGACTCAAACTCTTCATTTTTTAATAGGATGCAGTGTCAGTCCTTATTATGCCATTTCTATTAATATATTAGGGGAATATATTTCAAGGAAGAGTTTTTTTCTTGTGGAAGATGTTGTTTTCTCTATTTATCTATGTGTTCTATTGAGGACCAGTGTGTGATGAATGACCGAGTGTTTCTTATCTGTGCATGGAACTTTTTGTTGGAAGAATGGACTGTGATAGCAGTATCTGCTATCTGCTGTGAATACAATCAAAGAACTCTGGTTTATATCCATGTATTAAACCTCTGATCTTTGGTATCCATAAATTTTCATAAAAATTGTCAGAAGGAAAAGAGCTATGTCCTGCTAGTTGCACATGGTATGTTTAACTAAGCACCAGGAAGATTTTTCAGTACACAGACTTAAATTCTCTGCCAGATCCAGGAAAAGCACACGCATAACCTAAAATCTGTGTGTAAGAGTGGCCAGCCCTCCAACACACTGGAAAAAAAAAACTGGGAATAGTCCTTCTGCCATGAGCTCCTTTGGAACCCAAGGATGCTGGGAGTTGCTCACTCATGCACACGTGCTCTCCCCAGATTGAGTGCAGGTTCTGTGTCCATGAGGACCAGCTTAGCAAATAAATGGTGCCATTAACACCAGAGTGAACTTCAGATGGTCAGGGCTTCTGCTGGTGTGAATTGATGTCTGCAGTGGTTTGGGACAGTTGAGAATGCACCTCGAGAGCTTAGGACTGTTCTGATCCACGTAGTGAGCAGCACTGCAGCCTGCTTTGCACCAAAGAGAAATCCATTGGCTTTCAAAGCAACACCACATACGTGTGCAGTATAAATCAAGGTAGGCAGGTGGGTTATCAGGACATGTGCTGAGATATTTCACCTTGTCAAAGATGCATTGGACACCTGTAGGGTGAGGCTTGGTGGGAGGTGGTGATGGGAGAGGTGGAGAGAGGTGGCTTTCCATAGGGAATATTTTTTACAGAGTAAGGACTTTTTGAGAAAATTAATGTGAAACATTAAAAATGTTCCTTTTTAAAAGGAAATCCATTTTTTAGGCACAATGAGACACTTCAGGTGGTGTGGCAGTGTTGAGTAATGCACACTGGAGATATTTAACTTCATCTCATGCCTCACTGTTCCCCAGGGGCACCCATTAATCAGCGTTACTAGGCAGTTTGTCATGTCCTTTTGCTTAAATAATATCCATACCAAAATACAAGTAATGTATGCACCTGGAAGACAGCAGGAGATCTGCCAGTGTCAGGACAGAAGGATCTGTACTGGAGGGCATAGGAAAGCTGAAGGACTCCAGCTGTCCTCCATGGGATGTGAGTAGATACTGCAGCAGAATGAGTTAGCGTGTGGATCAAAACGGGTGAACCTACCAACCACCACCACTGACATAGGAATGCTATGGACAATAAGAAGGAAGTTGTGAACAATAAACCCATAAATAAGCTCACTGGAAGATGAGACTGCAGCCTGCAGGCATTGAACTGGTGTGGAGTATAACTCTTCTGATGGAGGCAGAGGGATTTTGGTCATGTGTGCCCAAGTTGGGCATCCCAACTTACCAAAGCAAAGAACTCAGCCAGTCTTCACCCTCCTGCCATTCTTGCCTGTAAGATTTGGGTTTAATCAGGATGCCTGAAGGTTAAACCTCTGCAGGCTCTCCTCAAACCAGTAAATCCCCTAATTCCCCTCCTCCTCCTGCCAAAAGTTTTCTCTAACTTGTTAAGCATAACACAGACGGCACGGCCTCCCGTTCCCGCAGAACTTGTTGGCCTTCTGACGCCTGAAATATCTGGCAGAGCTGTCAAAAATGACCTTCTTTCGATAACATCTCTCTCTCTTTTTTATTCCCCCCCTCCAGGTAGGGGGTGGGGAGGTTGGAAAATTGTAAAGATCAAGTCACAGCTGCATGCGGTACCTAATTAAACAAGTGTAAGAAAGCAGAGAAAGGTCAGGTTGTCAAAAATCATTGCTGTATCTTTACTGGCTTGTATTTAGAGACTGATAGCAGCAAAGAAAATAACTCAATAACGTGAATGAGACCAGAATAACAAACTGACTCCTGGCACAGACTGGTTTTGAAACACAAAGGGCTGAGGCTTCAAGATTTATGTATGTGTATATGTATGGATATGAATGTGTGTATCTACACCTAGGAGACACAAATCTGAGGGAAACAAGCCCTGGAAATGAAAGGAAAAGTGTTTGCAAAGAGCAAAGTAAGCAGACAACATTAAGGTGGGAAAGGAGATTGAACAGGAGAAGTTCAAACAGGAAATGTGGCAGAAATTAGAGTCTGTAGACACACGGGCTGAAGGAGATAAAAGCAGAAGGAACTGAGAAAATAAATTAAGGAGTGGGTAGGAAGGGGAAAAGTGTAAATAAATAGAAAATGCAACCACAGAGGAGGAGGAGAGGGCTGTGTGGTGATGCTGCCGATGCTGCTGCAGCTGCGGGTGCAGGTGCTGTGCACACGAGGTGCCTCTGGTAGTGCCCAAGATCTGTGTGATGTGTAGGTCAGTGGGAGACTCTTAGGAAGTGAAAAGGGAACAAAGAAAGAAAATCTCCCCATGGAGGAGGAACACAAAGCAGAACACGTCTCACTGCTGTATAATTTGGAGCTACGGTTCGACGGCAATCTAAACAAGACAACAGAATCGGAGGGGCTTTGAAATCCTTCTGTCATTAAACACATCTCTTCATTTGTTCTGCCTGGGATGAGCTCCAGCGACAAGCTCCTGCTAGCTGCATCTGCCTTCCTGTGACACCACTTACCATTTTTGTAAAGCCTGCCATGACAGCACCAGTAGGCTGGAAGGAGCTGGATGGGGACAAAGGGGAGGAGAAGATTTTTCTCTTTTTGATGGCTAGGAATTTTTCCTCCTCTGTTCCTCCATAAGCAACCTGGTAAAAGATAAACACGGTGTCTTCCATTTAACAAATTGCATTTAAATGGTGTACCACTGCAAGTATAATTGCAATTTGTTGTAATTTCTCCCCCAAATTCCTCCCTGACACAGTTGATTTATTTTGCAAATCAGTGCATCTGGAGCGTGTGCCGTGTCACATTATGGGCCTTTGATACAGAACCTTTGTTTTATAACAGGGAAAATAATTAGCTTTCGGACAAGCTTGAGCTGTGATGTCAGAAGCTATCCATGGCTGCTGAAAGAAGTTATTAGTGCTGATCTAATGAAGGCTCCCTGGCAAAGCTCTGCCTCTTTACTAATTTGTCTCTCTGGGATTTTAGCAAAATTAAAAAAAAAAAGGAGCAAAGTGTTTAAAAAGTATTTACTTATCTATTAAAAATATCTGTATTTGTACAGCATAAACCTCAGTGATATTTCTGCTATGATCTACAGACAGCTGAGGAACAAACCAAACAAAAGGCACCACTTTGTTCCAGTACAAACAACGCTTTCCTCCGAGCAGAGAGAAATATTTGGGCATTTATTTTTTTAATTAACTTTTTATTTTTTTACCCCCTCCTTCTGTCCCCCTCCTTGAACGTCACCACACTCATTGCCAAGCCTGGGAAGATTCGTTTATTAGCGGTGTCAGCTTTCCTCCTGGTGTCGTCAGCAGAGCCCTCCTTCAGCGTCACTGTGTGGGGGGATGGATCCCTCCCTGTCTGACACCAGGAGTAACCGCACTGAGCTCAAAGCTGTTGCTCCTGACAAAGTGAGAACAAGCCCAGGGAGAATCAGGCCCCGTCGCCTCCGCCGCAACGCCGAGTCCCTAAAGTGATTGTACGATGCGATGGTAAACATTATGGGAAGATATGGAGTGGGATGAATTAAAAGCGCCTGGCTGGATCTACGGAGGGTTTGATTTCACCCAGGAGGAATGAACGAACGCAGATCGCTCCGAGTTTTCAATGTCCGAGGCATAATCTAATTTCTCAATGTAGTCAACCAGTTGAAATTTGCAAAATATGGACTCTACTGGGAATCTGGCGGAGCTTGTCTGATTAGTGTGTGCAACTGTTCAGTGGCAGGTTTTTGTGAGCATGTAGTCTCTGCTTCAAACAGAATCATCACCAGCTGGTTATTTTTTACTGTTATTAGGTTAGAAAATATCACTGAGGTATACAACAGTAATCATGAAGCTGTGATGCCAGGAAAAAAATAATCACGTTAAATTGACCTTCATGAATAAAGAGTGAGGTTCCATTTCGTCTCATTTCTGTTCATTTTAAAACCAGCATTAGCTTTTCTGGCACATAATTTTTCATTGTTTGCTGAGCATGGCTCGATTAGAATGATTCACTATCTTTAATATTAGTGATTATGGTCCATTTCAATTACACAATGTGTTATAGTTTGTTGTATTACTCTCCTGTCATCTCTCTGTTCCGACTTCCATTGGGCAAGGCAAAAAGAAAGACTTGGATGCTGAAGGCAGGAGCTGGGGAAACGAGCCCCGTTCGTGAACAGAATCCCAATGGACACAGTGCTGCCTGCTGTCTGTGTGCAGCATTGAGATGAAGAGTTCCAAACCCTGACTAAGTTGCATTTTCCAGCCCCCCCACCCCCCCACCCTTTGAGATTCTGCCTGTTAGCCTCTGATCTGTCTTTTCTGTGTATTTTAATAGAAAAAGCAAGCAGTCGATGAATCCAGTGTGCTCTAAGCACACAGTTTGGATTAATGTAGGATTTAGGAATTTATGCAAGTGACAGATTAAGGGTTGCTCCATTATCGTGTGGATGTTTGGCAAACCATGGAGTTCAAAGCAGATCGTGTTGTGTACCCACGTGTTGCACTGCAGCAGAAGTGCTCCTCTCAGAGTCCCATTAAGCAAGAGAACAAGAGAGGACTCGATGCTACTGGGGCAGAGGTGCCATACCTCATTCTGCTGCACACCAACAGTGCATGGTAGGCAATCCATGGGCTGCTCTGGCTTGACCCTTCTAATGCCCAGATTCGGAGTGCTTCTTGAGTGTTTCCAAAATGGAGCAGGGATGCAGAGAATTGGTTTGCTGACACACGTAGCTTGGGCTTTCAACAGTGCTTTTAACTTGAGTTTGGCCACTGAGCTCCCAGAAATGTGGAGTGATGAATGAAGGCAGGATATGGCAGAGCCACCATTCATGGGTTTAGTAGCAGATCTTTAGCAATAGGGAGAGATGTATGCATGAGTAACTGCAGTGAGGTCAGAAGTGAATAGCAGATAACTATGCTGTTAGGTGTCCCTCCAGGCTCCAGCTGTTGATCTCCTAAGCCCTGAAGTATGAGGTGTCTCTGTAGATGCAATTCAAGCCTTCTTCCTGTCACCATCCTTTTGCTACAGAGGTGTTTCCAGTCAAAAGTAGAACTGGGTCCTCCATGAGATTTAGTCAGTGCAGCTTCACTGGAGCTGGTAACTGCTAAAGAGGGAGAAGACTTGGCTTACTCTTGTGGTGGCAGATCCACTGTGTTTAAAACATCATTACTGAGTACACCTTACTTATTCAAGCATGAGAATTTGAGTGACAGGAGAAAGCATGCCCTCTTCATACAACATCTCTCTTTTCACCTTTTGATTCAGTTCCACTTTCTCACTTGCCAAGGAAATTGCGTGCATGTGGAGGAAAGGAGGAAGGGATTTGGCACATTTAATGGACACTTACAAGGGCTGCAAAGCATTTATAAAGTAGTAAACGAATTAACTAATTATAGGTGACCATTAAATTGTGGCTGCACTCAGAGGAGAAACCCTGCTAAATTAGTTCAGTTTTATTGCACTGATCTGCAGTCTTGACCAAACTGTGCTTCCAAGCCTGTTGAGTAAATCCAGAGTAATTACTCAGACTTGGTGAAATTAGTCTACTTGTTCACTGGGGTAACCCACTCTGGCCACTTCCATACCTCAGATCCCAAATGTTTACCCTCCCAATGAAAACAAGAGGTTGTTCATCACACGGCTGATGAATTTGTGGGCAGAGTTAGAGACAGTTGATCTTTTTAATCAACAAGAAAGTTATCAATTAGGTTCTAGCTGTAAAAGCTTAATTACTGAGAATGATGAAAGAGTACACATTCCAGATGGAGAGTGCAGTTCTGGACCTAAAGGGGAAAAAAACAATGATACTTTTAGCTTGGAAAATGTGTCCAAATACTAATTAGGGGAGCTCCTGGCATCAAGTGCATTCAGTGGCTTTCCTTGGGTATCACAGGCCTTTACTACAGGTGATTGTAACTCATCCAGAGGGGAGATCTGAAACTGTTGAAGATTAGAAAGAGAGATGAAGCTGATTTATGTACATGTTTTAGGAAGGCATGAATCTGGAACTACTAAGACTAAAACAGTGAGTTTCCCTTCTGCTGAAGCCATAGAAAGAATTCTGTACGCTGACAGCCATAATAAGACACCTGCCTTTGGTGCAGCAGAGATGTATTAGGAAACACAGACTCCTGCTTCATTTTCACTGATTACAAATGGCATTAAAAATGACTGTGGAATAGAAATAACATGGAATGTTCTGGAATGGGGGGGGAGATGCTCTTGCAGAACCACTTTTCTTTTGGAGCTTTGCTCATGTTTGCAACCAGACTGGCAGAGCCTTGCTCATGCATGCAGACTCGTGTAGGTGCAGCCCTAGCAATGTGGAAGTCTGAGCACAGCTACACCACTGCTTCTCCACTGAAAATGAGACAAAACGAGACATTATAGAAGCGCATTCTTAAAAAACTGTAATAATAATAAAAAAAAAATCGATGAAGAACATGGCCAGAATGCAAACAGAAAGAACATGTCTGAGACAGTGCTTGTGAGCAACACGGAGAAATGAAAGGAGACAGAGAGATTATGAATGGGAATTAATAAATGTTGGTTTCAAATGAGTTCTTCAGTTCAATAGCAGAAAAGACAAACCTCTGGTTCTCAGTAGAGACATCTTGCTAGGGTTGTGCCTACAACAAAATCATGGTAAAGCATATGTAAGTTGTTTCAATGGGAATGAGACAAGTGCTGCTGATGAGCAGCCTGATGTCAACAGAGCTCGTGCTTGGTAGGGGGATATGTATCTGCCATAACACTGTGAAGTCATTTCCTTGGAGCAGGGCTGTCTGTTCAGAAACAAAAACAAAGTGGGGATCATTTCAGGGAGGGAAATGCCCACCATCTCTGATTTAAATCTATTTTCGCCTTGTGAAGAGTATCTTAATTTTCACTTATATTCCATGCCTGTAGCTAAGGGCCATTAAAACTAATAAAAGTAAATCATTTGTGACAGATCTTAGAAAACAGTTTCTGCAATGCACTACACTCTCAAATGCTCATTAGAAATAGTGGTTTTCTTTTCGGAAGAATGCTTGCTGAATGCTTAAAACGTGTTGCTTCCAACTTTTGACAACTAGCACAGGCTATGAGAAGCTTTGAAGCAAATGTTTGACATAAAAAAGATGGTCTGATGCTATATCAAATAAGACTGGGGAGGAAGCATCAAAGCAGAAAGCGTTAGGATGAAATGCAGTTGGAGAAAAGAAAATCAAGACACTCATTTCTGATTTTACATTTTCTGGCATCAGTATAAACAACTAATTTACATTTGCTGAGGACACTGGATTCAATTCTTAACAAATTAGCATTAAACAGAGCCTCCTCCCCCAAATCCTTCCCGACAACATAAGGCAAGGCCAGGAAAAAATTTGTTCCTTAAACTGTACGCATTCCCAGGAAGGAAAGAGAGTATCTCTGGCACTGAGATGGGACCTGTTTTCCTCCTCCAGCCTCCATCTTGACAGAGATGCAGAAAGGTGCCTTGTTAATGCAATCCTGTGGATGGCTCAGAACAAAATCCTTGCTGGAATCCTGCCCCCCCAAAAAAACAACAAAAAACAAAAACCACACTGTAAAATAACAAACATGTCAAGTATCTTGTTTGGCTTAACTCCTTAGAGGGTTGGTGAAATGAATGTTTCATTTGTTTTACATGGTATTTTTGTTAAATGCTCTTTGAAGTGCCTTGTACATTGATCTAACTAGAGCACTGTGATCTTAACCTCTGGAACAGAGGTGACCAACTGTCAATAAAAACTGGATTACCTGAAAAACCCATTCATGTCAGCAAGGTTTCACCTAGCATTTCTGCTAAAGGGATAGTCAACTCGTTGGAACAGAAAACATGAAAACCAGGCCCTATCCAAATGTTTTCTCACAGAAGGAGGCATAAGCACAAGATTCACAGCTGCAGTGCTCAGGTGGGCTCCCTGGAGAGGTGCCCTCTCAGCTGCCCATTGCTGGCACTCATTTGCTCAGACGCTGCAGCACTTGGATGTGGCTCAGGGGAAGAACTCCAGATGGTCGTTTGTTTAACCACTATACTAAAGGAAGATTTAGAGTTGGATCCTAAACGTGGGATCGCGAGAAATGGGCAGTAGGGTCACAACTGTAAATGTTATAAGAACATGCAAAATAGTTTCATATAAATTCCAGGGAAAGGCTGTCTATACACCAGCCTAGTCACAGCATCTAGATAAGCAGCCTCGTGCGGCTGCAACTGCAAATGATTTGACCTTGTGCTTTAAGTTATTCTGCTTTGGCTACTCTGCACACAACAAGCTCACACAGCCAAACACCTTAGAAGTCCTGCATCTCATGTTTCCTAACCATATTTTATTCCTTCAGTCTCCCCTTTGGCCCGCAGTCTCTCTCCATCGCTCGATCAGTTTTCATGGTCATTCAAGTCGTAGGGGTGATTTGTTCAGGTAAAATGGAAAATTGAAATGGAACGGGTGCTGGATACAACATCATCCGCTTTTTCTATTTTGTCAAAGTGCCGTGGCTGTTCATTTTTTCATGGTCATGAGTTGAAATAAATTAAACTTCCCAGAGGCGAAACTTCTCTAAGATCAAATTGGAATATATTGATTAGGCTCTTTGAGGGCTGATGGATTGGACTCTCATGCTTTATAAACACATTTACCAACACGCTCTCAGAAAGAGTTGCTTAGCACTGGGCAAACTGATCGTGTTTATTTAAAACTGTGACAGTGGCGTACACCTGTAGCCCTCATTCTGGCCAATAAAGTCTCACTTCCTGATTGATGGAGACAAGTTGAGCTGTCTGGCTGCCTGACTCCTAGGACTGGTCCCAAAGGTTGCGAGGCTGATGGAGTCCAGCATAATGCATCAACGTCAGTAAAACAACTTAGCATGTCATTGAGAAGATCTGATCAGCAAGCACCCAGGAGAGAGGATGAAAGCAGTAAATTGGAAGAATTTTGGAGTGCTTATTATGGCAAAAGGAGTGTCCCAGAACATGGGAGTTTTGAAAAAGCATGTCTACTAATAGCTTTAGATGCATGACACTGCAGATGAATGAATGCCGTTACCAGCCAAAAACATTCAGACACAAGAGTCCCAGAAAGCAAAGCTCGGATGCAACTCACTCGTATGAATAGCTGGGAATGGAATCATGGATTCCACATGATTAGAGAAAAATGCGGAGCTGAGAGTTATGTCCCATCAGCCAGGCCCGAATCATGAGCAAGGCGCGATCCGGAATGACCCCAGCATGCCTTTCATTTTCCGGTCTCGATCTGCAGCTGTGATTTTCTGGAAGTGTCTTCAGAATAAGAAATGTAAGAAAAACATAAGGAGAGGTTGGCAGTGAAGGACAAAGATACGGAGGTAAGAACTGTGAACTGGAACTTCACCAGATGGAGATGAGAAATTAGACACTGGATCGGTGGAGACAACATCAGTAAGTCTAGTAATGTAAGGGGAAGAATTAGTTTTCTAGTTTGAGAGAAAAAAAGGCAGGTTTTTTAACATAAAAATTCAATTAAATGTTATATCAAAAGAAATAGTAAGTAGAAGCAAAGAAGAAACCTTTGAATAAAAGGAGGGATCTTGCTCCCATCACTTTCCAAAGGTATCTGTAGCATTTCCAATATCACTTGCTAGTCAGAATCAGAAAGTGTGGGTGGCACATGAGTATTTTTCTTCCAGTCTCTCATTGAATCTGCGTGGATCAGACCATGTGGGATGCCAACCTGCTCAGGCATATCTCAATGACATCTAACAGGCTGTTTCGTGCCATCGCCCAGAGCAGCGTGGGAGAGAGCGCTAAGGGAACATAAGTCAAAGAGCAGAATTTTGCCTTCAGGTTTCTGCCGACAAACAACTTGTCAGGGTGTGTGCCTTCCAACTAGGATTAACCAACCAGAGCAGGGAGATAGTGACGTACATAGTTTCCCCGGGTTCATATTGAGTACCATGCAGGATTTGCAGCCGGCTTTGGCAGATCTCAGCTAACAGCCAGTATATACTGTACAAGAGCACATGGAATTATTCTCCAAATTATCAAGGCACAAGGAGTCAACGTGGAAAAGTATCATCAGGTCAGCATCTTCTGCACAGCCTAACAAGGTGTTCTTTACTCTATTATGGTCTGAAGTGCTTCATTTCAGTCTAGCTTGAAATGACTCAAAGCCATACATTTTTCACCAACTGTCTTCAGAGACTGTCTCCCTAAATCATACATTTTGCTCTTTAAAGTTTACACCATCTTCCTTTGAGCCTATTCCCGAGGCTACTGGCTTTGGAGACAACTTCTCAGCCTCACAGACTTTGCTCTTTTATTTCTGTTAGTTGGCCTAAATCTTCCCTTCACTTAATTCAACCCAATTATTTCCAGTGATACCCACTGGAGCACCCTTAACATTTTCTTTTTCCTTTATGGTGCTTTAGCTCTTCAAAGGCTTGTAGACATTTGTCCTAATGGAGAGAGGATAGAGAGTTATCTGACATGTTGGGGAGGAGAGGTTGCACTGTTCCAATTCCATTACAGCAGGAAACACGCTGGATATCAAAGAGAAATTTATGTAATGTATTCCTGCATTGTTCACAATACAGCATCATGTTTTATGCAAGCAAAAGGAGCGTGAGGAGAGAGTGGAAGAAAACCCCGTTTAACTGGCAGTGAAATGACAATAAAACAACAAATGAGGAAACTGGCAGGAGATAAACCTTTGTTTTTATGGGCAGCTTCCTAAGCTGCTATCATGAGTGCAAGGCCACTGAGCACACTTATGGGTGGTGGGGAAGAGTGGTGATGCTGGCAGGGTGCTCTGGGATGGATGTGCCCATTGCACACTGCAGATCTGCACCCCGCACCGTGTGGATCCCTGGGATCACAGAGCTGGCTGTCAACACTGTGGGACAGTGCCATTCATGCAGAGTTCTCAGTAATGACTTGGGCAAGATCCAGCATGGGCCATGTGAGATGGAGAAGTATATTCAAATGCTATCTCAGGTTCTCTGAATTGCGTGGCCACACTGGAAGTAAAACGAATACTGTAAAAATGAGAACTGAATACTTTTTAGACTGCCACGCTTCTCACATCCTCACAGCTGTCCTTTTACCCCACCCAACAACAATTTGCTCATCCGAAATAGAAAATTCAGATAATTCCAGAAGAAGGGTTGGGTCCACTTGCAGTATGTCCAAGTGGCCACCCCATGTCTGTATAAAGACATTTACTCTCCTGGAATTTGATACAGTTTTGGGGGAGTCTCGGGTTTTGAATACGTGATCAGTTTCCAAACCCCCCAGGATCTGTGGTGAGACAGTTGATAGGATGAAGCAACAAATGCAAAGTCATCAAGCACAGCAGGACAGGAAAGGTGATACAGTCACAGGGAGACATTTGATTTGTTCTTTTGGGTTGCCAGATCACTCACTGTTTGTCATGTGCCCAGTCTATTGGGACAACAGCATGTTAGTCCCCTCTGTAAAAAGGCTGTTCATCTGATGGCCTAAATACCAATATTCACGTAAATCAAACCCCCGTGAAGCTTTCGCTTTGATGTTGGAGTTTGAAGAATTAAGAAAAACTTCCCAAGGCGAGAAGGTGACTCAGTTTAGGGAACCTGCCATGAGATCTAATTCCTTCAATTATTTTTTTGTTGCTGAGTGAAATACACACACACACATATATAAATAAGTGAACAGACTTGCGGAGACAAAAGAACATTTCCATTTTGCAGCAATGATCACAATGTAAAAAGGCTCCATCTCCATGGAAACGGCCCTAAGCCTCATCATATCTAATGGTGATTTTCCAAAGAAGTCCTTGAAACATCTTTTGTTTCTTGCTTTGAAGTCAAAAGAAATGGTTGAGTGCCAAGAAGAGGGCTATCAGCTCCACATCTCCAATCACAGGCCCAGCCTCGCCTCTGCGGGCAGCTCTCCCGCTCCGTGCACTGCAGAAGGTTCACTTAAAATAATTGCAGCGCTCAAGTTAGCGGGGGGAGGAAAGCAAGGGGAAAACAAGAAAAAAAAAATATATATATACATGTATATATAGCATGCAGGTTGGCTTATGGAGAAAAAAGTATTTTCAACAAGTGGCAAACACTGGATTTCCATTCCCCAGACAGGAGGTTGCACGGAGTGCTGCTATGTTCGCACACAGAAGTGACTGGTCCTGATTCCCTGTGCTGGGCCTGCTTATCCCCTGCACAGGGACACTTTGGTGTGCCTGATTTAGGAATTAACGACCTAATTAGGAGCTCTGGAGAGGGAGAAGAGGGGGGGAAGGAAGGAAAAGGAGACACCATGGAGTCTGTTGAGGGGCTTTGACACTGCTAATGGAGCTTCTCGCTGCTCACAGAGGACTTTAAGACTGTTTTAAGGAATGGGTCACAGCCCGCCGTTAAAGCTGGTGGTGTTTGCAACCACACTGCTTGGAAGGGAAGGAAGGAACTTTTAGGTACTTGCCCAACCCCTGCTCGTGGCCCAGGTGTCTTGTTGTCACGGGTAGCAAAGCTATTAAATACAATGCTTCCATCAGTGGAATGTACAGTGCATGTACAGAAATAACTGGAATATTTGGCAGCAGAAACAGCTCAGCAACACTGAGAATTAAGTGCTATGAACTCAACTTTTCAGGGCTCAACAAAAATAGAAGCCTATCATAAAAAAGTGAACTAAGCTCAACTCTTACTTTATATGAAAAGCAACTTCTCAGAAGGGCTGTGGTGTCTGAGAGCTGGACCAGCCCCTGCGCACAGCAACTGGAACCAGCTCATCTTGGTCCTGACCTCTTGTTGCTCTGTGTCAGGGCTGGGCAAGAAATGTGTTTCCTGTGGTTTTGACAACTCTCCTCTGCTAAGCCAAATTTGCCATTGAAGGAGCTGGCTGAACCTGGGTGCCCCTTACAGCCAAAATTGGTCCGTGCTCCCTTGTGGACACTGTCAACCACTCTTTGATCCACAGACCTGGAGGTGAAAGATTTTCTGCATCACTACCAGACCATGGATCCTCCAGGTGCCTCTGCTGAGGCCATGCGCTTTGCCCCCTCCCATTTCTACAATCTGTTCCTTTTCCCACCTGCTCCATTATCTTCATTTATTTCCCTGCAGAAGTTAATTTTTCTTTACACATTCAAGTGCAAAGGATCCTAACCTGAGACAATCGTCACTCATTACTTCTCCTAAAACAACCCTCAGGAAAGTGTGAGCTATTTCTTTCTTTTTTATATGTTTTTCTTCTCTTGTTTTTTTATTCTAGAGAAGTCTTTGCAGGAAGACCAGCCTTCATATGCACATCACTACCTATTGAAGAGTATATATCTACAGAATATAGATATACACAGAGTGTTTTTTATTAAACAAGTTGTAAAATTCTCGAATCCAAAGACTCAATGTCTCTGTTCCTTATTAAAGTGCAAAAGAACTTATCTATTAAATAAATCCCGGTTGATGACTCTTGGCTCAAAACCACAAAGACTTTTCCATCCAAGAAACGAGGACTTCAAATCTCAGAGCCAGCACTTTAGCGGTGACTTTACAGGGAACATATGATAATAATAATAGTAATACAGAAATAAAAGATGTCAAGGTGCAGAACAGCAGGGACCTCGCAGACAGTTCCCAGGAAGCTTTTCTTTCAAGAAAAGAACAGATGCGTGACGCACTCACATGAAAGCACAAGCAGAAACCACTATTTTTCATTAGCTGAACAGGAACATCCTTCACCTGTGACGTGGGATGCAGGGAGAAGGCTTTTGCACTGCTTCCATCCTTGAGATGCAATCTCCCATGTACTGTTCGGAAGTCTTCAAACGCTTGGCAGGGAGTCCCAGCCCTTTCAGTTCACAGGGAGAACAGAATGCCAAGGAAAGGATTCAGAACTGGAGAAACATTAAACAAATACTTTAGGATTCTTTATTTATAGCATTTATTTTAGTGGTATATGTTTAGATTTTGCGTTGGAACTCTTTGTGGCAGATTAAACTTTTGGATGTGCTTCTTTCTCCTCTCCCTCCTCCTCCCCAGTGCTTCAGGTAACAGCTGTTAGACATGGGAACCTCCATGGGGTGTCACAGGAGGTGTCAGTGCTCCAGGACTTTCCCTGGGGCCAGACAGTCCCCTTGGGCTATTGGGTGACCTCCACGTCCAGCAGGATAAAAAAACTCCACCCAGAAGCAGCTGAAATCTTCTATTTCACCTCAGCACGGGCAAGGACTGAAGAGTCAAAAGGAAGCTGAGCTGTAATAAAGGAAGGAGAACAATTGGTTGCTGAGGGACAGGAGCAATTGCTACTTTCATTAGTCATCAGAGACTGTACGTTGGTTTCCAAATCCAAAAAGCTAGTACCTAGGAAGCCCAGGTTTTCAAACAGTTATTATTCCTCGTCCCAAGTTTTTCCTGGTTTCTAATGCATCCCCTGATTTTCTGAGATGGAGCAGGTTGTGCTTGATTACAGAGGATTAGCTGGGGCCTCTGAACAGTTGTGTCCAGAAGAGCACAGCTACCTGTGGGGATGTTTGCTATTCACATCACATTTACAAAAAGCCCAGCCAGCAGTAGGGAGAAGATGGACATGAATAGAGAGTACAGGAAAGGGGGAACATAGAAGTACTAATGTATTTTCAGCTGTTGGGATTTTTTGTAGATGTTCTATTCGCTCTCACCTTGATGCCTCATTTCACCTGCTTGCTGCCACAGGCAATTGGACAGCACGGTTGTGCTCAGCAGGAAACAATGAACGAGAAATTACAATAACAAAGTACGTCAGCAGCTTCCAGGCTCTGATCGACTGTAGGATCCCTGGCAGCCGCCAGCACTCCATCTACACAGGGGGAAGGAGATGCTGCACAAAAGGGGCACCTCTTAATGCCCTTGACCAGAGACAAAGTTGGAAACTGATAACTGCTAGGCTTGTTTACCTCAAGATTTACATGACCTGGTTCAGTTTTTAAAGCTTCCCGTACACTTTGGCTGAGCATGAGGCAGAAGGACGTGCTGCCTGCTCTGCAGAGATTTAAGCAAATTTAAGAGAACTGTGGCATCTAAAGCCCAACTGAGCGTGTGTGAGATCTCACATGCCTAGCTCTGGAGTTTGGTTGCCCCTAAAGTTAGCAGCATCTCAACATTTGTGTTCCCACTTCACTCAGGAAAATAATCTGGTGCCCTTCTGCAGACAAAGCTCTGGCTCCAGCAAGCACCTACAGCACCCAGGGGTGACCAACTCTGTTTACAGGTTACAAACCTGCTCCCTCCTCCTTTTTTTTTTTTTTTTTTTTTTTGTATTTTTCCATTCTGAGAAATGGGAGATGAATAAGTCAGGATCTCTCCCAGCCCTTCATCTTCCTCCGTGTCATGATGGTGATAAATGTTTCCACACCAACCATCTTAAACTTCACAAGAGATGGAGCACTGCTGACCCCTCCCAGTGGAGCCCACCCTTTTGCCCAGTCATTTTCGCTTTGCTTCCCCTCACTATGGTGGAATAGAGCAATTATTGAAGCACATCCTTTCCACCTCTGCTTTGATTTCTTGATACAAACAACCTCCTATTAATAACCATCATTAGGATGGGAGAGGTCATGCCTCTCCCACAGATTTATGGTGTGTGAGAAGCTGGTCATACAAGATGAGGCTGTTTCTGAGGTTCTCAGCTGGTGTCTTTTCCAGTGTCTTGAAATCCTGTAGTGGGCTCACTTTCTGGCAACAATTGCATCATTACCAAGAGATAACACCGTGCTATTGGGTGGCAGAGCACCACTGCAGTCACAGCAGATATTCACACCTTTTGCCCTTCCCATCACCACCACCTCTCTGGACATGCAGGCACTTTCTAGATGCAGCCAGAACACCAAGATACCTTGCAATTGATCTATCTCACTATCTAGAAAGAAAAAAATAAGTGTAGGGTAGAGAAAAAATTAAAAGAAGACCAAGGAGAGCACAGGTATGTGCTACCTCCCAGGGGACTTTGAAGCCTGCCCACTGCCATGGCACCAAGGGTTTGTGTTAGAAGATGGGAGCCTGGGACTGAGTTTTTCTGTTAGAAGTATGTTAAAGTGACAGCAGGAATGCCTCTAATCACTCATTTGAGCTCTTTAAGACATCTCTGTAGAGATGGATTAGAAGAAGGACCCTTATAATGAACAGGAAGCTACATCCCACTGGAGCAAACTGACACAGTTAGTAGCGTGTGGAAGATCACATTGCAGATAGGTTGGTTTTGATCTCTGTAGGGAGTTTGTAAAATTAGACCCACAGGAACCATGATTCATCTGCAAAAGCAAAAGGAACACCTCTGTTACCTAATGTAATATCTGAACTAACTCCCATTGGGAATCTTTCTGATGCTTTTGATGGGGTTCTGCCATTTAGCATTGTATTAATTCAGAAATGGTCCTCTTTGGGTTCAGCCCTGCTGCTCTTTCTCAGAGAAGCATCCCATTGAGGTCATTGGGCCTTTTTGTCATTTCCAAAGACGGTGCAGGTACAAGAGAACAAGATCTTGGCACCCTGATCAGCTCAGCGGGGAAGGGACTGGATTTGCCTATTTCCAAAACATCAGAAGCTGTCCCAGGGTTCACTCGGGTCAACTCCTGTTTGTGTGCCAAAGTTCTCTGAGTCAAACTCCAAGAAGGAATTTAATCAGACCTGACGTGAGCTGCTTAGAACCTGGTCAGCTCAGATCCAGGCTGAGCAGCTGGACTCCTGGCAAAGCAGCTACAAAGGAGGAGCACTTCTGGGAGCATTGTGGCCTGCACTGAACATGTTCTGTTTGGAGTGCTTGGTAGGACAAGCCGTCTGACTCTCCACTGGCTACAGGAAGAGTCCAACTGCCTTAGACTAAGTACCTCACTTTTAGATGGGCTCAATATGATTAGTTCAATCCCACCTAAATTGTTTTATATGGCCCTTGACAGTACAGCAGAAAGCGATCGATATCCATAGAGATCTTTGCCAGGAGAAAAACTAATAAATGCAGAATTTGATCCTTTATTATTTCTTTTTCTTTAGAAAGAATGCTGCTATTTCTGCAGCTCTAACCACAGCCTAGTTTTAATAAGACATGCTAATGTGTTATGACTTCTGGGAGCTCTGGTGTGAACCCATGTTGATAACAGGCTCAGCCTCAGAAATGATAAATCACAAGGGGGAGAAGAGATATGAAAATTCTTTTCAGCCCTTGCAAATGAAAAGAAGATGTGATTGTAAAGTATGTTTGGGATACAGGAATGGCGTTCCTATAATCAATCATTGCAAATAAACCATTTTACTTAGCAGCTGTTCAAAGGCAGACAGGCAAGGTAGGTATATGTTTTCTCCATGTAAAAATGCTTACAGTCTTATAGCTGAATTTATCTATCTTAGATATTTTATATAAACCCTCACTTTATAGCATCTGAGTCCCTAGCAGGCTACAGAGAGGCTTTAGGCATAACACCCAAAACAGAAAGTGCTGTTAGTTACAATTTACTGATTGAGCAAACAGACCTCTCCAAAAGCAAGACACGTGTGGCAGAACACGCAAACCAACCACAGCACTCCTGCATCCCAGTCAACATCCCAGCCACAGGAGCAGCTTCCCTGTACTGTGTCCCTAGATGGCTTTTCTTATCCTCATAAACTACATTTAGTGTCCTGCTTATGGATGCTTTTGATAGGAAATTCTTCAAGGTGGCAAATTTCTTCTAATACTGTGGGATGGCTATTGGCATTTTACTTCAAGTTAATGCCTCCTAATAAATATCTAGCCAAGCCAAACAACCTCAGCAACCACAGGAAGGAATAGCATTAATTCTGTTGTCCCTGTCTCATAGGCACTGCTGAGTTCTTCTCGTCCCTGTCCCTGTGCAAGGCAGCAGCAGTCACACTTGTGGCTGATTTCCCATGTTGGATAAACCTACTGGAGGTGGCTCTCCAGTAACGGGGATC
Organism: Callipepla californica brunnescens; assembly: GCA_023055505.1. Classification (NCBI taxonomy): domain Eukaryota; kingdom Metazoa; phylum Chordata; class Aves; order Galliformes; family Odontophoridae; genus Callipepla; species Callipepla californica. Next base: position 6,369,161 of record JALIRH010000028.1, on the reverse strand, counting down.
CCACAGCCTCCCCACACAGCCCTTCACCACTATAACTAACTTATTTCCATGCTTCCTAGTTTGCTTCCAAGAACACTGGGTGAAAAAATTATCCAAATCTTACTGACATCAAGGTGCACCTTCTTTATTCTCAAGCCCTGTTGTCCCACCACAGAGGGAAGTGAGATTGCCTTTCAAATGAACTGTGCATGACAAATCCATAATGAGCATTTGCTTTGAAGTGATTCTGAACTGTGTGTTTGACTCACACACCTCAAGGAGTTACCAATCCTGTTCAAGGATAACTAAGCTTGTTCTGCACTTAATGCATCATCACATTTTTGTTGTTACTGTTGCTGGGTTTGTTTCCTTCCTCCCATGGGTCTATCTCCTCGGTGTATTTCCCCTCCAGATTTTATACAAGGGTATAAATGCTGCTCAGTAGAACAGGGTCAGGCCCAGGATGCCCACTGATAGGAAGAGATGCACAATACATTCATTCTTCATTGTTCTGCACAACTCAATTCCCTTTTTTTCTTCCTCCTCTTGTTTATTAAAGGTGGAAGCACTTGTTTTTAATGTCTATGATATAGATACATTAGAGGAAAATATGTATGTATATTCATTATAATCCCTGCTATTCACACTCATAGAAGTTGGAAGGGACCCTAAAAATGCGATAAAGGTTCACCAAAACCATATTTATTTTGTGCCAAGGAATCTTCATCTACAGGTATTTGCCTGGAAAGCTCTCACAGTCATTTTGCAGAGAGCCTGTGTTTTAATCCTGCATATTCCCTCCCTGAGGTATCATCACTTTCTGGCAAGCTTCAGTCTTCTTTATTTGCTTTTAAGTCCAGGGCAGAATCTGTAAAAGCACAGAGAATCCACTCTTGCTAAAGAGCTGAGGTAGGGCCACTCTAAAATGTTTAGTTTTTGACAGAAGCTCTGCACAGCCCATGGGTGAGTGTGGATGCCATAGCACTGCCTGGATGTGATTTCAGCCGTGCTGACGTTAACCCACACTATGGAGCACTTTGGTTGATTGCAAGGTGTAAAACAAAGTTGTATGTGTGCACATCGAGTTTTCTCCCCTGTTTGAGTTCATCTGCTAGTTTAGCTGCAGCTTCACACCCTATAACCTCACACTTCACAGCCCTACACTCAAGCTATCACGTTTGCTGTGTTTGCTCACATTTAGCAAAAACTCTACACCCAGAGACGTGTTGGGAGAGCATGAAGCCATCTGAGCAGCCTCTGCTATGCCTCAACTCTGCCCAACCCTGAGATTGCCACGCTCACTGCACCACTGGAAAGTACTTTGCAAACACAGGCATCTCTGTGTTATCTACACATTTACTAGCTGCAAAGCATATGCAAACCAGCCCTGTGAATTACACAATGCAGACCAGAATGTGATCACAAAACCTGATTAAAGAGGTTGCACGAAAGGAGAATATATTGTATGCAAACAGGAAGAGTAGTTTCCTGTTCATTCCTAGCGCTGAAGAGAGATTACTGTTTGACATCTCTGCGGTCTCCTCTGTTCTTTTGTGCCACAAAAAGGGAAATACAGATACATCCTGAAGATACTTATTATTTTTCAAGAGAATCAAAGCTTTCCGAGGCTTCAAGTCCTACCAGAATGGCCTCCAAATTAGCAGGGAACAACAAGAGAATCATCAATGAAACAGAAGGGTGGCAAATTTAAAACTGTTCTGATTTGCATATATACAAAGGCAAACAGAACTCAGTGCCAACGATGTGAGCGAGCAAGATTTGGATAAGAAACAGAGATCTGTGAGAACAGAAAAAGCTCTTCAGCAGCCAGCCGTCCCCACTGTCTTCAAAGAGATCCACTTGAGGGCACAAACCCAATTCTCACCAACAGAGAGCTCTCCCCCTCTCTCAGAGGGTCCCTCCCTGGGTTGGCTTCTTCCATCTCTGGCTGCTAAGGCCCCTCGGATTCTGCTCATGAAGTCTGGAGGAAGGATGCTGTGATGTCCTGGCACGAGCAGGGCTCTGTTCTGCCACAAACACTCCACGTGCCTCTTCCTTCCCAGCCCTGACGGCTCTGAACCTTTCTCCCTAGCAGAAATCTCAGCCAGCAAGCTCCACAGCGAACTGATGCTCTGCTACAGAAGCTGAGCTTGCTTTGTTTGCAGATCCTGGCCTCTACATTTTTTTTTTTTTCTAAGAAATAAGTCTGACTCCTTCGGAGGGATTGCCAGGAACACTCCCCTTCGCCAGGCTGGGGCTCACCCCTGCGGTGGGTGGCAGGGTTCCTGTCTTTCCTGCGCTCCATCCATTGCTGTGGCACGGAGAAGAGCTGAAAGGCACTGCAGGGGGCCCAGCCATGCACTGCAGGGCTGCAGCTGCATGTTTTGTAGAGCAGAGAATACCATGTGGAGACAGTTCCTCCCAACTGCTTCAGACTAGGGCCAGGTTTACCTTACATCTCCTTCTTTTTCACATTTATAGCTGTAGGAAGACCTTTCTGGTTGCCCTCTTGCTGTGACACTGCGATACTGAGTTGACGTGGCAATACTGAGGTGACTCAGCTCTCTGAATGCTCTATGCACATCAGGAGCTGACAGAACGTCTGGGCAGTCCTGATGTTGGAAGGAAGCTGGAGAGGGGGCAGCTGGCATGCTTGGATACCTTTGGGTTGCTTGAGCTTATGCCAGGTGTGATAATACACGGATGAGGCAATCCTGTTGGCAACCCTGCCCAAGGCATGGGGGCTGGAACTGGATGATCTTTGAGGTCCCTTCTAAGCCAAGCCATTCTGTGATTGTATGGTATGGTTCTTTGTGATGAGACACAACTAAACTGGACTGGAGTGCCTTCTTTTCCTTACATTGCACGGTCATATAAAAGTTTATTGGACTCATTTAGAAATTTAAGCACCAACTTCTGAGCTTTTCATGGCATCCTCCATGAAAAGTGTGAACGAGCACAATGTCTGCCCTATGTGTGATTTTTTTCCACATTTGCACTAATAACTTAATCTATCCGCTATATTTACAAGGCATCTATCACCTCAATATCCAAGTGCTGCCACTAAATTACCTGTCGCGCAAGGCAAGTGTGGAGACAAATGGAGTACCAGATCCCCAGCAAATGGTCTATGGTGTGCACCGAGCTGTGTCAGGTTTGATTTCACTGTGACAGTACAAGCAGCAGTGCTGGGGGGCTGAAGACAGGCAGTGCCTCCTGGGGATGGCACCAGGCTCCTCCAACTGTTCTGCTCCTGCTTCAGTGGGTGGGTTTGGGAGAAGGGAGAGAAACTTTCTGCTGTTTAAAGTCACCTATTTCTCCACAAACAGTGCAAATCTGAAGGTTACATGGTTATATTCATCTCCTATCTTATTCTCTTCTCTCCTCTCCTCAAGCTGTGAGTCTTTCAAGAAACTATTTCTAGGGGACTAAGTCTAGCTCTAGGTCTGTTTCTAAGATTGGGTTTGGGACTCCTTACAGGCAGAGCATAATGGAAGAAGTCTCTGCTGGACATCACAATCACCACTATTTCAGCACAGCCATTCAAAAGGATGATGAAGGAACAAACGCACACAGGAGCTGCGTATCTGCAGCAACATCAGGATCAATGCCCCTTCAAGGCAACGTGCTTTGCTCACGGTGACTGACCTCTTGTGTGGGATTTCTGGACACCACCTGAAGGAGAGATATCAGAAATGTGTAGGTTTGATGGCCTATTATTCAAAGTGTGTGTGGGGTTTCTGGGGAAAGGGAATATGGCAGAGTTAAAGCAATAGGCCGTGCCCTGCTCAGTATATCCAGCAGAGCAGAGTGAGAGGACAGCTTGAGTTTTATATCTTAGATATATAAACCTTTCTGGTCCTTCAGGCAGAATCTACAATTCTGCAATGTATTCTTGTGAGCTGTTGGTTTACTGTAAATATCCTTTGTTATATTAAATCATCTATCACTACTCCGTGTAGCTAATTTTCTATTCACATTGACACTTGTGGGCAATATCCTCATATCCCTATGTCCCATAAAGCACCCAAGCAGTGTCCCTCAGTCATGTCTCATTTGCATAGTCCCAGATGCTCTGGGTGAGCATCGTCATGAAGGAAAGGAAGATGAAATATTTACTTTTTGTTCTAACATGCCAGCAGTGAAAAAGATATTGATGTGGTGAGGATAGGACATTAAAATCAAAATTATGTTGGGAATAAAAAAGCAAGGCATAAATTAGCACGGTTTGCTTCATCTGTGTTTTAAGGGAGTTAGCATTACTCTGGCCCCATATAACATGCCAAGTGTATTTGGAGAAATCTGCAGCACTGTATTTCAAGAAAGCATTTGAGCCAAGATGACATTGCTAAAGGCCACGGCAGAATTAATAAATGGCCACCAAAACACCTTTGCCAAAGGCTGACCGTGAAGACGCCATGTGAGGAAGTGGAAAGGAAAAGAGAAAAGCATTCCCTGACATTCCGTCAAGAAGAAATAATAAAGACCAGGAGGAGAAGAAACGTTCTCTTCTGGTAACATCTTTCAGCTGCTCGTTTTCTCTGTAACACAATTACTATTTGCATTGGTTCCAGGGGATACTTCCCACCCTCTTGAAGACCTTGAACTTGGCTTGACACAAGGATGCTCAGAGCTTTGGGTTGTCTGCCTCCATCCTAAATTGCAAACTGGAGGGGATTATTCACATTCTTGGTTAATCGTTCAGTCCAGCTGAGCAAGGTCTTAACACACAAGGCAGCAGTAATACCTGAGAGTTAATGACACTCTCTGTCTTCCAGCTACGCTTCTTTAACTGTGGTCTAAATCAGCTGCCACCAAGGGCACCATCCTTACTTAATTCTGAGAAAGACTGGGACAAAAAGGTGAAAGAAATCTCTTGTGTTGTCAAATCCAGTTCTCTGACATCTCAGGCAATCACACACATAACCCTGATCTGAAACACATCAAACACCAACTTATAGGCAGCCTGCTTTCTGTCCCCTTTCCATTATTTGAAGTTACTCCACTTTCTCTTATAATACTTCTTATAGTGTTTGGTCCTCCTGTGACATTTTATATCCAAGAACTACTGTGCTAGTAATGTTGCTTAACCTAAATAGCTTTTCACTCTCCTGTATTTTTATACCTTTCCCATTTTACTCCGAGAATGCAATCGCATTTACTTTCTGGTTCACTGCATTCTCTCAATCCTCAGTCCCTAGGAGGAAACATAGAGGATGTAAACGAGAAGGTAATTTTTATTTTTATTAAAAAAAAAATAAAAAATGCATGTCTCCATGAAGGAGACTGAAAAGTCTCCACTTCACAGTGCTCAAGATAATGAAGGTGATGCACTACCAGGGAGAGGGAAGGATGTGTGCTGGACATCTGTGGTTCATAGCTGGGCTCAGTGTAGACCACACACACATAGAGATAAAAACTATCCGTGCCCAAACCTCAACCTGCAATGCTGAGAAAAAGAGAAGCAGTGAAAAAAAAAAAAAAAGAAAAAAAACCCACAACATAAAATCAAACAATTCATGAAGCATGGGATGGGTACAGCAACATCCATACTCAGTGTGGCAGGCAGAGGAACAAGCCCTGATCGAAGAGCACTCATTGCTACAGATGCACCCTTTGAAGGTAAAGAGTGGGCTACTGAAGTTAATGGACCTACTCACACAAGTTAAGGCTACTGGATGAAACCATCAATTTTGTGCAGGTCACCGGGACCAGACACAAATTCAGAAGGAATGAGAGCTCGAAGTAGAGCTATTAGCACAAAGCCTGTCACTTTTTTCATTAAAATCAGAACTGATGCCAGAGGGCTGAAAAGTGGCCAGTGCTGTATCCATCTTTAAATAAAGGTGTGAAAGGAGATGAAGGAATTACAGGCTGGCAAGCTTACTTCAATTGCAGAAAAGATAAGAGAAAAACCATTGAAGACAGAGTTACAATGCCTCCAGATGCTTGGGACAAACCAGCATGGTGGCTGTCAGGGTAAATCACTGTGCTTCTCAATCTATTTTAATGCATTTCCAAATGTTAGCAAAAATAATAGATACCTCTGAACAAGCAGAGGCGATTTATTTAGGTTTTCAAAAGATTTTTTTTTTTTTTTTTTTTTTGGAGAAAAGCCCTCAAAAGGAGCTATTAAGGAAAGCTTAGTGGGTTACCCTGAGGTGAGAGGTAAAAGTTCTTTCATGGATTGAAAACAAGCTACGACATAAAAATCAAAGAGCTGTAATAAAAAGTCCAATTCTCAGCATGGATAGAGGTTAATAGTGGGAGGTGCTCCAGGGACTGCTCCTAGGACAAGCATTGTTACAGATACGTATTGAGAGCCTGAGGATGGGGTGGTGTAGTGAAAAGGGCAACATTTGTTCAAAGAACAAAATTTCCTCCCTCTCCCCCCCCACTCCCCCTTTCTCTTAGGTCACTTGGGTCTGGAGGAGATGACAAGAAATTAATTTAAGATGGACCTCGGAAAAGGATGTAACGATGGCAAATAAAATCCTGCTGAGGCCACTGCAAGCATCAGATGCTTCGGGAAGAACAATTGGAACTATTCATATACAAATGAATCGCGTCCTCCAGGGGACAAAAAAAGATGTAGGCTACCGCAGAGAGCTCAGTGTAAGATACAATGCACAGTGGTCATCAAAGACCTGAATGAAATATAAAGCTGTTTTGAGAGATAGTATGTTTCCTGCCTTGTTTTGCTCAGAAAAACAGGATCATTCGGGAGCAGCAACTCAAGGAAGGCACTGCAGAAACAAAAAGCAGGCAAAGGAGGGAAGCAAAAAGGAGAATGTTGCCGATGAGGAAGGCTTGCTTGTCACATATAGGAAAAGTGTCCATGTCACATCCAGCAGGTAGCCATGCTAGAGGCAGGGAAGGCGACGCAGCGAGCAGTGGTCTTGTTTTTATTGAATGTTGTTTGTTTATGTTTGCATTCTATGTGCTCCAAAATCCATTGAACTGCGTGTGAGTGCTTGGAGTTCAGGAGAATAAAGGATATCCAGGTCAGTCAGCTGTTCTGTTTGCTCTTTTCAGCACTAAATGGAGAAAAGGTCACTTCAGGAAATTAAGAAAAAAAGCAGAGCAAATAAAAGGAAAATTTCTCTCCTTAAACATAACTAACCTGTGCCATTTCCAGCTGCTTGTTTGCTTCGAGGCAAATAACATCAACAGTCTCCTGAGTTTCTCTGAGGAAGGAAGCATGGGCAGCAATGACAAACGTAAACCTCAGAAGAGTGGTAAATAAGGTCATTTCTCATCGTGTTGGCTCTGTACCCACAGCACAGAAATGGAACAATATTTTCCTTAGATGGGACACGACTGAGTCTGACATCCTGCACTGCCTGGGTGCTGCTGAGCTGAGCCTGCCCAAGGACTCCGACCAACAGATCCCTGCCCATAGGGACTCTCACTGGTGGGGCTGGGGCAATGTGGGGAGAGGCTACCAGCCTGTCATTCCCAGGTCTTCAGTCATGGATAATTACCCAGAACTCATCTGTCTGGACCCAGGACAAGCCTCTGAGCTGTGCAGGGCTCAGACCCACATAGACCTGCTGCTGCTGCTACCTCTGCTCCAAACCTCCCCTATACACCTCACAACATCAGTTCAACACGAGATATTGCCACGAGGAATACATATATATATATATCCATAACAGAGTACTTGTTAAGTGAGCTGTTAGAATTAAGTTACCAGCCAAATGATTTCAGGGCCTCTTTCAAAGGCGGTAGGAGAACTCAGAGTGCCAGGTGCCCGATGCAGTCAGAAAACAGATCTAGCAGATTTATTTATTTTATTTTAATCTTTGTTTGCTGAAGGCTTTGGTGCCGGAGAAAGCACAAATCAATTAACCTGATTCTGATCTCACATCGACTCATACAGGTATGAGGGGAGGATTATGTGAACACAAAGCTATCAGAATCAGGCCCAGTATGTGAAATACGAATCAGTTACCATGGCGAAGTCGCTCCTGTTTATCGCATGCTCTGCCAGGGCATAGTATATTGATTGTAGACACTGGTGTAATACGCCTGCTAAAATTATAAACGCACAAGAGGAACTATTTCTTTTTTCTCTTTGTGGGAGGAAAGCACACCCACATGAATCCACACAAGTGCAAGGCTGCTGGGACGTGGCCATGAGCTCAGAGATATGGGTGCTGCTTTATGGCTGGCATCAAAACCTGGCCCAGGGGACTGTTCCCTGACTCTGCTGTGGCAGGAATGTGTCTGTGTAATCTCAAATGCTGTCAGTCGGATTCCAGGTGACAGACTGTTCTCTCCATCATCACATGCCAGAGATAATGAAAACCTTAGCCAAAATTTGGGACTGCCACAGGAGTCACAATAAAGCGAGGTGCAAATCCCCAAATGATGCCATTCCATGAAGTTATCTCTAAACACAAACCAAGCGTGAGCTGGACATGGAGATGGGTCAGCGGGCATCTCCTCTTGGATGCAGCCTGACATAACAAAAACCCACCCCAGTGGTGCAGAGCAAGGCACAGCTGGCACCTGATCTGGCACAGGTGGAGCAGCTCCTTGGGAAGTAGTTTTCACAGGGATGCCCTGGGCAAGAGATAAACCAAATGTCTCACAGCTTAGTGCCTGGGGGCTGGTCATCCTGCATGGCTTTTCCCCATAGGATTCCTGGTTCCCCCAGACTCAGTCTGCTGTAGGGAAAGTGTCCAGAGTTCAGTGTGGCAGGGTGACTGTGACTGAGAGCTGCTACTAAGGTCAGACTCTTCTTGTTTTGTTTTTTTTTCTCTTGAGAGTAGGGAATGAGAAAAGGATCAGCAGGGAAATGTCAGCAACCATGTCCAGCTTTGCTTATGTGAGCTGTTATCTCACTATGATAAGCAGGTGGGCTAGGGGGTAAAAAAACCTCTCATTTTCAAAGTTAGCATCCTTGTGTCATTCCCACAGCACTCTCTCCCATGAGCTCACTGCTGTCAGTTTGGTACAATGCTTTCTGTTTCCCAAAGGCAGCATCCTCCTCAGGGTACCTCACATCACAGGCAGGAGCTCAGGAGATCAGAAGTGCTGTTAAATTGGGTCCCTGTGTGATTTTGTATTAGGATTCAATATTGGATACTCCTTCCGTTTGATGGGGCAGTCTCTTTAATTCTCTCCTCTCAAACTTTCTGTCCTTATTCTCCATCTCAATTTCTGCTGTAGCTCAGCATCGCTCCCTGGGCACCACCCAGCTCCTAATCACTCTTCCAGTAGGGTAAGTGGGCAAGAGAGTCATCAGCATACATCTGCCCTTTAGAGATGAATGGTGGATGAATTTCTGCACATGTGTAGCCTGGATCAGAAAGAATTCCTCTCCCTTCAACTACTTCCACAAAAATCCTGAAGGCTTTTGCAAATATTAAGCATTGGGTTCCTAGCCTAGTCATGATGAGTAATACTTTATTCAACGTGATTGCACTCAAGTCGATGGGATTACTCATGAAAGAAATGCTACTGACTGTAAGTGTAGATATCCCGATACAATTCGTTAATTTCGCTTTACAGCATCTTTGTGAGGCTTAACAGATGGGAATATTGACATTAGAAGTTCATGTGATTGGCTCAAGGTCAGAAAGTGACAGGGCTGGGAACTTCGCCAAAGCCCTGATTTTCTCTCCCTCGTTTCAGTCATGAGATCAAAGATTTAAAATATAGAAACCAGCAGCACCAGCAACTCAGGAACTCTTCAGTTTGCAAAAAGGAGCTGTCAGCTTGGAGCAGCAGCTCCTTGCATGCATGGCAGCGCAGGCAACCGATCAGAGGATGTGCAGGAAATTGAGAAAATGTGTTTATATTGAGGAGCTGGGAAGAAGCAGGAAAGAAAGCCAAGTGCTTATTTTTTCCCCATTTTTTTTCAGTGCCAATGCCTGATGCTTGGGACAATGGTCATGGTACTGCAGCTTTTTTTTGCTTGCTTAAAAATTGTATTTTTTAATGCCAATGAAGGAATTGAGGATAGAATTCTCCTTGCACATATTTAGAGAGACGTCACTCTCTCAAGTTTGACCCTTTAAGATGGAGAAGAAACTCCCAGATGGGCCAAAGCCCTCTTTGAGCCTGCTGGGCAATCTTCCCATCGCAGAGGTCTGCACAAGTCCAAGGCTCCCTTACAATCATGCTCAGCTGCTTCCTATGATATCTTCTGATTCAAGAAGGCATTGCTTTCTCATGCTCACTCCTCCGTCATCTCTCACCTTTCCTTCTTCATTTCTTGCTTCTAGCAGGATAAAAATCTAATCTCTCAAACAGTACTCTCATTCCACCCCTTGAAGGCTTTCTTGCACACCACTGATACTCCATCCATCTCTCAAATTCTGCAAAATGCCAGTATCTTCAAGGATTTTGAAGCTCTGTAGCACCTTCTTCAGTGCAGCTGCTGCTGGGGGGAGCAGACAAAGAATTAGCACCACTTTCCTAAAGACAATTTGTAGCTGATGAGGCAAAGCAAACAGAGAATGGATGGTTGTCCCCAAGTCTGCAGCTGTGGCTGCAGGCTTTGCCCTCAGCTAGATCTCCTGCTCATTCCTGGTTCTCCAGTCATCTCCGAGATCTTCATCCTCCCTAGTGAGACCTGGAAGATCCTTTGCTTCCACCATGTTCCAGGCTTCCTGCTCGCCTCCAGTCTCACCAGGGCCAGGTTGTCACTTTGCTAAGCGGCAGCAAACAGAAGGACCCGAACGTAGCTCTGAAAATTCCTCAGTCTGGCATTAATCACCTGCTTGGAGCTGCCAGCAGGCAGTGACATTTTCCAAGTGGCACACGACCAGACATCTGCCGAAAAATCCAGCAGCTTGATCCAAGGGCAGGCGGGTGCCACCTTGTCTCCTCCTTGTAGGAAAGGAAAGGTCATGACAGTCCCAGGGAAGTAGGGCTTGCATCAGGAAAGAAAGGTTATCTGAGGAGCCAGAGCCCCTTGGCAGCCAGGGGTCATTTGCAGGGAGCCCAGTGCACACCTTGTGCTGTTTGTGTTTGCGGATCAATGTCACCTCTGGGGCTGAGAATGAGAATGAAATAAAGAAATGAAGAAGGATGAAGAGCCTTCCTACAGGGGGAATGAGGCTATTGCATTTATGGGACAATTCAGAACAGCTCCAGCCTACCGTGGGCTGGGGACAAAATTCACCCAGAGCAGGTGACTCCATCCTTGTGCTGCTATGTATGACCTCTCTGCTGTACTGTCAAATGCAAAATACGAAGCTGATCGAACTATGGATCTCGGCCAGCACGGTAATTTACCTGTTTGTGAGGCTGCACAGCAAAAATACATTTCTCTGAAATATAACGCTGATCAAAAATAAAATAAGAATAGGCAGACGGATTTTCTATTGGAAAATGCTGATTTATTGAAACCAAAATGTTTAATAGGGATATATCGATTTCCTAAAAAAAAAAAAAAGACTTTTACTAAAAGTTGCAAGATGGAATACAGGACAAAACAAGAAGCCAAATTTAACTCCTTAGTCTTGCTGAAACTGATCTTGAAGAATAATATCTAAATGATAGCTTGAAAATGCTGGTTTTTCATTTCCAAACCCAGATGACTCCATCTCACCCTGGCAAATTTGCGATCACAGCAACTTTTAGCACTTCTTCAGTGTCTTCTGCTGGAGACCTGGCAGGCTTCTTCCCCCAGGTAAAAAGAACTCAGAAATCCTCCATGTCAATCTGCTCCATGGAAAACCTCTGCAGCTTTGCTGCACCTCTGAGAAGCCCCTGTAACCTCCCCTCGTCTTCCTTCAGCAGCTTCTCAGATGTGAAGTTTAGTCTTAATCATTTTCAACTAATGTCCTGTCCTGCTTAGCCAACTGCCCATCCCAAACACTGTTCTGCTTTACTACATCTCTTCAGGTTCCTGGTGAGGGATGTGCGTATCAGGGACCGTGCTACAGGACAGGATTACTGCTGTTTGCCAGGGCTGGCTGGAAGGCTGCAGTTGCTTTGAAGATGATGGTGCTGAGCAGGATCCTTAAGACACTGAGCCTTCCCATCCCCATGCAGACAGTGTCTCAGCTGATCTGATGCCCTGCTAAGGATGGCTGTTTCATGCTATCTTCTGTTCTCATACCATTCAATCTTATTTTTGACTTTTCATGGGGCACTCTTGTTGGTAATCTTATTTTCACTTTCACATACTGGTGAAGATCACACCAAATATCAGCCTGAGCCAAAGGAGACCCTTTTATTGGCAGGGTCTGTGGGATTCTATCATTCCTGCTCTGTTGAACTGATCAGATTATATAGGATAGGGCCAAGATTTCTCTTGGCTGTAGTACTTCCAGATCATTCAGTGCACCACTGGGGAAGTCAGTGTAAGGAGATGGGATGCAGAGCATGCCACGTGAAAGCTGTTGTCTCTAGAATGGCCTCAGATGACTTTAATGAAAAGCCATGTCCCACAGTCTGGACGCAGCCCTAGTGATCCCTACAGAAAGGAGCTTGTACTTATAGCATTCTGCCTTCCTCAAGGTCTTTGCAAAGTATATGTGAGGTAATGTGTAGTTCTTCATGTGAAGTTATTTCCAAGGAGGGATGGATAGCTGTAAGTGCCACCACATCAGATACCTGGGCACAAAAGGAAGAGTGACAAGTGTCTTTATCCATTGCAGATTGCACGAGTGGTTTGAGGACACGGAATGTCATCACAGAAGTTAAAATCTGGCTGGTGCAACAACATTACCAGTGCCCGATCTTGGGAGCAATGTAGGGTTTCTTTAGTAGTTAGAACTGGTCAGGACTTTGGTTTTCTTTCTCATTCCAAAATGGGAAAATGGAAAGACGGGTGACACGTAGAGGAGCTACAGACACATCACAATGTAGCCTCATATTCCTATCCATGAGAAATACATGAATAAATGAGTATGTATATATATTTGATATACATATATATACATATAAAGCATATATATGAATCAGAGAGGTGAAAACCTTGGATAGATTTCAGACTCCTGGCTGCTTTCCAACAGCACTTAAGAAATACAGGACTAAATTTACATTGGTTTCAGTAATGCAAGCCTAGAATTTCCCCCTGGAGATCCCATCTGCTCCTCACTTCCATGAATCCCCAAACTGGAGAACAACGGGGCAGACGTCATATTAAATCACGGGTTTTATCATGCCCATTCAGTTTTCTTCTAGATCTGATCGTCTGCCAGGGCAGAGTGCTGCATCGTTTGCCTCATCAAAATGCACAACATGGCACGTAGCAGCAGCCAGCAGCGAGGTGCTGGGCTCCATGGCTGGAGTGTCTCACTGTGATGGCTGGGCATTAGTGAATGAACTAAGTGGGAATGGGAGGGGGAGTTGCTCAGAACTTTGGATGGAAGTTTTATGGAGTGAGAATGAACACGTGAAAAAGAAGGAAAAGTTGGATGCACCCCGTGGCCTGAGGTTCACATTAGCCAGAGAAACAGAGGAGGCTGAGGTGAGAGACACTGTATGATGCTGAGCTAACTGGAGTGCTTTCACAACTGTATGGGGACTGTTGAATCACGGCCTGAACCACTGATTGATCACCTGAGGTGAGCCCTGAGTCAGCTGCAGGGGCACAGGTGAGTGTGGTTGGAAGGGGTGGAGTTTGACTCCACCTCTCCCAAGACCCCATTTAAGGGCTGACCACCACCAGGGAAGGATCTCTGGTTGGAGATCCCTCCCTAGTGGAGTTATTGGCAAGCCTCGACCATCTTCAAAGGTGAGCCACTCTTTCCTCATTAACTGTCTGTATACCATCTACTTAAGCCCATCTAAAATATACCATCTTTGGCACTATTTCTTTTGGGTGCTATTCTTGGGGGTTATTTGCCCTACACATGACCCGAATTGTTGCTGAGCCTTTCTAAGGAATTGCACACTTTTTTTCCTGATTATTACAAGGGATTCCAAAACATTTTCCGAGCAGAAGCAGCACTTAAACTCTCATAAAAACGCTGCCTAGTTGGCACTGTGCACAGGAGCGAAGGAGAACAGATCAGGAAAGGGAAAATCATCGTGTGCATGCCCTGGAGAGGAAATCATGGAGCAGCGGGCACAGACATCACTGATCCTTCAAACCAGCTGTGCACCCAAACCACCAAACGGGAGGATGGAGAAAACAGAAGCACATCCTAAAACCCGAAACAGGGAGGGTGAAAAGGAACAGGAACACCTCCTAAACCCCGCTCCCAAAGGCCCTTTCAGTTCAGCAGGAGGCCGGGGGAAGGTCAGAGGATGGCGGACAGCAGTAGGAACAATCCTTTCCCTGGGCTCAAGGGGGCATTTGTGATCTACAGCAGCTCCGCAGGCAGCGGCTGTGCCGATGGTGACCGCCCGGCTCTGCTCCTCCTGCCGCTCTTAAACAGAGCTCATCCCTTGTGCAGTGCTCTATCTGAGGGTAAAATGAGACAAATCCCTGTCTGTGGATGCCTGCGGCTCCCCAGGTTTGTAGTCCAGCCGTCGAAAAGTTCCGCACGGCTCGCAAACAGCTGCCTTGCTGCACTGGTGATAGGCAATAAACTGCCCTTCCAGCTTTTGCTGGTTTGATTCCTTGCTTTGGCTGAGCATCCATCCCGGCTGCCCAGGGAGAGCAGTGCAGGTCGGCTGTGTGGTGTGTCCATGTGTGGCAGAGGGACAGGAAGGTAGTTTTGGTGTGGCCAAATGGCAATGGGACAGCTGGCTTTCTCCTTGCAGGATCTGTACCTGATGCAGAAACAATCAGCTGCACAGCCACGCTGACAGCACATTTTGGTTTCCAGTTCAAAGGCATCTATCGCAGCAGCATCTCCACAGCCATTCTTGGACCTACTCCCCTCTGTAGCACAAGTAAATATCACAAATACCCCCATTTTACCTGCAGAGAGCTGTGGCATAGAGAGCAACAGTAACTCACACAAAGTTCGGGGCAGAACATGGGATTTAATCCATGTGGAAGCTATGGACATTCTCCCTTCCCCATCTCTGAAGGCATCAGCAGATCCTGCCCTCCTGAATGCAGCAGCCACCCCACACCAGGAGGAACCACCACCACCACCACCATGCCATGAAAGGTGAGCCAAGACAGGCAGCTGAGTGCCACATAAAGGAGGAACAGATCTCAGAAACCCTGGCAGCCAGAACCCACCTTCAATTGCAGTGACACACCTCTAGGCAACATCATTTCCCTTGTCACACCTGTTAGTGAAATCCATAACGTTGCCTGAAATGATCTGAAGGCACAGTAACGAGCAATATAATGTTATGAGAGGTGATGTATAGGAGGAGCACAGAGAGCCTACGTGTGCATCCAGCTCTGCTGCCCATCCTGACACATGTTGATGCCTGACCTTGAGCAAGCTGCTCCTTCCCTGCACCTTCAGTAAAATTTGTCCTGTAAAACCTGGGTAATAGCATTAAACTTATCTACATCAGATGAAGGTTTTGATGCTTAATCAATAAAGATTTGTAAAAAGCTTTGAGGTTGTCTAAAGAAAGGAGATGTCCCCAAAATGTTTCAGCACTGGCTGTGGCTGGCAGATGAGTACAAAGTGCCCCACTGAGACGTCTGTGCTGACATGAGGCCAGGGGCTGAGGCATGCTGTGAGGAGGGCCACAGTCACATTATGGGACAGGACCATGTGTCTGGGCTGCAAAGGTCTGGGGTGGAACTGTCTGTCAAGCTGCGAGTACCCTACATCAAGCAAGAGCTTCTACTTCTGACATGTTTTGGATCAGTTGCATCTAATTTCAGAGACAGCAAAGAGTGTTTATTTCTGAATGCATGTTTCACCCCTTCTTTCCTCGCCTTTGCCCCCTCAAGCTGTAGCAATTCGTTGCTGTTTAGTAAGGCGGAAAGAATTATTTCTTTGGCATTATTATAAACCATCAAAGCTTGATGTAGCACCGGGTGATCAATATAATACAAGGTACATAAGAATGTATTAATATTATGATTACCCAAGCACATTCTGAGAGCTACTCCTCACTTTTTAACTTTGAAAATAGCAAGGAACTGAAGAAACTGAAGCACTTTCAGATCTCGAGTCTAAGCAGAAAAGAACTTATGTGCAGAAGGAATGAAAAGACTAATTCTTACGGTGTTTCTTGTCTGAGCAGAATTAGGAGATGCCAGGGGAGATACCATCCTGCTGAGAGCAATTCCAATTCATTCTGAGTTACCCTGCTGAATTTATAGCACGGATTCTGATAAAATAATCTGAATTCAGCTTAATCTTCCAAACCTCCCTTTGAACTGCACACCACCCATATGTGTATGTCCTTCCTGGAGAGGCCATGGTGGCCAGGTCAGCTGGCTCCCTTGTGCTCACCTTCAGCCTTCGGAGCTCCAGCCCTATCAGGCCAAGAACAATTTTCCTCTGCAGTTTTCAAGTCCAGAATTTTCTTGTAGTTATAGGAAAACAGGCAGGTGATGTCCTTTCATTCTTCAAACAAATGAGTCCTAGGTCTGTGTAACCTTCCTGACAGCAGCCAAGTAAGCTCTGCACACTTTAATTCCCAAAGATGAGCTGGGGATTCGCATGTTACTTACTGAGGTATTACATGGAATTTTAATAGGCCTTTAACAGGACTCCTGTGAGTTCAACAGCTGATCCAAACAAGATCTCCGTTCCAAGGCCTAATCCCATTATAGCCTGAAAGGTTCTCCTTCAGAGGAATTGTTTTGTCTTCAGGCGGTGCTGAAAAGAAAGAGGCAGAAAGGGATGGATGGATGGAAAGAAAAGAGACTGAGAAACAAGTTTAAAGAAAGAGTTATCTGAAAAGAGAAAAGTGATGCTGACACAGGTAGAGAATTCTAAAAAAGAAAAAGTATACAGCTTCTTTTTCCTGACTGGTTATCACTTAATGTCAAAATCCCCTCAGCTTAACAATCACTAGAACTAAGCAAATAATTTAAAGAGAATAATTTATTCAAAGAACGTGGCATACTGATGCACACTCACATATTGTATGAAAAAAGATCACAAAGTTCTCCAGATTTCATAATGTTATTCAGATCTATTTGCCAGTACCTTCAGCTGACAATTCGTTGCTTCCAGATAGTTTATGGCTTAACCCGTGAAAGGAAATGATTAATTATCACTGCTGACACTCTGTGGTATATTTAATCTGTGATGTGCATTGCTTTCCCATTTGACACATGATCCTTATTGGTCCCTTCCAACTCTGAATGTTCTGTAATTCTAGGCACAGACTGATTTCCTTTTGCTTATTTACAAAGCTTTCAGAAATAAATCATTGTTTCAGTAACCATTCAAGTGGTGTTACTGTACAGCCATGCGTGTCTTACAGTCACTCTTGCTTTTTTCCTCCACCAGAGGTTAAGAATCTGAGCTCTGTGAAACCACATGCATGCATTTACTTGCTCACACGCCTATCAAGTCACTGGCCTCTGTTTGTTGAATCCTACAGAAATGAAGAGAGCTACCTCCTTTTCATCTAGCCAAAGACTTGGACAAAATGTGGCATGGATGATTAACGATGGCACGAGCCATCTTTATGCAGTATGCATTAGGAGACAGCAAGGAGCAGGCAGGAGCGAGCTGTGCTAATGCGTGTTGATTCTTCCTGGTTCTTAGCCAACCTGATGAAGCCAGTGTGGCATCAGTGCAACCATTCAGAGCTGATGAACATATGCCTTTCCCACACTTCCAAGAGCTGAGGAGCCGGGAGCTCTGCTCTGATGATCAGGCCAGTTGTCCAGTAAGCAGTCCAGACAGCTTAGGCGTAACAATGTCTTCTTGTAATGAAAATGAAGACATTTTACTAAAGAGAAAGGATTAGAACAGCAATAATAGGCCTGAACCCTTAGGAAAAGTCTTGGACCTGGATACAGATTCACATATGGCTCAGGTCTGGTCTGCAAATGATGCTCTGCACCCTTTGCATTCTCTGCTTTCGTTGCTCCATGAATAAGCAAATGGCAACCACAGCCAATGGCCATCTGAGCTGCCTTCCTGGCTGGTACAGCTTCAGCGACTTGGAGACATACAGGTCACAGACTGAAAACTATTAAGAACCAATTTGCTTCCACTGATCTGTTTGGGGCCCTCACTGCATGGTTCTTCATCAGTGCTTTTCACCAAGTGAGCATACTTCACCTCCTGTGAGGCAAAGGTAATTATCCCTAGTGAATTAGCCCCTCAATCTCTGCTCTGGAGACACCTGGTGGGCCTAAATATAAATATATATATACATGTATCAGTCGCATCAGTAATTGGAGACGCATTTCTCTTCTCCCCTGCCTTTTTGCCCTCCTTGCAATATATTTCAATTTCATATTGTTCACTGAATTAGCACTTTCAGAAGTATTTCCCTTTTTTTTCTGCATCATGGGCAATTGCTTTTCAAGCCCTTCTTTATGGGGGTTGCTGAGCATCAGTTGCATTATCTCTGTGGGGAAATATTCCACAAGACTGCATACACCCAAAGTACAGAGCAGAACAACCCTTCCTTTTCCTTTTTTTTTCTGTCTGCCTGCATCCTAGGTCCATGAGGTCTCACAGATCATCTCACATGATGAGAGCCAACTTCTGCTTGCCTCTCCATAGATGTACTCCCCAGTGAGTGTCTTTGCTTGCCTTCAGCTGGGATCTGCCAACCAAGGTCGCAAGAAGCGTGAGGAGCAGGAGGTGCTCTGAGATGGTGCTGAAAATCACTTAGGGATCATTCCATGTATCCATAACCTGTATACATGGGATTTCATGGCTTTCTGGGTTAAACCATTCATGAAGCACTGGAGGAAGGCTCAGACTTAGTGGAGCAGGAGCCAAACTGAGTGCATCTGTCCAGATTTCTGCCTACAGCAGGAGAGCTGCTAAGCCATCCAAATGAGCCTTGCTACGGTGATTTTGTTCCCTATATTCTTAGACAAAAATAAGCTGAGAAGTTCTCTGGTTTCACATGAAAGGTATGGTTTTCTTTTGCATGGAGGACAGGAAAAGGAGGTGAGAGATTCGGGAGCCTGTGAATTAAGTTAACAGATGGACTTTTCATTAAGAGGAGCTTCAGAACTTAATGAAATCAGTCAGAACCCTTTTTACTGGCTATGGTGGAATTCGGAGGAGGCCCTAATTTAGGCACCAAGCTGCAGGGATACAATTACAGCCCTTGATCTCAGTGGTGGATGTTAACAAGCACTTCTGTCACTTGCAGGCACTGACAGAAATTTGGGCATCATTTCTGCGTCAATATTTGTTCTGAGATTGGCTTGAGCTTTGAACTCCAGCCTCAGGGTGATGCATACAGATAATGGATTTCCCTTCACGTGGTATATAGATATTGCTGCTCTTTTACTAGCTGCTCTGGTATTTGGTTGCTGCAGTGTCCAACCATAATGTTTACACATTGCAGCTGGTGCTGAACATGACCAAAAAGTCCTTGTCCAGGCTGTTTGTAGTGTGCCTACGTATCTGCAGGCTTTATTTTGTTTGGCTGGAGCAAAAACCAGCAGTAAAAGTTGCCTGGCTTTCCAAATAACCACATTAAAATATAACTGAATTTAAGAAAGTGCTGAAAAAGCTCCATCATTGTCATAGTATTCCCACTGGCATTTCTGAACAAAAGTGGATTTACACTTTAAGTTTTGAAATTGGAGCTTATAACATCATCATCATAATAACATATATACAAACAACAAACAAAAAGCAAAAGCGGATGAGGCTCAATATTGATGTGAAACACAAAATATCATACATCTTGATCAACTATAAGCTGTCTCCCCATCCGCTTTAGATTTTTTGATCACGGTTATGATTGAAATTTGGAATTTTACACTTGCAGTAATTTTTCTTTAAAAGAATTTCCTAGAAATTGCAGTAGAATTTCCATGCTGCCCTAATACAGATATTACTTGACATCTTCCCATCCTCACATCCTGAAATCTTGAAGTAAAATTCTGTTAAAACAACAGTTGATGTTCTGGGGATGTAGATGCCCATCTGAAGGGCTCAGGAAGAAAAGTAACAGAAGAGGGAAGCTGAGTATGGACCGAGATGTCCCTGTTGTTGTAAGCAAACAGTGTGCCACAGCATTTGTAGATGCCAAACTTGGTTTCTACTGGCTTGTGAGCAGTTTGGAAGACAAAACCAAACCAAAAAGCTGCCATACCACAGCAACAAAGAAATCAGTTAGTGTAAAACATGGCCTGAAATGAAAATCAGCAAAAGCAGCTAAGAGGAGGAAGTTGTCCCTTGTTCCTTCTGTTCAGTCATCCAGTAAAAAGAGAGAGAGAGAAAATAGACCTAACCAAAACCAATAAAATGTCCCCAAACTGCCAACACATTCCACTAAGCACACTCCTTGCCTGAAGTTAACACAAGATGGATATTCAGTGCGTGTCATCACCTCCTCATCAGCCCTTCCTCCATCTGGCATAATATCTCAGGGCCTGGGGACCAGGAGTGACATGTCCCAACAGTTGTTGTATTGATTTTAATTCTAAGTCAAGCTCTCTGTTACATACCTGATTCTACTGTAATATTAATTACAAAGCCTCCCTCTGCTCCGGGCCCTCTATGTCATTTGTTATAGAAATGCAGCCACGCAAGTGACTGTCGTCTCAAATCCATTTTTCATTAACACGAGTGACCAGTCCCTATGTTAAGCATCTCTGGGTTCTGGATGACATTCGTTAAACACTGGCTGGTAGATCGTAAATCATTGTAGTGTTAAAAGAATTCCTCTGCTGAGCAGCAGGGAGCTAATCTGTGTCTGCAGGTTTTAATTGAATGAAACAAATGACGATGAAACCCTCTTTAGATGCACTTGAGCCCTTTCTGTTGGATTAAAACAAGCTGAAACCTTTCTGTCTGGGATCACGTGCTGGTTAATGTGTTAGGGTGAGAGCAGCTTCACGGGACATACTGCAATAATCCTCCTCTCTCCATCACCTCTGCCTATTCAAATGAGCAGCAGATGATTAGGGATTACAGAACCAGCAAGGTTGGAAAAGACCTCCAAGATGATCCAGTCCAACTGGTTGCCTACCACCAGTATGTCCTCACTAAACCATGTCCCTCAGTACAACATCTAAACGTATGGAGACAGTCCTCATGGGCAATAAGGTCTGGTGCAAGCACAGGCTGGATCTCTTTCATGCTGTATGAAAGGCCTCGTCTCCAGAGCTCAGAGGTCCCTAAGGAGATATGGTCATTGTTCCTTTTGAAGTACTGTGTGATAGCAGTGCATAACGGCTTTCATGATAGTAAACAAAAAATGGTTCCAATATCAGGTTGCACTGTTGTCCACAAAATTAAGAAATAAGAGTAGCATAAGCATCCAACAGGGCAAACACCAAGGGTAACAGGGACACTGAGGGTCCTCCTGTGCCTTTGAATGTATATATATATATATAGATCCAACACATAACATACTTCTCTGTCCCTGTTTACGTTCAGCTCCAAAGCTTCATGCTGAGCATATAAGCAGGCATTTGCACATAGGCCTGAAACAAGGTATGGGGAGTGCAGGGGGCAGAGAGGGGAGTGGGATGAAGTCCACATTGTGGATGGAGAACCTTTGAGTCATTTTCTCCTGGACTATTTGTTTTGCCACAGGTTTGTCTGAGATTTCTGGGCATCCTGAACTCAAATTGTCCCCACTGTCCCCTTTAGGCAACTAGAAGTAATCATCCCTGCACGTATTTGCTGGCAACGGAAAATTTGGAGAAGAAAATTGCTGAAGAGTTGTAGAGGCTATAGGAGGTTTAGGTGAGAGGAGAGAGAGACAGAGGTTGACTCAAGTGAGGATGGGCCCTTACTTACAAACAACTTTACCAAGTAGATTACTCTGCTCTACACTTTCGAGATGATATTTAAAGCAGAAATTGAAATTACATCTTTCACTGTCATTCTGCATTCCCAGAGCAACCAAGTTACTAGTCATAAAATGGCCTGAAAGACTCGAACTCCTTCAAAGTCAGATAAAAAGAGAAAAGCATTGAGGCCAACAGGCAAAAATATATATTCCATGCACTGGGAGAAACACCCAGAAGAAAATGAGTTAGATCTCTCAAAGACTATGAATTATTAAGTTGAGTAGACTGTAAAAACTTGCTAGTTGGTAGGCCAGGGGAGGATAGCATCACCACAGCAGCTTGGATGATGGTCCAGTCCCTGGGACAAGGATTTGATGAAATAAACTCAGAACAAGGATTTTAGAAAGAAATGTAGGTGCAATTCCCTGTTGTGTGCAATGCAATGTGTGGAAAAGCCATGAAGCTGAGTTCATGTAGTTGCATACTGAGATACTCAATATTTACGTCACAGACTTAAACTGCATGCCCAAGTGCCTTTCCTAGCTTAGGATTCTGTGTTAGAGCTGGATGAACTGTGTTAGGCTAAAGTTGAGGGAGTTTACAGTCCCTGGGACCCCATTCCTGCTCTGACTTTCCACTTTCAGTGTTGCATTCACTCTGGCCTTGATCTTCCATCCACAGATTCTCGAAATACATGTTTCTTCCCCTTCTTATTTTTAAATTTTCCATCCAATCAAGACTTTTCTCTCCTTTTGTTGTAGTGCTGGCTGACTTATCTCCTTGCTTGTTAGACTCATCAGCAATGCTATCAGCAGGTCATCAGCACCAGTGGGGAGGATAAGGCTTGTGTTAAACTTGTGCTCAATGGGAGCAAACTTCCCAATCTTTCTGCACATCCAGAACTCTCAATGATTTAAAATCTCAAATATGCAAGAAAAGCAGCAAGTGGTTTCCAAGAAGTTGTAGCCAATGTAATTGGGAAACCCAGCTTTCCTCCATTCTGAAAGGAAATACTCATGTAATGAAATCAGAAGTCAAGTTTGCTAGATTTTTCTCTAGGGCTGTGCCATCTTCATAATATACAGCAGGAGGTCCTATAAAAACAAAGACTGTTTGGCTTCCTAAATATCTGGATGATATAAACACGGGCTGGAATAATCCCAGATGAGGAACCCTGAACATATTTCCCAGCTGGAATGGATGAAGCTTTAAGGCAGGAAATTATGATGGTAGATTGTTGTTTTATTTTAAGTTTCAAATCCCATGCTCAGAGATGCGCAGCACAGCTCCTTTTTATGATATAATTAATCATCATTCCATTCAATGTAGTAAGAGGATCTAATGGGATATATTGTCCCATTTTAATGATAAGCACGTCAGATAACATAAATAGGTCAATTGACGTAATTGCAGTAAATACAGAAAAAAAATCCTCAATATTTCAAGATGAATTATGTAATTTACATAATTACGTCTAAAAATGGCATGTCACCACTAAGTGTGCTCATCTAGCCCTACCCTCTGCTTTCTTCCTTCCCGTTGCTAGACATTGTCATACGTGACTGGAAATTTCTCCAGGTTCTCTGGCTTTGTCAGAGAGGCTTAACGTTGTTTGGTCAGAGCATGAGCTTGACTCGTGGGGCGTGGGGAGGCAGCAGCCTCACAGCCAGGGCTCTCCATCGTCCTCCACTGCACAGGGGGTCCGTGCACAGGCTGTCTGAAGCACAAACATGGCATGTTGGAGAGCAGTAATTGGGGTTGGCACCGGGCTCAGCCCCTCCCAGGCGATGTAGCATTAATGTGCAAGAACTGATCTCCTCATAGTACCTGAAACAGCAGAGCGCTTGTAACATTTTATTTCTCCAAGTGATGTCATTTCTGCTGATGGGGGATGAAAGAAGGTGATGCCAGGGAGGCACAGAGCAGCCTTTTAGCCTCTGGCTGAGCCCTGCAGTGGGACTCACTGTCTTCTGCAGCAAGTACGGTCATGGCAGCCCTGGGCATAGGAGTCCCCTTTCACAGGGTAAAGGTTTCTGCAGGAAAAATACTGCAGTCATGTTAAAACATTCATTTGCCATAAAAGAAAAAACAAGGAAAAAAAAAAGATACTGAGTGATCCCACAGTGCCCAGCAGGAAAGATTTCATCAAGTCCACTTTCTGCTGGAAGGCACAGTGCTCAGGCAGCCATCCCCAAGCACAGGGTGCTGCCAGCCTGGCCCTCCCAGTGCCATTTGTTCCTTCTTGCTATGTGATTTGCAGTTCGTTACAGATCCCAGCTCTCCCAGAAGAAATAGGAAAAAAGTCTGCCCCAGACTTCAGCGACTCTTGTCTCCATCCAGATGAATGTACCTTGCACAGGATAGGGAGAAAAAGGGTGACAAAGTGTCTCCAGATTTATTTTTTGTCTTGATAAGAGAAGAACAGCAGACTCCTCCCAGCATTCAGTTGAATGGTACTGGATATAACACCTGTATAATACACAGCTGGACTGTGTTTGTCTCCTTCCCTTGCCTGGGATTCGCAGCCCCACAGATGTATTCCAGCTCAAGTACGTCTTTACATTCAGAAGTCCACGTTTTGATCTAATGGGAGACTTTAATGTGGGAAACAGTGCGAGAATCTATAAGAATGAGGACAATCAGATCTAGATCTCCAATTGGAGAATTAATGGAAGTGGTGGCAGGGGGAAACAGATCTAAACTGTTCAAAATGTAGGCAGACAGGCTGACACAGCTTTACTCTTGCAGCGTGCTCAGCTCAAGTGTCATTATGGGGGGAGAGGGAGGTAAATGAACCCTGCAGCCACCCCCCCTTACCACGCTGTTCCTTTTCACTTCCCCTTTCTCCTGACATCCCTGGGTTTGTCCTTGCTCAGTTAGCTGTGCAGAGAAAGCCATTCTCATTGCCTCTGTGCATTTTAGCAACCACGTCTGAAAATCAGGAGAGAGAACTCCAGCTGCTGAAGTGCACAATTTGCTCTTAGCTACAGTCCAATAATTGAAAACTGTCATTCTGCAGGAAAATGGCAATGTCGTGCAAGAGCTGGAGCAAGCTGGAGTTTGTCACACTGCATCTTGAGATTTTGTGACTAGTTTCGGTTAACTTTCCCCCCTCTGGACTCTGATTGCTTGCCTGCTATTTACCAGCCCCCAGGAGAATTGCTTTGGTTATTTTGCTATTTGAATACTTCAGCAGTTCTTAGGTTTGTTTACGGTTCTTGTTTCCAGGAATAGGGCAGAGAGACAGAGATGAAACTTGGATTTGAAGAAAGTATTTGGGCCACTTCAGGATCGCCATATCTTCATCTTTTGTTTCTAAGCACAGAGACGCCGGGATGCTGCAGGGACTGGCAAGTTTGAATATTAAGTTACAATCACCTTTGTTTTCTCATTCAGTGACCGAGGTTGTGAAACCAGTCAGGTGGGGAAGAAGAGCACTTAGGGCAGTGCAACAGCACCAGGCAGTCAGAGAGATGCAAACACAGGTCCTGCTCTTTGGAGGTTGAGAAGCCCCATCCTCTCTGCTCTACCACTTCCTATGCTGGAGAGTGAGGAAATGCATCTTCACCAGCGTTCTTGAAGATGTTACTTGTTGACAAATTTATTTCAGGACTGTGCTACCACAACGCTTGTGTCCTTTTGTGTGCTTTATCTTCAGTGGGGAAATGCAGTTCTCTTCGCTCCAAGTTGGTTACAGCATGAGAAAGGTTTGGGTCTCTGGGCTACCAGCTGGGTATTGGGTGGTGGCTGGATCATACCACACTGTCTGGAGCACGTGGATGTAAACAAGAAAGTCACATTCTTCTGCATAGTAGATACCAGCTTGTAAAAAAAGCACCACACAGCAGTATCCACACATTAGAAGTTATTAATTCCAAATAGAGATGGAGAAGTTTTTTGTTTGTTTGTTTGTTTTTAATTTTGTACAGTAAAGTTTGATTTTGATAATTTACTTCTATCAAAGAGGAAAAAAGAAATGAGAAACTTTGGAACTGAAACATCTTTCCTCCCATTGAAGATAAGCAGCTACCTGCCTGGATAAGTGCCACACTACGACAGCAAATGCCAGGTGATGTCTGCTCCATTCCACACAACACTCATGAAAATGCCATTTCTCCTGGTTGAAGTATTGATCACAATTGACATTTCTTGCAACTTTTCATCCTTTTTGTGATTAAGAAGCAGAAATTTATCTGATCCAGGTTTTTATACGCTTTTTTCTTTTTTTTTTTTAGAAGTCTAGAAAATGAGCAATGAATGATTC
Source organism: Callipepla californica brunnescens (assembly GCA_023055505.1). Classification (NCBI taxonomy): domain Eukaryota; kingdom Metazoa; phylum Chordata; class Aves; order Galliformes; family Odontophoridae; genus Callipepla; species Callipepla californica. The sequence continues at coordinate 6,343,182 of JALIRH010000028.1, read as the reverse complement.
TATCTCCTGTGTTTTTCTGAAACAGGCTCAGTCCTTGTTTATGACAGCATCATGTTTTTTAGTTAAATACTGTGGCTGGTCACCTCTGTCATGAGAATTCGTCTCAGTCCCAAATATTGGGAAACGCATGGCAAATATTTTAAGTGAGTAATGAATAGTCAATATTGACCTTCTGGGATCTCTTCTCATATGAATACTCATTGCATTCTGCACAGCCACAGCCTCTCCATACTGGTGCTGCCTGTTAGGCTCAAAATCCCTTTGAGATAGAACCATCTGCCCTGCTTTTGTCAGAGGCACCCTTGCGAAACGCACAGAAGCAACCCCAAAACCCCCCGCAACAGGAGATGGACAGGCTGCAGGACTGGCAGACCATGAACATTACTGTGTCACCTTGAAAACTTCTTTCCCTAAAAAGGAGGGAAGCCCTTGGGCTTAAACTCTCCTCTTCAATCCCTTCAGAATCTTCTGTAGGGGAAGAAGGAAACTGAGGATGCGCTCTCATTTAAGACACCGAGGTTAGATCTAAGAAAGAGGGTAAGCCAGTAACGTAAGCCTGATGTACACAAACTCCTCAAAATCCTGTGGTTTGCCAGATAATTACCAGTAATACAAGACAGTTACAACTTCTGGCCTGCAGACGGACAAGATCTCAGCTACTGGGGCCATGGTGGACCATGGCAGAGTGGTGCAGCTTTGGGTTTATCAAAAACATTCCTTCTAGATGAGCTGTATCAAAATGTGGGCTGCCACAACGCAATGCATTTCCCCCCACTTCCTCCCACCCCCCAACCCTAACAACTGTTTTCTCCTTGCCTTAGTCAAAATATGCATCTCAGAGCAGACAGGATGAGGACCAACAGGTTGCTTTCTGAAGTGTCATTCACCGTGGAGGAGACATGTGGCTGGCTGATGTGTGATACCTCTTCTGTGATAAAAGAAACAGACTTTCCTGGCTTGCTCTGCAAGGATCAGGCAGAAGTGGTTTTGTAAAGCACTACACCTTAAAAACTCCCTATCTTGAGATTTAAAGGGGTCCTGGCTGCCTCCTGCACTGCTACCTTCTCTGTCCCCCACATCTTCCAGCCGTGGGTAAGGATTACTTGTACTGATGCTGTTTCTGTCTGCATGCAGGTGAGTGCTTCTGCTTCTGTACACACTTCCTCTCCTGCCTGCCTGAAGTGGCCCTTTTGTTCTCCAGTGGGAGAGGAAGTAAATTCAGTAATTAGGGGAAGGAGGCAAGACAAAGAGTAAGGCTCCTCAGAGAAACAGAAGGCAATGTATTGAGGCAGATGCCTTTTGTGATGCTGTTTGTTAAACACTCTGCTGCTTCCCCTCGTTCAATTCCCCAGGCCGCCTGCGAGCTCCCAACACCTGCACAGCCTGGCAGGGCTGCCCCTTTGCAGATACAGAGGAACAGACTCCCTGGGCTCACCCCTCACCATCCCAGTGATGGAGGCAAGCTCCCAGCACCCCTCCCTCGCTCCCTCCTCGTTATCTCTCGTGGTCCACAGCTAGAGACTTCCAAAATTGTGCTGTGCAGCTCCTCTCCTTTCTCATGATACCTTCGCCTTTCAGTCTCAGGCTATTAAGTTGTGTTGCCTTCAGAAGTTATAGCTCCATGTGTCTCTCTTTTCAAGCCCTATTTCCTTTAACCCTGAGGAAGTCCAGTGCCTCTTGCTGTTCCTGCACAAGCACCTGTCCCTGGGCAGATGAAGGTACTTGCAACCAAAGCAGAGGTGCAAGTGAAGGCATAAGCAGCTTTCTGTCCTCCTTCCTGCTCTGGGAAACACAGAGGAAAATGGCCATTGTGGCTGTCACCAAGGCAGATGGCAGTACTAAAACTAAGAGCATTAATTACTACTATTATTTTTAGCAGAACCATATTGCAAGCAGCATGACTCAGAGCTGTCCAAGCCCCTGCAAGAGGCTGAGTGCTCAGAGCTGAGCAGGAGGCAGCTAGCAAAAGCAGGGAGAAGGCAGTGGCTGCTCCTCCCAAACTTTGGGACACCATTATTTATTTATTCTGCACCCCCAGAGAATTTCCAGCAATAAATGTGCTTGAGATCTGAATTCAAAATGGGAAAGCTCTGAATTTCCCACTGTAGGAAATCAAAGCTTGCGTGGGATCGCACTATTGCTTCTACTGGCACGTTTCTGTGGGCACCGTCAACGTTCCTTTAGATGTACGGCTTTGGTGCTGTAAGTGGGAGACAAATCAGACCATGTATTTTAATCTCTAACATTTTATTGGCTTCATAAAACACGGTATGAGGTGCTGTATGAACAAGAAGTGAGCAGCAGCCTTGGCTTAAAGAATTTACAACCCAAAAGATAAGACAACAGTTGGAAGAGAAGGGAATACTTCTCATTTTATAGCTTGGGAGCTGACTGGCTGGGGATGCTCCAAAGACACTTGAGTGACTCCTAACTGCAGGAAACATGGAAATCAAATGCAACTTGTTCCTCTAATATATATGTGCTATTGGAAAGGTCATAAAGAGTCAAGAGCAGAACTGGTAACCGCAAGTAAACCACAAGTGCATTGATTTAAGCACAAGGTTAACCTTACTGCTAAAGCCCATGATCCAGCACAGTATCTGAGGTAGGATCTAAACGTGGGCTTAAAGCAAACACTTGTTCAGGTGTCTTCCTAAATAGAGATGGATTTAAACCTACTGTCAAAGCTAAGTGTGCTCTTCAAAGGTCTGCTAAATTGAGTCACAGAGTAGGAGTCAAATAGAGGAGTGAAAGAAAATACTTAAATACATTATTCTGAGGATTCTGTGTTCACTCATTAAATCATTTACTAATGACTCCTGGGGAAAAAAGAAAAAAAATCATCAGATAAGTTATTTAACAAAACCCCACAAATCCTGCATGTAACACGTTTATCAGAAGCTATTCAAGCACCTTCAATGCTTGGACAAAACCCTGTTTTTTCATCTAATTTCCCAGGCAGGAAGGCTGCCAAAAAGTGCAAGTGATGCTGCAAGAATGAAGCGAGTCTTTTCAATGGCCAAATACCTGAATGATGTGTACACAGACACTCACTCCCTAAAAGCCACATTCCTACCTATCATTTGGATACAGGATTTATTTCTTTTATTGCTTCTTTTGGAGTTTGGGGGAGACAGGGTATATCAGTCCATGGGACCAAGCATATCACACTGGATTCATTACAGAGGGATGGATTGGAGAGAGCAGCTCCTCTGTGCTGAGCTATTGAAAGTGAAATGGGATAATTGCCACAGTTACAACTAGACTGATCAAGCTGAGAGAAACAAGTTTCAAATTGTACCAATCAGCCCTAATCTGAAGGAGTTATTAACACAGCTCTACCCTGGTGAGTCCGCATCTGCTAACTTGAGATAATGATTTATATCACCCTTTATGAAAGTTCCAATTTATCCTAATTCAATAAGTGAAAGACGGCAAGCTTGGAGGGAGGCACAGAAAGGATTCAGTGCAAGTCCGTCAGCTGCTCTCCTCCTCTGGAGGAAGACATGGGGACAAAAGCAGAAGGAAATGCAGTTTGGGTAGGCTTTTAGAAAATGTTCTCAGCAGATGTGCAGATGCATATCAGCATGAAGATGTGGCCTTCCCAACTCTTAAATAGGAGCAACGGTGAGGATGGGGGCATGGCAAGGGCAGCTGATACCTCCAAAAGCGGCAATCCTACATACCTGCACAAGGGAAGTTTTGTCACCCCTTTTAAAATTAGACACAAAAGCACACAGCTTCAGAGGCAGCAGGCACGCTTTACATTAGCATGCAGATTTTTGTTCACACGAGCTCGTGAGTATTGCAGAAGACCTACTTGGGATGTCCTTGGAACGGCATCAAGGACAGAAGCTAGGCATGTGTGATAGAAGTTACTGCCTTGTAATAATAGTGCATGAGATTTTCTGGGTTTTCAGTACATGGGGACACTGGAGCCCCAGCTATCCTACAGTACACTGCAATGATCCCTGGCTCTTTGATGAAATTCTTATTACAGACCAATTCAGAACTGCCACAAGGGTGCTCTATCTTGTAGAAGTCAAATGTCACAGCTGACTGACTCTCACGTGTCCCTTCCTACCTGCACACTACACACTGACTGATTCCCTCAGGAGTTAAAGGGTGTATAATTGTAGGGCACAGCCATTTCCAGACTCCTGCTAAGTGAACTAAGGTATCAAGGCTTCTGCATATTGTTCTTCTCCTGAGGGGAAGCTTTGTGTTATTTGCTGTGTTTGCACAGTTCTGGTACCTGCAATGTTTGCTTGGCTTTCTTTTATTCAAACACATTTGTTCCAGTTGCATTTCTGACCTATTTTATCTTTTTCTGTGAATGCTTACTGAGTGATAGTTTTTGCCCATTTAGAGAATGTTTCAAGAAAGGGAAGATAGGGCAAGCACTTTTAAATTACTACTTTGCAAGGGTTCACAGGTAAGTTGTGTTTTATTTATTTCTTTATTCATTTTGGTTTTAAGGATACCTTAACATTTGATTGACTTTCTCCTATTTCTAAAACTTCGGGCTATCCAATCAGTAAAAATCCCCAAACAATCCACTTGACAACTGAAATGGACAGTGATACTCCATCAGAAGTGACTGTTACATAGCTGGGTACAGAGGGATGCTTGCAAACATGCCAGGAAATGAGACTTCTTTGCTTACCGAGGAGTCATTGTTCAGACTTATGTTCCTGAAGTGTTTACTGAACAATTTTTTTTTATTAGAGACATTGCTGATGCCCATTTGTAGGTCACTTCCAGAGAGTTCCTGCCAACTCCCACAAAAAAAAAAAAAAAAAAAAAAAAAAAAAAAAAAAAAATTGTTATTATTTCATATGTAAGCTCCAGATCTAGGTTTTCTGACACTGCTTTGATGACAATAACACCTGCTTTGAACCAGCCTGAGGTCACTGCCCTGATACCATATGCGTTCGTTAGCTGCTGAATGGGGACCGTGCTGCCTTTCTGGTGTAATGCAAGTTTGCAGTGCTAACACGTCTCAGCAGCCAGCTGAAATATTGCCAGAAGACTATTTCCCATCACAGTCAAAAACAAGTCTTTCTTTTTTGTTAAGGACTTTAAGCAGTATTTGAGTGACTCTTCAACTGCCATTGATGCTTACCCTATTTGTGTCAGGCTATTTGGGAGCATGATGTGCTACCCTAATACTGACACCTCTTAAATTCATATGTAGAGCCAGTTCTGGTTTCTATCTGAACCTGAATTTCTGCCAGTTTTCACATTGTGTAGCTTTTAAAACAGGGTGATAAAGCTTCAACAAAAGGAAAGAAAAAAAAAAAAAGAAAAAGGAATGTAGCCAAGGAGAGGGAGAGGAGCCACTATCAAATGTTAATGACATGTTCTTTGCAACGAGAATGAGATGACAATTGGGTTGGGGCAGGGAGGGAGGAGCGTGGCTGAGTTTTTAGAGGCACAGGTTGAAAGGAAAAGAGTGGAAAAAAGAAGTCATGTTCCAGCTGAAAGAATACAGGAAAGTTATTTGTGCCAAGACCAGTTTCTTCTTAGGACAGAAATAGCATCCTGAAGGGTCTGTAGGCTGCTGGAACGGGGTTCTAAATCCCTGAGCTGTCCTGTCCAAACGAGGACTGATTGCTCCCATGCAAAACGGGTGATGCATAGCCAGGCCACTCTGCTGGCATTTCTCATCTGCTGTACAAAGACTCAGGGCATGTAAAGCAGGGACTGTGGAGTTGGATTCCCTTCCTTTTGTCACACTGACTCATCTTGTATCTAGGGTCATTAGTTCTTCCATGTGGAGATCCATTACTGCCACAGATTTCCAGAGCTCGGTCAAATGATTCATAGAGGATCACCATATTGTAAAAATGATATTGAGACCTCATGTGCACGGCCTCATAGAGTTCACAGTGGGTAAGATGTACTCCTCTTTCTCAACATGGCATTTGCAGGGCACACTGTGTTTTGCATTGACCACAATGAATTTATGTGCAGACAAACTAAAAAACTCCCACAGTATATTAAGTATTCATCTGCTGTGCAAAGACAGATGATTTCTTACCAGCTACCACGAGGAAGTACACAATTTGCTTAATTGCCAAGCAATCCCCTAAAAGCACAGCTTGCATTTGCTCTGCTGTAACTACTTGCCTGGTTGATAGGACCCTGAAGTCAACAACCACCACAAGTTTCATTTATTCTCTCCATAACCGACTTTAACCTGGAGAAAGTAACCTGGAGCAAGGATCCACTGGGGCACAAATCTGTCTCTAGTCCCATGAAAAGCACGCTGAACCAAAGAACTCCACCTCTAGAGAGGGAGTGCCCACAGAGACCCCAAGCTGTGAACCACGGCACGCGTAATGAACCTGTGCGCAGATGGTCCTTAATGAGAATTACCTGAGGGAGAGATGAAGGAACCTGGAGTCCCGGTGCTGTGATTTACCAGATTCCTCATGAAACCTCACTGAAGAAGAAAGATGAGTCTGCACTGCTGGTGGAAGCAGTTGTTCAGAGCCAGCTCAAGGCAGGCTGTGCAGGGCTGCTGGAGGTGGCCACGTTGGTGACAGCAGGCTCCATGGGAGCTGGCCCCCTGTGCAGGTGAGGCTGGATGTGCTTCCTTCCAGCTCCGTGTGCACCAGATGTCACAAGTGTTAGACATCCAATCTGCAACAATAAGGGAGAAGTAAAAACGGTAACTATGAAATATTTATCGAGATTATCTGTTTGACCTTTATTTTTACAACTATTTGCATGCTAGCGAGGAGCTGCGGAGGCTGGCTGCAAAGCAGGAGCTGGAGAAACAGCTGTGCCTGGCACTGCATCCTGGCACTCATTTCCTACCTTCCCATCCTCCTGCTCTCACCTTCCCTCTTTCCTCTGCAGGTACTGGGAATAAGCCCACAGGCCTGATAAAAGCCTGAAATGGCCACTGTGGTGGGCACAGAGCAGATGGCAGCAGGAAAGCTAAGGGACATTTAATTATTACTTCTGGCTTTAGCCAAAGCACGTCTCAAGTCATCCAATGAGGAGCCACTGCCCAAGCTCTCTGAGTCTTAAGGAGGCAGCACAAGAGCTGTCATGACTGAGAAAAAATTCACCCCACACCCAGATGTTCATTCCCCTTTCATCCTTTCTTCAGGGTGCACCAAAGTGGGCTTTTCCTACATTGGCAGCACCCTTCTCACATACTTACCCTCTAAAACCTTCCAAAGATAGGGTCAACTTTTGCCTCTAGGTTTCAGGATGAAAATAAAGAGCAAGAAGGGAAGAAAAAAAAAAAAAAAAAGACTTCAATTGACCCTCAGTTTCTGTTTGACCGTCACAGCTAATTGAATTGCCTTCAGTCAGTGACAGACTTTGATGGCTGCCTTAAGAATAGGGCTGGCAGAGTAGCAGAGGATGACAGCTGCTTTCTGCAGCTGGTTCCAAACCAAGGAGCAGGTCAACGTGCATGGATGAACTGGGGCTTGCAAGCAAGCAAGGACATGTGTACTCTTCTCCACGACACTGGCTGAGCAATGGGATAAACTTCAATTTCACTCTCTTTTTCCAGTTCAGCACAAAGTATCCAGACAAATGTCACTGCGTTATGGCTGGTGTTGAGTTTTTGTGTACTTTTATTTTTCTTCCCTTTTCCTATTATTTCCCTAAGCCCATTTTTCTGCCCAGTGGTTGGGATGGAATCAGTAATTGAAAAGCAGCACTGCTGAAATCAATTGAAAAAGTCATTAAGCAGCTGTGGTGTAAAAAAGCCTTCCCTACACTGAACTCTGGAGCTGGCCCCATTCATTCACTTCTCCCCAGCTTCCTCTGCTGGTGCTGGCTGCCCGGTTGGGATGCTGTTTCCTGAAGATCCATTGACTGCAGCCAGGCATGGAGGAACCAGTCACCTGTTAAATTTAGATTTCTTGAATCTGCCAGCAGCCTGACACATTGATAAACAGCCATGATTTTTAGCAAAGGTTGGGAACGCTCACTCACTTGCTGTTAATTGCTTTGTGGTACTGAACCATAAAACCTGTAGTGACTCAAGACTGAGCAAGCACCCAGCAATGCAAGCGGTGGGGACCAAGCATACTGAGATCAAGGTCTCTCTATCACTCTCTGGACTGTGGGCTAGTTGATTGCACTCAGAATAAAAACCTCCCAAATTTACGACCAGCACAGATGCTGTGTCAATAGGAACTAGAAGCTATGGCCACCAAGCTGTCACTGTCAGAGATGGACCTCCCAGCAAGCAGTCACTGCATGCTGTGATTCATTGTGGCAAGGAGCAGAGGTGGACAGTGCTCAGGGTGCACTTGCAGATCTGCGTGATTAGAAAGGAGAGTGTTGCAGATATTCTTTGTGCATAGAGCGGGGTCGGATGCCTTGAGAACAACTTGCTCAGGCATCTTAAAAATGACGGAGTTTGTAACAGCTCAGAGATGTCATTAATTAAGTGATGTGGTGATGGTGATTGTGTTTGTTAAAAGAAGTAGAGTGTACCCCCTGAAAAAGCTGATGTGAACTCTGGCCCCCGATACTGAGAAATCAGACTTCGGTATTTTTGGAAATGTGGCTGTAGATACTTTGTTAGGTTATGTGAAGGCTCTAAAGCAGAGCAGAATGGCCTATAAGGTGATGATCAAATATTTCCAAGAAAACAAAGACATCAAATACAGCTAACAGTGATCCACAAAGGAGGAAGATAACTTAACTTGCCAGTGAAAGTTATCATTGTCTTTTTCTCCAATGAGTGTTTCTAGCCTGCATGAAAAAAAAAAAGAACAAAAGTAGATTTATTCTTAAAGAAGAAAGCTTCCATTTTTCTTTCTCTTTTTTTTTTTTTCAAATGGGATATACCACAGATTATTTCAGATGGAGCTAGCTTAATCCTCAGATGGAAGAAATTAGCATGACCGTCAGTGACTTCTCTATAAATAGAGCAATTATCAGGAGAAAAATAAGGTCAAAATGTATTTACCACTAATTCAAAATCTTAGTGAGCTACTGAACAAGTGATTTGCTATAACACGGAAATGTCCTGAGGGTATGAGTTAAGAAGTAGAGCTATACATGCTGCTTCTTGCAATTTTATAAAGTCAAAGTAGTTAGAAATACTGTCTTTCGAGGCTGCAGGAATAAGGCCAACTATTTTTCTGGCAGGTAAATGATACATCTTTCTAAACTTTACAACTCAGTGACACCCTACTCTTAAGGGGATAATTTATTTATGTGAGAGAAAAAACTGGGCAACAAGAGAACATAGGAACGTAAACTGAAGAGTCATTAGGTCATGCACAACACTGATTTTCTGGTGATGCTGTGACAGCTTCCATAACGTTTCAGCAGTGGATGTTATCTAAGAAAAGTTTAATGTTATGATGTGGGGGGATATGGGGCAAAGCAGTACCTTTTCATGATGAAGCAGATGAGCTGTCCTTGTTAGACCTCCTGCTGACATTGGGCTACTTATGGTACAAGACATCCACTGAAGTATCTCATGCAGCTCTGGAATTGCAGACTTTTGTCCATCCCAGGTGCCTACATGGCTTCTCTAGCCTCCAGGATCTGATGGGACTCAAGTCCTCAGGCTCTCCATTGTTCTCTGACTGGGATCTGTCTCCATGCTCAGGACAATGACTGCAGTTCTACCATGGTATTCACGTAAGGGATGGCATTTTCTCTACCCTCTGTCCTCCCTGTCACCATGCCAGCACAGAGACTGCAGAGCCCCTGTAATTAAACCAGATAAATAAAACCACATTGCTCATAATTACTGTGGACAATTTTGTGTAATTAGATGTTAAGTGTGGTATCCACTCTCCTTTATGGCCCTGGATAAATACCTGCACCTTGACTTAGAAGAAGTCTGATAGGAAATATAACTGCTTTGTTGCTCTCTGTGTAATTAACTGCCATTAAAGCCACTAATTAGATCATAAGTTTTAAATAAGATGCCCTAATTATCTTTGGTACATAGTGAATTGATTTGCTGGGGCAAAGACTTCCAAAATGAAAAAATACATTTTGACAGCTCTGAAGTTATTTTAATTTTATTACTTTTCTCTATCTCACTCTGCATAGGAACGTGTTAAGGTGCACCACATACTTGCCAGTGAAATTACAAATCTGGTGCCCACTCGTTCCTATCACACTGAGGGACTCAACCTTGGGGCAGGAAGACAAAGGAGCTGATGTCTCCAGGACACATTGCACTTGCAAAGAGCTGTGAGCATGATCACACTTCTGGACCATTTTTACTTCTAGACAAAAATCTTTATTTTGTTATGATGAAGGATACGTTCTAAGCACTTGAACATCCTCACTGTTCCCATTTTACAGAAATAAGGGAAAAGTGTCAAGCCTCAAGGACATAAAAATTATGGTATCACATATCAACTGCCCTCTTCCAAACACTCAGTGAGGTTGGGAAAAGAGCAAGCAGAATACTGTAAAGGCAATTTGTGACTACAACTTGATATTAGTACAGCAATTTGTTTCTCCTTCATTCTCATTTGTTTCAGGCTCTTTCTGTGACTTTTCCAGCTACCAAGCTCTTTGATCTCCTGGGCCCTAGAAGCAGAGAGCACGGTATGTGCAAAGAGAGTGTAATCTAGCAAGCACCTGCATCCAAATCCTGATTATAAAAGAAGTTGTGTCCAGTCGAGGAACAAGTATGTCAAACTGTTTGGTGTTCAAAGCTATCTGACCTTGTATTGCATGAGCTTCTGATGTTTGAGCAAAGGTGAACCAAAACCAAGGCAATTCTCAGGGCAAAGACCTACAAAGAGACTTCATGGTGTAAATATAAGCTATGGAATCAATGAATACTCAGAGCTTTTCATTCATTCTAATTGGAAAAATAAAATAAAATCTTATGCTAGTCTGGATCTTCAGTGTTAGCTCTGGGTTTTAGGTTCTTTTCTATCCTAGATATTGATGAATGGCAACTGAGAAAGAGAAAGCTGAAGAATAAGGCAAAAAAGGCACAGAATGAAGCAGGAAGAATCACTGAAGACCGAGAGAGAAAAACTGCATTCATCCTGCAGCCCGTTTTCTCATTCTCCAGGGTGAGGTGAAGCTGAGAGCTACTTGGGGTGGAACTGACTCAGGGCAGAATACAGCTGTTCTGATAAAAAGCATGTGGCAGTAGAGTCTTTACTAGAAACTAAGATATAGAGACAACTCTAAATTGTTTCATTATTTTGTGCTTTAATACTAACCCTCGGCTTGGACACAGGTGATAAGAGAGGAAACACGCTTTTATACAAGCATTTTCTCTATGGCAGGAAAACTGGAAGCTGTTAAGCCCTTGTCCTAGTCATTCAGCAATGAGGAGCTGGAATTTTCTGAAATCCCTTAAGCGAGCCCCAAATTTTCCAGACCTCTGTCCTCTAACCCTTTCCCCAAAGCTCCTACCCTCCCCCAGAGTGTCTCAGATGACAAATGATCCTTTGCTCTCAGAAAATCCAGGAAGTTACTCTCACTTCTCATCACATCTCAGGAGAGAAGGAAACTCTGTTATTTATAGATCCTGTGTAACGTAAGATTTTGTTCCTGTCATAACTTGAGGTTTCCCCGAATAAGAGAAACACTAGTTTATTTTTCTCCTCATCTGATGTATTATTTGATGCCTTTGCAGATCTGCTGCACTGTCAATATACCTGACACTTAATAGTTTCGAAAGATGGTTGAGGAAAGTGGGAGCATTTTAAAAGAAATCAGTCTTTCACTCCTGGATTCCATAGATTTGCACGTGTTCACTGCAGACATCCTCAGATTGAATAAGTTCATACTGAAGTAAAAGGAAAGGAGAGGTTTTTGAATTCGGAGAGGTTCTGAGACCCACAGCCACTTCTGGGAGGGCTGGGTATTATTTGCCATTGCTTCCTGTCCTTCAGAGGCCTGAACCAAGCACGTAGCTTGTAATTCTATATTTTACTCCTCCAAATATCTTAGGATCCCAGAAACATTTTGCAAAGTCAAAGGGAATTTTAAGCAGTCCCCTGCCTCTGTTGCTGCATCCAAGTATAAGAGAATATAAAGAGACACTCCCTAGGTAAAGATACCAAGTCATGTCCCAAAGGCAAGGCACAGAGCACGCTGTGCTCTTTACAAGGGGTGGAGGAGCCATAGCTTTCCTCACCCCCATGGAGATTGCTCTGATGGGGACAGGGGTCTAGAAGGATGCTGACCTTGTACTCTTAAGACAATTTCAGTAAAGCAAAACAAAACAAAAAAAAAAAACAATGATCCAGTCAGTCCAAAGCACTCTATAGAATGTTCTTCCACACCATTTCTTGCTTTACCTAATGCCCAAGTCTTTGCAATAACGCAGCCTGATCTCTGGCTACTCTTTCTTCTTAGCTCTCCTGTCTCTTTTCCTTTCCTCTGCCCTGCTCTCTTCCTTCTGCAGTCCGAGACTGCAAACGAAATGAGATTTAGGAGGCAGCCTGCTGAGTGAGCTGAGCAGCACCGGGTGCTCCTGCACCTTCTCAGCTTTGGGTTGCAGCTTCAGCTAAAAACACTGTGGAGGTAAGTGCGATTGCAGACTAGGTGCTTATCTGTTCTGTAATAGCACTGACATGCTTGCATGCACTGATGTCTTTCTGATCCCCATTGAATTTAAGGGAAGACTGCTTTCCTCTTGCTTCCTGTCCCCAGTAACGAAACAGTGTCCTAGACTCACTTTGAAGAGAGCAAGCATCCGTGCTGTCTTTTCACCTGTTCACTGAGCACAGAACAAGCACAGAAACACGCAGAGTGGAAAGTTGTGCATGCAAGATGCACAACTGCTCTCTTTGTGGTAGGACCGACAGTCTCTCCAAGTTATTTTATACACCTTTAAATCCTAGATGAATCCAGAGAAAAATAGTTCTGTGTTCCTACCCTCTGGTGCCAAGGTACTGCTCAGCCTCACAACCCCAGCAGCCTCTAATCTCTTTCACAGGGAGCCAAAATAATGCAAGTGATAATGATGAGCTCACAAATAACCAACAGGTGGCTGTACCAAAGCACACAAGACAATGGGAACAATTATGGCCCTTTCTTCATGACTCACTGCAGGAACTGCTGCTAAAGAAAAACCTTTTGACACCCTCTCCCATTCTGTTCCCACACGCACTCCTCTTAGAATTTCAATATGAGATTAAGTTTGAAATGTGTAATTAATTGGCTAAAAAAATCCCTTCCTCTACAATAAACACCCTTCGGCTCAAGCATTCATGGGATACACATTTTTTTTTTTTTTTTTTTTTTTGCAACAGTTCCAATAGCTCTTCTACTATTGGAGACAGGCTTTTAAGGTCCAATTAATTAGATACTTTTCCAATATCCCTGTGTTACTAAAAGGCATCAGGTTATAGTGCACTTTTTGGGTGGGATATTCAGTGAGAATGGCTTCTACAGGGAGGGGAAATCAGGAAGAGGCCTCAGAAATCCATCTGAACTTTTGGGGAACTATTTAATAAAGCATTTTCTTAAAATAGACAGGGCACAGCTTCATTGGAAAGAACTTACAACATCAAGCTAAGCCTCCACCTCTTAAAGCTTAATCTTTCACAATTTAAAGCCTGCCACTTTGTAAGACTTCTATACAAAACCAACCACTTCATTTTTGTTGCAAATAAGATGAAAACCAGAACAAAAGAAAGTTTCTTGAGAAACTCAATAGTGCAAAACTGAATTTTGTGCAGAGTTATCCCTGGTCACAGGAATCATTACGTTGTGTGTCACATCCATAAGATGTCTGCAGCTGCAGGGCCAGGCAGCAGTCACTGACTCCCACCTTCTTTTACTGTCCCAGCCACATCCATGCTGGCTGCACCTTTTGGGGGCTGAACTAACCTCTTTCAAGTTTAGTTACAAGACTCCCATTGAGCTCAAATAGGTATCAGGCCAAACTTCATTGACTCCTGGTGCCACAGAGGCAATCGCTCAGCAGGAATGAAGGGAGGTGATCCTTATACATGCAGTTTACAGCTCTCTGAGGGAGAAAGCAATTACACATGGTCCAGCCAGGTACAAGCCCAGGCAGTGAACCCACCACCGATCGCTTGTCTGAATATCCTTGAACAGTTTCTCCTGTGCTATTACATGTACAGCTTCCCCAGTGCCCGAGGCAGATAAGGATGTAGATTTTGCCTCCAGCGTGCCCTGCTGTTAGACGGTCTGTCAGCTCCAGAGCACTCCCGCTCACTGGAGCGGCCCATGTAATTATAAAGGAAGGGTAATTGAAATAAGGAGAAAGCAACACTTGAAAAGGAAGCAAATGATTCAGAACATGCAGAGCCATCCACCCACATCAGCAGGGTCAGGAGGTCTACCAAGCTTGGAAGCAGAAATGCTTTTATCTGGAAAGGAAGAAAAAGAAACCCTAATAGGATATATTTATAATCTTAAGTACTGGAACTTCTTGTTTTCTTTTTTCTTAAAGCAATCTCCCTCACACTGCAAAATGAGAAGTAATGAATGCATTCCAAAGAGGGACAAAGCTCAACTAGTAGTTGACAGCTGTTGCTCGCCAAAATATGAGCCTAAGGCAGGGGGTCTCTAAGGGTCTGCACAAAGCACCCATTTTTTTAAATGAAAACTGAATCCCACTTTCTCCCTCCAACCATGTAAAGCCTGACCAAGAACATATCATTCCTTCTGTCACCCCTAACAGTCAAGAACTTACAAGGAAATCTATTCCTTCAGGATTTGCAAGCCAGGTGTTTCAACTCATGCTTTGATTTCTGGCTCAGATCTGCAGACTAAGCAAGAGCCTCCAAAGCTGTAAATTGACATTGCTCCATTGACTTCAGCAGCATTAAAACCATTTGCATGAGAAGATGATCTGATCTGCTGTTTTATATACCTATTTTTTTTCCCCTCCATTGCTCATTCAGTTTCACTCATGCCAAAAATATCGAAGCTTCTTGGTCGGTCTCTAAATGATTGGAGAGTACAAACCCTCCTTGTGACTAAGAACAGGGACAGAAACTGGAGAGATCCGGGTGGGATAAACAAAGATTTCATGGCAATTACAGAATCACAGAATGTCAGGGATTGGAAAGGACTTCAAATGATCATCTTGTCCAATTCCCTTGCTGGAGCAGGAGCACCTACATTAGGTCACACAGGAATGCATCCAAGAGGGTTTCAAATGTCTCTAGAGAAAGAGATCCCACAAACTCTTTGGACAACCCATTCCAGTGCTCTGTTACCCTCACTGTGAAGAAGTTTCTTCTCATATTAATGTGGAACCTAATTTGTTCTAGCTTTCAGCCATTGCTCCTTGTCCTGTCATTAGATGTCACTGAGAAAAGCCTGGCTCCATCCCCCTGACACACAAGCTTTACATATTTATAAACATTAATGAGGTAATTCAAGAGCAAGTTCCCAGGGCCTAGTGGCACATGCTCATAATATCTACTCCAGCCTGATTTCATGTCATGTTCTTTGAGAAATTGGTTGAACAGTGTATTTGCATTTGCTGAGCCTCTCAGTGTTGGGCTGGAAGCAACAAGCTGTGGATGTATCATTAGAAGGAGCTATGAGGCTCCTCTGCTTCACTTCGATGCGTAGGAGGGATTCCAGCCTTCCCTCCGTCCCAACCAAGCTCAGAAAGAGGCCCTCAGAAACAAAGTGCAGAGGTAGAAAACTCTGAATTTAACAAAGCTATAGGACATGATTCCCGGTGCAGAAATCAAGTTCTGCACATTTTTAACGGCTCACTTCAGAGATTACATTTCTGACTTTTCTCAAATGATGCTTCCACGAAGCACTGACTTAAAGACACATTATCAAGATCCACAGAATCACGGAACAGTTGGGTTGGAAAGGACCCCCAAGATGACCATGTTCCAAGCCCTGCCATGTGCTGGCTGCCCCCAGCTCAGGCTGCCCAGTGCCCATCCATGGCCTCAGGCACCTTGAGGGATGGGCACCTGCAGCCCTGGGCAGCAGTGCCAGCAGTGTTAGAGCTTTGTGAAGCATTTTACGCATTCCAGAACGCTCCCAGCTTCCCAATCACAACTTTTGCGCAGCCTGACAGCTTTCACTTTTAAGAAGATCTGATATTCTAGTAACATTTGTTCGCTGTTTTATTTATTTATTTATTTTTTCTTTTGCTTCACTTCAGCAGTTTTAAACACATCCTGTCACAGAACAAATATTTTCTCTGTTCTCCTTTCACAGTAATTCTGCAGATCTCTGTGGAATTTCATCCTGAAGTTTGATTCATCCTGCCACGTTGGGGGGGTGGGCGGAGGAGTTAGCTGTATCCTGGAGAGTGCTAGTGAGCTCCTGGTTTGCTGTGCTGCACCCCAGCAGAAGGCTGCTCCTGGGAAAAATGTGGAGACCCAGGGAGAGCTCCCATGTAATTATGTTAGTGCCCAGGTCTCTGGCTGCAGTGGGTGGCAGAGCCCAGACCTTGCAGGACAGAGTGACAGAGGTATCGCTTGTGTTAGGTGCAGCCAGGAAGAGAAGGGCTAGGGAGAACAAAGGATCTGGATAAAGCTGAGGTACTCAATGCATTCTATGCTTCAGTCTTTAATAGACACAGAATCACAGAATGGCCTGGGTTGGAAGGGACCTCAAGGATCACGAATCTCCAACCCCCCTGCCACAGGCAGGGCCACCAACTTCCCCATTTAATCCTAGACCAGGCTGTCCAGGGCCCCATATAATCTGGCCTTGAACACCTCCAGGGACGGGGCATCCACAGTCTGTCTGGGCAGCCTGTTCCAGCACCTCACCACTCTCATAGTAAAAAACGTCCCCCTGACATCCAACCTAAATCTTCCCTCCCTCAACTTAAAACCATTTCCCCTTGTCCGGCTGTTATCTACTCTTTTAAAGAGTTGACTCCCCTCCTGTTTATAGGCACCCTTTAAGTACTGAAAGGCTGCAATTAGGTCACCCCACAGCCTTCTGTTGTTCCTTGGGCACACAGCCCCTTGCCCTAGGAAAATAGTGATGGGGAACAGAATAGGATCTGTATAATCCTGCCTCAAAATCTGGGCTCTCACAAGTCCATGGGTCTGGATGGATCACACTTTAGAGTGCTGAGAGAGTTGGTGGATGTGGCTTCCAAGGCACTCTTCATCATCCTTCAACTGTTCTGGCTAATTGGGGATGTCCCTGTGGACCGGAGACTGGAAAATGTGATGCCCAACTTCAAAAAGGGCCAGAAGGATGAGCTATAGATCTGTCAGTCTCACATTGGTGCCAGGGAAGTTTATGGAATGGATGATCTCAAGAGCCATCATGGATCAATTTGAGGGCAAACAGGGGATCAGGCCCAGTCAGCATGAATTCAAGAGTGGTAGATCTGCTTGACAAAGTTGATATCATTCTAGGACAAGGTGACCCGCTTAACGGGTGAAGGAAATGCTGTTGATGTTGTCTACCTGGACTTCAATAAAGCCTTTGCCACTGTCCCCCACAACATCCTCATGGAGAAGCCATCTGCCCATGGTTTAGATGGGGGTACACTCTGCTGGGTGAAATGCCGGCTGGATGGCTGGGCCCAAAGAGTTGTGGTCAATGGAGTTAAATCCAGCTGGCAGCCAGTCATGAGTGGTGTCTCTCAGGGCTCATTACTGGGATCACTCCTATTTAACATCTTTATCAGTGATCTTGATGAGGGGATTGAATGCCCCCACAGTAAGTTTGCAGATGACACCAAATTGGGAGGGAGTGTCGAGCTGTGGGAGGGCAGGAAGGCACTACAGAGGGACTTGGATAGAATGGATTGATGGGCTGAGGGAAACTGTATGAGTTTCATTGGTAGAAGGTCCTGCATTTTGGTTACAGCAACCCTAGGCAACCCTGCAGGCTTGGGGAGGAATGGCTCGAAAGCTGTGTGATGGAACAGGACCTTGGTGCACTGATGGACAGTCAGCTGAACATGAGCCAGCACTGTGACCAGTGTCATCCTAGCTTGTATCAGAAATAGTGTGGTAAGCAGGACTAGGGAGACATTTGTGGCCTTTGGGCCACAGTGCTGGGGGCTGGCCTCACAGCTGGGGTTTTATTTTATGTCTTAAAAAATAAAAAAATAGCATTTGGGATTTTGTGCTCTCTGTAAGCTGGACTTAAAGATTTTTCTTGACGTTCTTTCTGTGCCTTTTAAGAAGAGTTAAGCCAGGTATTTTTAAGTTCACTTCTTTTACATTAAAGAGCTGTGGGTTTTTTGATCAGCTTTTAGCCTGCAGCTGAGAGGAGTTTCGTAAAGCTTCTGCTTCTGAAGCACACAGAAATCTGGGATTCTCTAGAAGAAGGCACAAAGAAGCAGGCTGTTTGGAAAAGTGGTGTGTGGTGGGAGAGCTATTGCTAGCAGAGACCCGAGAGGTCTGGCTGAGCAGCTCACCCAAGCAGAAGTCACACTCCTTTGGATCCCTCCAGCAGTGGGGGGAAGAGGGATATCTGGCATGGCACTGTGCTGCCCAGGACTGTGTGCATGGCTGTAAACATGAGGATGTTTCTCACTGCTTTCTGAAGCAGGCTGTCTGTCTTCATCATCCTTACACTGCACAGAGACCCTAACAAGTACACAAAGATGAGCAGATATTTTATTAATTAGTTAGTAGGCATCTCCTGCAGCAATTTAGCTAGAAGAGGAACTTCTCCCATCTCTACACTGAGACCAGTCATGGCTAGCAGAAGCCCTACTCTTGCTCAAGGGTGGGGTACGTTACCAATGGCTTTGATCTCTTTGGGTGGTTGTGTTCTGTACCCCAAACACGTGGAGGGGTGATAACTTCCCCTAGAGCTGGTCCTACACTGTGAGGAGCATCTGGCAGTTTGCTGCCAGGCAGCAGTGTGGGTGGGTCCATGACTCCAAATGCGTATTTCAGTGCTGTGCCTTGTTAATTACTTTCTGGGGCCTTTCAAGGAAGGTCAAGATTGTTTTGAGATGCATGCCACACAAAGTCCCTGCCCCAAAGAGCTGATGTTTGAGAAAACTCTCTCAGAACTGTAATGAAGAGAGGAGGCGGCTGAGGCACAATCTAGCCAAATTATATTGATAATATGTAGTAATTATATAGCACTTCACATGATCAGAGCACTTTACAAACATTAACTAATTTACAGCATTTACTGAAAACAGATGTGCTTTTTCTTTTTTTTCTGGGAAAAAAAAAAAAAAAGAAATGCTGAGCTTGCTGGCATTAGAGAGCAGCGGTCAGGTTGCAAGACCCTGATTTGTGAGGAAGCTGGAGGTGGCTCCAGGGACCTTCCACAGGGCTTGTAATTGTACCTCTTGCACTAGAGAAACCACATCAGAATGGAGAAGTGCCTTCCTGTCCTGTGCTAGTTTTTCAATCTGATTGTTAACCTTTTGCCAGATGAATTTTAATGTCTGAGAAGGATGTGGACTGCACATGAAGGTGGGGAACCTGCTCTGTTGCTGCCATCATTAACCTCTGGTACCACTTGGAGCAAGACAACCAAGGGTAGCAGTGATCTGATTCTGGAGTGGCAAGAAAGGTATGCTTGCCTTAGAGACCCAAGGCTGTGTTCTGACTTATGAATCTTCCTTTTCATTTCTTCTCGGCCTTCCTTTTAATGTCATCTGAATATTTGTCTATTCCTACACGCTTGTAACTTCACCAGTTCTTCTCACGTGGTACACTGTATTAAGTGTAATGAATCTATACATATTTTTATTATGTCAGGCGTTCTTTAGAGGCACGGTAAGAATATAACTTTGACCTTTCTCCAAGTGTAGCCCGTTTGGTGGCCAAAATTAATAATTTCTACGGTGAGTTTTGTGTGGTTTCTTAGAAAGTTGGAGAAGAAAACTGCCTGCAAGACAGAGAGGGCACAAGGTTCTGTGTTAGTCTCCTTTTCCCCTTCCTGTGATCAGTCACTGGTTTCCCTGCCTCCTAGTTTTGTGTCGGGGCAATTAAAAAAAGCTTCTTACTTGGCTGAGTATTTTGCTATTAACATCAAACATATTAACCTTATAAATTAGCCTTTTATGTGGTACTGTATCAAAAGGCTCTTGAAGTCCAGCTAAATTATGCTTTACTTCTTCACCCTTTCCCTTGTCATTGTCACCTCCTTAAAGAAATTACTCAAGTTTGTTAGGCATGACCTCCCCTTAGTAAATCCAGGATGACTCTCTAAACAATCTGTACTTGCCAAGTGTGCTCCAATATTGTCTCTGAGCAGTGACTGCAGACTCCTGCACAAATATAGAGAATATAAAACTGTGCTTGAGCAGTGGCAGTGGAGGGAGGGGTGAATCTTATGGGACTGTGAAGCCGGATCTGGCTGAGAATGTGCAGGAATGTACAGGCAATACTACAGGTAGGGGCTGAGGACCGTAAGAGATGGTCACAAAACAGCAGGTGGATGCTTCAGCAATGTTGCAGCCTGGTGTTGGATGGAAAGAGCTAAGCAGGGAAGAAAGCAGCAGGGTGTTGGTGCTTCAGGGCTGGGCTGTGCCACATTGCTCTGGAGAGAGGTGGCAGTGCTCAAGGCTTTCTGCAGTGCTGCAGTGCAAAAACAGAACTCGTGAGCAGAGACGGAAGAAGCTAGTGAGCTGCTGCAGTGCAGGGCTGGGAGGGGAAGCAGTGCAGGTGCAATGCTGCAGCATGGGGGAGAGTGGGGAAAAGAGCTGGAAAAATGGGTTTCTAGTATTGCTGGTTTCTGGCAGTGCTGCACTGCAGAGGAGTTGTGCAGAGACGGGGGAGGGAATGCAGAAGCTTCATGTAACGATGCAGGGCACAGCAAGGAAGAGGGAAAGCTGGGCTGCAGATCCTAGAGCTCAGGTAGGATTTGGGGAAGGAGCAAGGATTGAAGTGCAGTAGCACAGCAGACCTGGGCATTCATTCATTTCTATCACTTGGAGCAAGAGGGAGGCATTGTTTTTTAAGATATGCTCAAAAATCCTTCTGTAAACGTGGCTTTTTAAAATTATAAACAATCTTTTAATGGCTGCTTTCTCCAAGCTCTTTTTCTGACTGAGAATAACAAGCGTGACTTGAGGAGGTTCTCACCTCATCATGACTCCAAGAGCTGGGGCTCGAGAAAAAAAAATCATGGGATCTGCAGATCTGACTTCGGGCAGCAGAATCACTACCATCTTTAAGGTTTTTCACTTGTGTTGGAGGTTTTGCTCAAGAAATGCCTTTTTTTACTTATGTTTACCTTCACCCACTCTTGTATGAGTTTCTTCTGTCATAGTATGGTGATGTAATGGATTTACTGTGCAAAGAAATATCTGTAGTTTTATTACAGAAACACATGAGGCCCTTCTAATCAAGTAGATCGTTTTTCCATTTAAGCCTGTGTTTCTTGTTATATGTTGTTGCTCATAGCGCTTGTGAGGAACTTCAACAGGACCCACAGTAAGTCTAGCTGAAGTGAGGAGAGAGTAATCAGTCTTTTTCATCTAGTTTCTCTTCCTTTTCAAGATCTCTTAATGTGTTTTGTTTTGTTTTGTTTTTCTGCATTAAAATCTCATGGATTACAAATTCCAGGTTAAGAGAGGAAGGCTGTACTTGAGGGACAGGAGCAGATGAAGCGCAAAAGAGATGCTTCTTCCTATAGAATTTGCTGCAGATTGAGAAATTCACTGTGGAAAAAAAATGCTGAGCTTTGGAAGTTATTTTGCATTTTAAGTTTAGAAGAGAAATGAGAACTGTGTTTTAAAAATATTGCACTAGAGATGAGCGTAAGGATATCTGGCTGTTCACAGGGTAGGAGCTCTGCTGAGAATGCAGAAAGATGAGAACTGCTGATGGAGGTGGGACTATCAGCACCATTTCTAGATTAGCATGTGAATACGTAGCACTGAAAGGACATCCCACTAGATGACAATCCATCCCAGAAATCCTAGCCTGCAATTGAAAAGCTCCACAAAGATTTCAGTGGAAGTGCCTAGCCCTTCTCAGTATACTTCTGGAAATGAAAGGGCATTTTTCCCTAATTCTAGTGTTTAAGTTCTAGATTACAGTATGTTAATGGCTGAGATGCTTCCAGAAATCAACACAGGTGTAACTCAAGTAACATTCTCAGAAGGAAGTGTACATGTTGCCTGGGAGCAGGTCTGCATAACCAGCTGGGAAAAGTGCTGTTGTTTGCTATCATCTCCTTGATGCTACCTCTGACACTGTTATTACTCCCCAGTGCAATGTCCTAGATTGTAGAAGGGGGACTGCTCCTTCAGAGCTGGCAGGCTGTGCCTCAAAAAAAATTACATAGGACTTCTTTACAACAGGTTGTAGTGTAAATCACTGTCATCTCACTTGTTCCCTCCCAAGAGGGAGGCAAAATGCAAGAGGAAACGCTTAGCTGATTATCTGGTTGGATCCAGAAAAATGTAAGGAGGATGATCTCTTGGTTGGTTATTTGCTAGCTTAAACATTGCCCAGCTCTTTCAGCTGCTCATCTGCCTGCCTTCCTTATTCTTTCCTCACCAGGATGAAGAGATAAGAAGGTGGAGTTCTCAGTGAAATGTGAGAGGTTTTTTTAGTATATCTGTTCATCTATCAAAGCCCAGACTGCAGCCTTTTGTAAATTGACTCTGCTACTTTTCTTCTTTCATAAATTGCTTTAAAAAATAGAGACAAAAGGCTGCCAACTGTGTTAGTTCTGGGGAAAAAAAAAATCCTTCTTCTGCTTAATATACAACTCTTGAGGGACATTTAAAAGTGTGATGCAGTCATGTGTGAATGCCCACGTATATACCAAAGTGCCATCTCACACTGAACATTTTCAGCACTCCATGTGATGATGGGTCCTTATTCCATTTTTCCAAATGGATCCTGCTTCAGGATTGAGCCTGACATATGGTCAGCACTTCAGAGTCAGGGCCCTTCTCTCAGCCATGCTGTTTGTACCACTGAGGTTGGTTTTGGTGCCCAGATCAACTGTCTCTCCCAAGTCAGTTCAACTTAGGTACTAGAAATGTGCAAGACCAAAACCAGTTTGTGGCTGCTGCACTTGTGCTGTGTTTTTGTTGTCCTACTTCAGGTCAGTTAAGGTGTGATGACAGGGAATTCAGCTAATGGTTTGTATGGCAGACCTAGGGGCAGCTGTTGGCCAGGTCACAAGAATTCTGGAGGCTCACTGATTAAAAACTCTTCCTGCCTGCATGTTCATATGATATGCTTTGTCTTCCAAAACATGACTCTGCCCTGTAATATCACTTCATGGGAGTGTTTTCTCTCTTCTTCACGCATATTAAGTCACTGCTGTCAAGCCATCCTCAGAGAGATCAGAGTACTGAGCATCTCTTTTGTGAAAGAGATGGTGATTCACACCTTCTTTCAAAAAGACATTTTTGTTGGAGTTTGTCACTTTAACTTCAAGTCACTATTTCTGTTTTGCCTTTCTCTGCCAAGTGTCTTCTTTCATACTTGATATTTTTCTACTGATTCTTCATTCACTGTCATGGCATCACCACTTAGGCTTTCAACTTTATGTATTATGTGTCTTCAGTTGCTCTGAAAGTAATCTTTTAAATGAGTGCTGTGACCTCTGATTTCTCTGGTTGCTTCTGGGCATGAATGATGTCCATGGTGAAGGACCATGCAACTGTGATAGAAGGCTGAAAACCTCTGATGAAGGCAAGAGCGAACACAAGCAAAAGGCCAAACAAAGCATTTTACATTCTTGGTTTCTAAAGATGCATGGAGTATAGGAGAAAGCTAGAGGACAACAGAAATACACATTCTTGGTGCAAACATTTTTGTAGTATCTGGTCAGATTGGTCCTAGGACACCAGTATGAGTCTTGCTGTGCTGTGTGTGAGAGCAGTGCCATCAGTTGATACCGATACAGATTAAACTTGAATATTTTGAAAATGAGGGATGGGAGCAGGACCTGAACCAGTACATATGCCATCTGGAACAGCAGCTTCCAGACTCATGGACATGCATTCACACCAGAATGGGGACCTTGCCACATTTGTTTTTGTTTCCTCATGTGGGAGGTACAGCCCTGCTCAGGTTCCCTATTGCAGCTCTGGAAACGAGGCAGCACTGGGGCTCACAGCCCTGAGTTTGTTCTGATGTGAGACAGCAGAGAGAAAGGGAAATAAACCAGGCCTAATACTAATATCAAGGTGACCAAAGGAGTGGAAAGTAGGTAGGAAAAGGAAACAGATAGGAAGAGAATATTTACAACATTTGGCTTCAGGATAATAGCTTCACGTAGATGAATGTTTGTTTCTCCAATGGAACAATGGTTTCTAAGAAAAAAAATAATTTGCCATAGATGAAGAAGAAAAAAGATTGCTGTTAGTACTGACTAAAGTGCTGGCAAATGCCTGACACACATCTTTGGAAGGCTCTGCTTGCAAACAGTCCATTAACAGGCTGAGATTTTCTTCTTCACAGTGTTTTTCTCCTTCAAAGCCAGTCCATGCGCTTCAGCCACGGCTGCTCAGGCTCCTGGCTGCTGAGCCTCCCCTGCCATCACTTTGTGAGATTGGTCCCCTCAATCACACGGTGCCACTTCACCCTGTGCCCCGCTGCCACTGAGGAGTGACGTCTGCCCAGGCTGGATTTTGTCACAAATCTTGATTGTATTTTATGCTCCAGCGCATTCTGTTTACAAGGGCAAAAACCTCTTCTCTTGGCACTTTACATCAGACAACCTTCCCTTACACAAATGGGTTTTCCAACAGGAATAAACAGAGATGCAAAGTCAAAGTTGTTTTTCTATGCAAGAGTCCCTGGAATACAAGTAGATTTTTTTTTGTGCTATTTGCCCAGACCAGGGTGACAGACTGGGGAAACTGAAAACATTTGTCAGACATATTTGCAGAGCATCTCCTTTCACTTAGCATTGAAGAATCTGTAAAGGTGAGCGTTGGAGTGGGGAATTCATCTGTGTTAGCAATGAGGAAGATTTATGCCTTTTATTTTTTTTTTTTTGGGGGGGTCGTCATGAAGTTTGCAAAGTTGCTTATGTCGTCTTTGGTTTCATTGTCAGATGACTTAGTTCCAGTTGAGCTCTTCCATTTAAGCTGTTAAACAAATGAAAAGCAAAATTGTCACTCTTAAATAGAGTCCGCACATAATCACATTTTGAAAGGGTCCTCTGTGGTAGGAGCAGAAGTTGTGTGCATTATAATATTGAATTTTAAATAATATATTACACAAAATAGCTTCCAATTTGATTTGGGGGGTTATATTTTCATGAATTATTGAGTGTTTGATTATTGTAGAAAGCCTGTGCTGTTATGCACTGAAACTGTCACTCTCTCAGGCCTATGATATATGAGTTTGGTTATCAATATTTAAAGTTACGGTCAGCCTGTGTGCATGGCTGGTGATACTGGAGACATGGACTAATCAGTAGTAATGTATATGTCTCTTGTTTGCCTGGCAGAGCTGGAGCAAATTGAGTGTAGAAGATTCCCAAGTGATTTGTGGACTGGTTTGTCATTCCGAGCAGCAGTCCCTGTGCCATCTCTGCATAGAAATAAGGTGAAGTTTGCTCCGCTTCCAGGAGTGGCAGTGTATGGAGCCTGGCAGGGGCAGAGCAGAGGCTTCCTTTTCTTCTGCAGTGATAAGGGCCAGGAAGAGGCACTTTGTAGATAGAAGTATTTAATGCAGGAAAGATAAATCAGTGAGCAAGGGGAAATTGGGACTCAGGAATGAAACTCCTATAGTGTCTACCAAAGAGTCCTGAGGGGATCCATGAGAGCCAGAAACACATCCTGGATGACTGTTAGCCTTCAGTGCCTCGGAGACATCTGTGCAAGGGAGATGTGGACCAGGAGAAACAGTGTATGGACATGGCAGTTTTAGTGCTCTCACATGCAGCGTGCTGCGTGCAGATGAACTCCCCAAGAATCCCTGTTCGCTTTGCAGGATGCTTGAAAGCAGCAGTGAAGAAGTTAATCTTCTGTTGCTTAAAATGCAGAGAAGCAATGCCCAGCGCAGAGTGACCTCTGCTTCTCGTTCTCGATGGTGTGGAAATGATGATGATTGCACACAGGTTAATTAGAGCAGGCCCAAATTGACTGGATCCGGCAGGGCTGCTGCACGATAAATTTGCCCCTAGAAGTTTGCGGTGTTGTGCTATGATTGCAAACATGAGAGAGAACTGAAATAAAAGGAGCACTGTTGCAGCTAATATGCTGGCTCGTGCTTGTCTAATTGAGGCTGAATGTGCCAGTGGGTAACAACAAAGCAGGTTACACAAATATTGTGCTCGCTGTCACTCTGTGCAGCCGCTTTACAAACTGTGGAGCAGTGTGGCTTGGCTACCTGCTTTGCAAATGGGATGCTTAACTTTCATTCAGCGACTTGGCTGAAATCAGAGGTCAAAGGAGAGCCAAATAATGCCCTTTCTGTAGTGCTGCATAGAGTTACAGTCTGCTTGTTATTTCCAGAAGGAAGACTAGAGGTGGGAGGAGGCTTCAGGTGCTTCTATACAGAAGTATTTACAAATACAGAAAGAAAAATATTTCTTATAGTAGGAGACAGCTCCCACATTATGGAACAGAAGAAGCCAAAAAAGACCCCTTGTTTTTCTTTGTGTCGTTCATGCACTTAGTAGATGTGCATTAATCACAATCAGTTGTACAGAGCGGCACACAAACACCCATCCCAAGACCTGCATGTCCTTGATGAACAGTTAAATATAGCCTAATCAAAAAGGCAGATTCCAGTAATTACTGGAGAAGTTGCACCTTCATGACAAATGAAAGGTAACAAAGATATCATGAACCCCATCAAAATCACTGCTGTAGTTTATTTTTCCCCTGGAGCCTTTTTCAAGAGCCTCTTTCATTCCCCAAATCCACTCACAGCAGAGTGAAAGGGAAGACCTCAGAGCACCTTAAGTTGCACTCTTGACTTTGCGTGCAAGGGAACCAGGGAAGTGAGGTCTGGTGGACAGTTGTAGGTCAGGATGGCTGACAGTCTTATTGCTGCTCTTCTTCATCCTTCCTCCCCTGCACACTCTGGGGGCTCAGAGTCTGCTTTCCGTGAGTACTTCTAGGGAGGTCTGGCTTTGCTCATTCTCACTGTGCATCAGTGAAGTAACTTCACCAGGCTCATGGGATGTGCCTGAGCTGGGAGATACTCCTAAAGGCATGCCACATCCCGTGTTTCATCTCTTATCATTGCAAACTATTAGGGGGCTGTGAGCATTTAACAAGAACTTGAATTCCAGTCATGTAAATAAGAAATTGTGGTTCTCATTTACTGCTTCCCTTCTGGAAGTCTCATCTCTCCTGGCCCCACTCCCTTGGAGAGGGAAGGATCTGTTGGTGGAGCTGAAAAGCTTTCTCCTTTCTGCTGACTCTGCACCTTCCCCTAGAGTTGTCTTCCTTCTTGTTGCTGATTGCAGCGAAGTTCACAGAAGTCAAACGTGTTGCAGATTGGGAGGTTTAATGAATCAGAAAAGCTTGGTGTGGAGAGAGAAAGGATTCTCTGAGTGTGCTATATTTTTTCTCTGTAAACTGAACACCTCCTTCCTAGTCCAGGTTCTTCCCTCACCTTCCCCCTACCTCCTTAGAGGATGGATTTATTATGTGACTGGGGTCAGTACTTTGGGCTTTTATTTGGTCTATTTGCATAAGCCTGCAGTAAGTGAAGAAGCTGACAGGGAGATGTTCTTTTGTTGCTCTTACTCTAATCATTCAGCTCATAGCTGTGTTGGCCTTTGTGGCAGGCAGCTTTCCAGCTGATGTGCTCTAGCAACGTGCACACAGGTTTCATGCTTAAAAATGCACAGAAGCAGAATAATTATAGCATCCTGCCTAGCAGTTTGTTTGGTGACATGTCCCAAAGAGCCCCGCTGACCTGAGATGTTTTAGAGACCCAGGAAAGGTGAGACTGCTCTGAGCCTTTGCTTCCTGTTAACTATGAGGGCTCAGCAGAGGCAGGGTTGTGTCTTTGGGTGATTAACACAGACACAGTAAAACCAAGCGATTCTCAGTTCCCTTCCTCATATTTTTTTTCTTCACAAAGGTTTAAAATAAGACCACCTGCATGTATTAACTTTCTTCCAGTTTCTGCAGGGCTTGATCAATAATATATTTCTACCTATTTGCCTGACTTTGGGGAAAAGTAAGATTTACCTCTTGGATGCTTGTGAGGTTGGACTCATCTCTGGTTCCTACGCAAGTTTTGGGACAGCTTTTATCTCTGCTTCATTACAAGAGCTGTCATTCATGCCTGAACTCAGTGTCAAATCCATCCCTTTCACTTCAGCTGTGCTTGGCCTCTACTGCCGGACAGCTTGCCCTGAGCATACCAGCAGCATATGTTAGGGGATGTTTTTCTCTCACATTGCTCTAAATATTTTAACGAAATGTCTTCCTCCCTGCTATAGTTTTCTGGGCAGCGATGAGACTACTGAGGCTGGTGAAGTTTCTTTGAAGAACAGTTAAGCAGAGTCTTAGTCCTGTGCAAGGACAGCTGTGCAGCTTCTAGAGCATCTGAGGACTCCTCTGGCTCTCCTAATTAGAAACAGTTAGGTTAAAAGGGCATCCATTGATGTGCCATGGAAGGAGATTTCATAAAGTCGCATCAGAAACATAAATCCATTAGCTAGTTGAATGCATGAGCATACTGCCCAGTAATGTGCTGATGCTGCTAGATGTTAAGCTTTGTCTTGGAATATGGGAGAACTTGGGCAGTGACTTTCTGCAAATAATGTCTTCTAGTATTGTTCTAATCGCTCATGTGCATTCAGCTTACTCAGTCCTGTATCCATAAATATTTTAGCCCTGTTACTCTTACCTAGGTTCATTAAGTGCTTAAAGGCTTGTAACTGAAGCAGCTGAGATGAAAACAGAGGCCCCCATGCTCTACAGAGCATCAGAACTTACTTCTGTGCTGCACCACAGCATTGATAAAGCACTTTGCCTGGGTGTGGAGCTGGTCGTGGTTGAGGGGTGTTTAGGACATCTTAACTCTATTTCTGTGTTATAATAGATCTTATTTTAGCAAACAGTTTCTCGTTGCCCTAAGGGAATTTTCTTCTCTTTCTTTTCTCTTGAGTTATCTGACACACGTGCAACCTTAAACTATAGCTTAACAGAGGGTTTTGGGCTGCCTGGCTGGGTACCCAGCTCTGTTCTCTTTCTGCATGTGGTAGCTCTATGGAGATTTGGACACAGAAGTATCAGGAATATACTAATGATTGAGGACTGTTTCTTAGCAATTAAAGGAGAGAACCGATGGCATGAGACTTTTCCTTCAGGCTGTTAACCACAGCTGCCCTTCAGCACGTTGGGAAGCAAGCTGAGGTTGATGTCATTGCTATTTAAACACAGCTGCAAAGAATAGACCTGTTAGAACAATGGGAATAAATGCTTTTATCTCCCCAAATGTTTGTGTTTGAAAGTACAGAATGATATTCTCCTACGGAGGCTGAAGTTTAAGTAGGATGGACCCATCCTGCAGGAGGGTGGTTTAGAGGATAAGAAAGTTGTTAGTTAAGTCATCCTGGTCAGGGCTTGAAGCAGTGATGAAGCACCTGGTGGGAAGGCAAGGCTAACCCAGGGGAGCTCAGGTGTATGCAGTGTACCTGAGTGACTGTAAGGGGTGGAGCCAAGATCCATCTCTTCCCAGACCTCATTTAAGGGTTAGCAGTGGAAGTGGGAGTATCTTGCTGAAGATCCCTGTGTGCTTGTGGCCTTCTGAAGGTAAGCAGCTTCTTTCCTTTGTTTCTGTGCCTGTAGTTGTTGCTTTTCACTAAGTCCTCACTTGCTGTAGCCTAGGACTTTGCTGTGCTTTCTGTTGTGTTACCATAAGATTCTCTCATTTCAGGGAGGCAGCAAGTACTTTTGGGTACTTACTGATGTGCAAACAGGAAAGAGTGATCCTCCCACTAAAGAAATCTTGATTTCTGTGTAAGAAGGTGATACTGAGAAAGAACAAAGTGTTTATTGTAAAGAATTTTGTAGTTCTCTGAAAATTTATTTCTTGACTTGTTTTCTGATATTTCTAATGTATTGATATCTGGGTACCTGTAATTGTGGGGCTGGGAATTGCTGTAGGTATGTGATGCTGGTAAGTATTTAAGCATTAGGCGTTTTGATAAGATGGCTTATTGGTAGCAATGGTATGCTACAGAGCACGTGGTAACTTAACCTAAGCTGCAATAGGTTTAGATCCTCTTGTAAGCGGAACTTCTCTAAAAGTTGAAAGGTGGCTGTTCTTTCTTGTTTAGATGCAAGGATTTTGTCTGTCTGTGAAACTAAACCTCAAAGTAACTGTTTGAGGAGAACTTACGTTTTGTGAACCTTTGGAAGGCCTCATCTAGTCTCTGAAAATATGAGTGTGGTAGAGTAGGTTAGAGAAAGCAAGAAGGGTGGAACTGAGGAGCACTACTTCTAGTGCACAAGGTCCTGGAGATGGAATATTGTCTCTAGGTTTTTGAGACAAGAGGAATCAGTCTGTGCTTCTAATGGATAGATAAAGTTGCCAGGGACAAAAGACAGCCATACACCACAGTTGGTGCACAGATCATGTGGGTTTTCTTCTCCAGTGTAGAACTTCCTGGGGAATCTCCTACTGGCACTGGATCCGTTCTCTACCTTTGAGATTTCATGAACATGCTTGATACTTTCTGTGAGAAAGATGGCACAAAGTGAGGGGAGAGCTTGTTTGCTGGGAAGTGCTGACTGTGCTATCAATCAACTCTCATACAAGCTTTGAGTTATTAATAAAAAGCATGGTAATCTAACACCTGCTCTCAATCTTCCTTTCTGAGGGCATAAAAAGCCACAAGATCAGCCTCAGCAGTTTTGTGCATCTCCAGAACTTGTTAAATCTCTCTCACTTCCTTTAACCCACTTCCTGAAATCTTAAGCATCGATGCTTTATGCTCTGGCTTGTAAATGAAGCCTGTTATTATCATTGAGATAGTGTTTTTATGGCATAAATAATGAGCTGAAACAGGAGAAGAGGTGTCGTGTGGAATTACTGCCTGAACTGAGATGGAAATAATCAATATGTCCTCACTTACAAATCTCATCTGCATGTCGACTCCATCTCCCTGGCTGTCTCACTACCAATTCATTGCACAGGAGGCCTAATAAAACATGCTTGTGTCATTGATCTGTTTTATTCATAGCTGAAGATAGAAATGCATCATTCAAAATTAATGGAAGGTTTTCTACTTACTGCCCAATCCAGCCTGAAGTAGCCTGCAACACAATGCGAGTGGGAGGAAGAGGTGAGATCTCAGCAAGCAGCTGTGTGCTCAGATCTGTCACAAAGTGAGTGGTCTTCAAGGTTAACCTCTGGTGTCTGGAACTTGAGTTGTGTTACTGTGTTGGGTTGTGTCACTGTATGTGGTAGGGCGAAAGGTAAAGATCTGAAGTCATTTAGTTGTACTCATCGCATTAATGAGGAGTTTGCAGTGCCTGCAATTTCAGTAGTTTTGACTAGAGACATCTGAGAAGTTAATGAAACCAATAGATTAATTGAGGTGTTTGCATCATCCGTGGAGAAAAATGGATTTATGATGTATTGATCATATAAATAGGCGTAGATGTGGAATATGATGCTAGAGGAAGTGTATATCAAACTTCAGAAACTGCAGCAGGCTCTTCGTTTTATGAACAGAGGAAAAAGTAGATCTGAATGTGCTCACATAAGGAGAGAATCTCCTATTCCTCCACACATTCAGCTACCTCAGCCTGATAGAAGCTTCTTGCTCTATTTATGTCTGAACACCTGGAGGAAGTCCAGCAGTCTGTCTCCTATGGATAATAAAAACAGAAAAGGAGTGTGGAGAAGACCATGTGCCCTGGACAGCCTAATGATCCTGGCAGCAGTCCTTGTCTAGAGGCTTCAGAGGAGCACTTCTGTGGCTGCCACGAGTCTGTTGAAGAGGATGTGTTCATCTGGATGAAAAGAATTATTTAGGATTTGTCTCCAATTGTCATTTAAAAAATGGATTAGGGAAAAGCATAATTAAAAGGAATAAAAAAAATGAATCCAGTTTTCCATTCCTTACCCAGTCAAAATGATTGATCAACCTGCAGCACTGCAGGTTCTTTAAGTTCGTTGGTAAAGGAATAGCTAATTACTTGCTGAGAAGAATGCTTTCTAAGGAATATTTTCTCTTTCCCAGATATTTAATTTGTGACCTAGTTAAAGCTTGTCTATCGATCTTGGAGGTGAAAAGCAAAGAAAATAATCTATTGGATCAGCTGTCTCTGAGGGAAAGGAAGTTTGGCTAGTACAGCATGGTTTTTAGAAAGATTTCACTTATGTTGGCTTTGTCATCGTTTTCTATTTTCAGCCCTAGACAGTTTGCTGAACCCCAGGGATTGTTTTTCTTTTTTTACCATGGTAATTCAGTATTTATAAGGAAGAAACGGTCCTGTATGTTAGAGCTTCATTCTTTTGTGGTTAGCTTTGAGCCATAGCAAATGTGAGTTTGCCCAGATGTAACATTTTTACAAATGGAGTGAAGGAAAAAAGATGAAGAAGAAAGGGACAAGGAAAAGCCAGTTATCTCTTAATGACTTTGGTGCTGGAAGTCGTTCAAATTACTCTTCCATCTCAGAGAACAAGACGTGAAAATGATTCTTGAAGCTAAAGACTTAGGTTGGATTTACGGAGCTTAGCTGGTTGCCAGCAAACTGTCATGGCGTGAAGTCTAATTGCATCTGCAAATGATGTAGCTCATCGATGAGCACTGAGAGGACCCAAGTTCTTCACTCCCAGACTGATGCCCAGCCTGACCTGCCACTGCAGAGCTGCTCCAGGGCTCAGATTTACTGTGGCTCCCTGTAGAGAACTAAGCCAAGCCTGCTGTTTTATTGGAAAATCTCCATTCAGACGCAAATAGAGGTCAATAATTGCTCAGCCAACTGTGTTTTTCTTGAACTTGCTACATCTACTACATGTATAGAGTATTTTAAGAGTTTCTCTTCAGTATCTGTCTTGGTTAAAGTCAAAGCACTTGACTATATGGTAATATTAAAGTAGAATAAAGCAAGTGCAGCTGGCTTCTTGGAGGACTTATGTGGAGCTGAGAAAGTACACTGGTACATAGACATGTCCTTGTTCCTTAAATTTCAAAGCTTTCTAGTTTAGATTCATCTTCAAACTCTAATATGATTTCTGCAGGACTTAAAGGCAGTAGAAGATGCACTGGCATATAGGACTGATATTGCCAGTTGTTTCTGTCTGTGAGATCATATATAGCAACATAAGAGGAAGTTACAGTGGAGACAGAAAGGCAAATAACTGTTAATCACAAAGGTTGTCCTTCCTCTAGCTTTATTTTAGCACTTGTCAGCCTGAATCAGTGCCCTGCTGGAAGGCAGCCCTGTTGGCTGGTGCCTGCTTCTACTCCTGCTCCCTGAGCGCATGGGGCCCATTAAGGAAGTGAGGGATGTGGTTTGAAGGAAGCTTCAGCTTTTTACATGTTTAATATCATTGCAAGTCTGAGAGGAAGGACAACTGAATTGGAAATCTTGTTTCTAGTGATTATTTTTTTTTTTTTCCCCAGCAATTTTCTCCCCTTCCTTTAACCTGATTGGATTAATCTGTCATCCAGAGTGCGGCACATTATCACCTGTGACTTTATCAAATATCAAGTGTGTATGCATTACGGTTTGAGGGGTGCTTAGCGGAGCTGAATTGTGGCTGTGCGGCTTTAGGCCACTTCAGAAGAATGGCTTCATGTTCCAAGCTGGCACACAGCCTGCCTTGTACCACGGATCTGGCAGGTTCTGCTTCAGTTCAAGGCATTTGTAGGAGAGATGGCTCTTGAGACACTTTTAGTTCCTCTGTTGTTGAAGTTACCATTAGTCAAATGTAGAACCTGCAGTTTTAACCCGTCCCATATTTAGTTTTACAGCTTCCAAGTTTAACATCTTTGGAAAGATCAAGGCTGGCAGGCAATGATGTAAGTTACTAGTTTAGGGAGAGTAATTAATCTTGTGTATTTAAATGCTCCTCTCATGAACTAGTGTGAAGAAATAATTTTGGAAGCCAATCTTTTTGAATTGTTTCCTACTTTCCCCCGAGTACATTTTTTAGTATTAAAAAAGTTGCCCTTTATATCTGTTTTAGCACTGAAAACCATCAGGTGGAGTTGTACAGATACTTTAAGTATAATCCTTTGGGTTGTGTTTTGCTTTTGTGAAGCTATCATCATCCCTGTAAATGTCAGTGGAAATTAGGCATTTATATTAATGGAGGCTCTCCCCCTCCCCTCCTGATTCTTAAAGGTGGGATTTTTGCATTGCATCAGTGATTCAGAAGCAAGGCTGAATTTCATCAGCGTTTCCTCTGAAGGAGGTTTTAGCTTGTTTGAGAGATCTTCTGGCAAGAAGTAATTGTTTACAGGGGTTCTTTAGAATCTAATTTACAATGAAACAAATTCAAATAATATGCAAAAGTAAAATTAAAAAGTGTATCAATTAACATACAAAAGTAGAACTACAACACACGTTCAGCTTAACAACTCCTTGGAGGGTACAGCAGCCCATGGAAGGGAAGCAATGCTAAGCATGCCAAGTGAACAGCTCCTAGGGGGGCAAGGAATGGGAAAATAAACTCAGGGCTCCTACTGAGAACCGAAGCAAGCAAGATCTTAGAGGGAACCTTGTGGATGAGGGGTGAAAGCAGCCTTGTGGTCTGTACCTGGAAAAGAGCTTGGTTTTGGATTGCTGTAGTGTAAGCATTAGATGAACAGAACGTGGTGTTGGGCATCTGGGGTTGGTAGTGGGGATTAGCATTATATTAGCAGCTGGAGGCTGTAGCTGAGCGCAGATCCCATTGTTCTTGGTGTTATGTCTCTACATATGATTATTGCACTGATTAACTAATGGACTTATGTAGTCTTTGTTACGCACTTTCTGAAAGCTGACACAAGAAAGGAGAGGTTATTCTTGCCCCATTGAGCAAAGGAAGATGAAGTGACTTTCCTGTAACACTGACTTTGTCTCACATTCCCAGGTCCTGACCTAGAAGCTGTCACTCATCTAAATCCATGCCTTACTATGGTGCATGGAGCATAAATATTGCCTGCTTCTGCAATCCTATGAGCAGTTAGGAAGATTCCTTGTTTCGGTTGTATTACTTCATCAAATACAGTGGTGCTGACTGCGGCCACCTTTGCCATGGAGGTGACATCCACCTGACACGGCCCCAGGACTTCAGGTGATGTCTTAGTGTGGGTTGCCTGTTTTCATCTTGCTGTGAATTCAACTGTGTGCTGTCCGGTCTTATTCCATAATGAACTGATCCGCTAGTGGAGTGGTTCATCCAATTAGTGAAAATGCAGCAGCTGAATCCAGAAGGGTTACGAGTGTGGGATGTTTGGCTTTGTAAGTTCTTGTGGGGGGGAAAAGAAAATGGGAAAACTTCTCTGCTGTACTGCCAAGCTTCAAAGGAAACGCACTGGTGCATGTCTGAATGCTAAGCACGTGATCAGGCACTTTGCTGAATCAGAGCTGAAGTCATTAGCATGGGCAAGGATTGTGTCCATATTTATCTCTCTGCACAACAGGTTAAATACACTCACATTTTCTCTTGAATCCATTTCAGCAGATTTTTATAGCTGTTTTCTTGGTATTGTTTTACGGATGTTGCTATGTATCTTGAAAGGTCTTGTATGCCAGCAGTGATGTCACTATTGAAAGTGTGTATGTATATATATATATCTATTCTAAATATACAACTTAAAAATTAACCTCAAGCAAATGACAGTTAGAGACTAAAGGTCTGTTTCTGTTCCCTGCAGCTCTGTCCCCCTGGACTGTTGTCAGTTCTCAGAGCAAGGGTGGGCTGGGTCAGTGTTTGGCAGTGGGACTGCAGGCAGGCGGATGGGGAAGGCACTGCTTTTTTCTCCTTGGAGCGGAGCTGTTTGGCTGCCTGACTGTGTGCCAGGGGCAGTGTGTCCTTGAAGGGAGATGCTGGCTGGTGTTACGTGGTTCTCAGACCTTCTGGGGCTGTCTGATGCCAAGGCTTAGGGAACCAGAGTGACTGGTGCAGCGGGGTGATAGCTGTCCTGGGAGCTGGGGCAGCAGGGACTGTTGGTATGCAGCAATGGAGAATTCCCTTTGCATTAATCACTGCTCAGCACTCCTTCTCTACCTTGACAGACCCTACGCTGACCATTTTGGATGATTGATGATCCAATACACTTCTTTTTTTTTTTTTTTTTTTAACTCTTCAAGAGTGTCATACTTGATGTCAGGTTTCAGCTCAGGCTATTTGTTTTATTCATTTCTCCCACTTCTGCTAGTATTTCAACTCCAATCACCTTTTCCTTTGCCTTTTTGCAGTACGCTGTGTATTGTGGCTGGTTCAGAAATGGGGTTCCTGTTCTGCTCACAGGTGCCTGCAATTCACTGAATGACTGAAGTGGTCGTTATATATAAAGGCTTGCAGTGGGCTTTAGGAGCTGTCTGGTTGAGAGGCACTGCGTGTAATGTGTTGTTATTAATATCGCTCATCGTGCTGAAATAGTTACCTTTTCTAGATGAATCATCGCTGGCATAGCATTATTCAGTATTTTGAAACTACCAGAAAATGGTGTTTTTCTAGGAGTAATATTCCCTCAGCACATTAGTTAGTAAATGTCACACACAAATTGCTCATGATTTTCCTTAGATCAAAGGCATATTTCAAAATAGCTACAATATGATTTTTTGCCTTCAAAAGAGAATGTGAGAGTCAGTGTGAGATACATCCTATGGAAGGAGCTGTCTGGGATAAATCAGATTATTATGAGGGATGTGTAAAAGGAAGGACAATTCCTATTTGAGATCACAGATGTAGTCCCTGGTCTTGAAAGATGAAATATTCCACTCTGGTGCATGGTACTTGAAGGGCAGAGTGAATGCTATGATTGCAGCCATTCTCGATAGCAACATGGGGAAAACTGCTTTCCACTTCGCACCCAGGCACGCACACCAACACATAACTGATTACACTGTCATCTTTCTTTCCCTTTTTTGTTCCTTTCTACTATCACATCAACAGGCAACGCTAATTACTTGCCATGCTGTATTGTAGAGTGCAAGTGGAATGTGAGAGGAAAGAATTCTGTGTTTTTAATAGTGGGAGTGGAGCTAGGTGCTGCTGTGTCAGTGTTATTAAAGCTGAGGATTTACTGCAAATATTAGAGATGGTTCCAGCCTCCTTGTTTCCATGTGAAATCCTTGGTTACTTCAACACGTGGGCAGGAATGAAAAAGACATGAACATGGGATCTGAGACAAGCATCAAGTGGTTTGGACTTATGGGTAAGTCCAGGTGTTGACATGAATAAAGGAAAGAATTGGGATGCTTACAGGCTGAAAGGTTAGAGTTGTAGACCTTAGGGTTGTAGGGATATGAGCTGGCATGGGATGTGCAGAGTTACCACCTGGAAGCTGGAGGATGTGTCCATGCTGAGCAAGCTTTCTGCCCCTTGCTCTGGGTGTGGATGATGGCTTTCCAGATGTTGATGTTATCACTGCCAGGAAGTGCAAAGCCAGGTTAGAGGGCTAATGTGCTCTGGCATGGCAGTTTGTGTCTTTATCAACAAAGGGCGGTTAAAATAGGTGATTTAATAATTGTTGAAATTTCAATGGTGGAGAAATGTGTTTAAATGAAGGCTTATTTGAGATTGCATAGTGAATGCATGGCCGAGTGGAATGGAGGCAGCAGTCTGAGACCCAA
Source organism: Callipepla californica brunnescens (assembly GCA_023055505.1). NCBI lineage: Eukaryota > Metazoa > Chordata > Aves > Galliformes > Odontophoridae > Callipepla > Callipepla californica. The sequence goes on along the minus strand of JALIRH010000028.1, from coordinate 6,305,609 downwards.
ATCATCTCCCTGCACCCACAGCAGAAATCATTCCACATGGGTCCTGAAGTTATTAGCAGCTGTTTCCAAACTGAAAGCTGCTTTCAAAAATTGGAGCATAAAAATAAGCTTTCTTCCTCCCCTCTCGCCTAACAAATACCTCAGATAGAGAGGAATGGAGTATTAGGGAAAGCAAAATATTCCTTTTTATTTAATCCTGTAGCAAAAAATACATCCCTCTTAAAACCACACAACAAACAGAAAACCTGTGCTGCTATAGATCTTGTTACTAAAAAGGAGTCTATCCAAGCAATCTGTCCGCCTGCCTTTCTTGCTGTGCTGGTACTTTTCTGAAACTGTTGAGTCGGCATTTTTATTCCTCCCCACACTCTATATCCAGAGTAAATGATGCCAGACTCTATCAGCTATCTGGACATCTTTCCCACACCATTTTCAATCTTGGCTGGGGGTGGAGAGGAGAGGGAAGCTATCTGCTTCATTTTAGAGATTGAAGCAATTCCCTACAAGGAAGCTGTAGAGATCGTCTCAATTTCACACATGTGGGATGGAGAATGCATAACTTTGCCATTGAGACTCCCTGCAAAATTCTCCCCTTGTGCTTATGTTGATGCTGTCAGAGGATCATCTACCTGCATTTTGGGCTGGTAAAGCATAAGGCCTTCATTTACCAGCTGATTTCTCAGAGAGAAGTAGAGGGTGAAGTGCATCATGAGGAGCACTACTGGGCTGAGTAGTGTCAATTACTGTGAGTTGTGGTCACCTAAGCCACCTCATCCCTAAAGCCCCCATCTGCCTGCTATGCTGGAACTGCCTGAGGCCCTGGGCCAGCAGCAACCGTCTGCATTACCACACTGCAGCTTCAAAAGGTGAGACCAGATAGTCTGCTGAGAGAAGGTCCTAGGTTTCCCTTTATTTGGAAGTAACTTTGGGAAAAGTTGATTTCCATGAAGGGAAAAGGTTCTTGCATGTGCCGTTCTGTGAGCGCAGCGTGCTTTTATAGCAAGCAGAGCCCGTTTGTCCGTGTCACCTTAACATTTAGTTTCTGCTTGCTGATATCAATTAAGGAGGAAATTCATAAAGGTCAGTTAGTGGCCTGTTATTCACACAGCCCCAGAAATTATGGGTAGCTCCCAGGAAGAACAGCTTGTTTCTTCACTGGTGGTGTAGCTGTCTGAGTTTTGAACTCTGCTGCTGTTAGTTCAGTTCCCTGGGCTTTTAGCCAAGGTGGGCTTCATTCCACCTTCAGGTGCAAGACCCAGATGGCATCCTCCTAGAAATTAAGACTGTGGTCCCATTCCATTTCACTTTGGCAAATGCTACTCGCACTGCCTCGGATCTTTTATGTATAAATCTAAATAAAATAGGAATAGTCAAATAAAGCTTTTCTGCCTGTTGGTGGACAGGTGGCACAATCTTAAGGAGCTTAAAGGCTTTCTCCTCTCTTTCGAAATAGTCATTTCATTCTATTTTTAGAGTTGGAGACCGTCTCTGTCTATACCCGCTCAGAGAGTTGTCCTTTACCCAAAGTATGTAAATAACAGCCGGCCTTGCTGGGAAAACAGACTAAAGCTCCTCAAGTCCTGCACAAGTGGGATGTGTCTGCAGTGATGACAGAGCCCTGGGTGGGGTTTTTCTTTTGGCAAGAGTGCATTTACCTCCTAGCTTGGTGCATCCCTTGGCTGTGTGTCCCAGTGAGTGGGCAGCCCTTGCAGTCATTCCTAGTGCATTCGGCTCACGCCACATCTCAGTCTGGGAGTCCCTCATTTAGCGATTTATGGGCCATGCCAGCGTAATTTAGTGTCTTAATACTGCTGGTCAAGGACCATCAACGTCTTCTAAGCCTCTGTTGTCCTTGGTAGGGAATGGAAGCAGAACCTGTTCGGAGTCAGCTTTCTGGGCAGCTGAGGGACAGATGCGTTGAAGGCAGAAGAAATAAACATCCTTGGAGATGAAATTATTTTTCTGCTGGAGAAAATAGTCTTTAAAAACAGCATTAAAACAAGTAGCGGGAGGGAAGGATGGTTCAGATACCCACTCTGTGGCTCTCTGTTATTCCCTGGAGGCAGTAACAGTGCTCAGGTGTTGCAGAGTAAATGAGTGGGCAGGTGGCAGCTCTCGAGCAAGGCTGTCCTCAGAGTTTGCTCACTGTCCAGCCATCCTGGGCATCGTTTCCATGCTCAAGGGCAGGGAGAGAAATGAAAACCCAAGTGCTTTCAGCAGCATCTGCACTTTGGGGTAAATATGCATGGATTTACACTTTTGTGCTTAACTCTCCTTTCAAGGCAGGTGTAACTTTTTATAAAAGCAATGCCAGCACTTTGCATCACCTGTTCAGAAGTCTTTCACATAGTGCCTAGCCTGGCTCATGTGGCATGGCAATGAAAAAATATTTCTTAATTATTTAAGGGCCCTCATCAGGAGTTCTGGCTTTCTATTAGTACAAATGGAAAGAAACCCTACCTGAAGAGAAAACAGCAGCTTAGGTAGTAGGAGAGAACTGATTTTTGTGAGGGGGGAAAAAAGTAAAGGTGCACTTAATTTATTTGGGGTTTACCTGAGTGCATCTCTTCCTTGCAATATGTAGGGATAAATGGTATCATATCCTCTCAGAATGATTTGGGGAAGGTTCATTCCCACTTTTGCTCACAGATAGGAGTATGCAGGTCCTGAAAGGTGGAGGGTGGTGCAGCTGGGCTCAGGTCTCGAGCTCCTCAGCCTTTCTGATGAGCAATCACCAGTCCCACCAGGACTCTTGTCCCTCTCAGTGGGTATTGACTTGTTTGTCTGAATGCTTTTATCTCCATTTAGATGCTGAGTGGGTTTTGCACAGGATGCAGCACAGTGGATGTTCGCGTGTGATTGCTCTTAGTTGCTTCTAATAACAAATATGTTCATGACTGTCATTATTTACAGCAACAGGGAAACCTTCTCCTGCCCCTGCTCCCTGTTCCTCCTGCCCTGTGCCCACCACAGCTCACAGTGTGGTTACTTCATATGTTTTCAGGGAAGTTTTCCTCCTGTTGAACTCTGCTCCTCTTCTGCTGTTTTGTAGCAGCGAGTGCAGGCCAAGGACACCCAGAGAAACCATTTGTTTTGTTTTGGAAGTGGTTTTCTCAAGTTGGGTGTGACAGGATGAAGAACACGGCTCTGGCTTTGAAATTTCTGATGCAGTAAGAGCAGGGCATTTTTTTTTTCACTCTGCTTTCAATGAGAAAATTTCAAGGAAAGAGGTGAGGACTGCTTTATCTTCCTTGATAGGAGAATATTAAAAACACAGGAGGATGCTGTGAGAACGTGTAACCTTCATTGCTCTGAATCCAAAGAGAGGCAGTAGATAAAGTGCTGGTGCCTTTGTCCTATTAGCTGCTCCTGTTTACTCTGCTGTGCAAGTCTGTTGAGGTGTTTAATGACTTTCCACATCACCATGGGGACACAGAGACAAGAGAAGCATTCATTTCCAGTCTTCTCCTCTTTTTATTTATTTTTTTCCACTCCTCTGCCTCACTTTTTTTTTCTTTGCTAGTCCTCCTTTGTATCTGTCTGTCTTCATCCACATGTAACGTTTCTATTGAGTTTGCTGCACATCTGTGAGGCAGCATGCAGGTAGCAGTGAGAGGTTCTGTGCAGTGTGAGGGAGTGGGAAGGCTCCAGCCAGGGATGCTGCAGCAGGTACATAGGTCTGAGATGCACAACAGCCCTATCCTGAGAGCTTCTCCAGCTCCTCATGTTCTGGAAAGTTCAGAGCTCAGCCTATTGCCCATACTGGCTCCAGCAGGTGTGGGCAATGTGAAGCTGCCTGGTAGTGAACCATTCCCACAGCAAGGACTGACTCATGGCAAGTTCCCTGTGGATCCACAGCCCTTAGAGCTCATGGAGGTATCAATATTGGCAACCTGTGGTCTCATTGTAAATAATGAAGCTAGTCTGGACCCTAATAACATTTAATGGCTCAGTCCATGGCCAGTGTTAGAGATGTGGAGTGGAAGGCACCAAAAACATCTTGAGGAAATGGTGCGTGTTCCAAGAAGTGAGAGTTTTTTCAAAACCAAATTATTTTTTCTACAAGGAGTCTGTTTCAATGATAGTTCCAGCTGGGAGTAGTTGAAACAAATCATTTAGATTTTGTTTTGATATCGCTTCACTGTTTTGATAAAATAAGAAGTGCCAACTGCATTTATTATGACAGTTCACACTATAATAGATACAAATGTCTGTGGACAGTGTTTTGTAATATATTCTGCTTTGATGTATCCGAAAGGGGCCATTTCTCCATTAAAATGTGATGTTGCAACACAGTTGAAATCAAATATTTTAAATAACTAATCATCTCTGGAACTTTAATTTGAAGAGAAATGTAAAATCTCAACACTTTTTTTCTATGAGACATAGGAAGTCAGTTTGCTATATTCTTCCATCCAAGTAATTTGGTTTCGGAGAAAGGTGAGAAATAACCTCCTTGACAATTCTGAAATAACTTATTCAGCAGATTAGAAACTGATGGAACTTGTCCTTCTGCAAAATCAAGTGCTGGGGTAAGGCCATGCATGTACTCGTGAATATGGGAATGAATGTGTATATTATCACTTAGCGCTTGACACTGAGATCTGCCCCCTTCTGTGCTAAGTATTGCACATTCCTACAGCTTAGAATCTTGGTGAACAAGGCAGGTGAAAGATACAGATGTACAGGCACAGCAGTGGTGTTTGAGACCTGCTCTGTGGTACATTTGCTAACCCACACTTGGAATTGCAGGGAGGAATCTGGCATTGGGAGAAGTGTGCTGGCATCAAAATAAGGAGCCCCAGTGAGCTGCTGGCTGGGTGAGTCCTCAGCCCTTCCAGCAGGCAGCTGTGGTGCTGGTGGTCCCATCAGCCTTGAGGTGGAATAGAAGTTGTCCTCATGTCACCCGCGTCCTCGTTCTGCACCGCAGCCGTGCAGCTGGAGCTTGAAACAGAGCCTGGACTGCTCACTGATTTCAGAAACTATTGAAGGCTGCACTTATTTTAAGTGTTCTGGTTATTTTATATGGCAGGATGGCAACAAAGTGAGTTGTGAGCCCCTTTCAAAGAATAACCCCAGTGTACGGCAGAGTACAAAGGCTCGCTAGGAAGGGACGGTAGTTCTCCCATTCTATATCTGTTATCTGAGCCAGTGCTATTCCAACACGAGTCTATTTTGTCAAGTACGTTGCTTGAAAGACCCTGAATCAAAACATGAGTTATTTATGCATACATAAAATTAATCCTCAAATGATTAGCTGAAGTATGCATCTGTCCTGCAAGTAATTGTCAGTGCTATTATAATAATGAGAGGCAAAGCCAGGAGAAAATTCTGCTCTTAGTTATTCTGTTAGAGAATGCGGCTGCTAGTAATGAAATAATAATTAATTCACTGGGTTATACGTTTGCTTTATTTATGGATGTACTCTTTACTTATACATATTTTTATTACTTAATATTTAAAATGCACTAAGGGCACGGGAGGCACAGCAGCAGTGCCTTGTGCTGCTCCAACCCTGTGCTGTGATGCTGTGCAGAGGCAGCAGCAGCTGTTGGCTGCGGGGTCGGATCCCTGAGCTCCTGTGCCTGCTCTGCAGTAACCTAGAAGCTCTGGGTGGGAGTGATGTCAGAGCTTTGGATTCATCGGGAAGGGGCAGCATGTGGCCCAAAGCTGTGCTGCTCCTTGGGCTGAGCTGCTGTGTCCTTCCTGAGCATGTGTAGGCTGGGCTGAGAGGCATTGAAGTCATGAAACGTGTTATGGGAAGTAACACTGCGTGGAAGTGTCCTTTTATTTACCCCTTCTCTTTTTAAAGCTTTCAGAGCTGAATTTTGAAGCTTTCTTCCCCTTTTTGCTGAAGCAATGGGGAGTTGGAAACTCGCTCCTAATCATTTTTGCATTATTTTTTCCTCAGAAAATCCTTGAATCCCAAAAAACTCTGACATGAAAATACCAAGTCATCACCAGTGCTGTGGTGTGGTAAGACTTCAGCGTTGTCCTTTGCTCTCGTTTGCCCATAGATGTACCTGAGTGTATTTGTACAAGTTAAGGGATTTGATTAATCAGACGTTGAGGTTTAAAAAAAAAAAAAAATGGAGGCAGAAATCTATCTGCAAAAATTGCTAGGAAAACAGGCTCCTGGTGGGTATTCTTATTTCCCCCATGAGCTTTACAGTCTCATCTCTGTGTGGAAATGAATGCGTGCAGGCCACTAGCCTGAAAGCAGTGCTGAGTGAAGCAATGATGTGTCTTAAACAGTAATATTTCATGGCAAATCATCTGCTCTGAAATGGGGACAAGATGATGGCATTTTTTTTCACCTAACTGCATCTCTTCTCTATCTTTCTTACCTTTCTTTTTTGGAAACCTGGTTCAGATCTGACCTGGGTCTTGGTGGCTGTGCTGGGCTGGTTTGGGAAGGGGGTTTTAGCCAACTGGTGAACCACAATTTGCTTGCGAAATGGAAAGCTGCTTATGGCAGAGAATGGCAGGCACTTGGAGCTCTGAATCTCAAGTAACTGAGTAGTGTGTAGAAGTCTGTGCAGTTTGTGCAGGGAGCGAATGCAATCCAGTGTCTGTCAACTCAGTGTCCTGAGAACAACTCATTTTGGGACGGAGAAGGGAACCCGTTATCATCAGTTCTTTTGTTTTCTTCATCACCCCATGCAACCTCTTCAGAAGTTCCCTTTTTATAACAAAAGCACTGTTCCAGCTGCTGCTTCTGAAAACATCTGTAAGGTTTTTTTTAAACAGATCTTTGGAAGTTTAAATATTAAAATACTTTTTTTGGAAAACCATCCATGACACAGGATTGCAGGGTGAAAAAAATGAAGCCGTGGCAATGACTTTTTCCTTGTGAACCCTATTTAAGCACTGAAACCAAAAGATAAGTCAGAAAAAAATTCTGAGAACACTGCTTAAATTATTTTTTTTCAGCCTCTGTGGTAAGGAAAAAACTGTCACTGTCTTCAAACTTATGCCACTGGGTGCTATGACATGCAGCACTGGCTGCCTTGGGAGGGCACACTGGCTGCTTTGCCTTGGGTGGGCTTTCCTCTGGCTGTGACTTTTGGAGGGATAATATTACCAAGGCAAAACCTTTCCAACAACATCCTGCAGCTGATTTAGGTGTTAAGGGTTTATTCCCAGTTCCCTGTGAAGCATCAGGGACAGGCCATTGCTTGAGGCTGTGAGCCAGGTGCTGTGTACCAACAGCCTCACCCTGTGCTCAGACCTGGAGAGCTGAATGCACGGCTGCTTGCCACCTTGAATCGCACTGAATAGCTCCTAACCTTCTCCTTTATTGCTACTGGTTTAGATGAACACGAGGTGGGTGTGTTGGGGGATGACTCCAAATCACCGATCCCAGGGCTGTGGCTGTGGGGAGGGAGAAGGGTTCGTTCCCCATCCTGCCCACCCTGGGCAAGCATCTCCTGCTCTGTCACCTCTGCACAGCCACTTGCTATTTATCATCTGCTCCAGTAAGGAGTGAAGGGAAAAATAACCCTGTGCTGATGTTGTGAGCTGTATTGTCTGTGCTATTTATTAGCCTGAATATTTGTGCTTGGTAACCTGGGCACAACACATTGATCGTGGGGCTCTCTGCCAACAGAAGGTGGGGAGGTGGAGAGGCATTGGCTGGCGGTGGCAGTGACTCAGCAGGAGCTGCATGCTGGAGCCCTTACGTGCCCAGGAGAGGCAATTGCAGAACCCGTTTGAAAATGCAATTTGCAGGAAGGCTTCCTTTCAGCTTGGCAGAACTGTCGCTGCGTTGATTGTAGTGGGTTTTGCATTGTAGCTTTTGCAAATCTGTCTCGTCTCAAAATAGTCCAAAAGGTTCATTTCACCTCCTGCTCCTGCCAGAAGGGGTCTGGATATTTGTGCGTGTGTGTTTTTTATCTCCAGCCCTGCAGCAGTTTCAAAAGCTAAGCAAATGCTAAGTGCACGTACTTAAAAGGTGGTGTTGTTGTATTTTTTTTTTTTTAATGCTCCTTTGGTTTAAAAAAAAAAAAAGGTAAATGAGAACAAAACAGAGTAGAAGAAAGCTGTTCCATGTAGAATGGAAAGAGAAAATGCAGTGAAATAAGATACTGAAAATGAAATGCCCCCAAATGTCTCCTCTGCAGACAGAAGAATGTCCAAACTGCAGCCCCCTTTTCTTGGATTTTTTTTTTTCCATCTCTTTTTGGATTTTGGAGATGCTTAGTTTATAGCAGGCAGGTGGATGGCCCACTGTACTTAGTTATACTGTGACAAAGCACATCAGGGTCACTTAAAATGATACTCCCATGTAAGCTGCACAAACAGCTTTTCAAGGAACATAGGCAGAGCTGGTTAGCACCCTATGGGAAGTGGCACTGCCACTAACACACCCCTAAAGTGTCAGGCATGCTGCTTCTGTGACTTATTTCCATGGCTTTGTGCTGCTGCTTCGAGAAGCCATTGCAGTTCTTGAGCTTATCTATCATGGGCATGAATAAGCACTGTGTCCCAAAGAGGGCATGGTGTTGAAGACTTTGGGCTGTGGTGTTGCTGAATGGGCAGCAATTGTTGAGGAGTGGCTGGCTGGTGCTGACTGCAGGCAGGTATCTGGCAGCCAGGGCCTCCAGCGGGGTGGGCTCTTCTCTCCTGGTTGCCCCATCCTACAAATGCTGCAGAAGCCTTCTGCCATCAGCGGCTTTTCCACCATAGGGAAATCCCTCTGAGACCACTTTGGATGGGGTTATGGCTCCACTGCGTTGCCAAGAGCATTGCCAAGTGACCAGATGGCACCGGAGAACCAGGTTTTAAAATATTAGTCAGAAAGCCCGTCTCCTCCTCCCCTTCAATTCCTTATTCGGCTGCTGGCACAGGGAAGACATTGTGTTCCAAGAGTTGGATGCTTGTCAGTGTCCTCACCTCCCTCCCACCCACCCCCATCCACCCCCACGCCCCAGGCAAGCTGCTCAGGCTGCAGATGTGCTCTGTCTTTAGGCAGCTAGTACCAGTTACTAAGAGATTTGTATTCAAGAGAGGTTCGATTTGTATTGCTCTCTTTTTTTTTTTTTTTTTTTTTTTTTTAGTGTACCTTGTATTTAATTTGGCAGAAAGCTCTGTTGAAGCTGCTTTACCTTTACTACATTATTATTCAATTGTATTTCCCTTGATGAAAAGCCTGGCAGTCTGTTGCTCAGTGACAGATGTGCTAGCTTTGGTTGAATCACCACCACTAGGCTTATTATCAGTTTTACTAATGTTTGCTGTTTTACACTATAACAGGTAGGGTGATTCATTCAGTCAAGGCAAACACACAGACACATATGCACACAGTGATTCAGATACCCAGCCACATGCATACACAGAGGTGAATCAGCCTGAAGCAATCCTTACTTGATGCAGAAATGTTCCTGGATCCCGTGCCTGTGTGTGCCCTCCTTGCCAAGCAGCCACCCGTGAGTAAGGCCCCGTTGCTGCAGGACATCCGTCACAGGACAGAAATCTTTGCTCACCACAAACAGCTCTGACCAGTGCCTAGGGCCCATACGTGTGAGATTAATGAGATGCTTCTTTGGTTAATTCAGGTTGTAGGGATTGGTATCGCTCAATCTGTGAGTCCTGCTGTTTGCTTTGTGCAAATGACTTAGCACAGCACCTGCTGCACACGGAGCTTTCCAGTTTCCCCCGTGTGTGGCATGGGTTTGGGAATGTTGTAAGTTGACTGTGTGGGTTAAGCTTAGTGTGGACCCAAGCCTATTCCAGCAGATGAAGCTCCTCGTGCTCTGCAGAGACCGTGCTGCATGCTAGGTCTGTGGGTTCAGCAATGGAGCCCTGCCGAAGGTCTGGGTGCTGGCAGATCCCATCACAAGATCTCCATATAGCATCATATACTATCTTAGGTCTATAAAATAACCCGAGTATGTCTCAGATTCAAGTGCCCTGGCTTCAGAGGAGCTCGAGCTAGTCAATGGGCTTCTCCCTGCAGTGACTTGGTGCTGCTCTGGGAGGATCAGACCAGTGTCATAACCCAGTTCAATGCTCCGGAGTGTTGTTCATTGCAGTTTTCTGAACTCACAATGTCAGGGAGCCCAGAATATTTGTGGATTTATTTCTGTACATCCACCCACTGAGAAATGGGGGGATGTTCTGAGTTATGTACATCTGTGGAGGCTGTGAACCATAGCCAGGAGCATCCCAGGAGTGGGTTCTGTGCCACCCCCTGGGCCTGCTGCCCTCCATGTGTCCAGATGGAGCTGGCCATGTGGTGGAGTGCAACAATGGAACAAGAATGTTTAAAGTGAGAAAACTCTGGCTTCGTATCTGGTGCGATTTTAATGCTTAAGATGAGGCAGTTTATATACAAACTGGTTTCTTTAATTAAAACTCGTGAGGACTAGCTGTAAAATAACGAATGTCTTACTCCACCATATTGAAAGTTTGTCTAATGAATTCTTTGCCTTGTCTGCCTCTGTTTCCACCTGACATCCTGTATTCATTCACAAGGTGTTCCTCTTAATGAAAACAAGGTCACTCTCCCAGCATTTGATGGCAAGAAAGGAAAAGGTGATAGAACTGCTGCCTTACAGCGTGTTATTTTTTACTTCTTCCCTAATTGCAAAGAACTTCCATTGATGTAGAGAGGACTTCTACTTGAATAGCAGAGGAGAATAGGTGCCAGATCGGACCACAGGACAAATTGGACTTCAGTCCAGATATTCAGTTTCTGTTATCGATTTTCCACTTTTGTCTGTCATTGCCTTATGGGACAATAGTACTTGTTATAAGGAGGAAACATTTCTTCTTTTCTGCTTATAGGCTGATGTCTAATACTTATTAGTAATATTGATGTTGCATGCAGAGTCTAAATTTGAGATCTGAACCCTGCAGCTCTGCACTCTGTACAGAAACATAATAGGAAAGGGTGCCTGCCCTGATAAATAGACCAGCCACAGGCAGGACAAAGAGCGAGAGAAGGAAAGTTTTAGGAGATTTCCTTAGAGATAGGAGATGAGGAAGAAATGCAGGGTTTTTTTCCACACTGAGTCTTGGGTTGTGGCAGAAGTAGACCTTCAGAAACACCTTGTCGAGTGGTGTTGCAGATGTGCTAATTAAGGACTGATTTCTTCATGGAATTTAGGAAAGAACCATTGATTAGGACCAGTCCAGAAAGTCATAGCTTCTGTCCTCTGAAGCTGAGCTACCAGACCCTGCTCTTGCAGTAGGGGAGATTCAGATGAACTAATTCTTCCACTGTATTTTCCTCAATAGATTTGCTTCTCTTTCTCTATTGACATATTGGTGGGATTTTACAGCTTCTTTCCTGTTTCACTGTGACCCTGTGGTTGGAAAATATTATGCGGTGTAAGTTGTCATAGCTCCTTCCTGATCTGGTCCTAAGAAAAGTAGTTCTCCCATCATATCCAAGAGCTTCAGGAGGAGCTGACCTGCACTGCAAGGCTTTTTCCAAGAAACAGCCTGATGGATAACTTTGAACTACGTGTTAGTTGAAGGGAAACAAGAACACAGCCTGCTCACAAGCTGCAATGAGCCTGAAGTGAATCTGACTAGGAGGAGAGTGACTGTACCAAGTGGGACATGTGACTGGAAGTCCTGGAGACATCCACCTGATAGGGGCACTCAGCACATTCACCTAATTCCAGTGATATTTCTTTAATAAAAGTAAAGATGGCTTGCTGAGCAGAGACTGAAAAAGGATTAAAGGCATTTGCATTAATAAATAGAGATGTTATAATGGAGAATGAATGTTCTTTGATATGGATCTTGGCAACATTAGAAGATGCTAGGTACCATGCCTCATTATCTCCAAGAGGTTAAGGGGTGAGCCTGGGACAAGGGGAAGTGATTTATGCAGCAACTTTGTCAGAGATATGAGAATATGTATGAAATAAGAAGACTCAGAGAGACCGTTAGTAAGAATCTCCCAGGATCCCAAGGTCTCACATTGTGCTAGGTTTCCTGACTGTATGCCATGCAAGTGCTTGCTTCCTCTGTGATGTCCCATCTTGTTTGTTTGTTGTAGATATTCTTTCTTCTTCCACTGGCAGGTGTTATTCCATAGGGCTGGTTAATTCAGGAGACAAGGGAGGATTCTTTCATTTGAGAATTTCTCTCCCTTTCCTTCCCCACTGAGGAGGTGAAAAGGACAAAATGACATCATCAGGTATAACGTGATGAATGTTGAATGGCTCCAGTGTTTATTAAGCCATCAGGGACAAATGAATGGATATATGGTTCTCTTCTTCATTTGTGTGAACTGAGAATCATGCAGGTGTGCATCTCAGGGAAGTTTCAGGCTAGGAGCTCTGCTACCCCAGGATGCTGCTAGCACAGCAACCTGCTATTGGTAGCTGCCCATCCTGGCTCCTTCAGAGAACTTCCCTCTGCTCTGTCACTACCATGTAGCACATCTGTGATGTCTGGAGTACTTGCTGATAGAGGAAGGGAAGGACTCGAGACCACATTTGGTATCTCACAGAGAAAGTGGTAACATTCAGATCCCTAATACTGTACATTGCATAGTGCCTCCTTCACTCTAACCCCATGTACTTTGTAATATGTAGGAAGGGAATCTTTACAAGTAGCAGCTATGTAGGAAGGGGATCCTTACAAGTAGCAGTGAGGACCCAGGCATGCACAGAGGGGACTCCTGACATTGCCTGCAGCTGAGCATCTCAGCTGCCAAGTCGAAAGCTCTTTGCCAGATGCTGCTTTTCCAGCGCAGGACCACAATACCTTGAAGCACTTGTTAGAAGGAGTTTTCTGATTGCTTTTGGTTATTGTGTCTTTCTGATCTCATTCAGGAGCGTTTCAGAGCATTGCTCATGTGAAGCAGGCACTATTCATGCCTTGTGAAAGTGATACAGTGAAGTCACGGGACAAGTAGCAGTGTTAGAGCTGAATGGTAGATGCACAATAGATGAGAGATGAAAGATGAGGATGGCACTGAAGGCTACATTTAAGGAAAGGTTGTAGATCAACGTCTCTGACACTAATTTTGTATTAGAATCACTGGAAAGAGACATAAAACTGGTCTCCTCCGTGAGAACAGCTTTTGGCCAGGAGGAGCAAAATATGATTTTAACTCCTATGTTTTAGAAAAAGATTAATGAGAAAGGACTTTATAAAGCTTGTTTCTCCGGGAAAATGAAGCTTACTTGAGAGTACTGTCTGGCTTTGTGCTTCTCCCGATTATCATTTGAAAGCAACCCATTTGAAAACAAAATCACAGAAAAATAGAGCCTTAAAAGCTATTGATTTTTACATATTTTTCTATAAAGAAGCAAGTGGGCAGCGGAGAGAGATCTAAATAAAAGAAGTAATCTATTGATGGAGAAGCTGAGTCTTAGCTCAGATTCAGAGAAGCCACAGGAAGGAGAGGAAAAGCCAGTTGTCATCACATCCACTGCTGTGGGACAGTGGACAGCATGGCTTTCCCTGAAGTGCAGAGAACTAAGGGTGCCCATTAAGGGAACATTCAAATAATCTCCACTTCTGCACTCAGAAGATCTCAGTACAGCACAGGCTGGTCACAACCTTCACTTCTCTGCTTTAGAGCAGGATATCAAGCACCACCAACAGGAGTTAAGCACTTAATTCTCATTCATATTCTATGAGAAATTGGGCCCTGGACCACGTCATCTCCTTTCAAACCTTCCCATCTTTTCCCACCTCTGCTGCCCTAGGCCTGTCAATATGTTGTGTTATCCAGAATGAAGCTAGCAGGTAAAGTTAAAAATAAATTAATTGAAGCGTGAGGGAAATGTGCAGAAGGATCTTTGCACCTTTGTGTATTATTTTCTTTTTTTTTTTCCCTTCCTGTCTCTACATTCGAGGAGGAGTATAAAGAATGTGAACAAAAGCACATGAACTTTTCATGTTAAAGATGTTGTTGTCTGTGATCATGTCCCCATCAGTGGTATTGGCCTTTCTCAGGGTGCTTCTGAGAAGTTGCTGTCCAGCCTTGTAAAAGTTAAAGTTCCTTTAGAGGGTCTTGAGCCTTATTTAAGGTTGTCTTGATTAAAAAAAGCTGTTGCAAACTGTTGTTTGCAGAGATGCTTTGGATACTTAGGATCTTCAGGAGTTAAGAACTTCTTTTAACTTTTTTTTTTGCCTGTGACGAGCTGATGCCAAGCACCCAATTATGTTTTTGTTTTTTTTTTAATCTCTCTTCCCTTTTTCTTCTCCGCCTCTTCCTCCAACCATAATCAGGGACACCTGGAAACAATAAAGACTTGTTTGTTTGGTTCGTCCTTCTCCCCTTTATTTTTTCGTGTATTTGATGTTGAGAAAGCAAGGCTGTTAGAGATCCATTAAGCAGTGTTTGTAGCGGAAGGAAAGTATTCTATCTGGTTTGAGGAAGATAAGGAACATAAATCGAACTCACCCTACATCTAAACATTCCTGCAAATAGCTGCAGAGGAGACAGACGTGCAGTCTCTTTTGCTACGTGCTGAGTGCACCATCTTGCCACCACTGGAAGCCAGAAAAGCTGGAGGATTGGGATCAGAAACTTCAGATTAGAGTGATGAGCAATTTTCCAGGCTTAAAACAGCTGTTTTAAATCCATTCCTTCACTTACTACTCTTTTTCTTATTCATGGAGTGTCCTCCCTGTCTACCTAAACAAGGAGGCCAGTGTGAGTGATCCATTTGCTGACTGCATCCACTGAGGGTGAAGCTGGCCCACCAACACCAGCTTTCTCAGCCTTAGGGAAGTAGGCAATACAGTCTGTCCTCTAATTTGTATTCAGAGCCCTTTCTATGGTTGTGGTGGTTGAGGAAGTGGAGCCAGGTCTCATCTCAGCCACATGTTTTGTCTGCATCAATGCTGGGGAAGCATAAAGGAATGGTGATGCAACAAGGCAGCAACGGCATGCTTCTGCTCCACGCAGCCTTTCACTTTGTCTATTGCTATTTTGGAGCATGCATGGAACTGGCTTGATGGTGGGTTGTCTGTGCTGTTTTATCTCTTTCATGTGCAATTCCAGATGTTTTGTTAATGATGTTGTTCATGGCTCATAGGGGAGGACATATGAAGGGTCTCTCTTAGGAAGCAGCCCACGGTACCAGCTCCCCTGGCTTAAGTGATACATTTATCTTCCAGTCAACTTCATGTGAATTAGAAAGACCCTCAGGTGTGTCCAGCACAACTAGAACTGGAATGATTAGTAATGAAAATCTTCTTTGCTCTTGTTTCAATGTCTTGGAAACCCAGGTCAAAAAATCATCTACTCTTTCAGAAGCAGTGGGCAAAGTGTGTGCAACATCTGCAGGATTCGAGCTCATAACTGAGTTCCTAGGTATGTAAATCAGTCCCCTGATGAATTATAAATATTCCTTGGATTTAATATGCAGTATAAGGAACTGTGGTCAGCTAACAGGGCACAGCCTCTCACTGAGTAATCAAGATTACTTTTTAACTGGAAGAATTGTGTAAGTAGTATATTGCTGTTGGGTGGGTGGCTGTGTGTAATTGTGAATTAGAGACTCCACACTCAACCATTGTGGAAATCAGAGGTGTACCCATGGGAATGCAGTGCATTCATTATGCCCTGCATTCAGTATCCTTCCCCAGCTTCTTTCTGCTGCAAGGTCCCCCTTCTGAATACCTGCCTGAAAGTTATTCTTTGTTCAGTTCATAAAATATATTCCCCTGTAAACTTTTATGGCCCTAAGCTGGTCCTCTTTGAGTGACAGGCTGGAGCCACATAGTCACTGGGGCTCCATCTTGCAGAGTGATGTTTGGGAGTGATACTGGGCAGTGGGGAGAAACAAAGGATTTTAAAGGAATTTGTCAGTAGAAATACTGAGAACTTTAAAAAGTCAAAGCATCCCATTAATCTCTTCCCAAAGACAATCTAATACCAATTAGGAGTTAGATTTGGAGTGTATTTCTTGGCACGGTCACCAGGCTTGGCTGGGGAGATGGAGCTGCCAGCTGGCTGCTCCAGGGAGTGATGTGGCACTTGGGAGTCCGTTCCCCTTAGGGTGTAATTTCTTAATACATTAAGAACAAAAGGGAGAAAGTGTTAAAGATTACTTAAAAAAAAAAAAAAAAAATGTTACTAATAACTCCCTGGGGTCACAAGATCTGGAAGCATGCAGCCAGTTCTGACTGAGCCCAAACTAAAAGGGTTTTTCCCTTTAATATCTTCAGTCTCTGTGGCTGTGATGTGCTGTCTATATTGTAACAAAGGCTTCTGACAGTTTTACCCTCTGAATCTTCAGGAACCTGCTGTCCCAGGGGAGCATGCCCTTGCAGAAGGTTTATATTTAATTTGTTTCTCTACTTAAACAGAAATTCTTTTTTATTTTTTTTTTTGGAGACATTTGCTAGGCAACAACCCTGTACTTTTCCACAGAACATTCGTGCTAGGCCTGGTGGAAAAACTTTGAAATCCTGTGAAGGTTTACATTATACCACTGTTCCTCAGTTCACATGGCGTAGGTATGCGAAAAATCAAAATTAAATGTTACATAACATCTTGAAAACGTTGAGCAAAACTGAGGAAAGTTCTGAGCATCGTGTTCGCAGGAGGTTTTCTCTAGTTTCATGAACGTGGAATCGATTTTTGTGCTTTTATTTTTGATAGTGCATGATGATTTTCTTGAAGAGGTTGGTAAGGAAATTGGGGATGCAGGCTGTGTGTTTATTCTACACTGCCCTCCAGCTTTCGATACCAGCTCTAAATTCTCACTCTGCTGCTTCCAAATCCATGTCATACGGATATGAGCAATTTTCTTTTCACAAGAATTTTGCTTGCTGTTTTAAGATCCGTCTCTCCGAACATCATCTCTGTATGATGTTGCTGAGCTGAAGATTGGGTGAAGTGGCACAATTTTAAACCAGATCTGTCATTCTGATACACTTTGGTCTATTTTAATGTTTGCATTAAACTTTTTTCTTTTTTTTTCTTGGCAAAATTTAAAAATTAGTCATATCCACCGGAGAAAAGATATTCCCTGAGAACCTATGAGCTGAACAGAAAAGATGGAATACAAAATTTAGGGATTTATTTCTTCCCAGATAACTTATATGTGAAGGAAGGAGACAGTCTTAGATGCGTTATACCCCTGTAGAGTACGACCTACTAAAAAGTCGTTCTGGACAAGACCTGTACCCTGAAAATCCATCACCTCCACTTCATGGGTGATGGAGAGATGGATGTGCTCATAGTGTGTCAGTCTCAAGGACTGATGGTTTGGGTTCAGATGTTGTCCTTCCTTTTGGTGGACTAGATCTGCTGCTTCCCATGGGAATCCTCTGCCTGTTATCTCTTAGGAGGGACTGAGCAGAGCAGGCACATCACCAAACACACCACTTTCTGTCTTCATTTTCCGGAGTGCTTTGTACCAAGGTTCATGGTTACCTTGCCTGAAAAGGTGCCTTGGTGCCCAGCAGCTGCTCTTCTCCAACTTGAAGATAATTAATGGGCATAATCCATCAAGTGGGAGACTTGAGGAAATGAGACTGCAGGAATGCACCATTATGACTTGTGAGCAGCGCAGTTGGCTGTTGACGGAGCTGAGGAGTCTTAATAAGAGGGGTTAAAAAAAAAAGCCCTGTATGAGGAATTAATTTCCTGTCTCCATTATGAAGTGCTGGGATGTTCATTTAGCATGCAGTAGGTGGGTGTTAAGATTAGAGCTGTGGAGGAAATAGATACTGGAATGTGCTAAATCTTCCTCAGTGCCAAAGCAAGAAGCCTCGAGAACATGCTGGTGATCTTCTTCATAGGAACACACAACAATAATGTTGGGAGTTGGAGCTCTATCATCTTAAGGTGCCTTCCAAGCCAAGCAGTCCATGATTCTTTACCTTCCCGGAATCAGGGAGCCAGTTGTTCCCATTAAAATCCATTCTTCCTATGTTCTAAACCTAAAAAAACAGACATAAAATGTGTCTAGACCCAGAACGGGAAAGGCAGAAATGTTGCTGAGAGAACTTAGAATCTTTGTTTACAAATCCCTCCTTAGCACTTGAGCATTCACTTTGTCAACGTGCATCTCCTTTGCACTTCTATTGTATCTGATGCATTCAGTTGTCAGTAGGAAAACAGAGGGAATGTGTGTAAGTTGCAGGACAGCATATCTGCATTCCTGGTAGCTCTGCTGGTTTTGTTAGCAGAACAAACGCTGATCTGATCGAGTTACCTGAGTCACAGAGTACTTCAAAAAAAATCTGAGTGTAGGTCTGTTTTTAAACAGAAAAAGTGTCCTTGTTTTCCTCAGTCAAAAAGAAAACAAGTTTGGGTCAGCTGATAGGCAAGTGTAGTATTTTAATTTCTTTCTGGATGCTGGAAGAAATCCAAGCCCACCCGAGTGGGGTGTGAAGACAGTAGAAAAACAGAGCTGCACGCAAAGCTGATCTTTCTGCAGCTTGCCAGCACACAGCCTTTCACACCACTGAAATCACACACTTCTTTTTTTTTTTTTTTTTTGAATAAAACAGTATGCAGGGCTCACGCTCTGCATGAAGATGAGTGGCACCTTCCATGAATATGAGGACAGCGTTTTCAGGGATTTGGAGAGCACTCTCAGTTCTGGTTGGCTGGATACTTTGCACTTAGCAGAACACTTCCCTCCCTCTTTATTCTAACAGC
This sequence comes from Callipepla californica brunnescens, assembly GCA_023055505.1. Classification (NCBI taxonomy): domain Eukaryota; kingdom Metazoa; phylum Chordata; class Aves; order Galliformes; family Odontophoridae; genus Callipepla; species Callipepla californica. Next base: position 6,287,014 of record JALIRH010000028.1, on the reverse strand, counting down.
ACTAGTTTCTGCTTTGACTTTTCTGGGGAAGAATTATGTTCCCAGCAACTTTAACGTCATCCTGTTGATACTTTGAACTGTCTCGTGTATTGATAGCATTCACGCAGTGGGAGTTATCAGCTATTTAGGGTGAAAGCTCATTGGAGCAGAGCACACTTGTTCCCATGTGTTTTTATCCAGAACCCAGAGCAGCCCCACATTTGAGCTGATGCCCCAACAGGACCACGAATCAAGGACGTCGCCTTCACTGTTGCTGTAGCATCTTGTCTCTGTCAGAGCAGAGCCTCGCATCTTGTGCAGTAGCACATTTGCTTGCTTTTGTTCTTCCCCTTGCAAAGAAAGACATTGTGTTTGGTGTGATAATGTAACTTAAGGTCATATTTCACCTTCAGCCATCAACATGTGCAAATGCTGTATGACTAATGAGGCAGTCTCAAGTGACGATCCCGCGCTGTTTTCCTACAAGCTACTGTGTTGTGTTTGCAATCCCTCCTGACAGGTGGTGAAGAGCTATCTTTCCCTTGGGCTTCTGACTGGAGCTAGAAATCCAACAGCAGCACGGGTTCCTGGCCATCAGGGACTTCTCTCCCTTCCTCTTCCAAAAATGTGCTAAAAGGAAAATCTGCCCTTAGGTTTGTCTGTCTTGCTTTCAATTTGTTTTCAGTCCCTTTTCGTTTCCTTAGGGGACTCTTTCACCAGCTCAGGGAAGCTTTGTTCTTTCTGGGATGTCAGATGGTGGCTCGGCCAATTCACATGACAGTAAAGAGACAGACAGACAGATGTGGTGAAAATGGGGCAGCAGTAGGATTAGCACATAGCCACAGTGCTGAGAGATGAAATAAGGCTTCCCCCCCCCCCCCCCCCCCAGCCCTCTTTCATGGGCAGAAATGACTCAGCTTGACAACACAGAAAGCTTTCAGACAGGCTAGGTTTAAAAATGATAGATGATAGCATGCAGCTCATCAGTGACTCAGCTTGTCAGCGTTCATCACTTGGACTCTGACCCTTCCTTCTCCCCTCCCCATGCCTGCCAGAGGTTTTCTAGCTATCAACAGGGTGCCCTCGATCTTTGCCAAGGATTAAATGGGCAAATTGACACTATTTTTGGATACTAAGCATGCTTTTGGAGGCCCAACTTGAACAGAGATGCTTTCAAAAAGGACCTGCTTTACAGGAAGAGTTGAGTGTCTTCTGATCAGAACCATCAGGTCTTGTTAAGGAGATCCGGCTTGACCATCTTCAAGAAATGAGAACTAAGTAAAAAAACCCTTACTCCACACTTAGCTTCTTTTGGTGCTATGAATTATTACTATTTTTTTCTCTCTCAGTTTTGTCATCTCCTTAGTTACAATATCTCAGGAAAAATCCCCTAAGGAGCAGCACAGGACCTTTCAAACAGATTTCTCAGGAGAGAAATCCCTACTGGGTCAGACTAGCACTTCTGGTTCGTGCGCTGACCTGAAGGTAGACTTTAGTTTTCTCCCTTTGTAACACAGTTTGCAAACTTTCTTTCTCAACCAGCCTTGTATTTCCACAACTCCACCTCCCTGATACCTATATCTATATTTCTGCTTTGCTGTGAACTGAAGAAAGAAAATAGAACTGATATGATTTTGTTTTGATTGGATGCCTGTCCCTCTCTTCTCTTTATTTTTTTTATGTATGGAAGGGGATCCATCAAGATAATTTCCTGTTATTAGGTTTGAAGTGTTCTGAATTTGAAATGCCTTTTTACTTAGAAAGAATTGTTGCCTATAACTTGGAATGTGTTAGCAGTTCCATGTAGTGCCTGACAGCCCAAACTGCATTACAGGCAGCTAATCCCAGTTGCTGAGCTCCATTAAAGACGAGATGGTATCTGTTAATACAGCCATCCTGTTTGGGTCATTGTGCTGATGTAAGGAGCAGAGCTGCCTGGAGAAAGATTAGTATGTGAAGGGACATCTTTATTCTATTTTAAACTGGGAAAGTGTATGGGAGATAGACCAGTCATGATTGATTAAAGATATGAAAAGGATTTTATGGGCCTTCTTACGCATTTCATGTTTCTCATTCTGTTTGTCATATCTCGGTGCTTGATAAATAAATAAATACATAAATCCAAACCTTGAGGATAATAGCAAAGACAGAGACTCCTAGCTGTTCCTTCTAGCTCAGTATTTTTTTGTTATAATGGGCTAAGGACTGGGAGTCTCAGAAATCAATTTGCAGCTCTGGCACTGATCTTCCGCGCGGTCCGGGGCCACCTTTTCCCCTCGCATCTTCTCCCACTATCTTTTCATCGCATCTTTTTAAATTTATAAGCACAGTTTGGCAGTGACTTCCTTATCCTCCCGCAGTTCCTGTCGTGCTTGCAGTCCAGTCCCAGTTGACTTCTTTGGGCACAGCCCAAGTAATCTCCAGTTCCCCACCTTTTCCAGAGCCACGTGCCTTTTTGCCCAGTAAATACTGATGCCTCATTTCCTGCTACTGGCTATTCAGGGGCCTTATCTTATGCCTTCAATCTTATCTTCCTTTTTCTTCCATTATCAGTGATATCCAGAGCTTAAGATCCTCTGCACCTGGAACAGCACTTCCCTTCATCGTTCTTCCATGTGTTGAGTGGTTTCTGTGCATTCTGCTGTACCTGGTGTTTATAGGACTCCCTTATCTATGCAGGAGCACAAACCGTGCTGTCCTCAGCTCTGTAAATACAGCTCAATGCTGTTGCCACAGCTGCTCATCTCTGAGGTTGTGCTCTGACAGTGCAATGTATTCTTTGGCAAGTTTGGAAAGGAAACAGTCTTTAAAAAAAAGTAGAAATAAAAATCACATTAAGCATGGCATGTGTTTCATGCTCGTTTAGCATCTTATCCTGCTACAGAGCGTTGTAATTCCCCTGGCTGCTTTTGAATTTTGTGTCACACTTTTAAATGTGGTTGGGTACATGCTCTACATGCTCTGTCAGTAGAGTTCTGCCAATAACTTCGGCACACGCAGCACTGGGAAAGCAACTGCCTGCTCTGCTGCCTTGAGTGCTTGAGAGTGTGGATGTCACAACTGCTGATGTGTTCTGCATGGGAAGGAACTGTCTTCCTGCTGCTGCAGCTGTGTCAGCTCCTCCTTTCAACAAGGAGGGATTTTTATTAAGTGGGGGTATTCACCTGCAATGCTGTTTTGAGAAATAAATAACAGTAGGAAATGCCTACAAAAGGATGCTTGAGTATATTGGGCAGAATTAAGTTGTAAAGCAGATGAACTGAAGTTGCTTGTGGTGTTCTTAAACGTTCTCACCATGAATTAACTAAAATTATCTGGAACTTGAATGAAGTTTGACTGAAAATTCGTTCCAAGAAATGTTCAGCTGTAGTTGACAGTTGGGACCAGCAGCAGGGATCTCTAGGAAAAAGGTGGGAAGGAAAGGACTAAAAAGTGCTCAATGAAGTGAAAGGTGTGGGTGACACAGATCTGGTAGAAAAGTAATTACGTTTATTGACCTTCACCTCCTCCTAAAAAAAAGTGTGCTGCTTCAGACTGCTGTCTAACAGTAGTCTCAGTCAGTCTCTGGATTCCCAAGCATGTTCACCATTTATAAATGTTCCCAAGGTGCCAACATGTTGTCTCTAATTGTCTATTATCTTGGCTGAACAGATGTGAAGGAGGCCGAATTCAGCTCCTCCCTTGTACCTAAGTGTGTGTTCAATCTGAAGACAAGGTAAAGCTAGATTTCTGAGAAGTCTTACATATGTGCATTGATTCTTTAAACCAAGAACTAATAACCCGATCTGATTTGCCAAGGAAGCCAGCAGATACGATTCCAAAGAGAGAGGAAATGGATTTTTAAACTGTGAAGTTTTCATTTAACGATACCCATTCTTCAGGGCGACATCACAGCTGCAGATGCAGTTTAGATGCTCTGAGGTGTTTGCAGAGATTAATTAGCAGCCTAAATGGGAACTGAACTCCGATGAAAGCCTGGCCCTTGTGGGCACTGAGCCTCGGGCTGGATATGCTTTTGAAAAATCTCACTCCTGAGGACTCAAGGGATGCACTTTCCTGACCCAAGCTCATGCGTTAGGGAAAAAGCTTAGAGTTATTTCAGTACTTGCAGGAGTTCAAGCTCATTCCTCAAAGCGAACAACCTAAAGCTTTCCTGGTTGTGTACCAAGTGGCTGAACTGAAATCCCCGGAGAGTTTCCATTCTGGAGAAAGTTCATATAAGGTGGCAAGTCCAGATTGCTAGCAGGCTGCCTGGATAGAGGTGCGTGTTTTCATGAGTGCAACTGCACGGTGGGAGCCCAAGACTGCTTCACTTTCACTTTTCTGGTGTCCTCCTGCCCTGCCTGTCTCCCCACCCTGCTCCACTGCTTCCTTTCCTTCCCCCAGCCGTGCTTTTGGGATGCTTACAGCCTTCTTGTGTTATGCAAACTCCCAATTTCACACCGCGTTTGTTGTCACGGCGACAAAAAAAAAAAACCAAACAAAACCAACAAAAAACAGGAGTTCAAAACAGGGGAAAAAACTTTAAAAGCCCTCAAAACCTCTTGAATCGACCCCTTGCTTTGTCTGCTAGGTGTGCAGCGCTGGAGATTGTAAGGGAGCTTTTCAGTATCCCCAGAGACCTCACTGGGGGACTCAAACCTTCCCTCCCCTCCTCAAGCTGCCTCCTCCCATCCCTCTCTGACAGAGCAGCTGAGAGCCCAGCAGAGCAGCTCCCAGCCATACCCCGCAAGACTTTTGCAACATGTCTTGCTCTCTTTGCTCAAAAAGTTGGCTTGTTTGGGCAGCAGACATAATGGCAACGTAGGGAGCACCCAGTGGCAGCACTATTTTATTTTACTTTCCTTCCCAGCAGCAGATCCATCTGCGAGGATGAGGGAGCGCTGGCTGAAGCTTGCTCACGTCCCTCCACCTCCTTCTCTTTCCAATCACTGTGGCTAAAGGAGCAGCAGCCCTTAAATGAAAACTTTACGGTGAAGAGCTGCTGACACTTTTTCATTATGAAGATACATGGGGTGGCTGGTAGCTAATGAATGTCAGTGCTCAAAAGGATAATCTCTGCTTCTCTCTGATACAATTTAACATCGTATTTCCCTAATTTGAGGCTGATTTAGTCGCTGGGGTATTTGGATGCCTCTTCTATGGTGCCGATAGTTAATTAAACAGATGTTGCAAAGGGAATCATTAATTTTAGTGCTGCAGATGGGAGCGGAATGACTTTGCGAAGTTAATGTTTCAGCAAAACAATAGGCTTCTGTCATCAGTTGGTATAAACCGAGTAAATTAAGAGAACAAGTAGAGTAAAGGAGATAGCTTTGAAAGAATATCAATTATTCATTTTAGAATTATTTTTTTCCCCTATAAATCATCACGGGAGGAGAGGAAGAGAAAATCTGTGAGACTTAGGGAGAGGACGAGAGAGGAGTCCCCACGTTATCAGGTTGGGAGAGAGCTCACAGCTGCAGGGTTTAGGGCAGCAGCTCATTACACGTTGAGCAACTGCAAGGAAGCCCAGGAAGCATTTTCAAGAGCACCTGAAGTCGTGTCCGTAAAGACAGATGTGTTTTTCCATGCTTAAAAAGCAGCTGGGCACAAACAGCTTTGTTTTTCTGAAGGCTGTGGGGCTTTTTTTCCCTCCCAGCTGGGTGTGCCAAGTTTTCCCAGTTTTTGGGCAGCCGGTTGTGTTTTCAAAAGCACCTGCATATGGTGAGTATTTTCTAATGGGAAGCTGATATGCGCTGCAACGTACCAGAAACCTCAGGACCCATCTGTTTGATAAGCCTCTGCACAGGACAGAATTGCTGCAGGGTTGTACGTAAGCATCCGATGTGGCCATTCCGTCTGTGGCTGGAGGTGGAAGGACTTTGGAAGTTAAAGGCTTTTTTCAAGTTTGCTGGCATTAAATGTCACTAACTTCTACGGAGCTAGAGTGTTTGCATTTTTAAACCTAAAAAAGCAAAGGGAAGAGCCAGATGCTTCTGAACCATAAAACTGTGCAGCAGCAAAAGAGGATCAGGGGGACAAATGAAGTCCATCTATCCGTTAGGGTGAAAGTACTACTGTCTTGCTTCACTGCCTCATAATATGGAAATTACGTTTCTTTTTTAGGACAGATGAGTCATTTGACCACTCAGACAACTATATGGACGCATCTCTGTCCATTTATATTATCTTTCTCGTTCTCATATGTGCATGTTTCGTCCTTATTACCAGCCACTGCTTTCTCCAAAAACAATAATCACTGGTTATTCTCATTTATTTGATAAGGCCAAACAATTTCAGTGCCCAGAAAGTAATTATGAATTTGGCAGTTCTGATTAATAAATCTTTCATGAAGCATGCTCCATTTTGTCCATAAACAGCATCTTCCAGAGATTCATTGAGAAAAATGAAGAAATAGAATAGACAGAAAGAGAAAGAAAGACAGAGAAAAAAACGCATTCTTCCAGGCAATAAAATCCTGCTCTCAGTCTTACACATGTAAAGTGATTTTAACCACTGGATTAATTTCTTTAGCACTCAGTCTGTACACACCATTTCATTTTAATGGATACTGTTTGCATTTTACTCTTCCTGGCTCCACAGTGCCTCGTACTAAGTTAGCTCCAGCCTCACTATCAAAACATTCTGAATTATTTTTAGGAGCTAATTTCTGTCCCCAGACTTGCTGAAGCGTAGCACTGTACAGCTTGAAGGACTTGTCTTGTGTTTCAGCTGAGCTAGGCTTGCATCAAGCACATGTTAAACTTGCCAAGCACGAGCTGCTTTCTGCTGTGAGAAAGAGGTATCTGGTATATTGTGAGAAAACATCAAGCATCCCTGCTAGCTGCCAGGATGCCAGCCTCCTGTTGTCTTCTGCTGCTTCTGCCAGCCCCACGCAGATGTTTTGGATGCTCTAGGGTCTCTCGGGTGGTGCTGTTAATTTTCCTTTTAGCCAGCTGAATTGGTCCCCTCAGGTCCTGCAAAGAAATCTCTGTGGTGTGGACTTCAGCCATAGGCCTGGAGTCACTCATAACCTGAGGGAATTAATTCAACACATCCCAAAGCGTCCTGACTGAAAGACGTGAAAATGGGATTTTTGCCTAGCAAAAACTGAATGTGGGGATACTGAGAAAGCAGGATCCTAAAACCTGCCTGCCGTTGCAGTACATTACGCCAAACTGAAGGATTTGGGCTTCTTCCTTTAGGAATTACAATTCTCATTAAAGGCATGAAATCGAGCTCCTTGGAGACCTGAGCTTCACTCTGCAGAACAATCTGAATAAGTATTTTCAGCAAGACCAGCTTCACGCCATATATGCCTGTGTTTCAGCAGCATGCAACAGGGACTTGCTTCCTAGTGAGCCGTGGGGCTCTGTGCTCGCTCCCTGGTGTCCCATCAGTGCCAGCTCCCTAGGACGAGAGCATAGAAGTCTCTGGAGATCAGGATCAGCTGTCATCCTTTGGTTCCCTCTCCCCCAGAACAGTCGAGCAATGCATTCTGGACTTCCCCAGTCTTGCTCAAACGAGTGTGGTGGGGAAGGATGCTCCTGGTGTCTTCTGTTGGAGGTCTTCACCCCACCTCAAGGCCTGCAGAGCAGACACTGCCTTCATAGAGACACTCAGGTACAAGGGCATCTTCACAGTGGGGTGGTTCAGCAGCATCTTCTCCTGATCATGTCCTGTTGGATGAGTTTCCTGTGCTGCTTGGAGCCACCAGGAGTGTCTGAGGTGTGAGCTCCACAAGGGCATGGGCCCTGTCCTCAGGGAGCACCAGCATCCCTCTGCAATTCCTCCTTTCCGCACGGCATCACCTGCCACTGGCATCTGCCTCTGCAAGAGGTAATTGATTCCCTTCCCCTTTAAAGCCCTAATTAAAAATGCACTTAATGTATTAAACTCAAATGCATTGGAAACAATTAGCTTCCTCTTTTGTCTCCTCATCTGAGTCTGCAGTGCGAGGCAGCCAGGTGTCACGTTCAACAAATCTCCATCAAGTGATTGCTGTGGAAGGAAATGAAGTTTGAAGAAGTCCTTTGCCGCTCCTGATGCTTCGGCTCTGACCTTCTTGTGCTCTCAGCTTATCTCCATGGAGATGCTCATTTTGCAGCTTGGCTCCATCTTCTGCCAGCCGCTGCCTCACGCAAAGGCAGGGCCTGGGCAGGGGAGCGAGGCTGCTTCCAGGCTTTGATGCTGTTCCTTTTAACACAACAATGCTTTAAAATGGACAGCGAGATCTGATTCTCCTTCAGGAAGCATGTGCTTTGAGGCACTCTGAGCTCCCACAGCTGGGACCCCAAAAGAGGAGAATTAAAGCTAGAGCTAGAAATTTCTATGCCATATCTGTACCTTGCCGCTGTGCCCATCTGCCAAGTGGTGGAATAGGTGTCGTGTCTTCAGGACAGCTCAGTCCTTTGTTTCAGGGGAGCCTCATCATGTCCATGCTCTTGCCAGCATTAGTGGAGTTATGTATGTATGCTCTGCCCAACAGCCAAGAGAGTAAGGTCATGCAGCAGGCAGTGCCCAAGGCACAGAGCCCCATTGCTGCTGGGCTATCACACACAGCACTGCCCCTATTTGTAAAGCTTATTGTGACGAATATATTAAAATAAAAGTTTGGGGCAAGAGAAAGTAGAAATTTTTATAATGCTGCGACTGTCAGTATGCGTCTGTCTGAATGATTTAGACCTCATCATGACGGCACATACATGACTTTTGATCTTTAATTAAGAGGAGAGGATAATTTAGTTCCTCTGGGCCTCGTTCTTTGTGACATGAGGGAAGAACAGCTCCAGCCTGAAGCCTCAGTCAGTGCCTATTTCTGGGCAAAAGTGACTTGCACCTCCCCAAGAAGTGAGGCATCAGAGGGATGGTGCTCTGTGTGCTCAGTAATGGCACTGGGTGGGAAATATTCATCAAACAGTTTTGCATCAGAAAATGCTGATTCTTTTGAAACAGACTTTCTGTGAGAGGAAAAAAAAGGGACAATTTTTCCTCTTTTTGGCAACGAAATACTGTGGCTTCGAGATTGTAACTTCATTATGATCAAAACCAAAAGGAAATCAAAATGAACGGGAAAGAGTTGAAAGAAAGCTGTGAAAACTGACCTAAAAATAAAATATACCAATATGACAAGAGAAAGGTATCCCTATATTTGATCCTCTGCTGTGGTCCTTTTATTCCTAGAGAGGGTAAAGGGATGGCAAGACCCCGCAGGAAGGGGAAAAGGTTCTCAGCCCAGGATGAGCCACTGGGGGTGGTTCATGTGTCTGCAGCCAGCATCTGTAGTCACCAATAAAACACAGCCTCGCCTGCTGCTGGAGCTCAGAGGAAGAACCCATTTCAGGGCCAACCCCCTTCCCTGAGCTGCCTGGAGGATGGAGGAGGCAGTGCCTGAGCCTTTACCCAAGTTTCTTCTGAATTTAAATGCCAACTCAAGCAGGAGCCAGTTCTCTGCCCAGTGCCAGATCACTCACCAGCCAGATGGCAGCTTCTGAAGCTCTTCCACCTTCATCCGAGCTTCAAGAGATGCAGCGGAGGTGTCTGCAGACAAGTGTCACTTCCTTTTTCCTTCAGTGCTTTCATGGCCTTGCCTGCAGATTTACACTGGTGTAATGTCAGAGCGGAGTGATATATGCTGAGCATGATCTGAGCTCCTTTCCTGTTGGTGACAGAAAGCCAGAACAGTGACAGGAGGCTGCCTCCTGCATGCAGGAACCTCTGTCCTGTTCCCAGCACCACTTACAGTGCTTCTGCCTTGCTTGCACAGACATATCAGGCATCCCTAATTATTTAAAGCACTGCATCCTCTCCCCATCAATCCCATGCATGGTGGAAGTAACAAGGATTTTCTTTGTTTCTGCGAAATATTTTGGTGAGGGAATTTTTGGTATTGCTATGACTTTTTTTTTTAAGACCTGTAGAAGAAAGTACACTGGAGTTAGAAACACACACAGCATGGGGGAAAACTTAATTTCCCATGCAGTACACCCGTGTCAGCCTTTGGTGGAATCAGAACAGTGAGTAATAGAATGAAAAGCTGAACGTGTGTGAAGCTTTAGAATGTGTAAGGAGTTAATTGGTGAAACAGGAGTGGAATAAAATGACAGTGCCACGGCCTTCAGGAGCTCTGTGAGCAGAGCTTTGTGCCTTTGCACTGCTGACCCCTGTTCCCATCCCAATTAAAGATGCGAGCTGTGGTCTTCAGTCCCCACTGAGGAAATAGCTGTCTCTTAGTTACCTTTCCATGTAGGGACAATGTGGGTTGGCATGGACTGCAAAGAAGAAATCTGCCTTTCTGAAAAGGAAGATGGAACAGGCTGGGCAGAGAAATAGGAGAAGTGGTTGGGAGAGATGGAGTCTGAGCAAGATGCAGAGAGATCATACTCAGAGAGATGGAAAGATGCAGAGATACTGCTCTGACACTGAAGAAACACTGGCTGGAGAACCAGCAGAGGGGACAAGCCAGCTCTTGTTAAAGGTCTCTTTGCTTCTTTGTAGAGGTGATAATTTGGAGGATCAGAGCCTGGCAGCAAAGCTTGTCTGGATGAGAGTGAGAGCATCTTCCTTCCCCTTTAAAGAGCAAAGGGAGCCACAAAGCAACCATATGGATTTGCTGTGGAGTTTGCCAACACCTTCTGCTTTTTTGAGGGCCAGATCCAATAAAGGACATAGTTAGGCACAGTTTTGCCTTCTTTTTAAGTGCCTGAAATGAGCTACATGCTTTAGAAGGTGGATCTAAAATTTCAGCTCTGAAACAGGAAACGTGCTGAATGCTAAAAACCATGTATTTCTAATTAAGGTTATAGAAAGTCCAAAGACCACTCCTGAAGGGTTTTTCTTCAAAAGCCTGCACAAGGTTCTCTTTTCTCGTTTGCAGGTGTTGCAGCTGTTGGGAAGGGTTCCCCATGGAAGGAAGAGCTGCAATCTCATCCATCAGACTGGACAGGGATGTCCAAGGCACAAAGCAGAGTGAAGCCACCAGCCCTGTTGCACAAAGTGTGCTCGAGTTGGGGGCTTGGTGGGCCCTCACGAAGGCCAAACTTCTGTGAGCCATGTGGGGAAAGGGAGTGCTGCATTCTGATCTGTGCCCCATGTGCCATTCATTCATATTACGTTAGATATTGAGTTATAAACTGTATCATTCTGCTGATGGAGATCAAGGGAGTCCCCAGTTCCAACTCCCTTTTAACAAGTGCAATACCATCGTTGGGGTCGTGAGGAATTGGCAGTTATTCCATCAGAGGCTTCACAGCAACAAACTGGACTGTGCAACCCATTCATCACAGACTGCTCCCAGTTCCTATCTTAAGTGAGAGGGGAGTCAATTAACAAATGAAAACAGAGTACCAGAACACACTCTCTGTTTAGATTGCAAGATGTCAGTAAAGCTGTGCAGTGGCAGCAGGAGCATTGTTTTCCTGGATGTGGTTATGGAATACACAAGAGGAAGTGCTAAAGCTGAAACGCCAGCCTTGAAAAGGGACTATTACCTTCGTGGTGAGATCTGCTTGCTTTCATAGCTCAATCACCAATGTTTTCCAGCCTCACGGATTTGTCGACCCAACATATGTGAAGGAGAGAAATATTAGCTTTACAAATCAGGATAAAAATGACACACACTGAAAGCCAAAGCCGGGTAATGAGAAAGGATTTTCAAAATGTCACTCATCTCATTTCCCACATATCGTTTATTTCCAAGAATTGGTATCTCTTTTCTTTCCACGAAAAGTCCATTTTCAACTAAACTTCTTTCAATCTACTTCTAACCAAATAATAATTAGTTTTCAAATTGAATTAATTTAATTTGTTAGTCAAATTACAACTCAGCAAAAAGGAAACCACAGATGTATTTATAACTTATTTTATCTTTATTATTGCTAACAAGGTTTGAGGAGAAATGATCTCCTGACAAAGCTGTTAAGAACACAGACATGATCACAGACTGTAACGCAATGGAAAGGGCACAGCAGAAAAGTCAGACGCTCGTCTGCTGGGAGTCAGAGTGAAATCCTAGTGGAGTTAAAGAGAGAGAGAGCCAGTCTTGCCATAGTGCTGATGATTATTCATCCCCCCCCCCCCCTTTTTTTTTTTAAACCAATAGATGTGAAGATAATTGCTGTGTTTTGTTGGGTTTTAAGAAGCTGATGTCCGGAGAGACTGTGCAAATATGGGAAAAAAAGACTTCTTCAGGCAAAAAACTTCCAACTGGTGTCCTGACCAATGAAGTTGTCTTTGCAGCACAGTGGTTGCCCCACATCATGCCCTCCCCTGTGTGCTCAGCACCCATCTGCGTGTGAGAGATGACCTGAAAGCAGTCACCTTCTGCATGGGGCAGGGTCACCCATGGCTGAGCACATTTCTAGGCACCGAGATTCCATCCAAGCAGAGGGAAATTCGAGCAGCCCGAGGACTTTCCCCCGTCTGACCAAACACCCTCCTGGTGTCTAAGCGTGAAATGGACCAAAGAAGCAGAATGAAATCCAAATGGAAGTCAAGGAAAAGTCAGCTAGCCTCCACCTGGACCTGGTTTGGCACAACTCAGTTGGACCAACAAAATAACCATGAGCACAGGAGCTCAGTCTGGTTGCCAGCTGTGGATGCACAGGGGAAGGCTGCAAGTGTGTGGGAGGGCTCTGGGAATTGGTGGGGGCTTGGGGATCAGCAGGGCATGAGATTGGCTTATGGGACAGAGAGTAGCTCAGCCTCTTCTAATCCTCATTGTTCTCTTGTATGACTTGTGCTCTGCTGTTCTGGCTGCAGCTCTGCCAGCTATTCTGCAGCCTTGTCTTTTTCCAGTCTCAGCTCTTGCCTACTAATGCATTTCAGGCACAGAAATTTCATTAAGCTGCGCTGATGTCCACAGGCTTTAGCCATGGACTTCATCGTTAAGTGGGTTTTATTTCAGCCAGTACACAAATTACTCTCTGGCCTTAGGTGGGGGAAGGAGGCATTGCAAAGAAAGAAAAGAAGCAAAAAACCCACCCCTTCCCAACCATCCCAAGCTGCCATCAAATAGCCATCCCTGTCCTAATGAAAACAGATGCGCAGAGATAAAAATGAACCAATAAGGACCACATTTCACTAATGCTGTGACAGTGCTTAACACTGCCAGAGACAAGAGAGGATCAGCGATGCTGCCTTAGAAATGCAGCTCGCCTCAGCCTGCTCTCCTCGCTGCCTTCACCCCGGGTGCTGACCTTAATGTTTCAGTTAATTGGAGGCATTTGGAAACTGAGTTCTCTCGTTCAGCTTTGTGGAAGGTTTTAATGTGGGGATTATTTAGCCATTAGCTCAGGCTCTCGGTTTTCTGGATTAGGATTCCAACAAGCTACTTATCCTCCGTGACACGGATGGGCCTGAGTGGCAGAGCCTCCAGCTGGAGCCAAACATATTTCCCATTTGGGGATGTGGCTGAGTATTTTTTCCGTCTCGTGGCCTTTGTTCGGGCTCCCACTGCCAAAAAGCAATCTGTAATACCCATCGGTGCCCCCATCCTCCTAGAAAGGGAATTCAGAAAGTTTGCACTGCCTGAATACATCTGGGATAAGCTTTTGTTCCCAAAGTGGCAGAAAAAAGCTTTCCAAACACCTGGTAAGAATCCTAAAATCTCAGGTGAATCTACAGTAGGTACCACATAGTGGCATCAGATGTGTGTACCAGCTTATTCTTAGCTCAGTTTGAGGACCAACTCCTCCCTTTCCCAGAGTCTGTACTGCAATGTGAATTCAAGTGAGGACACTGCTGGGTTTGGGGCAGTGTGGTTTTGCTGGGGCAAGGCTCCTTCCCACGGGGAAGGAACAATATCCTCAGAAACAGCAGCAGGTCACTGGGACACCCCAAAGAGTCGAGGGAGCCTGGATGCTGGGTAACCTGAATCTCCACGGTTCCTCCTTGCGTGGCTGCTCCTGATCTGCTCCCAGCAGAACTGGTGCTGATACCAGCCACAGACTAACGCTGAACACTGCTGGAAAGACTCCTTATGTCTTCTCTACATCTTATTATTGCTATTCTGAATCTCAATCCAATCACGCTTACAGAAACAGTCCTGGGCAAGAAAATCTTCTCCTTCTATAGTAGGAGGCCAACATCGCAGCCCTTGGGCTGTGTCCACAGAGCTCTGTGGATTCACAGCACAGAGGGCCGTGGGTGACAAGGAGTGTCTTGTTGGAAGCTAATCAGGGCAGCATGCTGCAAAAGGAGCATCCGTCATCTCTTCTTCACCCTGAGCCACTGCCGGATGGATCAATCAAAGCAAAACATTTCCTGTGGATTTTTATTTTTTTCTGGATTTTTTGAAGCGATTTCTTTTCCTCTAAAGTACATCAATTTAGAAAGGAAATTTGTAAAACTGAAGAAACTCCTGTAGGTTTGTAACAGAAACAATTTTTTCCTCTGAGAGGACATACATTTGGCAATCCGTGCAGCTCATCTGCGAGAGACAGAAGCTCCCTAAACATCAAGCCCAAAATTCCTCCAAAACACAGACAGCCTTAAGCCACTGAATTCATTTTGTTCCTCGTTAGGATAATTCGAGTTGCTTTTGCTCAGGTGCTCATGCAGCCTGCAGGTGGGCTCAGCTGGGTGCTGTAAGCAGGAGCTGCACTGTGGCTGCTCTCCTTGCTGCAGGCGTGTGGCCCTGAGATCCTCATCTTGTTTTGCTACCTGCCTGGCTGTGAAGATGAGGGTGTTTGCTGGCTGCTGCTGGCTCTGGCTTTGCTTTATTCTGTTGCTCTGTGTAAGCCTTTAAATGCAGTGGCAATGTCCCTCTGTGTATCAGGATGGAGGGACGCGCTCTAGGATTGCAGTGAGCTACAACCACAGAGTTCTGGCAGGGAGGGCAGGGCACATCCCTCACATCTGCTCTGCAGAGCACCCAGTGAAGAGCAAAGAGCCAAATATATTTATAAAAAAAAGCCTTTGCTCATTATAACTTGATGTCTGGGCCAGTTTAGTGTCTGATATTTAGAGTTCATTATCTGATCACGTGAGCTGAGGGCTGCCTGCTGCTAATTTACAAGCTGAAACAAGTCACTGGAGTTCCCTAACATCCATCTTGTCTCTGCAGCTAGCTGGTGGCAGCCACATCCCTGCAGTGCTGCTGTACGATGGAAAAGCAGTGAGGGGTTGGGGATCTGGGCTGCACATCCACATCAGAGAGATGAGACCACCCCTCCAAGAGGGACAGCAGCTGGGATTCCCCAAGGTGTAGGCAGCAGAGGACCCGCTGTGTCTGCCTGGAGAACAGCAAGTACAATCCCTCAGGTTGCTGCAGGTTATCATTTAAATGATGCCTGCCTTTTTGCTGTAGTCCTTATATTACAGTGACTCTTTGCAGGGCTCCGTCCCTGCACAGCACAGCCTTCCTCTGCTCAGCCCCATCACGATTTAGCCCATCTGATACTTCTCAACCGATGTAATCCGTTGTCTGCACGCATAGGCTGTGTTAGCATTGATTCTTCCAGTTGCCAAAGCAGAGTACAGGTTTTGCTTGAGCTGTTTCCCCTCCACAGAGCTCCCTTTTCACAGACTTTTAGCAGTGAAAGAAGAGGAGGGATGGGGAGAGAGGGAAGAAGAGCAAAGAAAGGCAGAGCAGTGCTTAATGCTGATGGGAAAGTGTCAGACAGGTTCTCCAGAACTGTCTAATGTGACCTACTTCAATCGTCTTGAGAGAGCTATTTGTCTTGCAACAGATCTTTTTGGAGTAAAACAAACTGATCTCAAGTAGCTGAAGGACAGGAACCTGGCTTTCAGCAGAGGCTCTGGCTGCTGCTCCTTGTTCTCCTGAGAAGGGAGGAATCTGAAGTCCCCTGTCCTTGTACCAGTATCATTCCTTCAGCATCACCCACACAACATCACCCACTCATCGCTGGGTGCCACGCACTGGAAGCAGAGCAAGGTGAAGGTGTTGCAGGATGCTGGGCAGCAGGCTGTGTTCTGCATGCACATGGTAGATGTGAGTGCCCACAGTCAGGCAGTGCTGGAGGGAAGGCTCTCTGCATGCCTTCTCCTTTGTGTGTCCCCTCAGCTGGATGACCTGCATGGGATGGCATTCTGCAGGGACTGCATGGGGGCCATCAAGAAGATAGGTTGCTAGGGAGCAAACAGGCAGCAGCAGGTTAGAAATGCATGGCCCTTACAGATACCTCCTGCACGGTCATTGGAAGCTTTGAAATCAATAGGTTGTGTGTGCAGAAAGTTCTTGTCTCTATAGGGTATGCCTGGTGACCTCACATCTTTTCCCAGACTGAGATCCAGCACAGCTTCTGGGCTGGATCTGTGAAATGCTTTTCTCGTGTTTTCAGATGAGGAGCCAGAGTGCTCTGGAGATCTGGGTTCAGCTGAGATTTTAGCAAGATTGCTGATTTTCTGTCCTCTCCTCTAAAAACATGGGGAGGGGGAAGTGTTTTTACCTTACCCACAGTTCTGGGGAGATGTGAAAGCTACCCAGGGTTACAGGATTTGTGTTTTGGTAGGGAGCAGTGCTGGGCTTCCCGAAGCCAAGGAAGGATCCAGATGCCCTTCAGTAAGATGAAGCTTGTGCAGATGTCCTAGAGGCAGCAGGATGTGTGTCTCTCCAGCTGCCAAGTCATTTTGTCAGTGCCCCTGCCCAGAGATTTGTCTTAGCCTTTTAATATTTCTGCTTAATGGTTTGTTACCTTTCCTCCTTCCCTCCCTCTCTCTCCTCTTTTTTTTTTTTTTCCCTCCTTTCCCGGAGCACTTTGATGTGCTTTCTGAATATAGCTACATGAAGTAAATAGTAATACCAGACTGATAAATGAGCGATGTATTAGACCCTTGTATTAGCTCAGGCTGGTAATTTAGCCTGATGCAGGAGCTGTTTGCCTTCATTATATTCATGCACCGACAGACAGCAGCTATCCCAGCAAGCTGACACGTGTGGGCAGTGCCCTTCCCATAAAGCACCCCTGTGGCAGACCACACAGTCACTTCCTATTTGTCTAACCTCGGGGCATGCCGGGTGAGCTGGTGTAAGCGAAACCTTTTAAGAGGGAAAGAATGGGCAATGAAATATTTATTTTTTGTTTTTACTCGCTAGTGGTGAAAGGATATTGATGTGGTGTAGATGGAACATTAAAATCAGAATTATGCCGGGGAATAAAGAAAAAACCCAGGCATAAATTAGCAGGGTTTGCTTCCTCTGTGGTTTAAGAGTTAGCATTACGCCAGCGCCATATAACATGCCGGAGATGTGTTTGGGGAGCGGTTGGGCCATAAATCACAGAGAGCATTTAAGCCGACAAGAAGAAAGGGCACCTCGAGATGGATGGCTGTCCGATGGGTGGCCGTCCGAGGGGCCATCATAAACAAGTCAGGGGATGAGGCAGCGGGAGGGGGGAATGGGGTGTGAGACCGGAGCCCGAGCTCTGCAAGCAGGGCTGAACACTCGGGGTGAGTCGTAGGAGAAGCTGACCTGAAAAGGCACGGTTCTGAGACGTGTGGGCCGTGGGATGGCAATCCTGCTTTCCCACGCTTCAAGATTTCTGAATCACTTTGCCATTTTTTTCACTCCTGAGAAACAGCAAAATGTTGTAGTATTCATTTTCCACTAAAAAGGTCAAGTTTTCGATTCCGCTTTCTCCTTCTGATAAGAGCTAGTCAGAAAACCCAAGACCTTATATACTTTCTACAGGATATCTTCATCGTATCTGAGGTATCTGTACAAAACCCTTTGCCAAAAAATGCTCGGTGATAAGTTCCTTTCCTCCTGGTTCCTCCTGTTAAAGCATAGCGGCAATCTGTGATCTTCAGGGCTGCTAAATTTACCCTAAAGAGGAGAGGTGCATTTCTAAACCTTAACCCTGTCCATGTCCTCTGTCTGCAGCGACCGCTGTCACTCTGAGCTCTGCTCAAGGAGCCCTGTTGACTTTACAGGGATTATTTTAAGGAACAGTGTTGTGAAACCACTCTCAGCTTCCCATCCCCTGGAAATCACAGTTTAAATGTGCCTGCAGTCAAGGGAGAAAGTTGTGTGGTGTGACAGCAGCTCTTTTCAGTGTTTCACTGCTCTGGATAAACTGCCACAGAAAGGTTAGTGATTTTTTTGGCATGGTCACCACACACTTTCTCACACTGGCAATAACAAGGAAACAACAAGGGCATTTGCTCTTTAGCAAAGTGCTCCAGCAATGCTCTTTAGAAAGAGGACCTGAAAAGCAGCGTGTTTGGGATCAATACATAGAGCTGGGGTCAGGGCTGGAGTAACACTGGGGGATGGAGAAGGCAGGAAAATCATCAGGGAGAAGGAATTGAAGGGCAGGGTGGTTCTTCAGAAGAAATGTGGGGCTCATTACAGGGCTAGTGTGGACTGGCTGGGTAGCAATGGGTTGGGGACAGGGTCTGTTAGGTCATCTTAGAATCTTTATCCTAGCAGCCCATGACTTTGAGGATGTCCTTCCCAGACCAGCAGCCCCCCTGCAGAAAGACAGATGCATGCAAACTGCCCCAAAATGGGCAGCTATCAGGGCAAGGGAGCTACCTGAGCAAGGCATGTGCTGGATCTCGAGAGGACTCTGCCTCTCTGCAGAGAGAAACTGCTTGCGAGGGTGATTAATTCATCAGCAAAACATTAATTATCCTAATGACTCCATTCATTAACCTCTGAAGGGAAAGGAACTGGCCCCTCTCCATCTCCAGAGAAATTTAGCCCCTTCCAGCTTCAGCTCTAGAGTTTTGGGTGCAGAAAACTAGTTCAGGTACAAGAACCCGTTAAAAATGGGGCAACGTGAGGAGCAAATATCCTGCAGGCAAAATTATACATGGGGCTGGAATCCCACACAGGTCCCAGAGCAGCATTCTCAGTGTCAGTGGGACTTTTAACCTCCCCAGACAGATAGGTGTGAACATCACGCTTGCAGCACAGTTGTTCCTGCAAGATCCCCCAGTTCTGTGCAACCAAGAAAATATCTTGTCTTTTGGCCAGCAGAGTGTATGGCTAAATCCCACTGGGATTGCAGATAAGAGTTGAAATGACCTACTCCATGTAGGAGTTGGTCTGGAGAAACAGACTCAAGTGTGTGTGTAAATATTGCTTTGACAAAGAACGTTACCAAAGCAGTTCACATGTGTGAATTGACCCCGTAGCCTCCTCTGTGTTTGTCAAAGCTTGCATCTGTTAGACAAGAGCAGCGATGAGGCCTGGAAAAGGATGGCAACTGCTCTTCTTCAAAGGGGTGGAGGTTCTGCTCCTGCTGCTGGCTGGCTTTCAGCTAGCCCTGCTCCCACTCTGTGCCTTGGTTTTCTTCCATGCGAGCTCCTTTACCATCTATTAATTAGAAGTGCTGCATGAGAGCTGAAAAATAACATTATTTCTGGGATGCAACACACCTCTGCCCTAGGGAAATGACTGCTGCTGAAGAGCCATGTGCTGGTTAAATAAAACTTCATGATCTGCTCAAGTCATGAACAAATGCAGTTTACAGCTTGCAGGGACCTCAATAGTGCATTTTCCATTGGGGTTAACACTTCACACCTCGGTTTCCCCTTAGCTCTGTATATCTGTGTGTAAGTATAAGAGCCTTTCTCTCTGTGTTGAGTGCCAGCATCCCCCTGTCCTGTCCCACCCTGCATGCTGAGTTATGGAGCTGTTACACATCTCTCCTTAGTGCTGGATCCTCAGCTGGACCCATCCTGGTTTCCAGATCCTTTCCAGAAGCCCTCGCAGAGCCATTCCAGAGTTCGATAATTTCATTTTTAAAAAGCTTTCAATTTCTTTTGACAGGACTGGAGTGTTTAAAGATGGCAAAGTGAAGGAGATAAATAGATTATTGATCAGACAGGCTTGTAATTCCTTAGTGAATTGGATTTAGCTCCTTCACTGAGATCAGGTCTCTGCCATAAATCTCCCAAGGAATCAATAGGATGGAGTGTGCCTGGTGAGGAGGCCTTCTGTTTGTTACCATGGCCACAGATAGGGGCTGCAAGCGAGCATCCCAGCACAGGGAGGGCAGCAGCTGGCAGTCAGGCATCTGCTGGGCTGTCCTCAGTGTGGGGTGGCTGGGACCACATTGGGGCTGTGGAGGCATCGCACACACGGCTGTGTTGGTCATACTGAGATAAGAATGCGTGTAACCATCACTGTGATGACACAAGGTAGAAAGAAGCCCATCAGGGCACACGTCACCACCGGGCTCTGCATCACGGTGTGATGGAGTCCCAGCTGACTCCGAGCTGGAGGCGGCTTTAGAGCCAAGCTGGGCAAGGGCTCGGATGGACCGTGATTAGAAATGCAGAGGTAGCTGCCAGCAGCAGCAAATGCCAAAAAACAAACTTCTGCTAACTCCCTGATCTAGCTAACAGTGCCAGGGAATAAAACTAGCTGCAGCCTCTTTGGTCTCTGTAGGGTCTGTGTGCTGTGACTGTGCACCTGGCACCAGCGCTCATTTTGTGGCTGCCCAGAGCTCTGTGTCAGTAAGTGGCTCGGTGTGTGGGACTGCAGCAGTTGGGACTCAGAGCCTCACGTCAACTAAAGCCTTCGTGGTCTGTTCTCTTGGTATGGTTGCCGGTCTGGCTCTGAAAGTTTGTGGATATCTAGATTGAGAATACTTTGGAGTCCAACACAGTGTGTTTCTGTGATGGTGTGCAAGCCAATCTACTTGTCCTCCTGCAGTCTGTTCATCTTCATCTTCCCCAGTGTCTGTAAACTCAGAGCAGAGATACAACCACGACTTCCCTAAAATTATTCGTCATTCATGTTTAATAGATGTCTGAGATTAATGCTTATCGATGTGAATGCCATGAGAACATAAAATATACACCTTCCACACCGAATTTTGCTCAAGTCAAGTTTACCCCATCCCTCAGCTCCCTGTCAGGCCCTCTCTGCTTGCACACTTTGGGTTCAGCAGCATTTCCCCAAAGTTCAGCCCTGTGCAGAACCCCTGGAGCCCCAGGCCTTGGCAGAGTGTGCTGGGGGCATTCCAAAGCCAGCTTCACTGGGAGATCTCCAGCGCTTCCCGTTTCCAACTGCGCTGGCAAGACACAAGGTAGCTTTTTTTCTCCCTATTCCACTCTCCTTCTGGTGCTGGCTGTACCCCAAAAGGCAGAGAGGCAACGAGAGGGATAGGAACAGGAAAGCAGCTAAATCTTTCCACTCCTGAAAAAAAAAAATCTGTGCTTCTCAAGTTAGGATCTGACATCGAAAATGTGCGTAAGGGATATCCGCCTACCTTGCTTGTGTGTGTTAATTAAGAGACATTTTACTCAGACTGGAAAAAAAGCCGTGTTGGTTTCCCATCTTCCGTGGAAAACAAACATACAAACTGCTTTTTTTTTTATTTCAAGAAAAACTAGAAATAAAAATAAAATAAAATAAAAAAATTGTCATGAAGAGCATTTGGGGAATTGAGAAATGGGGAGCTACCCAAGTCGAAATACCTGGTAGCTTAGGCTGGACGTCTAATTGATTTTGTCTTTAGAGCAAGTACAAGCTGGGAAGAGATTTCTAGGAGAGCTGCTCTGTTTGCAAACTTTTTATCTCATCAGAAAAGCCACAACTGATGAATCACATTTTGTATCGAGAAAACTTTCAGGAAACATTAAGCTGCTCAAGCAAAACTCATCTTGTCTGACCGTTCCCAGAAGCGAGTGATGCAGAAGAATCTGAGCTACCTATAGATGCGAATGCAAGCCCAGTCCAATTTTCTCATTGTGTACAAATCACAGAGCTGCTGTGTGCTGTAATCCAGGCAGTCATTGCTTCCAGCTCTTTTAGCTCACCCGGTGGAAAGCCCTGTTTGCATCTATTGCATTCAAGCCTTGCTGAGGGGAATGGCTGGAATCAGATGGATTACAGCCTGCTTTGCTTTCTGGTAGATTGGGGGAGATGACCTCCATATCCAAGTGGTTCTGACTTGGAGTTGGTCAGGGGTTATGCTGTTATCATTGGCTTTAGAAAGCCCTTTAGAAAGCAGTGGGAACTGTCCAGAGGTTGTCTGGGAGCTGGTGCCTTCCAGAAGCCAACAGGTGAAGTTTGAAAGGAGCCAGCTGGGATCTTCTGCTTGCTGTGGGCAAGGGAGGTGGAGACTGGGTTGCTTTGAAGCAGAAATATGGCACCCATTGCATATACTGACATAGAATGGGCACTGGGTGATGTCACTGGGAATTATCCTGCCCTTCCATGCTTAAGAACCTTCAGTGATGATTGAAGGGGCCAGTGAGGGAGAGCTGCCAGCCTGGCTTCTTTTCCCCAGGATAAAGGAACAAGCCATCTCAGTACCCCATCCGGACCTGAGCACTCATACCCTGTGCTGTTCCTTGATGCAGGAGCCAAAGCAAACGCTTCCCACTAAGGAGACAGGCTTCCCAGCACTGCCACTATCCTCACATTTACATATCTTCATTATCAGGAATTGTTGGAACATTTTGCAGGCTGCTTTCTCCCTTGCCTACCAGAGCTATGAAAATGTCACCTGCCTAACAGGGAATGGCACTGGAAACAAACCCATGTGGTTTCTGTCCATTTGGGCATCAGATGTGACACGGGAAGATGAACCAGCTACCAGAAACCTGCTTAGTGTGCACGGTGCTGCTCTGCTGTTTGTCTGACTCTGTCTGTCTGCCACACATCATTAGCTGCTCCTGTTCCAAGGCTGCTCTTCTTTGTGCCACCTAGATGCTGTGGATGTGTTATTTTTCCTTGGAAATGTGAGGGTTCATATGAAGAATCTCGAATATGATGCAAGCAGATGTCTGGCTCCTGGCCTTGCTTTGGACATCTCTTATCACAAGTGTGCAAATGTGAGGATGGGGGCTCGCAAGGTCTGCTTCTTCCCTTGAAAGCCTGAGATGTGCTGTGCTGTGATGTCTGGAGAGCAGCCCCTGTGACATGGGTTTCTCTCCTTTCCTGCCTGCGACGAGGGAAGCAAACCCAACCTGCACTGTTATCTCTGCGCATGCTGTTGTAGCTCGAGGGACTCTGACCTTGCTCTGAAAGGTATTTAATGTCTACAAGGAAGATACAGTCAAAACAATTCTCTTTCACCAAAGTGAAACACAGCAGAAAAAGAAGCGAGGAGGAGTGAGAGCGGGCTGGCAGCGCTCAGCTGAGGACTGACTGTGCTCCTCCTGTGCTGGCAGCCTCAGCTGTTGGTTCTGAGGATGGTATGGCTGGAAAAGGATCAGGAAGCTCAGTGCAGAGGGGCTGTGAGGAGGACAATGGTGGTCCTGGCATCCTCTTTCTCTCCTTCTCAAGGAAATCCCACTTACTGT
This sequence comes from Callipepla californica brunnescens, assembly GCA_023055505.1. Lineage (NCBI taxonomy): Eukaryota > Metazoa > Chordata > Aves > Galliformes > Odontophoridae > Callipepla > Callipepla californica. The sequence goes on along the minus strand of JALIRH010000028.1, from coordinate 6,263,827 downwards.
TTTCATACTTCCTACTGTACATTGGCGTAAAACGTTCATCTTCAATAGCTATGGTAGAGCTCCTTCCAGTATAATCCATCCAGAAACAGGACAAGGGCAGAACGTGGGTGAGGAAAGGCCAGACCTGAGGTGTAATGAGCAGTTGCCCAAAGGTATTTGAAGTTTCATTGCAATGGAAGGCTCATCTATCCCTCTCTCCACAGTGGACACCTGATGTCTTGGGCTTGATCCCTCTTCTGTGCATAGAATACAGCTGCACGTGTGTGGGGGGGCCTTTAGGTCAGGGCCTGAACCAGTGATTGAGCACCTGGTGAAGAGGCACAGCCAGCCCTGGGAGCACAGGTGGGAGCAATTCAACTGTGTGACCAGAAGGGGTGGACCCAGGGTGCACCCCTCCCCAACTTCATTTAAGGGCTGGCAGCTGTAAGGGCAGCATCTCTACTTGGAGTCTGCTTTCTTTGGAGTCCTGATCCTCAGAAAAGGGTGAGTGGTTTCTTTTTTTATTATTGGATTGTAACTGCTACCCTTCTTGGGTGATCCAAAACTGGTTTAACATCTGCTGGCCTCCTATTCTTACATTGTAGAACAGCTGCTTCCAACTAAGTCCCTTTCTCCTGTGTTCTGCTTGTTTTTTATCATCTGATTTTTATCTCCAAATTGAGATAAAATATTTTAACTTCCACAACATATGAAGCTCTACAAGGTGTCTGTTCCCTCTAATCAAGATGAAGGATCTGAAACCCTTCAATAAAGGTGGAACAGCAACATCTTGAATCTTCAGGTGTTCAGAACTTTCCCTTGAGAAAAGAGTGTAAAACATTCCATCCTTTGCTTTTATTGTGTCTTTATTTTAAGTAGAAAAGTATATCCTCTGGAAGAGGAGGGCTGTTCGAAAATCCATTTTTTGGCAAGGAGCAGAGAACTTTGTTTGAACTGGTGAACGCTTTAGGGAAACTGAGGCAGGGCAGAAGCCCCACAGGCTTTTTCCTTAGCTATTTAATTGTTTGCCCATCCCAGCCTGGGAGCCTGCACGAGGTGCCCTGAGATGCATTGACTCCAGGAGGAGCTGTTTGCCTGTAAATGAGAGCGGGACCCGTTCTTTTCAGATGCTGATAGATCACTTCAGCTTTGGTATTTGCGGTCGTTAACACTGAAGTCTGCCCCATTTGTGTGGGGTCTCGCTGGTCACAGGGGTGGGAAGAGCTATTGCATCACACTTCTGAAGGCAAGAGAGAGCTTAGTAGTGAGCCCCAGCCTGTTTCCCTAGAAGATAATTCAGATTCAGTGAGGAACGAATTGGACTACTTGGAGGCCCTGTGGTGTCCAGATCCGGGCAGAAGCACCAAAAAGGCACCAGTCTTCCCAGCCACACTTTCCTTATGTTGATGAGGCCCTGGAGATGCTGGAAGGTGATGGTTCCTGTCCTTCACCCTGGCTTTCTATGCAGCACCATGACCTATCTGGTTGCCATCAAAAGCTGAGAGTGGGATTCTCGTGCTCAGTCTGATGCCACCTCACCTGCCCTTAAATAGAACAGGGCCTTGAGGTGGGCTGGAACTGGAACAAAGCTCCTTCTGCACTGCAGGGCAGCGAGGTCGATGAAGAAGAAGAAGCTGAGGGTGAAATCAATTAATTCATTCATTACAGAGCTGCTGCAGTCACAAAGATATTTCAATTGTGCTTGCTGGGAGGTCCTCAAGAGAGAGACATCTCATTTTCATCACAGTCCCCAAGGGTAGGTTGGAGTTGCACAATTTAATTCCTGCTGAGTACGGGGTATTATGGATGTTCCAGGGACAGTGGAACCTCTTGCTGCTTAGAGTTGGCAATAGGTTGAGTGGAATCAGACCCTACTCCAATCAAGAAAGATTTCTGATAGGAGAAAACAGAGAATTGGAAAGAGTAGGGATGGCTAATGTTGTTTTCAAGGTTTGCAGAACGAGAATATGAGGCTGGGAGTGCATTTCCCATGGGCAGATGAGTTTGTGATTGGGCATCTCTTGCTGGGAAGGAGCTCTGCCGTGACTTGATGCTCACAGTGAAGCCTTCTGAGCCGCTTCATTAGGACTCCACCAGAAAGCACTGTGGCCTTCTGCCCAGCCTGGTTGTGGTGGCCAGACCAGCACATGCCACAGCTGTAGTGTCCCTGCTCACTGCATGTCCTGCACATACACTGCTCTGCTGCCTGGTCTTGTGAGCAAAGCTCAATGCATTTGCATATAAATTCAGGTCATATAAATTCAGACAGCAGAGGTCTGATCACTGAATGGCTCTTGTTGCAAGATGCAGTGCTTTTTTCATGTACCTTTGTACCTCAAATTGGGGAGTGGGATGCTGCTTGCTTAATTGCAGTGGTGATTTCAAACCCTTTGCTCCTTTCAGGGAGGTTTTCAAGAGTCCTACAATCAGTATCTCAAAGCCTTCTGGAGATATAACCATTTATTGCAGTGCTTGGCTGGGTAATGTTTCAAGGAAAAAAATGTCATCCTGTCTGAATACACCATGTTAGCAAGAGAGGAAATGTACCTATCGACAGATGAATAGACAAAAAGAGCCTGCAATGCTTGAGAAATAACTGGGACTTCTCAATCATTTCTGTCTACCTGACAGCAGAGTTCACCTGCAAAGCAAGGGCAGAGTCTAAACAGCCACAGCATCATTTGAAAAACACTGATGGGAATGGGGCTGTGGAATAAGAGCACCAAAGTGCTGATGAATCTGGTACCTTCCTGTTATATATTGATGACAGGGATTGCACAAATAGACCTTCCTGGGCTGGCCTGAAATCTCAAGGGGAGCACTGTATCACAGGAGGAAAGAGCTGAAACTCATGGAAGCTTCAGTGAAGGAGCAAAGCAATCAGTGCACTTCCTTGCTTGTCTTCGCAAGCAGAGATCATTAATAAAATGGAACAGGCCTTCTCGATTTTAAGTAAAGAATGGTGTACTGAAATGCTATTTTTTTCTCAGAGGCCTATGTGGAAAAATGTGAGGTGCCACCATGATGTGAAACTTCACTAGGAGCTCATCTAATTAGGGTTAGTCAGGATGGAAAAACGTAGGTCTGCAGAGGGTGGATGCTTGTTAGTAGGTGGCTGACTCATCCTGATGGGCATCCTGGCCCCATTTTGGATGGTGCATGTGCTGAGGGGTGTTGTGTGACCATGCCTGGAGAATTGCTTATATTTCTGAATTGTGAGCAGAACAACAAGTGTGAGGACTTTGTGACCTTAGTGATCTGCCAGGAACTGAAGTTTTCATGTTCCCATGTTCTGCATTTGTGTATGTATGTATGTGTGTGTGTATGTATGTATATATATATATATATGTATTTGCCTTTTTTTTTTTTTCTAAAGCTCTGATATACATATAGACTTTTTTTCTTTCATCCCTGTTTTCAGTACCCAACCAGGAACCAGAAGTGCTAGAAATACTTCTAAGGGATGTCTGCATAACCAATTGCCCAATTTCACAGACTTTAATGGTGTCTAGTGGAACCTGCACGTCTGTCTGCCATCCTCAAACCAGACACAGCAAATAATGATGACAGAAAGCTGAGATAAGTGCCCCATACAAAACCCTTTGTTACAGAGGAGACTGAAGAGGGTTATTTTTCACTATTTAAATTTTTTTTTTTCATTTTCAATGTCTTTTACTCTTTATGTCACTACTTAGTGATAGAGGAAAGGACATCAGAAGTATGACACAGCTAATTTTAGGTCTGAAATGAATAACTCTTTAATGACATGTGTCTTTACATATAATCCCGGATGTCCATTTCCACAGTCCACTGAATTTACAGTATTCAGCAAGGCAAATGTAGCAAGGGGGGGAAAAATGAGAAAGAAAAACCTCAAGAAAATGTGTTATTAAAAGTCCTCTTTGGCCCAGTTGCCTCAGCTGCTCAGACACTGTGTCTCCACAATAGCAAAAGCAGAGTCCCTCTTTGCCCTTTCCTGATTTTTTTTTTTTTCCTACTCAAAAAGCAGTCTTGAGCCTGGTCTGCCCTAACAACCTACATTGTGGCACAGATGATGGTTGGGTCATTTCTGGTGGTGCAGCACTAGCACAGAAAGGTTTTTTGCCCCAGTGGGATCCACAGACTGCTTTCAGCATCTCTGCAGAGCTCATGCTGCCTGTGGTGGTGCAAGGTATTGTCCTGGATTCATCAGCTTTTGGGAGAGCTGGGGCTGTCAATGCTACTTACCTGGCACTGATCTTTCTCTGAGTAGCACAGTCCTTCTAGGCTTGTTTCTCCAGGTACAACAGAAGAGGAAACCTTTCCTAAGCAATTCAGGTAGTTTGTCCTACCCATATAGAAGTAGGAGCAAGGGCAAGGCTGGAGGCTGGCAACACAACAGCTTATTACTGGTTATGCTTGCAGCATTTCCCACTGCAAAGCTGCTTTTAATTATCTGGGCTTGCGTTGTCCTTCTGAATATCTGTTGCAGGTTAGATTGTTTGCAAGAGCAGTTTTAGATAAAAGTGAAGCAGCGTTATGCACCCCTGCCACCTTGGAGATCGCTCTCATGTTCTATGCATTGTAATGAGAAAATCACCTATGATAAAAATATCACGAGGTGATGTCATTTAAAATTATTGTAATGCACCTGGAAAGAAAAGTCATTGGGGATACCAGGCTGTCTTAAATCTGAAGCTGCTTATATATATGTTTTTTTTTTTTTTATGGATTCCAGGCTTAGTAATTGTAACCTGCTTCTTCAGAGTAATGAGGGCATGATTTGTTTTGCAGAGGTTTGGTTCTGAGTAGTGTGGGCTGGTGTGGGGGCTGTAGGCAATGGTGTACAGCTAAGTGAGCTTTTCATAGAGCAGTAGATGTTTTTGGGTTGGAAGGGACCCTTAAAGGTTGGATTGGTTGTGGTCCAACTCCCCTGCAATGAGCAGGGGTCACTTCATGTCCTCCAGCCTGTGCAGGCACAGCTTTGTGTTGTGTTAGGGCTGCATCTCTCCTTCTCAAGCTGGAAAGTAGAAGTGGCCACCGAAAGATGTCACCCCCCCGCACTTAATACTGCCCAAATGGAACAGAAGGGTGAGCAGAAATGAGGACAGGAGATCCGGGTGATTTGTATCCATCCTCATGCTGCAGCTTCCTTAAGATGGTAACGTCTCATTGCTAAGAAATAACCTGAGCTGGTAACTGTGCAGCATCCTTTCATACAGACTAGCTGGGGCCATTCCAATTGAGTATAATAAACGATATAAGGAACAATATAAGTGGTGCTATAAATAATAATGCTGCAATTCCATTGATGGCTTATGGTGGCATTATAAATGATAGGAGCAAAGTCAGGAGGTCTCTTCACACCACCAGAGCCTCATGCTGGAATTATAGATCTAATTTAAGTGCATTTTGGGGGTAAATTATTTATTAAAGTGTAAAGCTTATGGAGATAAATGTTCAAGTAGTCAGGCTTCTGGACTAGGTGAGCATTGCAGGTCCTAATAATTACAGGTAGAATTTGCCTCTGGGTGGAAGGGCTAGATGAAGTTTTTAGCAGCATTTCAGATATCTGGAAGCCCTGGAGGACTCTTCTTGGCTCAGGGGTGCAATCTCTAGCCTTGCAATGAAATGGCCTGCTTTGTATGAGCAGTCACTTCTGGGCACCAATTGCTCATACATCCATTTCAGTCATTAAGCTGGAGTTAGGAGATGGAGTGGGGAGAAGCCTTTCTCAGGCTGATGAAAAAACATGGATCTTACAACTGTTGTTTTAAGTCCTCCTGTGTTATGGCCCCAAAATGGAGAACTGGTGCTGGTGTTTTCATCTCTCAATGTGTATTTCATTCTAATTTAAGTCGGAACTTGCCAGTGGTCCCAAACTAGGGGTGCAATCACAGGGCTGTGCTGAAGGTCTTTCAGTCACAGATCTCTTAGGTGATCTCAGATGAATCACTCAGAGTTTGTGTGTGGCTCAAAAGACCAAGCTCAGGGAGATGGTACCAGGTAGAACCTGAAATCTGCTTTTAGGATGGGAAGCAGAGGGAAGCTGAGCTCGTGCTCACTCTGAAAAGTGCATTTTCTGGAGTATTCTGTAGCATAAAAATTGTCCATGGAGCAGGAGTCTCAAGACAGTCTTGCTCCACTGGGCTGCAGTAGGGATAAATACATTAAGATGAGGTATTAAGATAGAGTGGTAATTAGGAGCCATATAAGTAACTTAGATATAAAATGAAACTACTAATAATGCATAAATGCAAAGCCTTAAGAGGTTTGCTTCGTATAAAGCACCCAGCCATTTGGTGGCTTAGCTCAATTCTCTGAAGCTGCAAATTCAGGCTGAAAAATCTTATGAGAATATGCTCTTTCAGTGAGGTTTTTCTTTTTTTTTTTTTTTTTTCCTTGTCATATTTAAAATATTGCTGAGGCCAACTTTTTGTCTACAGGCAGTGGCTTTTTTTTTTTTTTTTTCATAGCTTCCAGCCAGACTAGAAAATGTTGGAAGGCAGGGGAAAAATGTATTTAAAATGTGAACTTAGCAGACCTGGGGAAAGATCCTGATTAAGGGAATGTATCTATAGGCCAGGCCAGGGAGATGAAGATGGAATCAGTATTCCTGCCACTATTCACTCTGTAACCTTGTGTCTGTCGCAAAGCTTTTTTTTGTGCTCTATTTTCCTTGTCAGTAAAATGAGTATTATAATAGTTACCTTCCTGATAAGGGTTTCAGTTAATCAATTTCTAAAGCCCTTAAGTACAGAGGGAAGCAAGATAGCATATCAACGAAGTCTAGCTTTTATCTGTGCCTCAGTATTCTCTGAACTGTGTTGCCTGTAACTGAGCAGGACCTGTTCTGTATAAACCAGAAATGCTCCTATTGACTTTGATGAATAAATAGTAATTTTTTTTTTTTTTGCAAATAATACCCACGTGCTTTTTGTCACAGGTGGAATTTGCTCCTTAAAAATGTGTTTGAAAAGCAAATCAAAAAGGTTTCAGGTGGGCTGGTAGAATTAAACTCCCCTGATGACTGAATTGCTTGCACAGTTTGCCTGTGCTGTTCTTTGTAGCAACTTGAGTTAGTTTTTCTGCCACTGGTGGTAGCAATAGGCAGAAAAAGCACTACACTTATTCTTTTTTTTTTCCCCTCAAAATTCTGAATTTTAGCCAAGGAAAAGGAAATAATGAACTTCTGACAGGCATTTCTCAAACAATAGAATACTAAATCATGGTTTGGGACTGAAGATCCTTTCTTACAAGAAACGGCTAAGGAGCTTAGCTTTTTTTAGCCAAGCAAAACTGAAGGCTGAAAAAGAGGAGCTGATTGTTGCACGTAAGTAGATTGGGGCATAACAGCAGGGAAGGAAAAGAGCTATTAAATCTAAAGGACAATGCTGAAACAAGAACAAATGGGTATAAACAGACCATTAATAAATTCAGACTGGTAATTAGAAGAATGTCTAAATATCCGGAGAGCTGGATTGTGGGTAGTCTTTCAGGGGAAGTAGGCACACGAAGGTGAAGGAATTCAACTGCATTTCAGATAGAGCTGCACATGGCAACCTTGGCTTGGGTGGAGGAGTAGACCTGAATCCAGCTCTGTAGGTATTGTTTGGAGAAGTCAATTGATTTTAGTGTTTCCTTCAGTTTACTCCATCTTTAGGAAGGCAGAGGGGATAACCACTTTGAAGAAAAGTTTATTTCTACATATACTGTGTCTGGATTTTAAATAGAGAAACTATAACATCATCATTACATCGTGTATCTCCTTCTAGTCCTTGTTTGCTCTACAGCCAAGTGCTTTTATTGTCATCCCTCATTTCTCTGTAGATACTGACCAGTCCTTCTCTCCTCCTGTCTTGTACCCCCAAATCACTTCAGACCTGCCATTCCTGAAGTGAAAACATAAAGCTGTAGCTCAGAGTTAAAAGCTACAGCACAGGTGGAGCAGCTTGTACTTAATATGCCCTTGTTTCCTTTCTCACCCTGTTCACTTTGGACAGCAATGGCTTTCACTGCAACAACTTTCAACCTGAGTCCTAACAGCTCAGTGCTTTAATTAATAATTGAAGCGATTTGCATTCCCCGAAGTGCATCCAAACAGATTTATTACAAGCATTCTTGACTTGTTCTTCTAAAACACTTCTCTGATGTCTGTTCTTTGTTAGAGTTCACCACCCAAGTTGGTTAGAGTGGTAGTATGAAGGTAAGTGCTATTTCTTGAAGCTTGTCTTGGGAGCTGAGCCAATTTGGATGGGTCCCTGTGTTCATTCAGGTGGATATATGTGCAGGGAGAAGTAGAAGAAGCAGAATGAAACACTCAAACTAAAACACTTGGGGGGGAGGAAGAGTCTAATTCCTCCTACTTTGGATCTCTCTCCTTTTAATGAGAAGGCTGGTGTGCTGCTTCATGATCTATTGCCTGAGCAATAGTAGGTTAATGCCTTCTATTTACTTATCCTGCCCTGCCAGACTGTCCAGTGCTAGCTCATCCCTTTGGACACATGTCTAACTCTTCTCCTTGGACCACTGGTTTCCCAAAAGAGGATGTCTACTTCCCCAGACTAACAGCATCCCACTTGGCAGAGCTGTTCCTGCTCTGTCCTGGGTTATATTCCATGTAGCCATCCTCCTTTCTCCCTCACCCCAAGCTGAGTCTTGCACATGTCTGACCAACCTCACCTGACTTTCAGCATGCAAGATTTGCTATGTTGCTGGAAAGTCCTCAGTCTTTTATTTATGACTTGTTTTAAGAAAGCATCAAGCGCTACACCTAGGCATATGCCTCAGAGACTGTATTGTCCAAGTAAACAAGAAAAGCATTTTTATAGCTATTGGGAGATACAGCACTTAAAGTCAGAGTGACTTTATCCAAGGCATGTGAGGAGCTCATAGAACAGCTGGTACTCCTGGCTGTCTGACCTATGAGTTAATCTTAAAGCTCTCCTTCCTTTTGAATATGTGCAACTACGAAGTGCTGGATCCTGGGTTGCCTCAGTTAGTTGTCTACCTTAGTACTGTGTAACCCAAATAGCCCTTCTGTGCTTGGTCCTATTCTGTTCTTCTCCTCTGGGTTGAAATTTACCTGCCTCACTGTATTTTTGCCTCTGTATTTTTGATACTCCCCTGCTTTTTTGAGGCACTTGTCTGATCTGTCCTTTTGTATTTGAATGCATACCACTTGCATTAAGCAGCAAATCAGTCTCCCATTCCCTATCCCAATATCCTGCGTGGGGAAGCTCTTGCAGCGAGGGCTGCAGCTTCACCCCTGACCTGTGAAATCTCTCCTGCTATGGGGATTGAGTTCTGGTCCCTCGGCCACTATGAGAAGAAGGTTTCAGCCTCATTTTTCACTGGTAGTGACTGGAATGACCAATCTGCTTCCTGCTGGGGACTGAAAGGTCAGGCCAGGTCCACTCTGTGGCTACTTGTTTTTCTCCACAGTGACCAATTTCAGACAGTAATAGAAGCATCAATAACATCTCTGTCTTCCCTGACTGCTTTTTTTTTTTTTTTTTCCTCCCCTATTGATTGAAATATTGCAGCTTCCATTTGTTAGCTCAGCCCCTGTGAGGCAGGCTGAGGTGTTCACTTGCAGCACGTGTCCTCCCCATGAGCAAGATGCGAGGCGCTGAACTAATTTGGGATCGTGGAGGTGTTGACTGCAGACTGCAGCTTGTAATCTCCTTGGCTCCTTCTCTCTTGTGGCTGAGGTCAGAGTTCTCAGGGCCCTGGGGGTTTAGCTGGCAGCCAGACCTCTTCAAGATGCTTGAAGGTAACAGATGGAAGAGAATCTCCAAGGGCTCCTCACTGTCCAGCTCAATGGGCTTGTAGCTCTTGCTGCAGAGGAATCTGAGAGCAAGAAGAGCTTAAGGACAGGGGCTGTGGGACACACATACTCTGTTGAGCAGGGCTCTGAGGATGTGGAGCATGACTTAGGCCAGCAGGAATGCAGTGGGAACCTCAGGTGCTGCCTTCCTTGTCCCCACCTGCCCAGCCTGATTCACCATCAGGGAGCTTGTGCAGGGCAGACAGACCCAAAGGCATCCTTATCTTTCTCGTCTGTCACTGAACACTGTTTCAGTCTCTTGTTCCATTTTATCCCTTGAGAGAACAAGCAACAAATACCCATCAGAGGGCTTCATCACGAGTCACACTTCTTCCCTGTGGCTGGGTCAGGGCTGACGGAGCATCCTCAGCTATGAATCCTGTCTGTCAGGCTGCAGGGCTTGCTTTTCTCAGGGTAAATTAAAGTTCAGAGTGTCTAGTTCAGTGGCCTCTGCAGTCTGGGACTTGTGTGCTGAGCTCTCCCCCTGAGCCACCCTTGCTCCCTGTGCACACAAGGCCACAAGGAAAGGGAGGTGGTGGTGTGCTCCATCTCTTCAAGTTTCAGCAGAGCCTATTTCTCACTGTTTTCCCAAAGTTCTCTAGCATCTCAGCCTCCAACATGCTGCAGAGCACCTGATAGCAGCCCCCACAGACATTGTGACCTTATCATATCCTTCTGTGGTGTTTGTCTTCTTGGTCACAATTTGGGGTGGGTGGATGAAATGATGCTGACTGTTTCTGAACTGCTGCTCTGCAGTCCATATACACACATACAACCCATCAGAGTCCAGAACACAGCTAACACCCCCTGATTTCTTCTGACAGCTGGAAACCTGATGGAATTTAGTTAAATGAATCTGTTTCTGTGAGTGTGTGCTGCTGACTGGAAGGGCTTTATAGTTTAGAGTTAATTGATATTCAAGGAAGATTATTCAGTGGTAATGCATTCATAAGCAATGTCGCTGTTTGTTTGAAAAATTAAAACATTAATTTAAATTAAACTGTAAACAAGGGGAGGGCATGTTGTGAGGGTAAGAACTGGGAAGGCAATGCAGAGTGTCTTCTGAGTAGGGCAATGTTATAGCTCTATCTGTCTAGGACTTACGTGTTTTAAAATTAGGAGGATTGAGAGTGCTTTGGGCCGTGTTTTCTAGCTTTTCACAGCATTTTCTCTCTTCATTAGAAGGAGATGATGGTTCAGTGGTCACCTGAGACTCTCAGAATGTCTGTCGATTCTCCCTTCCATCAGCCATCCCTTATGGCTGTGGATAGCTCTCACTGGGGCATTTCACCATCTGAGCTCGCAAGGTGATGGCATTCCTACCCCGTGAAGTGCTTGCTGGAATTGAAATCAATCCTTTTAGGCTAGAGGAGAAAAAAATTGCAGTGGACCATTTGCACAATACTGCCTCTATCTCTTCTATCAGGAAGGGCTTCTTGAGTAGAGGGTAGCATTTTTCGAGATGTTTCCCTTTACTAAAAATCCCTCCTTTATAGACAGATGAAATGGCTCGTAAGCCCATTTCAATAAGGGTCAATAAGACAGGCTGCAGCATCTGGAGCAATCACCTGTGCTTTTGATGGCTGGGTTCAAGTTTCTGCACTATTACAGGACTTCCCTGTGGCCTCAGATGTCACCTCTTCTCCTCATGTCTGTTCTTGTGGCATGAAGCTATCCATTCCATTTCTTTTATGACAAAAAAGAAAAAAAGACTAAAATGTTTTCAGGAGCTGTCATATACATCATGTAAGTCAGAAGCAGCAGGGAAATAATTCCCAGTCCTCAGCTTTTTTTTTTTTTTTTTCTTCATGTGACTGAGGTGTTAGTTTGGGGGGAGGGGGATTATTTTATCACAGAGCCATTCTTTACACATTGGTAAGTAGGGCATCTTTTGCATGAGTTTGTTCATCACGTTATACCCAGTAATATTAGTGAGTGAAGTGTATAAAGTTATTTATGGCGAAGGAAAATGGAATTTCGTCTCAGAGATTATTGGCAATAGAAAAGTCAGAACGATGTTAATCCTGTCCAGTGCAGAGTATTCCCAGTAGCTTCGACATGTTAGTCTTCTGTTTTTCAGAAGTTTATCTTTGGTTCCCAGTGGGCTGCAGTAAACTTGATTTGGCAGAATGTGATCCCTGACATTTCTTCTAACACTGTCTTCTCTGTATCAGATGGGAATGCTGCTTTTTTTTTCTTTTTTTTTTCTTACAGTTGTGAGACAATGAGATTGTTTCTTGAAATGAACATGAAAACTTGAGATGTCTAAATCAGATTTCAGTATACGGGGAAAACATCATGTCTTTTTTTCTAGACAGACTAGAACCTAGCAGTTCAACTTTTATCTTCGTATCCAGCAGTTAATGAACAACAGTAAATTGTGTCCTTTCGTGCCTCAGTTTCCCAATGTTCTAAAAACAATCTGTAATTTTAAGGCAAGATAAGACTTATCTAGGAAAAGCTACATTCTATTATGGCTTATTTAACCATTAAAATCATTTCAGAAAGGAATCATTTAAAGCTGATACAAAGAAATACTTTTCTCACATAGCGTATAATTAGCATGTGGCACTCAATGCCACAGACGTTATTGAAGCCAAGAGCTTTGGAGGATTCGCTGAAGGATTAGACATTTGTATGAATAATGAGAAATTCTATAAGAGAAAATAAAAAATGCATGAGATGGAGAAATTTGCACGTCAGGGTGTAAAGTAACCACTAATTGATAAGGGCTGGGAGAGCATTGTCCCCATGGGCAGGACACAGTGGGATGGTTCATGCTGTGAGATGAGTGCTGGGCTGCCTGAACCTCAGCTTGTCCTGGTGTGGTTACTTCTACCTACACATGAAAGTACAAACCATAGGTCACACCAAGCTTAACAAGATCCACGGAACAATGATGCTGAGCCACAGTGGCTTGGTAGGCCATGACTGTTATTGTGTTCTTCTGTTTGGACCTCTCCAGTTGTTTTTGTTTATTTGTTTTTTTTACCTGCCCCATTTATGTGTAGTCTCAGGAAAACTAGCAAAAAAAGCCACACTGGTGAATTATACGAGATCCTTCTGCTGATTTGTGGTTGCCCTTGTTCAGTCTCCATCTGTCTGGTTTCATAGAATCACAGAATTGTTTGAGTCAGAAGGGGCTCTTAAATGCCATTGGGTCCCAGTCCCTGCAATGAACAGGGACACCACAGCTCCATCAGTGCTCAGAGCCATGTCCAGCCCTGATCTTGGTTGTCTGCAGGGATGGGACATCTCTGCTTCCCTGGGTAGACTGTGCCAGTGCCTTATCATTAGCCTGTGTCACCCTTATCATTCAAAAACAAAAAACAACACTTAAAACCAGATTTTTCCTGATGTCCCATCTCACCAGGTTTTCCCAGGGCCTTGCAGCCTGGTTGGTGTAAGGCACACAGCTGTTTAGCAAGCACGTCAGGTAGCCAACCATGTTTGCAGCTATCGAGCGAGCAATTATAGTTCATTCAATCAAAGACTTTCATTTGATCCAGCCTCAATTAAGAGGGAAGGCATTGCCACATCTGCCTGCAAGTTCAGAAGTGTCCACAATTCAACTTAGATTATTGCTATATTTCTGCAGCCTTTGATAGAATAAGATTGATTATAAGAAATAAGAAAAAAGTGTGACCTTCCCCGGACTTTGCCAACGGTATTTCAGTTAGTATTTTATAATCACTGTTTAACAGAGAAATTGCTCTCTGGCTATTAATATAAAAATGATCACCTTCTTTGACTAATAGAATCAATACAGGCTCCTATCCTTTGAAAAGTCCAAGAATCTTCTCTCTGTTCATAATTAAACATTTCTATCTAATCTGGAGTATAATAAGCTTCAAAGTTTCAGAAAATTGCTCATAATAATATCTTACAGAGCACCTTTCTGCTCAGTGCATTTCATAAATGTCGGCCCAGGTTTGGGAAACAAATGCGTGTGTTGATTGGCTTTGGATGCAGATGTCTCTGTTTGAGGAGGGCTTTGTGGAGTCTCATAAGCAGTTACAAATTCATATTAGGAATTACATGTTGCATTGGAAACACAATTAAAATGCTGTTGCTTCTGGGGTTGCCATATGACAGCCAGGTGACAGGGTGGGTGCATGCAGTAAGACATTTATTTGCTTTTGTTGGGGGACACGTAAAGAAAAGATCAGGGTGTTGCAGATGCTGAGCACTTGTGGCTAAATATGAATGACCAACAGGTGTTTTAAACTTTTATTCTATTTTTGTTGGAACGCAGTGAATGAAAGTACTTCTTGATATCTTCTCGCTGCAGCAGGTTTAGCTGTAAATATTTACAGTAAGTGTTCCTGGAGCTGGTGATGATGTGAGCACTGAATATCGCTTGTGTAACCTCCATTGCAGCCAAGGTGTCAGTGCTAGCACAAGTAATGGCAGAAGGGGGATCTAATTCATTATCTTACATGGGGAGATGCTTCTTCTGCCTCTTAATTTCTACTGTCCTTTCTCAGAGTTACATTTATCAGGATTACTCTCTTCTCAGGCAAGTTATCTCTGTCAAGCTTGAATGGCTATTCTCACGGGGTAGCGAGAGACATGCGAGCTAATTAACTATCATCCTGCATTTGATGATGATGAGCATCCATTGAGAACCTTCTATCCCAGTGGATCTCATGGAGCTTCACATATTAAACAAACCTGCATGTGCCAAGCACAGGGATTACCTCTTTGTAAGTGAATGCAGCAGTTCCACGTCGGATCAGCTGGTGGCTCAGCAGCAGCCAGCAGAGCTGAGTGATGCAGCGGGGAGGAAGGAGCGCCTGTATGGGATGATTAACTTGTCTAAGAAAATGATGTCTCTGCGGGGCTTTCATTTCACATGTAGCTACCACGGGGAACGCAGGCATGAAATGTGAGGTAGGGATCCCTCTCTGCCACTTGTCCACGTAGAGAATTCCTGCAGGCTTTGTGAGTGTAGACGTCAACCTAGATTTAGGTAACGATAATGAAAAATTGGCCCTTTTATTCTAATCCAGTCCTCTCTTTGGTATTAAGACTTCTGAATGTGGGTGTTTTGTTATGAAAGAAAGTTCTTACGTTGACTGTCCTTGAAACCTTTGAAGCAATCCCATTGGAGGACTGAGCTAATGCTGTATACATTTTCTATATTCAAACCATCCCTACAGAGGATCTTAGCTAATGTAGTCCTGCATTGTGTTGCCTGTACAAGCCCTTTGATTCTCATATGTGTTTTGGAAGTACCTGTTTTGGGCTGATTCACCGAATCTTCTCTTTGGTAGCTTTGGCCCCTGATTTTGCCTGGAGATGCCTTGGTTCTGGCTTTTCTTGGGGCTTTGGAATCCCAAAACAACAGAAACTATATTTAGGAGGAAAAAATGAAAAGCCACAGTGCCTCTGTATGCCACTCCCTGTCATCATCTTACCCATATAGATAATCATCTGTGCACAGCATCAATAGATGAAAGAGCTTCCCTAACTGTTGCATGCCATCAGAAGACAACAATCAGTGGTGTAAAGCTACAGCCATGCTGCCCAGACGTGGGTCCCTGCTGATTTTTACTTGCTATGGATCAGGCCCTTTCCTAGTTATTACTGTTGCCATCTGAACCCAAGCTGCAGTTCCCCCCATGTTTACTCATTGCTGACTTTATCACATCCCCTTTCATTTGCTTCCTCTGTGAACAATTTACATTTCACCCACTTGGTGCTTCTTTGGATGAGCCTCCTTTCATCTCTCATCGTAATGTTCAATAATGACATTTCCATTTGCTTTCCTTTTCATGAGGCTCCTTTATGAAAACAGGATCTGACCTCTCTCTTTGTGTTCTCCTGTCAGCCAAGAATCACATTGTGCATGAATTTAATTGACTTATTACATCTTTACAGAATATGGTTACTTTAGTTTTGTGTGTGTTCTGTTTGTTTGTTTGTTAATTTCTGGGTCTTTGAGAACTAGATTATGCAATTTCCAGAGCCTATTTCCAATTACTATTGAATCTTTCAATTGAACTGAATTTCATTGTGAGCTGGAAAATAGAATGAACTGAAAATTCAACTGAAAACATGTCAGTATTGTTGATACACGTGTTAGTGCTAATATAGAATTTATCAACTTATTTTCTTATATGGAGGGGATGTAGGAAGGGGGAAAACATCAAATAAACAAAGGCGAGCAGTGTTTTCTTTCACTGAAAGAAACATCTGTATTGCACTGAACAAAACCTTATTTTTCTGCCTGCAGTGAGCATGAAACCCACCTGATACTGTTTCTCAGTCCTCAGATGCCGTGAGAAACTCCTTCAAGGAGTCTCCAGCAATACTGGTGTTTAAATAGCTCCTGATGTGGTATAAACTGGCCTATCGCTTTCGATCTAGAGGGAATGAGATTGATTTACTCCTGGAGAGAATCTGATCCACGATTATGAGAAGTGACACCAGTGCTGGTGGCACCTTGCGGAGAATGAGGGTGGGCTGCTGCTGTGACAGATGTGCTGCACCCAGAAGGGACCTGTTGGTACAGAAACTCTCTGAAGTGTTCAGGTTGCATGAGCTGATGTTGTCTGACTGCCTGAAGCTCAGCAGGGTGAGATATTCTCTGGGAGATGCACTGCAGGCCCCCTCTGCTGTGAACCTGCCTGATGCTGCAGTGAGGGACGCAGGGCTGCCTGCCCTTGTCACTGCTGGCTCTGTCCTTTGCTGGGTATACCTGGCCTCTGTGCTCTGATTCCTTCAGCATCCAGTAGCTTCAGGTTAGCATGGCTCCCAGGAGGAGTAAATATGCCTCGCTGCAGGCAGGAGAGGTGACATGTTTCTCTGCAAGGTAGAGCCCTAAGACATTTGGAAATAGCTTTTTTTTTTTCCTCCCCAAGTTCTTGGTTATTAAAACTTTCCCTGCACACCATTCCATTTCTTTGGTCCTTGCTCCCTTTCTCTGCACATCTTCCTTCTTTTGTTCTTTTTTTTTTTTTTTTTCTTTTTTTTAAGGTGTGGGGAACTAAAATTACATGCACTGGAGATTCGGGGGACTGGAGATTTATACAGTGGCACAACGCTTCTTCATGTTTTCTTCTCTGATCTTCCTGCTATTCTATTTGCCTTTCTGAGCGTTCTGAGCGCTAAGCTAACATTTTTATAGAACTACCCACAATGGCTCCATGATCCTATTCCTGACTGGTAATAGCTCATTTAAACCCCATCATTGTGTGTATATATATAGCTAGGCTTATTTTCCCCACGTACATTACTTAGCGTTTATCAGTGCTGAATTTCATCTGTCACTTCATCACTCAATCACTCTGAATCACACGAGTTCTCTGTAGTCAGCTTTGGATTTGACTGTGCTCAGTAATTTTGTGTCAGCCGCTAATTTCATCATCCTGTTACGAATCCCCACTTCCAGCTCGTTTATGGCTGCATTGAATATGCATCCAATCCTTTTGAGCAATTAACAAGAAATCTTCTCTTTCATCCTATTACACCACAGCATCTTTCAGAGCTTTCAGTATTGGATGTTGACATGAGAGCTGTGGGGATTTTTACTGTTTGGGTGAAGGCTTTTGTTTGTTTGTTTGTTTTTGAAATTCATGAGCACTGCATTGACTGCATAGTCCTTATTGATACATTTCTTAATTACTTAGAGGACCCCTTAATGATCTGTGTGGCACGACTTCCCCCTACACTGGCTCTATTGACTCTTCCTGATGAACTGCGTGTCCACGTGTTCGCTAATTCTGTTTGTTCTAGTTTCAACTAATTTGACAAATTTACCAGTTCAGACCTGCTGGCCAGGGGTGTGTAGGGAGCTCCACAAATTATTCTTCATGCTTCAAGAGTGTTTGCCACCTTCCCTTCCTATATGGGTACTGCTCTCTTCTGCTGAGCTGCAGCAGCTGGCACTTGACGTGCTCCTCACCCCAGCTTCATTGCTGACCATGGGAGGATCAGTCCTGACTGCGTGCTCTTCTAGATCCTGGATGCTCACATTTGTCATCATCTACTGTCTCTTCAACCTCATCTTTAGATTAGGAGTGGTTTTCACTGCATCAGGCAAAAGAAGTTGTGCTTACAGAGGTAGGAGCAGATGGAGAGATTGTGGGCTTCTTAAGGATAAGGTTTTGTCTGACAGCTTAAGAGTCTGAACAAATTGTTTGAGTCTTCCTCCTGCTGGAAAGGGAAACAGCTGCGAGCAGCAGAGGGAGTAAGGGTCCTTCATTTCACAGGACCACTTAACTCCCTCTTCTCCCTCAGTCATTTGTCCAGCAAACCCAAGGAGCAAACACATTTGGATTATCCCTCAACTGAACGGAATCTTACCTTTAGCTGCTGTAAATCAGAATGGCTCCACAGCAGATTTTTTGAGCGATGGAACTGGCTGCTTTTACAGAATCCCATTATATCTGGGGATTGACACGATTTCAAAATGAGTTTTGTTTTAAATGACATGTTCCACAGCTCTTTCAAAAAGCCTTAAGCTCATGCTGCCCATTTGGTTCAGGAAAGCATTCAGTTATTTTCTTTTTTTAACTGGTAAAGAAAGGGACGGATGAAAGGAGGGATACCTTAATCACACATCGTTATTTACAAAGTCTGGAATACCTCATCTCTAGTTCAATACCTGGTGAAGGAAATCCTATTTCCTTCAGTGGTTTTGGATTCATTTATTTATTGTCACTGGGGCTGATGGACTCAGTAGAATGCCCAGGTGAATGAATCGTGGTCAGGCCAAAACCCTAGCAAAAGTAATGGTCAGTGCAAATGGGTGCAATTATGTTCATTTCAGTACAAGTCTCACTTCTGATGTCAGCTATCTAACTGGTTTCTTGGCAGAGCAAAGAGCTGGAAACTCTCTTCACTCTTATCTGTCTTCTGGTTTGGTGGGCAAGCTGGGAACTGAGCTGCAGAGCTGCTCTGCCCCTTCACAGCAGCATTAGTCTCATTTCTAGGATTGGATGCACTTTTCTCTCTTTAAGAACATATCTATGAACAAACGAAGCCACTCCCTGCAGACTGGCTTTTCTGTTAGCACTGGGATCAGCCTCACCAGTCCATTGCCATTCTCTCCCATCTGCTTGAAAGTCTCATCTCTCTCAGGTGGGAAGCCTTATATATTTCCAGTGACATTTCCTTGGCCTCTGGCAGTTTAATATTATTAACCCGGTATGTTATTAAAGTGATAGAAGAAGTCTTCCCTTCACTGGTATATATTTCTGAAAACTCATTTGAATTTTTATTACTTTATTTTGAGGGGCAGCTGGTGGAGCGCAGAACGGGCGCAGGAGGGAAATATGCCTGGTCTTAGGAATGAACATCTCTGTATGTGGATTGTGTCATTGCAGGAAACTGTGTTAGAAGTAACTGAATTAAGAGTATTTCTTCATCCAAACAGTTGAATTTGAGCGTTTCTGGGAAATCTGTAGGGCTTGTGTTTTCCCAAGTATAAGTGAAAATTCATCTCACTGCTCAAAGAAGCCGATCTCCAGAGCAAGGTTGGTTACAGGAGGCCATACATTTTCAGGACTCTTTTGGATGTTTTCTCCACTTTCTGTGGGGAGACTGATTCCTTAAACACTCGAGGAGAAAACTGTCAATTACGGTATATCGTTCCTGGTTCTAAGATTGAGGAAATAGATGAGATCGTCCTCTTTCTACCACTCATTCAGGAAAGCCAGGTTATTAGATCTCAGTCAGCTGCTGACACTCTGGGAATTGATTTTTGTCATGCTTTTTTCCTGTCCTTCCACATTCTGTCCAGATGTCATGTATAAGTTTTTAGGAAATTTGAACTAAATGGCGACATCTTCCAAGTGTTGTGAAACAGAACCTCTGTGTTTGCTAGTGGATATTTGGTTCAGTGCCTTAATCCAAACCCATCATCTATGCTTCATCCATTAAAATGATATCTCTTTGAAAGGATACTTAAATTTCCTTTCTCTGTGGCTTATCAGCTCCTTTCTGTCTGCCCGTCTATATCGGCACGTTGGTATTTTTAGATGGTTCGCTGGAAACTTCGCAGTGTGCTTTCAAGTTGAGAAATGATATCCTATCCTGCCAGGGCTTCATTCTTAAACAAGGCATTCATGACTTTTCTGTCAAGCTTTAAGACTGGTATTGCAACAAAACCTTCCCATTCGGGTTTATTTTTTACCTTTTCCTTCCATGTAATCTCTAAAATCACTTTAGAAAAATACCGTATCGAAAGCTGATATTAAACTCTCAGGTGCTTGGCAAATGATTTAAAGCAATGGCTCACACTGGGGTAAACCCCAGAGATTTCTTTTGTACAATTCCACCTACATAATCTCTCAGAGGTAGATTTTTTAAAGCTTACCATTTACTTTAGGCTCGGGACATTCCTCTGCATTTATGGCTCATCTACTTTCTGTCCACCAGTTCTTTCAGACAAACACTGCTGTTCCCCTACTGTTTAATCTCTTTCTGTCATCCCATACACAAGCAGGGCATGATCATCCCATCTGCTCCAAAGCTGGTCGCTGGAGAAAAGGGTGATGCATGCCTGATAGGAGTGAACGTGGTGCTGGGGAGGGCAGGCTGTGCTGCAGATCCATCCCTTCAGCCCCGGAGCAGGAAGGAGGCTGCTGCTCTTCTTGCCTGGTGCCAAGTGATAAAGCATCAGCGTATTTGTTTTGTGACATACCAGTTTAGAAAAGATATCAGGCAAATGTTGCTCTCTGATTTGTGTCCTTTTTTTTTCTCCTTTACTGTCGCTTTCTTTACTTCCAGGTGCTGAGCAGTGCTTCTTTCCCCATTGTATTTTGGACTTTTTTGATTTTGGATATTTAGGATCCCGGTCTCCAGCAGCATTTGGGGCAGTGTCCTGTCCAGGCTGCAGCAGGCACTTCTCCATAGCAAGGGAGAGGAAAATGCAATGTGTAGCTCCATGAAGGAGCTGCAAATGGAACATCTGGGCAATTTTCCATGTGAGAACAAGTGCAAGCTCTGTAATTCTCACAGATGGAAACTGCTATCACAGAGCTCTGCTCAAAGACAAGACCTGTCTGGGGGGGGAAGGAAGGGAATCATGGGTGTGTAGTGAAAATGAAGCATCATATTTTTTAAACTATTTATGCAGTAGGCATTGCTAATACCTGTATCTGCATAGGAATGCTTTATCAGTTATCTCAGGGGAGTTATACTGGACTATTATGTCAGAGCCCCTGTAACTGTCTCAGGGAACAACAAGCTTACCTATGAAAACTATGTAGGTCTTGTTCTCTCTCCTGCATGTCTCTTCCTGTCTTACATGCTAAACCCCCGTGTCCCTGTGCTGTGATCACTTACTTCGACTTGAGGCTTGTCAGTCCTCATCACCTCAGAACATGACTTGGATCATATTTCTTCACGGAAAAAGTGTCCTCTGAATTTATTTATTATTTTATTTTTGTCTAAAGAGAGACTACAGAGCTGTCTTGATGCCTCAGACGGCATCTACTCCTCAAGTGACAAAGCATCTCTGCAACAGAAGTCCACTCCTACCACGTATTTCACTTCCTTTCGGTGTTTACATCATTAAAAACATTCTACATTTGAAAGCGTGCCTTGTGCTACATTGAAAAAAATAAATCATTCCTTAACAAGAAATGCTCATTTATTTTTAATGTTGTGCTCCTAAAGAGACAGATTTTGACAGGAATATAGAACTGAAAGGCAGTAGTGAGGCGTGCTCCTTTTGAATCGTTCTGACTCGAAAACCAAGAAATCAGATAGACAATTTCAGACAAAACCTTTCCTTTTCACACCACGTGCTCCCTGGGAAATAGTTGCACCTCTCTGCCTTGTGCTGCAGAAGCACAGCTGTGTGCACAGGGTCAGCAGTGTCCTGTGTGATGTCCTAATGCAGGGTGACATTAGCTTCCCCCAGCAGTCTCACCTCTTTCTGCCAAACGCTCTTTTCCCAATGCCATATCTCACTTAGCTGACTTTTTTTCCCCCCCCTTAAAAGTTTTTCTGCTGTCTGAAGAATAACTGAGTATCTGTGCTTGTTCATCCTTCGTCGTGCACGTGGATGCAAAGCATAAGCAATTTCTCCTTCCTCCTTCAAATACTCAGAAGTGTTGCAAGCAGTTCAGCTGTGAGTGCGCATCATCACCTGCCTGCTAATTTTCCACTTTCCCTCTGCAATCTTTCCATCTCACTGTGGCCCCTTCCCTGCTTGTATTCCAGCCCTGGCCCAGACTAACCACCCACCCACACCACGATTTCCCCCATAACATGTGGGGAAGTGCAATATCCCTAAGCCAGACCTGCAGTGTACCTCTGCCTTTCCCTATTGCTCAGTCAGGGCTTGCAGTCTTCCCTGCTTCTCCCCATCACTTATTTCAGACTCTGCTGTCTCTGTAGCCTGTTACAGTAATGCTGGTGTTTGGTTAATGCTCTATTCCCTCCCCAAAGCCACTGATGCTGTGTAAGGCTGTGTGACCATCACTGAGCACCTGATGAGCAGTGTGCTTCCAGTGTTTGCACTAGTGCCTTTTGCAGCCCTTTAGTACACTGCAAATGAGTAAGACCCTACAAACCCAAACTTTATCCTATTCCAGAACAACGCTTTTAAGTCCTTTCATTGCAGAGTGAGGCAAGGGCTGGGTTGAGCCCAGAAATAGCTATTTAAAGTTTTCATGAAAGAGGAGAGTGGTGTATGAGTGGTAATTTTTACATAATTGGGGAATGCTAAATGCACTAAAAGCATACTGTGTATTTTTGGGCAGGCGATTGTGGGGGAATGTGCTTGTTTCAGTTTTGGGGTTTCATTTATGTGATTGGACAGAGATCTATCAGAATGACAAAGAGAGGCGGAGCACCTCACAAAGGTCTCTGATTGTTTGAGTTTGAGAAAATAACAGCCTGTTATTTTCCTGTCATTAGACATCCCAGTGGGATCTATGACAAAGAAAATAAAGGTGATGCTGAGCTTCTGGCACCATGTATTTCCTCTTCAGTATCTTCTTGTGTGTTGGCCAAGGTGAGCACTGTTCATGAACATTAGCCCAGCATTGAGTAGCAGCCCTTAAATGAGGCTGGCTGTTCTCCTGAGTGGACCTGATCCTTTGGCAATCTGAGGACTACCTGGAAGTACTCACTTGCCAGTTCATCAAATTTTGTTGCATTGGCAGATTTTAGCAATACGTTATATATAAATTTGGATTCTTTGCTAGATTCACTGGGTGATATTGTCTGTAAAAGTATATATCTATGTGGATTCCCCAAAGTAAAAGTGCTTATGATGAAGCCCCATTAATTACTACTTTCTGAACTCATTGAGTTAGCCAATTTTTAATCTGTTTAGTGTATTTTGTCTTAGTGTAGCTCTAACTTTTAAAATCAAAACACTGTGCAGTACTAAGTCAAAGGCTTTACTAGAGCCAAGTCCATCAATGTGATTATCAGTCCAACTTGGAATCTACCCAAAAAATTAAATCAGGTTATTAGATAAAACCTATTTTCCATAAAATCATGTTGACAGTCATTAATTATATTCCTATTCCTTAATGCTTTATTAATTGGTTCTTGTATTAACTCTTCCCTTGTTTTCAGTGTACTTATGTCACTATAAATTACTAGTCCAGGGTAACTGGTCATCCCATATAGTACTTTTGAATGTGAGGTTGTTATCAGAGCATCTTGTTACCTGGAACTCTCTTTTAATGTACAACTAATATTGCTGTCTGTGGGATAGATACCTTCTGGAGCACTTCTTATTCAACAAATCCGGCAGTGACTGGTAAGTTTCAAAGCCCTGTGCTTTTTGCTTCTATTTTGATCCCAGGTCTATCAGACTCGTGGTGTGATGGACATGGTGGTTCTAGTGGCTGACTTGCTCTGCACTCTCTGTTCAGCATTAACTGCCTTGATTTATTTCTAAGCGTAGACATAAAAAAGTCTGAAACCTACTCAGGTCCTCTCCGTTCTGCCAAAATCACCTGCTTTTTCTGTTATGGACATTATTTTTGTCTTGGAGATAAAAGCGAAGGGGCAATAGCTCTTCCCTTCTACAACATATAACCTCTTGGTAAAGTTCTGTGATTCCAGTAGTGAGAACTATATCATCCTCACCCTTCAAATTACAAATCAACCCGGAGCTTACTTCAGCCGTCCTCTAAAATCTTTCCACTGAGGCATCTCTTTACACTGCGGTATATAAACTGTTATTGAATAGAACTGCGTTTTTTTTTCTCCCATGGTTATTAGCAGTTTGTCATCTCTGCTTTATCATCACCAGCCATCACATGTTGTAATGGGCTGATACTATTGTTAGGCGTTTCTTTATCCCTAACTTACCTTAAAAACTCCCTTTATTTTCTTTGGCTCTCCCAAAAGATAAATTTTTTCCCCTGATGTTTTTTGCTTGTATTAAAACAGACTCTGTTTAAATGTGCCTATAGGAAGTTAATTTTAGATATGGATTCCTCCTTTCATAAAACAGTAATCATAATAATAATAAAAATACAAGGAAATCCCACATATATTTTTCTTTGTCACTGCAGAAGTGTTCACTGCATAGTATTACTCAGTGCTATTATCTTGGCTAATTTTAAATGTCACAAGTACTGGAGGTCCAACCATTTCTCCTTAGAGATATGTCCACAGCCTAATAGATACTCCTTTTTGATTCTTTTTTCTTTTCTTTTTCCCCTTAATGATGACCTTATATTTTTGCTTCAGTGAAGTGTTGCCACATCTACGCTGCTGTAATTGAGGGCAAAATTTGGCCCTTTGACATCAATGGAATTATACTAGAGATGAATCTATCCCACTTAGGTCATAAAACCTCTCCTTGTAAATCAATCCTTCCAGTCCCTTTATCATCACTGAGGATGTTCTTTGAATTCTCTCCAAGATGTCAATATGTTGTTGATGCTTAGATACTCAGAACTGACTGGATGTTTGTTTCATTGAGCCTGGAGGGGGTGGAAATATGACCTCTCTTGACAAGAATTTATATATATTCTAAATAACCCCATCCTCCTGTTACTGCTGCTGTATTAACCCAGTGTGCTAGTATGGGATTTATCCTTAACTTTTAGTCTTTCTGGATAACTGACTTCCTGAATCACTGGACTTCAGGTGGCTTTTGTTCATTCCTTTTGTTGGGCAGCTGAGGTGCACTCTGCCTGTTTATTCCAGGTTAACCAGCTGCTTACTATTTTTGTACCTGGGGATTTTGCTGATTATTTTTTTTTTCCTTAGATAAATGCTTTCCCTTTTTGGTTCAAACTTGAAAACGAAGCCAACAATGTGGCCAGCCAGCAGTTTCCAATTATGGCTACAAGCCTTGCAATCAGTTTGCATTTTCAGTATTGTGCTCCTAGTTACCACCCAGTGCTCTCAGGGGCAAATCCAAAGTATATTTAAATATATATATATATAAATATACCAGCACTTCTATCGATCTGGTGTTTCGGTGCCTTTGGCACACCACACCTGTTCCCTTGTGGGCCTTCATTTCCAACTCACTAAGATGCTGTCTGGCACCAAGGATCATGAGCTGAGAGCCAGGTTTGAAGGCAGATAATTTTTTTTTTTTTGTCCTTTTATAGTTATTTTACTACTGTCATGTCTTATTCTGTGTTTTCTGTTCTACTGAGAGCCTTGCTTGGGCTGAGTCCAGGCCTAGTCTGCTTCTTCTTGTCTGGCTGGGTCAGGACCCTATTTCTGCTGCCTGCAATTTCTTTTTTTCTTGAGCAATGGGTGCCACAAAGCACCAGGGTGAGCAGGATGGTTGTGCTGGGTAGAAGGGCAATTCTTCAGCAGACTGAGTGGTGAAACGGGAAAATTCTGAGACTTCTCTGTGAATGAGCAGTGCTGAAGGTTACGTTCAAGCCCGCTGGCCACCATAGCTGCATCTGTGATGGACAGAACCTTTATCAAGTGTCAGAAAAGGCAGGTGACATTTATCACGGTGAGGAGCTGGGTGCTGCTGTGCTGACAGCCTCTTCACTGTACAGACATCCTTAATGGCATTGTTCCTCGCCCAGACTGGGACACCTCTTTCTTCTGCCTCACTGCTGCTTCTCCCTCTTAGTTCTTTTTCTATCTTTCCCACCTTAAGTGTTCTTTCCTTTTTTTCTTAATTTTTCCCCCAAATCCCTGTCATTCTTTCAATTTTCCTTTTTTTGTTCCCCTTTTCCTCTGCTGTTTCTCCTTGCATACGTAGCTCAGGAAGGCACCACTGAACCCTTGGCAGGCACAGCACAGCTGCAGGAATGTCATTTCCAGAGCTGGGCTGTAGAAGGCTTTAGATCGCTTCGGGTCATGGTGAGGTAAATAGCAGCTGTTGTGAAATTCAGACTGAAATACTGGAATTCCATCCTCAGTGGAGCAGACCCCTTTCCAGGTACATTAGGATTGTGAGCTGAGCTTATGGGCACACTGCTTGCTGCACAGAGCACTGCTCAACAGGAGGAAAAGAGATGTGAGGCCCTGCAATTAAGTAATTATGCAAATCTAAACAGGGATTTTGTTTTAAAGTATTTTCCAGCATGAACATGATGTAATTGCGAGAGACAATTGAGCCTCTCTCAGAGCCAAGAAACAGGGCTGGCCAGCCCCTGCAGAACACACCTGGGAATAACTGAGCCAGGCACTGGATGTCACCATTGAGCTGCAGAAATGTGCCAGGAAGTTCATTATTTATCTGCTTTTAAAAGCACGAGATTTTAAGGAAAGCCATGGGTGAGTCAGCACCTCGTGGTGGACAGGACCTTGCTGGGGATGTGCTGGTGTCATTCCTTGTTGGATGAACTCAACGTGGTCATCCCCGAAGGGAACAAGGTGTCCAGGGACCACTGTGAAGGGGAGGAAGGATTTGGTCGTGCTAAGATGCTGGCAGACTTCAGGAAGAGTTTCATCTCTCTGCAGCATGTGCACAGTGCTTGAGGCACTGGGAAAGCAGTGTCCTGCTAGTGTCATACTGATGTGTACTGTAAAGCATTACCTGAGCTCCCTGGAGTAGTGCCTCATCAGACACCCTGTAGCAATCAGCAGCACAGGGGCTTGGTAACCCACTGCTTGACTATGAGAAGGATAGACTCAAACAGGAGAAAAAGAGAATAATTTTCACTTAACTGGAAATGCTCAATTGTTTCTAGTCTCTTAGGTTGTTATGGAGGAAATTATCACAGATGATCCAATTAGTGGAAGGGAGCAGGGATCTACATGGGACTGAGAATTTCCTGATAGCACAGAAAATGGTGTATGTCTATTAAAAAAAAAAAAAAAAGCCATTAGCCAAAGAGAATAGAGATAATTTCTCATGTTCTTTCTTAAAAAATGAGAAATGCTTTCAAAGAAGTGATGTGCTGATTTGGTCATTCCTGAACGACAGAAAACTAGACGAGGCTGAACCTGGCAGGCAAGGATTTGGGGAAAGCAGTGTGTATTATTATTTGTAACTCATCTTTATTAACGCCTCCCGTGTGACAGACAAATGGATTTTTGTAAACTGGATGATGTCATTCTTGTGCAATAGTGGTTGTCCTTTGTCAACAAGGGGCTGCACCATTTGGAGAAACCTGTTTGAGGAGAGCAGCCAGCTTAAAAGGAGGGGCTGTGCTGCAGGCAGGGTGTATTGCAGTGGTAGCGAAGGGGAGGATGAAAAAAAGGGACAGGGAGCACTAATTTAGCACAAAATCAAGATGTTGAGAACCAGATTAATTGAGGTATCAAGGGACTTGAAGGAACAGAAAATCCTTAATTGCCTATACACCAATGTGAAGATGCTGGGTAGTAAAGGAGGAATAGGAATTGCTCGTGCATGAGCATAAATTCGACCTACTTTGGTGTTTCTGAAATCTGATGGGAAGATTTGCATTACTGGGATGTTGGAAGGACTGGTTACAGTCTATTTAGGAATTGAAGGTGGTCAAAAAGGAGCAGAAGTGATATATATATATAAATACTTAGGTCAGAAATGGTGTTGTATGTTTCTGAATCTCTGACAACTGGGAAGCAAATGATCTGAAGTACTACTCTCATGAGGACCAAATTACGTCCAGATCCTGGCTGCTATCCACTTCGGGACAGAGAATTATTTGGTTTCTTGTCTGGCTCTTTAAGTACCTCTCCATTACGAGTAGGAAGGAAAAGACTTTAATCTGAATGGCATGCCAAGGAGATCTCTTACTGTCAGAGCTAAAACATCCTTGCTCTTTTTTCTTTTTTTTTTCAAATGAAAGTGACAATTTCCTAACTTTAAAAGTATTTTATCCATCGGGAGAGAAAATGGTGCTAGACCTCATCAGCGTGACAGATAAAGAGAATTCAGTCACAAAGTTAGAAGTCAGAGAATTGTTTAGGTGCAGGTGACATAGAATCGATTACACTTCCTACATGCAAATGGAATAACGCCCAAGCTGCACAGACACACACACGCACACGGGGCTGACTGCACTAAGATGGAAGTCAATATGAATCCAATCATTTGAGTAAATGGATTCAAAGAGAATAAAGTAAATAAGTAGTAACTCTGTGAGAACGTTTTATTTGTCCTCTAAATGCTATTAGCACACTCAAGGGAAAAATATATATTTTTTTAAATTAAAAAAGAAGGACATACTAAAAGAAAACCAATCCTAATGTTTAGAGGATGACTGATAACCACCTATGTCAAATGTGACCAAGCAAACATGCACTTAGCAGGTTTGGGATAATCTCCATTCACGTTCACTCAAGATCTGAGTGCTAAATGTGCATCTATCTTGAAGCCACAGTGGTAGTTCTGCACTAAGTGTTTGTGACAGTTCAGTTTAGATGTCTTCAGACCAGTGAATAAACTGCGTGCGCGGATGAGCCCTCAATCATTTAGCTGCTCATTGACATTGAAATTCAACTTTGTGTGCTGTGCCAGCCCAAGAGCGATGCGCCATCTGCTTCTCACATCCGCTCTGCAGAAGGGACACTGAGGATCCTGGGCTTAGCTTGTGCTGGGAGGGAACTTTGGAATGAAAGGGTAGTGGAAAGGTGAGCAAACAGAGCCACTGCATAAACTATAGATAGGAGGTGGAGATGTGGACTGCAACCTTTGTCTGGGGCTGTGAGTGGCAGTTCTGGAGCTGCTGACTTCCTCCAGCCTGGGTCCTGAATGAAACCATTTCAACAGGGACTTAAGAGTTATTTATTTATTAAATATATTCAATTATGGACTCAGATCTCTGTCTCTTCTTTCTGAGAGGATTGGGCGATGCCTGGTGAAGACTGGATATAGGATACGAATTGTTATTTTTCTTCCTGTGCATTAAAACATGCAAGGTTTTAATTAGAATAACAGCTGCGCTGGAAACATTAATGGAAACATTAACTACATTTAGTGATAGGGAAAACTGGAGGGGAACTTTTGTCTCCTATATTTCTTGTCTTTCTTTGAGTGGGTTGATCTGAAATACAGTTCTCAGAATACTTGTGTATCTAACGTGTCTTGAAAAGAGTTTGCCATCCATCTTCTCAATGCCAGGTTGATGGATTGCAAGCCTCTGAGTAATATCTCTTGACTGAATGAGCCATTTTAGCACCTCCATGGAGAAGAGAGACGTCACTGGGTGAAACATGGTGGATTGATATATTTTCTTTGCTGGTAATGGAAAAGAGAATTTGTTTCTCAGAATTTTCAGTATTGTAATTGCAGAATTTGGATGACATTCAGTGAAGGGATGAACAATTTAAAACAGATTTATTGATGATATTCCCTGACAAAATATATCTTATAATTCCACGGGAGTTGTGTTACAGCAAGATAGAACCATGTGCTCTGGTCATGTCATGCTGTTTTGCTCAGACCTGTCCTGTTGCAAGCTCTAGGTGGGGAAGGGCACTGCCAGGCATGGAATGAAGCTGACAGAGTTAAAGTCCCTTTTGCAAGCACTGCCTGAATGGTTCTGCCTGAGTTGTGCAACCGGAGTTTCACAGCGGTAGCTTGGACTGAGCCCAACTTTGAGTGTGGATTATTCAGCTCTGCTGCTCCTATCTGCGGGTCCATGCTCCAGCAGGCACAAGGGCTATTTAAAATAAGGACACAGATGCCTGAACCCTCTTTCAAACTCCAAGATGCAGAACTGTGAGTCTGTGTTTGCACAAATGTCTTCTTCATAGAGGGGGGAAGACTTACAAGCCTGGTTTTCAGATAGCTGATCTCTGATTGCAGCAGCATCTAGCCCATGAATCAGGTTCTGGAGCTTGCCCTTGCTTTGCTTATAAAGCCAATTTGGTTTCTGGCAGCCCAGGAGTTAAAATCTCTATGTTGTTGTGTTGGTTTTTTTTTGGTTTTGTTTTGTTTTTCCATAGTAGGAAAGAGAAGCAAAATAACAGCAATTAAAAAAAAAAAAAAAAAAAAAAAAAAAAAGCAACCGCAAAATTCTGGAAACAGAGAAATAAATATGGTTTAATAACTGGGACACAATCTACAGTCTGTGGAATTAAAGCCCTGTTTTTCCTCTGGCCAGCTGCCAACGCGAGGCACAAACAAATCCAGAGAAAAGCAGGTTAATGAGAGGCTTCCAGAAAGAAATAATAGTAGAAAAAGTGAAAGCGGCAAACTCACAGAGCTGCTAGTGATGAGATAAATAAAATTTGAACTGACATTATCTGATCAGGTTGCTGTGCATATTTCATTTGCTACAGCCAGTTTTAAATCTCCTAGGCACAAGTTTCAGCCTTATCCTCTCAGCAGCCATCACTGCATCCATCTTACCCATCCCTTACCTTGTCCATCCCTGATCACAGTGGGATTTGACTGCATCCAGAGCCTGTTGCTAGGACAGAGGAGGATGCATGGAGGAGGCATTTGCTGCATGCTGCATCTGTCAGGAGGCTGCGGAGCCTCAAGAATTCCTGACGTGATGGACCAGGTGTCAGAAGCAATAAATAACAGTGATGGTGTGAATCCCTTCTGAGGAATTCAGCTTTCCGGAGCCATTGGCCTGAAGTTGTCTTTGCAGAGGATATTTTTAACTTGCTTTGATTTTTTTTTTTTTTCCCTTTCCTTCCCATGCCCCAGCCTGGGAGTTCTGCTGCAATTATTTCTCCTCCTGGTGCATGCTTATTTGAACTTTCAAGACCAAAGGGATAGCATAAGGGACCAAACCACAAGGTCTGCAATTCCTACTAGGTTCTCTGAAACTGCAGATTTGAATCCCAGCAGACCTGACTCAGGAGTTAAATAAAGCTTGTTGGGGTTACAGGTAGAGTGCTGCAAGCATCCTGCTTTTCTGGAGTTATTGAGCTCTAAAGAGGTGGAAACAGATACTAAAATCCAAACAGATTTCTCTGTCCCATGCCCACAGGCATGAAAAGAGTGTCAAGAGGCTTTGTTAATGAAATGAAACTGATTAGAAAGAAATGAAGAGGCTCCTGTAAAAGTCCTTAGTATGTTTTCTTCTCCCTCTCTGGGAGGCTGCAAGACTCATCCTCATCATAATGTCACACTGGAGCAGAGTCGTTCTGGAGACAGGCTTGGTCTGTTCCCAGCTTCTAGAAGAGTACCTGGAGAGGGCTCTAGGGACACTCAAATCCCAAAGCCTCTAAGAAACTTCTATGACTTCACAGAAAGAACCATAGGATTTTGGTTTGCGTGTTTGCAAATCCCATCCTGTGTTTCTTAATGCACTGTACCTACCTGCTCTTTCTTCTGTCTGCTGGGCTGCTGTGTGATGGTATGGAATTAAATATGTAAATTCACTGGATTGCAACTGGGAGCTCGTGGTTAAAAGAGCCTCAGATAGCAACCTGGAGCTTTCCTTCTGCAGCTGCACACGTTTAATGGCATTTCTCTATTAGTCAAGCTTAATTCCAGGAGCATATACATCTCTGTCTTTTCTCTCAGATGTGGAAACAGCTTCAGCAACACATTCATTTATTGTGCTTAAAAGGCACTGACTTCATCTGGCCTTAAGGCCCTGATAAATTAAAGCCTAGCCAAAGAATTTTCCTGGAGAAGGGATTTTATTTCTCTGAAACAGGGCTGTGTTTCTCTTTCTCTCCACCTATTACCTCTATAAATAACGGGTGGTCTGACATCCTCTGATTTTTGGTCTCTAGCCTGTATTCACTTTATATATAATTATATAAACAATACATATTGTATGTATTGTATGCATACAATATGTAGGGGTGTCCCAGCTTCAGTTTTCAATCCAACAGAACAAACTTCAGTGAATCATTGCTGCCTTATACAAGCAGAGTATTCAGCCCTAACAATTCACTTATCTTAAAGTTGTCTCATTGGACATAACCCTAAAGTGCTTATCCACGTTCTGTGCTAATGAATCATAACAATTCCATATGGAAAAATAAATAAAAGCATATTTCTTCCTTTCATTTACTTGAAATCGCAAGCACTGGAGAAGAAAAGGTTTCTCCAAAAGGTTTCTCCAAGCAAGATAATTCCTTTTTGATTAAAATAAATCTGCCACTGAAGAGCTAGAGGGGTTTTTTAACGTCTTCGTGCTGACAGGACAGATAGATAGCCACTGATGTGCTATTAATTAGCTGAAAGAGTAATCAGCGATTGAAAAATCCTTAGGACCACAAATACCTTTCTCTGTGATGTCTTTGAGGCCTTAATCTAGGCTCAGAGCCACGTATAACTTTATTAATGCTAATAATCAATAGCATCAGCAGCCGTAAGCTGCACGGTGATGCCAAGGCCTAAGTTAGATGAAAGGCAAACACTTTGGGGCATTTTTGAACATGCCTGCAAGGCCGTTCCCACCCCTGCAATGACAATGGCAAATCCAAGACATGCAGAGGGAGAGAGCCAAACACACGAACCAGGATCAGGAAAAAGACAGAAGTTGAAAGCTAAGTGCAAAGCTGTTCAGCAGCCATGAGAAGTCACTGCAGATCTTCCCATCTGAATGCTGTTCAGTGGGAGCACCTTAGAAGAGATGAAGGAGCCACAGCATGAAGGAAGGTAAACAGAGTGGAGGTAGTACAAATCACTGTAAAACAGGATAGAAAGTAAACCACTAAAAGATGACATTAAGCACTTATTTTGTGGGGAAAAGGTGCCTTTAACACAAGGAAAAAATATCCTATGCTGAATGCTGGACTCCGATATTTTCTATTCTGTGTACTTTGGTTACCTTGAACTGTAGACACCGAGATGCAGTGATTAGCTGAGAACTTCTATACATAGTTTTGTACATAATTCATAGTTTGACTTCTCTCAGTTTGCATAATAAATAGTTTAAACACAGAAGAAAATGTCTGAGAGAGGAAATTAGGATTCTGAATGAAAAAGTTAATTATACCTCGAAGGATATTTTTTTCAGATATATAAGGGGTGGAAAAAAGCCTAGAAGTAGATAATTTAGTCTTAAAGGAGATGGAAATGCAGAAAATTATGGGAGTGGTAGCAACAGGAGAGTTATCTCCTTAAATAGGATAATTAGACTAATTTAATTTTTTAAACTGTGGCATTGCATTATAGATAAATAATTCAATAAATAGTGTCCTGACCGCTAATTCTGCAGCTATGGTTGCTTCTTGAATCTGAGTAGAATTTTATTTTTCATTTTCGGCACCGTTTTCTGCTGTAGGAATACTGAATTATCATAATGGGTTGCTTCCTATGGCAAGTCATAAAGGGCAGGGACAGGAAATTATGGAGGAGTGCAAAGGAATATTGACATCATTAAATCAGTCACTGGTGATTGGATCCAGAGATTGATGATCAGTGATTGGGTCCTGGAGCTGGAAGACACCGGGGACAGCTCCTCACAGCTATTTAAGTACCTGGTTTTTGCTGATTAAAATGAGTGAGGTGACTGATAATTTGAGGAAACCAAAACATCTGAGGCTTAAATATCTATCTCGAATGGAAGTATGTTTCTGCTACTTCCCAGCCTTTTTGCTGTGTGTTTTTTTTGAACTTGCACGAGGGTGTCGTGGTGGTATACCTACTTCCTACTTGCATAGGAAACACAAGAAACTACAAAAGAAGAAAAAATCAGATGTGAGCTGAAGGAATAACTAAGAGAGAAATAAGAGCGAACCCTCTAGAATGGTTCCGTGTGTGAATATGGGTTGTTTTTGCACATGTTTTTTTCTTAATATAATTTATGTGATTCTTAAGAGATCTCCACAGATTAATGTCTCTCCATAGAGAATGGCAAACTGTTGTCCACATTGCTGCAGACACAGGGAGTAAAATGTAGCAGACTGATGAAAGGACAGAAGAGCTGAGTTATCCACGTGCCCCAGATGTCCCAGTTTTTATGGCATACCTAGCTGAAATCAGAACCTCAAGCTCTGTTGGGGATAAAGACTGGTTGGGCTCATTTTGGAAGAGGAAGGGTTATGGTGCTGGTGTCTATGCTCAGGGTTGTTTCTGCGTTTTACAGATGATTGTTTAACATAATCCTAAATTGAAGTACTTGGCCAGAAATATGTGGCAGGAATAAAGGTCTGCAAAAATGGTGACTGCAAGATTAACATATTCAGAATTCATAGAAAAGGCAGAAAAAAAAAAGAACAGAATTGGGAGAGCAGAGAAAATGCGGGGGGGCTGATGGATGGACTTCTCAGGGGTCCCTGTGAGGAGGAGGAGCTGGACAGTTGATAAGAGTGAGAATTTGAAGGCCTGCAGTGAATTGGATCTACCTGGGAACGGAAGAAAGAGTCGACGTAGATGCATAGAAATATCTTTAAAGACTTGCCAAATTAAAATGAATTACTAATCAAATGTGTGTGCCATGGTGTACAGCAGGGATGGATGGAAAGGAGCAGTGAAGCATGGGTTCAGGCTCCAGTGAAACACTTTCAGAGGGTCATGAAGGGAGAAATACAGGTTTTTAAGGGAAGAGAGGAAAGGAAAACAATGCTGTTGAAGCACAAAAATTTTCCACAGTAGGAGTCATAGGAGTTAAAGAGCATGTAGGTAGCTGTTG
This sequence comes from Callipepla californica brunnescens, assembly GCA_023055505.1. NCBI lineage: Eukaryota > Metazoa > Chordata > Aves > Galliformes > Odontophoridae > Callipepla > Callipepla californica. The sequence continues at coordinate 6,229,150 of JALIRH010000028.1, read as the reverse complement.
CATAGGAGTCAGTCTAACCTGACAAAGCTCTCAAGGAGTGTGCCACTGTAGTCTGCATGCTTAGCAACTGTCTTCAGCAACTTGGTGACACAGACAAGGACCCAGAGGACCAGAGAAGGACAAAATATAGCTTCCATGTTTGAAAAGGGGAGAAGTGGGCCCAGAGAGTTACAGACAAGTCATCCTAACCCAGAAAAATGAGAGAGTAAATCATTAAACAATCACTTATAAGTATCTGGAGGGTAATAAAATCATAAAAGGTGCAATCAATATGGAATTGTGGACAACAAATCTTGTCAAATCAATCTGTCTTAACAGAGCCACTGCCCCAGTGGTTTAGGAGGATGTAGTGGTTGTGATGTACCTTGCTTTTAATAGGATGCCACTTTGTTTTCTTATAAGCAAACATGGACATGTGACAAGAAGAAGGCAGCAAAAAATGGGTCTGCAATTGTCTGAGAAGTCACTCATGGATAGTTCTCCTTTAAGCAGGAAGGACACTAGAATTAGAGTCTCACACCTCCTCAATATTTTCATTATCCACGTGGATGATGTACTAAGGTGCACATCTATAAAATTTACAAATGGTGCTATGCTGGAAGGGTCTGTGAGCAGTTAGGGAGACAGGATTAGAATTTAAAATGATTCTGATGCTTTGGTGGAGCAGCAGGAAATCAACAAGACGAAATTCAATAGGACAATGGTGCAAATGACTTCTTAGGAAGGAGAAATCATGGTGATGTCTGTGAAAGGGAGAATAACTGCCTTAATGGGAGTACAGTGGAGAAGGATCAAGGGGTTATAATACTGCAGAAGATGAATATGAATTAACATTGAGAAGAGGCAAGTCTTGCTCTGGAAAGTAACACCAGGGAGATCGTATATTCTGCTTAGCTGGGCACTAAGGAGTCTCCAGCTGGAGTATGAGATCTGTGGGGTATTAGGTTTGATAATGTGGACGAATTGGGGTGATTCAAAGAAATACCAGCAAGGAGGAGGAGAGTTTCATAAAACAAGACCTATGAGAAAAGTTGAAGGAGCTGAAACTTAATAGGAAAAGACTGAAAGAGGACACAATGCAACTTTCTGATATGTTAAAGGACATCTTAGCAGATGATCTGTTGTTCTCTGAGGACATAAGAAAATGAGTACTAGGTTTAGTTTCCAGCAGAAAGAAGATCTGTTACAGACAAAGAAATGTTAGCTCTTTAATTCAATAGCAAGGACAGCTGTGAACTTTACTGGGCTTTTAAGAAGACTTTACCAAACTTTCTGTTGTTAGCCATCTAGATCAGGCATCTTACATTTCTTTAAGCACAGGAACCACTTCTGCTGCAATTGGGATCACAAACTATTGCTTTAGAGGTGAGCAGAAATCTGTGGTATAAATCCCTCTGCTAAAAACATCATCAAAATCAAGGCAACTCCAGACAATAATGAAACAGATAAAATATATTTATTTACTGTCCAGGTGAGCTGTGTGTACATATAAGGGTGTTAATCATGGACGACAATTCATCCCTTACAATCCAATGGTAAAATAATACCATTCAAAAGCAATTCTTGCTGCTCCTATTTTAATTTAGAAGAAGAGCTCAGTGTCTCAAAGTTTTTCTGACTTTTTTTTTTTCTCTTTAGTTAAATCATTTAGGACAATAATAAGTAATAGTTTTCACAAACCTTTCCTCACTCAAGCCATAGTAGCTACAATATTCTTCTTCCACTTCATATCCACGGTGTACTTTTTCCTCATAAAGAGTCTGTGGGAGTCCAGAGTTTTACATGTGAAATAACCTAATGAAATATCCTGTCCTTACCCCAGCTCTTCACAATAGTAATTCCTATTATGGTTATTACTAATCCAAAAAAAAAACCAAAACTATGAAGAACGACAATGCTGAGATGCTGAGATGCGATTAATGAGTAATGACAAAAAAACTGGGGAGGTGGGCAGGAGGGAAGCACCCTTGCTTGTCAAGACATGTACACCTATTGCAGAGTCTGAGGAGGAGCTGGGGAGCCCATTGCAGTGATGAGATAGTGACTTTCTGTCACCATCTTCAGAAAGGTTCAAGGCTCACAGCAGGAGCCAAATTTTCTCAAAAGTGCTCCATTTACCGTGTATTGATTTCTTCTGATGGTACGCACCATTGTAAAACCTGCTGGAGGCAGGGAATGACCAAAGATTTACCCCTTTTTTAGGTGGCTAAATAAGAACCACACTGTTCTGGAAGTCATGATTGCATTTCAAGCGCTGAGCTCTTGGGAATTTGGTTCCGAGGCTTTGCTTTTAGAGGTGGTCCCACGTGGCCATGTGCATAACCCCCTGGCTCCTGGTAGGGATGGAAAGATTGCGAGCTGGAAGAGAAAGGGGAATAAAAAATGAGGAAGTAAATCCTGATTCTGATCTTAGTGGTAATTAGTAAAAATTGTGACTAATTATACTGGGTTAATTGGCATTTGCACAGGTGCAGATGTGACATGAGAGCATACCCTCTGTTTGCTACAGATGTTAAAACCTAATTTTAATTTCATAAAGAACTATTTTATCTTATTAAATGCAGAGGTTTGATTTAACAAAATGCTGGCACTTGAGCTGGATGTAAAATGACATAGACTGAGAGCTGCCAGAAAACAACCCATGCACTCAGGTCCTGCACCAAAAACCCAGATTGCCTTATTTATGGAGAACATTGGCTTGTTTCTCTCTTACCCCTTAAAATTTGGGTTGAGAATGTGGAAATGAATGGGGTTTGTCAAACTTTGTATGTAGATTAAGCAGAGTTTGGGCTGGTTATCATCGGACCTGCCACTGCTGGGCTGCTGCAGCACCTGGTAGAGGCCTGTGCTTGACATTATGTGTGGTGCTGTAATATTACTGAGGTGAGAACAAGATTTAAAGATTGCAAGAAAAGGGAAGGAAGGAGGAGAAGCATTCAAGCTGCAATGGATTTTCAGGTCCCACATCAGCTTCTGGCACTTCCACCCCTAACGCTCACACCTGGGTTGTGCCAGGTGCGTAGGCTGAAGCAGAAAGTCCTAGGAGGAAATCCACAACTTTTCTTTTGCCAAATTCTCATTGAAAGGCCTGGTGACTTACCCATCTGGGCAGGAGGAAGCCTTCCCTGACTGCCTCTGTCAGACGGTGCATTCTAACCCAACACATTTTCCCTGACACATGCAGTAGTCTGTCTGACTTCTCTCAACTCTCTTTTCCTCAAGCTACTCTTTAAAGCAACACAAGAATAATAAAATAAAGCAACAACAACCAAAAAAAAAAAGGCGACAAGCACACACACAAGCTTGTAGACACACTTGGCATCCTTGCTGATCCAACTATTTTGAAGTTAGCTGCACGGAGGTGAAGTTACACTTCCTATCATCTCACTTTTCTTCTTCAGCCCTTCAGTGACCTCTTTGTATCTTTTAGTTAACTCCATGCCTCAGGACAGGTAGCAGTGCAAAACCATCCAGGGAAATCAAGAGCCAGGTATTGTTCTGAGCAAGAGGAAACTCTTCCCCCATTTCCCAACAGCAGCCTTTTGGCTGACAGCCCCGGGCTGTCAGAAAGTCGCTCCTTCCAGCAAGTGCCTTTGAAACTCCCAGGCTCTGACTCTCAGAAGCAAGGAAAGTCCCTGAGCTCCTGGTGGGGGCTGCCCACCTGTCAGACTAATGATAGAAATCCGGGTAACCACCCCTTAGAACAACATTTCTCTATTTTCAAATAGTGAAACAAAACCATGAAATTTCTTTCTCCATTTTAATGGACAGCCACATGAAAGTGAGGCTAAACTTCTGAGTATTCATTCATTTAGTGGCTGGCAGCAGGGTTGGAACTAGATGATATTTGAGGTCTCTTCCTCCCCAGGCCCTTCTATGATTCTATGATTTATTAATTGTTTTGTCTTCATTTTGCCTGTTTATACCATGTGGAAATAAACTTTAATTTCCTAGTTTGATTGCATGAACTGACTGCAAAAAGCATTGTGTTCAGATGGTTCACAGGCAGCGGACTGAGGAACCGTTCTTTAAAGATCCTCCTATTGGGGTATGCATATGATAAATCGAATTGGAGAAATTACTCGATGACCTCTGATCAACCTGTCTGCTATCCAATGGGGTCAAGAAGATGAATGCTTTTCAAGATATGAGTTTGTCTAATCTGCTTTTTAAGTGCCTCCAGTGATGAGGATTTCACATTGTCCCTAGATAGGGTAATAAGAGCTCTGTGAGCTCAGCTACCTTGGAATTGGAGGCTGAGCAGTGCAAAATTTTCTTTCTATCCATGAAGACCCCAGAACGGCAGAAAAGGAAGCAGGAAAGGCCCAGAGAGAGACATTAATGGCCCCTCCGGGGAACCTGCTGCTGCCAGTTGCCTTGCACTCATGGTCTGCGTGGATGAATTGCAGGTGCTTCCGTCCCATTAGCCTGTGAAGTTTCCTCGTGCTTTAATATTTATAGGAAGCCACTCTAACATATCAAACGTGTACTCATCTTCACTCCATTACTCACCAGAGAGATAACTCAATATGTCAAATAAGCCCTGATCAAGGGGTGATTTCTCTTCTCCCCATGCCAAATGCAGGCCGGGGGTGTAAATGGATGCATCTCCGTGAAAACTGTGTCTTGTGCTGACACCAAGCACAGCCCTCTGCCTCTCCCTACTGGAACGTTTCCCACATCCCAATGTCAGCTCCTCAGTTCAATGCAAAGCACATCCTATGGCCCTTTTCTTCAACCAGCCCTACACAGCCCTACAGAAAGAGCAGACTTGGATTGTACTTTCATGCCTTAGTACTTTGTTTAAGAGCATGAAATTGTCTCTCAGTGAGAGCGACTGAGTCTTTCAAGCTAGCAAAAAAGAGATGTTTTAAGCACCCTAACCCCCAGGAATGTAATAGCTGCTGAGGGCAGGATTCATCTCCCTTCCCTTCAGATGTCTAACAGCGAGAGCTCCGAGATAATCACCCCCATCTCTCTCTAGTCTAGGACGTGTGTTCCTCACTGGCGTTCATCTGACCCTGGTTAGAAACTGCTCTCAAGAACAAAACGAGGCTTCTTCTGGGGAGCCTGCTTCTCCCTGCTGCATGTAAAGGGAGCCCAAAGTGGCTGGTTCACAATTAGATGCTGAAAATCTAGATGTTTAAATTAAGGAAATGAATCCTACTCTGCCTAGCATACAAAATTCCCACAGTTTAGCCAACTTGACGTCAATCCCTGTGCATTAAGAACAGCTTATAAAACTTTATTTCAGCCTTGTGTTGCACTATTTGAGTCCAAACCTTGGGGAATAAATGGGGAAGAAGAGTATTTATACATCTATTTGACTTCAGCGTTTAAAAGTAGCAGACCTGAAGTGCAATTGTGAAATTCCAGGGTAAATCCAGCTCCCACAGACTCCTCTGGAAGTCTCAGGAAATTTCCATGCTCAGGCTAGAGTTGGACAACACACCAGAAATGGAAAGCATTTCTGAAATCATTCTTCATAGCCCAGAAATAAGCAATGCCGTGTTACATTCTTCTTTTTTCTTCCATCCCCACCTTTGAATCTCAGATTCATGCAGAAAATTCCTCTGGTTTCATTATTGTCTATTGTGCTTAGGTTTGCTTGGGATAACTTCTCATCAAGTTTTGCATTTTTTTTTATATACTCTCATATTTCTGTGCTCCTACATCTCCAAGTAAATGTAAGACAGCTTTATTATTTATAGAAAAGCATATGTTTCTCTAGTGCTCTGTACAGACACTCTACCCGACCTCAAACTATTCTTGTGACAGAAGCATCCAGGAGACAACGATACCCCCAGCACAAGTGCAGGGACGAGGACAAGGCACCATGGCATTAAGGTGATGAGATTCCCACTATAAACAGTGGGAGAGGGCTTTATGGGAGAGGGCCACCATTGTTTGCATCTTTTATATCTTAAAGAGAGGAACATATGCATCCGTGCAATTCTACCAGCAGGAATTTTCTCCCTCTGCGTGTGGGAAAGTGAGGAGGAGCTCTCAGGTGCCCCTCCTGTGAGTGGGCACATGGGTGAATGAAAGGCCACTGTGCAACAAGCATTGCGGGGCATTGATGAAATACATCCCGTGCTATATATGCTTGAATTGACTTTGGCTAAAATGATCATTGGGCTGTGTGAAAAAGTAAATGTGGAATTATTGTATTTAAAGCAGAGAGAGAAAATTGTCTGTACACAAATGGGATTGTGCCTATACATACACCATTTCAGACAGATGTATGTGGACTCTGTGTCAGTAGAATAAGCACTAAGTCATCTACAGACACATTAGACAGCATACGTGGTATGTGAACCTACTTTTGAGCATGTAACTGCATATGTCCATGACCCATCCCATCATATGGGGTTGCATCAGCAGTTTTGCAGCCCAAATGCTACTGGCAGACTCTCCTGACTACGCACAGGCAAAAATATACACAGGTACAAAGCGTGCATTCTGCTCAGTGATCTGGAGATGCAACATTTTGCTTATCTAATTCATTATCGTGTTCATTATCAGAAGCAGCCCTGCGATATGCTTGTTTCTGGGGTGGAATAACTATATTTCAGCAAACTAATCAGAGCAGGAATGGGAAAGCAAAAAGCTGACACAATAAGGTTTACCAAGGTAATGCTAGGGAAGTCCTCAGCCCCCCACACTGAAACACCCATGGATCCCTCTTCTGAACCCACATACCCTCCTTCCCATACGTATACAGGACCATAACCTCATATACCCTTGCCAATATCTTCCCCGGTGAACCCCTGCCAAGACCTTGGCTACCATGAATTTATTCCCACACACTCTCTTCCATAGATAGAGGTTTTTTCAAAAAAAAAAAATCACGTGGCAATGCTCACTATTTCCCCAAAGTCAGAACTAAGTCCCAGGAAGCTGCCAGAGGTTTAGAAGCTAAGCCAGCCATGCACAGCTCCGGTGCTGCTGACATTACCAGACGGCATTAATTTAATTCCACTCAGTTATGCTTTTAAATTTGATTTGAAAAATGTGTCATAAAATACCATTGAGAAGTGCAGCGCAGCATTTTGAAGCAGGCTGTGATGTTCCCTGCACTGACAAAGTCATGGAGAAGGGAAAGTAATTTTCACAGCTAAATACTGGGGGGCATGTTGGGAGCGATTCCCTTAGAGAATGGGTTGAGTGAATCAAGAATCACAGATAAACATTATATCCGCTAAATATTTTCATGGTGTAGCAGATCCAGAGAACTTCGATTTAATGCTTTAAGGCCAAGGGTTGATGGAGAAAGAAAAGATACACGCTAAGCCTTCCAAATCAGTGCTCATACCCAAGAAGAGAAAAGGGAAGGAGACCGAGAAAGAAGCATTTCCATAAATATGTGGACTTGTAGAAGAGAGGTCTGGAGAATTGTTAAGGCTTATGTTAATTAAATAACAATGCAGAATACTAACAATGAAGAAATACGGTTTTGTTTTGTCCCTGAGGCACTGTTACCCACTCCAGAGAGATCAGTTCCTTACGAAGCCGGAGTGAGCTTGCTCTGGTGCCCATGCCACGGGCTGCTTCCCTCTCACTGCTCTGCAACATCTCTGTGAGCACGTATTAGATTCCTTTTGCCTCCTTGGTTTTGCAAAGCAGAACCTTTTCTTCCACTTCCGTGGGCAGCCCATTTGCTTAGAGCTGTGCACTACCTGCACACGGTGCTGGCTTGTTGCTGCAGCTGGCACACAGCTCTGCACATCCAACCTGGGAACAAAAGAGCAGATGGTCTTACGGAAAGGGCTGTGCTGGAAACTACTTCTGCTCCTACCCAAAAACTCGGTTTCTTTTTCCTCCTTTCCAAATCTGAATGCTATTCTAAAAAAGCTGAAACTGTCAGCGGACGGTTTGGAAGAAAAAAGTGATTGGAGTCAATCAGAAAGTTTTATTTTAATCATGAGCGTGTTTCGGTGCCATGGTGAAGTTGTCACAACTGCAGACAAAATGGTAATCGGGGAGTTGTGCTTTTCTCAAACGTTGTGTCAACATTATGAAAAATACATTTAAGTAAATTTTAGAAACAGATTGGTGCAAAACCTTGTGCTATCTCAGAAGACTCTTCCCTGTGGCTGACATGGGCCCCTGATCTTGGTGGGGTTTTGGGCAAGAGATGGGGCTGATGTGCTCTGGTGCCAGTCCTGCTCAGGTCCTGCCCTTCTGATCAGGGTTCCTTGCCCTCTCCAAATGTGCTCTGTTTGCAGGAAGGAACCTCCTGTCACATAACACTGCCTGGCAGGAAAAAGCACAACGACGGGTGTATCTGAGCAGCTCTGCTTTGGGTTCTTGGCCAGCCCTACAAATATGGGCTGCACTGCTTTCACCCCTTCAATCCAACCCTAATCCAGAGCTCATGGAAATCACTCGTATGAGAGGCTCAAAGGTCTCATTTTCTAAAGAACCATCCCTTCATATCTCTCCCTTCTTTCAGCACTTCTCCATTGACGTTTTTTCACTGCCCATTGTGCTCATTTCCATTCCCATAGGCTGGCAGAGCAGGGGATGGAATGGATGCCCGTGATGTAAGCAAGCATTGAGCAGCTCATCCCAGTGGGCTCCAGGACAGACTCTGAGTGACTGCAGCAGCCCTCACTGGGCAACCCATCATCTGATGGGCTGGGCTGCTGGTTGACACTGAGAATGGCATGGTCTGACAATGCCCAGCGATGCGCTCCTCGGTAACTTTGCAGCTCATCTGTGGGGAAGCAGTATGTCATGGCTCAGAACCAATCCTGCCGTGGGGAAAATAAATAAATAGAGATGCAGAGTGTCAGTCTGAAACTGTGGAGTTGGATCCTGAGTTGGGATTTGCCAAAGAACATATAGAGCATAAGGTGCCCGAATGTTGCTGAAGGATGTGATGGGAGCACAGCACATAATTCCCATGGAAAACTCTCCCTGGTGAGCAGAGCAGTGCAGTGCTGCTCCTCATGGGCGCTGGTGTTGGCAGCACAAGGACACCGGGGACAGGCTGGGGCACACAGAGCACGCATGGCTCGTGAACTTCAAGTGCCCTGCTCTTGAAGCTGTAGCCCATCCTAATTTCTCCATCGCTAGGGTCCCTTAGACAGGGGATGCACCCAAAAAAAGAAAAAAAAAAGGTTATTTGGAAACTTATTTTCCCCCTCCAGGGTATTAACACAAGCTTTACAAAGGCTTATAATCCCTTTAGACAACAGCAGCAAGAGCAGCAGCAACTACAAAGCCCCGAGCCTGGAACTCAATCCCCTGGTGACGGGCTGAACCCTCTGCTGAGGTTGCAAGGAAGAGAAAGGTGTGAAGATATTTACATCAAACACATGGAACAAGAGGGGATTTTAATCAAACTTTCCTTTTTCATCTGTTCTTTCTTCTCTTGGAATCTGTTTTTTCTTTATCCTGATGAATTTCACTGCTTGCTTTTTTTCCCTTTTTTTTCCCTTTTTTTTTTTTTTTTCCTCCAGTAGAAAGGAGGATTTAAAAAAAAAAAAATCACAATCCCCCCTGAAAACTCAGAGTATTAAAACTGCAGGGCAATGCATCTCCAAAATCTATAAGACTGTAAGAAGATAAGAGACAAAAACCCACAGAAATGTTTCCTCTCTGTGTCTTTGGAAGTTGCAGACGCGTGTATAATACCCCTAAGCCGGGGTAATCTGCTTGCCTCCTCCTGCCTTTCCTGATGCACACGGATGTACTTAGCATTAATATTCCTCACACTACAGCAAATGAACACCCAGGAGGCAGCTGACTCAATCAGCGCTTGTTTTACTTACTGTGTATCACTGAGAAAAGACCATAAACTAGAGCACGACAGATCTGTAATGCTCATTTCAATATGCTTCCCCTGTTTGTTCCAGCCTTGATGAACTTTCATATCCAGCCAAAAAAAAAAAGAAAAAAGAATTAAGAAATATATTATAACAAACACATTAGCAACGTGTGGTAAATTACCGTTGGAGATTCCAGTTCCTCCTGGTAGGAGCATTTGTGGATAAACACATTTGCTTGCTCCATTTTTCCAGCTGTCTTCTCCAGCGTGAGATTATTCACTCGACGATGTCACGACTCCCAAGTCTGATGTCATGGCTGTTTCCACAGCAACCAAATTGAATCAAGGACGGTTTTGAAACCAGGTAGGCTGGAGTGAATATAATTTGGAAAGAACGTTTTTCCATCCCTCCCCTTAAAATTGATGGGCTCCTGCAACTGCTGTTTGGAGACTGGAATTTGTTTTAATTACGATGGCACAATCACAAAATGCGAAGGAGCTAGCTGTTATTTTTGGAACAGATACAGCTGCAGGGTAATTAAGAAAGAAGACTACAGACCATACAGATGAGCTTATTCCATATGGCCAGACTCACACAGCCGACTGGGTGGGCTGTGGGATATTGCCCCCTTATTGCCCTGATCAATTCCTGTGACTTGCTGATGAAGATCTACCACTAGAGTCATCAGATTTAGGGATAAGAGTGTCCTGACTGGATCTGTAATGACTGCAGTGGGAGCACGGACACTTTCCTTAATAGTAACATAGACCTAAGTGAGGAGTGATGGATCCTGCTTTTCTCCAGTTCCTTAACAGCAAAGCCTACCTTCCTTCCAGTTCTTCTCACACCTACTCAGTTTAAAGTGAGGGTATGTGTTATTTTAACACATAGTACCTTGGGCACTGTATTGACTTGCTCATGAGGCTCCTGGAGAGGCTTTAATTAAATTTGCTGCAGAAGAAATAGATCTGAAAGAGCAGAGGGAGGTGATGCTGGGGCAGGGGAAGAAGTTTTGAGGGCCAAGTTGCCTCTGGGGAATATAATGCTGTGAAAGTTGCTTTGGTTCACAGAGACTAGAGGCAGGGATGGTGAGATGAGCTGTAGGCTCATTGTGTCTGTCCCCTTCTTTCCTACAGCCCTTTAAACACCGACAGGCCACTCTCAGCTCTCCCTGCAGCCTCCTTTTCTGCAGGCTGCACAGCTCCAGCTCTCAGCCTGTCCCTGGAGGGATGTGTTTCATCCCTTGGGTCATTTTGGTGGTCCTGCACTGAGGACTGCAGTGAGCAAGGTGGCTGAGACAATACAGCCATTCACTGCTGATCTACACATCAGCTGAGAGAAGGTACTGCCGGATTTGTGAACAGAAGTGCAGTGGGAGTAATATTGCTGGCAGTGAGGTTCCTCTTTGCTGGGCCATGAGGGTTGTATCCTGTGCTGAGCAGGAGATGTGCTGCAGGTGTGGGTCAACCCCAGTGCCATGGGACAGGCCCTGGGCAGTGCGAGAGAAGTGAATTCAGCCATAGCTACAAGGAGTGCACATCATGCTCCAGCGACTCTTTTTGCTGCATTGATTAGCTTCAAAGTCAAGATCAGCCTGTGGGATCCCTGTCTGTTGCCTCATGGCCTGGATTCATCCTTGCTTGTCCTCTCTGCTTCCTGGTTCCCCAGCAATCTGTTAGCAGAGCAGGGCCTTGCCACGGCCCAAATGATGTCTGTGCCCTGTGCATCCAATAAACGAACAGTGCTTTGCCTCCTGCTTCCACCTGCTTTGTGTTTTAATTGGTTCAGGATAAAAAAAACGTGGAGAAAGGCCGAGCTGTCTCAGCAATATTGCAATCGCCAGGTTCACAGGAATCTGTGCCTCGGTATGGGCATGTCATTCAAACATCTCCTGCTTCAGAGTCAGTGACATTTGATTCATTTTCAGACTCCTATGCATGAGAAAAACAATCACACATTCTGTGGTCCTCAAAACAAGCTTTGTTGTGATAATTCTGTTTTCCTTCCCTTCACAGTTGGTTTTTTAATGTTCCTTGCCCAGAGCACACAAATGATTACAATGCCAATGAGTAGACCATCTCCCCTCTCCCTCCCTCAGCAACACCCATGTTTGTTTTATTCTTTTTCCTTTAGGAATTAGAAAGCAGGAGGAACTCCTACAGAATGGCAACACAACACAGGAGTGCCATGAAGCAAACCATGCCCTGCACGTGACCCAGGATCTCAATGCTCTCAGCTGGCACAGTGCTAGCACAGCTCAGCAAGGAATAGCACAGCATTGGAAACAGCACCTTGGTATTGCTGTGCTTTCTGAATCCTGAGTAAAGGGCACAGAAATGTGGTGCTGCTGCAGGACTGCTCTCTCCAGGGATTAGGGTAAGGTTGTAGAGTATATCCTCCCACCCCAGCTCATTTCCATGCAGCCTATGGGCACCTGGTGCAACCTCTGCCCACCTACTCTGCCCCTTGGCCTATGCAGTGTTCAGTGCTCAGAGACCCCATGCTGTTTCTTGCTGGAGGAGGAAGGGAGAGGATGGGAGGATGTCAAATTAGCTGCTGTGCCAGGAATACACATCATTCTTTCCAACCTCAGAGGTTTCCGTTAGACCCTGCTTCACTCATCTTCCTCACCTGCAGGAGATGCACACCTTTGCCCTCCACTTGCCATGTACATACCACACATTGTGCTTCAGTTTCTGATGATGCTGAGTCCTCTCGTTGCCCAACCCAAACCACCTCACTGTCCCACCCCTGTGTGATGCACCTTTTTCAGCATCTCTGCAAATGCTGAGGCAAAAAGTCCAGCTCCCCTGATCAGACTGGGGTGATCCATGGCACACAGTGCAGACAGCCCTCCTAATATGAGGGCTGCTTGAAGGAGAGTATTTGCTGTGTTGGCATCTCTGATTCTCTATCCCCCATGTTTGCTGATTGCATCCTTGAAGAATCACTGTCACATTAGGTTTTTAGCATGGAGCTGAGCCCTGAGCTTGGAGGAACATGAAATACTGAGGAAGGATTCTACAGCAGAGTGAGAGAGGGGAGAAAAAGAGAAGGAACAACATCTGTCTCCTCCTGCTCTCTTCTTCCATTCAACACCAGATCAGTGTGCAACTGCTGATGCTGTGAGAAGTGCTTGGGAGTGACCGGGTCAGGATAAAGAGCAAGCATTGTTATCACTGCGTACTCTAGGATGAGGTGGAGGAAATTTGGCAGAACCCCAGGACCTGGCAGCACACTCCTGGCAGTGCAGGAACCGATGCTTGCCCCAAGGAAGTGCCATTCTCCAAATCACTGCTGCTCAAAGAGCTCCTGCAGGTACGTCTCCCTGGTTGTGTACACAACACTGATACATGACATCATGCTGCCCCCCCCAAAACAGTATTAAATAACGCCAAAGGAAGTAGCCTACCTCCCATTGAATGACACAAACTGAAAAATTGTCTGCTCTGGAGCTCAGATAGCAGTTTTCAGCCTGAATGCAAGCTGTTTACCTCACAATCCATAATGGATCTTAAAAAAACCCACAAAACTACAGCTTTATTTTTCTTACAGGCATCTAGCTAATGGATGAAGTAATGTAGTGAGGCTATTGTATTTCATTCAATAGCCCATATGTAGATTTGTTGTGAAGGATAAAATGTTCCCTCTTCAAACACCAACAATGGGAGCACAGTTTACTGCTGACCTTGTGCATTGCCGTGCGGTGTGCAGGTAACAATGCGAGCGCAGGCTGTAGGCTCTGAGAACACACAGCTGCCTGGCATGAATAGCAGGGAATTCTTGCACTGCACATGTGCCGATATGTGCCTGTGTATGGGGGTACAATTAGTCACAGCTCTTGAAGGGTTTGAATGAATGCCTCTGTTTTCTAACTGTCCTGGAAAAAAAATAGAAAAAAAAAAGTTGTTCTTAATATGCCATGCATGAATATTTAGGCTTAAAATATTTTGAAACCACAGGCTCCCGCTGCTCTTTATGCACAGGCCCACGTGCTTCCAGCATCAACTGTGTTGTAAAGTCTGCGGGCTTCCTTCAGTCCCCAGGAGTAGTTGTTTTTCTAAAGGGGGACAGCTGGCATCCACGAAGGCTTTTAATCCAGTGTATCTAGTTATGGTGGGTTGTGAGTGCTGTTGATAACCTGTAAAACATTTACGTAACTTACGAAGTGCAAAAAGATTAGCTGAACTTGGGAAGGTGTCTATTCCATCCTGTTGTAGGAGAATAGGGTGCTATAGTGGAAATGCTAAGTCAGGGCTTGAATGGAGCACCTGGTGGGAAGGCAGGGCCCACCCAGGGGAGCTCAGGTCTATGCAGTATACCTGAGTGACTGGAAGAGTGGAGCCAGGATCCACCCCTTGCCCAGACCTCATTTAAGGGTTGTTAGTGGAACTGCAAGGATCTTGCTGGAGATCTCTGCCTACCAGAGGGCTTCTAAAGGTAACTAGTTTTCCTTCCTTTGTTTCTGTGTCCACAGCTGCTGCATTTGGGCTTGTCCCCATTTGCTGCATCCTGGGGTTGTGTCTCCCTGCTCTTACTGCTCTTACTGCTTCTAGTTCTTTATAGTGTTATGGTATTAGAAGTGCATTAATGGAGCTGTTCTCCAGTGTCAATGGAATGGGTTTCTCTCACTCCATCAACCACCTGAAAGGTGGGTACCTTGTCTAGGATGGTTGCTTAGGATCTTGCTGAAATCCCTGCACCGTGTTAGACATCTCACAGATTGACTGTTCTCATACTAATGCCCATACCCAGATAGATGGGATGAATAATGCATCTCCTGCAGCCGCCAATCACCCTCTGGGTGCACCTTCAGGGGATGGTGATGAGGCTAAACCCCGAACTTCCAGCCGGCTAAATGGAGTTCAGAAGCTGTGCTCCAATTAATTAACAAATTAATGAATGTGTCAGAGAACGGGGGCTATATGAGGCATGTCCTTAGGACTCAGCAGACAGGAATGTTTCCCCATCAGGCATCAGTTCTTTTCCTTGTATGTTCCCTTACAAGACAGAGCCCTTGGAAGAGAAGTGCCTGGCAGTCTCACTCTGCTCTGGCTCCATTGCAAACCACCTGGAATAACCATGGAAGGGAAGCACCAGAGATGATGCTGTGGCCAAAGTATGACTGATTTCAGTACAATCAGAACTTCCTTTTCATTCTTACTCAGAGAACAGGTAATCTAGGATACTGCTCCTTAACTCATTTGATGTGAGTCAGCGTAAGACAAATCTGCTGTGAGTACAGGGTGTGAGCAGAACGGGCCTGGATTTCTTACCATTCTATAACACCACAAATGATTTAAGCATGTTAAGGGAATAAAGGACCTGATCGTGAACCTTCCTGCTGCCACTGCCTGACCAAGGACTATTAAATGATATTGTAGAAGAATATAGTCCTTAAACCCTATTTCATTTTCAATTCTTTAGAATGTCATAGAATTATAGAATCCTTAGAGTTGGAAGGGACTTTTAAAGGTCATCTTGTCTAGCTCTGCTGCAATGCACAGGGACATGCACAGCTAAATCCAGGGCTTGATCCAGCCTTGTCTTGGGAAGTCTCTAGGGGTGGGACATCTGTCCTTGATGTTCCTTCCCTTGAGAGCCCTTTCTATGAGATTCCCATTAGGGTGGAGGTACCAGCTCAGATGAAATCACAGCCACAACAATGATTCTGGGCCCCTGGGTGATGTCTCACCACAAGCCATTAACTGCAGCACACATGTGTTTTCAGAGATGAGTAAATCACATCTTATAAGGACATTCACTGTTTAATTTCAGACATCTTACTTGACTGTTAGTGGTAAGTGGCTGGAACCCCTAAAGCTCCATGTAAAATAGGTGGAGAAAGGTTTGAAAAGATGGTAATTCACGCCAGGATCCTAACTCAGCTGTTCTGAATCTGGAAGAGCTGATCACTGCAGAAGGAGCCTCGGTATGTGATCAGCGAAACTCAGTTGCCCAAGATGTCTCACATGAGTCAATGTGAATAGGAAACGATGCATTAAGACTTCATTAGTATCTGACAGCCTTTTGATCATGGCATGGAGCAGAGATGTGAGGGTGGGAGTGGTGCCAGCTGTCTGACTCTGGGTTTGTTCCAGCACATGTCAGCTCCTGCAGCCACCTCAGCACAAACGTCGTCCTCTTCGACTGACAGACAGAACCCCAGAAGTATTAAAGCCACGCTTCCCTCCCCTGAAGTTTAATTTATCTAAATTTTCTCAAGATAAAGTTTCTTTTTTTTTTTTTTTTGTCACTGCCAACACAGAACTCTTTCTTCCACAAGCCCCATCCTCCTTCCTTTGTTTTCCCCTTCTCCCTAAGCAGAAGTGTACCAGGCCTCACATGAAAGATTTTTTTCCTCCAAGTGTCTCCATATTTACAGTCTACGGGAATGAGCTTATGCAGACCCTCCTCACACTGGGGCCATTCAGTGGAATTCACAGAGCTCAGATGCAGACTGTGGTGGAGTTAGGCTATGTGCTCTCAACATTCAATAGGTGAGGCTTGTGGCTTTCACTTCAGAACTTATGGGTCTAAAATATTTATAAATAACTCTCTTAGAAGAGATTGCCTACTTCTCAATAGGCACCAATGGCTACTGCTGCCCTACATCACCTTGATGGGCTCTGCTCTCCTATATGGCCAAGCAGGATCAGAACCTTGCACTGACCTCTATTTGGTATCCTATGCAGGATTTATTTAGTGTAGAGCAGGGAGGACCTAAGGAGGGGTGCAGCAATAAGGACACCCAGAAAAACCTCCATCAGTGTGCTCAGAGGGATGGTGTTCCTGCAGCGAGCTCTGCCTGACTGGTGGAAAATGTCTTCGTCATTGATAGTAGCTAATGCAAAACACACTGCCTGCAGCTTTTTATTTTAATGTAGACATCTGAAAGTGACTGTATGATGAAGGGAGAAAGAGAAAGGTTATGCGTCTTCACGGGCCCAAAATGGCACTATAATGAATATAAAAGCTATCCTCTCCTCCTCTTAATATATTCACTCACCATTCCACCCTCTTTCCTAGTGACTGTAAACAACATTTGTCATCACCAATGGGCTACTTTTCATTATAAAACTGATCTGGAAACTACATTTTTATTTCATGTACATCAGCGGTGACGGGGGAAGAAACAGGCAAGGGGAAAATATATGTCGCCAGCAGGAGAAGGACCTGGGACAAAGCATTGCCTGAGCAGATCTGGGGATCATTCATAAG
This sequence comes from Callipepla californica brunnescens, assembly GCA_023055505.1. Taxonomy (NCBI): domain Eukaryota; kingdom Metazoa; phylum Chordata; class Aves; order Galliformes; family Odontophoridae; genus Callipepla; species Callipepla californica. Next base: position 6,212,153 of record JALIRH010000028.1, on the reverse strand, counting down.
TCTGGCCTCCAAGACAGAAGATGGCCTAATGCCTCATTAAATCCTACCCAGCCAACGATGATGTATCATGCCCTTTCAATCTTCGACTAAGTAACGCAGTTAAAAAAAACTAATTTGCACATGTTTAATGCATTCATTAAGCTATTAGTCTTTCAACAAGAGATTTAATAGCAAATTAACAGTTTTTATGAAAGAAAAAACAACAACAAAACTCCCCACTTAGTAGAATTACTTTTGTGTCAGAGCACAATGCAGGGTAATGGGCAATTAGGGGTTTCGAAGAGGAGGATGGGAAGATGGGTTTAATTTGTGTTTGGTTTATAATTAGCTGGTGCATGGTGTTTAGAATGAAATGAAGTGGATCCCTTTGGTGGGTGAGGCACCAAGTGGGCCAGGAAGCATAGGGGCAGATGAAAATGGGGAAAGTGGTGGTTGGAGCTGGAAGGAGTAGAAGATCCATACCTGAGAACCGTTCTCGTCTAGAACATCTTTCCATGCTTGGGTGAAACTTCTGTATGCTCAGACACCAGAGAATGAGCTTGTGGATGCGTGGTTCTGGTTGCAGGACGAAGAGCTCTGACGCCAGATGAAGGTTGAGCTCCTTCAAAGCAATGCTTTGCACATTGGCTCATCAGGGTGTTCAGCACTCACTGAAGCTGCATGTCTTGTTTGAAGCTGGGGCTTAAGGATGATGGAGTCTTGGCACTTTGCTTAATGAAGATAGGTTTTGTATTTAAGTCCAAAGCTGGAATCCCCTTTGACAGTTGTGTGTTGGTGCTGATGCCTGCCATAGGGGCTATTTTGTGACTCCAGGTTTGTGTAAGTCCCCAGGAATACAAACCAGTCAATCAAGAAATAAAATTGGTAATAGGAATATCAAAATCCAGAGAAAAAAATTGTTGAGAGAAAATAGACTATTGTGAACTCAGGTTGTCATCTGAGCTTGCTGAAAAGAAGTGCAATCCCTTCCTTGAAAAGAGGAGGAAGAAGCGGAGCTGTTTGTTTGCTTGTTTAATCTTAAATGCTATTTCTGAGTTTTCAGTTTCTTTGAAAAGATGGTGGTCAGACTATTGAACTCCAAATCCACAGGATTCTTGGTTTGAAGGGTTTTCTTTCCAGATAAACTTTTTTTTTTTTTCATGATTTTTTTTTCTTTTTTCCAATCAGAATAATTCTTTAAGGGATCCTACACTGATTCTGAGCTTTGATTTTCAGCTGGAGTGAGGCAGAGAGAGGGAGAACAGCCTGAAATCAATTTCTTAGAGATCTGAGGAATCATAAATACAGCTTGGATCAATATGCTGTGTATAAGTTTGTGTGTGTGCGCGTCTCCCCTCACACACATCTATTCAAACAACTCCTTTCCTGGAACAGAATATTCAGATCCTTAGGGATAATAAATTGGCTTTCCGAAATGGAATATTAGCGTGAGGCGATGGATCCTTTATATCTGCTTTTCCAAGATGTTTCTCCCCACAGAGGATTCCTTCCTCTCACGGCTATTGATTTTCATGTAGCTGCAAGTGCATTGGCATTCAGGACGGGAAAACACTCCTTATAAAAGCACTTTTGTGCAAACTTTGTGGGCTTTAAGTACCCGCCTTAAATTACACATAGGTGCAGGCGATGCAGTTGCATCTCAGTGCCCTTCAATCTCTGCAGATAGGGCCAAGTTAATTCCTTGGATCACCATGGACCTGTGGAGGAGTTCCTCAGCATAACAGCTCAATGGGCTCCTTGGAGCTTGTAGCTGAACTATTTGCATCCTGGTGCATTGTGTTCCAAATGCTGCTGCTCCAGTATTTACCCAAAGTAATAGATAGCATTAATAAGGCTTTGCACTTGTGCAAGGGATGCTCAGAATTGCCAAACTGTGCAGAATAATTATGTGCACCGGTATAGGTTAGGGGACATTCTTCACTGGAGATGTTCAAGACCTGCCTGTACGCTTTCCTATGCAACCTGCTGTAGGAAACCTGCTTTAGCACGGGGCTGGACTCGAAGATCTCCAGAGGTCCCTTCCAACCTCCATGATCCCATGAGCCCTGGAGAATGCAGTGAGCTCTGGAGGTTGTCAAGCAGCTCTGGGGATGCAGAGGAGCCTCTTCCCCCCCACCTCACCTCACTGCAGGTTTCCCAATGACCAGACAGTGTCCCTTGACAGAGCTCGGGCATGCCAGTTTCCTCATGTTGGGTTTTTGCATGGAGCAGCTTGGTGTGTGGGCTGTGCCTCCTCTCTGAAAGCTTCTGAGTTATTCGTAGCTGCTCTGCTTGTTCTGGTTTTGTCAGAACAAAAATAATCACTCAAAGGATGGAAAAAAATTGATGTATGTATGCGTGTGTATGCGTGCGTACGTTAAGAAAAGATTTCTGAAGTGCACCACGGGACTGAGCTGTGTTTTAAAGGGATATGGAGATATGGTAACAGTTCTGTATTTGCACATGTGGGCCAATTTCCCTCCTTGGCCCACTGCTACATCCTCGAGACCAAACTTATGTGGTGTCAATGAAGTCTCAGCTTCTGCAGAGGGTCACATTGTGGGAATTAAGTTCTCTCGGACTGAGCGGAGCTGCCTGTCACTTTGCCTCGGAGAGATCAGCAGCAAGAGCGATTGCACACACATGTCTAGAAAATCTGTCTACCTGTTATCCCTCCCCTTTGAAGCAAAAAGCTGGGGCTAGCACATCAGCCTGCTGTAATTGAATTTCCCTGCCTCGCGCATTATGTTTTATCAGGCTGGGCTCTCTTGGCTCGCCGTGATGACTTGGAGGTATTTGCATTGCATGGAGCTGCTGAGGAGAGTGGTTGAAAAATGGTGTGAAAATGCTGATAAATAGTTCTAAATGAAAGCAATTTTAGCAAGAGAGCCCGTAGGCGGCCTCAGTCTCATTTTTGGTGACTGCAACACTCCAAAGATAGAGCTTCCAGCAGAGCAGGCACGCACAGACTGAGGCTGCAGGAGGCAGAGATTGGCTTGGTTTTGTCTTGCTGCTGTTTGGGGCAGGTGGGTTAACTTATTGGCTAGATCCAAGCCCCAGAGCTCTGTTCCAGACCCAGTCTTGCCTTTCTACTTCCCTGCTAGCGGGAAACAGGAAAGAATTTGGAGCTATCAGTCCTGGAGGACACAGCTTTGGCTCTTGGCACTCTTACACCAATTGTACCAAGGGGAAAGGCAACAGCAGCCTGTAGCAGGTGTGCCTTGCCCTGGAGCAAACACCGTCAGGGCCCGCTGGCAGCACGTGGCATTGGATTGGCAGCCCTCCTGTGCCCACGGTGCCCTGAGCATGGAGCAAGGGCTGCGTCAGAGCTGTGGTGCTGCCATCTCACGTGGCCACCAGTACAGAAACCACGCTCATCCCAAGGCTGTAATTATTCGATATTAAAAGTCCAACCCCTTTTTAAGTTATTTTGAGATGTGTTTAATATAAAATCAAACCTAAAGTAGTTCCTAGGCTTGCGTTAATGGAAGAGATAGAAACCTGAAACTAGAAGTACCTTCTTTTTTTTTTTTTTTTCTATTTCCAAGTACATATGGAAATAACTCACTCCAGCCCCTTGTACTTAAGGATCCATTTGTGCTGCTGCCTCAGCTCCTCCTGTGGAAGGCAGTGAGTTGAAAGAGTGATTTAGACACTGTTAACGCAAACGAGAGGAGACAGGCCAGTACTTAGCGCGACAGGCTCCTCAGAAAGTTTAGACAGGGAGAAGCTGTTTCTTTTCTCTCTGTCGTTTCCCTTTTGCAGCCTGCAGATGAGAATTTCATAGGAGAATAATTCAAGGAGAAGGAACCCCTAGGTAATTCGTCTCTAGTCATCTGACAGTCCTTAAAGTCCCCATTCTCTGCAGAACAGCAATGTGTGTGCTAGCAGGTGCTATTAGTACATGCAACAGAAAGAAAACTGTCCAGAGTGAGTGACAATGCATATGCTAGAGATTCAGTAAGAGTATTCAACAGAGGAATCGAGGAAACGTGGAAATGAATGGGGCTGAAGGGTGATGTCCCTGCTCTGATATTTCTGTATTCTAAAATACTCGGTCCCAAATGAGTGGGTTTGAAGGGGATACTGGAGGGTAATGTGATGTGGCTCATCCGGGTAGCGAGCTGGCTGACCACCGTGAGGTCTGACTTTAAAAGGCACTCTCCTTCCAAGTACAAAGCCAAATAGGAATTCAGATTCATAACGCCTGAATTAAAATTGAATGTAGATCACAGATTTTTCCCTACTGATAGACCACTTAAATCTGAGTTTTTGTATGTGCATTTCAGTATTAGATCATGAGAAGAGAAGTGGTTTTATCTGCTAAAGTGAGAGTCATCATTGTGCAGAACACTAAGAAAAAAGACACTCTCTGCTTTACATGACTAAAATGTATTTTGGGTAAACTTACATAACTCATGGACAAAAGTCTTTCTGTTTCCCTGTAAAGGAATGAGTCTGACCTCAATATTCAAAAATATGTTTTCCAGATAAACTTCACCTGTGTCCATCCTTTGGGTACACTGGAGGAATCCCTCCAGCTTTGTTCGACACCTGGGGCTGCATATGGACTTCTAATTAGTAAGTTCTTTTTTTTTCTTTCTTTCTTTTTTCCTCCTCTGAAAGTTCTGAGGTTTAAGATCATTCTCTTAATCCTCAAAATAACTCTATTAATTTATTTGAATATAGCTGACTACATAAGCACAAGGGAAATGGCTGGAGATTCTAGGATAAAAGGCATCTATTGTGTAATTCTCTAGATTAAAGCCATCAGACAACTAGGTGGATTCTGAAAGTCAAAAGGATAAACGTCCTGTGACAAAACAAGATGAATAATTTCCTTTCGGTTTCAGTAAGGATGTTGATAATGACCGTGGTGTGAAGGCAGGACATAAATGGGATGGTGTGTTTGGACATTTAAATCTCCATAGCTGAGGTAGAAGTGAAATTCAAACTTCTTGATGATGCAAGAGGTTTGATAATGAGATGATAATGAGGGGAAGAAATTGCTTTTATTTCTGATATCTGAAAGAACTGTTTTACAGTGTTGGTTCAGAAGCAGGTTGATACCGAATTATAAAAGAATTGAAAGCGTGGCACATCTATTTTAGAGGGAAAAAGTGATCAAGGCATTTGTAAGTCTATTAGTGTGACCTCTGTAGTATGCAAAAACAACTTTGAAAGGCAAAATAATTAAAACAGTAAGATGGATCACAACGTGTTCTGCAAGAAAAGACCACAGAAGAATAATGTGGTAACTGTTTTCTAGCTAGTTGATGTGCTTTAGATCTGAATCCAAATAAGCTGGAAATATTTGATATATGCAATACGAAAAATACTCATTAAGACAGAGGTAGGTATAATGAAGTTATAACATATCTGAAGAGTGCTGAAAAAAAAGAGATGTATTCTCCAAGAAGGGAAATATTTCAGTAGGGTGGTTAATAGCAAAGCTCTGGAAGGGCCAGTCCTGTCTGATCCCATTTCATATTTTCACTGCTAATGGAGATTGACACAAAATACCAGTGACAAATACTACTGGGAAGGAAAAAAAAAAAAAAAAAAAAGCAGTGTTAATTGAATGGAATTTACTTGGATTGCTGATAACCATTGGACAAGTGAACAGAGAAATCTGTGTAGGAAAAGGATGACGGATATGTTTGACCACCTTAGATCCTTGAAGCAACAGTAAAGGGTGGAAAAGGGAATATTCTCAGATACCTGAGGCTACATGCCTAATAAAACAAGTGAAGAGTAATTTTTTTTGTTGTCATTAGTATCTGGTACCCCTCCATCTTTACTGCTATATGCTGTTCTAGACATTCTGTCCAATGGTTCTGGGAAAGACTGTCGGAATAATCAAGTGAATGAGGAGTCAAAGACTTGAGTTCAAAAGAGAAATAAATAATTGCTGTTGCTAAATGAGTGAGAGGCTTGTGGACGATAAGAGGAGCAGAACAATTCAAAATGCCAGGGAAGGAGATGATCTGTTAAGCTCAAGGGTAGCACTGACACAAGAACAAATGAGTGCCAACTAGCCATGATTAAATTTAAGCTGAAAAATATAGTCAGGCTTCTCAAAGGCAGAGAGAGAGCTCTTCTGCAAAGACTTTAAAGGGTCCAGAAATCTTGAGATTCATCCTATCTAACTTTAGATACTTGGTGAAGATACTTACCTTAGGGATTTAGTCATTCGAAGCTCTTCTGTAATTAATGTAAGAGCCTCCTCCACAATGCGACTCAGATCTTAGGTGCATTGAATCATCTTGGAGATGTCTCTCCTTCACTAGATGTCCAAGAGAGTTAGTCCAAGCTATCTTAGTCCAAGATAACTAGGAAGTACTGCTGGTACCTTGGTTAATTACCTAAAATATGATGGATGATTTTTCATATGGAAAGGACTAGTTTACTCCTAGACAAAGAATGATTAAACAATCATATGGAGCAGCTACCTACCAGAACAAAGGCATAGATTTGAAGACCCAGATCTGTTTTACACCAGTCTACTTCCACTTGCATCTAAAGCCCAGAAACATTTCAAAAGGAAGTTTATGTTGCCAAGCTGTACTTGGTTTTGTCTTCAGAACCATGTTCAGCCTCTGGATTCTATCTTGAATTATGAGCAGTCTCAAGTGTCACTGAAAATCATGTGAAGTTTAATTCTGGGAAGAAAGATGGGTTGTTCATAGTGCCTGTGGGCAGTAGTTTTTGTCTCTGTTGGAGAAGAAGCAAGATTATTGACTTCAGGATTTATTAAAACAAATTTTCTTAATTTTGCTTAGATTGATGGGTTCTTTTATAGCATGAGTTAAGCTGTCCAGATCTTCTGGGTTTGTTATCCTATCACCTCACTGTTTTGCAGTGTACTGTAGCCTTCTTTATGACATATAATAGTGTGCCTACATTAGCTGGTCTCCTGTTGTACACCAGTTGTTACATCCTGGTTGTAAATAGCGCTTCATTCTCACTGGCATATGAAGAACATTGAAATGCCCCCTTCCAGGTCTCTTGCTGATCTTTTTCTCCATTTTGTAAAGTGGTACTAATTTAAAGACATTTAAAGAAGAAAGAAAGCTGGAAGTGGAGGCTTGAAGGTGGTGTGGCCTCCAGTGAGGGTGAGGAGGAGGAGAGGGAAGCTTGATAATGCTGCCCTTCCATGGATTCTGCCGTTAACTGATGCATTATTTTTCTAAGCTCATTAAATAACCCTTAGAGCTGTGAAAAGGTCAAGAGAGAAGGGAAGGAGTTGAAGATGCCTGTGGATTTTGGTAGCTGTTGCCATTTCCTAAGTGAGCAAAGGAAAGAGGAGAGGAGAATGAAGAGGCAAGGATAGGGAAATGGAATGAACTGTGTTGTGTATTTTTTGTTGATTCTTTTACTTGCAGCATTGCCACATCCCTCCCTCTGAAGGCAGTTAATAGGATTTGCCCGAGGTGCTGAAAGCTACAGATGAAGCTTTCAGCAAATTTTGTCCTTCCCTCTCTACCTGATTTGCTGCATTCCTCCCCACAAATGCAATTCCTGGGCTCACCTCTGTTCTGGGGAGAAAGAGGGAGCGCCAAGTGCAGAGACCCAAAGAGAGAAATGATCGCAGGGAAAATTACCAGTTGTTTCCTTGCTGTTCACCTGCCTCGAGTGGTTCACTTAATTAACAATGCAAGCGTGAGCTGACAGGTTTGGCAGGGAACAATAATGTGGTGGGAGGTGATGGAAAGTAGTCTTACTGGGAAAGTTGTTCCTGGTTTATAAATACACCTGATTATTACAGAGTCGCCCATTAATGACAGTGTAGTTTATAGCAATGCTCCCTGTTCCCAGCCCTTGTTTTCATGGTGTTACACCAAGGTGGCAGAATTCTTCTCTGGGAGGTGAAATTAATTTTGCAGAGCAGCTTTGTTTTCATCCACTGAGCATTTGAAAACCAAAATAGAAAAGACCTACCTGGTTTCCTATGGGGAAGGGCATTAGATAAAGGTGGGGTTTGGTCTATACACATAGGAAATTACTCCATTTTGTTCTTAGAACAAAAGTTGAGTCCCAGGAGGGTGGTTGTGTCCTTGACTCTGAAAGGCAGCACAGTGCACAGGTGAAAGGAAGCCTGGTTCTGGTCTCCTTAACTGACAAAGATCAGTAAAGGACTCTACTTGCTACTCTAGCAAACTCTAGCAAGTCAGGAAATTACACTGGTGGAGAAAAAAACAGCAGGAAACCAGATGAGTAGCCAGCTGAGCAGTTGAAAAGTAGGACATGTAAACTAAAGTGCATGTGATTTTCCCATAAAATTAAAGGCGTTATAGATGGAAACTTAACCCACCATCTAAATATTAATGCTTTGTAAAGTTTGAATGTAAACTCTATAATTTAGGCCAATGTCTAACAGGGGAAAGAATTGAGCTGGCTTTGCTGAGCCGAGAGTGAAACCACATGTGATCAGGCAATGCAACCTAACGAGCTGCAGCTTTTCCTACCCAAGCTATTTTTCTAGTTTCATGGCTGATGCTGGCAGTCCTTGTCACAGAGTGTGTGAGACCTGACCCCAAGAAAACCCTCTTCCCTCTTGTCCAGCTCAGACCCTGGGCCGGGTCCGTCATTTGTAACTGCCCTGGGTCTGTTTCTTCTGGAGCTGTCAGCACGCCCTACAGAAGCAGCTCATCCTTGGTTCTCCTTGCACCAGTCACACACCCAGACCCCAGTGCAACTTGCTGTTTGCAGCTGGGCCCAAATTACAGTCATAGCCAAGATGTGGTCACCACTGTGGCAGGGGGTTAGTTGTAGCTGCATCCATCACTCTGAGATGCAGAAGTTGTGTTCTAGTTGCTTTAGAAAACCGGATCATGTCTGGGAATACCATATGCAAGGATTCCTGAGGTATAAAAACAATTTGTTAGATTTTTTAGTGGGTCTTTCTTCTAACCCCCTTTGCAGAACAGTCAGATTTTCCTTCCAAAGAGGTGTGAGGAAGAATTTTGGGCAAGCTCAGAGGTTTCCAAATCCATTGATGCTTTGGAGGCCTGGGCCATGCCAAGCAGGTTTACCTGTTTACAGAGCTCTCCCTTAGCTGCTGCAGACAAATTCCCTACAGCAAAGACAGTGTTTCCTTTTAATTGACTCTTGTTTCTTGCTTGTGGAAGACAACACCCAAAGGAAAACAAGCAGACAAAAATTTAAACAAACAAAAAAACCAAAACAAATCAAGACTTGAAACTGAACTGGTAGAAAAATCAAAAGCAATACTTTTGGAGAAGTGGATGATACTTTAGATACTGTTCATGAGACTAGGGTGAAATGTAAAGTTGGTATGTGGGGTAGCCAAGTGGTAAGAGGGCTGTAGGTCTATGATGCATTGAGTAAAGGACATTGTTATGGTCCGCTTCTCAACGAAACTCCCCAACAAAGACCATCTATCGTCCCCTCTCCATGCTACCCAGGGAGGCTGGTTCATCAAATAAAGCCCTGCTCCTCATGCAATGTTGTGCCACGGGATTCAGCACATTGTACATCTCCAAAAAGGTGTTGCTCAGAAATTCTACACAAATACGAATCCAGATCTTTAGATTCTGTATGAAAAAATACAGAGTACTGTGACATTAAAAATCTTTTTTGCTTTTTTCCTATTTTCTGGACCATAAATGTCTGCCCTTTGCCTTTGGAAACTGGGGGAGCTTGCATATGTTTGTCTCAATGCAGAACACTTGTGTGAAAGCTTCATTTACATGGGTCAGAAGCAGAACATGATTGTTTTCTGAGGTCATAGCTATCCCTGCATAGGACTGGTGTTTTAGTGCTGAATTCACAATATTGCTGATGGGTTCTTATTTGTCTGAGAATGTTCAATTCTTGTGACTAGATTGAGATTAAGGTCAATGGGATTAGGGTGTGCAGCTTTACCAGGCACGGCTGAAAATCCCTGTTTGCACGGCTGGCTGCTGAGTTCACCAAGAGGGGAAGAGCGATGTCTCAATGTTAGAACGTGTACTCTCCCACCTACAAGCATGTGTGGACACACAGAGCCGGGCAGCACATCTGTAGAGTGGGGAAATGTTTGGCACGCTCACCCCCTGGGATTAGCACTTCAGCAAAGGAGCGTGTTGAGCCGGAGTCACACATCTTTATTTACCAAACAGATTTTGCTTGTTCAGTTGTGTGAGCGAGTAAGTACAAGACAAAGATGAGCTTCTCCAGAATTGGAACAGTTTCTTTGTCAGCCCTATGGCTCCTCCATTTAATTCCACAAATCTGCTGTAATCAGAGCGGCTTCACCCACCGGCTCGGCAGAGACGAGTGGCAGGGGAAGCGTCGCTTCCTTTCCAGCACTCTGCAATCTCAGGCATTGCATCAAAGTGGCATGGAGCCTCCTGGGAAAGGGATTTGCTATAACTCATGTCAGTCCCAGCCACATTATGTTTATGGATATGATAGACTGAACACTGAAATTACCATTTGCACAAATGATCACACAATTCCTTCAGGCCTACTGTGTCCCTTTAATAGTCCTATCTTTCAATAATGAAGTGGAGATCAGTCAGGACTCTCTGGAAATCCCATCTTTTTCTTTCATTTCTCTCTTTTTCTCCTCCTTTTTTGGGGGGCTTTTTTATTGCACACATTATTTTCATCTTTTCTCTGAGCCAGATCCATTTACCAAGAGGTTTTAAGGGAGATCAGAAATTAGATTCTCAATATTCTGTTAATACTCCAGAACTAGCAAGCTGGCAGAGAAAATTCATTGCTGCTTGGGGCAATGAGTCATAGAAAACTCAGAAGTTAGGGAACTGCATATAGGGAGGAGGGATGCTATTCACAAGGCCTTAAAAGCATATACAGTACAGGAAAGATACTTTAGAGGTTGAGCTCTCCTTCTGGACTTAATACTGATTCTTGCATGCCCTGCCCCATTTCCTTTAAGATTTTACTCTGTCTTAGGGTACTCAAAACACAGGACCAAACAGCTGACTGCTGGTGTTACAGGCAAGAAGTGTGTCTGTTGCGTGGACTAAGTGATGACCTGTACTAACCAAAATCCAGGATGGTTCAACCTTCTCAATTTTATCTTCATAAATGCCACTACTATCGTTCCATTAGCCCTGTTCTCAAGGAAAGAGTCTCTATGAGAAGGACCAGGATTTTTCCTGAATTTATTTTTCAAGTCTCACCTAGAGCTGAAAGGTTTAAGGGTGAGCTAAGAACAGGATGTGCAGAAGAGGTTAGAACTGAATTTTAGAACTGAGGAAATCTGATCTTTTGGAGCAAATTTTGAACACTGTACATGATCTGGAGAGGTGATGGGAAAGTTGCTGACAGTAACAGAAGTTCCCACCAGTGATATTTAGCTAACAGTCCTGGGAACTGGGAGCAAGATCGGATCATGCCCTCGCAACGATTGGTGCTGCATATTCTTGTCAGGACTACAACCCCAGGCGTGGAGATGGTGTAAATCCATAAAGCTCCTTGACAGTCTATGGACTGGACTCACTGGTAACATAAATCATAAGGCTTTGATGGAGCTGTACAGAGAGAAATGGAGTCTTGCTGTTCATCACTGTATTCAAGATGTTGAATTTTTTCCATCTCCCCTTGGAATCTCATTCTGTGTCCCCACCTCTTCTCCATTTTTTTCCTCGATCCTCCTACTCTCCTATATATTTCCCTTCTCATTACATCTGATCGCATCTTCAACCAAAATACGTATGTCAGGCTGAGATGAGATTACGTCCTGAAAATACAACCCACCAGCAATGATGGTCAAAGCCATTAGAAAGATTCAATCACAAACACAGACCTTCTCGAACCCCCCATGTGAGTGCACCCAAGTTCTTGTGAAAACATTGCGTTCAGGAGCAAATTCTGCCTGGAAATGTGTTTGTGAGTCCTCTGCAAGGCTCTGCAATGTGAGCAGCAGTTACAGGAGCTGGGGAGATGCGCCTACAACTTGAACGGCCTCTCAGTGACAGTTTTCATTCCTGAGCTTGAAGCCTTCATCTCCCCTCTGCTTTCCCAGTGGTGGGAAGCAGCCAATGTATTTGTTTTTAATTATTTCCCTTGTTGCATTCGCTCTGTTTTCTTGCTTACGTTAACACAGCTCTTCTTACTGCCTGTGCTCAGCTGCCTATTTGTCATTTCTGCTGTTTGACGTGTCGTGGTAATCTATGTGCACCCAGCCTGCTGTGCATCGATATTTACTAATGGAGCTTCTTGTATTCAGAGGCTGTTTGCAATAAAAAGATAATGAAGAAAACTCCTTGACCCTGTCCAAGCAGTTTGCAGAAATCACGGCTATTGACAGGGGTACGTCCATGTCTGTCCGTGGTGTGGGGAGGGCAAGAAGGAGGGAGCTAAGAAAAGGGGAGTAGGGACTTGGGAGAGGTGTGGGGGAAATAAAATGAAGGAGAAATAGGAGGCAGTGAGGGAGGAGTATGAGAGAGGGAAATCATTACAGGGAAGAGGAGAAGGGCAAACGGAGATCCAAATGCTGTGTGGAGAAATGCTGGCAAGTGAGGAGAAAGAGGGATCAGAGGAAACAAAAGGGAGAGTGTGGACAGTGGAACTGTCAGTTTACAGAGGCTGAGAATTTGGCTCCATAACCACAGGTTTCTGTCCCATGAAAGTGATGCTGTGGCATCTTCAGGCAGAGCAAAGTGTACAGAGTTTCTGCACCACAACACAGCTCCTGATAGGTTGTGCAGTCAGCAGGGAACCTTTTTCTGTCCTGAAGACCAAACCACTGTATGTAATGCATTTTGCAATAAAATCCGTATGGATTTTCCCAGCTTCTGCAGTATGAAGCAACAGTGAGATCAATAAATGGCTTCATACTTGCAAAGTGGCCAAAAAAAGACATTAAGGGAGATTTTGAAAATTCTGGGCAAATGGTACAACAAAAACAAACCCCAGTGCCTACAGCAGAGCACTTAAATCCATGCTTAATGGCCCGATTCCCAGAAGAATGCATGCAGTCCTTGGACTCAGAGGACTTATTCTAGCACAATTTTGTGGCCTTCAGTATATTTTTGTGCATTGTAAGATGAAGCTTTTTAGAAGAACTTTCCTGTTTTTTCTAATTGTCACCTGGCATAGAGACACTCTGAGCAGGAGCAGGGCATGGAGAACTCGTCAGCTCCTGACGCTGTCTGTGCACTACAGCGTGTTGGTTTGTGGCAATCCTGCTGCAGGCTTTCACAAATCAGTAGGAACAGGACTGAGCTGAAGAGGATTAACAGGAGTAATTTACAGGCTGGGCTGTTGTTCAGAGGTATTCCTGACACGGCCTAGGCCACATTGATCTGTGGGTTTCAAAGTCTCCAATACAAAAGCAATTATCAAGGACCCAGTCCGGACGGAGGGAACTGCAGTCTCCTTTTAGTCTGAAAAGCCATGATGTTTTCTTTTTTAAAATGATTTTTCCCCAATATTTTTAGCTGGTTTTAACGTGAGCAGTTTTCAATTGGAAGCTGAAGGTTTTGTTGCAAGGTTTCGCAGCAACTGGTCAACTACCATGAAACGTTTGATGGGGAATAGTTAAAGCGAATTGTTTTGACTTCAAATTTCATTTTGGTAGTGACAAAGTGCTTTGTTTAGAGCACAGAAAAACTCTCGGTTTCCACATTTTTTTCCCCCAACCTAATTTGTATGGATTTTATATTACATTAATGCATTAATTTTAAATAGTTTATCACACCAGAGTGCTCCATATTATGTCATTTTGATGTCTTCATGTGATTTTATTAGTTTTACACAATTTCTCTTCTGTGAGAAGACTTGAGAACCTAGGCTGCTGCTTACATCTTGGAATTTCCAGTAGAAATGGTGTTTTGCTTTTCTAACCACAGCTGCAACAGCATCATCTCATCCTTCCCCTCTTCCAAGTACTTACCATCCTTCTTTCTTCTATCTTAACCACTCCTTTCTCGTCCTTCTCTGTCCCATCCTTTGAGGCATTCAAGTCCAGGTTGGTTGGGGACTGGGCAGCCTGATCTAGTGGCTAGGAACGCTGCAGGTTGGTAAGTTTCCCTCCAACCTAAGCCATTCTATGATGGTTTTTCCTCCTGTTCTCAACGTACTCAGTGAAAATCTCCTGTACTTAAGAGGAAAGCAAAGGGGTAGAAATAAACTATGGGTCTGGGGGAGTGAGGGATGGGATAAGGAGCAAAAGTGTGTGTGTGCTGGGAGAGAAACCTCATCAGAGAGAGCTCAGCCACATTAAGAATGCTGAGAGAAGTTTAAATAGAAAGTAAATGAAAGTCTGTAAAGATTGGGCTGAATCATATCAGACTAAGGCAGTTGGGAGCAGACAAATGGAAGAAGGGGAGAAAGAAGGATAAGCAGAGGAAGGGAAGGTCCACCATGTCTTAAAAGGAATGTCTCTGCAGTCACTCAGCCCTTTGATTCCAGGGTTGGCAGCAGCAGCAGTTTTTGACATTGCTGTTTCTGGGGGTGTTTTATACCTCTTTGTTTGATGAGAGGTTTAACAGCACCATTGCATTTTGCAGGGCTGCCTTACTTTCGTCTGGATGTGGTGCTCAGAGACATGATTTAGCAGTGGGTTGTTCGAGTTAGGGTAATATGGTCAGGCTGAGGTTGGACTTGATGATCTTGAAGGTCTTTTTCAACCTGAGCAAGTCTATGATTCTGCAAATCAAAAGAGGAGACAAAAAATAAAAATAAAAATCTTTGAATACTGAAATCCGTGCTGAATTTCAGTGGAAAAAATGCTTGGGAAGCTTCTCCAGCTGTGTGGGTAAAAAAACTGGAACATGCTTGTTGTCCTGAAATGGGTTGTTTTGACTCTGTCGTCACAAATACATTTGATAGCTCTTTGAGAACAGTAAAATTCTAATAAAAGCAAGCAGAAACAGACACACAGTGTACATATCAGTATATATTTATTCAAGCTGTAGCCTCTGCGTTTGTTAGCTTCCAGTGAGTTCGCTTCGTGCCCAGATGCCGCTGGAAGCCCCATAGCCTGGCACTGCTCCTGTTTCCTCGATGAGAACCCACCCCTGCCAGCAGCCTGGGGCTGGTGGCACGGCACAGATCCCATTGCTCTACCCATTGCACTCCATTTGGAAGGGGCCAAACACCTCAGCTTGTGCAGTCCCACCCCAAAGACCTTGTGAGTGTCTCCCATCCTTCACCAGCAGCCGTGGCGTTCGGGCTGCTGCGCTTCATTTCCCGCAGAATTTCAGCTGCTTCGGTATTTATCAAGAGCATCTGTTAGGCAATCTGGAGGGGAGCGGTAATGGGGCCATTAGTGAGCTCGAGGAGGGAGGTTCTCAGCTGTACCGAGGCCAGGCAAGAGGAGGCTGTGTGCTGTTCGGGGTGTCGTGACCTTGAGCACTCGCTGATGAGCGATGCCGTGTGTCTCGGAGCAGAAATGACAGTGATGATGTTGCTCTGAATAGATGTGCTCTGGTCACCGGGCCTGGAGAGGAATGCAGGGGATGGATCGTTAGGAGCAATCAGCATCTCAGAGCTGGGCTCTCGCGGAGAGACTGTGCTCAAGCACAGGGAAGAAGCACAAGGTAAACCATGCAAGAGTGCATGTGCTTTCCTCTAAAGGTTATCCTTCATATGGGGCCTTTTTCTCCCACTGTTGGTACTCAGAGGTGAGCAACAGTGTGCATAAAAAATGGAACTCTAAGATCAGTGGCATGCACAGCCCAGTGCCAAACTCCTCTGCATATACAACAGCTCAGCAGGACTTACAGTACTGTCTGCTGAGCCCTAACCCTCCATCCCAGCTTGCAGCCACAGCCCTCAGCCTTCCCAAATTTCCAGCTGTTTCCTGCAGCAGCAGCAACAATGCAGCACCTCTCACTCTGTGTTTCTCCCCATACTGTGCACAGCAGCTGTGCAGTGGCTCGGTGGGGGCTGTGCAGGAATGCTCTTCATCCAAAACGCTCCATGAGTGCATTTAACAGAGCAGATCCCCTTTCTTTGCCTGGAGAGGCTGCCCTGCTGGGAACACGGTGCCTGCTGGTTGCTGAGTGGTGTCCAGAGGGAAACGACAGCAGTCCCTCTCCATTTCTGAAATGGAACTTGGTTCTGACAATGAGCAAAGTTTTCTCAGCGTCAGACTTCTTCTTTTCCCTTTGATTCACGCATCTACAGCCTCACGTAATCCTAATTCATTTCTTCATTGTCCCTTCAGCCGTTACATTTTTGCTTGTCAGGGTGCTTTTTAATTTTTTTTTTCCCCCTTATAAAAATATAAAAACGCTTAATGAGGAAATAATGATATTTTCTCATGTCAGTGACTATTTTTCCTGTCATCTTTGATGTGCTTGTAACGTGGGCGGACAGATTATTTATGACCGGGGAAATTAAATATTATTTCATATGTATTCTTTCTCTAATTCAGTCTGTGTCATCTTCCAGTTCCCAATTTCTTTCCATTAAAGTTATTGTCTTTGCTGTTCCACTCGACCATTTGCTGTTGGTTTTGTATCAGCGCTGCTGGAAGATGCAGAAAAACATAATGGAGAAAAGAAATGGCGTAATTTGCAGGAGATTCTTTTCTCATCTCATTTAAATGAAGACAGTTTGTTCCTGAGTGTCAAAAACATCAAGAGCAACAAAAATATGGAAATTGGTAATTTCTTGCTCTAGGAATGCTTCCAAAAGATTTGGAGGTTCTGTTTGATTCTAACAGCTACTAAATATGTGTCCGAGCCAAACTTCCAGCATACAGTATCTTCTGAGCCAGAGTTTCTTTGTAAAACTCGTGACCCCAAATGTTTCCCTTGTCTGCTACCAGGACATCCTCAAAGCTGCAACAGACATCACAGCCCCCAGTGTACCCTTCAGAGGCCCTGCACGGGACATTCCTCGCTCGGTGTGTTGGGATTAACCCCATGTTCTGCACTCGTTTCCTGGGTTTCTGCAACCACTGAAGGCAGGTGAGCAGCTCGTGGAGCCGAAGCATCTCTGCATTTGTCACTTTTATGAAGGGTGGAATTGCTTTTCCTGGCTGCGGATTTCTCCAAGGACCACAGAGGGAGACCAGACAGCAGCCAAGTCCTGGCAATCAGCTCTAAGGTGTCTGGACTAATGGGAGAGAAATCCCATCCATTCTTTCCATCTGCCCTGTTCCTATTTTCAGCTACAATGGCTTCAGCACGAGCATCCCACAGGAATCAGGGGTGAATCTGAGGCTAGTGGCTTTAAATGCTAGTGAAATAATTCTGACTGGTTTTATCCCAGAATATTCTTGCCCCATCACTCGTGTCTTTTCATTTTTCTTCTCAGCTGCTCCACATGCTGCTGCTGTATTCAGTAGTGTATTTCATAGAGGAGGTTTTTTTTTTTTTTTTCCTGCTTTCTTTTCAGTGTCGTGGCTTTGTTTCATGGCTCCTAGCACCGTGTATCGAAGACAAATCCAAGTAACCTTATACCATCTTTCTTCTTTTTTTTTCTTTTTTTTTTTTTTTTCCTCTCCACATTTCAGCAAGGCTGCTGCTAATCTTTTCTTTTCAAAGATTAGAAAACTAGTCTTTCTTTGACCTTTCTGAACAATCAGGATCTTGGAGTCCCCAAGATGGGTCTCCATTATCTCATCTTTTGGGTTGCTGACAATGATTAGTCAGGACAAAGGATGTGCTTGGAGCATTGGAGTTTCAATCTGTCCTTAGGGAGTACCTGGAAATAAAAGCAAGTCAAGGGGGGAAAGCTCAAGCAAAAAGAAAGGTTCGACCTTTAGAAATCATCCTTGGATGGTGCTTTCTCACCTTTCCAAATATACATAACTAAGATCTGCAGAAATAGGTCTCTAAGTGCAGGCACCTGCATCTAGACTAATTCCCCAAAGGACTGCTCCCCTGTGTGTTCCACTGAAATGAACACTCAGGACTTTTGAAAATGAGGTCGCCAACAGAAAAGTAATTTTGAACTGTTAGTTTTGTTGATGCTGTATCCAGCCATGTAGCCATCCATCTGCATGCAGTCATCTTTACAAGATTTTATTCAGGAGTAGATTACCCTTGTACAGCAACTCCGAGCAAGGGATGACTGATATTTCTCCCCCTTAGGATCAATCTAAGAGCAGAACTGCAGCTCATCAAGGCATGATTTCTTCACCTTCTCCTGGTTTCAATTGCTGATCATCTGCTGCTTTCCCTTTCCTTCCCTCACAGCTGCTTTCTGCACCTTTGGAACACCTCTGCCAACTTGCTGCAAAGGAAGCTAAGGCAAGGAGGGGAGTCATTAAGAGTTCAGAAAGAAAAAGAGAGATTTTTAAAAATGGGCTGAAGCATGAAGAATGGCCTTTGTGAACAATTCAACCATTTATCATTATTTCATTGGCATTTTATGAATTATAAATTCCAGATTGTAATGGAGTAATATCTCATCTCCACTCCCCCTGAATGGGCACTGGATGGATGGCCAGGTAGGCTGCCCTCAGACCAGCAGTGTTCTCCAGAAATCACTGTTCAACTCAACCTCTATTCCTGAGTTTGGTTTCAGCAAGTAGATGTTGATCTTCCATTGCTCTTTTCCAGATGTGGAAATTGAAAGAACTTAGAAAACAGCTTTCATTTTTCTGAAGAGAGCTTACTTAAAAAATAAAAATCGACTTCTTGTTTTTCTTTTCCTACTATAAATAGAAAGGCTGAGCACAGAAAAAGAGAGATGAAGCCAAATGCTGTTGCTTTGCAGTTAATCCAGGAGTTAAGGGCTACTAAGTGTGGGCACAAAGTGCACTGGAAGTTCAGATGTTGGGTGATGCCACACTGACATAACTCACCAACTGTCCACGGAGTATTTCTGTAACATAAGCATCAATGGACCTGCTTCCATGTTAAGTTACACTTTGGCTAAAATGAGAGGTACTAAATAGAACAGCTATTATCCACATGTATTATTAATTTGGTGGGAACTGTTTTCCAATTTTCTGTTACATGTTTATTTCCATACCTCTTTACACACAGTGGGGTTTCCCTCCCTCTCCCATAGCAGGTTAACACCTGCTTCAGCTTATCTGATAGGGAGATGGAGGCCCGAAGCACTTGGGGTTTCATGAACATAGATCTCTGATGCAATGTGTGTGGAGAGGAAAATCCCATCTTAAGGAGAAAGTCTCACAGTGTATCATTAGGAATTGCTGTAGTATTTATTTTCCTCTGAGACATACTCTGAGCCTGATTCTCAGTTGTGCCTTCCTTTTGCTTGGAGCAAAAAATAAAGGTGTGTAGAGAAGGAAAGCAGGATCGGAGGCTTAACCCAGCTTTGTGGTCCTTGTACCCCAAGCCTCTAAAGAAGCCTAACATCTGCATTTGAAGAGGTCATTCTACTCAACCTTTGTTTCCCAAGTACATTGTGTTCACCCAAAGCTCCCCAGAGATCCAGAGCACATCTACACAGATCCTGATAAAGGGCCGGCAGGGACAGGGAGATTACTTCGTTTGAATCTGAGGTTTTCAAATAAATACACCTGAATCTAAATCCTGTCCTTTCATAAGTCAAAGGGCTAAAGCTCTTCATCAAGGCAAGGCACTCCCCAGGTAATCTGCATTGAGGGCTCTGAAGCAAGGGAATGCTGTTGACCCAGACATCACTAACTTCTTCGCTCCTGAGAAGTTCTGGCGGATGATAAACCTTTGTCCTTTTTCTTTGATTAGCTTTGCTCTGGCTATAAATCCCATTTTGTTCTGTGCTGGGATCTGGCCAAGGAAATATTTCTATTAACCTGGAGCAGCAGGGGAGCAGCTGGCTCAGAGTGCCTGGATCTCGCAGGCCCCAGCGTCCTGTAACACTGATGCTTCTTTCTCTTGGAGACCCAGACTGAACTGAAGGAAATCCGTGTTCCTTCTGTGGTTATTTTGCTAGTCTGGGAGCTGGCAGAGTTGTGTGGGCAGGTTGTCATTAACCTAAAGATGGCAGTCATTAGAATTTCAGTCTGAAATCTGTTCTCTGCACAGCCTCCATGTGCTTCGTCTCTGCTGTGAGCCTTAATTTATCCATTCACAGAATGGGAACATACTCCTGCTACTTTCATTGCCTGATTTGCTTTAATGTAAAACATCTGCAACACCTCCTGCCATTGAGAGCTTTGAGTTCGGTATCTGAATGTCAGAGCACTTGTGGGGAAGGTGATGGTGTTCAGCTCCAGGAGCAGAAGCATCCCTGTGCTCAATGGGCCCTGTGTTCTCTTAGAGCCACGCACGAGGCCCTGGATCTTCCACGTGTCATCAGCCTAGAGGAAGAAAGGAAGCCTACTTTTACTCCCTGTTCCTTTCTGCTCGGTTATGGCATTTTTTCTGTGGCATTTACCCTGAGCCTTCCTGCCCCAAGGCCCTACTCAGTTCATCAGCCCCATTGCCCAGGCCAGGCAGCAGAAGTCTTTCCCCATCCAGCGATGCTTCTCCATATTATTCAGGTAAAGTGAATCCCAAATATGCACAGTGAATGTTAAAAACTCATTCCCAAAGGCAAACTCCATAGTGACTCATCTCTGGGAGGCTCCTGGAGTTTAGAATTGTATATTTTCTGCTTTCTGTTATCTCAACTCCCTCTGAGGCTTTTGCCATGTATTTGCTGTCCCTTTTTAAATTCTGTCTCCCCACTCTGCAAAGTCTGTGCCCTCAGCCAGCAGCGCTTTCTTTGCTACCACTGTACTGTGTCCTAGAAAGAATTATAGCATTGCCTTTCTCTCGACAGCTAGGTCATCTCTCAGTAACGTACAATAAGCTGTACCTGGGCCAAAGGAAATGGGTTTAGCCTGGCGGGTAATTAATTTTCTCCGGGTTCAGTTTCCCACACTGAAATTGGTCTCAGACCGATCAATTAGAAGAACATTTTGCAAACGAAACTGATTATGAATCATGGGTTTCAGTTTAGTTGTGGAAAACCTGATACACGACTTGGAGCAAAACAGAGAGAGAAGCCTCAGCCCATTTATCCCAGCTGGTGCAGAGAAGTGAGAACAATACGTGCGCCCTCACTCCTTCAAGGAGGAAATGGTGCAGAGACTCAGCTCAATTGCCATCTGTTTGAAAATGGCCCTCAGACCTCCCGATGAGCTGTCCCAGGACTGTATATCCCTTGCTCAGGAAAGTCCTGCTCCCTGTTCCGAACAGACCCGCAGATAAAAAAAAATGAAGAATTATAGGATGAGGAGCATCCCCCAAAAGTCCTTAATTCAGACATAATGGTTTCAGATAACCAAAGGAATGATCTCAGAAAGCTGAAGTCCCTGTATCACGGTCATCTTCCCATTTTCCTCTGCAGGTAATAGTCACTGAAATGATAGCAGCCTTTTCAATTGCAGTTTCATTTCTTCAGAATATTTCCATCTCAGCATACAGGATCCATTGCACGTAGAGTGATCAGACACCCACTGCTGCACTACTGGGAGCACTCTCCATTCTTCCTGCTCTTCTCTGCCCCAGGGACTCGGCACAGGACTTCGTACTGCTGTTACTTGTTTCAGGCGGAGTTTAATTTACAAACAAGTCTTGCCGCTGCTTCTTTAAAATATGCCCAACGCTCTACTTTAAAGGAGATAAATAACTTCCAGAGTTCAAATGAAATTCTGCTGAGGAACATTTTCTTCTCCCGAAAAAGCCGTGACACTAAACTTTGCAGTCATCTCAAGCCTTGAACAGTTTTTCATTTGTGTCGGATGAACCCAGTTAAAATTCCTTCTCACGGACTCGGCATTTAGAGGCATTATACTGGAAGTAGCTTAATAACTTTCACTTAAAAAAAAAAAAAAGAAAGATTGAAAGGCATTTCATAGCACCATGCAAAGTAAACAAAGGAAAGGCATTTCACAAAGCAGAAAGGGGGCTAAGGCTGGAACTTCCAACGGAACCAGTCTGAGTATGAACAATTCATATCCTCTGTCTCACTAACATAGACCCATCATGAAGGAAGAACTGCATTTGAACAGAAATGTCTTATTTTGTAGCTGAAATACATAATGTGTTTGTTATCTCCCCCACGCTGACTTTTAGAAGCGCTGTTGGCAGGACAAGAGGGAGGCTTGAGCTGCTTGTTTCTGTAGGAGGAAACACTGCAACACTGGGTCACCCCGAGACAGTTTTTGTCGCCAGCACGGTATCTTCTTAATGAATGGAGTCTCGTTGTGCCAGGAAAGTGATTGTGGCTTTTAGTAAAAAATAAATAAATACAGTACCATTGAATACCTTTGAATTGAGGAGCAAGACCTGGAACCTGAAGAAAGATGAAGCTGGGTAATGTGCTGCTAAAAGCAAATGCAGAGAAAGGAGTGCTGTTGCTCCTGTGGTAACCCCTGCCGCTGAGGAAACAGACACAGAAGCTGTTCAGGAATGTGTGAAGATGAACTTTCCTTTTCTGACTGCAGTCTCTCAGAACTGCTGCTTGAAGATGCAATGGAAAGCTGATGTCCTGACCTCTTGTGGTCACTAAATATACACTGGCGGATTTTCCAAGCATATGATTGTGTTCAGCACGCCGTCTCCTTTCCAAACGGTGATTTGCTTTACTCAATAATGCTATCTCCAGAGCCCTCCTCGTAATTCCACCAGAGCAGAAACTCGCTGAGTGTGCCCGGTGCTTTTTGTACAGGTACAGTGTGACACAGCTGGAGGACTCCACCCCCTGACAAATGCCAGAGCACCCTGCAATACAGCCACAGACATTGAAATAACATTACTGTGCGACCTGCTGCTCTGCATAGCTGTTTTCAGGCGTTCCTTGGAAGCAGAGCACACGAAATGGTCATTGAATGCAGCTTGACAGTCGAAGTTCAGCAGTAACATCATCTTTCAAAATGAGAAGTTACAGGCTAACTGTAAGCGATTCATTTCGTCATTGCCTTGAAATGTTTCAGGACACATTCAGCAAAGAAGCTATCCTTGAAGAGCTGACAAAAGCTGGAGGGCAAAGGATCTTTTGCATGAGTGTTGGCAGTCTAAATTATACAGGATTCAAGCTTCCAATATATCTTATGGTTACTGTCTGTGTCTAGTGAGTTTTGCTGTAAAGAAATGATGGGGTTTGAGCCAACCATCTGGCATGACCACATGGGAAACCAGACTTTGATTCACACCTCTGCAGGCTGGAGTCAGATGCTGGGAACAATGAGGACCTGACTTAAAGACAGTCATTCTATTCACTCTGTCTTTGCCGTGTGCAACTGGGAGACTGCAGATGCGAATATGGTCAGGTAGGATGACCACTGGAATTTCAGAAAGCTTTAAGGGAGAGGAGCAGATATATCGATGGAGGAGTTTTAATGACAGGAGGGAAAAAACAAAACAAAACAAAAAAAAACAACAGCAAACAAAACTAGGTAGGTGGTAATGTGGTTGACCTACTATTTTGGGTAGCTTTCTGGTTCTTTCCTTAGGAATTAGACCCTGTCAATATATAAGTGCTGGTAGATGTGGTTTTCTTGTTCTCATGAGGCTGTAGGATTTATTTCTTTGAATAGAAGCATAATCTGGGAGAGACTGAATGCTACCCATGTAGGTGGATTTTTTGGTGATGCTTTTACTCACAAAACTGAAATCTTAGCGTTTGCTGTGACTGTGATAACGTGCAGATGCATCCCAAGTTTCCTTCTGCCTGCTCTGATAATGTCCCCTCTCTCACACCTGGGATTCCTCTCTGGTGCTCAGTGTGTCTTCCAGCTCAGAGCATGAACGCTTTCTGAGGTGTCCAGGACCTGGGTAAGATGCTTGCCTGCATGAGACTACTGAGTGACTTAGATAATGCCACTTGGGTTAAGAGGCTGTTGATAACTAAACATCCAGCCCAGCAGTTTAAAAGCAGCAAATAGGGGAAATGTGAGATGGAGTGGAACAGTCGCACTGGTTCCAAGCGGTGAGCACATTTCCTGCTATGCACCAAGCAGACCAAGGCCGATGGCATTTCACTTCTGGAAGGCTGGCTAAGGGAGAGTGAGAGTAATGGAGCTCCCTGCTCATAAAGGTCTTTGCTGCTGCTGTGAGGTCATCAGGGGATGAGGTACAAGTGCTGGAAATGAGGGGAAAGAAGGCAATTTCATACCATAATGCACTATGCGCCAACAGTAAACAGACACTTACCCTCTGAATGTTCTCATCTGAGAAGAGGAATAAAGGAAAAATAGTCTGCAAGGTGGGAGCTTCTGCCTGCCTCTTCTTCGGTAATCTGCACTGAGCCATGCTCAGAACAGCCACTTGGCCATCATTTTCTCCAAGGAGAAATGGTACAGAGTGGGAAATAAGGGCGTGGCTGTAACGAAGCGGAGCCAGGCTGCTGGTTTGGTTCTGCAACTGGAGTCAGCTCAGATTGGCTTTACCCTAAGCAGAGAGAGTTTGGGTTTTACCATAAGGACAGGGGTTTGATAGTGGTTTTTAAGGTCAACCAGCCACAGCAGCAAGCCTGAAAGGCTGTATGGGCTGCTGCCATGTCTGTGTGCTGCTGAGGAAACAAGGACAGACCCCACCACTGCATCCAAACAAGAAATGAAGCATCCACAAGACAAGGCAGTGCTATAGAAATTGTGTTTCCATGTGGTATTTCAAGATACCCCTGGCATATCTGGCTTCTAATACCGGTGAATTATTTCTTCAGTTTAGAGGCTGAAACACAATATACTGACTGCTTAATAGAGACTATCAGGAAGCAACTGAGGCTGGGTCTGTCTTACTGTGTGATTTTATTACCTACAGTTTCAGTGGTGAAGGTGATCAAGAGTAGATTAGGGAAACATGAAAGAAAACCATTTTTGTTGCCAGGGCGTCAGAGTGATCTGGCCATCTTCATCATCATGTGCCCTGATGCGGGAGCAAACGAGATGGGGTTGAGGTTGCAGTTTGTGAATACCCCTCATGCACGTGGTAAATCACCACCAGCTCCTGTAGTTCCTTACACAATGGGGAGCGAGCCCTGACCAGGGTTTCTGGGCCATATTTCAAAGCAGGAATAGAATCATTCTGAGAACGGTTATCTCCTTTCCAATCTGTGGTCAGATAACATCCCTGTGGCAACCATTGCAATTGCCTATGTGGAAAAGTAACGTTCAGAAAGTAATTTAATGTAATGGATTGTTTAGCTTCCTTTTAATTAAATGTAGCAGCTGGAAACAAGAGGAAGACAGTTTTGTATCACCAACCAGTTCTCTAATTGCAGGCATCCTCCATAGACCCTGCTTGGTGTACTGCACTTTCAGTCCAACTTAAAACCTGTTCGTATTGCTTAAACAGCCCAAAACATTATAATCGTTCCCACCTTTCCTAGAATATTGTCTTGCTTTGTTTTATTTTGCAGTGTTTCTTTCTCCCCAAAAGTCAAACTGCTGATGAGAGTTTTGTGTCGTATTAGCCCAAACAGTTCCAGAAATCATATCTCGGAGGAGTCCAGCAGGCACACGGGGAGGATAGAGCTAAAGTTCCTTGGGAAACTGTTCATTTCAAAGGACTAAATGAGGAGCTCCCACTGTTTAGTCCCAACAGATGATTCTGGTTTTTTGAAGAGGACTGAAGGCATTGATGGGGCTTTCAGCAGAGCCCCTTTCATGTGAGCACAAAAGGCTCTTTGTAGATCATGTCAATACAGTTGTGGCTCAGATGGCCACTGTGGTTGTAATGTTGTCAGGCATGTCTCTGGGCGGAATAGTATCTTCATAGCAAGACCGTGTAATGCCATCGTTTGCACTGTAATTTTGTAATGGAAACTTCTGGCAAATGCACCAGCAGGGACATAGAGGGGTTTGGTGTGAAACAGTCAAAATTCTGCTGGATTACAAAACCAGGATAGCCAAGATGTTAAATGTGCTTATTCTTATTAAACAAAGGGATTGTGTGTACGTGTAGAAGGAGTGTTTTTTGTGAGATTTCCCTCAGAATGGTTGATGTAAGAAGACCGATGGAGGATGAACATATCCTCTTGGCTTCTCCCTAAACCTGACTTATTACCCAGTGCGCAAGGCCCAAGGCCATGGGCAAAAAGCCCAGTAGGTCAGGTGAGACCCCAGCACTAGTATGCCTATGGCCATGGGAAATGGCTTACTCTCCTATTCCTGTTTGGATGCCCACAGATTTACTGCAGGCTGTGCACAAGGCAAAGGACGGGTTTGGAAGCCACATCTGTACTTAATGGGAAGCTGGGCCAAGATGCTGAGCGTTTGCCAAACAGCCCTTTGGCCGCTGCGTAAATCTATACCCACTGCAAGGTGAATAAAGCACTAAGGAAAAGACGATGCTGACTTGCGCATTTATAAAAAAGGCTTTTTAAGGTTTCTGATGGGGTAACTCGCAGCTGCTCAAGGAGAAATACAGTCAGATCATTTCTTTCCTTAGTCTCACCATGGTGCTTTATATTTTCCCTCTTGGGAGGAGAAGGGAATGTTGGCATTGGTAGAGGAAAAGCTTGGATAAGTGGTGGGTTTGGTCTATTGGCTGTTAGCATCACCAGGTGTCTCATCAAGGCTTATTCCTGTTCTCTTGTCTTGATCCTTAGGGGAAAGGAATTGAGAGGGTGCAGGGGAAGATGTGGAAGAGGACAAGTGAGAGCTTTCTGCAGGCGGAGAGAAGGATATTTTGACAGAATGGGTGGTGGTGGCTAGGGAAAGTGGGGAACAGGCAAGTAGTAAATGAGTTTGTGTTCCCGGCTGCTGAATAGCCCCAGGAGGTTCCCAGCAAGTCTGCCGCTTTTTTATTGGAGTTTTGTGCCAGAGTTATAAACCCTTTAAATGAGTCTAGATCATTAGGGAAGCTTGGCTGATCACTGATGAAAAAATATAACAATTAAAACAAAGGGCTGGAAGAGGGAAGCAGGGGGAGAGAGGGAGCTGAGAGTGAGCAGTTTTAATACTTAATAACAAATACTAATAATGGTACTGAGTTGGGGACTAATTAAAAGTTTCTAAAAAGAGAGAGAAGAAGAGTGTGGAATTAATCTAGAATGTTTTGTATGGCAACTTCCACGAGTGCCTGAAAAAAGCATGCTGGCTGGGAGCACGAGCCGAACACTCGAGTCAAGCAAAGCTCTGGATGCAGAGCAGAACTAATGGTCCAGTCTGATTCCTTTCTTCCACTGTGATTTGAAGCCTGGCCTCCACTCTGGGGCTACAACTGTCCATTCTGCAGAGGGATTGGGGATGGCTGGTAGTTTGGATGGATATCTGCAGTGTTTGTGGGTTAGCTGGCCCCTTCTACCTGCGCTGTCTTCAGGTATCCTGGTAGAAATGAATGCTCCCAAAACAACAGCCTCACAGATCTGCTTTTAGCTGTGTGCAAAGCTCAGGGCGTGGTGGAAGCAGAAACAACCAGAGCAGCAGCCATTGCATTTCAGTAACTACAGCAGCAGCTGCATGAGGGGCTGGTCAGACTGCAGCAAAGAGCGTTTGAGTGCAATTGTGGCTGAGCTGTTACCAACAACCACTGACATCTTACACATTTCATCCTGAAAATGATGAATGCCAACCTCAGACACAGCAGCCTTCCAGCACCTTGCTCCTTTGATTTCTCGTCTGTTCAGGCAACAGGTTTTAACTGTGGTTGCCTTTTTCCATTCATTATCTTAATTCTGACTTGCCAACTATTTCAAGGGAGATTATGTCTGGGAGATGCCCTCCTGACCTGAGTTCTGAGTTGTGAACGGAGAAATATGAAAGTCATCACCACTGGATGTGACAGGCAGCTCAGTCCTTCAGGCAGCAGAAATGCATCGACGCTTGCAATAGAGACAGGGTGTGCAAGGGGGACTGGGAAAGGCTATCCCATCCCATCCCATCCCATCCCATCCCATCCCATCCCATCCCATCCCATCCCATCCCATCCCATCCCATCCCATCCTATTCTAACTTATCCTGTCCTAAATCTGACTTTTCCCCCTTTCTTTTGTAAAGCAGCAGCAGACACACTCAGAATTACACAGGCACCAGCAGATCCCCCATGTCCCTGGACATGCCCTCTGGAATACCCATGGTAGGCACAGATGTCAGTGTTCTCAGACATCCCTTCAGGCTGAGGGGACATCTCAGCTTGTCCCTTCATCTTATTCGCAAGGCAATTCTGCTACAGCTTTGTGCTCTGCATCATTTTAGCCCCACAAAAGAAGAGCTGAGGAGGCTTACGGTGGGTCTGTGCGCTGTTTGGCTTGAGAACTCAATCTTGGCTCTCAAAACAGCCCTGAAGCGGCCAGCAGCAAGCTTTGCTATTCTGCGCCAGGGCTGTGTCTGTCTGTAAATACTTCTATTTCAGCAGCCTCTCTTGAACGTGACAGATTTGCTGTGAGGAACCTGGCAGCAAAGAATTTATTTTTTTTTTCTCTCTCTCTCTTCTGTCTGACAAATGTATACAATGTATTAGCTTTTCATGTTCTAATTCACAATATAATAAACTCCTCTGTGCCCTGGCCTCGTTCAGGGATGGAAAGTGGAGTGCTCCCCTGGCTGCTCTGGGGAAACCCTCCCAGAGTGCTGCAGGGAAAAAGGGGCTGGGAAGGGGGATGGGGTGCATTGCAAGCTAGGAAGGGGTGTCTGCAGATGTTGCCTTCAGTTGGGTTTTCAGATCACTGTGCATTGTAGATTTCCTTGTGGGGTTTGTTTGGCTTGCCATTGCCTCATTGCTCCTGGTGTGTTTCATTTCATTGGGAAATCTTTTTTAGGAAGAATTTCTTCTCATAAAGACTGGTCAAGCACTGGCACAGGGTGCACAGGGAGTGACAGAATCACTGTCCCTGGAGGACTGGAGAACTGTGAAGATGCAGCACTGAGGGATGTGATCAGTGGGCATGGTGTGATGGGGTGGAATTGGACTTGGGGATCTTAGTGGTCCTTTCCAACCTTAATGGCTCTGTGATTCTGTGAAGCTTCTCCAAGTGACTTCACAGGGTCAATGATCAGAACTCTGAGGAGAAAAGAAATTGCCAGAAGGGAGCAGGATTGTACATCCTCATTCAGGTTAAAAGGAGGGAACTGCAACAGTGGGTTGTGGAAAGAAAAACAGTTTCCCTTTCAGTGAAGGATATGCTTGACAAGATCATGTAAAGAAAGCAAATAAAGAAAACTCATTAGTGTCCAGAGGACCAGCCCCAGCCATGCATCACTGTGTGTGCAGTCAGCATCATTACGTGCCCTATGTGTAACAGCAGTGCTAAAACCAAAGCTGCCACTCAAGCTGTAACCACAGCTCTGCTTGTCTCCTGAGCTTTTCCTTCTGTTTGCTTTGTACCTCCATCAGAAAGGACCTTCTGATGGGGCAGGGACCTGATCTTTATTCATCAGGCTGCCAAGAACTCAAAAATACCACTTTTATTCACCTCATGAACATTCTGAGGGTCGTTTGCTTGTTTTTCTTCCTTCTGAATAAATGATTGCCCCATCTATAATTTTCTTCCAAGTAAACAGATTTGGTTCTGGTGTTTTGCAATTACTACCAAGGAGAGAAGGTTATATTTTCACAGATGATGTGTACACATCTGTGATGTGCAGGTGTTTTGGCACCACAGAAGAATGCTGTATGGTGGACATCTGATGTCTTCATAGGGCCAAGAATTCACAGAAAAAAGTGGGAGAAAATGAAGTCCTTCCAGGAGAAGAAAAGCAAAGAAAAATGGGAGAAAATTAGAGAAACCCAACCCCCAACACAGGGCTCTAAGTGAAGTCTCTGACATCTCTGAGCGCCTTGATTCTTCTGGCTGACTTTTGTTTGTGTCATTTCCACATTAGTTGAAACATTTGTGGGTCCTCAACCCAGAGCGACAAGATCAATGCTGAATACATCTTTTCACCACCCAGCATTTCTCCTCAAGGCCAACCTTGAGGTCTGTAAGCCAGTGTCTGGAAGTAGAGGAGCATTAAGTGTTAGCATCTCTATTAGCAATGAAATTATATGGATGCAAAGGCTGCAGCTTCTTGCAGGTTTAAAAAGAGCCCCCACTCTGCCGTAAAGTCTGACAGTCTCCTTAAATCAAAAGGTCCTTGCTTACATGTCCCGCTATGGAAGTGTATATCCCAATCCTCCCTTGAACCATCATTGCTACCTGCTGACTTGATCCTGCAATCAGCCCTCCTCTGAGCTATGACTATGCTCACAAGAAGCAATTTCTCTCTCCAGTCCAATGCAGGAATCCACTGGGACATTTATGGTCCATAATAGCAATACTGATGAAGCAGGTTTTTGAAATCCCAGCTCACATTGGAAGCCTGTCCTGTGCAATATCCAAGCACGGTTACTGTGGTGCAAGAGCAGAGTGCAAATATCAGGACAGTCAAAGCTGTGATCCTCATCTGCAAGGATAGCCACAGCTCTTCCCACGAGGACTTGGTATTTTCTAATGCTGCACAGGTACTTAAAATAATGCCTTGCCCTTTCTCTGTGGTGTGAGCAAACAATGCGGTGACTTATCACCACCAGACCTTCTGCCCATCCATCAGTCCCCAGGGGTGGGTTTGCAGTAGGATTAGCTCAGGTGAAGGACACAGAGAACGTGTCTGTAGTGCTCTGGGATGGATTTGCTGCAGGATTTGCTCAGGCAAGTGATATGGGTTAACGTGTATTGGGTCCTGGTGATGGATTTGGAATAGGATTTGCCTGATGATGAAGTGAAGAGAGCCTATCAGAATATTTGTTACAAGAAGTGACAGTGTTCCCAAAGCATCAAGTACAACAGTCTTGTAGGATTTGCTTGGGTGGCACAAAGCGGCATGCAAAACTGTATAAAGTCAAAGATAAGAACCTGGGAGTCATTAATGCTTCAGGAGAGAAGCAATGCTTCCCAGCCCCTGCACGAACACTGTGCATTACCCCAGCACGTGTTCTCAAAGTAACATGACTTGTTGCTCGTAGAGTTTCTTGTAATCATCAAACCAGCTCAAAGTCTGGCATGAGTAATTAAAATGCTAATTGGAAATTCACCATTCATCAGACGAAATGAGTTTCTTTCTTTCTTTTTTCTTTCTTTTTTTTTCTTTCCTCCAGCGTTTTCTCTCTAGTGGTGGCAGATGTTGGGGTTGTGAATTCATTGTCTGCCAAAGACACAGCAAAATCTGCCTTTCAAACTAGTTTTCTGCATTTTTGTTGTTTGTCTGCTTAAATTAACCTTCTCTAATGAGATGAAGATAGTCAGGATATGTCTGTAATTTACTGGCTGTGAAATTAGTTAGTATGAGTACAATACATCCTGGTGGGTGACAGGGATTAGAGAGCTCCGTGAGTATCCAGGCAGAGGAGAAGGTGGCATATATCATTAATGGCTGTTTCTTACTAATGTGGAGGATTATCCTGTCTGGCTGTACATGTGCACACACATGTTTGCAAGCTTTCCTCAGGACTGTCAGAAACAACAGGCCAATGCTTGCCTTATCCTCTGAGACAGCATTTGTGCCAGTGCATGGTGAGTATTTAGTGCAGGAAAAGTGCTGCCACATTGCCCTGTCAACATCCAGGCAAAGAAGCATTCCAGGTCTCACAGCATGTGGCTGCAATCCACAGGGAAGGGTGGACAGCTTCCAACACCAGAGCTTAGGCTTCACTCGGACATTCTTTCTCCCCTCCACTTGCCCCACGTCTCCAAGCCTCGCACTTCAAATATCTGTATCCAGACATCAGACTTAACTCTGTGTCTTAATAAGAATGTGGTGTTCCAAGTTCAGCAACAGGTTGATGTGCAAACAAACCAGGCTCTCCCTTGGCTTGCCACGTGAAGATGTCCCCAAGCACACAAGTGACCCAAGTGGGGAGCACAACACGTGCACATCGGTGAGCATCCTCTCCTGGTCTGCAGCCTGGGGTGGGAGAGCAGCTAGCTGTGCGCTGACAGCTCCAGTGTCTTAGGGCTAATGTATGGTAATGGATGTTTGAAACACTCAGCCCTCAAGGCATTAGCACACACCTCCACTTTCAGAAAAGAGAAAGAAGAAAAACTTCTCTTGTTTTCATGCTGAGCAGATAATCTGGGTTCTGTGTCAGATTCAATTTGAAGACATAACAGAAAGACAAAAAAAACCTCCCTCCCTGCTACCCCCGCAGCTTTTTTTTCCAGTGTTTGGGATATTGTGATAATGGGTTTGTGACTGCAAGACCCATCTAGGGCTGAGAGCCCCTCAGTTTGTGTATATGCCAAACGTGTTGCAGTTAAGATGACGTGAGTCCCCAAGAAAATGAGGTTTGCTGAAGTTCTTTCTAACAATATCCGTTGCTTTAATGGAAGATATTATCACTGTTTGTGAATCTCATCACATGTTAGGCCCCGAATCAGATGTGTTTACAACCCTGTACCTTAAGAAGGGAGAAGGGGAGCACTATTAGTTTGACTTTTTTATTTTTTTTTACAGTTATTGCAAGGGGAAAAAAAAATCCATTTACTTGGGTTCGAGTCCAGACAGGCCCTAGATCAAAAGGCTAATGTCATATCCTGAAATTTGGGAAGATTCTGATCGTTCCTATCTAGATCTGTATATATTAGCTCAAATGAAACAGAACACAGAAAACAAAAAGAGAACAAACAAATGCACAAACGGCAGACAGAGCTGCGAGTCTGCCCCTGAATCTGAATGAGCCCAGACCTGGGTACAAACTTCTAATCCCACTTTCTCGTTCTCCCTAATTGTCATTTTTGTTGGGCATGTATCTAACATATGGCAGTTACCTGCTTGCTCATAAACACAGTCCTTGCCCAAAAGTAAACAAGGCAGGTGAAGCACAAGGCAAAGGATGGCTTTGCATTACAATTCCCCTGGCAGCAAAGGCAGCTCAGGAGGATCCTGCCCTTCTGATGCATCCGTGCAACACTGTGTAGGGGCTCAAGTGGATCAGTCTTAAAAGATTTATTCATAAACGTGGCCCAGCGTCAGTGCGGCCCTCTGGCAGTTGCCTCCATGTATCGGGAGTAGTAAATTGAGCTGTAGTGTGGGAAAGCACAGCTGGGGTGGGAAACTGTGTGAAATTGGCTTTGCCCCTGAGAAACTGGGATGTGCCAAGCTGGGGCTGCATCCATCCACAGCCAGCCATGGCCAGAGATGAGGATTTCAGCTGTTGAGGAGATGGGGGGGAGAATTGAGAAAGTAGTGAGAATAAAGGGTTGCTGGGAGGTGGTAGGAGAGCACTGGGCAATGTTTTGGGGAGGGAAGAGGCTTTAAGAGACACCAAGGGGAGCCAATACAGCAAGGTGAGCACAGGGCTGGGTTATGTGCGTGAGTCCTTCCGTATGTGTAGGCCTGTATCTAATCTAGGCCTACCCTCGTTCCATTTAAAGCCATTTCCCCTGTCCTACCAGTCCCCCACCTCTGACTGTCCCCTTTCATCTTGCTCAGCCCCGATCCTCGCGAGTCATAAGCAGGTTTGAGAAGTTGCCACCAATGCAGTCAATTAATTCTGTTTGCCACTGCGAAGAGTCAGACCCGGCTTATGAAGAATGGGGTTTGCCAGGCTGTACATCATCCTTTCTGTTCTGCATTTCTAATATAAAAGAGAATGTAGCCTGCGAGGGATACAGATTCACTTCTTCAGCATCATGAATAACATAAAGGAAATCCACTTTTTCCAGCTATGATCTCATCTTTTTTTTTTTTTTTAACAAATGCAGGAGTTAATCCCCTCCCTTTTTTTAGAGTGGGTGGGTGGGAAGGAGTTAGTTTTCATTCAAAGCCTTCACCCATGCCAGAAATCTCAAGGGGGAGGCAGAGGGCTGATATCGCTGCAAAATAATCATATTCCTCGGTTGGTGCAAACCAGCTCCATTCTGACAATGTCAGGGTAATTGGCGTGAGATGTGAATCAGGTCGCATTCAGCCTGAGAATGATATCAGAGAGAATGTTGTAGTGGGTGGTGAACATCAAAGAAGGAAAAGGAAATGAGAGGAAGGTGCAAAATAGTTCCTTTACCTGTAACATCAGCGTTCATGTCCTGTAAAATTAGCACGAGAAACAGCAAGATACGCAGCTGCACGAAGCAGGCCTTCCTGTCCCAGGGAAAATACAAAGTGTTGCCATTTTTTTCCAACTCAAATCTATATGAAAATGTAGAATTTTGAGGTTTTTGCACAGCTGCATTCTGATGAGGGCAATAGAAGCATTTCTGTTTCGTTATCTTGTTTCGTGGTCTTTCTGGTCGCCTTGGTGTTCTGGCTTAGTTTTTAATTTGCTGTAAAGGTGGAAGAAAGCATTTTGATCAGGGAAAAAAATTAAGCAAGAGAAACTAAAACCACACAAAAAAACTGACAGCACCATCTATTTATAAAGGAATAAAAAGGAAAGAGGAGGGAAAACTAAAAAAAAAAATAATAAAAAAGGATTTATTAAACCTGACCCTTTCCTACAAACAGCTCTGGCTTCAAAGAAGTGGACTTTTCCAAAGAAAAATAGGCTTATTGAAAAGTTTCCAGGCAGCCCCTGTGCTGCCGCAGAGCCGTGTTGGCAGCACACCTCCGTTTTCAAGGCTGCACACCTTTTCTGAAGAGCTCTGCTGTCTGTAGAGACAAGTACCCTCTCTGGGCTCTGTCCAACACCAACCTTGAGAGTCAATGCACACATTGTGCATCTCCTTTCACAAAGATCTGCCTCTGTTCTTGCCTTGTTCTTTCATTCTCCTAGTGCACTGTAAAGGTCACTCTTCATGAAAGTGGATATTTGCTCTTTGTGTTCAGGGGGAAAAAAAATATAACCCTTGCATATTACAGAGGGTTTAGGTGGCATTAATGGACCCTCTCTGTAAAGTTTCTCGGGTATGAATTCCTCTCACTGCTGTCACACCGTGGTCAGATGTGTCCTCACCTCCCTGCAGGTGGGGATGCTATGGGGGTTATTTCCTGGCAGTGCTCCTGCTGCTCTCATACCATCCCTGTGCAGGAGCCTGGGGTTTGTGCTGTGATGCTTCAGCATCTATTAATGCACATTGTGTTTGCCCTGAAGAGTTTATAGAAGGTGCTTTCCTTGGTCTCACACTGAATTCCCTCTTGAGCCCGCTGACTTCAGGCTGTATTACATAGCTATTGTAAATTGGATAACAGCTGATCAATAGACACTTGTCCTGAAGATAAATGACCCTGGATCATATATGGTGCCTTTTCGGAGACAAAGTTTAAAAAGCTGAATCTGGGGTATGAAAAGGAGTGACGTAAACAAGGATGGCCAGGCGGAGTTGGCAGCTTGCAGTGTTCCTCTTGAGTCCTGTCTCACCAGCAGACCATAGGGAGACTTGTGTTGACTGGAATTGGCCGCAGCAATGGTTTTGGGAGGAAGCGAAGTGGTTATTTGGGTGGAGAGCATGGAAACCACACAGCTGGAGCTTGGGTCCTGGGCCTAGAGCATCCTGGGCAGGGAATTCTGCTCAGATCGGGCTGGGAGCTGCAGCACTGATCATCTTTGCTACTGGGGCTAAATCTGCAAAACATATATACAGCTCTATTGTTTAAATGGCAGCCCTTGTTCATTATAATTACAGCAGGATCTTAATTTCTGTAAGGGTCAGCCACTTCAGAGGACTATTCTCAAGAACTTGCTCGTCAGCACACTACAATTAGGAGTACAGTAAGACTAAGTTCCACCCAGTCTGATCAGTCTTGAGTTTAAATAATAACATTTCATCTTACTTAATGAACTGTCAGCCATCTCCTGAGGAAGACACTTTAATGAGTGGAGAATCATGTCCAATGCTTATTTATCTAAGTCAGGAGCACAGATCTGATAACGATCTCTCTTCATCCCTGGGTCTGATTTGTGTGTGTGTCAGACCACTTCCTGATCCCAGCAAGGTAATTTGCATAAGAAAGGAGGAATTTGCTGAGTGGTCACCAAGTTTCATTCCTCATGGTGTGAACTTCAGCTTCTTGAGAAAGTTTGATGAATGTCATCTCAAAGCAAGCTAAAAAGGGAAGAAAGTTGAGAAGAAGGAAGGAGAAAAGGAGGAAAGGCCAGAGCAGATGTCCTATTCTGATTAGTTGGGAAGGACATGCGTGGAATTCATGGTGCAAGAGTTTCAGTGTGGAAGAGCTGACAACATTAAGGAATTGGCTGGGTCCTTGTCTGGCTAATGACCATTCTCTCTTGTCACATAATTTTCACCATGTATTTAAAACTGGCATTCCTGTAATCCAGTGGATGCAATACATGATGTTGGGGGGAAAATTTGTAGGTAGAAGTTGGAGAGGTGGAAATGAAAAGATATAGGTTTTAATGTGACTGATAACACAGAAATCAGGCTTGTGGCATGCAGTTAGATCAAGGGAGAGGCATTCAAGCCGCCTGACTTTGGATACTAAAAGAAATTAAATTAAAACAATTAGTCTCCCCTAGAACTACTAAGTCAAAGTGTCTTCATTGCCTACAAGGGGAGCAGGACAGACTAGCTTGTAACTAAGGAAGCGAAATTAGCACATACGTTTTGGTGGAGGAATATCACTAACCCCTCAGGTGGTAACTGAGTCCAGGTGGAGCATGGTACTGATCCTCAGCAAACCTTGGTTACAGTCTGGGGAGCAAAACAGGCTGCTCCATAAGCACTGTTCACATGCAGTCTAAACTGTGTTAATGCATACAAATCACAGAATGGCTTGGGTTGGAAGGGTCCCCAAGGATCATCAAGTTCCAACCTCTCTGTCACGGGCAGGGCCACCAACCTCCAGACGTAGTAGTAGACCAGGGAAGGGATAGGGGAGAGGCACAGAAGATCTTATAAGAGGCCTGAAGCACCTCAGTTAGAGTAATTGTAAAAAATGTAATCTTTCAAAAGTTTCCATCACTTCTGACGCTTCTTGTAACTTTTCTAAAAGAGGATCTGTTACTTGGGATAAATTATTTGCTAGGCTGGAAGCTTGTAGTTGCTTAAGCACCGTTTATTGAATCATAGAATAAAGAATGGTCAGGGGTGTGGAGAAGCTCACTGGGCTGCATCTGTGCCCAGGACAGGAGCTGTTGTAACTGCCAGTCCCCAGGCAGTGATGTTATCCCCCCAGGCAGTAACATTATCCCTCCATGAGACCTAACATGGGTCCAGAGCAGCCTGGTCTTCCAACAGTGTGATGTTATTGTCTCAGTTTCAAACTCTTCACCATTATAATTTTAAAATCCTTGATTAAGGAACTGTTTCTTTATTTCTTACTATTTTTTTTTTTCTGGCATTTTGTGAGTATGTTCTAAGAACTTTCAGGACAATTTTCTCTGTTCTTTACTTACCAGATGTTTGCATAATTGGGAAAGGTTCAATATGGGCAAACAGAGGACAGTCATAACTAGTAATAAGTACATTTGCTGCCTCAAAAGCATTAATTTTCCAAAGTCTGAAAAGTTGCAAATTAAATTGATTAGAAGAGAAACTGCAGACAGAAAAAGAGTTGATTGCAAACTGGGGATTCTGCAAGTTTATTAGATAGCCAAAACACCATCATTTCATATGAAATGCAGAGTCAACCTTGGCTGGAAGATGGCGGTGAGAAACCTGTATCCATTAAAAAACAATTCCTATGTAATTGCAAGGTGGGAAATGGGAAAGGATTAGTTGGCATGCATAGAG
The DNA here is from genome assembly GCA_023055505.1 of Callipepla californica brunnescens. Lineage (NCBI taxonomy): Eukaryota > Metazoa > Chordata > Aves > Galliformes > Odontophoridae > Callipepla > Callipepla californica. Next base: position 6,174,752 of record JALIRH010000028.1, on the reverse strand, counting down.
AGTGGATAAAGAGGGTTAAAAACTTCAGGGAAAAAAATAATTCATGACTGGGGGGACAAAGGAAATTAATGAAGGATGAGATCGTTTGCCTGTGGAAAACAAAAATCCTAGCTAAGCACTCCTGGATAGAAACAGCAGAATTATCAAATGCAAAAGAAACATTCACATGCAAAGAAGCAATTCTTGTACTGAGAAAGAAGCAGTTGGACATTTATATTATATGATGATGAAGTGCTTTGCAGTACTTGGGAAAACAAGTCAGGTACACAGATGGGAGGAACAGTTTAAACTCAGCAGAGTCAGAAAGCTTGCACGAGGACTCTGAAGAATTAGCTGAACAACTTTCTGGTCTGCTGACTTTAGTTTCTAATAAACTTCACACCGTGGTAATTGACTGTGTGAGCATTATAGAGTAATAATTTAAAGAAAAAAGGTGACAGAATTACAAACTGTAGGGGTTGGAAGGGATCTCTAGAGGTCATTCTATCCAACCCCCTGCCAAAGCAGCTCCCCAGCCCAGGTTGCACAGTAGGAGTCCAGGAGGGTCTTGAATGTCTCCAGAAAAGGAGACTCCACCACCTCTCTGTGCAGCCTGTGCCAGTGTTCCGTCACTGCACTGGGAAGAAGTTCCCATGCACATTTGTGCAGAACTTCTTATGCTTCAGTTTGTGGCCATTTCCCCTCGTTCTATCACCACACACTGCAGAGGAGAGTCCAGCCTTGCCCCTTTGCCTCCTGCTCCTTAGATATTTGTAGACATGTATCAGATCCACTCTGAGTCTTCTTTTTTCAAGGCTGAAAAGAGAGGGACCCAGGTCTTTCAGCCTTTCCTCAAAAGGGGCGTGTTCTACGCCCTTTATCATCTTTGTCACCCTCTGCTGGACTCTTCCAAGGAGATCCCTGTCTTTTTTATACCGGGGAGCCTAGAACTGGACACAGTACTCCAGATGAGGCCTCACCAGGGCAGAGTAGAGGGGGAGGATCACCTCCCTCGACCTGCTAGCCACGGTCTGTTTAATGCACCCCAGGATCCCATTGGTCTTCTTGACTACCAGGGCACACTGCTCATGGCCAGCCTGTCATCCACCAGGACATCCAGGTCCCTTTCTTCAGAGCTCTTCTCCAGCAGCTCATCCCCCAGTGCAGTTATTCCTCCCTAGGTGCAAGACTCTACACTTGGTCTTGTGAAACCTCATCTAATTCCTTTCTGCCCAACTCTCCAACCTGTTCAGGTCTCACTGAATGGCAGCACAGGCTTCTGGCCTGTCAGAAGGTCAAGAATGTTGTTGCTATGTGATAGGTAGGATAGTATCAATCTTGGTCAAAATAATAGGACCAAATAAGCTGATGCCAATCAATAAAGAATCAAAGGGTAGAAAGGAAATCAAGATTTTTTTTTTCAATGTGATTTTGTAGAAAAATCTTTTCAAACAGAATTAGTTTATTCTTGGAGTCTGCAGTTTCAGTTGATAGAAGTGTGTGTGCACATATTGGATTGACTTTTGTTTAAGTAATTCCCAGCCCTGTGGCACTTTATTGTGCTAATTTCATTATAGACGAAGAGCCCTTAAACATCAGAAATTGGATAACTGCTGATGTCCAAAGGCATTGGATAACCTGGGGAAAAAACATCAAGCCAAAACACAAAACCAACAAAACCCCCAAGTATGTAAATAAGAGTTTACATGGATTGCTGTCAGAGCTGCTGTTTTTCATTGCTTTCCCATGAATGATAACATCACAAACTGGGGAAGGAAGGGAGACTCGGAAATTTTTGGAGCTCTTTATAGGAACCTGCATGAGGACGAGGTAATAGATACTAAAAGACTCTTCAATCTGAAAAGATACAAAGAGAATCAATGTGCAGAAGCTTAAGACAACAAATTCCATTTAAAAATGAGGATATCTCGGTTTTTATTTGTTTGTTTTGCTTTGCTTTTTGATGGTGATAACGGCAGTGGTGTTTTTAGTCATTTATTCATTGATTTTCCTATTTAAGATGTGAAATAAATGTGATCTCCCTTGTGACCAACGTGAGTTGTGTAGCCCACATGGCCCCAGTGGGGTGACCACTTCATCCTTTTTGCCTGCATCCATGGTTTGGGCACAGATCAAGCTGCAATATTGAAAAGAGAAGTTCCCCTCCTTCCCTCTTGGGCCTAAAAACTCACAGCCAGCACAAGGCAGAGTTTGAAGAACCATGTCTATCAGGTGCCTGATGCCTCTTTGGGGCAAACGCTAATGAGCAGTGATGAGAATGAGCGCGGCTCCTGCGCTCACCGCCTTCCCCACGGAAGGGCATTAATCATGTCATCTCCCTTTGCTACAAGACTGGCTGCCTTAATGGGAAACTCCAGCCAGCCAAAATATCCTGAGGGGAGGAGGAAATGAAGAGAAGAGGGAAGCATGTCGCAGAGGTAGCTAATGGTGAAAGCAGTCCTGTCTGCTCCAGAGCGGGGATTGGGAAGGGCAAGGAGGAGAGTGAGACTGGATCTGCTTTGGAAGCCTTCCTCTCACCTTGTTCTCCCTCCTGTCTGTTCCCATGCTCTTTTGACAACTTGTTATTAGAGACGTTTCTGCGTATTCACTGAAATTAAGCTAAACACTGCCTTGTAAACCACAGTGTGACTGACAGGTTTTCAGTGCTCCTGAGCAGATGAGATCTGTCCTTTTGCTCTGGCTTGCAAAATGACATCATATTCTACTTCTTACCTTCTTCACCTCTGTTTTTTGCACCTGCTTCCCAAGTGAGTGGAACAACACATTTACTGCCCAGTAAGTATATGCAGAGAGATCTCCCTGGAGCTTTCTTCCTGGGATGTTTGCTCTGCATTTTTTCCGTGATAATACCCAGGAGAAGGGTAGAAGTCATCAAAGAGCTGGATGATGCTTTGTGCAGCTCAGCATCTGAGCTAAAAACCCATGGAAATTGGTGTGAAGGAAGAGTAACAGCCACTGTCTCCTTTGCTCAAGGGTTGAAACGTTCTCTTTCTTTATGAAACAAGTCAGCATTGGCTGTGCAATGGGATTGCTTCCATTTCTCATGAAATGAGGTCTTGGAGAGGGAAAAAACAAGGGTGGATATACACATGTTGTTGAAGGAGGACCTGTCTTGATGCTGTGAGTCTCACTCTCAAGAAGGAAGTGCCTGAGATACAGCCTAGGTTGTACAGTCTGAACAGGTAAAGCTATGCAAATAATACATCCCAAAATACTCTCCACAACATCCCCATGAATTTGTTCATGAATAAGTCCATGAGATCCAGGTCCTTAACAGTGTGAGGGCACATCTGTGTATCAAAGGATGAAGCACATCTCCCATAAATGCTGTAGCCCAAGCTTGCCACGGAATCCTAGAATAACCCTACGTGGAAGGGATCCATAAGGATCATCGAGTCCCTACAGCTCTGGCAGTGCCAGTTCATATGGAGCCTGCAATGATAAATGGTACTGCAAAGAAGGTGATTATCTTAGCCCATAAATAAATTCTCCTTTTGAGAAATCCAGCCCCAGAGAGCTGGCAGCCCAGCACACAGAAGGAAGTGAGCACAGGTAATGCAGGCAGTGTGGGAAAACCCTCCATGTGTATGATAAACTCAGATTGTGGAACTTGTTGTCACAGGATATTAATGAAATGAATAATTTAGGAGGAATCAAAGAGTTTGCAACTTCACCGAGAGCTCTGTCCAGACAAAACATGATACAGGTTGAAATTTATAATGACTAAATCTCTGCAACATAATCTAATTATCAGGCAGGGTTAGGCAAAAATGACCTCCCATGGGAAGAAATGCACAATTAAATGTGTTAGACCAGATCTGATGAGCAGGTATGTTGAACCTTCTTCTGAATCACCCAGTAGTGAATTTTTTATCAGAACTGCAGTTGCGGATCAGACAAGCTTTTTACTTCTCTTCTTGCCATTCCTCTGTGATCTTTTGAGATGAAAAATTTTATTCCTTTTCACATGGAAATGTTTACAAACAATATCTTGGGGGGTCTCAGAAACCTGATTTCACACTCGCTTGTGAAAATGTTGCCTCAAACAAGCTCTGCCTGGCAGTTTCTAGGTAGCTGTCAGTCTGACATACCATTGCTTGCATGAAACAAGGATCTGACTTCCCCATGTTGTCCTCCTGTCATGCAGCCTCCCTTAGAACCACCATGAGTGTCATGTCCCCACGCTCAGGAGTCACTGATGTAGGGAATCAAACCCACAACACATTAAATAGTTTGAGTTGGAAGGAACCCTTAAAGGACATGTGGTCCATTTTTCTGCAGTGAGCGGGGGCACCCACAGCTCCATCAGTGCTCAGTGCTCCATCCCCCGAGCTCAGGTACACCACCACCTCTCTGGGCAAACAGTGCCACTGCCCTACCACCCCTATCGTAAAAATCTTCCTTATATCCAACCTGCAACTATCCTCTTTTAGTTTGAAACCATTTCCCCTTGTCATTTCACAACAGATTTTGCTAAAGAGTCTGTCTCTCAGACATACCCTCGTCCTGCAAATCAGATCTGTATTCCATTGCCTGTACATAGGTACAGAGTCTGTCAGCATTTGGTTGTTCACATTATGTTACTTTCACAGAAGCCACATCTAGAAGATACCAAAAATGCCACGCTTGTTAAGAAAAAGACCCATTTTCCCCGGCATGCTTTCCGTGCTGGTGGGCTCGATGCATTAACATCACATTGCTCTTCTGCCTCTATGCATGATTGCGATCGAAGCAAAGATCCGCACAAGAATGACAATGTTGAGCAGAGCAGCAGGGAGACGTGCTCCGTAGGAGGCATTGCCCGTGTTTGCAATCAGCATTAGAAGCAGAGGGCCTCGGGCTGACCCTCTGCCTGCTCCCGGGTGCTCGCACCATTTTCACAAGCACTGCTGATTGTGAGCTGTGCCTGTTCTGTCCAGCAGCAGAGGGCCCAGGTGTTGTTTTATTTTTAGGTGTATTCTAGAGTCCGCTGCAGGCTGTGAACTGATGTCAGCAGAAAGATTGAGAAGCGATGAAGTGGTGCTCTTCACGTCGAGATGTTGTTTTCCCCTGCATAACCTCTCTCTCAAGCATGCTGGCCCCGAGAGCCTGGCTGGGCAACAGTGCAGGGCTGGCTGCAGCTGTGGAGTGTGGAAGGGAGCACTCAGCATCCAGCCAGCATCCAGCCTGCCTGCCTCACCCAGCCACATGGCACTGCTGGGCTGCTGCAGGGAAGGGGGACCTACCCCCTCATTTCTCAGATCTTCCCCCCAATTTATTCCTCTCTAAAGAGCTATTCCCATGCTTGTGTTGGCATAGATAGAGTATGGGGTGATAACAGCAAGAAAAAGGATGCAGGAGCTGGGAGCACAGAGGCTGCCCAGGTGAGATGCACTGCACAGTGTGGTACAGAGCCAGCTCTGAGCCTCATCCTCTGCACACGAGGCTCAGCCACCTGCCCCTGAATGAGAGAGGCCAGCGAAGCAAAGCTAAAGCTGTCAGAACTGCTAAAAGTCCTGGGCAGCTCTGGGAGTCATAGGGAGGTCGTGGCTCCGGTCAAGTTTAATTTCCCAGCAGAGCTGGCCTGAGGTGGGAGCCAAGCAAGCAGTGCAGTGACAGCAGTGACAAAACACCGTTGGCTCCAAGGGGTCGGGTTTGGGCCACGCAGACGGCTGCTGGAGGGGCTCTGGGGCGTGAGGGAGTGCAGCTACAACGTAGGGAAAAGGCTTGATTCTTGCAGATGGTGCTCCTCACTCCCTCATTTCCACATGCAGATTCTGTGCAGAAAATTCCTCATCCTGACCTCGCCTTGTTCTGATGGCAGGTATACTTGGGGGATATTCCCCCCAAGAAAACTTTATGTCTTTACTCCTAATATATCCTGCCAAAGCTGCATCCGTGCTAGTAGCTATCCTTGATTATCAGAGTGCATGCTGACACGGTGCAACTTTCCAGAAGAGTGTTAATAATAGCTCAGAGCACTGGAAACAACACGCAGCATTGCTGCAAGCTGCAAGGATCAGCAGGGGAAGATCAAGTCCCAGACTGTTTGGGGTCACCTGCGTGTACTGAGAAGGAGCCCAGTGTGGGGTTGTGTGCTGGGAATGGAGATTCTCCCAGTGTGATGCTCTGCCCTGTGGATTCCCTGAATGGCCAACACGTGTTGGAGCAGTCTTGGCGATATGTGTGCTGGGGAGAGATATAAAATGGGGTACAAAGAGAAGCTCTGACACCCAGATGGGCATTATTCTGAGGAAGTGCTTGTGTGAACAGTGGGGATGGGACACCCCCAGGTAATGCAGGTGCCACAGCTGTCAGACCTCCATGAGAGCCAAGGACAGGATAAAGCAATGAGTGAAGATGCTGGAGAGCATGGTAGAGAAAAAATACATGTAATGGGATATTTCTGAGTAATATCTTGTTGGAACCCGCCACATTCACCTCATATCTGGAGCTTTGACACTTTACAGCGTTATTTTAGAGTTCCACCATAGATTTATAGGATGGCTTGGATTGAAAGGGACCTCAAAGCTCATCTAGTCCTAGCCTCCCTGTATGCTTCTTGCTATTGCTTTTAATGACCAAGTGAAGCAATATTCCTGATCATGACAATGCTTATATTTCAGTGCACATCCCGGGTCAGTCTTCTTTAAGTATTTTCCAAACAAAACCCTTTGATTCATTTAAAAATTTACTGAAGAGTCTCAAAAATTCAGCATTAGTTCAGGAATCGGATTTGCTTTGAAAATCAATTGAAGAGCCCTCCTAGAAATAGAATTTCTGACTGTTATCTAAATCTAATTGTACCTGCGTCTGAAAAAAAAACCAAACAAAAAAAGAATAAAAAAAAGGAGTGATTAAAAAAATAATTATAATAATAACAACAGAACTTTCTTCATGAAGGTTAATGCAACATCTTTACCACGGGAGATTGAAAAGGAATGGAAAGAAAGCTTGGAAGGAATGCTGAAAATATTTGGAGATAAATAGCAACAACCACAACAACAGTCGCAGCATGTTGCCTGTGAGAGCCTTATCTATTGAACGGAATCCAAAAGAAAGGAGGTAGGTAGTAAGACGATGTGGGCATAAAGATGGAGTTAAAAGTTGAAGCTGTAAATTTTGCAGGTTAGACGATGCTGCTAATTACTGAAAAAGTGGGTAGTGTATTAAAAAGGGATATCAGAAAGGAATGGGAAAAACAGTGCAAGGACCTGATTCTGGCTGTGAAAAACTTGCATTGATGCCAGAAGCAACAGAGCAAATGGAAATGCAAGCCACAGGCGTTAGAGGGAAAGGACACATGGCTAATGCCTGTAAGCCCTGTAGTTAAACAAGAAAGGCAACAGCTTTCTGAAGATAAAACTGCAGAGGAGAAATCGACGTCAAACAAAGAACAAGGTGGCAATTGGTGTGAGAGAATATCTAAACACAGAACCTCGAGCACTCAGAAAAATGGGCAAAACCAGAGAGTTTGCTGCAACCCTGAAGAGAGAAGAGGAAAGCTTATGGATTTGGGATTGCTGACGTCAAGCATGGTCCCATCAGAAGCTATTGCTCCTTGTACAAGCTCTGTGAAAGGGTGCCAGGAGCTCTCCTGAGCTCTGAGCCAAGCCTGCATGGCTGAGTTTGGGGCAGGAACCTTCTCAACCCCAGTTTGGGGGCTTTGGTGCCTTAATGTCTTCTCCCAGCAGCTGCCATTAGTCAAACTGAGAACATGAGCCTTAGGAATACTTCAGGGAACAGGTGATTGGGGATCATGGAGGGGAATGTTATCTGCCCCAGGTGAGTTAATAGTAGACAGAAAGAAAGCCACTTCCTGGTATTCATCAGGAATCAGTGTGTACTTTTCTATCTCGTATTATTGTGCACAAGCTTCTTAATTGGTTCCAGCCTCAGAGCACAGGTGGAGCCCATCTGGGAGGTGGCAGGAGGGGACTGGGTAGGAGAAATTTGCAAAGAACTCATCCATGGGTCTTATAGGGAGTTGGGTCTTCGTGGTTTTAGGGGCTGAAGACATGAGAAGTGTGTTGCCTATTAAACATGGCAGTATTTATGGATATGAATGTAATGTCAGTGTAGCAGTGTTTGTTCAGATATTGTTACCTAGGATGGCAGTAAAGCTTTAAAATGGAGCATAAAGAAATGAAGAGGTGGGACTTAGAGGCTTCTCTCCCTTCTCTTTCCCTTTTCCTATCCTGAGGCTCCCTACTAAGTGATGACTTTGTGTAATTAAAATGAACAAAGTAAATGGCAGCAATCCATCTTCACAATCACAGCATTTTCTCCTTCCCTTTGTTGAAGTGCTTTGTTCATCTCAAATTGGTTAGGAAAAAAAAAAAAAAAAGAGAAGTAAAAAAAATAAATAATAAAAAATACAGAAATAGAAGTTGAATGGGTGCCTGCAGGGGCTGTATTTTTAGCAGCTCATCAGTTTGCAGAGAAGCTCAGAGGTTGCAAATTCTAATTGCCAACCTGGAACGTAGAAAGCGGGACAACTGAAGAATGTGTTGTGGGGAGAGTGGGGTTCAAGGCAGGGAAGGAAGGGATCGTTGACACCTTCGCTGCTTACACACTGCCATGGATGCTGTATAGAGGGGCTGTCTGGCTGCTGCTGGCAACACCTGGGTCTGGTGTGGGACCTTCAGAGCTTAGATTGTCCCACCACCACTTAAAATTGATGTGGTTCTTACATCCCCTTGCACACTCCCAAATGTATTTCTTGTGCTTTGCAGCTCTGGGGCTCGAGATGGGTGTCCTAGAGCTGCTGGCAGCTCAGTCGATGGCTTATGGGCTGCTGGGGCCTGTGGGGTTGCAGTATGGGAGAAGGCTGCCTTGCATTTTGCTGGGTTCTGGCAGGTTTTTGGCTTGCTTTCCTGATAGACTATTTTCATCCCTCCTGTCCTACTTCCTTCCACACAGGCCTCGCTTTCCCCCCAGGGACTGTAACTAAACTCACTCCTGTCTATAATCCCAATTGGTTCATCAGTTCTTTGGAGCCTTTCCAGGCATACAGAGAGATCTGGCCACGTGGGTAGGCCATCTGATGCTATGTACAGAAAAAGCTATGTGAAGGCTGGGCCGTGCTAAACAGGCCATGCTATGGGTGCAGTTCTTGGTGTCTGAACTCTGCTGGCAGCCTGGTTACAGGCAGATAAATAGCACCACAAAATCCATCTTCCTCTGCATGAAAGGACCAATCCTATCTCAAGGCAAGGGATGTCTGGCAGAAAAGGCGATGCAAGTAACTCCGAATTTGCTGGGGGGGTGGGTTGTAGGGATAGAAGTGGGGCAGATAAATAAATATGAATACAAAACATGGGCAAAGGCATATGTAAGCAACACTGTAAGGACAGGACTTGAGGGTGAAATGGAGAAAAATGTGGCCATGGCTGATTGCAAATCATATCTGATTTGCAGAGTGAGTGCTGAGTGGAGCTGGTAAGGTCACCCTTCCATATGTATGAATTTGCAAATATCCCTGCTGCCTCACTACCCATAGCTGCGTGCTCCAGAGCTGACTTCCCCAAACCTCAGACCCTAGTACAAAAAGAAGGAGTGGAGGCAGCCCCACAGCCCAGTAGTGTTAGGGGGGATGTTCTTGGCCCAGGAGAAGGCAGTGCTGCACCCACTGCTTGCACTCAGCATCCCTTTTTCCCTGTTAAAGCCGGCTGGGCAAGCACAACCCCGCACAAGCCTTTGGGATGCTACTGCTGGCAGATTAGTCATGCTGCCACGTCCGGCTGCCTGCAGGGCTGTCACTTCCTTCTTCTTCAAGGAAGAGCCAGTGGGCTGAGGAAGCTCCGGTCCCATCTGCCAGCAAAACCCGTAGCAGGGAAAGAGCAGCAGCTACCAGGGAGGTGCTGGGAGGGGGAGCAGTGGGTTCGCGCAGTAATTAGGATGGCTGCATCATCACTTATGCAAATAGAGGAAAGGAGGAGGTCTCCTGCAGCAAGCTGCCTGAATGGAGGAGAGAAGGGAAAGATGAAGCTGTTCTTCATCAAAAAAAAAAAAGAAACTTGGCACATGCAGAGGAAAAGTGATCATTTAGGATACATCCATTACATCCAGAAAATGCATGAACGGCCTTCAGGAAAAGCGATTCCTGCTTAGCGTGGCTATCATCCCGTTACACACCATGCAAACCCACACAAGGATGAAAGCAAACTGACAGGTTGTTCCTCAGCCTCAGGTCTGCCTTGCTGTCCCTGTGCACCACCATCACTGCAGCACACTCGAGCCCATCTCTCAACTTCCCTCTCTTTGCCTAGAGGGGCTCAAACCCAACAGTGAGGCGTGTGGGAGCAGTGCAGAGCCCACTGTGTGCAATAGAGCCCTCGTGGGGTCTGCCAGACTGAAATGCATGGCAATTCTTCTTCCTCCCACACTGCTGATCCTTGGGGAACGTCGCTTCGTTGCTCTTAGTGGGGAAAGGGTTGAACAATATTGTCATCATACAACATCAGCTCCTGTCTGACACAGCCACAGATGTGTTTGTGCTCAGCTTTCCTCTCAGTCAGCTTGGCCAGACATCTGTCTGCCTGGTGCAGAGTTTCTGAGGGAAGCTGCTCTGCAGCCAGCTGTGGCTGCCTCTTCCCTGTTCTGTGGGGTTGCCATGTGGGATTGCAGCAGGCACCTTCATATTCCAGATATACAATTCTTGGCCCCTGTGCCTGGCAGCTAGAACCAATCAGACCTTGATGCCACAACATGAGAGCAGCAGAAGAGTTCTGGTCCACAAACTGTTCTCCCAGGTAACTAGTGTAACTAGTGATAAGACAAGAGGTAATGGCCTCGAGTTGTGCCAGGAGAGGTTCAGGTTGGATGTCTGGAAACACATATTCTTGGAAAAAGTGGTAATGCATTGGAGCAGGATGCTCTGGGAGGTGGTGGGGTCAGCATCTATGGAAGTGCTCAAGGACCGTAGAGATGTGGCACTGAGGGACATGGACAGAGGGTATGGTGGGATGGATTGGGGTTGGAGTTGATGATCTTAGTGGTCTTTTCCAGCTGTAATGATTCTGTGATGTTGTGGTTCTGTGATGGCTGACATCTTTGAGCAATCCTGAAAGTTCCTTTCCTGACCACCTTAGTAATAGGATCACACACACCTTCCTGCTCCCGGTGGGAATTCCCCTAGGCCTGGCTCTGTGTTGGTTGAGCAGCCTAATCAAAAAGACATTGTGCTGTTTGCAAGCTTGATAGGTTTTAATGCAGGGCAAAGACAAACAAACAAGCCAGATGAAGGCACAGTGAAATCAGTGCTGCCGGTTAACTAACGGGAGATCTTGTCAGAACTAGTACATCTCCAGCAATTCCTCATCCTCTGCAGAACTCTGCCTGCTGAATTAGGGGCCTCTCCTCAGCCCAAGTCAATTAAGCCATGTCCAATCACAGATTTATTTCTTTATTATTCACAGTCGATCTCCCACCCCATAACATGAGTAGATAAATACATCTCTTGTTCCTCTTCTTTCTCCTGCTGGCAAAAGAGGGGCAGCTCTCCCCTTGCTGCTTCCAGAAGTGCCACCTGGACACAATGGTAGGGAAACTGGATAGTCTCACACTGAGATTCAACCTTCAAATGTCACCACCAGACTGAACCAAAAAGCCTGGTGCTGGTGCACCGTGGACTACTTACTCTCATATAGCTGTTGGCCATAAAACCAACTTTATGCAAGGCAAAGCTTCACTTGGTGAGGTTGCACAGACTTGGTTGCTCTGGGTCTGTGTCAGCCAGTGGCTATTTGGGCTTATCCTAGCTACAGGCAAACCAAAGCTTGTAGCTGTGTGCTTGTGGGAAGACAGGTCTGAGCAGAAAAACATTCCTTTGGCAACAAACTTAAACGTCTCAGCTTAATGTTCCTCCTTTTGTCTCTAGTGTGGTAAAACAAAGGCGTATTAAGGCTGGAGAGATTCTGTTGACATCAGAAACTTTTCCTACAAGTGTAGAGTGCTCAGGAGGGCTGTGGATGTGACAAACGAGTGTTTGCATGCTGCGTTGTACCTGCAGTCCCCATCAGCGTAGAGGAGGAACTGGGGATGGCAGAGGGGTCCCAGCAGAGCACTCTGAGACACATGTGGGGATGGGAGGCTGGTGGCTGCCATCACATTGCAACATGGGAAGGCCTGTTATCCAAAAACACTGCGAAAAAGGTGCATTTATGTAAACATTAAAAAGTGAAGTCTGTGGAGTCCAGGGCCATCCATCTTTTAAATCTCGCTTTTATAGCATTATTATGTGAGACAGTCTCATAAAAAGCTCTCTGTAGATGTTATTACATTGCATTGTGGCTTTGGAGAGTGAGCTGAAGAAGCTGTGAGTTTGTGCAACTGCACATGTTAGCATGAGTTATAGCATGTCAGGGGCCCCGTGTTAATGATCAAAGAACCTATTCAGCTCCTTTAAGGTTAATCAACTCGGCATTTGTGTCAGGTGTAATGTCTAATTAAAATGATGGAAGGGGTGTGAAAGCCTCCTGGCAGAGGAGGGAAATGGCACAAAGAGGTAGCGTCAGTGCCATATTGGTTTGGAAAATCAATAAGAAGAGCTCATTTTATCCCAGTGTATCTCTGCGTTTGCCATTCAGTGGCTCATTTTGAAAAGGTGCCAACTGGCTGCCTGGGAGCCTGGAAACTGCATCGTTTGAAAACACTTAAAGACGACGTTGGTGGGGAAAGGAGAGGGCATTGCTGAAGGCCACCCCTTGGGAGGGGAGCCAGTGTCCAAGGATCCTGTAAGGTGAGGGCTGGTTGAGCCACGGGAAGCTCAGTGGGGAGAGGTGCTGCTGGAGAAGGAAAGGGTGGGGAAAGAGGGAACACCATGGAAAGGGAAGGGGTGGAAACCCAAAGGCTAGAAGACTGAAGTTGCCTGGGCTCTGTTGAACAGACTCACTGAAGCAGAGGCACATGGAATACCAATGTGAAACAGCAGAGGGAAAAAATCATCTTGGGCATTTCTGAGCTCTCACAGCCTCCTGCTAGTGAGCGCAGATGCTGGTGGAAGGGAATAAATAACCTGGTCTGGGTTGAAAACAGGAAAAAAAAAAGGGATAAGCTCAAGTTGGAGCAATATTTTTGTTTGGTAAATGCTTTTGATGATGGAAGGTAACTTTCATGCAAATTGAAACATTATGAAGAGAGGCTGGGATTTTGTATTTCTATATTTTTATATAAAAACTTGGGAATAAGAGAAAATAACATACATATTGTCTTCAGTTTTGCCTCTCTTAAGAGAATAATTATATAAGTTGCAGTAAAAATAGTTTAAAGTTCCTGAGGAAACAATTTCTAGTAAGTTGTGCCCATTTTCAGGACAACTCTTCCTTTGCTGGTTGCACAGCCAGCTGGACAGACATCCATCCAACGAGCTGCACAAAATGTATTAAAGCTGCGGATAAATCAATAATTTTCCATCTACGCAGTTACACTTCTCTGCAAATATAAACATTTGCTCATTATCACCACACACAGTTTCATCTCCACTGAATTTTTAATGAGCAGGAATGATAATTTATTCACAAGCTCCTCTTTTTTTTTTTTTTAATAGAAAAATGATGTCTTTTCTTAATGATTTTACTCATCCTGGTTTATTTAGCTTGCCACTTTCCCCCAGCTTACATCTTCAGTGCAGCATGCAAGGGTTCAGATACACTGTGCCTGCATTCAAACACCTTTAAACCACCTTATTTGTGAAAGCACAGCCAGCATCAGGGATGCAATGAAGAAAGACAAGGTCCTCAAGGTAGCAATTTAGGTCTTACAAGGTCTGAGCTGTCCTCTTGGCAGCCTGCTGCCTCCATTTTGATGGACACATGCAATATTGTGCTCTTAGCTTTGTTTGCTGACAGAGGTGAGAGAAATGCAGGTTTGGGATGGAGGTTTAAGAAGCAGCACTCAAGCAATTTGGTAGCACAGTTTTCGCCTTGCCTTTGAGTCCTACACTGAGAGCTCAACTTCCCTCCTTCTTTCCCCTGTCCTGTGATATTATTTGGATGACATATTGGCACTCTATTGCATATAAAAATACCGGTTTTCTGCAGACCAGAGGAAGACAAGGGAGGACTGCAGCAGTGCATCTGCTGGACGTCTAGCTTGGCAGCATCATCAATAATTAGCCTCTGGAGTGACGGTAGGCTGTGTTTGAGCCACCAGGCATTAACAACACTTCAGTTTCATCAGAGACGTGGGTCCGGAGTCTGAGAGTGCTCCTTCTTTAGCAGAGGATTGGATTTGCTGGTCTCACGCTGTTCTGCACTTATTTGTGTGTCCCCAGTACTCAGACCAATTTGCATTAGTGTCTGGGGGGTGCTGCCAATTAGCTCCTTCTCACATAGTACAAAATATGTCATACCTACATCTTGGTGCAAAGTAGCAATCAGTTCAGTAGGACGCTGTCCCCAGGTGGCTCGGTGCAAAAATGTAGAGATAACAAAAAATTAAATGACATTTGTAGCTCTGAAATCTCAGATTGAGAAGGAAATGTTCTGGGATTATCCTGACTTACGACCTTTAAGTGCTCTACGCAATGACAGAATCACTCCCTGAAAGCTCTTTAAGCAGAAATTAATTTATGCCTGACAGTGATTAAAGGAGAAAGTGAGTGGAGATGGAAATTAGCAAATCTATCTCTATTGCTGAGATCCCATTATGATTATAAGAAGAGGGGAAAATCAGCATTATGGGTGTCAGCTGCAATCTGGTGCGCTCATTTAGCAGCCCATCCTACCTGGGAATTGTCCTTGTGTGGATGGATATATCTGTCACACTGGCTTGGCCTGAGATGAATCAATCGTCCAGGTGCTGGAATAGAGATGGAAGCCATTCAGCATTGGCATTAGCTCTCATCTGAGTTTAATACAAGAACTTGAGGCCAGGCCCATCAAATAAAGTCAAATGGGAAAACTGATCTTGTAAACTTCTTGCAAAGCGATGTTTTTGGAAGTGACGTGATCACAGAAATGGAGCTGCATTATTGTGCCCGGGTAAGAGGATGCCTATGGGACAATCTTGTTTCTGAGATACGGATCAGACCTTGAAGACGGAGCCTGCTCTTTGTTTGGCCATCATGGTAAAATGTTTTTCTTGATGTTTCAAGAACAGATTATAGCAGCCAGGACGGTAAGTGAATTTGCTTATAAAGAAAAGTGGGACAAAGTTTCAGATGCTTGAAACTTTCAACCCAGTTTGTAGTGCATATGTCTCATCAAAGAAATCTATAGTCCACTGGAAAAGAAAGAGCTGTTGACCTCAAAGGTATGAAAATCTCCACTACAGAAGACACTTCTGTGCTGACACAAACATGATCTTGTTCTTTTTTTTTTTTTTCTGGGGGTAAATGAAATCATCTTGTTGGAAAAGCCTTTTGTTGTTCCCTCTGAAAAATACAAGAAGCACCACTGTAAGAAAAGTATTTATAAATACACAGCTTTCACCAGTAGGAATGATTATGACATGCAACCGAGGAGTGAAAAGGAGAGATTTGATTCTTAGGAACAAATACCTGAATTGCACCACTGGTGCTAAGGGAGACTCACATGCTTTGATACCACAACTAACCTGCTAATTTTGAACAGTGAAAAAATATCCCAAATCTATTGGCAAAAGCACACAACGGTATAAGATGGAAGTGGATTTTGCATTTAGCTGAAGGCTTGTTTGCCTTCAGCAAAACAAAACAAAAAACAAAGAACAAAAAGGATGAGAGAGTACCTTATTTATTTATTTTTTGCCGTTCTTCCACAGTGCACCATTTTAATGGCAAAAGTATTACTTGGGCTGTGAAAGACCTGGGAAGTACAATGAAGCCCTGGGAAAGCCCACAGGACTCACTGCTCAGCATCTGCGTGCCACTAGCTGGTGGTCACTCGTATGTTGTTGAGGGCTTTGATTCCCAGTTGTGAACTGGAGTTTAATTAGAAAAGAACTAGTGAACAATACAGTAAAGGTCTCAGGCCTCTCCAGCAGCTTCCTAAACACGTAAATATTTCTCCCATCTCCGAAAGGAACCATAAAATCAACATTTGTTAAGGCAGTGCAATATACTTCAATGGGTAATACTCCAAATATTCAAAGGCCAATTCCTCATTCAGGCACAGGTGCCAAGATGCCTGATTAAAACACTTTCTTCCATTCCCTCTTAAGATCCATGGTTTGGAAAGATGCCTCAGCACATCTCCAGCAGAGATTTATCCTCCTACTCTATTCAAGGAAACAAAGTGACTTCGGCTTCCTTGTTTAACGAAATAAAATCAGACACAAACCCAACCTGGCAGGATAAAAATATCTGTATGTATAAAGAGCAAGTTTCTTCTGCTTTAGAGCGGGAATATGAAATTACGCTGTAAATTAAATTACAGAAAGGGAGAATAATATGAACTGAAAAAAGATTAGTTCCAAGGCTGAGTTTCAATCATTGGCTTTCCTGGATTTTGCCGGGCCTGCGAGTCAGGCTGAGCTGCCCTCAGACAGACACAGGGCCTGGCTAATTAATCTCTCCCTTCTTCTATAATGAATAGGGCCAACAAAGAGGAGCAGCAAAACAGAGAGAGACTGAGGGAGAAAGAAATCTGCTGC
The DNA here is from genome assembly GCA_023055505.1 of Callipepla californica brunnescens. Lineage (NCBI taxonomy): Eukaryota > Metazoa > Chordata > Aves > Galliformes > Odontophoridae > Callipepla > Callipepla californica. The sequence goes on along the minus strand of JALIRH010000028.1, from coordinate 6,158,198 downwards.
AAGCTGAAGCCAGGGAGGGCAAGGGAGCATTATGAGCAAGCAGAGTTCTAGGAGGGGTGCTAGGAGACTGCCCAGAGACCCACAAAAAGCTGGGATGTGGGGATGGGGATGCTGCAGGCTTGGTGCTCTGCTCGGTAGGAGTAAAGGGAGAACATCAGGCATCCAGACAAGATGATTAACTCAGAGTTGATAGGGAAGGAGCTGATCAAATTAATTGTCTGTGTGGAGGAAGATTAGCCAAATGCATTTAGAGAGGGAGAGACTGGCACTGAGGGGCACCACATGGAGCTGTCAGCATTCGTGCCCCTCTAGCATTTGCTGCTGTGGAGGATGGGGGGCAGGGGGTGTCCAGAGAACCCCTTTGTAGGCATGAAAGCATAAAGTGATGTATTCTCTGAAACTCTATCTTACCTCATTCAAATGCATGTTTGATTCAGTTGTACTTGAATTTCCCTGCAGAACAAAGGGACTCCTGTGAGCACTGCTAGGAGAGGAATTTGAAGGTTCTAATAGAAATACCTGATATTCAAGGAAGCCGAGTGCCTCAGCTGAGCTTTTAGCACCTTGTATGCTCTAGAAACCAGGCCAGCCTCTGTCCTAGTGGGGCTGCCAGAGTGGAAAGAGGAAGCAACAAGCAGATGACATTTGTCTGCATTCCCTGGGGCACGTCCAGCTCCAGGCAGGCCAGCATCCAGCAACAAGATCAGCTCTTGGGCAGCTCATAAGCATTGTCTGAAGGTATCAATGGGTAGAGCCATGGCAAGGACTGGGGCTGTGAAAAGCTAAGACTCTGTCTGGGCTTGTTGCTGTTCCAAAGAAGAAGAAAAAGTATTGCTATTTTCCAACTGATTCCATACTGCAGAGCATCTTGCTTTTGCTCCAGACAGCAGGATCCAAGTCCTGCATGGGATGAATCTGAGGCTCCAGCATGGCAGAGATAGAGTCATGCCAGGTTGAGATCTTGTATATAGGGTTTGGGTGGTCCTCTGTGGAGCCAGAAGTTCAACTAGATGATCCCTGTGGGTCCCTTCTGACTGAGAACTGGAATTCCATTCTATAGCTCTGTTTCAAAGCTGGTCCTGGTTCCCTTCCATCCTTCTGCTAGTAAACATTCCTTCCCACTACCTTGACCAGAAGTAGAAGAAAAATTTCCCCATATCTGGTTCTGAGCCTTTACCCCCTCATTCTTTCTTCTAGTCCTCAGTTCAGGCTGATGTCTGCCCAGAACCTGAAACATCCACCAGGTTCCCTTGGCACTTCCTGGCTGGAGGAAGTTATAGCATGGGCAGGGAGGAACCCAAAGGGAGAGCAATGTGGCAGCAGCTTCATCCCCAGGGATGTGTCAGGGAAAGGGAGCTGACACTGTAGCTACATCCAGAAGAGTAAAGTGAAGGAAATAAATAAAGGAGGCACAGTGCGTCCTACAAACAAGAACATGTGTCTGCATTTATTAACATTTCCAACACGGATTTAATTCTCAGCAAAGTGCTCCTTCCTACACGAAGCCCAGACGTGTTGCAGGAAACCTCTCGTTAAGTTCCATACAAGCCATCTTTTTAGCACATCCTCCAGGGGAATCTTCAAACAGATTCTATAATTTCACTGATAAATGGCTCTTTTGCAAAACACTATTTACATTCCAGCGTCAGAGAGGCTGGCGACTTCTCTTCCCCCACCCTTTCAACGTCTCCTCCCTGAGCCTTTGGGGAGGGCCCTCACCCACTCTGAGGAGGAAATAAAGCATCTGTAGGCTCAGTAGCAAGGAGGAAGCAGCCGGGCTGCATTTCTCTGGGAAGAAACGCAGATGTAGGAGCACAGCCGTGATGTTTTAACTGGGATCTCTCTGGATGCTTCTGGAAAGAGGGAAACATTGGTCCTGGAGACAAATCTGGGCATTAGGATGCACAGGATGTATTTGGTTGGGTTTTTTTCTTCTTGGCATTGCCATGGCTTTTCTGGGTGGCCTCAGGCAAGCCACTTAATCTCTTTGGGGTCCTGTTTCCATCCGTACAAGGGATGAACACAGTGATTTTATTCCATTTGTCTTTCCTGCCTATTTTGATTACAGATCCCCAGGGACAAGGATTGTCTCTCATTAAACAAAGCAGCCTGTACGCGGGGATCCCAGCTTTGGTATGGCCTGTAGGCATGCAGAACAGCAAAACAACATCTGAGAGCCAGTCTAGACTGTAAAATAATGTGCCAGAGAAACAGTTTGGTCACTGCTTCCCTGTTTCTTTATTGCTAAACTGGAGCTTATGTTTTTACTGGTCACTTGCCCTCTCTACTGAGCAACATTTAGGAGGGTCAGGGCTCCGGATTATTATTGTCTTTAGCCACCTGCCTGGAAAATGGAATAAAAATGGATCCTGGCAGTTCTTCCTGCTCTTTCACTTCCCAACAACAGTTTCAAGACTATGAAGGGCAGCCCAGGTCCCCTGTTTGCACTGAGCTTGTAGCTGAGCCTGCAACAAAAAGAGCACAGGGTAGAAACATGTAGACCTCTGTATGCTAGTTCTTGTGGGGTGCCTCCAAATTTGTTTGCCAACATTAATGAATTCTTTTTGTGCTCCTGTGTCAGCAATGTACGCGATTCACATGTAGGTTCATTCTGCAGCTGTCCTTGCTGCTGGTTGGGGTTACTACCCACATTGCTACCCCCCCCCCTTCTGCTCCTAGTTCACAGTAACCACCATCTCCCCACAATTCCTTCTAATTTCTGTTTCAAATTTACATTTACAGCCACCTGAAATGAGTTCCATTCACCAGTTAGTGCTCTGGAAGTGAATCAGTGCTCCAGAAGAGATCTGCTGCTTGCTCCTTTTCCAGAAGGAAGGAAAGCCAAGTCTCAGCTGGTCTCATTCAGATTTCAGCACCAATTTTTTAACAGTTGGTCCAATCTAAGTGCATCTTAACTATTTCATACTAGCAGCTCCTCTCCTTTGGATTATTACTGTTTTTAAACCACGTGGGCACAGCACATCTTCCTCACACAAAAAGAAAGGCTGCACTTACAGAAGGAGAAAGCAATGGACTCCTGAGGATGGCATCACATCCTCAGCAGAAAGTTGGTTTATTTTTAAAACTTGTTCCTAAGGAAACCAAGTTTCCACACTCATGTTCTCTGTCTCTACGTTTGTCAGTCTTGCCCAACTTTTATACAAATTAGGCAGTTTTACATGGTAGAAAAAGAAAGTTAATGAAATTCCAGCTCAGCTTGTCAAGCTGGCAGTGGGAAAAACCTGAAACCTGTTCAGCTGCTGACTGATGGGCATTCAGCAGCCATCAGCTCTGCCCAGCTGCCATTAGATGATGCTCCATCAGTGCTGAGAAGGGACCTGGGGCTGTTAGGGGCCAGTAGGAGGGAAGCTGGGTGGATCACAAAAGTACTTACAATCCTAACCAAGATTTGTGCTCAGATGTAATAGCTTCTGTGTTTTTCCCAAGTACTAGCAGCTCTGCGTGTGGGTGAAATCTTTCTCGTGAGAAGATCCTATTACACCAAAGTTTCTCAGCGTGTGTCGTTTTGAGAAAGTTTCCAGCCAATGGTCTTTGTGAGGGTAGCAAATCACTCCTAGCTGGCGAGAAACACAGAAAGGGGAATTCAAACCTTTTCTTCCAAAGCAAGTGCTTTCAGCCCGGTTCCATGTCATGAAATACAATGGAAATGTTTAGCTTTAGTTCCAGTGCAAAGAAACACCAGGTGTTTGGTGCCCTGAAAGGAGCCGTGAAATTACATTTGTGTTCTTTGGATGTCTTTGCTGAGCAGAGCAGAGGGAGGAGAATCAGTAGGACCCGGGCCTGGTGCCAGGGAGAGATGGGAGCTGATGGGAGAAAAGATGGGCTGTGTGGCTGCATTGACTGCAACGTTTGTGTTGTGGGTGTGCTATGGGTGTACTGTGGGTATTGCTGGGGCAGCCCTGGAACAGAGGAGGCTCACTTGAATATGAAATCAGACCTTGATGGATTTGCCCTCTACCCTTGCAGCCAGCTCAAGAAACCTTCCTTTCCTGTCTATTAGTCTCAGGTTGTTGCTTCCTGGACCAATGTGGAAGGATATGTTAACCATGAGTGAGCGTGGGACAGCTGTGCTTTTTCCCTTTCAGGTCAACTGCTTCTCCCCAGGGGGAAGAGAAGCAGGGGGTCATCCTGGCAGGAGCGAGAGCTGATCATTATCTGTTAATGGGGAAGTCAATTAAAAGGCTGCAGTTGCAGAACGTTTTCTGATGACTTTAATTATCCAATAATTGTATTATCTCATTCAGTGGTGCGATGTGGCACAAGACCCACAAAATGATGTGGGTGCCCTGAGCCTTCACTCTGTTGGGCCCAGGGTCAGCCCCAGGAGTCTGAATGAGAATGGGGAGCCCATGGCACTGGGGGGACAGGCAGTGAACAGTGACCATTCCTCCCCAGATTCCTTCCTTCCAGAATTCTTTCCTCCTTTCTTAAGTCATCAGCATTTATGTGAACCATAAAGCTGCCTGAATCCTGCCCTTGCTGTGAATGTTTTATTCAGTATCCATAGGGTCATTCCTCCACATCAGTAGGGACAGGAGCAGAAGACAATTCAAGACCCACTCTGTTCCCTACTTTGTGTATTCTGTAGAAAAATGGTGACCTTCAGAGCCTCTCTCCTGCCAATGCTCACGTGCTGCCATGTCCTGAGCTTGCTCAGCCCCAACTCCTGCCTGCCAAGCAATGCCAAGCTCACTTGGTTCTGTCAATATAGACAGTTCTCTTTCAAGGTTGATAAAAACAACTTGACTCATCAGGCCTGCTCCAGATATGTTTTACACAGTAACCAAAATTGTGGCCAAGGAAGAAATCAGCTTCACCACCTCATATTTGGCCAGCAGTCACACAATTACAGCATTTTCCTGATACGGGGAAGACAGGGTCTGGTCATTATGCTTTCCTGTGGGAAACCAAATTAGTCTTCTTCTCTTCCAAGGATATCATCCTGCTAAGGATGAACACCAATGAGAAGGTGATGAGTTCACAATCCTGTCTGGTCTCAAGGTCCCATGGCACTGATTTCACTCAGACCCATGTTCAGAAATAAAAGAAGAGGGACACAGGCTGCTAGCCCGTGGTGACCAGAGCACCCACAGATCCCACTCCCAGTGGTTGTACATGAAGCCTGTGCAGCTCACGTAGCATTCCAGGCTGCATGGCTTGCAAAGTCCCTTTGTCACTGCCGAGTCATTAAACCACGAACAAAGCACGGCTGAAATCTGCCCACAGCAGTAATAATAACAGTCCCAGCAATAACAGCAGTGCCTCCACTTTGATCTCCTGTGGCGATGTTTTGTGGATAATTTCAAAACCTTCAATAAGTATTAAGAACTTCTTAAAATGCACAGTAGGAGGTTGGTGGGGAGGATTGTGATCATGCGGGAGGAGAAGCAACAGAAGGAAGCTGAAACAGAGAGCAGAGTGCAGGGCAGGAGATGGGTACAGGAGCTCTGCTTCCTGGGGACTTGTCATATCTCCAATCCTTTGGATTCCCAAGGAATCTTGCTATGTGGGCAATGGGGCTGGTGTTAGGCAAGTCCCCATGGAGAGATCTCAGGAGTTGAGCTGCTCTGCAGCATCAGGAAACAGCCAAGAGGGAGCTGAAGCAGCCTGGCCACTGTGTGATGCTATGCTGTGCCATGTCATGTGATGCCATGCCGTGCTGTGCTGTGCCATACAATGCTGTGTGATGCCACGTTATGTCATGCCGTGCTATGATGTGCCAACACTGTGCCATAGTGCTGTGCCATGCTATTCCATGTCATGCTACACCACACCACCTCTCCCCAGCCTACTCGTCTCCAGCCAACAATTCCCTTCCAGTGGCCGCCTCAACCCCAACTTTGTATCTGTTAAACCTCAGGTAATTGCTTTTAGATGGGTGTAATTAAGAAGCCATTAGTGTAAAGTTTCATTTCAGTTTATGCTTTGGTCTCCATTTGAGCAGAGAAATATGAAATTAAGGTATTAGCTCCTTTCAGAGAGATGAGTCATGAGCTAATAACTTTCAAGAGCTGTTTCTCAGCTGTAATGATTCTGCTTTTCTCTTTCCAAATCTTCTTCTTCTCCTCCTAAATTCTTGCTTCTGGAGAATTCATTTTAAAAAGATAAAAGGTGGAGGGAGGCTTAGTCAGAGATCGCTAGCAAGCCAGCACTGGGAGGGATGCCAACATTTTTCCATGGAATTTCCACACCACAGCCAGGGCTGTGCATGGTAACTGAGTGTGGGCAGTGTGTGATGTTTATGGCACATGGGGAACACAGAACACGTAGCATGTGGGGCTTTGGCAAGGAAAGAGGGTATCAGTAGTGGCCAAAGTATCCTGGGGGAGATTACGGAAGGTGCCTGAGCTTTCCAAAGTAGAATACAGAAATAAAGAAGAGGGATGTGAGTTTGTTCATCAAAACTGAAGGTCTCTGGGGGGAGAGGTCTCCAAGGAGGAGATCAAGCCATGTTGTGCAGCAGCTTCATGGAGTGCAGTGTGACCCTAGGGCTGCAAGCTGGGCCACTCACGATGGGATGAATGCTGACACTTGCTGAGCCATGGAAATTTCTCCCCATTGCCAGCCTGAGCCAGCAGCCAGTGGCCCTGCTTACCTCCCCTTCCTGCAGCCCTAAGCCCTTTCAGATCCTCTTTCTCTGTGCTCTCTGCTTGCTGCCTGCCTCATCCCTGCTCTCCCTGCAGAGCACCAGCTGGGCATGTCCATCCAGCTGTGCAGCACTGCCCAGACAGATGTGCCACACCAAACTGCAGCCAGACAGATGTGTCCCAGCAAGCACTGAGAGCTTGTAGCCACAGTGTTCTCACAGACGAGTCAGTGGCTGCCAGAATTGCATCTACAGCTAATCACAGCTTAATTAAACTGCTCAGACACTTAGAGAAGGGTGCTGCATACAAGGAAGGGAGTAAGAGGAGAGGTGTCCTTAGTTTGAGACTGAGATGCTACTGATCATCAATAATGCATTGCAGTAATGTTCCTGTATGAATTGAAAATGCCAGGCAATCAAAGGCCATATGTATTTAGCTTAGATCCACGTGATGCCCATGTATTTTTAATAGTGTGGCATCTTTTGAAGTGTGTTTATGAAGCGCAGTGTTCCTCTCTGTATCTGGGAAGGAAAGAAGCAGCCCCTGGCTGTCAGGACAGCTTGTCCTCCCCTCCTGGTCTGAGAGAGCACCTCAGTGGGCAGTGGGCAGATGGGCACAAGGCGGGGATATTCCTTCTAAAAATAGAGTAGGCTTGGGATAAGCTGACATCAAACCTGCAGGTGAGTGGGAAACAGTGGCTGATTTCTTAATCTATTTTTTTTTTATATTGGACAAGAGGAAATGGCCTCAAGTTCCTCCAGGGGAGGTTCAGGTTGGATATTAGGAAACATTTCTTCTCCATAAGAGTGGTCAGACATTGGCACAGGCTGCTCAGAGAGAGGTGGAGTCACCATCCCTGGAGGTGTTCAAGAAACGGGTAACTGTGGCATGGAGGAACATGGTCAGCAGGCATGGGGGGGATGGGTTGGTCCTTGGACGTGGTGATCTTAGCAATCTTCCCAATTTTAATAATTCTATGATTAGATAATCATAGAATGCAATGTATATAATGTCTTGTAGCTGGCAGGGAGATGGGAGGCTAGGGAGCAGAAGGCAAGGCTGGAAGCACTCATCTCCAGGTGAGCACTGGGCTGACAGATGAGTTTACCCGCACTGAGACTGAGAAGGGAAGGGAGAAATGGGGAGAAAAAAGAAGAAGCGAGTCACATGCTCGGTTAGCGGGGCTCTTAAAGCATTAGGACAGCTAACCAGGGAAGTGGTGGGCTGCTGGAGCTTTTAAATCAAGCCTAGAGGCGTTTTTAAAAAGATGTATTCTCGTTCAACTGGGAATTTTTGCAGTATTGCCAGCTCATGTCTTTACAATGAAGAACTAAATGCGATAAGTTTCTGTGAGAGCTGCAAAGTTTGGGATGAAACTGAAATCCACTCAATCCCCGCAGCTGGCTTCGTACTGTGCTTGTTTTATGCTGGCAATGTTGCAATGTTGCAGGCATTCCTGGATAAAACCCCACCTTTTGCTACGTTAACAAAAGCATTTGGTCATTCTGGGACATCTTGGTGCTGCTGGGAGCGTGCCTGCCTGGCTCTGGGTTGCAGGACTGATATGGATGTCAGGTTTTGGTGCTTCCAGGAGAAAACTGGGACTTGCCAAAGGTTGAGCAGTTCCTGGAGGTTGCAGATCTCACATTTGAGCTAGGTCGCAGCACATGGGGAGCCAGGACAGCAGCTGGGTGCCCTGCTTCCTCCTCCTCCTCCTTCTCCTCTCCCCTCCCCTCTGAATTACAAGCTGTTGGAGCTGCAGGGAAATTAGCAAGCTGGCTATAAATTTTACATGAGTTCCTGAGACCAGAGAGAAATTAATTTGATGTTGTCTTTTGATAAAGATGTAGCCCCCTTTCTCTGACTTCAAATTGTTTTCTTCCCACCCACCTGCTTCGCAAACACGTTTTCTTGAAGGTTGCCGTTTGGTTCTTGTGATAATAGAAGTGCATAAATAAATGAATAACTCAGTTCAAATAACCCCCAGCTTGTAAGTAGGAACAGATAGAACACCACCCACGGAAGAACAACAAAATAATAATAATCAAATCAAGTCGAATCTCAGGCTGGTTGCCTCTGGTTTGGATTAGTGAGGTTTTTTTTTTGTGCACAAGCATCAGTCACTTGCATGCCGGTGCCCAACGGACTGGGTTTTCTAGGCACAGCATGGAGGATTTGCAGCCCAAGCTGCAAAAGCTGAAAGCTTGAGGCTGTCACCAGGTATTTCGTGCACAGAAACGCTACCTGAGGCTTCGGATCTACACCAGGAGGCAGTAGGTGGCATTTCAATCTGTGCTGGCCTTCTGGAGAATGGGAGGCAGTGTCTGCAGAGGTCAGAAATTGAGCCGCACTGCGAAGCAGTGGCAGTGCTCCGGTGGCAATTCGTGCAGGAGTTTGTCCCCGAGCCTCCCCCAGTCCCTTTGATCGCTTTGTTAATGGCACCTCAGCTCTTTCAAGTCTTGTGCAAACAATGGTTAGCAACGTATATTTTTCCAGGAGCTACCGGTGTTTGGAGTTAAGTTAAAACAGTTCTTTTTAGATCTGGGAAAAAAAAAAAAAATAGAAATAAATAAATAAAAGTGTTACAGGTCAAAGCCCACTTCAAATCAAATAATTTAGGGTTTGAACATATGTTTGGAAGGCGAATGAAAGGAAAAGAAACAATTTAAAGAAAACTCTGAGCCTGTGTTTTATCAGGAGCATTGCATTCGCGTAAGAAATGGAGCTCTCTTCTCAGAGTTACTTAACCTCTTCACTTAGTTTTCCCTTAAGCTGATTTTTAAAATTAAAATGCAGCCATGAAACAAAGAAAAGTCTAGCAAGAATAACTTTAAATAAAGCTTTTAATGAAGTTCTGAAACACTTAAGGACTTTCAAAATCCCTTCCCTCCCCTTTGTTTGGTCCAAAACTTCTCATCATATTTGATCCCAGTTCACAAGGAATTGAAACTAAACAGTTCCATTAAAGTTTCCATCACTTTGTAAAGTGCGCCAAGGCTTCCTATGGCAGTGACTCAGTTGTCTTCTGCCCCTGCTCTTTTAGTTGTTACACTTTCCACCAGCAGGTTTTCATCTTGCTTTATCTTTCCTTCTACCTGTGGCATGTTCCCATATTTTGCCAAGTAGAGGTTCTCGTTTCTTTCCTCATCTGCCTCCTTTCTTTTAGCCATGTTCCCAATCACCTCCTTAGCACTAGAACTAATTCCTTAGATCCAGCTTGAGAAGATGGACACTGGATGTGGTGATGGACTTTGCTGTCTCAGGTTTTCCTCTTAATTTACCTGCTGGGGTGAGAGAGGTCCCCAGTCCACAAATTGAGATTCTTCAAACAATATTCTCCTTATATATCATTCTCCTAGAGACAACTATGTAACCACTGCAAATTAGGTTTCACATATATTTTTGGGAGCATAGTTTAGAGGCCACTTTGGAAGGCAAGAAGAGATGAGAGTGCATAATAGAAATGTGTGACATCTGCATCTCTCTTGGAGACTTTGCTTTGATTTTTCTTGAAATGTTTTTTGTCTGAATTTTTAATGTAAAGAGTTAGGCAGCTTGTCACTCCTTATGTGTGGAAAACATAATGCTCTTTGATGTTCTCAGTTGCTATGTCATGTTTATGTGCTCTGACAGTCTTTGAACTGTGGCTCACTGCAGACAATGGGAAGGGAGTCACAGAGGTGTGGAAGGGACTTGGAAAGAGCCCCATTTTCTGCTCTGGAAATAGCAGCATTTCCCTACCGTCCACACTGGTGGTCAAAGCCTTCAAAGCAAGAGAAATTTTGACTGAAAAAGCTGCATGAATAGGCCAAGGGTTGCAGGGTCTCTCTGGGCTGTGTCAACACTTGAACATTTCATCAAACATTAGAGATGTTTTGAAACTTCCAGTAATTTGACAGAGAGAAAACTTCTGAAGCTTTGTAGAATTATTGTTAGTGTTGTGTTTTTTTTTTAATAAATAAAATTCAACAAAAATAAAAATCTGTATTTCACCCGAGTGCTGATCACAATGACAGGAACTGCTAGTAAAATAAATACATCCTTTCTGTAAGTTCTTCGTAGCTATCCAAGAACATAAAGATGACAGGCGGCTGTTGCGAGGAAATTAGGAAAGAACATGCCAGGATCTATTCCAGCTGAATACTAAATAAACACCTGAGATCCCTGACGATGCCGCCCAGAAGTTGCCCTCTTTCCTTCTGATCAGCACGGCGACACTTAAAAAGGAAAATCACAGTGCCGTGTTGTGTCGATCACTTAGCATGGCTTAGCGCGTTACTTAACGAGCTTCAGGGCACAATGCAAAGTGTGCTAGTTCACATGGGTCTTTCATTAAAAACTACAGCCAGACCTTTCTTTAGTCGTTGAAATGGGCTGCATCTCTTTGAGGGTTTGTTTTAAAAACTGCCTGGATTCAGCTGCAAAGCAAATGGATCCAAACACCCGTGAAGTGGTTATTCCAGGACCAGCAGCAGGTAGAGGATCACGGTACTGGCACTGTCATGCTGGATGCTGGAGACAGCGAGAAGCAAAAGCTTGTTTTGTTGTGTGCATGGCCATGCTGACACAAAACACACATGAAATTTGGCTTTTTTCCTCCTCTTACTGTGTTTTTGCCATTCTCTGAGCACACAGACGCATTGCCCCTTGGTGAAGCAGCTCTCAGAGCATCCTGTGGGACTGGGAGTGAAGGGGAGGTGAATTTGGTTCTGATTCTGGCATGGCCAACAACGCTGCCTTCCTCCCCATCCCCACGGCCACCTGCCATACTCAGCATGAGAGAGACTCTCCCACTCCTCCCTTAAAGCTGACTTGGAGACCTGCAGGGAGCACTCCATTCCCTTTTCTTCTCCTTCTTCTTCTGAGCACGAAACCTAGCAGACCCCTTCAGAAAAGACTCCCTGTCACAGGAAAGGACTCTTTGGTATGCAAGTTGCAGCGTCTATTTTTCAAGATAACCTTTATTTCATGTACCGAGTGTTAGCTTTGCTGAAAAAGAGAAAAGCTGAGATAACTCCTTCACCTGTGGAACATTATTACGCTTACTGGAAAAAAAGAAGAATGAATCGTTCTGGTGCATGATAATGGAGGTGGAACAAATCAGGCAGAAGCAGGTGCCAAATGGCACCTCTCTCTGTTTCTCCCCACCTGGTTGTCTTTGCAATTTCACTCTCTTTTCTCTGTCTGCCTTCCCATCTCCAACACAGGCTGACTATTCTCTCTCTCTCTTCTCTCATTACCTATAAATTCTCCATTTTTCTTATGCACAATATATGCTCTTCTGGGGCTCATCA